>CM051235.1:525831558-527157558 GCA_027917425.1 Gastrophryne carolinensis | reverse complement strand
AGAGTGGATTGGTGCAGATGAAGCCCCCCGTGTAGGGGAGAAACTAGTTCACCACCACCGGACTAAAATTATTCACTGAAATAGAGTGAGGAAATATGATCTTAATATATTGAACTGTTATGTATATGACTAAATGCTTAACTGAACAACCAGCTGTATTATATTGCTGATTATCTCCACTGTCAAAATCTCATTTAGCTTTCAGTACTATGTCTGTACATATATTGGAACTTTTATGACATGTAGGTGCTTTTTGGAAAAATTGATCTAAAGCCAATGGTGGCTAAGGTCATTTCCACATGCAACCATTGCATGCTTTTAAGGATAATTGATGTAATAATAAAAGAATTTGTCTTTTTACACATGTTATAGTGATATTTGAGTTCATGTGGTGCGGTCACACTTAAAGTTTCCACCAATTACTGGGTCGGTTCATACCCAGATATCTTGTTTTGCATACATATTATGCCCCCAACCAGAACCAGAGTGCCTTTTTTGAGGAGTTCCTTAAGACTCTGGACCTTCAGGCTAAGGGGCTCCTCTTACTGGCGGGGGACTCAAACCATAGGTCGGCCTTTGGATTGCCCTAGGGAGGCCCCCTCAGGAAAGGCATTCTGCGCTCTCCTTAATAATTATCACTTGGTGGATGCGTGGAGAGAGGTCCACCCTACTAAGCGGGACTTCACTCACTATTCTCATCTGCACGAGGTCTTTACGAGAATAGATCACATCTTTTTGCAGCTGCCCTCCGTGCCCCACCTCTCTCGCTCCTCTATTGTTCCGATAGTATGGTCTGATCACGATTTGGTTGCTGTTGAGTTGATCTCTTTGACTGGAAGCTCTACGACCACATGTTGTACGATGAGGTGCTTCTTGATCGTTTCCGTAAGGACGTGGGGTCGGTGAGCTCTGAAGCCTTACTCTGGGAAGCTCACAAGGCCGTAATTTGTGGACATTTTATTCAAGAATCAGCCCGGAGCAAAGCCGCATATAAGGAAAAGCTCCTTTCATTGCTTGATGCGTACTATTCAGCCTCTTCTGCCTATAAAGAGCGTCCGACCAGACGCAATAGAATCAATCTTAATCAAGCTGGCGATCAGCTTAACCTATGCCTCACAGGTGAAGCTGAGCATCAAATTAATCGCTCTAGGTTTAAGTGGTGCCGCATTAGCAACAAACCTAACACCCCTCTCGCCAGAAGACTTAAGGGAATCTCCCAGAGGGCTAAACCAGTGCGCATTAAGACCCTAGAGGGTACATTATCTAGCAATCCAGCAAGGGTGGTATCAACCTTCGGTAAACAGCTTGAAGATTTATATAAACCTAAGACTACGTTAGATGAGCGCCTAGCAGAAAAGTTGTTAAGACAACTTTCTCTACCTTCTCTTCCGCCTGAGGCTAAGGCCTTCTTAGACAAGCCAGTTGAGCTTTCTGAGGTCCAGGAAGCCATTAGTTCCCTAAAGATTGGGAAACAACCTGGCCGGGTGGGTTCACCGCCCTTTATTATAAAAAATTCGCCCAGGTACTTTCTTCGCGCCTTGTCCGGATGTTTAATTCTCTTGGTAACGGTGACTCTTGGAGCACAGAGGCGCTCACAGCGGCTGTCTGCATGATATCCAAACCCAATGTTGATACCACCCTCTGGTCCAACTATAGGCCCATATGTTTACTAAATATCGATGTCAAATTGCTCGCAAAAGTCCTAGCGGCACCACTCAATAGGTTTATAGCATCCTTAATCTCTAAAGAGCAGGCAGGATTTATCCCTCAGCGCCAAGTAGGGGACAATATTCGCAAGGTCATTAATTTGGTCCACCATGTGAGGAAGGAGGAACGACAAGCCATGCTACTAACCCTCGACATCCGAAAAGCCTTTGACACAGTAGCCTGGGACTATCTGCAATATATTTTGAAAAAATGGGGCCTGGGTCCCTCCTTCACTTCATGGATTTCCTCGCTATATTCTAATCCTGGTGCATTCGTTAGATATTTGGGGTACTCCTCCAAGCGGTTTACTTTGGGTAGATCACGAGACAAGGTTGACCCCTCTCCCCCCTACTTTTTTCCCTCGCGATTGAACCCCTATCTAGGTTAAATACAGGCCAACACCAATATAGCGGGAACCACTATAGGTGGATACCAGCATAAGATTTCCTTATTTGCCGATGACATCTTGATGATCATATCTAACGCTATCACATCCCTCCCAAATCTCTTTCAAACCTTAGAAGTTTTCTCTAAAGTCTCAGGCCTGCAGATCAACACTTCAAAGTCCCAAGCCCTTAACATTACCCTCCCTGATTATTACATTATTACATTATATGCCCTTAAAGCTTCCTTTGACTTCTCCTGGCAAGAGCGGTATATGAAATATCTAGGGGTAAACCTGACAGCTAACTATGAATCCCTCTACGCCGCCAATTGCCCCACTATGTTTAAGGACCTCCGCTCCCTGTTGTCCTCTTGGGCCAAGCTGCACCTATCGTGGCTTGGAAGATGTCAGGACTGTACCAAACACCCGTCTGTCTTGAGCTGGTATCCCCCAATCTCCGCCGCCACTTCTGCCTATAGACAAGCCCCCGCTTGTAGGAGACGCGGGTAATGCCTCTCCCAGTCGGTTGCCCCCAGGACTTATAAGGCGCAAAGGATACCAGCTTAAGGTGCAGAAAGATGTTAGGCAGGGAATCCCGAATGAGGATGCCGGATGACAAAAGTCCGAATTACAGGCCGAGGTCAAACCAGGAGGTCACGGGGCGTGGTATCCGAAGGAGGTAACGAAGGGGTGGTCGAGGCTAGCCGAGGTCAAATCCAGGAGGTCACGGAGCGAGGTATCAGAAGGGTCAGGCAAAGGCGTGGTCGGGCAAAGCAAAAGGTCAGGGCAGGCAGCAAGCAAGAGTAGTCAAAGTCCAATATCCAAATGTTCACAAAAGACACT
The DNA here is from genome assembly GCA_027917425.1 of Gastrophryne carolinensis. Taxonomy (NCBI): domain Eukaryota; kingdom Metazoa; phylum Chordata; class Amphibia; order Anura; family Microhylidae; genus Gastrophryne; species Gastrophryne carolinensis. The sequence continues at coordinate 527,154,623 of CM051235.1, read as the reverse complement.
GCAACGCACATCCAGAACCCAGAAGCTATAACGGGCACTGGGATGAAGGAGCAGAAAAACTTTATAGGGAATGCTGGCCAATAGGGAAGGGCGCGCGAGCACGACGTGAGCCAGGCGCGCCCCCGCCCGGAGGAGGCAGCGTCACGCCACCCGGAAGCCCAGCAGGCCGGCGCAGCCGCGCGGAGCGGGCCGCGACGCGGCCATCAGCCGCGTGCTGCGCCGACAGCCCCCGGACCTCACAGGGGCGCCGAGGGGACGGACGACCCGGGGACGGCCGAGCAGAGGCCCGCTGGGGCCCCCTCAACAGTGCGCCGCGGGACCCGGAACGGCGAGCAGGTAAGAGTCTAACATTACCCCCCCCCTGAGGAGGGGCCACTGGACCCTCCAAGCTGGGTTTCAATGGATTCTCCTTATGAAATCTCTTCACCAGATTCTGCGCATGAACCTCTCTGGCTGGAACCCAAGATCTTTCTTCTGGGCCGTACCCCTTCCAGTCAATTAAATACTGAAGAGAGTTCCTAAAAAGGCGGGAGTCAAGAATTCGGGCGACTTCGAATTCCTGATGCCCATCGACTAACTCAGGACCGGGGAGCTTATCGGGTTCATGGTTTCTAGCAGATTTAAGAAGAGAAACATGAAAAGACCTACAAATCTTCATGGACGAAGGGAGAGCCAACTGAAACGTGACCTGATTAATTTTCCGTACTATGGGGAAGGGACCAATAAATTTAGGTCCTAACTTAGCGGAGGGCTGGCGTAGTGCCAAGTTCTTAGTTGAAAGCCAAACCCAGTCTCCCACTTTATAACTAGGGTTAGAGGAACGTTTGCGATCTGAAAATTTTTTCTGCTGAAGAGCGGCCTTAGTTAGATGTTGTTGGATTTTATTCCATTCCTCTGGCCATTTGGAAACCCATTCATCCACGGAGGGAACTCTAGAGGGTTGGTCCGGAAGGGCAGAAAACTTCAGGTCCTTACCATAAACACAATGGAAGGGAGAAACCCCCGTGGAAGAATGTGCAGCGTTGTTAAATGCAAACTCCGCAAATGGTAAGAAGAAGGCCCAGTCAGTTTGGGTATCAGCCGTAGAACAACGCAAATACTGTTCCAAGGACTGATTCGTTCTCTCGGTTTGTCCATTCGACTGCGGATGGAAAGCCGAGGAAAGGGAGACAGTGAAACCCAACTTAGTACAGAAAGCCTTCCAAAACCGGGAGACAAACTGGACCCCCCTATCTGAAACAATATCTATGGGAATACCATGGATTCTAAAAATGTGAGTGATGAAGAGTTGAGCTAATGTTTGAGCTGAGGGGAGTTTCTTTAAAGGAACGAAATGAGCCATCTTGCTAAAGCGGTCCACAATTACCCAAATAACAGTATATCCCTGGGAAGGGGGAAGGTCAGTAACAAAATCCATGGCTAGATGGGTCCACGGAGAGGCGGGAATGGATAATGGAAGGAGTGGGCCTTCAGGAGAATGCCTTAAAGATTTACTTCGGGCACAGACTTTACAAGTGGAGACAAATCTTTGAACGTCCCTCCTGAGAGAGGGCCACCAAACTTGGCGCGTTAATAAAGCAATGGTTTTCTTAACCCCTGGATGACCCGCTGTTTTGGTATCATGAAAATGGGACAAAAAGTCAGTCCGGTAAGTAGAAGGCACAAACTGGGCTGAGTCAGGTTTCCCAGGAGGAGCTTGGGCCTGGAACTGAGTAAGATCAGGAAGTTGGGGTTGGATAGCGGCTACCACTAGGGAGCGGGGTAAAATGGGAGAAACCAACCTTTCAGGTAAGTCAGGAGGGGAGAAACTCCGAGACAGGGCATCTGCTTTAATGTTTTTGGATCCGGGCTTATAGGTTATAGAAAAGTTAAATCGAGAAAAGAATAAGGACCAGCGAGCCTGTCTAGGAGTTAATCTCTTAGCAGATTGGATGTATTCTAGATTTTTATGATCCGTAAAGACCGTGACTGGATACTGAGCCCCCTCCAGCCAGTGTCTCCATTCCTGAAAGGCTAACTTGATGGCCAATAATTCTCTATTGCCGATATCGTAATTTCTTTCGGCCGCTGAGAATTTCTTGGAAAAGAAGGCACATGGATGGAGGCGTTCAGGTGAGCCGTAATACTGTGACAAGACTGCCCCAACTGCGACTTCAGAAGCATCTACCTCCACAAGGAAGGGTCGTTGCTCATCAGGGTGGACTAGGACGGGAGCGGCACTAAACACCCTTTTAAGATTCTCGAAGGCCTGGACAGCTTGAACAGGCCAAACTGAGGGGTACCCGCTTTTCTTGGTCAGATTGGTTAGTGGTGTAACAAGGGCAGAAAAATTTTTAATGAACCTCCTATAGAAATTAGCAAAGCCCAGAAACCTTTGCAGGCCCTTCAAATCCCTGGGCTGCTCCCATTCTAAGACGGCCTTCACCTTAGATTGATCCATGGATAGACCAGATTTAGAGATAATATAACCGAGAAACGGAACCTCTGACACTTCAAATTGACATTTCTTTAACTTAGCATATAAACAGTTTTCCCTAAGTTTTTGCAAGACCAAACACACGTGTTTGCGATGTTCATCAACGGACGAAGAAAAAATTAAAATGTCGTCTAACGACCACAAAGCGGCCAAGATAGTCCCTAAAAATTTCGTTAACGAAACTTTGAAAGACCGCGGGGGCATTGCACAGGCCGAAAGGCATTACTAGATACTCATAATGCCCTTCAAGGGTATTGAAGGCCGTCTTCCACTCGTCCCCCTGCCTAATTCTAATGAGGTTATAGGCCCCCCGGAGATCGAGTTTAGAGAAGACCTGCGCCCCAACCACCTGTGTAAATAGTCCCTCAATAAGTGGTAGGGGGTACTTATTTTTTACCGTGATGTTATTTAAGCCCCGATAATCAATACAGGGGCGAAGTCCCCCATCTTTCTTCTCCACGAAAAAAAACCCTGCCCCTGCTGGGGAAGATGAAGGCCGGATAAACCCCTTCTCTAAGTTCTCGGCAATATATTCCCGCATGGCGAGGGTTTCAGTTCGGGTCAAATTAAATATTCTCCCTCTGGGAGGCATGGTACCGGGGAGAAGTTCAATAGGGCAATCCCATGGTCTATGGGGAGGAAGTTTGTCTGCCGCCCTTTCAGAAAAGACGTCAGCAAACTCTAAGTATGGAGTGGGGACCCCAACCGGCGCTAGATGCGCGACCCTGAGTGGAAATTCTAAGCAGCTCTGAAAACACTGGCGTCCCCACTTAGTGATTTGCCCTGAGACCCAATCAATTTGGGGATTGTGCTCCTGCAGCCATGGCAATCCCAAGATTAAAGGGGTACTAGGCATACTCAATACCAAAAAACTGATAACTTCAGAATGATTGGCTCCCACTTTGATTTGTATAGGAGGGGTTTGGAACCGAACTAAACCCCCGGCCACTGGAGTGCCATCAATGGCTGAAACCCGGATGGGAGTCGGCAAGGGCTGGACCATAATTCCTAAAGTCTGCGCTAGTTCGGAGTCTAGGAAGTTCCCAGCTGCTCCTGAATCTAGGAGAGCCTTTAGATTCAAACACTTAAAATTAATCTTAATCTGAACTGGAATAAGAACTGGAGACGATACTTGAGGAGATACCTTACAGCCTAGGAGGGCCCCCTCGAAACCCCCTAGGCTCTGGAGTTTCCCGACGGCTTCTTTGGGCAAAGTCTGACCATGTGGCCGGTTCCACCACAATACAGACAAAGCCCCTCGGATAAACGTCGTCGCCTCTCGCCTTCAGTGAGCCTTGTGGCACCTAGTTGCATGGGCTCTTCCGAAGGTTGTACGACTGGGACCTCAGACCTTGAAGCAGACTCGGCATGCGACCCTTTTTCTAGGCGCCTCTCCCGAAGCCGACGATCAATGCGGATGGCCAGGTGCATTAATTCGTCTAGGGTCTGAGGTTCCGGGTAGTTCACCAAGGTGTCCTTGATGGTATCAGCCAATCCTAGCCGGAATTGGCCGCAAAGGGCAGGATTGTTCCAACGGGAATCTACCGCCCAGCGCCGGAATTCTGAGCAGTAGTCTTCGGCTGGACGGCGTCCCTGGCGAAGAGTACGTAACTTGGCATCAGCTGTGGCCCCTTTGTCGGGATCATCATAGAGAACCTCCATCGCAGAAAAAAAACTATCCACAGAGAGACGGATTGGGTCCTGAGCTGATAAGCTAAAGGCCCAGGACTGAGGATCTCCTTGAAGAAGGGAAACAATCAAGCCGACCCTTTGCTCTTGTGACCCTGAGGAGACAGGACGGAGCTGGAAGTACAATTTACAAGAGTCCCGGAAGTTGGCAAATTTTGCCCTGTCGCCGTGGAATTTTTCAGGAAGTGGGATCTTAGGTTCCACAAACATTGCGGCCGGAGTCCCCTGAGGACTGGGGACGTTAGGAGCAGGACGGTTCTCCTGAGCCGCAACCCGATGAGCCAGGTGCTCCACCGCCGCTGTTAAGGCTTGCACCTGCTCCAGGATTTGGTCCATTCTGTGGCCCGTTATAATGTCAGGACTGTACCAAACACCCGTCTGTCTTGAGCTGGTATCCCCCAATCTCCGCCGCCACTTCTGCCTATAGACAAGCCCCCGCTTGTAGGAGACGCGGGTAATGCCTCTCCCAGTCGGTTGCCCCCAGGACTTATAAGGCGCAAAGGATACCAGCTTAAGGTGCAGAAAGATGTTAGGCAGGGAATCCCGAATGAGGATGCCGGATGACAAAAGTCCGAATTACAGGCCGAGGTCAAACCAGGAGGTCACGGGGCGTGGTATCCGAAGGAGGTAACGAAGGGGTGGTCGAGGCTAGCCGAGGTCAAATCCAGGAGGTCACGGAGCGAGGTATCAGAAGGGTCAGGCAAAGGCGTGGTCGGGCAAAGCAAAAGGTCAGGGCAGGCAGCAAGCAAGAGTAGTCAAAGTCCAATATCCAAATGTTCACAAAAGACACTGCAACGCACATCCAGAACCCAGAAGCTATAACGGGCACTGGGATGAAGGAGCAGAAAAACTTTATAGGGAATGCTGGCCAATAGGGAAGGGCGCAATTGGGGGGAAGATCAATGATTGGTGCATACAAACTAAAATGGGATCGGTCCCAGGAGCTGGACGGCCCAGGCCAGACAGGCCGACCAGTCCCTGGGCCCGATCCCAGGATCCAGTTGCCGATAGGTCACTTTAACACTCGCCCCCGGCGGGCGCGCTGGAGGAAGCGCCGCCGGGAGGCATAAGAGAGACGTGCTCGCGCGCGCGAGCACGACGTGAGCCAGGCGCGCCCCCGCCCGGAGGAGGCAGCGTCACGCCACCCGGAAGCCCAGCAGGCCGGCGCAGCCGCGCGGAGCGGGCCGCGACGCGGCCATCAGCCGCGTGCTGCGCCGACAGCCCCCGGACCTCACAGGGGCGCCGAGGGGACGGACGACCCGGGGACGGCCGAGCAGAGGCCCGCTGGGGCCCCCTCAACAGTGCGCCGCGGGACCCGGAACGGCGAGCAGGTAAGAGTCTAACAGAAGAATAGCTGCAGTAAAAATGACATGGTTCCCCAAAATGCTCTACTTCTTTCGGGTTTTGCCAGTTCCGATAGCGGCCGTATATCTGAAAGGCCTCCAATCCACCTTAAACGTCTTTATTTGGGGTAAGCAAAAACCAAGGATAAATCGTATGACTATCCCCTCGATTCAAAGAGCAAAAGTTAAGTGATTTCGTATCGAGAATCGTAAGTTTGGGTGGGTGTTTGTCATTTTTTCTGGTTTTTTTGGCCATTTCGTATTCGTACGATCGTTCGCGCATAGACGTATATGAACATACGCATTTCGTACGAGAATCGTATAATTTGCGTTAGTTCGTGTGTTTTTCCCGTCCAAATCGTATTATTTGCGTTAGTTCGTGTGTTTTTCCCGTCAAAATCGTATTATTTGCGTCCGATCCTATTTTTTACGTCCTTCACATGGGCTTGCGCCCAATTCAGAGAGGTGATTGCTAATTGTTTTGAAGCCCATTAAAGAGCTGCTTTACGAAATGTTTGCCGGCAGCTATTTGGCCTCGGGAGTAGGATGGAGCGGAGCGAGTTTGTGGCACATCAAGGGCTTATGCTTTTTGGCATTGAGTTGATCGAGATGTCTGAGAGCAGATTGCCCCTGCGTCGTCGCATGAACATCGATAGCATGAATGATGTTGAGCTGTTCGAGCTGACCAGGCTTAATCGCGCTTCCCTCCATAAATTATATAGTGAGCTGCGGCCATGGTTAGCCCGCACCACAAGGAAGGGGCATGCAATTTCAGGTATGACCAAGATGCTTGGCTGCCTGCAATTTTTGGCGAACGGCTCGTTCCAGAGGCTGGGTGCCCTCTCCGTGGGGATGTCACAGCCTACGCTGAGCCGCGCACTATCTAAATTTTTGGAAGGCATGGCTGCCATAACTCAAAAATATATTTATTTCCCTGATGATATGGCAGCCAGAAACGCCATTAAGCTTGGGTTTTATAATGTGGCCGACATGCCCAACGTTATTGGTGCAATTGACTGCACACATGTGGCACTCGTACCTAGGGCAGCCGACGAGTATATATATAGGTATTGAGATTGGTTATTATGTTGCCCAACGTGTCATGTCACCTGTTTTCCTTTGCGGCAGCATATTTGTTTATCCCTCATTTGTGTAGCTGCTTTATCTCGGCTTTTCATTAGTATTTCCCAATAGAGTGCAGACATGTTTTGTGTTTAATTTATTATTTTGGGTCAAATATCAATTACCCTTTTTGTATGTTTTTGCCTTAAGGAATCGTAAAATGGGACACTCACTTAATGTCCAGGCCGTGGTTGGTCCGGATATGCGGTTTATGAGTGTCCTTGCCGGCTACCCCGGATCGTCCCACGACTCCTATATACTCAGGCGATCTGGGTTGTTTCGGAGATTTGAGGCAGGTGAATTTTCGGGGGCATGGCTGCTTGGTAAGTGTGTCCTATTTGTGTGTTATTAAATGTGGCATTAATCTTGTATTTGTTGATCTGTTTGTTTTGGAAAACTTGACAGAAGCGTCCAACTGCCTTTTTCTTGGCTCATATATTAGGAACTTACCCAAAAAATCCTTGTCTCGCTTTGGCCTTCAGAATGTTTTCCCTTTAGTTAGGATGTCTGTAAGTTCCTTGTGGCTAAATATATTGGTTTGGAGTTTATACCCAAGGATCTTTGACATTTGGCTCCTTTTGTACTATTGGTCGTTAAATGTCAAAGTGGACTTAAACTGCATACATTGTAGTTTCCAGTGAAATGTGGCTAGGGATCTTTGACATTTGGCTCCTTTTGGACTATTGGTCGTTAAATGTCAAAGTGGACTTAAACTGCATACATTGTAGTTTCCAGTGAAATGTGGCTAGGGATCTTTGACATTTGGCTCCTTTTGGACTATTGGTCGTTAAATGTCAAAGTGGACTTAAACTGCATACATTGTAGTTTCCAGTGAAATGTGGCTAGGGATCTTTGACATTTGGCTCCTTTTGGACTATTGGTCGTTAAATGTCAAAGTGGACTTAAACTGCCTACATTGTAGTTTCCAGTGAAATGTGGATAGGCCCTCAGCAGCATCCTAATTGTAACATGTCTGAAAACTACAAATATATGTAAAATACAAATACCCTTGGCCGTGCAGATGTTTGTTAATTAATTGGTATATAGAAGTGCCATTTTTATTTAGGTTATACCTTAGTGCAATATTTGGGGGCCCTAATGTGCCCTGTTTTTTCTTGGGGACACTTTACCTTACATCATTATGATATCTGTGAATTTTTTGGTGTTGGTTGTGTTGCCTTTTTAATTTTGATTACATTTAATTCTCTGTTTAAGGTGATTCCGGGTACCCACTTCTACCCTGGCTCATGACGCCTGTGCTGCGGCCCCAGGATGCCTCGCAGGAAGCGTATAACCGTGCACATCGCAAGACCCGGGCTGTTGTGGAGAGGGCCTTTGGTCTGCTGAAGACACGTTTTCGTTGCCTTGACCATACTGGGGGGGCCCTGCAATATGATCCCAAGAAAGTGATCGACATTATAATGGCATGTGCTGTTTTGCACAATTTTGCCATCCTGGAACGTGTCCCACGTTATGTGGACAGCCTGCCCTCTTCAGCCGTCGAGGATGAAGCCGAGAATTTTGAGGGGCCCCCCAGTGAGTCTGGCCAATCTGTTAGAGCCAACCTGATCAGCCAGCATTTTAGTTAAGTTTTTTCCCTGTCTCACCATTCTGTATGTTTGTGTTATCCTTTTGGAAACATATGTTGTTTTGCCCTAATGTGGCATTACCTCTAAGTAAAACATTTCGACCTTAATTGTTGCCTAATGTATTTCATGTAGTTTCCTTAGCTTTCGCTGTGCATTGTTACACCTCTTCCAACCAAAATTATCTGGTTTAGCCCAAGCTGTTACAAAAGTCTTCCCACTAAAAACGCCACAAGTATTGGAAGTTAATTTTTTGTTTTACTTAGCAAATGAAAAATTATAGTGGTTAACAGAAATCAGTCCACATACATCTGTGGTAACAAATGGATTAAATTAAAAAAAACATCGAGCACATCTACACCTGGAAGTGAGTGGCACAACCAAACAAGGACACCCAGTCCAAAGGCCAGCCTAGTCCAGTCATTAATATTGCCTGTGCCCAGGGATATTTGGGCATGGCCATAATGTCACACAAACATGTCTGCAAACAGGAGGAGCACCAACCAAATACATAGGTTAAGCCATAAGTGGCCAGATAAACTCCACATAGACCTATGGCATTGGCTAGTGGCCTTAAGCATTACTCTAAGGAGCTATATGGGAGCAAATACAAAACACAACCTGCCAGAGCAACACAAAATGGATTGTTTGAAACCTCAAAGGACAAGTAAATACAGTGGGGGTTAAGAGAAAAGATGTCCCACACACCCATGGCTTAATAGGGTGGCTGCCCATAATACCCAGGTGGAGGTCCAGGTGGAGGTCCATGGGAATGGGACCTAGCCTGGGCCATGGCAGCATTGTGAATTTGAAACTGCTCCACAATGTTTCTCTGCATATTGGTCATCTCAGCCATGGCTGACTGGATGCCATTACTTGAATTGGCCACGTTGCTGTTGAGGGTACGCAACTCCGCGAGGATGCCCTGTAGACTGGTATGGATGTTCACCATGTCTGCATGCCTTTGCTCACGCTCTGTAACGAGCTGGGCGTCATAAGAGTCCCTTTGTTGGGTCCATAATTCAAGCAGGGCACTCTGCCTCCCCTGGGAAATTGTGGGGCGGCGTAATGGCGTCCGCCGCACAATTACCCTGGCTCTTGGGCGTGCCCTGCCGCGTGGTGTCGTACCCTCAACAGCAACCGGCCTGCTTTGCAAATCCTCAGCAGCAGAGTGAACACTGGGGACTGTAGTGTCAGTCTCCCCATGTGCAAGCACAATGGATGGAGATTCACTCTGCTGCTGAGGATTGGCCAGAGAAACATTATCGAGCAGTTCCAAATTGGGACCCAGGGGGAGTTCATCCGACGTGCCCTGTACGGAGACATCATCATCTTCCTCCATGTCCTGGATCTCTTCCATGAGTGTGCGGGTCTGTAGGGACATATAAAAAAAAAAAGGCTAAGTTTGCGTCCCAATGTAGGATTTCAACAGTTTAACACATTCTTAAGCACTTGTTATTATTTATGCTACTAAATAAACTTACCGAAAATCTCTGATCTGGGCTCCGATGCTGTACGGACATCGTAGGCATAACCAAACTGGGGGGTGAGTTTACCCTTGCTGAGGGATCATGCTGGGCTGAAGAAGAGAAAAAAATACCACGTAAACACACACACATAACCTTTTTTTGGATAGGTAATCAAATATAGCTCTATTTGGAATATTATTCAACTCTAGAGCAATGGTGACCTTTGTTCAAACCCACGCAAGTTTACAGAGGTGCAATGGCTCGGACCAACTGCTAAGTGACCTCAGTTCTAAGTCATGAAGTGTACCCATTCAGCATCCAACTTTCAGGGCACATTTTTGGATTTAGCCTACCATTCGCTAGGTCCGGGGTACTCAAACAATTGTTTTAAACGCCCATTTCAAGGTATGTGGTGAGAGGTGAATGTCTGGCCATGGTGCTGACGCAGGGGGTGTCTAGTTAAAAATAAAGACACTGGTGGAGGGGCTGGAGCTTTCAAAGTGCCAACTAATAAAGGCTGCTTGCCCTTGCTGGGCTGGATGGGCCAGAGCTGAGGGGACAGGGATTGGATGTCTAAAGGGGGGAGTTAACGTATTGATGGTGATGTGATGGATGGAGCCAATCTGTTACAAATGTATGGGGCTTATGTGGGGGGGGGCATGGGGGGACTGTGGCACATGGGCCAGAGCAGGGGCAGCGGGACACGATTGTGGCCAGTGAAAATTTAAATAAGTTACTGTGTACCTTGCAATGCCACTTCCTGGCCAGTACTTCATATTGCAATGCTATGTTTCACGGAGCCATGACATTGGGCAGGAGACCAACCACTACATGGCCGATCAAGGGGGCAGCTCTGAGCACCTCAACACAGAAGTAACTGAGTGCAGGGCTGTCTGGCCAGGGGTCCTTGAATGTGGTGCCAAGGTCCGCATTGGGACCCCGGGCCGCCAGTTGAGTCTCGCTGCTCTTGGTCACATATGTTTGTGGGTGGCTAATTAAATAGTTAACTCAAACACAACTCACACAACCAAAAGGCAACCCATACATAATGATGTGTGTTTTGTGATTGATTCTAAATATCTCACTTATCTTGCGAAACTTCATGACTTTAACAATACAATTGGACATTTGATCTTTGCCATAATGGCTGTGGGCCTAAATGTGTGATTCACAGGGACCAAAAGAGGACACAAACAGCCACAGTAGTGCGAGGCCAACCAAGGCAAACCATAGGGGCATCCCGTTAGCTTGTTACTAGTGAACTGTAGATTATTTAGCAAACAGGCAAACATGCAGATTTAATAGTACTCACCGTGGGTACGGGTCGGGGAGTCTGTGTCCCTTAGACCAGCATGTCCACCGACCGCGACCGGATGGAGAAGTCCAAGCACAATCTCCTCAGCAGGGGTAAACTCCAATTTAGATGGGAAGCCACCTCCAGTTTTCATGCTGAAAAGAGAAAATCGTTTGGTATTCAGAAAAGGGGCATACAGCACATCCCAAACATTATATTTAGCGAAAACATTTATTTACCTGTAATTATGCCTTTTAATTTCTTTTTGCCGTACAGCATACTTCAGATCAGAGATTTTCTTCTGAATTTGGGACACATCTTTCCTCTCTTCCCCCGCTGCATTTACTTGTCGGAGGATGGTTTCAAACAATGCCATCTTGCGCTGCTTGGTGGTGTGTTTGGATTTGCTCCCATATAGCTCGTCATAGTATAATGTAAGGCCACTAGCCAATGCCATATTTTGGTCATGGGAGAATCTCCCACTCAACTGGCCGCGGCGCAATGTGCGGCCAGATGGTTGGCTTGGCTGCTCCTCCATGTGTGCAGACACATGTGGTGACATTATGGCCTGGGGCTGGGTAGGGGAATGGCCGGATTGGTGGCTTCCCAATGACTGGACTGGACTGGCCAAGGGACTGGGTGTTCTGGCGTGGCTGGCCACCGAACTTCCAGGTGTAGATGTGGTCATGGTTGCAATTCGGGGCCCTCTTGGGGGGCTAGGTTCCCGGCTGGTGCCAGGTCGGGGGCTCTGTTCCCGGCTGGTGCCAGGTCGGGGGCTTCTGGCCCTGGATGGGGTTCGGGCCCTGTAGGGGCTTCTGGCCCTGGATGGGGTTCTTCTGGCCCTGGATGGGGTTCGGGCCCTGTAGGGGCTTCTGGCCCTGGCTGGGCTTCTGGCCCTGGATGGGGTTCTTCTGGCCCTGGATGGGGTTCGGGCCCTGTAGGGGCTTCTGGCCCTGGCTGGGCTTCTGGCCCTGGTTGGGGTTCTTCTGGCCCTGGATGGGGTTCGGGCCCTGTAGGGGCTTCTGGCCCTGGCTGGGCTTCTGGCCCTGGATGGGGTTCGGGCCCTGTAGGGGCTTCTGGCCCTGGCTGGGCTTCTGGCCCTGGATGGGGTTCTTCTGGCCCTGGATGGGGTTCGGGCCCTGTAGGGGCTTCTGGCCCTGGCTGGGCTTCTGGCCCTGGATGGGGTTCTTCTGGCCCTGGATGGGGTTCGGGCCCTGTAGGGGCTTCTGGCCCTGGCTGGGCTTCTGGCCCTTCTGTGCGGGCTGGAGGGGCTTCGGGCCCTTCTGTGCGGGCTGGAGGGGCTTCGGGCCCTTCTGTGTGGGCTGGATGTGCTTCGGGCACTGCTGTGGGGCCTGGGTTGGCTAAGTGCCCGGCTTGAAAGCATGGCTGGTGTGGGCTCCCTTGGGCGGCCTCTTCTGGGGGCAGAGGTGGTGGTGGCTGCTGTGGCCTGTTTTTTGGCCGCAGGGGCACGTGCCTTTTGGGCCCTTTTTTGGGAAACGGAGGGTCCAGTGTCCCTTGGTGGGGCCGAGGTGGTACTTGCCTTCTGGGCCTTCTGGGACCTTAGCTTCTTCGGTCGTTGCTGGGACCTGGTTGTTGGGCCCTCAGAGGTCTGGCTTTGCTGGCCGCGTTTAGCTGCTGCCTTTTTTGGTGCCATTTTGTCCAAAAGCTCAAAGAGAATGAGCTTTGGGTGCAGGGACCTTTAAATCATGCGCCCAGCGTCTGACGCCTATGCGCACGACTACGCGCTCGTACGGACGTACGTTCGTGCGGAACCAGGAAACCGCTGGGGTTTCACTTATCTGCTGCCTGGAAGAAGACTAAAGATGGCGCCCACTATCTTCACCCGTCAACAGGAAGAGATCCTCATGCTGGTAAGTGGCTGCCTGTGCATTTTAATGTAATAGTCAATGCTGGCCTAAATGTAAATGATGCGTTTGGAACTAGTTTGGTGTCTCTTAATGTTTAATCACTGCCTCCTCACACTTCATCCTCAAGGGCCGAGCCTGGCCACGTTTTCACCTGTCTATGCTGATGTCCTAATTCGGCCAATTGCTCCGGCTTAGCAACAGTTAATTAACCTGTGGAGTAGCGGGGCGAGCTGTCAAACCTGGCCTGTCTCGGACCTTGATGCGGATGTTTGAGGAACACTGTTTTCCTAAGCCATAAAAACACAACGGGAAGCCACACACGTGGGCCAAAAGCCTAAGCATTAGGCTACATCTTGGATCTTTAAAACATCCTAACATGCCCTAGATGCAGGTGGCCTGATTGTTGAGGTTGGCTATTATCTGTATGTACATGGTGTGTGATACATATAACATAAGACCAGACTGTCAATCACAGTCAACGTCCTCTTTAAGGCACTCCCCAAAAATGGCGGCCATTCGAAATGTGTGTGTTAATGTCATTAAATACTCAACTTGTGATGCAACACATATGGGTCTGTGTGTAAAAGTACAAGCTCTGTGTCCATTATGTTTTTCAGATCATGCTTCAGCGCCGGTATGACTTCGCGCCCAATGTGTGCGAGAAAAGGGACATCGCCCGGGAGATCATCGCGGAGATACACCGTGTGACCAGCACCACCTTCACTCACACCCAGATAATGCAGCATTGGTCGGACCTGAAGCGTCTGCACATGCCCCGGGTGCGGAGGTTTTTTGGGATCCATTTCCCAAGTAAGTACTAAGCAATTGCATGGTATATGTTCCAAATGTCTAAGTTATGCCTTTATTTATAATGACTTTTCTTTGGTAGTGTTGGAAATGGATTTCAGAATTCGCCGCACCCGGAGACGTACAGGCCGACCAGTGCTGCATGACTCTGCTTCTGTGAGTGAAGGTGGTGGATCTCCCGGGCGACGGACCTACCCCTCCTCTGTGGCCTCCTCAGACCAGCCCCTGGACCTTACCACAGAGGAGGGGCCAAGGCGCGTGGGCGTGGAGTCATACCTGGCCACGCATGGGGAAGGCTCTGGTATGTCACTCTTCATGTATAGGCACAAAGATATACATGGCAGGCCAAAAACTAAGTTATCCTTTATTATGTATTTGTAGAAGCTTCAGGAGCGGGTGAGATAGTGGAGGAGGAGGCAGCAGAGATGCTGGAAGGAGATCCTGGCGAAGGTGAGTGATGTCAGCCAGACTGGGAGCCAGATATGTTGGGGATAGTGACTATCTACAAATACTAACCAAATGTCACATGTTTCTCCAGGGACTTCTTCACAGCCGAGCCAGGACCAAGGGCAGTCTGTTGGCCCCAACCAGCCATCTGTCGGCCACCAACTCCGTAAGTCTCCATGCCATTATTCATATTAATGTTTGCTTAGCTAATAACACACACATAACTAAAGGCGTAGCCAATGTGTAGTTCACACTTTAATGTGGGCACTTCGTTAGGTTAAAGAGGACCCAAACTAGTATTAAGAACCAAAGACTTAGCCATCACACTGTACCTACAGATTTGAAACATGGAAAAACACCCTTCACCCATCTAATGCATGTTATTAGACAGAACCAAACCAATATTGGTGAATATGGAATGCACAATATTTACAGGCAGCATGGGATACAGATTGAAAAAAGGAAGGTGCTGCCATGCATTGTGTGAGTGATGACCTTTCCCGCAACCCAGCTATGCTCTGGATTCCCAACGCACCACTGTAACCTACTCCCCTGTACTTTATCCAACTCTCCACTCCTCATTAAGTGTTATGCTTCAGAGTCCAGATGGCGGCGCTGTAATCCCCAAAAAAGCCTAACTAACTTTTAGGTGGGGCAGAATCATTTGTGAATAGTTTTTGTTTTTCATTAAATAATGTTGAAGGTCCGGTTTAAGGAGTTTAAACACTTACCTGTGGGAAATGCATTAACTGTATCCCTTGGAAGAAGGACATATGTCATGCATTTACATGTATTTGATTAACCCTAAATCTATTTCCAGCATACAAACCGGTCTGGGACTCCTATTTATGTTTCTTTCTCTATTGGTTACAGGGATGATCCCCAAAACCTTGGCGGGTAAAAAAAAACGAATGAAGGAGTTGGTGGCCGAGCTGCTGGCCATACAGGCAACGTTGGGGCCAACAGATGAAGAAGAGGATGATGAATAGTGCCCTTGGTCCTGGCTCCTTTGTTTCACGTTTTTTTAAAGTTGTTACAATTTTATAAAGTTTTTAATTGTTGTAAAAAAAACAAATATATATATTTTTAAAATCAAAAAACCCACAAAAAAAAAAAAAAAAGTTTTACTGTTAAAAACAAATAAAATAATTAGATATGTTTTCCCGAGGGCAAAAAAAAAAAACGGTTTGCCAAAAAAAAACAAAACTATAAAAAAAAATGTGGAATTTTATTCCAAACCAAAGAAATAAAAAATTTTAAATAAATTATATTTGAAGCCTTCCTAAATGTGTCTTTTCTAATATGCACACACCCCAAAAATTACACAAACCAGAAACAACACACTTAGAAACATATAGACATATGTAAATTATGTGATTTTCTTACGTTTTATGGACCGAGAAATGAAGTTGGATGCAGGCGCTAAGGGGTTTAGGTAAGTTTGAGGGAGCGAGAAATGAAGTTGGATGCAAGCGCTAAGGGGTTTAGGTAAGTTTGAGGGAGCGAGAAATGAAGTTGGATGCAAGCGCTAAGGGGTTTAGGTAAGTTTGAGGGAGCGAGAAATGAAGTTGGATGCAAGCGCTAAGGGGTTTAGGTAAGTTTGAGGGAGCGAGAAATGAAGTTGGATGCAGCCGCTAAGGGGTTTAGGTAAGTTTGAGGGAGCGAGAAATGAAGTTGGATGCAAGCGCTAAAGGGTTTAGGTAAGTTTGAGGGAGCGAGAAATGAAGTTGGATGCAAGCGCTAAAGGGTTTAGGTAAGTTTGAGGGAGCGAGAAATGAAGTTGGATGCAGCCGCTAAGGGGTTTAGGTAAGTTTGAGGGAGCGAGAAATGAAGTTGGATGCAAGCGCTAAGGGGTTTAGGTAAGTTTGAGGGAGCGAGAAATGAAGTTGGATGCAGCCGCTAAGGGGTTTAGGTAAGTTTGAGGGAGCGAGAAATGAAGTTGGATGCAAGCGCTAAGGGGTTTAGGTAAGTTTGAGGGAGCGAGAAATGAAGTTGGATGCAGCCGCTAAGGGGTTTAGGTAAGTTTGAGGGAGCGAGAAATGAAGTTGGATGCAAGCGCTAAAGGGTTTAGGTAAGTTTGAGGGAGCGAGAAATGAAGTTGGATGCAAGCGCTAAAGGGTTTAGGTAAGTTTGAGGGAGCGAGAAATGAAGTTGGATGCAGCCGCTAAGGGGTTTAGGTAAGTTTGAGGGAGCGAGAAATGAAGTTGGATGCAAGCGCTAAAGGGTTTAGGTAAGTTTGAGGGAGCGAGAAATGAAGTTGGATGCAAGCGCTAAAGGGTTTAGGTAAGTTTGAGGGAGCGAGAAATGAAGTTGGATGCAAGCGCTAAAGGGTTTAGGTAAGTTTGAGGGAGCGAGAAATGAAGTTGGATGCAAGCGCTAAAGGGTTTAGGTAAGTTTCTGGTTGAGGGTGCGCATGCGCAAGATCTTATATACATAAGAACGCACGAATCTAAGAGGCCAAAAACCAATGAAAACCAGAGGCAAACGCAAGTAATTGGAAGAGCTGGACGATGGAAGCCGCCGACAAAACAGGCTGCCGCCGCCACAGGTGAGCACATGAACGTGATTTTTACGATTGGCAACTGACTGAGGCAAGTTCGGGAGATATCATACGAACGGACGTATCTTTTAGGATAGAAACGTATTTGCTTATTGAATCACTCGCAAGTTCTTACGAACGCACGAGCGGACGTGAAAAATAGGATGATCGTGAGCCAAATCCAAGCTGTTACATGTTTCTTTGAATCAACCCATATGTATAGATTCAAACAACAGGGAGGCCTTGGAGTTCCTAATATTGCTCGCTACTACTTTGCATGTCAGATTGCGCAAATGGCTGTTCTCCATGCTGGGGATGATAGACCATTATGGGTAGACATTGAGCAGGCAAGTTGTACCCCGATAGCAATCTCAAACTTACTCTGGCTACTCCCAACAGCTCTCAAGGGTATTGACAACCCAGTCCTCAAACACTCCCTCAAAACCTGGAAAATTAACAGGTTAAAAGGCCATCTCGTCTCCCCCCAGACTCCTCTCCTGTCAGTTCTAGGTAACCCTGAATTTCTTCCGGCCTTCCTGGAACCAGCCTTGTTCAGCTGGTGGGAATCGCAAAACCTAACGAGGATTAAGGATTTTGTTCTGCATAGAGGAATAATCACATTCCCCGAGCTCAAATCCTTTAGGAATATTCCGAACAGGGAATATTTCCACTTTTTACAAATAACCCACTACATAGCCACCAAACTCAGGACGGGTCTGCATGCGGGACATACCCCCTTGGGAAGGGGATGATAGCCATGGTTTATAAGACGCTAAATGAAGACGTTGAGGCATTAGTCTACACGAATAGATGGGAAAATGACCTGGGTATAAGGTTAGCGCCAAGTGATTGGAAGATTGCTCATTGCACGAGAACTCATTCTCGTGGTTCCTAAACACCGGTGCCCAAGAGGTCAATACTAAGGTCCTACTCCGATGGTATCCGATGGTATCTTGTCCCAGATACGATCCACAGATTTTGTCCTTCTTACCCACCGGAGTGCTTTAGAGATTGCCGACTTCAGGGATCATACATCCATATCTGGTGGGAATGTAGGGTGGTTCGCCACTTTTGGGCTAAGGTCTATTATCTTTTAGGGAAGGCAACAGGCCTACACCTGACCCCCTCGCCCCAACTCGCCCTGCTCAATTTGAAACCTCCTGGCTGTACGAAGGCACAATTTGTGTTTATTAGACACATCCTGACGGCTACCAAACTCGGAATTGCACGCTCATGGAAGAAAAAAACGATTCCTAGTGGGAGTTTGATCCCTCGCATCAAGGAAGTAATGCTTTTTGAGAAGATGACTGCTTCGATGCAGGGTGACCTCACTCCCTTCATGACTACGTGGGAGGGTTGGATCGCTCACTTTCATCCCAAGAACTTTGAACGATCCCTCCTCACATCTCATTGAGGTACTGTACACTCCTTAAGCTAAGTGTTGTCTGGTCACTCACCCCTATCCCTTTTCCCCTTCCTATTCTTCTCTTTCTATCTTTTTCACTCTAGTTTCCTTTCTCGTGCCTTCCGCCTTTTATCTCTGGGTACGTGGTCTTTTACTACGCGTACCTCATATTCTCCCTTAAAAGGCATTATTAGTTGTTGGTCTACAAGTTTACATTTTCTTGTAAATTTTTTTGAACGTCTTTATGTACTTTATAAAGTATATTGTATGTTGTATGCTGATGTACCTCCATTATAACCTTGTTTAAAAAAAAAAATGAATGGCACATTATCAGTTTGGGTTTTTATCTTTTTTTTATTATTTAATGTTTTTAATTTTCTAATAAGATTGTATTCATTTTAACAGGAAAACGTGGTAAAAATTGGCCAAACATTTTTTGTTAGATAAAAATTGTTTCTAATGATAACATATAAATGTATTAATATCAAAATGTATTTAATTTGTTAAAATTCATTAATCATCTTGAGTGGCGTGATTTTTACCAACCTCAGATAAGCATGTAAACTTGCTTAAGGACTACCTTCACTGGGCCCACTGGGCACATGCCACCAAATTCAAGTTCTACCACGTGATCCCTCCCCTTTTTGTCACCGTCCACGATCCTTTAGATTGTAAGCTCACAAGGCCAGGGGTCTCCTTCCTATTGTCTCTTGTTATCACATTTGGTTTAACTTTGTAACATCTAGTTTATAATGATCCCTGTACAGTATGCTTTACCTGGTCTGTAATTGTACCCTGTACAGCGCTATGGGAGAAGATGGCGCTATATTAATAAACAAATATTTCCTGGCAAAATACAACCTTGAATTACACAAATTTTAATGTTTTGCAGGATTTTTCATTGGGTTCCAGCTCTCTGCTGTGTGAATCCCCCCAGTTTGCCACAAAAACTCACCTTTTCCCGAGCTTATGGCTTACAATGTCAGTGGTTTGTAATCTGTTTAACTATTTAAATCAAATGGATGAGCCTTTTCTTTTGTTCATTTGAATATCACTGCAAGTTCAGGGTGAAACCAGATTCACTGGCTAATCATAACATCTAAGTCCCCTCACCTATCAAAACTGGCATCTCTTTGGTTTGGAGATTAAAATATTAACAGAAAAAACTAAAAAATCTAAATTTAGAAAATCAAAATTAAGAAATGAGACATAACTAATAGCAAATTTAATACGGGAAGAAAAAAGAAAATAATTTGGAAAGAACATAAAAAAGGAGAAAAAGGGGAGCAAATAGAAGGGGAGATCAGAAATGAAAGAAATATAAAAAAGTTAGACCATAGAGTCAAAAGGCTCGATTCAGAGACACATTCGTCCGGACTTCCGTAGCTGTCTGTGAAAGTTTTGGTGGGTGTTAGTCTTTTTTTTGCTTTTTTTCGTACATTTTTCACTCGCACGAACGTTCAAGAACATGCGTATATGCTCTTTCGATAATGGTGCCAAAATCGGAAGATTTTCGTTACTTCGGGAGCTTTTTCCCAACAAATCGGAAATGTTTCGTCCGTTCAGAAATTTTTCGTTATTGCAATGGGCTTGCGATTAATTCAGAGAGCTGATTGCCGATGGTCCCACACCTCATAAATTCGTTTCAGGGCAAAAACATTCCCGGCACCTTTTGGACTACGGGAGCGCGAGCCAGCCATGGACGAGGCTACTGCCTTTGAGGAGCATGAGGATCTGCAACTCATGGGCATTGAGATCGTCCGGAGGGCAGAGACCAGATTGCACCGGCGGCGACGCATGGACATCAATAGCATGCATGACACTGAGCTGTTCGAGCTGACCAGGCTTAATCGCGCTTCCCTCCATAAACTGTATAGTGAGCTGCGGCCATGGTTAGCCCGCACCACAAGGAAGGGGCAAGCAATTTCAGGTATGACCAAGATGCTTGGCTGCCTGCAATTTTTGGCGAACGGCTCGTTCCAGAGGCTGGGTGCCCTCTCCGTGGGGATTTCACAGCCTACGCTGAGCCGCGCGCTATCCAAATTTTTGGAAGGCATGGCTACCATAACTCGGAAATATATTTGTTTCCCTGAGGATATGGTAGCCAGAAACGCCATTAAGCTGGCATTTTTTAATATCGCCGACATGCCCAATGTCATGGGTGCTATTGACTGCACCCACGTTGCCCTCGTCCCTCCGTCAAGCGACGAGTATATATACAGGCAAGTTTTGGCTTCCATTGTCTCTAAATATTTGTGTGTCCCTCCTTTGCTCAATCACATTATTAGTTTGCTTCATTGCCAATAGTCCCTCCTTTAATGACAAGCTTCCTTGTGACTAATCTCGCCATTTGTAGTAACTTTCATTGGCAATAGTCCCTCCTTTAATGAAAAGCTTCCTTGTGACTAATCTCGCCATTTGTAGTAACTTTCATTGCCAATAGTCCCTCCTTTAATGAAAAGCTTCCTTGTGACTAATCTCGCCATTTGTAGTAACTTTCATTGGCAATAGTCCCTCCTTTAATGAAAAGCTTCCTTGTGACTAATCTCGCCATTTGTAGTAACTTTCATTGCCAATAGTCCCTCCTTTAATGAAAAGCTTCCTTGTGACTAATCTCGCCATTTGTAGTAACTTTCATTGGCAATAGTCCCTCCTTTAATGAAAAGCTTCCTTGTGACTAATCTCGCCATTTGTAGTAACTTTCATTGCCAATAGTCCCTCCTTTTGTTTAGTCCCTCTAGGTTAATATACTCTCTGATTTTACATCTTCCCTCATTGCAATCACTCCCTCCTTGCTAATGCTCCCTCCTTGCCAAGAGTGTATGTGCAACAACGGCCCTTATTTATAAATTAGTTCCAAAGTTAGTTATTTCAAAGTAAAACATTTGTAAGTGTACTTTTAATAGAACAAGTAAGACTGTCAAGGCTCAAACATTGATATTCTTTTGTTGACCACTTAAATGGAACGTAGTTGTTTAGTGTTATTTGTCTGGATGTTACATTTTGACATAGGCTGTTTGAAGTGTGCGTTGGATTTGTTTACTAAACGTTATTTTTTGGTTGTTTCTGTTTCCTTTTTACACAGAAATCGCAAAATGGGCCATTCGCTGAATGTGCAAGCGGTGGTGGCCCAGGACCTGCGCTTTCTGAGCGTCCTGGCAGGCTACCCTGGCTCAGCCCATGATGCGTATATCCTGCGCAGATCTGGATTATTCCGCCGGTTTGAGTCAGGGGAATTTGCGGGTGCATGGCTCCTTGGTAAGTTGGCTCAAATTATCGATTTGGATTGTATATGTATGGCAAAGTTTTAGGTTGGATTTACCTTTCATAAACGCTGCCTTGCCCCTCACCTTGTGAACATGTGTAAGCACACTGGAACCATTACATTAGACAAACTCCATTGGCTGCAAAATTGTTTTGCCTGCATTGTTTTAATTAATAAGTGTAATGTGAGGCAAAGTCTGAAACAGCCTTCTAAACCATTTTCTTTCCAAATCTGTTATTGACTTTACCAGAGAGTCAGCGCCATCTTTGCTTACATGCATTTAACTTACTGAGTAGAGGTGAGTGGGATAAAGTGCAGGGGCCGGCTTACACCGGTTTTTGAGTAAGCCAAGAATTATAAAGGGTCAGGTCAAGTTAGACCATACTACATTGTTCTGCAGCACAGGCAGGAAACAATAGCTGCTAACAGTCTGCCTGATTGCCCACCATCCCCAGTATTATTTGACTACTTTTGACCCACATCTATCACATATGTTTAATTCTTGGTTTAGCATCTGCAATCTGTATGCTCATGTTTGTGTGACAATATCACATACCTCTTTTATTTTTATTGCAGTAGGAATGTTGCGTGGCAATGTATGATTTCCTGTTATTAATTATTTTTTTTTTTGGGCTTATTTAGGAGATTTGGGGTATCCACTACTGCCGTGGCTCATGACTCCGGTCCTCCGGCCACAAACTCCAGCACAAGAGGCCTATAACCGTGCACATAGAAAGACCAGGGCAGTGGTGGAGAGGGCCTTTGGACTCCTCAAGACCCGGTTTCGGTGCTTGGACCACACTGGGGGCTCCCTGCAGTATGACCCGAAAAAGGTCATTGACATTATAATGGCATGTGCCGCGCTCCATAATTTAGCCATTATGCAAAGGGTCCCCCGATATCTGGATTGCCCACCCTCTCCACCCTCCGATGAGGCAGACGACGCCTATGTGGGCCAGCCAAGTGCGTCTGGGCAAGCCGTGCGGGCAAATTTAATAGCCACACATTTTTCCTAATTTAGTTTTTATTTTAATTTGTGTAATTTTTTTTTGGTTTGTTTGGCTATGTTTAATTTCATTATGAAGTAAACAATAATGAATTTGTGCAACCCAAAAAAAAATCTATGTTTGAGTATTTATTTGTAGACCTTGGTTATTGTTTGTTTTGGTGCCAACTTGAACTCATATTTCTCTATCAAAACACCACACACATGAGCTTGTTCAAACCAAAATGTTTACTACTTAGTAAAAGGTATATGTGAGACAAACAGAATCGGAGGTGAGTGCCCCTCACATACTTTGGGACCACACCTGTACATGCAATTATGTTCCATACATTTGTCCACAAAGGAAATAGCACAAAATTAATCCCTCTCCTGCTTGCCCACATTTTCCACCGACACAGGTTGAAAGCAAACCTAGCTATGCCACATCTACACCTGTAAGTCAGTGGGCCACCCAAACAAGAACACCCAGTCCCAATCCAAATCCAGTACAATCACAGCCAGGGTCCAAGGTCTTAGATGTTAAGGCCAGAATGTCACCCAATCATGCCGCCAAACATGAGGAGCCACCACAAATGTTATTGTGGCCATGGCAGCTGCGCAACACCTTAAGTGGCCGATTCAGTGAGTCTTGGACTCTGGCATTGGCTACTGGGCTACCTCAGGCCTTGAATGAGCTATATGGTGGATAATCAAAAACAACCGAGCAAGAACAGCGCAAAATAGGAGATTTTTAGGCCTCACCAGACAAGTCAATCCAGTGGGTAGGTATCGCAAAGATATGGACCAGATTCATGCCTAACACACCTTAATATGTGTGATGCCCATAGAACCCAGGTTGGGGCCCTTGGTGGGGGGGGGGGGGCATAACATGGGCCTGTGTGGCATTCAGAATCTGCAACTGTTCCAAAATGTGTCTTTGGTTATTGTGCATTTCGGCCATGCCTGACCTTATTTCAGAAGTCAAGTTGGCCATGTGGCTGTTATGGGTCCTCAATTCAGTCAGCACGGCACTGAAGGTAGTATTTAGGGACTCTAATTGGCCCCTAATATGCTCCTGATTTTGTTGGTTTTGGCAGCGAAAAAGGCGCCTCTCATGGTGCCATGCTGACTCCATCATCTGCACGCCCCTCCCCTGGGAAACTGGGCGACGTTGCTGAGTACGCCGCCCAATTCCCCGGGTTGTGGGGCGTGCAGATGATGTTGCTCGAGGACCCCCAACAGCCACAGGTGTGCTCGCCAAATCCTCAGCAGCAGATGTGAAACTGGGGACTGGAGGGTCAGTCTCTGCATGCTGCCCACGATGTGCAGGCAGCATGCAGCCAGCTTCACTCTGCTGCTGTGGATTTGGCGGAGACACATTTTGGGACAGTTGCAGATTCTGTCCCAGGGGAAGATCTTCAGAATCTCCTATGAAGCTTCCATCTTCCTCCTGCTCCTGGATTTGCTCCATCAGTGTGTGGCTCTGTTGGGGACATGTAAAAAAAAACAGGTTCAGTGTGTGGAATACCTATAAAAACCACACAAGCAAAACATGGCAAGCTACATGCATACACAACAGCATCCAAATACACTTACCGTAGACATCGGATCCTGGGTCCTATGCAGCGCGGAAGAAGACGGACGCGGTAACATGGCAGAGGAGTCCCCACTAGCTGAGGGATGATGCTGGCCTGCTTTAGAAGAAAAAGAGCGATTAATACACACAACTATGCATAGTTTATGTTTAAGAACACATATGGTAATCCAAGAAACGTGGCAAAGCAGTAAGGGCCCCTCCCACAACGTGGCCACTTGGCATTCCCTAGGAATCCCATTACATTAGTGCATGGATTGTTAAACCAGACTAGACACATTGGTCACGTGTCTAAAACCAAACATGCAAAGAATGGCTGATGTGTGAGTTGCAACATCCCTTTAAGGGGAGGAAGTTAACACACTAAGGTGGGAAAAAACACTTACAATATGATTCTGGTGGGGAACATTTGTATGGCATAAAACCTTCCTAGAAAACCATCTTAATCAGTTGTGCAACTAAACCAGCTCCAACCAAATTGACCAACAGGCAAAGATGTTATTGTGGCGTGTGCTTGTCAATTAATACATAGCACCCATTCCTTTTCTACACTTCTAAGTGACATATTTTTCACAAATTTCATTAAACATCATGTATGTGGATGTCAATTTGCACATTACCAGGCCACACCCATGACACTCCCTAGTCAAAGTGAGCACTCCTAACAAACCCACCCCCTAGAGCCATGTGCTTAGCTAGCCCTTGCTCCCACCCCCTAGAGCCATGTGCTTAGCTAGCCCTTGCTCCCACCCCCTAGAGCCATGTGCTTAGCTAGCCCTTGCTCCCACCCCCTAGAGCCATGTGCTTAGCTAGCCCTTGCTCCCACCCCCTAGAGCCATGTGCTTAGCTAGCCCTTGCTCCCACCCCCTAGAGCCATGTGCTTAGCTAGCCCTTGCTCCCACCCCCTAGAGCCATGTGCTTAGCTAGCCCTTGCTCCCACCCCCTAGAGCCATGTGCTTAGCTAGCCCTTGCTCCCACCCCCTAGAGCCATGTGCTTAGCTAGCCCTTGCTCCCACCCCCTAGAGCCATGTGCTTAGCTAGCCCTTGCTCCCACCCCCTAGAGCCATGTGCTTAGCTAGCCCTTGCTCCCACCCCCTACAGCCATGTGCTTAGCTAGCCTTTGCTGCGTATGTGTATGTTTCAATACATTTGTGTGGTCATTCAGACATTACTAACCTGCAGGAATTGGTGGGTTGTCGGTGTCCTGCTGGCCCGAGTGTCCCTCTAAGGCCACGGGATGTAATAAGGACAGCACCATCTCCTCAGCCGGTGTAAATCGCATTTTTGTTGGGAAACCTCCGCCAGTTGTTTCGCTGAAAAACATAGTAAGCATAATTAAGCGCACTGATGGACAGACAAGAATAATAAAAACCCAAACATTAGCTATGTACCTGTGCATCCGCCTTAGATTCTCTTTCTTCCGCACTGCATATTTCAGGTCCGAAATCTTACGTTGAATCTGGTCCATATCTTTACGTTCCTCACCTGCTGCATTGACTTGCCTGGTGAGTTCTTCAAAAATCTCTGTTTTGCGCTGTTTACTGGTGTGTTTTGATCTTCTACCATATAGCTCATCAAAATGTAAGGTGAGCCCAGTAGCCAATGCCAGAGTTTGGGACTCAGCAAAACGGCCACCCAAGTGTCCTCTGCGCAAGTTGCGCCCTCTTCGGGGGGGTTGTGGCTCCTCACTGCTTGGTTGCAAATGGGGTGACATTCTGGCCTGGGGGGATGGAGGAGACCTCAAGGACTGGAGGCTGGCTGTTGATCTTACTGGACTTGGGAAGGGACTGGGTGTTCTTGGCTGGGTGGACCCTGAAGTTGCAGGTGTAGATGTGGCATAGGGTGAATGCATGCCAACCTGTGCCGGAGGATAATGTGGGCAAGCAAGAGAGGGTGTTGGCGAGCTTGAGGTGCTGCTGTGGGTCTGTGGGGCCTTGGAGGTGGTTGGCTGGGTCTGTGGGCCCTTGGAGGTGGTTGGCTGGGTCTGTGGGCCCTTGGAGGTGGTTGGCTGGGTCTGTGGGGCCTTGGAGGTGGTTTGCTTGGCCTTAGTTTTTGAGCCACGTGCGGGGGGGGAGGGGGCCGTTGGCCTTTGGCGGCTTTTCGGGCTTCTGGAGCGGGTCCTGGTTTGGCCCCTGCGGCGCCTTGGGCCCCTGCTGCGGCTTCTGGACCGGGAGGTGGTTCGGCCCCTGCTGCGCCTTGGGCCCCTGCTGCGGCTTCTGGACCGGGAGGTGGTTCGGCCCCTGCGGCGCCTTGGGCCCCTGCTGCGGCTTCTGGACCGGGAGGTGGTTCGGCCCCTGCGGCGCCTTGGGCCCCTGCTGCGGCTTCTGGACCGGGAGGTGGTTCGGCCCCTGCGGCGCCTTGGGCCCCTGCTGCGGCTTCTGGACCGGGAGGTGGTTCGGCCCCTGCTGCGCCTTGGGCCCCTGCTGCGGCTTCTGGACCGGGAGGTGGTTCGGCCCCTGCTGCGGCTTCTGGCCCGGTGTTTTTGGCCTTTGCCTATGGCCTTGGTGCCACGTGGGGGGGGTGATGTGGGGCAGGGTGGGGTGGGGCTTCGTCCCCTCTTACCCATCTGTGGGCCATGAGTTTTAGCAGGCTTGGTTACCTTGCGCCTTGGTTGTGGTGGTGCTGCAACCTCCTTTTTTGCCGCAGCCTTGGTGGTAGCCCTTAGTCTGGCTTTAGGCTCTTGCGACCTTGTTTGCGGACCCTCGCCCTGCTCAGCCTGCTTGCTCTGCTTCTTTGCTGGAAGTTTTCTTTTGGGTGCCATTTTGTGTGGACTCTCAAAGAGAATGAGCTGTGTGTGCAGGGACCTTTAAATAAGGTCTCCGGCGTGTGACGCCTACGCGTTCGCTTACGCGCACGTCCGGCCGTTCGCACGGCCGTGCGAAACCCGGAAACCGCTGGGGCCGTGCTTATCTGCTGCCTAGAAGAAGAAGAAAGATGGCGCCCACTATCTTCACCCGCCAACAAGAAGAGATAATCATGCTTGTAAGTGTCTTTTAACGACTTTGCTTGGATTGTTAATTGTTGCTCTACATGTTAAGGATGCGCAAAAAGTAATATTTTTGTTAAAGCTTTGGTTCGACTACATGCACAACCAAGCGCACGCCACACACGTGCCAAACGACAGTGCTGCCATATTTGAAAGTTAACTTAGCCTAAAAGTGTGTGTGTGTATGTGTTCATGTGATTGAACCAAATAATGTATTGTTGCCTCTTCTACATATGCATTTCTGAGTTCTTGCTATGTTTGTTTTTTGTTTTGCAGACCATGCTGGAGCGCAGGTACGACTACCTGCCCAACTCGTTTGCCAAACGAAACGTCGCCCTGGAGATCATCTCGGAGATCCAACACCAGACCGACACCACCTTCACCCACACACAGATCATGCAGCATTGGTCGGACCTGAAGTGACTGCTCATGCCCCGGGTGCGGAGGTTTTTTGGAATCCATTTCCCAAGTAAGTACATAGCGCTTGCATGCAAGATGTAACTAGGACAGAATTTAGGCCTTTTATTTATAATGCCTTCTCTTTTGTAGTGTTGGAAATGGATTACAGAATTCGCCGCACCCGGAGGCGCACAGGCCGACCAGTGCTGCATGATTCTGCAGCTGGGAGTGAAGGTGGTGGATCTCCAGGGCGACGGGCCGACCCCTCCTCTGTGGCCTCCTCAGACCAGCCCCTGGACCTTACCACAGAGGAGGGGCGGCACAGCGTGGGCAGGCAGTCGTACCCTGCCACGCATGCGGGATCCTCTGGTATGTCACTCTTCATGTCTACACCAAAACATATAATTGCTAGCTCCTGATATCACCAAACTGAATCCTTTATTCTGTATTTGTAGATGTTTCGGTTGCGGGTGAAGTAGTGGGTGAGGAGGCAGCAGATAGGAGCCCACAAGACCCTGGAGAAGGTGAGTGATGTGACCCAGACTTAGCTAAAAACATTTGAGGACTGCGGAATCAGACATCCAAACTAACCATTTGGCCCATGTTTCTACAGGCACTTCTTCACAGCAGAGCCAGGAACCAGGACCTCAGGGTGTTGTCCCCAACGAGCCATCTCTCGGCCACCAACCAAGTAAGTAGTCATGGCATTATAGAGATTTCTGTCTAAATTCCCATGAACACCAAAACACATAATGCCCTAGTCAATGCCAATATAAGAGGGACCTGTGTCCACTGAATTAGCTTAATTAGTTGCCCAACTGTCCTGTGGCCACTGAATTAGCTTAATTAGTTGCCCAACTGTCCTGTGGCCACTGAATTAGCTTAATTAGTTGCCCAACTGTCCTGTGGCCACTGAATTAGCTTAATTAGTTGCCCAACTGTCCTGTGGCCACTGAATTAGCTTAATTAGTTGCCCAACTGTCCTGTGGCCACTGAATTAGCTTAATTAGTTGCCCAACTGTCCTGTGGCCACTGAATTAGCTTAATTCCTACCACAACTGTCCTGTGGCCAGTTAATTAGCTTAATGACCTGTGGCCACTTCCTAACCTTAATTCCTGTCATTAATGACATATGTGCATTATAGTTAATTTGTTTATTAAAATACATTAAATCCACAGGTGATAAACATGTATTGTTCTCCGAATAATTTGTTTTTCTGATTTTTTGGCAGGGACCACAAGACAGCGACTTGCTGATATGAATCGGAGGGTCCTTGAGTTGGTGGCCGATCTGCAGGCGATGCGGGACACGTTGGGGACAACAGAAGAGGAAGACTAGTGTCCTGGTTCCTGGCCCTGTAGATTTGTAAATAGTTTTATTTGTACATAGTTTTATTGGTTAAACACCAAAGTTTTTTGTATATAGTTTTATTGTTTTTAAAAAATTTTTTATTGTATATAGTTTTTAAAGTTTTTAAAAAAAACTTAGTGTATATATTTTTAGTAACCACCAAACAATTTGTATATAGTTTTTAATTTTTTAGGGCCAAAGTTGCCAAAAATATTTTTAGAACAAATGGCAATTGAGCAATAAAAAAAAAACAAAAAAAAAAAACATGTTGTCCCATTTATTTGCACACATACATTTAACAAAAACAAGGGGACAATGACATATTTGAAAATCAAGATTGTGATGTCCGTGAAGTGATTTGGGTAAGTTTTAGGGTGTGAAAATGGAAGAAGAAACAAGGCGCTAAGTGATTTGGGTAAGTTTTAGGGTGTGAAAATGGAAGAAGAAACAAGGCGCTAAGTGATTTGGGTAAGTTTTAGGGACCTAAAATGGAAGAAGAAACAAGGCGCTAAGTGATTTGGGTAAGTTTTAGGGTGTGAAAATGGAATAAGAAACAAGGCGCTAAGTGATTTGGGTAAGTTTTAGGGACCTAAAATGGAAGAAGAAACAAGGCGCTAAGTGATTTGGGTAAGTTTTAGGGACCTAAATTGGAAGAAGAAACAAGGCGCTAAGTGATTTGGGTAAGTTTTAGGGTGTGAAAATGGAAGAAGAAACAAGGCGCTAAGTGATTTGGGTAAGTTTTAGGGTGTGAAAATGGAAGAAGAAACAAGGCGCTAAGTGATTTGGGTAAGTTTTAGGGACCTAAAATGGAATAAGAAACAAGGCGCTAAGTGATTTGGGTAAGTTTTAGGGTGTGAAAATGGAATAAGAAACAAGGCGCTAAGTGATTTGGGTAAGTTTTAGGGACCTAAAATGGAAGAAGAAACAAGGCGCTAAGTGATTTGGGTAAGTTTTAGGGACCTAAATTGGAAGAAGAAACAAGGCGCTAAGTGATTTGGGTAAGTTTTAGGGTGTGAAAATGGAAGAAGAAACAAGGCGCTAAGTGATTTGGGTAAGTTTTAGGGTGTGAAAATGGAAGAAGAAACAAGGCGCTAAGTGATTTGGGTAAGTTTTAGGGACCTAAAATGGAATAAGAAACAAGGCGCTAAGTGATTTGGGTAAGTTTTAGGGTGTGAAAATGGAAGAAGAAACAAGGCGCTAAGTGATTTGGGTAAGTTTTAGGGTGTGAAAATGGAAGAAGAAACAAGGCGCTAAGTGATTTGGGTAAGTTTTAGGGTGTGAAAATGGAAGAAGAAACAAGGCGCTAAGTGATTTGGGTAAGTTTTAGGGACCTAAAATGGAATAAGAAACAAGGCGCTAAGTGATTTGGGTAAGTTTTAGGGTGTGAAAATGGAAGAAGAAACAAGGCGCTAAGTGATTTGGGTACGTTTTAGGGTGTGAAAATGGAAGAAGAAACAAGGCGCTAAGTGATTTGGGTAAGTTTTAGGGTGTGAAAATGGAAGAAGAAACAAGGCGCTAAGTGATTTGGGTAAGTTTTAGGGTGTGAAAATGGAAGAAGAAACAAGGCGCTAAGTGATTTGGGTAAGTTTTAGGGTGTGAAAATGGAAGAAGAAACAAGGCGCTAAGTGATTTGGGTAAGTTTTAGGGTGTGAAAATGGAAGAAGAAACAAGGCGCTAAGTGATTTGGGTAAGTTTTAGGGACCTAAAATGGAATAAGAAACAAGGCGCTAAGTGATTTGGGTAAGTTTTAGGGTGTGAAAATGGAAGAAGAAACAAGGCGCTAAGTGATTTGGGTAAGTTTTAGGGTGTGAAAATGGAAGAAGAAACAAGGCGCTAAGTGATTTGGGTAAGTTTTAGGGTGTGAAAATGGAAGAAGAAACAAGGCGCTAAGTGATTTGGGTAAGTTTTAGGGTGTGAAAATGGAAGAAGAAACAAGGCGCTAAGTGATTTGGGTAAGTTTTAGGGTGTGAAAATGGAAGAAGAAACAAGGCGCTAAGTGATTTGGGTAAGTTTTAGGGACCTAAAATGGAAGAAGAAACAAGGCGCTAAGTGATTTGGGTAAGTTTTAGGGACCTAAAATGGAATAAGAAACAAGGCGCTAAGTGATTTGGGTAAGTTTTAGGGTGTGAAAATGGAAGAAGAAACAAGGCGCTAAGTGATTTGGGTAAGTTTTAGGGTGTGAAAATGGAAGAAGAAACAAGGCGCTAAGTGATTTGGGTAAGTTTTAGGGACCTAAAATGGAATAAGAAACAAGGCGCTAAGTGATTTGGGTAAGTTTTAGGGTGTGAAAATGGAAGAAGAAACAAGGCGCTAAGTGATTTGGGTAAGTTTTAGGGTGTGAAAATGGAAGAAGAAACAAGGCGCTAAGTGATTTGGGTAAGTTTTAGGGTGTGAAAATGGAAGAAGAACCAAAGCGCTAAGTAGTTAGGGTGAGCTTTAAGGGAGCTCAAGGGAAAAGGCAGGATAGCGCTAAGTGGTTAGGGTGAGCTTTAAGGGAGCTCAAGGGAAAAGGCAGGATAGCGCTAAGTGGTTAGGGTGAGCTTTAAGGGAGCTCAAGGGAAAAGGCAGGATAGCGCTAAGTGGTTAGGGTGAGCTTTAAGGGAGCTCAAGGGAAAAGGCAGGATAGCGCTAAGTGGTTAGGGTGAGCTTTAAGGGAGCTCAAGGGAAAAGGCAGGATAGCGCTAAGTGGTTAGGGTGACTTTAGTGATGGAAGTGAAATTATGTAGGCGAGCACTTTAATGAGAGAAGTTTGTAGTGCGCAGGCGCAATATCGTAAGAATTTCGTCTGGACAGATACTTTAGGAAAAAATGAAGCAGGATGTAGCGGGAAAATGATAGGATTCGTGTGAGGATACGATGGGAAAAGGGTAAAAACGAAAGGCTACGTTGGTAGTTGTGAAAAATGAATCTGAACATTTTCGATGGAAAATGACATCCTCGTCTGCGTACTCTGGCATACGAGCACACGGACGCGCTACGGAAGGTTTACGAAGCATGCATAGAATCGCTCGAACGTTCATGCGAGAGCGGGAAATTTTGAAAATCTTACGACGTCGGCACCAAACCGAAAGTTTTTGGGTGTCTCTCTGAATCGAGCCTATAGAGTCTGTATTCAGATTACATGTAATTTCTCATGGGAATCATTGAGAATGCTTTCAAGCATTTCATTAATGAAGAACCAATTTCTTCTGGAAGTGTCTTCTCCAATAATGAGCTATTGTTTTTTCTGGGTACCAACAGCATAAAAACCATCAACTTAAATTGTATTTTGTTGGCTCCGATGGGTTTTATAAGAAATTGCACCACCCAGGGATCTTTTCGTTTTGTTATATGAAAGATACTCTGTATTAGCAGAGATGAGCTAACCCGTTGAAGTTCGGCCGCTATAGTTCAGTTTGGGTCCCTGGATTCAACCCGAACCCTACTGAAATCAATGGGTGCCCGATGTTGGGGGCTTAAAAATGGCTGTAAAATGGGGGTAGCAAGGGCTAAAAGACTGCAAATCAAGGGGAACACCAGGATGATGCCATGCACAAAATGGGCTAGGGAAAGTACTGAAAACAATCACAGAAAAAAAAATAAAGAAATACACACATAATTAAAACAATTTACATATTTTTTTTACTGGTGTCAGAGGTCAAACCGGGGGGTAACAGGGAGACTGCCCTGCACAAAATGGGGCAAGGAAAGTACTCAAAATAGTCACAAGAAGCAAAAAAAAAACATAAATATATATATATATATTTATACATCTATGTATACATAAATGAAAAAATAAATAAGTAATAACATCAATAAATAATCTCATTTGTTTCCGGGATGTGCTCCGGGATGCCGATCAACAGCTCCTGGGCAGTGTGGGGTCATGTGCCCAGACTAGAGATGAGCGAACTTTTGAAAAATTCGATTCGGCTGATTCGCCGAATTTTCTGACAAAATTTGTTTCGGTCCGACGAATCGCTATTAAAAACTGCTATTTCTGAGCTTCCTAGAGCCTCAATAGGGTTGTAAACCATTCTGCCTTGCTGTAACAGGCATAGGATGCGTGCTGGGTTAGTGAAATAATACTGCAAATAATCATGACATACAGATCAGAGGCATCGCTAATTGAATTGCAGAGCGGCACAATTGCAGAGAGTTGAGGTGGCATCACTATGAGGGGCCCCTATAGTGCCTGAAAAACACACCCTGGAGCTGGCAGCAGCAGGAGCCCAAAAATTAGCTGAATTACACCCTGGAGTTGCAAGCAGCAGCAGCAGCCCAAACATTGCTTTAAAGAGACACTGGAGTTGGCTGCAGGAGCCCAAAAATTGGATGAATCACACCCTGGAGTTGCAAGCAGCAGTAGCAGGAGCCCAAACATAGCTTGAAAGAGACACTGGAGTTGGCTGCAGGAGCCCAAAAATTGGATGAATCACACCCTGGAGTTGCAAGCAGCAGCAGCAGGAGCCCGAGCATAGCTTGAAAGAGACACTGGAGTTGGCTGCAGGAGCCCAAAGATTGGAGGAGTCACACCCTGGAGTTGCAAGCAGCAGCAGCAGCAGGAGCCCAAACATAGCTTGAAAGTGACACTGGAATTGGCAGCAGGAGCCCGAAAATTGGATGAATCACACCCTGGAGTTCCAAGCAGCAGCAGGAGCCCAAACATTGCTTTAAAGAGACACTGGAGTTGGCTGCAGGAGCCCAAAAATTGGATGAATCACACCCTGGAGTTGTAAGCAGCAGCAGCAGGAGCCCAAACATAGCTTGAAAGGCACACTGCAATTGGCAGCAAGAGCCCAAAATTGGCTGAAAGTCACACCCTGAAGTTGGCATCAGCAGGAGACCAAACATTGGCCTAAAGACATAAATATGTTTTGCAGCATTTGGAAAATGTAAAACGTGGCACCATGTCGCTGGGGGAGGGAACGGCGTAGGACAGAGGTAATGGGAGGACAGGGACTGCTCTCGGGGCATGCCAACTCAGGGTTGTGTCAGAGGAACCTACCGACCCTAGACTGGGGGTCTCAGATGTAACTTGTGATGATGTTGATGAGCGCGTTAACCAATCTACCACGGCAGATGCGTTACTGGTGGAGACACGGCCGCTAGCAGATACTGGCAGATCAGGTCTCTCACCGTGGCTCCTGCTGCCACTCGCTCCTAGTCTGCTGCGACCTCTGCCTGCTGAATCGTGGCCTCTGCAACTCCACTTTGAACATCCTGGCACTTGTCTGCCTGACATTTTTATGTATTTGAAATGCGCAATAGGTACTTTAAAAAATGGGTTTACTTTAAAAATCAGAAGCTAAATAAAGTGAGGAACTGCTTCTCTGCACCAGATACTATGAAAATTGGCAATATGGGATACCCTGCGGCCTGGTGTTTTGAAAGCAGTAAAAAGCCAGGAAAAACCAATTCAAAATGCAATAGCTTAATAAAGCTGAGGCTGAACAAGTTGATTTAGTATAAAAGATAGGGTGCAACGTAGTGGTTTGGGATACCCTGCAGCCTGGTGTTTTGACGGCAGGACAAAAACCAATTCAAAATGCAATAACTTAATAAAGCTGAGGATGAACAAACTTATTTAGTATAACAGATAGGGTGCAACGTGGTGGTTTGGGATACCCTGCGGCCTGGTGTTTTGACAGCAGGACAAAAACCAGTTCAAAATGCAATAGCTTAATAAAGCTGAGGATGAACAAGCTGATTTAGTATAAAAGATAGGGTCACATGTGCTGCTTTGGGATTCCCATGTGGGCTGGTGTTTTTAAAGCAGACAAAAACCAATTCAAAATGCAATCGCTTAATAAAGCTAAGGCAGAACAACGGGGCAACCTGCGCCCCTCTTCTCCTGATGATGACGATGAAGCCCCTTCTGCACCCGGCTCCCAAGTGCGATCGGCTTCTTCATCATCATCATCACCACCGAGTTGTGGCTGCACGTCACTGATGTTCTTGGTTTCCTCAACAGTGTCTGGCGCAGGAGCTGGAATGCTTGCAACACCCATGACACTCTCCACATCACTATTTGTCTGCCTAGCTAAAGAAGCCACCTCCATTTCTTGGCTGGACAGTAGCTTCTGAATGTCCTCTATCTGATCGTCCTCCTCACTAAAGAGTGGAGCTGAACCCAAAGCATAGGATACGTCGCTGGGGGAGGGAACGGCATAGGACAGAGGTAATGGGAGGACAGGGACTGCTCTCGGGGCATGCCAACTCAGGGTTGTGTCAGAGGAACCTACCGACCCTAGACTGGGGGTCTCAGATGTAACTTGTGATGATGTTGATGAGCGCGTTAACCAATCTACCACGGCAGATGCGTTACTGGTGGAAACACGGCCCCTAGCAGATACTGGCAGATCAGGTCTCTCACCGTGGCTCCTGCTGCCACTCACTCCTAGTCTGCTGCGACCTCTGCCTGCTGAATCGTGGCCTCTGCCACTCCACTTTGAACATCCTGGCACTTGTCTGCCTGACATTTTTATGTATTTGAAATGCGCAATAGGTACTTTAAAAAATGGGTTTACTTTAAAAATCAGAAGCTAAATAAAGTGAGGAACTGCTTCTCTGCACCAGATACTATGAAAATTGGCAATATGGGATACCCTGCGGCCTGGTGTTTTGAAAGCAGTAAAAAGCCAGGAAAAACCAATTCAAAAGGCAATAGCTTAATAAAGCTGAGGCTGAACAAGTTGATTTAGTATAAAAGATAGGGTGCAACGTAGTGGTTTGGGATACCCTGCGGCCTGGTGTTTTGACAGCAGGACAAAAACCAATTCAAAATGCAATAACTTAATAAAGCTGAGGATGAACAAACTTATTTAGTATAACAGATAGGGTGCAACGTGGTGGTTTGGGATACCCTGCGGCCTGGTGTTTTGACAGCAGGACAAAAACCAGTTCAAAATGCAATAGCTTAATAAAGCTGAGGATGAACAAGCTGATTTAGTATAAAAGATAGGGTCACATGTGCTGCTTTGGGATTCCCATGTGGGCTGGTGTTTTTAAAGCAGACAAAAACCAATTCAAAATGCAATCACTTAATAAAGCTAAGGCAGAACAATTCGATTTAGTACAAAAGATAGGGTAACATGTGCTGGTTTGGGATGCCCATGTGGACTGGTGTTTTTAAAGCAGACAAAAACCAAATCAAAATGCAATAGCTTAATAAAGCTGAGGCTGAACAAGCTGATTTAGTATAAAAGATAGGGTCATATGTGCTGGTTTGGGATGCCCATGTGGGCTTGAGTTTTTACAGGAGGCCAAAAACCAATTCAAAATGCAATAGCTTAATAAACCTGAGGCTGAACAAGCTGATTTAGTATAACAGATAGGGTGCAACGTGGTGGTTTGGGATACCCTGCGGCCTGGTGTTTTGACAGCAGGACAAAAACCAGTTCAAAATGCAATAGCTTAATAAAGCTGAGGAAGAACAAGCTGATTTAGTATAAAAGATAGGGTGCAACATGCTGGTTTGGGATACCCTGCGGCCTGGTGTTTTGACAGCAGGACAAAAAACAGTTCAAAATGCAATAGCTTAATAAAGCTGAGGCTGAACAAGCTTATTTAGTATAACAGATAGGGTGCAACGTGGTGGTTTGGGATACCCTGCGGCCTGGTGTTTTGACAGCAGGACAAAAACCAATTCAAAATGCAATAACTTAATAAAGCTGAGGCTGTAGACGCTTATTTAGTATAACAGATAGGATGCCACGTGGTGGTTTGGGATACCCTGCGGCCTGGTGTATTGACAGCAGGACAAAAAACAATTCAAAATGCAATAACTTAATAAAGCTGAGGCTGTAGACGCTTATTTAGTATAACAGAAAAGGTGCAACGTGGTGGTTTGGGATACCCTGTGGCCTGGTGTATTGACAGCAGGACAAAAACCAATTCAAAATGCAATAGATTAATAAAGCTGATGCTGAACAAGGCTTATTTAGTATAACAGATAGGGTGCAACGTGCAGGTTTGGGATACCCTGCGGCAAGGTGTATTTAAAGCAGACCAAAACCAATTCAAAATGCAATAGCTTAATAAAGCTGAGGGTGTAGACGCTTATTTAGTATAACAGATAGGGTGCAACGTGGTGGATACCCTGCGGCCTGGTGTATTGACAGCAGGACAAAAACCAATTCAAAATGCAATAACTTAATAAAGCTGAGGCTGTAGACGCTTATTTAGTATAACAGATAGGGTGCCACGTGGTGGTTTGGGATACCCTGCGGCCTGGTGTATTGACAGCAGGACAAAAACCAATGCAAAATGCAATAGCTTAATAAAGCTGATGCTGAACAACGCTTATTTAGTATAACAGATAGGGTGCAACATGGTGGTTTGGTATACCCTGCGGCCTGGTGTATTGACAGCAGGACACAAACCAATTCAAAATGCAATAACTTAATAAAGCTGAGGCTGTAGACGCTTAATTAGTATAACAGATAGGGTGCAACGTGGTGGTTTGGGATACCCTGCTGCCTGGTGTATTGACAGCAGGATAAAAACCAATTCAAAATGCAATAACTTAATAAAGCTGAGGCTGAACAACGCTTATTTAGTATAACCGATAGGCTGCTAAGTGCAGGTTTGGGATGCCCATGTGGCCTGGGGTATTTAAAGCAGACCCAAAAATATTTACACTTATCCAGTTATTTAAATGCTTGTGTGTAACAGATAGGGTTACATAAGGCACTGCATAGATGGCATGCACAGTGGCCTGGTGTATTTAAAGCAGACCCAAAAATATTAACACTAATCCAGTTTTTTAAATGCTTGTGTGTAACAGATAGGGTTACATAAGGCACTGCATAGATGGCATGCACAGTGGCCTGGTGTATTTAAAGCATACCCAAAAATATTAACACTAATCCAGTTATTTAAATGCTTGTGTGTAACAGATAAGGTTACATAAGGCACTGCATAGATGGCATGCACAGTGGCCTGGTGTATTTAAAGCAGACCCAAAAATATTAACACTAATCCAGTTATTTAAATGCTTGTGTGTAACAGATAGGGTTACATAAGGCACTGCATAGATGGCAAGCACAGTGGCCTGGTGTATTTAAAGCAGACCCAAAAATATTAACACTAATCTAGTTATTTAAATGCTTGTGTGTAACAGATAGGGTTACATAAGGCACTGCATAGATGGCAAGCACAGTGGCCTGGTGTATTTAATGCAGACCCAAAAATATTAACACTAATCCAGTTATTTAAATGCTTGTGTGTAACAGATAGGGTTACATAAGGCATTGCATAGATGGCATGCACAGTGGCAAGGCAGATTACGGTTTACAGCAGAAAGAAATCAAATTGAATTGAAAACTGATCAGGAAAATCACCCTGTCACTTTCACTTTTATGCTGTCCCTGGATTGTTCTGGTTTTCCACTATCTTTCCCTGGCTCTGTCTGCCTCTCTAAATCTCCCTACCTATCTGTAAAATCTCCCTACCTATCTGTAACTCTCCCTACCTATCGCTAACTGTCTGTTCCTGTCTGTAGCAACCACCGCTGTCTTACAAATGCAAGTCTGAAATGCGCACAAGCAAGATGGCCGTCGCTTTATATAGCATGGTGATGTCACCGGGCTTCCTGGCTGCTGATAGGCTGCATGTGACTGTCCCATCATACCTGTCTGGACATGTGCGTCCACCATCTTAGAATGCCTGTCATTGAAATGAATGGAGTTTAAAGGAAAACTTCGATCGATCGAATCGTGGGGAAATTCGGAATCGTTCAGAATTGAATTTTCCATGAAATTCGGAACGAATCCGGGTTCTTCCGGATCGATTCGCTCATCCCTATGCAACAAGAAAAGCATAACTTAACATGCTTGAAAATATTGAAATACAGTATGTAAAGTACAAAGGTGAAGTTTATAGACTCCAGCTTTAATTGGCTTTCCTCTCTTAGTAGTGAAATAGCTGATGTAGAGTTGGAACTGAGGTTCAAGGGGGGCAGTTATATTGCAATTGTAGATATAAAAGGATCTGTTTTTTTGCTGGCATCTGGTCTGTTTGGTATAACATATACAGGTTTTAGAGGGACTGTCCAGGCAAAAGGTTAACTAGGGATGCTTACTTGTTATCTAATATTATGTCAGGGCTGTGTTTCTAAAAAATCATAGTTTTTTTTGTTTTTAAGCCAGAGAAGTCCAAGTCCTTCACTGTTTTGCCCTTATTTCATTTAAGTGAGTGAAAGTGAGGGACTTTGGGGACGCTGACCAGGGCGAAAACACAGTCTCTTGACACAAACATGAAATAGCAAGTAAGTTAACCCTTTGCTTGGTTAACTTGGTTAACTCTTTGCCCTTTTACCAATGTACTAAAGTCAGGTGGTCCGCCATGTTCCACAATAAACAGGCTTCACACAATGTGCTCTCTGCAGCTCTAGAACCACCATTAGTGCTCTATTGATGGTTCTAATTAGGCACGCACCTGCTCACCTTCCCTGTATTCCTAAATGTGACAACTGTCATTATTCTTGGACTAATATAATTTCAAGGCTTGTAACATCTTAGAAACAAATAGTAAGAAATTCAGCCATATGGCTTTTAACAAGTCATTCTGCTGGATACAAGAAATGGATACAACATCTGGATTGTCTCCACATGCAGTTCCGAATATTTAGTGAACCTCATCAGTCTTGTGTAATGAAGCGCACCTATATTGAACTGATATGCCCAGGTGAAGGGCTCCCCATTGTGCCCTAATACTTAAAACGCACAATCCAACAAATAGCCACTAAACCAGCATGCAGATCACTTTGGCACAAAGCTGTAATTATCTCTCCGTTGGCCATGTCAAGCTTTTTGTTTGCTGAAGTCCCACGTTGCAATAATGTGGCAAAAGACTGCATTGTCATGAAAATATTCTTGTCCAGCAGATTAGTTTACTGCCAGTAATCTTGTTTAATGCCTGTAATGTATTTTCTTCATTTAAGTGTTGACATGTATTTATTTTTCTGCTGAATGATCAGGCAGCTCTCACAGATTCAGTATTTTCAACGATTAGAATAGACTTGCAAAGGTTGCCACAGAAACCGTTTTTAAAACAGGATGAACATTGTCATAGAGTATGCATTGTTTTATACATATATGTATGTATTCATGTTTTAAAATAAGCATGGCATATCTCATTGATAATAAATTATCTTTATCTTCTGTGGTAAACAAGGCTCTGATTCACCTAGTAAGTAAAGAGAATAAAAACAGAAAGAAAATGAAAAAAAAATCAGACACACAAAAAACTATCAAGAAACATTTTGACACAAAAATAAAACAACAATTGTTATCAGAGCCAAAAGAATGACCCAATACAGCTATTATGAACTATTATGAAACACCAAATGTTTCAAGAAAGAGTTGAGTCACAACAGGGGGATCAACAGCGAGTTAACCTGTGAATCGAACCTTTCCCCAGGTACATGTCCACCCTGCAGGCATATCTGGAAAAATATTAACCCTTACGACAAATAAAGTCTATTCATTTAATAAAGTATTTCCTCAAATCTATATAACATAGTACTTAATATTAAAATATAAGGCTTGGTTCGCCAAGCACAGAGGTGCAAACAGAGCCCAAATCAACCCAAAAATTTGAAAACTATATAAACATTAAACAGCTATATTTTCAAAACCTCTCTAACCCTCAAATCCTGGTTTAAATAAGTACTTATGGGGCGTGGCTTGACATGGCGCCGTAAAGACGCATGTGAGGGGAGCTCCGCACATACCTGTGGATTTCTTGCACTCAGGTGTACCTGAAGAGCTGCTTTTTTCTGATGACCAGGAAGGGGAAAGGCAGAGGAGCATCCAGGAGGCTCCGGGAGCGATCCATCCCATCCTTCTTCTGTGCCCAAGAGGAGGGCCCGGTGCGTGAGGCGGCAGGCAAGATGGCGGCGGGACGCGCACAAACGAGTGGGGCCGTGGCCCCTCCTGCTCAAGATGCCCGGCGCGGTTCTCCACATGCGGGGAGGACGGAGGACTGTCGATCCGGCGGAGCTGGGACCCCCGAGGTGCAGACGACCGAGGTGAGAGGCGGGCGCGTGCTGGCGGGGAGAGAGGAGACCCCCCCCTGCTGCTGCAGCCGTCGGAGGCCGGCGGGGAGAGAGGTGAACGGGCTGCTGCGGGAGCTGACGCCGCAATGCCATCGGCGGGAGGGGGCGGCGGCGAAGAGCGAGCTGCGGTCTGGAGCCGCCGCCGGCTTGTGACAGCACAGATCCACCGCGGGGCGGACGGAGGCACAGGTGATACCGGCGGAATGCCCGGCGGCGCTGAGATTATGGCCCCCCCCGGACCACATGGGGGTCATGCACAGTCAGAGCGGGGCGAGGGATGGCCACACCAGCAGGGAGCCTGCTCTGCAGCAGAGGGGGATAAGCGGCAGGGACCGAATGGCGGATCTCACCCGGGAGAACATAACCAAAGGCGGGAGAGTGTGACCGGGTCCCCAAAGGCAGACAGCATCATCCCGGACTCGCCACCCCGTAGTCTGGGACTGATCCACGTGTCCCCGGATAGAGGGGAGGTGACGCGAATTTCACTGGGGTCAGTGGCTTTCTCCCCTGAATCAAGGAGCACACCAGGCACCCCGTCGCCCCTGAGAAGCCCCTCCCCGCTGTGGGAGACCCATCCTGAGCCAAGCCCGAGCTACAACAATGCTCTCTGCGACCACCCTTCATGGGACGCACATGAGGTACCGCGGTGCGGCGGACATAGCCTTGGCCTCTCGACCGAAGGGGATTTGACCGGTTCCCCCCATCATGCAGCTAACCACATTGAACGTGATGTGCACAGCCTCGGGTCAGCTCCTGGTGTTGGTGGGGCGCTCCCGCGCGACCCCGCGCTGCCGACCTACAGTCGTGGCCCCTGTCCCTCGATTCCACTGGATCTCCTGTCGCACGTGGTTGCGGAAGCGGTTAAAGTCAATATCAAAGAGGCCCTGTGTGGACTCCCTACTAAAGGTGACTTTGATGGATACGTCTCCAGGATGGAGGGGGCTTTTAAGAAGGAGCTGGCGACCTTACAGGGGGCTGTGTCAGATGTAGCAGTGAGAGTTGACGGCATGGAGAACATGTGCGGAACATTGGAGGCACGTGTGGCTTCTCTGGAACAACAGCAAGCAGAGAGCAGGCGCCAAATGTCTGACCTACTCCTTATACACGACGACGCAGAGAACCGCAACCGCCGAAACAACCTCCGCCTGAGGGGGGTGCCCGAATCCGTGGAGCCTCGAGACCTAGTAGCTGCGACAACATCGATCTTTAATGAGCTTCTGGAGTTACCCAGCACCAACCACATTGAGCTTGACCGCGTGCACCGTGCGTTGGGTCCCCGCCCGACGGAGGGAGATAGACCCCGAGACATCATATGCAGGGTCCACTTCTTCAAGATCAAGGAGGAGATCACCCGCCGAGCTTGGGAGAGGGGCCCCATCACATTCCAGGGCGCCCAGGTGTCTATCCTGCAGGATCTATCTCGTAGGACTCTACAAATGAGGAGGCTGCTGAAACCCCTTCTGGAGGTGGTCCAGTCTCAAGGCGCCACATATCGATGGGGACACCCTTTTCAACTCAGAGTCCGAAGAAATGGCGCTCTCTTTGTGCTGAAATCCCCAAGCCAGCTTCGGGACTTGTTTCGCTTCTTGGAGGCGGCCCCGGTTGAGGTGCCGGATTGGACTGCTCCGGATCTGCCGGGCTTCGGTGGTCGGGCGCCGCGGGGCGAAGTTGGCCCTATCCGTGGAGGCGGCAGAAGATACAGACGAGGG
Organism: Gastrophryne carolinensis; assembly: GCA_027917425.1. NCBI lineage: Eukaryota > Metazoa > Chordata > Amphibia > Anura > Microhylidae > Gastrophryne > Gastrophryne carolinensis. The sequence goes on along the minus strand of CM051235.1, from coordinate 527,112,249 downwards.
CGCTGATCCGACGACGCTAGCGCCCGGTTTCTCCCCGCACCGGCTGGTCCCGCCTTCCTGTGATTTAAAGCTTGGGGACGGGTGGCCGGGGCTGGTGGAGATGGTGGTGCAGTGTTGACAGCTTCCTGTTTCTCTAGGACTGGTTACTGATGATTTTGGTGCCTTTGGGCCCCGTCCGGGGAGCCGCGTAACGCCCAGACCCGAGTTGTTGCGTTAAGAGTTGAGATAAATGTTTGTGCCCTGCCTCGCGCGGCTGGGCAGTTGCGGACCCCGCCGGCCTTCCTTTGCACACACACTGGGGGGTCGGTGTGACGCTGTTGTTTTGGATTTTCTCCTGCTTGGTAGCACATGTATACGTGTGGCGGAGGCCCGGTGGTGATGATTGAGGGGGGCCTCTGGCCGCGGGGTGGGCCAACCCTCCTTTGATGGGGGGCCTTCCGTGTGGACAGAGGCACCTGATTTGGGTGTCTGATGACTGGGCCTGCTGTGGGGCCCCGCTGGTCCCGACGTCCCTCCTCATGGTCTTCAGACATTGAACCATCTGTGGCCTCCCCGGTAATAAAGACGCCTTTGAGTGCAATAGTCTGGAAAATTGCAATATAGTGCGGTCCCTCCCCAGTGGACTGCGGCCCTTGTCCTCCTCTCCCCCTATAATATAGGTGCACCCCTACACTGACGACTTTAGTCCTCGTGGAGGGGAAAACAGAAGCGGTCTGCTATCCACCCCCAGAATTGGGGAGATAGAGCGGAACCCCACCGTTCTCCGCTAAAAAAGCACCATACATGGATCACGTGTTTCGTGGTCTATCGGTTGTTTGTTACTTAGTTTAGTCCTTCGTTACTTAATTGCTTGCCCTCTTCCCACGGCCTTTATAGCTGTCCCTACCCCTAATCCCCTTCCCTAGCACCCAAACCCCCGGAAGTTTTAGCAGCAACTCCCTTTTTCTCAATTTTTTCTTGGACGCGGTCTGCAGGCACTCCAATAGCATGGGCTCGCTGAAGGTTGTATCCCTTAATGCGAAAGGCCTTAACACGCCAGAAAAAAGAACAATTCTGTGGCAAGAGTTGAAGAGATATAAGGCAAAAATAGTCTTCATACAGGAAACGCACTTTAAAAGAGGGGCTTCCCCCAGGCTGAATAGCAGACTGTTCCCGCATATCTTCACCAGCTGCGCCTCGGAGGGCAAGAAGAAGGGGACGGCTATCTTGCTAGCCAGGGACACCCCATTCTCATTGCTGGATTCCTGGTCCGACGACTCGGGGAGGGTGGTCATGGTCAAGGGCACTATTAATCAGAAGCAATACACCCTGATCTCGATATACTCTCCCAACCAGGGACAGGTTCAGTTCCTCAGGCAGACGCTGGATAAAGTGGAAAAATTTGCTGAGGGCGAACTGATCCTCGGTGGAGACTTTAACTTACCAATTGACCCTCTCATCGACACCTCGGCAGGGAAATCGACGATCACCCAACCGGCTTTGCGCTCCCTGAGGAAGAGACTGCACAGTTTGCAGCTGGTGGACGTGTGGCGAATTAGAAACCCCACGGCCAGGGACTATTCATTTTTTTCGAAGGTTCACGGGACTTACTCCAGGATTGACTATCTTTGGGTCTCGCATAGCATGCTGGAACGAGTGTCAGGCGATGGCATCTATCCCACCTCATTCTCGTACCATGCCCCAGTTTACTTGGATTTGGATCTAGTGAACAGGCCCCTCCCTCCCTTTACTTGGAGGCTGAACGAATCCCTGCTGCAGAACCCGGCGGTGCTGCAGGCTGTCAGGGATGGTATTACCTCATATTTTAACGAGAATGACAATGGGGAGGTCTCGCCCCTGACCCTTTGGGAGGCCCACAAAAGTGTTATACGAGGCATTTTAATCAGCCACGCCTCGCGTTTAAAGAGGGAAAACACAGCCCTATTAGCGAGATTGACAGAGAGGGTCAATACCCTGGAGCTATCCCACAAAAAGACCGAGGCGGCGAGCGTACTCGGCGAGCTTACGCAAGCTAGAGTGGCACTTAACGCCTTACTAAGACAAAAAGCTAAACACGTGATCAGGAAATGTAAAAGGCGATACTACGAGTTCGGCAACAAAAACAGCGCTCTCCTTGCGAGAGCCCTCAAACAACAGCAGGCCCAGAATTTTATATCTGAAATCATGGACGACTCCCAACAGCGACAGCATACTTCTGAGACTATAGCGGGCACATTTAGGAACTATTACGCAGATCTATATGGGCTACGTGGAGATACATCGGGTCTGAGGCAGATAGAGAGAATTAGGAAATACCTGGCGGACTCTAAGATGCCTAAGATCTCGGAGGAGGCCGCGGCCCTGATTGAGGCCCCAATTAGTGCGGGCGAGCTGGCCAAGGCCATTAAACATACACCAGTGGGCAGGGCGCCGGGGCCAGACGGATTTACGTCTCGGTACTACAAAACTTTTGAGGCCTTGCTGGGTCCGAGACTGGTGGGGGCCTGGAACACAATCCTGGATGTGGAGTGCCCGGGAACTTTCTCTGGTAGGGAATTAGAAGCACACATCACGGTCATACACAAGCCGGGTAAGGACCCGCTATCCTGTAAAAGTTATAGGCCCATCTCCCTGCTCAACGCAGACATGAAGCTTTATGCCAAAGTCCTGGCTAACAGGCTGGCGCCTCTGGTCCCTCACCTCGTGCACCTGGATCAGACTGGGTTCGTACTCCGTAGAGAGGCCAGAGACAACGTTATCCGGGCCATTAACGCCATTCATGCGGCCAAAACCTCGGGGACCTCCCTGATGCTGCTCTCCACCGACGCCGAGAAGGCCTTTGACAGGGTAAGCTGGCCTTTCCTGAAAGAGTCTCTTCGTTACATCGGACTGGGGGACAATATGAGACTGCTTATAGAGGCTCTCTATACCACTCCCTCGGCCCGAATTAGAATTAACGGCCACCTCTCGGATCCGGTGTGGATCAGGAATGGGACCCGACAGGGCTGCCCCCTGTCGCCACTCCTCTTTGCTCTGTCACTTGAGCCGTTTCTGTGTGTAATTAGAAATAATGATGACATCCGGGGACTGGTCTCCCGGGAGGGTGCCCACAAGGTCGCCGCCTATGCGGACGATTTGCTCTTTTTCATCACAAATCCATCCGTAGCTATCCCCGTCCTGATGAGGGAATTTGAGACATATGGGAGGCTCTCATATCTAAAAATAAATTTTGACAAGTCTGAGGCTTTGAATGTCTCCCTCCCAGGGGATCAAGTTCGGACCCTACGACAGTCCTTCCCCTTTCGGTGGGCCAAAGCCTCATTGACATATCTGGGAACCCAGCTGCCATGCTCCCTGCACAACATAGTGTCCACGAACTTCCTCCCCTTGGCCCGAAGAATAAGAGCTGACTTAGAGAGGTGGGATCTTCCCACATTTTCATGGATGGGAAGGGTGAACATAATTAAGATGACGATACTACCCAGACTGTTATATCTGTTCCAGGCCCTACCGGTTCGGATCCCTGTGGGTTTCTTTGCGGATCTTAACAGGTCCCTCTCGAGCTTCGTTTGGAACAAGAAGCGCGCGAGAATTGGGAAACGCATACTTTGCAGACCCAAGACCCAGGGGGGCATGTCTCTGCCAGACATTAAACTCTATTGGGCGGCCTCGCACCTACAGAGAGTTTGTGAGTGGGCAACATGTCAGGACACGAAGCGATGGGTTCAACTAGAACGTGCCGTGCCCCTTACCCCACCGGACGTCACGTTGTGGGGCAGGATGGCCATACCCCCAGACCTGAAAAGGCACCCGACTATCACGGCAACACTATGGGTCTTTGGGAAGTACAGATCTTATTCAGAGATCTCCCCGTGGCCATCCCCCATGGTGCCTATAATCATTAACCCATTACTGGCCCCTGGAACATCCAGAGCAGACCTCAGGGAATGGAGTGGGTTGACCCAGTTGAGAGCAGGGGACTTGATTACGGAGTGTGGTTGGACTCCATTGTCAGATTTGAGAGCCAGGTGGGAAAACACGAACCTTGACCCCTGGACCCTGATTAGGTTGCAATCCTTTGTAGCAGGGCAGGGAATGAGGAAAGACAAGTGCAGACCCTATACAGAACTCGAGAAGATATGCCTGGGAGGGACGCCAAACGACCATCTCACCTCCAAATTGTACTCGTGTTTGATAAGTGAGGGGGACAGCGCTCCAGGGTTCTGGAGGGAATGGGAGGCAGACTTAGGGGTGGAGTTAGATAAGGAACAGAGAGAGAAGATTGCATCTCTCGCCCACAGATCCTCGATTGCCACCAGAGTACAGGAAACTAACTACAAGGTTCTAACCAGATGGTACTACACCCCCGACAGGCTCAATAGAATGTGTGCCTCGGTGGATCCACGGTGCTGGAGGTGTGGGGCCGAGCGGGGAACCTTGATACACATCCTGTGGTCCTGTCCCAAGATCCGTGCATACTGGGAGGGTGTGCTGGCCGTGGTCTCTCACCTTACGGGGGGCCGGACCCTCACTGATCCAGCTCAGATTCTGCTGCACTCGACGAATCTCTCCGTAGGCAAGTATAAGAAATCACTGCGGGTCCATTTGTTGAATGCAGCTAAGCTAGTGATTCCTAGATTTTGGAAGCAAAAAAGACCCCCCACGGTGAGGGACTGGGCCTCGGAGGTTTCAAGCATCTCGGAGATGGAGGATCTCACACTTTCTATGCACGACAGAGATGAGCAGTACAGGAGAACGTGGATGCCCTGGTTAATTTACCAGGAGTCTGAAGGGTTCAAGCAGTTATTCAAGGAGCCAGAGAATCACTGAGTTAATAATGAACCGCTGCCTTGGAGCGTCATACTTGGGATCCTTCCTTACCTTGCCCCCCCGGTGCCTACTTTTGATCCTCCTGGTGACGAGTCTCCATATATTAATCTTGGGGGGCTTGGTGGGCGCCGAGCGGTGAGAGACGTGGGCGCCCTGAGCCCGGCCGAGACCGCATTGTGCCCAACAGGAACGGCTGCGCTTGGCGGCCTCTAAGTAGTGCTGAGATACGTGCCTGCGGACCGGCGTGCCACATAGGTGATTCAGCCGCTACCTCTTCCTCCCCTACACCCTTCCCCCGCCCGCTGGCCCTTTCCCCCCTTCCCCCTACTGTGTAGTGTATTGTTTTGTATAGTGTATTGCAAGTCTCTTGTGCCTGTTTATATGCAAAAACCTTTAAATAAAGAATTAAAAAAAAAAAAAAAAAAAAATAAGTACTTATATTAACATTAACAATACCAAAATATTAATGAATGTAACTTAGTTTTACTATGAGTATTTATTCTCTTCTCCTCATAATTCTCCTATTAGGATCAAGGTGTTAAAGTCATCAACTAGATGTTGAAACTAAATGTTGAAAAAACAAGTATGACTGAATGTTCTTCAACTCAGGTATGCACTCTGGAACACTTAGGAGATCTCCCAAATGTATGCTTCTTCAATAAAGGAGAAAGAGCTATAAGTTTAACCTCACTTCTAGAAGATTCTCCCAGGCTAGATGACAATATGGCAAGATCAAGGAGTAAATCTTCTCTATCAGAAAAAGTTGCAAAGGAATAATTTTTGCCTTTCAAAGTAAAGTTCAAACAAAAGGAGAAAACTCATCTGTATTTGATGTTCTTCTAAATCAACTTAGTTAAGAGCATTTCATTTCTCATTTTTTTTGGATTGTTAATTGAGCAGGATCAGCAAAATTTTGGATTGGATTATCTCTTAACATTATATTAGGTGTCCTCTTACAGCCCCCGCAAATTGTTCCTTAATTTTATAGTAGTGTGGTTTTACTATTATACCTCTCACTGCTCCATCTTGTCTAGGTGCTTGAGTGCCCTATACACCCTATGAAGCAGTAACTGACCTTCATTAGCATGAGTTAAAATAGCTCTCATCAGAACTTTTATGGGCAAATCTAGATCTGTGGTGGATTAAGGAAGGCCTTGCACCCCAAAATTATATTTTCCAGACACATTTTCTTGGTCTTCCATTTTAGATTGAGATTGATCTATCTGATGCTGATTGATCCCATAATCTTCTCATGTTGATTGATTCTAGTTACAGTTTCCTACACCTTTATTTCTCATTTATTTGCCCTATATTCTCAAAATCTTTTTTCAAATCAGCAGTCAGCTTATCATGAGCCATTTAAGCTTTTTGTCCAGCAGTAGTGATATATGTGATATAAGGGCAAAAATGTAAGTGGTCTACAATTCCAAATAGCTATACCTAGGGTATGGAGGTTGGGGCGGCTCTAGAAGACCACTGCAGTCATTTGGAATTTAGGGCTTTAAAGCCTAGGGGACGTGCACACTTAACCTAGGGACAAGAAGAGACGTTAAACATATGATATGGATATCATATGACAGCATTGTTTTGCTTATTCAGTTTTGCATGACAATTACAGTCCACAATGCAGTACCATGCAATGCGAAGGACTTGTTTAAGCCTTTATTCTTGCACTTGTTGTTTACAGTGATAAATTGTAAACCTCCTTGTATTATTGAATAAAATCCCTCAAATTTTAGGTGGCAGGTCAGGACTCCTGGGACAACATTTTGGGCTTACAATGCTTTGGGCTTTTGAATCAAAGAATGGGAAGTAAATCAAGCAGACAGGGTTCTGCTACAGAGCCATAAGTATATCTCCTGCAACAAGTGCCTCTCCCAGCCTTACTCCCTCGGGAACATGAGTGGCCTGCAATTATTTACCCCCTAAGTGCATCACTTTACATTTATCCACATTGAACTTAATTTGCCAAGTTGATGCAAGTAAAACTTGTAAGAGTCCTCAGCAGCCTGCACTGTGCTAAATATTGTGGTGTCATCTGCAAAAATAGAAACCATCAATTTGATCTTCTATATCATTTATAAATAAGTTGATTAATAGTGGGCACAGCAGTGAACCTCGGGGTACAACCAGGACATCATTCTGAGTAGGTATCCAGCTACACACTATTTTCTAACCACAAATACCTTGGTTTCCCCAATAAGCGTCTTATGAGGGACATTGTCAAATGCATTTGTAAACTCCAGAAAAAAACTATAGAACCACCCTCTGTACAGGCTTCTAGTCATCTATCATGTTGGTCTGGCAGCTTTACAAACTTTGTCAGCTCAAAAAATATGGGCTGCCTCATGAGCTTGGTAACATATATCCAGTTGCCCAATCTACAGCACAGTTAACAAGTCAGTCATGTGCACAATTTCAATTTACAGAGGGGCCACCAACAGCATCTACATCCTAATAGAATTAATGGGTCTGCCGCCTGGAAGCGTAGTATCTCAGCTTCCATCTTTGGGCAGGATTTTTTTTCAAAAAGACTAAAATCCCAAAAAGGTAGAATCATTGAGGGCTCCATCCTACTCTGCAAGTCCATTCTTCCAATTTACTTCTATCTGGTCAACACTAGAGCTCCTAAAATAAGTAAAATAAACAGGAATAGCTTCTATTCATTCATTAGCAATACACTTTTGGAACAAATCAACTGTTCTTTTACTAACTTCATTATATCATATTTAATGCTGACTCAAGCTCTATTCAAATCCGACTATTAAGGAAGAAAATGACATTGTAATTTAGCTGTTACTACAGACTCTGTATAAATTACTTTTTTAAAGTTACTTGTTGTTTGTACATTTTTGTAAACCTGTTTTTCATGCAATTGCTTGTATTTATTTACCGTAGGTATCTACTTGGCAGAAAATAAATCGATTTTGAGACAAGGGCCCTGATTAGTAAACAATCCTTAAAATATTTCTATATCTCTCTAAAATAAGGACCTTTTCAAGCTTTATTCCAGAATGAGAGATTCAAAGAAGAAATAATATTACAGTTTATTAAAGGGATGAAGGATTAAACTTTCAGGTTTGATGAGAAAGTGATTTGTCACCAGCAGTCATGTGATTGCCAGTCATCCGTGAATGAGGAAGTGGTTAACCTATGGTTGTAGTGCTGGTTTAAATTAGCCTGCTTTCTACTAGCCACTTGTTGGCTGTCAAGGGAAGGCCAGCACTTTGCATTCCCTAATAAACCATATTGCTTCCATCTGTTGACTGTTTTCAGAGTCCCCAAAAGGAATTTCTGAAGGGGCTATGTGCAGGGGGCCCTGTAGAGGTGTCACTGGGAATTATTCAGTAACATAAAGCAGGCAGAATAAAAAATGGATGAAAGATGCAGCTCTTGCTCCTGACAACCAGAATGGGAAGAGCAAGAATCATGGCAATTTAACCAATTGCATGGAATGTCCCTTTAATCCCGAAAAATTTACATCAGGGGAACTAGTACTGTATGATGATCCTGTGCCTGTAAAATATAACATTTATTTAAAGGGGAACAATAGCCAAGGCTGACCTCTGGCCTTCCCCTGGGGCATCCTGAATTGAGATATCCACAATAGATGTATCCTCCTCAGGCTGTGTGCTCGCTCCTGTCCCAGCCATTCAGATAGGCTGGGATGGGAGCATGGGGGGGATTGCCATTTTCTTTCATACAAGCCCAAGCGCCAATTTCATCATGTGTAATTTTACACTTGCCAACATTGTGTGCTTAATAAAGTTTATATATACATATTTTTTCAGAATTGTTTGGGGTGTGAAGTCAATGGCTGTGTGTGTGGTTCTAGAGAGTTTTTGTATGGTATATGTACACAGCAGACAGAACCTCGGTTGGTGCACACACAGTTGTTTTAGTTAAGTAATTGACCATTGGAACCTGTTTTTTTGTGTGTTGCACATCAATTTTATTGGTTATGGCAGTTACTATGGATGCATGGGATGCTAAACGGTTAAAAAAGTTCAATCAGGCATTTCGAGTGATTACCGAATAGCCACCTCTTTACCTCGTGAATTTTGTAATGTTACGAAAGAACTAAAGCTAAATACATTTAGAATATTCTAAAGTATGGTGGGATATTTGCAGTCTAGAACAGTACACCCCACAACAAATTTACCCACAAAGCTTATGGGTTCAAATTTTTCCTACTGCTTGGCAGGTTAGTCCTACAAGATTAAATGGGAAAAAGGACTGCAACAGTGTTCCACCGTATCAGTTTATTGGTTGAACATGAGCAGGCTCTCCTAGCCAACATCAAGAGTGAAATTACAACAACTTGAAAAGTCGGACCAGGATAGGCTGGTTCAGCCATATATGTTCCAGCTTAGTACTGATGTGGACAAGTATGAGGATTCAGTAATAGTAAATAAAAAACCTAAAATGGAGCAGGACAAAGCATTTCTTAATGGGACAGCCTATAGATGGAGGCAGGGGGCGAGGATACATTAAGAAACCACATCGGCTAGTGAACAAAGGTCCACTGGGATTGATGCCATAGAGACAAACCAAAAGGCCACATCCAATTGATTCAGGACTAGGCTAAACTGTCTCACTTTCCACTGCTGGGTTGGGCAATGTAGAACAAGGATCATTACAAATTGTCAATTTGCCCTCAAGAACGCTTACAGAAGTAAAAAGAAGATTACTATTTAAGAGATTCTTTGATGTAGGTCAGCCCATTGATTTCTTGTTACAGTGGGATAATGCAGTATAAACATAAGTATAAACCTAAGGGTAGTCTAGATGGACCGTATGGTCTCCTGCTGTCAACCTTCTATGTTTCTATGCGGACAGATAGGCCTTAAAGGGGACCTTCACCCTGAATAAGAGCATATCTTATTTGTTTCCCACACCCTGCACATACAGATTGCTCACATTAAAATTCATCCTACCTGCATTTACTGCATGTTATGAGCCTTTAAACATCTAAGATGGCGGCTCATGGGGCATCAGGGTGCCTGAAAACAGGGAGTGTCTTCTGACTGTGTTGCTTTGCATTCTGAGATTGCTGACCTTTCCCTGACCCCAGCTCTGATCTGTCTGTGCAAAGCACAGCTATAACCCCGCCCCCTGAACTTTATTCTGCTATCCTCTCCTAAGTATGTGTGATGCTTCTGAATCAAGATGGCGGCGCTCGTATCCTAGAGTCCTGAACAGAGTTGCAGCCCGTTAGGGGAAAGAATATTAAGTAAGTGACTAAACACTTAAAATATATTAATTTTTAATGCTGGGGAATAGTTTTTTAGGGGTTTGGGCTTTTCATTAAATCATGCTGAAGGTCCGGTTTAATGGAGGATGGGGATGAGGACCAAGATAATTTGAGACATCCCTGGGTCACGACTTTTGCTAGAAAATCTAAATTTACCCATCCCTTTTCTGTCTGTCCAGCAAATCAATCATTCTACTCTAAGGTCAAATTTCTGGACTTTTTTTTTAGATATGACATCAAGTGGAACAATAGAATCCAATCTATTTCCATGCCAGCAATTGCAACTGTCTGGCTGTCCTCCCCACTATCTTACCCTATTATGGAATGTGGGCCAACATAATTTATGACTTAATGGCTCACAGGATTAAAAGCCCACCTGCAAGAAAGAAAGGAAGTCTGCCTTGAAAGTCCGCTCCATACTACCGGTGGGTATCCAACGTGCAGTTCTGTTTATTACTCTGAGAACACCTGAGATTAAACACATGACCACTACTGTTGCTTGTGGATTATCTGGTACTCTAGTGTGTTGCTGTACATGGGGTTTAGGGTATATGGTTGTAGGCCCCCATGTGACATATGTATATATTAGCATGTTTAGAGCTAAAATTATGTAGATATAGTTGTATTGTGCCTATACCTTTAAAACATGTTAGTAATTCATTTTCTTTTTCTATTTTGTTATAGAAGCACATTATTTTGTTTGTCCACCCATATACCAATTCTCCCATAGGTGTGGCTGGGAGATACACATGTTCCATGTTGGCCTCCCATCCATTAGCATCTGTTGAAACCTTTGTCCGCCCTGTGTGGCTTTGGTGGGAGTTGGGGTGGGCGGGGCTCACCAATAGGTGCTCAGATGGCTGATGCGCTCCGCCCTCACCTGTCGCTGCTCTTGGTGGCCGCCATTTTGTTGTGGGGGTAGGTGGCATTGCTATCTGCATGCCGCAGCTGTCACCGCAGATGGGGGCCGCCCTCTTCTTGGTTATCTTGCATACCAGCCTGAGAGCCACATTTAGGCTCCTGGGCTGGTTTGCTTCCCAGCTGTGGCTGATTGGGCCATGTGGGTGCATGCATTTATCATTCTGGCCTGAGGAAGCAGCTACTGTTCAGCTGTGGAATGTGTGGCCCTGTGGGTACAGCTCTCCAGCTCCTGGCATCCCCCTGATCTGGTCATGTAACAGGTTTCTTTTTCACTTGCTTTTGTGTGTCTCTATTTCAGTATCACATATTTTGGATTTTTTGGGCAATATAAACTTTTTATTGAATATTGTTCTGAGTCTGTTTTTGTCTACTGGGATTGGGTTGGGAGTGCCTGGGTTTCACTGGTGGATTGGTGCCCCGGCATCGTTCATGCCATAGAAAAAAATGCACATATATTGCAGTTTTCCTATGTGGGTATTTGGCAATACTAATGCACTTGGAGTGGTTTGGATCCACTGGTTGGAACTACAGACTGTTATATGCCCACAGATTGCAATTTTTTCAATTTGATCCAGATCATTGCAAATATATGTTAGATTGGGGATTAAACATTATATATATTTGATGTAATACCTAATATTAAATTTACACTTGCCCAGGTAGTTTGTGTAATGTAGTGTTTTGCCTTCATGTATGTGTTTTTTAAGATTTTTCAATCAGTAATTTTTGTACAAATGTGTGCTCAATAAAGTATATATATATATATATATATATATATATATTTTTTTTTTTTTTTTTTTTTTCAGAATTGTTTGAGGTGTGCTGTCATTGGCTGTGTGTGGTTCTAGAGAGCTTTTAAATAGTGTTTGTACACAGCAGACAGCACCCTGGATGGTGCACACACAGTTCTTTCACCCACATGCACTCCCCATTAAAGCAAATCAGAGCCGTTGGTGAATGACGGGGAGGCCGATTCATTAATAGCGGCAGGTAGCGACAGTTGAGCGACTGTAGCAGTATTTTCACAGCGCCTGCTAGTAGTCGCTGTGCTTGGCCGTTGTTCGGTTGTTGACAGCGACTCAGTCGGTGTGCAGTAATGTTGAATATTGGGTGAGGAGTCGCTATTTGACAGGTTCCGCGCTGTATGGGAGCGCATTATAACGACTGGCCATAGCGACCGGCTCCCACCATATTCATTAACAAATCACGCTCAAAAATTTCTCGCGCTGTGAAATGCATGTTTAAACCCCAGAGCGCTGGCGGCGATGGGTTAAAAGTAGTTTTTTAACCCCCAAACAACCATATTTTTGGAAACCAAAAAAAACAAGTTTTAATAACATTTTGTAATATTAATACATTAATATCAGACCTGTAATATCAATTCTGCACAAAGTTTTTTTTTTTTTCCCCTTAACCCTTTCGCTGCCAGCCTACCTGCAGCATTTCCCACTCCCTGTTGCCAGACTGAGTTTCACTGTTTCGCGCTACACATGTTCAACTGTCATTTTTGAAAGGATTTCCAGGGATTTCCCAGGAAAATTATATATTGTTTTTTTCAACAGAGTCTGGGCTTTAACATGAAATGTCTTGTTTGTATTTTTTAGGTGTATTCTCAACATTTTTGGGTGAAATGTGTGAAAAAAATTAAAAAAAATATATTTTTTTACAATTTGTAGAGTTTTTTTGTAATAAAAAATGTAAGTTTGTCAATAAAATCTTATTGCGTGAGAAACCCCAATTTCTCCCGGTTACAGCGATACCACATATGTATAGGTAGACACCCTTTCCTGCCCAGAAGCCTTTTATAGCTGCTGGATGACAAATGGTTAATTAAAAAAAAAAAATGACATAGGGTCCCCCTTCCCGGGGAGGGGGACCCCATTTTTTTTTGGATTTTTAAGGGTTAAAAACCCTTAAAAATCCAAAAAAAAAAATGACGTGGGGTCCCCCTTACCCAAAGTAACCAGCCCGGGACCAGCTATGGGGGCTTGTAGGCACAGAGTGGGGGGGGCCAGCTTTGGTGGCCCCCCCACCCTGCAGCCTACGAGCCCACATAGCCTATGTGGGCCCGGGCTCTTCTGCCCCCCCCTGGCCTTTGGGGAGGCAGGTAATGGGGGTGCGGGGGTTAATGGCAAGCCACCCGCTAGGGCAGGTGACTTGCCACCCCCCCAGCCTTGTGAACTGGTATAAGGGGTCTCATGGACCCCTTACCAGCTCACAAAGGGTTAATGTGAAATAAAAACACCACACAATAATAAAAAGTATTTTATTCAAAAAAAAAAAAAAATTTTTAACTGTACTTACCTTCGATTGCAAGCTCTTGTCCCTCGCCGCTCAGCTGACAGATGCCTGTGATCGGCATCCAGAGAAGGAGAAGGCAGGAGATCAGAGGATCTCCTGTCACCTCCTTCCAGGGCACCGATCACCGGCATCTGAGAAGCTGAGAAAGCTGAAGCCGGTGATCGGGACCGGGATGACGTCATAAGCCCCGCCCCCAAGGGGGCGGGGCTTAGAGGCAAGATGGCTGCCACCATCGTGAAGAAGAGAGGAGAGAGCCTCCCAGGCTCTCTCCTGAAGATCGGTAAGTCCTGGGGGGGGATCGGAGGCCCCCCAGGTGAAGAGGAGGGACAGCGGGAGCCAGCGCACACACAGGTAAGTGAATGTCATTTTTATTTTTTATTTTTTTTTACAGTTAGCAGCTGCTGCTGCAGAAGCGGGGGGGGGGCGGCCTATTCCGGGGGCTCTCCTGGAGCCATCCGACCCCCCACGGGGGATCGGATGGCACCAAATTAAAGAGGAGACCCGGCCGGATCCAACAAGGGGTCAGGTGAGTATTTTTGATTTTTATTTTTTAAACTAGAAGCGAGGAAAGTCAAGCACGTAACACCTACGGGCTTGGCACTTAAGGCCCAGCCAAGCCAGCACGTAGGTGTTACGTGCTTGGCAACAAAAGGGTTAAAAAAAAAATATAACATGGCAGAAGTGGTCACAGAATTTTTCACATTTAAAAAAAAAAAAAAAAAAAAAAAAAGAATTAATTATGAATATTTAAAGATTGTTCCATTGAAATGCATTGGAGAGCGCCAGGTAGCGAGAGGTCATACCTGTCGCTGTTCAAGGTCGGACGCTGGCGCTGTGGGCTGAGGCTGGAATAATGATGAGTGAGTGGCTATCTGGCGCTATCTCAGTCGGTAAGCAGGATCGGCTTGATAAATGTGTGATTGTGGTGGGGAGCCAGCGTTCTCGTGGCGATGCCCGTCATTACCGGTCGCTCACCAGGCGCTACCTGTCGCTATCCCTTGTTAAATAAGGGCCATAGTCATTCATGCAACTGTTGAACTGTAAAACGTTAAGTTACCTCGGGCAACGTTAGTCAAAATTCTGGGTTTTGTTACGCTTTTGAAGAGAAAGTCCACTTTCAATGGCAATTTTAAAAATGTATATTTTTGTGTGCTAAAATTATGTCCTCAAGATGAGGAGCTAATTTAGTATTTTGCTTTCTTTCTTAGGTTAGAAAATGTTAGCAGTGTGTTTATGGAAGCAGTGTTTACTACTTTCTGTTACAGTATGGTAGATCTGCAGACATCTGGCTGGTGGCTGTTAAGTGCTGTTGTTTAGCTTTCTGCTTTTTCAGCAGCCACTAGGGATGAGCGAATCGATCCGGACGAACCCGGATTCAATCCGAATTTCATGAAAAATTCGATTCGGATCGAATCCGAATTTCCCCGCGATTCGATCTCTCGAAGTTTTCCTTTAACATCCATTCATTTACATTACAGGCATTCTAAGATGGCGGACGGGACATGTCCAGACATGTAAGCTGGGGCAGTGTATGCTGGGACAGTCACATGCAGCCTGTCAGCAGCCAGCAAGCCCGGTGACGTCACAGCACTATTTAAGGCCGGCGGCCATCTTGCTTTTCCTCATTTCTCTATTGCATTCGTGAGAGACAGGACGCTGCTGTAGGCAGGGAGAGAGACAGTTAGACAGACAGGGACAGACAGGGACAGGCTGGAGACAGGCAGGAGACAGGCAGGAGACAGGCAGGAGACAGACAGAAAGTCAGCGAAAAACAGGGAAAGTTAGGAAAAATCGGAGGCAGTCACAGGGAGTTTTTTTTTTTTTCATCCAGCCTGAGTGTTACTGGCTGGCTGACTGGCTTTGTTAGCGTTTTCAGGCTGCTTATACACTAACTGTGCATATATACTGAACTGATCTTAAGTCTGCTGTGAGGCATCCCATTCTGTGACTACACCAGCCTCTATTTAATACCATAACCATTTGCACTTATTCTAATAGAAATTAGGCCTGATAAAGACACTTTTGCTGTGCATAGTCTTACTGCTGCCTGCCAGGTGCTCTCTGGTTTTTGTGGCATCCCATTCTGTGACTACACCAGCCTCTATTTAATACCATAACCATTTGCACTTATTCTAATAGAAATTAGGCCTGATAAAGACACTTTTGCTGTGCATAGTCTTACTGCTGCCTGCCAGGTGCTCTCTGGTTTTTGTGGCATCCCATTCTGTGACTACACCAGCCTCTATTTAATACCATAACCATTTGCACTTATTCTAATAGAAATTAGGCCTGATAAAGACACTTTTGCTGTGCATAGTCTTACTGCTGCCTGCCAGGTGCTCTCTGGTTTTTGTGGCATCCCATTCTGTGACTACACCAGCCTCTATTTAATACCATAACCATTTGCACTTATTCTAATAGAAATTAGGCCTGATAAAGACACTTTTGCTGTGCATAGTCTTACTGCTGCCTGCCAGGTGCTCTCTGGTTTTTGTGGCATCCCATTCTGTGACTACACCAGCCTCTATTTAATACCATAACCATTTGCACTTATTCTAATAGAAATTAGGCCTGATAAAGACACTTTTGCTGTGCATAGTCTCACTGCTGCCAGGTGCTCTCTGGTTTTTGTGGCATCCCATTCTGTGACTACACCAGCCTCTATTTAATACCATAACCATTTGCACTTATTCTAATAGAAATTAGGCCTGATAAAGACACTTTTGCTGTGCATAGTCTTAGTGCTGCCAGGTGCTCTCTGGTTTTTGGGGCATCCCATTCTGTGACTACACCAGCCTCTATTTAATACCATAACCATTTGCACTTATTCTAATAGAAATTAGGCGTGATAAAGACACTTTTGCTGTGCATAGTCTTACTGCTGCCTGCCAGGTGCTCTCTGGTTTTTGTGGCATCCCATTCTGTGACTACAGCAGCCTCAATTTAATACCATAACCATTTGCACTTATTCTAATAGAAATTAGGCCTGATAAAGACACTTTTGCTGTGCATAGTCTTACTGCTGCCTGCCAGGTGCTCTCTGGTTTTTGGGGCATCCCATTCTGTGACTACACCAGCCTCTATTTAATACCATAACCATTTGCACTTATTCTAATAGAAATTAGGCCTGATAAAGACACTTTTGCTGTGCATAGTCTTACTGCTGCCTGCCAGGTGCTCTCTGGTTTTTGTGGCATCCCATTCTGTGACTACACCAGCCTCTATTTAATACCATAACCATTTGCACTTATTCTAATAGAAATTAGGCCTGATAAAGACACTTTTGCTGTGCATAGTCTTAGTGCTGCCAGGTGCTCTCTGGTTTTTGTGGCATCCCATTCTGTGACTACACCAGCCTCTATTTAATACCATAACCATTTGCACTTATTCTAATAGAAATTCTGCATGATAAAGACACTTTTGCTGTGCATAGTCTCACTGCTGCCAGGTGCTCTCTGGTTTTTTGGCATCCCATTCTGTGACTACACCAGCCTCTATTTAATACCATAACCATTTGCACTTATTCTAATAGAAATTAGGCCTGATAAAGACACTTTTGCTGTGCATAGTCTTACTGCTGCCTGCCAGGTGCTCTCTGGTTTTTGTGGCATCCCATTCTGTGACTACACCAGCCTCTATTTAATACCATAACCATTTGCACTTATTCTAATAGAAATTAGGCCTGATAAAGACACTTTTGCTGTGCATAGTCTTACTGCTGCCTGCCAGGTGCTCTCTGGTTTTTGTGGTATCCCATTCTGTGACTACACCAGCCTCTATTTAATACCATAACCATTTGCACTTATTCTAATAGAAATTAGGCCTGATAAAGACACTTTTGCTGTGCATAGTCTTACTGCTGCCTGCCAGGTGCTCTCTGGTTTTTGTGGCATCCCATTCTGTGACTACACCAGCCTCTATTTAATACCATAACCATTTGCACTTATTCTAATAGAAATTAGGCCTGATAAAGACACTTTTGCTGTGCATAGTCTCACTGCTGCCAGGTGCTCTTTGGTTTTTGTGGCATCCCATTCTGTGACTACACCAGCCTCTATTTAATACCATAACCATTTGCACTTATTCTAATAGAAATTAGGCCTGATGAAGACACTTTTGCTGTGCATAGTCTTACTGCTGCCTGCCAGGTGCTCTCTGGTTTTTGGGGCATCCCATTCTGTGACTACACCAGCCTCTATTTAATACCATAACCATTTGCACTTATTCTAATAGAAATTAGGCCTGATAAAGACACTTTTGCTGTGCATAGTCTTAGTGCTGCCAGGTGCTCTCTGGTTTTTGGGGCATCCCATTCTGTGACTACACCAGCCTCTATTTAATACCATAACCATTTGCACTTATTCTAATAGAAATTCTGCATGATAAAGACACTTTTGCTGTGCATAGTCTCACTGCTGCCAGGTGCTCTCTGGTTTTTTGGCATCCCATTCTGTGACTACACCAGCCTCTATTTAATACCATAACCATTTGCACTTATTCTAATAGAAATTAGGCCTGATAAAGACACTTTTGCTGTGCATAGTCTTACTGCTGCCTGCCAGGTGCTCTCTGGTTTTTGTGGCATCCCATTCTGTGACTACACCAGCCTCTATTTAATACCATAACCATTTGCACTTATTCTAATAGAAATTAGGCCTGATAAAGACACTTTTGCTGTGCATAGTCTTACTGCTGCCTGCCAGGTGCTCTCTGGTTTTTGTGGTATCCCATTCTGTGACTACACCAGCCTCTATTTAATACCATAACCATTTGCACTTATTCTAATAGAAATTAGGCCTGATAAAGACACTTTTGCTGTGCATAGTCTTACTGCTGCCTGCCAGGTGCTCTCTGGTTTTTGTGGCATCCCATTCTGTGACTACACCAGCCTCTATTTAATACCATAACCATTTGCACTTATTCTAATAGAAATTAGGCCTGATAAAGACACTTTTGCTGTGCATAGTCTCACTGCTGCCAGGTGCTCTTTGGTTTTTGTGGCATCCCATTCTGTGACTACACCAGCCTCTATTTAATACCATAACCATTTGCACTTATTCTAATAGAAATTAGGCCTGATGAAGACACTTTTGCTGTGCATAGTCTTACTGCTGCCTGCCAGGTGCTCTCTGGTTTTTGGGGCATCCCATTCTGTGACTACACCAGCCTCTATTTAATACCATAACCATTTGCACTTATTCTAATAGAAATTAGGCCTGATAAAGACACTTTTGCTGTGCATAGTCTTAGTGCTGCCAGGTGCTCTCTGGTTTTTGGGGCATCCCATTCTGTGACTACACCAGCCTCTATTTAATACCATAACCATTTGCACTTATTCTAATAGAAATTAGGCCTGATAAAGACACTTTTGCTGTGCATAGTCTTACTGCTGCCTGCCAGGTGCTCTCTGGTTTTTGTGGCATCCCATTCTGTGACTACACCAGCCTCTATTTAATACCATAACCATTTGCACTTATTCTAATAGAAATTAGGCCTGATAAAGACACTTTTGCTGTGCATAGTCTTACTGCTGCCTGCCAGGTGCTCTCTGGTTTTTGGGGCATCCCATTCTGTGACTACACCAGCCTCTATTTAATACCATAACCATTTGCACTTATTCTAATAGAAATTAGGCCTGATAAAGACACTTTTGCTGTGCATAGTCTTACTGCTGCCTGCCAGATGCTCTCTGGTTTTTGTGGCATCCCATTCTGTGACTACACCAGCCTCTATTTAATACCATAACCATTTGCACTTATTCTAATAGAAATTAGGCCTGATAAAGACACTTTTGCTGTGCATAGTCTTACTGCTGCCTGCCAGGTGCTCTCTGGTTTTTGTGGCATCCCATTCTGTGACTACACCAGCCTCTATTTAATACCATAACCATTTGCACTTATTCTAATAGAAATTAGGCCTGATAAAGACACTTTTGCTGTGCATAGTCTTAGTGCTGCCAGGTGCTCTCTGGTTTTTGTGGCATCCCATTCTGTGACTACACCAGCCTCTATTTAATACCATAACCATTTGCACTTATTCTAATAGAAATTCGGCTTGATAAAGACACTTTTGCTGTGCATAGTCTCACTGCTGCCAGGTGCTCTCTGGTTTTTGTGGCATCCCATTCTGTGACTACACCAGCCTCTATTTAATACCATAACCATTTGCACTTATTCTAATAGAAATTAGGCCCGATAAAGACACTTTTGCTGTGCATAGTCTTAGTGCTGCCAGGTGCTCTCTGGTTTTTGTGGCATCCCATTCTGTGACTACACCAGCCTCTATTTAATACCATAACCATTTGCACTTATTCTAATAGAAATTAGGCCTGATAAAGACACTTTTGCTGTGCATAGTCTTACTGCTGCCTGCCAGGTGCTCTCTGGGTTTGTGGCATCCCTTTCTGTGACTACACCAGCCTCTATTTAATACCATAACCATTTGCACTTATTCTAATAGAAATTAGGCCTGATAAAGACACTTTTGCTGTGCATAGTCTTAGTGCTGCCTGCCAGGTGCTCTCTGGTTTTTGTGGCATCCCATTCTGTGACTACACCAGCCTCTATTTAATACCATAACCATTTGCACTTATTCTAATAGAAATTAGGCCTGATAAAGACACTTCTGCTGTGCATAGTCTTACTGCTGCCAGGTGCTCTCTGGTTTTTGTGGCATCCCATTCTGTGACTACACCAGCCTCTATTTAATACCACAACCATTTGCACTTATTCTAATAGAAATTAGGCCTGATGAAGACACTTTTGCTGTGCATAGTCTTAGTGCTGCCAGGTGCTCTCTGGTTTTTGTGGCATCCCATTCTGTGACTACACCAGCCTCTATTTAATACCATAACCATTTGCACTTATTCTAATAGAAATTAGGCCTGATAAAGACACTTTTGCTGTGCATAGTCTCACTGCTGCCAGGTGCTCTTTGGTTTTTGTGGCATCCCATTCTGTGACTACACCAGCCTCTATTTAATACCATAACCATTTGCACTTATTCTAATAGAAATTAGGCCTGATGAAGACACTTTTGCTGTGCATAGTCTTACTGCTGCCTGCCAGGTGCTCTCTGGTTTTTGTGGCATCCCATTCTGTGACTACACCAGCCTCTATTTAATACCATAACCATTTGCACTTATTCTAATAGAAATTAGGCCTGATAAAGACACTTTTGCTGTGCATAGTCTTACTGCTGCCTGCCAGGTGCTCTCTGGTTTTTGTGGCATCCCATTCTGTGACTACACCAGCCTCTATTTAATACCATAACCATTTGCACTTATTCTAATAGAAATTAGGCCTGATAAAGACACTTTTGCTGTGCATAGTCTCACTGCTGCCAGGTGCTCTCTGGTTTTTGGGGCATCCCATTCTGTGACTACACCAGCCTCTATTTAATACCATAACCATTTGCACTTATTCTAATAGAAATTAGGCCTGATAAAGACACTTTTGCTGTGCATAGTCTTAGTGCTGCCAGGTGCTCTCTGGTTTTTGTGGCATCCCATTCTGTGAATACACCAGCCTCTATTTAATACCATAACCATTTGCACTTATTCTAATAGAAATTAGGCCTGATAAAGACACTTTTGCTGTGCATAGTCTTACTGCTGCCTGCCAGGTGCTCTCTGGTTTTTGGGGCATCCCATTCTGTGACTACACCAGCCTCTATTTAATACCATAACCATTTGCACTTATTCTAATAGAAATTAGGCCTGATAAAGACACTTTTGCTGTGCATAGTCTTACTGCTGCCTGCCAGATGCTCTCTGGTTTTTGTGGCATCCCATTCTGTGACTACACCAGCCTCTATTTAATACCATAACCATTTGCACTTATTCTAATAGAAATTAGGCCTGATAAAGACACTTTTGCTGTGCATAGTCTTACTGCTGCCTGCCAGGTGCTCTCTGGTTTTTGTGGCATCCCATTCTGTGACTACACCAGCCTCTATTTAATACCATAACCATTTGCACTTATTCTAATAGAAATTAGGCCTGATAAAGACACTTTTGCTGTGCATAGTCTTAGTGCTGCCAGGTGCTCTCTGGTTTTTGTGGCATCCCATTCTGTGACTACACCAGCCTCTATTTAATACCATAACCATTTGCACTTATTCTAATAGAAATTCGGCTTGATAAAGACACTTTTGCTGTGCATAGTCTCACTGCTGCCAGGTGCTCTCTGGTTTTTGTGGCATCCCATTCTGTGACTACACCAGCCTCTATTTAATACCATAACCATTTGCACTTATTCTAATAGAAATTAGGCCCGATAAAGACACTTTTGCTGTGCATAGTCTTAGTGCTGCCAGGTGCTCTCTGGTTTTTGTGGCATCCCATTCTGTGACTACACCAGCCTCTATTTAATACCATAACCATTTGCACTTATTCTAATAGAAATTAGGCCTGATAAAGACACTTTTGCTGTGCATAGTCTTACTGCTGCCTGCCAGGTGCTCTCTGGTTTTTGTGGCATCCCTTTCTGTGACTACACCAGCCTCTATTTAATACCATAACCATTTGCACTTATTCTAATAGAAATTAGGCCTGATAAAGACACTTTTGCTGTGCATAGTCTCACTGCTGCCTGCCAGGTGCTCTCTGGTTTTTGTGGCATCCCATTCTGTGACTACACCAGCCTCTATTTAATACCATAACCATTTGCACTTATTCTAATAGAAATTAGGCCTGATAAAGACACTTCTGCTGTGCATAGTCTTACTGCTGCCAGGTGCTCTCTGGTTTTTGTGGCATCCCATTCTGTGACTACACCAGCCTCTATTTAATACCACAACCATTTGCACTTATTCTAATAGAAATTAGGCCTGATGAAGACACTTTTGCTGTGCATAGTCTTAGTGCTGCCAGGTGCTCTCTGGTTTTTGTGGCATCCCATTCTGTGACTACACCAGCCTCTATTTAATACCATAACCATTTGCACTTATTCTAATAGAAATTAGGCCTGATAAAGACACTTTTGCTGTGCATAGTCTCACTGCTGCCAGGTGCTCTTTGGTTTTTGTGGCATCCCATTCTGTGACTACACCAGCCTCTATTTAATACCATAACCATTTGCACTTATTCTAATAGAAATTAGGCCTGATGAAGACACTTTTGCTGTGCATAGTCTTACTGCTGCCTGCCAGGTGCTCTCTGGTTTTTGGGGCATCCCATTCTGTGACTACACCAGCCTCTATTTAATACCATAACCATTTGCACTTATTCTAATAGAAATTAGGCCTGATAAAGACACTTTTGCTGTGCATAGTCTTACTGCTGCCTGCCAGGTGCTCTCTGGTTTTTGTGGCATCCCATTCTGTGACTACACCAGCCTCTATTTAATACCATAACCATTTGCACTTATTCTAATAGAAATTAGGCCTGATAAAGACACTTTTGCTGTGCATAGTCTCACTGCTGCCAGGTGCTCTCTGGTTTTTGGGGCATCCCATTCTGTGACTACACCAGCCTCTATTTAATACCATAACCATTTGCACTTATTCTAATAGAAATTAGGCCTGATAAAGACACTTTTGCTGTGCATAGTCTTAGTGCTGCCAGGTGCTCTCTGGTTTTTGTGGCATCCCATTCTGTGAATACACCAGCCTCTATTTAATACCATAACCATTTGCACTTATTCTAATAGAAATTAGGCCTGATAAAGACACTTTTGCTGTGCATAGTCTTACTGCTGCCTGCCAGGTGCTCTCTGGTTTTTGTGGCATCCCATTCTGTGACTACACCAGCCTCTATTTAATACCATAACTAGGGATGAGCGAATCGATCTGGACGAGCCCGGATTCGATCCGAATTTCAGGAAAAATTCGATTCAGATCGAATCCGAATTTCCCCGCAATTCGATCGCTCGAAGTTTTCCTTTAACATCCATTCATTTACATTTACAGGCATTCTAAGATGGCGGACGGGACATGTCTGGACATCTATCCCGCGCCAGTGCAAGCTGGGGCAGTCACATGCAGCCTATCAGCAGCCTGCAAGCCCGGTGACGTCACAGCGCTATTTAAGTCGGCCATCTTGCTTTTCCTTCCTCATTTCTCTATTGCATTCGTGAGAGACAGAACGTTGTAGTGAGAGAGAGAGGCAGTTAGACAGGCAGGGACAGACAGGGACAGGCTGGAGACAGGCAGGAGACAGACAGGAGACAGACAGAAAGTCAGCGAAAAACAGGGAAAGGTAGGAAAAATCGGAGGCTGTCACAGGGAGATTTTTTTTTTTTTTTCATCCAGCCTGAGTGTTACTAGCTGGCTGACAGGCTTTGTTAGCGTTTTCAGGCTGCTTATACTAACTAACTATGCATATATACTGAACTGATCTTAAGTCTGCTGTGAGGCATCCCATTTTGTGACTACACCAGCCTCTATTTAAGACCATATAACCATTTGCACTTATTCTAATTGAAATTAGGCCTGATAAAGACACTTTTGCTGTGCATAGCACTACTTGTCCCAGGTTCACTGCTGGGTTTTTAGGGCATCCCATTCTGTGACTACAGCAGCCTCTGTTTAAGACCATATAACCATTTGCACTTATTATAATTGAAATTAGGCCTGATAAAGACACTTTTGCTGTTCATAGCACTACTTGTCCCAGGTTCACTGCTGGGTTTTTAGGGCATCCCATTCTGTGACTACAGCAGCCTCTGTTTAACACCATATAACCATTTGCACGTATTCTAATTGAAATTAGGCCTGATAAAGACACTTTTGCTGTGCATAGCACTACTTGTCCCAGGTTCACTGCTGGGTTTTTAGGGCATCCCATTCTGTGACTACAGCAGCCTCTGTTTAAGACCATATAACCATTTGCACTTATTATAATTGAAATTAGGACTGATAAAGACACTTTTGCTGTTCATAGCACTACTTGTCCCAGGTTCACTGCTGGGTTTTTAGGGCATCCCATTCTGTGACTACAGCAGTCTCTGTTTAACACCATATAACCATTTGCACTTATTATAATTGAAATTAGGCCTGATAAAGACACTTTTGCTGTGCATAGCACTACTTGTCCCAGGTTCACTGCTGGGTTTTTAGGGCATCCCATTCTGTGACTACAGCAGCCTCTATTTAAGACCATATAACCATTTGCACTTATTATAATTGAAATTAGGCCTGATAAAGACACTTTTGCTGTGCATAGCACTACTTGTCCCAGGTTCACTGCTGGGTTTTTAGTGAATCCCATTCTGTGACTACAGCAGCCTCTGTTTAACACCATATAACCATTTGCACTTATTATAATTGAAATTAGGCCTGATAAAGACACTTTTGCTGTGCATAGCACTACTTGTCCCAGGTTCACTGCTGGGTTTTTAGGGCATCCCATTCTGTGACTACAGCAGCCTCTGTTTAACACCATATAACCATTTGCACTTATTCTAATTGAAATTAGGCCTGATAAAGACACTTTTGCTGTTCATAGCACTACTGGACCCTGCCAGGTGTACTTACTGCTGGTTTTTAGGGCATCCCATTCTGTGACTACAGCAGCCTCTGTTTAAGACCATATAACCATTTGCACTTATTATAATTGAAATTAGGCCTGATAAAGACACTTTTGCTGTGCATAGCACTAGTTGTCCCAGGTTCACTGCTGGGTTTTTAGGGCATCCCATTCTGTGACTACAGCAGCCTCTGTTTAAGACCATATAACCATTTGCACTTATTATAATTGAAATTAGGCCTGATAAAGACACTTTTGCTGTGCATAGCACTACTTGTCCCAGGTTCACTGCTGGGTTTTTAGGGCATCCCATTCTGTGACTACAGCAGCCTCTGTTTAAGACCATATAACCATTTGCACTTATTCTAATTGAAATTAGGCCTGATAAAGACACTTTTGCTGTGCATAGCACTACTTGTCCCAGGTTCACTGCTGGGTTTTTAGGGCATCCCATTCTGTGACTACAGCAGCCTCTGTTTAACACCATATAACCATTTGCACTTATTCTAATTGAAATTAGGCCTGATAAAGACACTTTTGCTGTGCATAGCACTACTTGTCCCAGGTTCACTGCTGGGTTTTTAGGGCATCCCATTCTGTGACTACAGCAGCCTCTGTTTAAGACCATATAACCATTTGCTTTTATTCTAATTGAAATTAGGCCTGATAAAAACACTTTTGCTGTTCATAGCACTTCTTGTCCCAGGTTCACTGCTGGGTTTTTAGGGCATCCCATTCTGTGACTACAGCAGCCTCTGTTTAACACCATATAACCATTTGCACTTATTCTAATTGAAATTAGGCCTGATAAAGACACTTTTGCTGTGCATAGCACTACTTGTCCCAGGTTCACTGCTGGGTTTTTAGGGCATCCCATTCTGTGACTACAGCAGCCTCTGTTTAACACCATATAACCATTTGCACTTATTATAATTGAAATTAGGCCTGATAAAGACACTTTTGCTGTTCATAGCACTACTTGTCCCAGGTTCACTGCTGGGTTTTTAGGGCATCCCATTCTGTGACTACAGCAGCCTCTGTTTAACACCATATAACCATTTGCACTTATTCTAATTGAAATTAGGCCTGATAAAGACACTTTTGCTGTGCATAGCACTACTTGTCCCAGGTTCACTGCTGGGTTTTTAGGGCATCCCATTCTGTGACTACAGCAGCCTCTGTTTAACACCATATAACCATTTGCACTTATTATAATTGAAATTAGGCCTGATAAAGACACTTTTGCTGTTCATAGCACTACTTGTCCCAGGTTCACTGCTGGGTTTTTAGGGCATCCCATTCTGTGACTACAGCAGCCTCTGTTTAACACCATATAACCATTTGCACTTATTCTAATTGAAATTAGGCCTGATAAAGACACTTTTGCTGTGCATAGCACTACTTGTCCCAGGTTCACTGCTGGGTTTTTAGGGCATCCCATTCTGTGACTACAGCAGCCTCTGTTTAACACCATATAACCATTTGCACTTATTATAATTGAAATTAGGCCTGATAAAGACACTTTTGCTGTGCATAGCACTACTTGTCCCAGGTTCACTGCTGGGTTTTTAGGGCATCCCATTCTGTGACTACAGCAGCCTCTGTTTAACACCATATAACCATTTGCACTTATTATAATTGAAATTAGGCCTGATAAAGACACTTTTGCTGTTCATAGCACTACTTGTCCCAGGTTCACTGCTGGGTTTTTAGGGCATCCCATTCTGTGACTACAGCAGCCTCTGTTTAACACCATATAACCATTTGCACTTATTCTAATTGAAATTAGGCCTGATAAAGACACTTTTGCTGTGCATAGCACTACTTGTCCCAGGTTCACTGCTGGGTTTTTAGGGCATCCCATTCTGTGACTACAGCAGCCTCTGTTTAACACCATATAACCATTTGCACTTATTATAATTGAAATTAGGCCTGATAAAGACACTTTTGCTGTTCATAGCACTACTTGTCCCAGGTTCACTGCTGGGTTTTTAGGGCATCCCATTCTGTGACTACAG
Source organism: Gastrophryne carolinensis (assembly GCA_027917425.1). Lineage (NCBI taxonomy): Eukaryota > Metazoa > Chordata > Amphibia > Anura > Microhylidae > Gastrophryne > Gastrophryne carolinensis. Next base: position 527,085,479 of record CM051235.1, on the reverse strand, counting down.
CAGCCTCTGTTTAACACCATATAACCATTTGCACTTATTATAATTGAAATTAGGCCTGATAAAGACACTTTTGCTGTTCATAGCACTACTTGTCCCAGGTTCACTGCTGGGTTTTTAGGGCATCCCATTCTGTGACTACAGCAGCCTCTGTTTAAGACCATATAACCATTTGCACTTATTCTAATTGAAATTAGGCCTGATAAAGACACTTTTGCTGTTCATAGCACTACTTGTCCCAGGTTCACTGCTGGGTTTTTAGGGCATCCCATTCTGTGACTACAGCAGCCTCTGTTTAACACCATATAACCATTTGCACTTATTCTAATTGAAATTAGGCCTGATAAAGACACTTTTGCTGTGCATAGCACTACTTGTCCCAGGTTCACTGCTGGGTTTTTAGGGCATCCCATTCTGTGACTACAGCAGCCTCTGTTTAACACCATATAACCATTTGCACTTATTATAATTGAAATTAGGCCTGATAAAGACACTTTTGCTGTTCATAGCACTACTTGTCCCAGGTTCACTGCTGGGTTTTTAGGGCATCCCATTCTGTGACTACAGCAGCCTCTGTTTAACACCATATAACCATTTGCACTTATTCTAATTGAAATTAGGCCTGATAAAGACACTTTTGCTGTGCATAGCACTACTTGTCCCAGGTTCACTGCTGGGTTTTTAGGGCATCCCATTCTGTGACTACAGCAGCCTCTGTTTAACACCATATAACCATTTGCACTTATTATAATTGAAATTAGGCCTGATAAAGACACTTTTGCTGTGCATAGCACTACTTGTCCCAGGTTCACTGCTGGGTTTTTAGGGCATCCCATTCTGTGACTACAGCAGCCTCTGTTTAACACCATATAACCATTTGCACTTATTCTAATTGAAATTAGGCCTGATAAAGACACTTTTGCTGTGCATAGCACTACTTGTCCCAGGTTCACTGCTGGGTTTTTAGGGCATCCCATTCTGTGACTACAGCAGCCTCTGTTTAACACCATATAACCATTTGCACTTATTATAATTGAAATTAGGCCTGATAAAGACACTTTTGCTGTTCATAGCACTACTTGTCCCAGGTTCACTGCTGGGTTTTTAGGGCATCCCATTCTGTGACTACAGCAGCCTCTGTTTAACACCATATAACCATTTGCACTTATTCTAATTGAAATTAGGCCTGATAAAGACACTTTTGCTGTGCATAGCACTACTTGTCCCAGGTTCACTGCTGGGTTTTTAGGGCATCCCATTCTGTGACTACAGCAGCCTCTGTTTAACACCATATAACCATTTGCACTTATTATAATTGAAATTAGGCCTGATAAAGACACTTTTGCTGTGCATAGCACTACTTGTCCCAGGTTCACTGCTGGGTTTTTAGGGCATCCCATTCTGTGACTACAGCAGCCTCTGTTTAAGACCATATAACCATTTGCACTTATTCTAATTGAAATTAGGCCTGATAAAGACACTTTTGCTGTTCATAGCACTACTTGTCCCAGGTTCACTGCTGGGTTTTTAGGGCATCCCATTCTGTGACTACAGCAGCCTCTGTTTAACACCATATAACCATTTGCACTTATTCTAATTGAAATTAGGCCTGATAAAGACACTTTTGCTGTGCATAGCACTACTTGTCCCAGGTTCACTGCTGGGTTTTTAGGGCATCCCATTCTGTGACTACAGCAGCCTCTGTTTAACACCATATAACCATTTGCACTTATTATAATTGAAATTAGGCCTGATAAAGACACTTTTGCTGTTCATAGCACTACTTGTCCCAGGTTCACTGCTGGGTTTTTAGGGCATCCCATTCTGTGACTACAGCAGCCTCTGTTTAACACCATATAACCATTTGCACTTATTCTAATTGAAATTAGGACTGATAAAGACACTTTTGCTGTGCATAGCACTACTTGTCCCAGGTTCACTGCTGGGTTTTTAGGGCATCCCATTCTGTGACTACAGCAGCCTCTGTTTAACACCATATAACCATTTGCACTTATTATAATTGAAATTAGGCCTGATAAAGACACTTTTGCTGTGCATAGCACTACTTGTCCCAGGTTCACTGCTGGGTTTTTAGGGCATCCCATTCTGTGACTACAGCAGCCTATGTTTAAGACCATATAACCATTTGCACTTATTATAATGGAAATTAGGCCTGATAAAGACACTTTTGCTGTTCATAGCACTACTTGTCCCAGGTTCACTGCTGGGTTTTTAGGGCATCCCATTCTGTGACTACAGCAGCCTCTGTTTAACACCATATAACCATTTGCACTTATTCTAATTGAAATTAGGCCTGATAAAGACACTTTTGCTGTGCATAGCACTACTTGTCCCAGGTTCACTGCTGGGTTTTTAGGGCATCCCATTCTGTGACTACAGCAGCCTCTGTTTAACACCATATAACCATTTGCACTTATTATAATTGAAATTAGGCCTGATAAAGACACTTTTGCTGTTCATAGCACTACTTGTCCCAGGTTCACTGCTGGGTTTTTAGGGCATCCCATTCTGTGACTACAGCAGCCTCTGTTTAACACCATATAACCATTTGCACTTATTATAATTGAAATTAGGCCTGATAAAGACACTTTTGCTGTGCATAGCACTACTTGTCCCAGGTTCACTGCTGGGTTTTTAGGGCATCCCATTCTGTGACTACAGCAGCCTCTATTTAAGACCATATAACCATTTGCACTTATTATAATTGAAATTAGGCCTGATAAAGACACTTTTGCTGTGCATAGCACTACTTGTCCCAGGTTCACTGCTGGGTTTTTAGTGAATCCCATTCTGTGACTACAGCAGCCTCTGTTTAACACCATATAACCATTTGCACTTATTATAATTGAAATTAGGCCTGATAAAGACACTTTTGCTGTGCATAGCACTACTTGTCCCAGGTTCACTGCTGGGTTTTTAGGGCATCCCATTCTGTGACTACAGCAGCCTCTGTTTAACACCATATAACCATTTGCACTTATTCTAATTGAAATTAGGCCTGATAAAGACACTTTTGCTGTTCATAGCACTACTGGACCCTGCCAGGTGTACTTACTGCTGGTTTTTAGGGCATCCCATTCTGTGACTACAGCAGCCTCTGTTTAAGACCATATAACCATTTGCACTTATTATAATTGAAATTAGGCCTGATAAAGACACTTTTGCTGTGCATAGCACTAGTTGTCCCAGGTTCACTGCTGGGTTTTTAGGGCATCCCATTCTGTGACTACAGCAGCCTCTGTTTAAGACCATATAACCATTTGCACTTATTATAATTGAAATTAGGCCTGATAAAGACACTTTTGCTGTGCATAGCACTACTTGTCCCAGGTTCACTGCTGGGTTTTTAGGGCATCCCATTCTGTGACTACAGCAGCCTCTGTTTAAGACCATATAACCATTTGCACTTATTCTAATTGAAATTAGGCCTGATAAAGACACTTTTGCTGTGCATAGCACTACTTGTCCCAGGTTCACTGCTGGGTTTTTAGGGCATCCCATTCTGTGACTACAGCAGCCTCTGTTTAACACCATATAACCATTTGCACTTATTCTAATTGAAATTAGGCCTGATAAAGACACTTTTGCTGTGCATAGCACTACTTGTCCCAGGTTCACTGCTGGGTTTTTAGGGCATCCCATTCTGTGACTACAGCAGCCTCTGTTTAAGACCATATAACCATTTGCTTTTATTCTAATTGAAATTAGGCCTGATAAAAACACTTTTGCTGTTCATAGCACTTCTTGTCCCAGGTTCACTGCTGGGTTTTTAGGGCATCCCATTCTGTGACTACAGCAGCCTCTGTTTAACACCATATAACCATTTGCACTTATTCTAATTGAAATTAGGCCTGATAAAGACACTTTTGCTGTGCATAGCACTACTTGTCCCAGGTTCACTGCTGGGTTTTTAGGGCATCCCATTCTGTGACTACAGCAGCCTCTGTTTAACACCATATAACCATTTGCACTTATTATAATTGAAATTAGGCCTGATAAAGACACTTTTGCTGTTCATAGCACTACTTGTCCCAGGTTCACTGCTGGGTTTTTAGGGCATCCCATTCTGTGACTACAGCAGCCTCTGTTTAACACCATATAACCATTTGCACTTATTCTAATTGAAATTAGGCCTGATAAAGACACTTTTGCTGTGCATAGCACTACTTGTCCCAGGTTCACTGCTGGGTTTTTAGGGCATCCCATTCTGTGACTACAGCAGCCTCTGTTTAACACCATATAACCATTTGCACTTATTATAATTGAAATTAGGCCTGATAAAGACACTTTTGCTGTTCATAGCACTACTTGTCCCAGGTTCACTGCTGGGTTTTTAGGGCATCCCATTCTGTGACTACAGCAGCCTCTGTTTAACACCATATAACCATTTGCACTTATTCTAATTGAAATTAGGCCTGATAAAGACACTTTTGCTGTGCATAGCACTACTTGTCCCAGGTTCACTGCTGGGTTTTTAGGGCATCCCATTCTGTGACTACAGCAGCCTCTGTTTAACACCATATAACCATTTGCACTTATTATAATTGAAATTAGGCCTGATAAAGACACTTTTGCTGTGCATAGCACTACTTGTCCCAGGTTCACTGCTGGGTTTTTAGGGCATCCCATTCTGTGACTACAGCAGCCTATGTTTAAGACCATATAACCATTTGCACTTATTATAATTGAAATTAGGCCTGATAAAGACACTTTTGCTGTTCATAGCACTACTTGTCCCAGGTTCACTGCTGGGTTTTTAGGGCATCCCATTCTGTGACTACAGCAGCCTCTGTTTAACACCATATAACCATTTGCACTTATTCTAATTGAAATTAGGCCTGATAAAGACACTTTTGCTGTGCATAGCACTACTTGTCCCAGGTTCACTGCTGGGTTTTTAGGGCATCCCATTCTGTGACTACAGCAGCCTCTGTTTAACACCATATAACCATTTGCACTTATTATAATTGAAATTAGGCCTGATAAAGACACTTTTGCTGTTCATAGCACTACTTGTCCCAGGTTCACTGCTGGGTTTTTAGGGCATCCCATTCTGTGACTACAGCAGCCTCTGTTTAACACCATATAACCATTTGCACTTATTATAATTGAAATTAGGCCTGATAAAGACACTTTTGCTGTTCATAGCACTACTTGTCCCAGGTTCACTGCTGGGTTTTTAGGGCATCCCATTCTGTGACTACAGCAGCCTCTGTTTAAGACCATATAACCATTTGCACTTATTCTAATTGAAATTAGGCCTGATAAAGACACTTTTGCTGTTCATAGCACTACTTGTCCCAGGTTCACTGCTGGGTTTTTAGGGCATCCCATTCTGTGACTACAGCAGCCTCTGTTTAACACCATATAACCATTTGCACTTATTCTAATTGAAATTAGGCCTGATAAAGACACTTTTGCTGTGCATAGCACTACTTGTCCCAGGTTCACTGCTGGGTTTTTAGGGCATCCCATTCTGTGACTACAGCAGCCTCTGTTTAACACCATATAACCATTTGCACTTATTATAATTGAAATTAGGCCTGATAAAGACACTTTTGCTGTTCATAGCACTACTTGTCCCAGGTTCACTGCTGGGTTTTTAGGGCATCCCATTCTGTGACTACAGCAGCCTCTGTTTAACACCATATAACCATTTGCACTTATTCTAATTGAAATTAGGCCTGATAAAGACACTTTTGCTGTGCATAGCACTACTTGTCCCAGGTTCACTGCTGGGTTTTTAGGGCATCCCATTCTGTGACTACAGCAGCCTCTGTTTAACACCATATAACCATTTGCACTTATTATAATTGAAATTAGGCCTGATAAAGACACTTTTGCTGTGCATAGCACTACTTGTCCCAGGTTCACTGCTGGGTTTTTAGGGCATCCCATTCTGTGACTACAGCAGCCTCTGTTTAACACCATATAACCATTTGCACTTATTCTAATTGAAATTAGGCCTGATAAAGACACTTTTGCTGTGCATAGCACTACTTGTCCCAGGTTCACTGCTGGGTTTTTAGGGCATCCCATTCTGTGACTACAGCAGCCTCTGTTTAACACCATATAACCATTTGCACTTATTATAATTGAAATTAGGCCTGATAAAGACACTTTTGCTGTTCATAGCACTACTTGTCCCAGGTTCACTGCTGGGTTTTTTAGGGCATCCCATTCTGTGACTACAGCAGCCTCTGTTTAACACCATATAACCATTTGCACTTATTCTAATTGAAATTAGGCCTGATAAAGACACTTTTGCTGTGCATAGCACTACTTGTCCCAGGTTCACTGCTGGGTTTTTAGGGCATCCCATTCTGTGACTACAGCAGCCTCTGTTTAACACCATATAACCATTTGCACTTATTATAATTGAAATTAGGCCTGATAAAGACACTTTTGCTGTGCATAGCACTACTTGTCCCAGGTTCACTGCTGGGTTTTTAGGGCATCCCATTCTGTGACTACAGCAGCCTCTGTTTAAGACCATATAACCATTTGCACTTATTCTAATTGAAATTAGGCCTGATAAAGACACTTTTGCTGTTCATAGCACTACTTGTCCCAGGTTCACTGCTGGGTTTTTAGGGCATCCCATTCTGTGACTACAGCAGCCTCTGTTTAACACCATATAACCATTTGCACTTATTCTAATTGAAATTAGGCCTGATAAAGACACTTTTGCTGTGCATAGCACTACTTGTCCCAGGTTCACTGCTGGGTTTTTAGGGCATCCCATTCTGTGACTACAGCAGCCTCTGTTTAACACCATATAACCATTTGCACTTATTATAATTGAAATTAGGCCTGATAAAGACACTTTTGCTGTTCATAGCACTACTTGTCCCAGGTTCACTGCTGGGTTTTTAGGGCATCCCATTCTGTGACTACAGCAGCCTCTGTTTAACACCATATAACCATTTGCACTTATTCTAATTGAAATTAGGACTGATAAAGACACTTTTGCTGTGCATAGCACTACTTGTCCCAGGTTCACTGCTGGGTTTTTAGGGCATCCCATTCTGTGACTACAGCAGCCTCTGTTTAACACCATATAACCATTTGCACTTATTATAATTGAAATTAGGCCTGATAAAGACACTTTTGCTGTGCATAGCACTACTTGTCCCAGGTTCACTGCTGGGTTTTTAGGGCATCCCATTCTGTGACTACAGCAGCCTATGTTTAAGACCATATAACCATTTGCACTTATTATAATGGAAATTAGGCCTGATAAAGACACTTTTGCTGTTCATAGCACTACTTGTCCCAGGTTCACTGCTGGGTTTTTAGGGCATCCCATTCTGTGACTACAGCAGCCTCTGTTTAACACCATATAACCATTTGCACTTATTCTAATTGAAATTAGGCCTGATAAAGACACTTTTGCTGTGCATAGCACTACTTGTCCCAGGTTCACTGCTGGGTTTTTAGGGCATCCCATTCTGTGACTACAGCAGCCTCTGTTTAACACCATATAACCATTTGCACTTATTATAATTGAAATTAGGCCTGATAAAGACACTTTTGCTGTTCATAGCACTACTTGTCCCAGGTTCACTGCTGGGTTTTTAGGGCATCCCATTCTGTGACTACAGCAGCCTCTGTTTAACACCATATAACCATTTGCACTTATTATAATTGAAATTAGGCCTGATAAAGACACTTTTGCTGTTCATAGCACTACTGGACCCTGCCAGGTGTACTTACTGCTGGTTTTTAGGGCATCCCATTCTGTGACTACAGCAGCCTCTGTTTAACACCATATAACCATTTGCACTTATTATAATTGAAATTAGGCCTGATAAAGACACTTTTGCTGTTCATAGCACTACTTGTCCCAGGTTCACTGCTGGGTTTTTAGGGCATCCCATTCTGTGACTACAGCAGCCTCTGTTTAAGACCATATAACCATTTGCACTTATTATAATTGAAATTAGGCCTGATAAAGACACTTTTGCTGTGCATAGCACTACTTGTCCCAGGTTCACTGCTGGGTTTTTAGGGCATCCCATTCTGTGACTACAGCAGCCTCTGTTTAACACCATATAACCATTTGCACTTATTATAATTGAAATTAGGCCTGATAAAGACACTTTTGCTGTGCATAGCACTACTTGTCCCAGGTTCACTGCTGGGTTTTTAGGGCATCCCATTCTGTGACTACAGCAGCCTCTGTTTAACACCATATAACCATTTGCACTTATTATAATTGAAATTAGGCCTGATAAAGACACTTTTGCTGTTCATAGCACTACTTGTCCCAGGTTCACTGCTGGGTTTTTAGGGCATCCCATTCTGTGACTACAGCAGCCTCTGTTTAACACCATATAACCATTTGCACTTATTCTAATTGAAATTAGGCCTGATAAAGACACTTTTGCTGTGCATAGCACTACTTGTCCCAGGTTCACTGCTGGGTTTTTAGGGCATCCCATTCTGTGACTACAGCAGCCTCTGTTTAAGACCATATAACCATTTGCACTTATTATAATTGAAATTAGGCCTGATAAAGACACTTTTGCTGTTCATAGCACTACTTGTCCCAGGTTCACTGCTGGGTTTTTAGGGCATCCCATTCTGTGACTACAGCAGCCTCTGTTTAAGACCATATAACCATTTGCACTTATTATAATTGAAATTAGGCCTGATAAAGACACTTTTGCTGTTCATAGCACTACTTGTCCCAGGTTCACTGCTGGGTTTTTAGGGCATCCCATTCTGTGACTACAGCAGCCTCTGTTTAAGACCATATAACCATTTGCACTTATTATAATTGAAATTAGGCCTGATAAAGACACTTTTGCTGTGCATAGCACTACTTGTCCCAGGTTCACTGCTGGGTTTTTAGGGCATCCCATTCTGTGACTACAGCAGCCTCTGTTTAACACCACATAACCATTTGCACTTATTATAATTGAAATTAGGCCTGATAAAGACACTTTTGCTGTGCATAGCACTACTTGTCCCAGGTTCACTGCTGGGTTTTTAGGGCATCCCATCCTGTGACTACAGCAGCCTCTGTTTAAGACCATATAACCATTTGCACTTATTATAATTGAAATTAGGCCTGATAAAGACACTTTTGCTGTGCATAGCACTACTTGTCCCAGGTTCACTGCTGGGTTTTTAGGGCATCCCATTCTGTGACTACAGCAGCCTCTGTTTAACACCATATAACCATTTGCACATATTATAATTGAAATTAGGCCTGATAAAGACACTTTTGCTGTTCATAGCACTACTTGTCCCAGGTTCACTGCTGGGTTTTTAGGGCATCCCATTCTGTGACTACAGCAGCCTCTGTTTAACACCATATAACCATTTGCACTTATTCTAATTGAAATTAGGCCTGATAAAGACATTTTTGCTGTGCATAGCACTACTTGTCCCAGGTTCACTGCTGGGTTTTTAGGGCATCCCATTCTGTGACTACAGCAGCCTCTGTTTAACACCATGTAACCATTTGCACTTATTCTAATTGAAATTAGGCCTGATAAAGACACTTTTGCTGTTCATAGCACTACTGGACCCTGCCAGGTGTACTTACTGCTGGTTTTTAGGGCATCCCATTCTGTGACTACAGCAGCCTCTGTTTAAGACCATATAACCATTTGCACTTATTATAATTGAAATTAGGCCTGATAAAGACACTTTTGCTGTTCATAGCACTACTTGTCCCAGGTTCACTGCTGGGTTTTTAGGGCATCCCATTCTGTGACTACAGCAGCCTCTGTTTAAGACCATATAACCATTTGCACTTATTATAATTGAAATTAGGCCTGATAAAGACACTTTTGCTGTTCATAGCACTACTTGTCCCAGGTTCACTGCTGGGTTTTTAGGGCATCCCATTCTGTGACTACAGCAGCCTCTGTTTAAGACCATATAACCATTTGCACTTATTATAATTGAAATTAGGCCTGATAAAGACACTTTTGCTGTGCATAGCACTACTTGTCCCAGGTTCACTGCTGGGTTTTTAGGGCATCCCATTCTGTGACTACAGCAGCCTCTGTTTAACACCACATAACCATTTGCACTTATTATAATTGAAATTAGGCCTGATAAAGACACTTTTGCTGTGCATAGCACTACTTGTCCCAGGTTCACTGCTGGGTTTTTAGGGCTTCCCATTCTGTGACTACAGCAGCCTCTGTTTAACACCATATAACCATTTGCACTTATTATAATTGAAATTAGGCCTGATAAAGACACTTTTGCTGTTCATAGCACTACTTGTCCCAGGTTCACTGCTGTGTTTTTAGGGCATCCCATTCTGTGACTACAGCAGCCTCTGTTTAACACCATATAACCATTTGCACTTATTCTAATTGAAATTAGGCCTGATAAAGACATTTTTGCTGTGCATAGCACTACTTGTCCCAGGTTCACTGCTGGGTTTTTAGGGCATCCCATTCTGTGACTACAGCAGCCTCTGTTTAACACCATATAACCATTTGCACTTATTCTAATTGAAATTAGGCCTGATAAAGACACTGTTGCTGTTCATAGCACTACTTGTCCCAGGTTCACTGCTGGGTTTTTAGGGCACCCCATTCTGTGACTACAGCAGCCTCTGTTTAACACCATATAACCATTTGCACTTATTCTAATTGAAATTAGGCCTGATAAAGACACTTTTGCTGTTCATAGCACTAATGGACCCTGCCAGGTGTACTTACTGCTGGTTTTTAGGGCATCCCATTCTGTGACTACAGCAGCCTCTGTTTAAGACCATATAACCATTTGCACTTATTATAATTGAAATTAGGCCTGATAAAGACACTTTTGCTGTGCATAGCACTACTTGTCCCAGGTTCACTGCTGGGTTTTTAGGGCATCCCATTCTGTGACTACAGCAGCCTCTGTTTAAGACCATATAACCATTTGCACTTATTATAATTGAAATTAGGCCTGATAAAGACACTTTTGCTGTGCATAGCACTACTTGTCCCAGGTTCACTGCTGGGTTTTTAGGGCATCCCATTCTGTAACTACAGCAGCCTCTGTTTAACACCATATAACCATTTGCACTTATTATAATTGAAATTTGGCCTGATAAAGACACTTTTGCTGTTCATAGCACTACTTGTCCCAGGTTCACTGCTGGGTTTTTAGGGCATCCCATTCTGTGACTACAGCAGCCTCTGTTTAAGACCATATAACCATTTGCACTTATTCTAATTGACATTAGGCCTGATAAAGACACTTTTGCTGTGCATAGCACTACTTGTCCCAGGTTCACTGCTGGGTTTTTAGGGCATCCCATTCTGTGACTACAGCAGCCTCTGTTTAACACCATATAACCATTTGCACTTATTATAATTGAAATTAGGCCTGATAAAGACACTTTTGCTGTTCATAGCACTACTTGTCCCAGGTTCACTGCTGGGTTTTTAGGGCATCCCATTCTGTGACTACAGCAGCCTCTGTTTAACACCATATAACCATTTGCACTTATTCTAATTGAAATTAGGCCTGATAAAGACACTTTTGCTGTGCATAGCACTACTTGTCCCAGGTTCACTGCTGGGTTTTTAGGGCATCCCATTCTGTGACTACAGCAGCCTCTGTTTAAGACCATATAACCATTTGCTTTTATTCTAATTGAAATTAGGCCTGATAAAAACACTTTTGCTGTTCATAGCACTTCTTGTCCCAGGTTCACTGCTGGGTTTTTAGGGCATCCCATTCTGTGACTACAGCAGCCTCTGTTTAACACCATATAACCATTTGCACTTATTCTAATTGAAATTAGGCCTGATAAAGACACTTTTGCTGTTCATAGCACTACTTGTCCCAGGTTCACTGCTGGGTTTTTAGGGCATCCCATTCTGTGACTACAGCAGCCTCTGTTTAAGACCATATAACCATTTGCACTTATTATAATTGAAATTAGGCCTGATAAAGACACTTTTGCTGTTCATAGCACTACTTGTCCCAGGTTCACTGCTGGGTTTTTAGGGCATCCCATTCTGTGACTACAGCAGCCTCTTTTTAACACCATATAACCATTTGCACTTATTCTAATTGAAATTAGGCCTGATAAAGACACTTTTGCTGTTCATAGCACTACTTGTCCCAGGTTCACTGCTGGGTTTTTAGGGCATCCCATTCTGTGACTACAGCAGCCTCTGTTTAACACCATATAACCATTTGCACTTATTCTAATTGAAATTAGGCCTGATAAAGACACTTTTGCTGATCATAGCACTACTGGACCCTGCCAGGTGTACTTACTGCTGGTTTTTAGGGCATCCCATTCTGTGACTACAGCAGCCTCTGTTTAAGACCATATAACCATTTGCACTTATTATAATTGAAATTAGGCCTGATAAAGACACTTTTGCTGTGCATAGCACTACTTGTCCCAGGTTCACTGCTGGGTTTTTAGGGCATCCCATTCTGTGACTACAGCAGCCTCTGTTTAAGACCATATAACCATTTGCACTTATTATAATTGAAATTAGGCCTGATAAAGACACTTTTGCTGTGCATAGCACTACTTGTCCCAGGTTCACTGCTGGGTTTTTAGGGCATCCCATTTTGTGACTACAGCAGCCTCTGTTTAACACCATATAACCATTTGCACTTATTATAATTGAAATTAGGCCTGATAAAGACACTTTTGCTGTTCATAGCACTACTTGTCCCAGGTTCACTGCTGGGTTTTTAGGGCATCCCATTCTGTGACTACAGCAGCCTCTGTTTAACACCATATAACCATTTGCACTTATTCTAATTGAAATTAGGCCTGATAAAGACACTTTTTCTGTGCATAGCACTACTTGTCCCAGGTTCACTGCTGGGTTTTTAGGGCATCCCATTCTGTGACTACAGCAGCCTCTGTTTAACACCATATAACCATTTGCAATTATTCTAATTGAAATTAGGCCTGATAAAGACACTTTTGCTGTGCATAGCACTACTTGTCCCAGTTTCACTGCTGGGTTTTTAAGGCATCCTATTATGTGACTACAGCAGCCTCTGTTTAAGACCATATAACCATTTGCACTTATTCTAATTGAAATTAGGCCTGATAAAGACACTTTTGCTGTGCATAGCACTACTTGTCCCAGGTTCACTGCTGGGTTTTTAGGGCATCCCATTCTGTGACTACAGCAGCCTCTGTTTAAGACCATATAACCATTTGCACTTATTATAATTGAAATTAGGCCTGATAAAGACACTTTTGCTGTTCATAGCACTACTTGTCCCAGGTTCACTGCTGGGTTTTTAGGGCATCCCATTCTGTGACTACAGCAGCCTCTGTTTAACACCATATAACCATTTGCACTTATTCTAATTGAAATTAGGCCTGATAAAGACACTTTTGCTGTGCATAGCACTTCTTGTCCCAGGTTCACTGCTGGGTTTTTAGGGCATCCCATTCTGTGACTACAGCAGCCTCTGTTTAACACCATATAACCATTTGCACTTATTCTAATTGAAATTAGGCCTGATGAAGACACTTTTGCTGTTCATAGCACTACTGGACCCTGCCAGGTGTACTTACTGCTGGTTTTTAGGGCATCCCATTCTGTGACTACAGCAGCCTCTGTTTAAGACCATATAACCATTTGCACTTATTATAATTGAAATTAGGCCTGACAAAGACACTTTTGCTGTTCATAGCACTACTTGTCCCAGGTTCACTGCTGGGTTTTTAGGGCATCCCATTCTGTGACTACAGCAGCCTCTGTTTAACACCATATAACCATTTGCACTTATTCTAATTGAAATTAGGCCTGATAAAGACACTTTTGCTGTGCATAGCACTACTTGTCCCAGGTTCACTGCTGGGTTTTTAGGGCATCCCATTCTGTGACTACAGCAGCCTCTGTTTATGACCATATAACCATTTGCACTTATTCTAATTGAAATTAGGCCTGATAAAGACACTTTTGCTGTTCATAGCACTACTTGTCCCAGGTTCACTGCTGGGTTTTTAGGGCATCCATTCTGTGACTACAGCAGCCTCTGTTTAACACCATATAACCATTTGCACTTATTCTAATTGAAATTAGGCCTGATAAAGACACTTTTGCTGTGCATAGCACTACTTGTCCCAGGTTCACTGCTGGGTTTTTAGGGCATCCCATTCTGTGACTACAGCAGCCTCTGTTTAAGACCATATAACCATTTGCACTTATTCTAATTGAAATTAGGCCTGATAAAGACACTTTTGCTGTTCATAGCACTACTTGTCCCAGGTTCACTGCTGGGTTTTTAGGGCATCCCATTCTGTGACTACAGCAGCCTCTATTTAAGACCATATAACCATTTGCACTTATTATAATTGAAATTAGGCCTGATAAAGACACTTTTGCTGTGCATAGTCTTACTGCTGCCTGCCAGGTGCACTGCTGGTTTTTGGGGCATCCCATTCTGTAACATAGCATACCCCTCTTTATTTACACTAAGCAGCTCTCTTATTTACACTAGGCAGGCCTGTTGGAGGCTGAGTGTTACTGCTCACTTTTGGTGTGCATTATATTCTGTTTCATATAGACCCACCGCTGCCTGGGGGTTCTTAAAATATCACCTACTACCACACCAGTTAGACTATGTCGGGCAGACAAGTGCCTGGAAGTGAAAAGAGGAGTGGCAGAGGCCAAGATTCCGCAGGCAGAGCTCGCAGCAGACTGGGGGCCAGTAGCAGCAGGAGTCACGCTGAGAGACCTAATCTGCCAGTATCTGCTAGCGGTCGGGTCTCCACCAGTAACGCATCTGCCGTGGTTGAATGGTTGACGCGCTCATCAACAACATCATCACAACTTACGTCTGAGACCCCCAGTCTAGGGTCGGTAGGTTCCTCTGACACAACCCTGAGTTGGCATGCCCCGAGAGCAGTCCCTGTCCTCCCATTGCCTCTGTCCTACGCCGTTCCCTCCCCCAGCGACGTATCCTATGCTTTGGGTTCAGCTCCTCTCTTTAGTGAGGAGGACGATCAGATAGAGGACAGTCAGCAGCTACTGCCCAGCCAAGAAATGGAGGTGGCTTCTTTAGCTAGGCAGACAAGTAGTGAAGTGGACAGTGTCGTGGGTGCTGCGAGCGTTCCAGCTCCTGCGCCAGACACTGTTGACGAATCCCTGAACATCAGTGACGTACAGCCACAACTCGGCGATAATGATGATGACGATGAAGCCGATCGCACTTGGGAGCCGGGTGATGAAGGGGCTTCATCGTCATCATCAGGAGAAGAGGGGCGCAGGTTGCCCCGGAGTCAGCAGCTCAGGCAGCAAGGTGGCAGCAGCATGGCTGGCAGGCAGCATGGGGGCACAATTGTAAAGCCTGGAGCCAAACGGGGCCGGGGCCGGGGTAGAGCACCTGCTGCACGGCAGGCTACCTTATCGGGAGGTAGTGGGGCAGGGGTTCCTGGAGTTGGCAACAGCAGCAGCGAATCAGTGAGGCCTGTTGGTGGAAAAAGTAGCTACTCGGCAGTGTGGCAGTTTTTCCTGAAGCATCCGCAGGAGGGTAACATGGCCACATGCAAGATATGTAGGCAGAAGGTGAAGCGTGGCCAGGGTCCAAATGTTGGCACCACGGCCCTGCGTCAACATATGCAGCGTCACCATAAAGCGGCCTGGGAGAACCTAGGCTCCGGAGAGGTGGGCCAGACTGCTTCCTCACCGAGTGGCACGCCGCTCCCAATTTCTGCCAGCCAAGGCTCCAGCACCTCAGCTGAAGGCAGCTGTGCGTCATACCCATCCTCTGTCGCTCCTGCTCCTCCTCCTCCTCCAAGTCATGCATCCCGCCAGCAATCCATCAGCGAAGCCATGTCCAAGAGACAGCAGTATGCGCCCACTCATCCTACGGCGCAGAAGCTGAATGTGCTCCTGTCCAAGTTGCTGGTGCTGCAGTCGCTCCTTTTTCAGGTGGTGGAATCTGCACCTTTCAGAGAACTGATGGCTTGTGCCGAGCCGAGGTGGAGAGTCCCAAGCCGTCATTTCTTTGCCAAGAAGGCAGTACCAGCGCTGCACACTTTTGTTGAACAGAAGGTGGGCCAGTCCTTGAGCCTGTCAGTGTGTAGCAAAGTGCATGGCAGCGCCGACATCTGGAGCTGTAACTACGGTCAGGGACAGTACATGTCGTTTACGGCCCACTGGGTGAATGTGGTCCCTTTGCAGCAGCAGCAGCAACTTGGACAGGTCACGCCGCTTCGGCCTCCGCGCTCCCTGCCCGTTGGGCCTGTGACATCGTGCGACTCGGCCTCCTCATCTTCCGCCATCTCCTCACCCTCCACTGTAGGCTCAAGTCTCAGTGCCCCTCCAGTCTACCATGTGTGCAGGGCACAGAGGTGTCACGCAGTGCTTCACATGGTTTGTCTTGGCGAACGGAGTCACACAGGGGAGGAACTGCTTAAATGTATTCATCAGGAAATCCAAACATGGCTTACTCCGAGAAAACTTAAAATGGGAATCATGGTTACCGACAATGGGAAGAACATTTTGTCTGCGCTGCGCCAAGGAAGCCTGACCCATGCCCCCTGCATGGCTCACGTCTTCAATCTGGTTGTCAAGCGGTTTCTGAAGTGTTCCCCCCATCTGCAAGACATCCTAACAACTTCAAGGAAACTTTGCATGCACTTCAGCCACTCCTACACCGCCAAACACACCCTTCTTGAGCTACAGCGTCAGAATGGTATCCCCCAACATAGTCTGATTTGCGATGTTTCCACCCGTTGGAATTCCACCCTTCACATGTTGGACCGATTATATGAACAGAGAAAAGCCATCACGGATTTCCTGATGATCCAAGCAGATAGGGGGACTCCCCTGTGTAACTTCAATGTCAACCAGTGGCAGCTCATACGTGACACCTGCCGTTTGCTCAGGCCCTTTGAGGAAGCCACTTTATTTGTCAGTCGGCAGGATTACGGGATGAACGACGTGATTCCACTGCTTCATGTACTACAGCACATGTTGGAAACCATGGCTGGTCAGGGCACTGGAGACATGGCGTTTACATCTTACGGCCACATGAACCCCGTTGGAGCTGAACTGGAGGAGGAGGAGGAAGAGGAGGAGGAGGAGTTGCCCAGCGTAACACAGTTTAGGCTTGGCGAAATGGCTGGTTTATCTAGTCAGCGGACAGGAGAGGAGGAGCAGGAGCAGCCAGAGGAGCTAGAGGTTTTTGAGGAAGGCGAGACAGAGGACCCGGGCACACCGTGGCAGTATGCAGTGGAGATGGAGACAGGTAGTCCATCCGAGTCACTTGCGCAAATGGCACGAAGCATGCTCACGTGCTTGCGTAGTGACCCCAGAATTGTTTCCATCTGTCGGCGGGATGACTTCTGGCTGTCCACCTTATTGGACCCTCGCTTCCGGCACAAAATGGGGGCATTTTTTAAACCCACCGAGAGGGAGGACAAACTGAACTACTACAAAGACATTCTACGTAGGCAGTTGGCCGATGCCTATCTGCGCCATGGTCCATACTCTCGCAGGTCTGACTCGAGGGGACCTCTGCGCTCACCTTCCACTGACATGGTCGCTAATGAGTAGCTTTCTACACCCGCATAGTGAGGCTACTCATGAGCAGCAGGAAGACCTGGAGCAGGACCTCAACCAGCAGGTCATGTCATACTTTGACATGACCATGCCAACACACCTTGAGGATCCGCTGGACTTCTGGGCAGCCAAACTTGATTTGTGGCCGCAACTAGCAGAGTTTGCCCTGGAAAAGCTGTCCTGCCCGGCAAGTAGCGTGCCATCTGAGCGGGTGTTTAGTGCGGCGGAGGCCATAGTTACGGCGAGGAGAACTCGTCTGTCAACTAAAAATGTGGAGAGACTCACCTTTGTCAAAATGAATCAGGGATGGATCAGCCAGGATTTCCACCCACCAATGCCTGATGCATGCGACTAGATTCAGCATGGTTACTCTTTAAAGTAATGTTTGGGCTCCTGCTGCTGCTGCTGCCAACTCCAGGGTGTGAATCATCAAATTTTTGGGCTCCTGAAGCCAACTCCATTGTCTTTTTCAAGTAATATTTGGCCTCCTGCTGCTGCTGCCAACTCCAGGGTGTGATTCATCCAATTTTTGGCCTCCTGAAGCCAACCCCAGTGTCTCTTTAAAGTAATATTTGGGCTCATGCTGCTGCTGCTGCTGCTGCTGCCAACTCCAGGGTGTGAATCATCCAATTTTTGTGCTCCTGAAGCCAACTCCAGTGTCTCTTTAAAGTAATATTTGGGCTCCTGCTGCTGCTGCTGCCAACTCCAGGGTGTGATTCATCCAATTTTTGGGCTCCTGAAGCCAACTCCAGTGTATATTTGGGCTCCTGCTGCTGCTGCTGCCAACTCCAGGGTGTGAATCATCCACTTTTTGGACTCCTGAAGCCAACCCCAGTGTCTCTTTAAAGTAATATTTGGGCTCCTGCTGCTGCCAACTCCAGGGTGTGATTCATCCAATTTTTTGGCTCCTGAAGCCAACCCCAGTGTCTCTTTAAAGTAATGTTTGGGCTCCTGCTGCTGCTGCTGCCAACTTCTGCCAACTCCAGGGTGTGATTCATCCAATTTTTGGGCTCCTGAAGCCAACTCCAGTGTATATTTGGGCTCCTGCTGCTGCTGCCAACTCCAGGGTGTGATTCATCCAATTTTTGGGCTCCTGAAGCCAACCCCAGTGTCTCTTTAAAGTAATATTTGGGCTCCTGCTGCTGCTGCTGCCAACTCCAGGGTGTGATTCATCCAATTTTTGGGCTCCTGAAGCCAACCCCAGTGTCTCTTTAAAGTAATATTTGGGCTCCTGCTGCTGCTGCTGCCAACTCCAGGGTGTGATTCATCCAATTTTTGGGCTCCTGAAGCCAACCCCAGGGTCTCTTTAAAGTAATATTTGGGCTCCTGCTGCTGCTGCTGTCAACTCCTGCCAACTCCAGGGTGTGATTCATCCAATTTTTGGGCTCCTGAAGCCAACTCCAGTGTCTCTATAAAGTAATCTTTGGGCACCTGCTGCTGCTGCTGCTGCCAACTCCAGGGTGTGATTCATCCAATTTTTGGGCTCCTGAAGCCAACCCCAGTGTCTCTTTAAAGTAATGTTTGGGCTCCTGCTGCTGCTGCTGTCAACTTCTGCCAACTCCAGGGTGTGATTCATCCAATTTTTGGGCTCCTGAAGCCAACTCCAGTGTATATTTGGGCTCCTGCTGATGCTGCTGCCAACTCCAGGGTGTGATTCATCCAATTTTTGGGCTCCTGAAGCCAACCCCAATGTCTCTTTAAAGTAATATTTGGGCTCCTGCTGCTGCTGCTGCCAACTCCAGGGTGTGATTCATCCAATTTTTGGGCTCCTGAAGCCAACCCCAGTGTCTCTTTAAAGTAATATTTGGGCTCCTGCTGCTGCTGCTGCCAACTCCAGGGTGTGATTCATCCAATTTTTGGGCTCCTGAAGCCAACCCCAGTGTCTCTTTAAAGTAATATTTGGGCTCCTGCTGCTGCTGCTGCCAACTCCAGGGTGTGATTCATCCAATTTTTGGGCTCCTGAAGCCAACCCCAGTGTCTCTTTAAAGTAATATTTGGGCTCCTGCTGCTTCTGCTGCCAACTCCAGGGTGTGATTCATCCAATTTTTGGGCTCCTGAAGCCAACCCCAGGGTCTCTTTAAAGTAATATTTGGGCTCCTGCTGCTGCTGCTGTCAACTCCTGCCAACTCCAGGGTGTGATTCATCCAATTTTTGGGCTCCTGAAGCCAACTCCAGTGTCTCTATAAAGTAATCTTTGGGCTCCTGCTGCTGCTGCTGCTGCCAACTCCAGGGTGTGATTCATCCAATTTTTGGGCTCCTGAAGCCAACCCCAGTGTCTCTTTAAAGTAATGTTTGGGCTCCTGCTGCTGCTGCTGCCAACTTCTGCCAACTCCAGGGTGTGATTCATCCAATTTTTGGGCTCCTGAAGCCAACTCCAGTGTATATTTGGGCTCCTGCTCCTGCTGCTGCCAACTCCAGGGTGTGATTCATCCAATTTTTGGGCTCCTGAAGCCAACCCCAGTGTCTCTTTAAAGTAACATTTGGGCTCCTGCTGCTGCCAACTCCAGGGTGTGATTCATCCAATTTTGGGCTCCTGAAGCCAACCCCAGTGTCTCTTTAAAGTAATATTTGGGCTCCTGCTACTGCCAACTCCAGGGTGTGATTCATCCAATTTTTGGGCTCCTGAAGCCAACCCCAGTGTCTCTTTAAAGTAATGTTTGGGCTCCTGCTGCTGCTGCTGCCAACTTCTGCCAACTCCAGGGTGTGATTCATCCAATTTTTGGGCTCCTGAAGCCAACTCCAGTGTATATTTGGGCTCCTGCTGCTGCTGCTGCCAACTCCAGGGTGTGATTCATCCAATTTTTGGGCTCCTGAAGCCAACCCCAGTGTCTCTTTAAAGTAATATTTGGGCTCCTGCTGCTGCTGCTGCCAACTCCAGGGTGTGATTCATCCAATTTTTGGGCTCCTGAAGCCAACCCCAGGGTCTCTTTAAAGTAATATTTGGGCTCCTGCTGCTGCTGCTGTCAACTCCTGCCAACTCCAGGGTGTGATTCATCCAATTTTTGGGCTCCTGAAGCCAACTCCAGTGTCTCTTTAAAGTAATCTTTGGGCTCCTGCTGCTGCTGCTGCTGCCAACTCCAGGGTGTGATTCATCCAATTTTTGGGCTCCTGAAGCCAACTCCAGTGTCTCTTTAAAGTAATATTTGGGCTCCTGCTGCTGCTTGCAACTCCAGGGTGTGATTCATCCAATTTTTGGGCTCCTGAAGCCAACCCCAGTGTCTCTTTCAGCCAAAGTTTGGGCTCCTGCTGCTGCTTGCAACTCCAGGGTGTGATTCATCCAATTTTTGGGCTCCTGCTGCTGCCAACTCCAGTGTCTCTTTAAAGCAATGTTTGGGCTCCTGCCCCTCATAGTGATGCCACTTCAACTCTCTGCAATTGTGCCGCTCTGCGATTCTATTAGCGATGCCTCTGATCTGCATGTGATATTTATTTAAAGTATTATTTAACTAACCCAGCACGCATCCTGTGCGTGTTACAGCAAGGCAGAATGGTTTACAACCCTATTGAGGCTCTAGGAGGCTCAGAAATAGCCGTTTTTAATAGCGATTCGTCGCAAATTTATTCGGGTCGAAACGATTTTTGTCGGAAAATTCGGCGAATCAGTCGAATCGAGTTTTTCAAAAGTTCGCTCATCTCTAACCATAACCATTTCCACTTATTCTAATAGAAATTAGGCCTGATAAAGACACTTTTGCTGTGCATAGTCTCACTGCTGCCAGGTGCTCTCTGGTTTTTGTGGCATCCCATTCTGTGACTACACCAGCCTCTATTTAATACCATAACCATTTGCACTTATTCTAATAGAAATTAGGCCTGATAAAGACACTTTTGCTGTGCATAGTCTCACTGCTGCCAGGTGCTCTCTGGTTTTTGTGGCATCCCATTCTGTGACTACACCAGCCTCTATTTAATACCATAACCATTTGCACTTATTCTAATAGAAATTAGGCCTGATAAAGACACTTTTGCTGTGCATAGTCTTACTGCTGCCTGCCAGGTGCTCTCTGGTTTTTGTGGCATCCCATTCTGTGACTACACCAGCCTCTATTTAATACCATAACCATTTGCACTTATTCTAATAGAAATTAGGCCTGATAAAGACACTTTTGCTGTGCATAGTCTTAGTGCTGCCAGGTGCTCTCTGGTTTTTGTGGCATCCCATTCTGTGACTACACCAGCCTCTATTTAATACCATAACCATTTGCACTTATTCTAATAGAAATTAGGCCTGATAAAGACACTTTTGCTGTGCATAGTCTTACTGCTGCCTGCCAGGTGCTCTCTGGTTTTTGTGGCATCCCATTCTGTGACTACACCAGCCTCTATTTAATACCATAACCATTTGCACTTATTCTAATAGAAATTAGGCCTGATAAAGACACTTTTGCTGTGCATAGTCTCACTGCTGCCAGGTGCTCTATGGTTTTTGTGGCATCCCATTCTGTGACTACACCAGCCTCTATTTAATACCATAACCATTTGCACTTATTCTAATAGAAATATGGCCTGATGAAGACACTTTTGCTGTGCATAGTCTTAGTGCTGCCAGGTGCTCTCTGGTTTTTGTGGCATCCCATTCTGTGACTACACCAGCCTCTATTTAATACCATAACCATTTGCACTTATTCTAATAGAAATTAGGCCTGATAAAGACACTTTTGCTGTGCATAGTCTCACTGCTGCCAGGTGCTCTCTGGTTTTTGTGGCATCCCATTCTGTGACTACATCAGCCTCTATTTAATACCATAACCATTTGCACTTATTCTAATAGAAATTAGGCCTGATAAAGACACTTTTGCTGTGCATAGTCTTACTGCTGCCAGCCAGGTGCTCTCTGGTTTTTGGGGCATCCCATTCTGTGACTACACCAGCCTCTATTTAATACCATAACCATTTGCACTTATTCTAATAGAAATTAGGCCTGATAAAGACACTTTTGCTGTGTATAGTCTTACTGCTGCCAGGTGCACTGCTGGCTGTTGGGGCATCCCATTCTGTAATATAGCATACCCCTCTTTATTTACACTAAGCAGCTCTCTTATTTACACTAGGCAGGCCTGTTGGAGGCTGAGTGTTACTGCTCACTTTTGGTGTGCATTATATTCTGTTTCATATAGACCCACCGCTGCCTTGGGGTTCTTAAAATATCACCTACTACCACGCCAGTTAAACTATGTCGGGCAGACAAGTGCCTGGAAGTGAAAAGAGGAGTGGCAGAGGCCAAGATTCCGCAGGCAGAGCTCGCAGCAGACTGGGGGCCAGTAGCAGCAGGAGTCACGCTGAGAGACCTAATCTGCCAGTATCTGCTAGCGGTCGGGTCTCCACCAGTAACGCATCTGCCGTGGTAGATTGGTTGACGCGCTCATCAACAACATCATCACAACTTACATCTGAGACCCCCAGTCTAGGGTCGGTAGGTTCGTCTGACACAACCCTGAGTTGGCATGCCCCGAGAGCAGTCCCTGTCCTCCCATTGCCTCTGTCCTACGCCGTTCCCTCCCCCAGCGACGTATCCTATGCTTTGGGTTCAGCTCCTCTCTTTAGTGAGGAGGACGATCAGATAGAGGACAGTCAGCAGCTACTGCCCAGCCAAGAAATGGAGGTGGCTTCTTTAGCTAGGCAGACAAATAGTGATGTGGACAGTGTCGTGGGTGCTGCGAGCGTTCCAGCTCCTGCGCCAGACACTGTTGACGAATCCACGAACATCAGTGACGTACAGCCACAACTCGGTGATAATGATGATGACGATGAAGCCGATCGCACTTGGGAGCCGGGTGATGAAGGGGCTTCATCGTCATCATCAGGAGAAGAGGGGCGCAGGTTGCTCCGGAGTCAGCAGCTGAGGCAGCAAGGTGGTAGCAGTCAGCATGGGGGCACAATTCCAAAGGCTGGAGCCGGCCGGGGCCGGGGCCGGGGTAGAGCACCTGCTGTGCGGCAGTCTACATTATCGGGAGGTAGTGGAGCAGGGGTTCCTGGAGTTGGCAACAGCAGCAGTGAATCAGTGAGGCCAGGGGGTGGGAAAAGTAGCTACTCGCCAGTGAGGCAGTTTTTCCTGAAGCATCCGCAGGAGGGTAACATGGCCACATGCAAGATATGTAGGCAAAAGGTGAAGCGTGGCCAGGGTCCAAATGTTGGCACCACGGCCCTGCGTCAACATATGATGCGTCACCATAAAGCGACCTGGGAGAACCGAGGCTCCCAAGGGGTGGTCCAGTCTGCTTCCTCACCAAGTGAGCTCCCAATTTCTGCCAGCCAAGGCTCCAGCACCTCAGCCGAAGGCAGCTGTGCGTCATACCCATCCTCTGTCGCTCCTGCTCCTCCTCCTCCTCCTCCGAGTCATGCATCCCGCCAGCAATCCATCAGCGAAGCCATGTCCAAGAGACAGCAGTATGCGCCCACTCATCCTACGGCGCAGAAGCTGAATGTGCTCCTGTCCAAGTTGCTGGTGCTGCAGTCGCTCCCTTTTCAGGTGGTGGACTCTGCACCTTTCAGAGAACTGATGGCTTGTGCCAAGCCGAGGTGGAGAGTCCCAAGCCGTCATTTCTTTGCCAAGAAGGCAGTACCAGCGCTGCACACTTTTGTTGAACAGAAGGTGGGCCAGTCCTTGAGCCTGTCGGTGTGTAGCAAAGTGCATGGCAGCGCCGACATCTGGAGCTGTAACTACGGTCAGGGGCAGTACATGTCGTTTACGGCCCAATGGGTGAATGTGATCCCTTTGCAGCAGCAGCAGCAACTTGGACAGGTCACGCCGCTTCGGCCTCCGCGCTCCCTGCCCGTTGGGCCTGTGACACCGTGCGACTCGGCCTCCTCATCCTCCGCCATCTCCTCACCCTCCACTGTAGGCTCAAGTCTCAGTGCCCCTCCAGTCTACCATGTGTGCAGGGCACGGAGGTGTCACGCAGTGCTTCACATGGTTTGTCTTGGCGAACGGAGTCACACAGGGGAGGAACTGCTTAAATGTATTCATCAGGAAATCCAAACATGGCTTACTCCAAGAAAACTTAAAATGGGAATCATGGTTACCGACAATGGGAAGAACATTTTGTCTGCGCTGCGCCAAGGAAGCCTGACCCATGCCCCCTGCATGGCTCACGTCTTCAATCTGGTTGTCAAGCGGTTTCTGAAGTGTTCCCCCCATCTGCAAGACATCCTAACAACTTCAAGGAAACTTTGCATGCACTTCAGCCACTCATACACCGCCAAACACACCCTTCTTGAGCTACAGCGTCAGAATGGTATCCCCCAACATAGTCTGATTTGCGATGTTTCCACCCGTTGGAATTCCACCCTTCACATGTTGGACCGATTATATGAACAGAGAAAAGCCATCACGGATTTCCTGATGATCCAAGCAGATAGGGGGACTCCCCTGTGTAACTTCAATGTCAACCAGTGGCAGCTCATACGTGACACCTGCCGTTTGCTCAGGCCCTTTGAGGAAGCCACTTTATTTGTCAGTCGGCAGGATTACGGGATGAACGACGTGATTCCACTGCTTCATGTACTACAGCACATGTTGGAAACCATGGCTGGTCAGGGCACTGGAGACATGGCGTTTACATCTTACGGCCACATGAACCCCGTTGGAGCTGAACTGGAGGAGGAGGAGGAAGAGGAGGAGGAGGAGTTGCCCAGCGAAACACAGTTTAGGCTTGGCGAAATGGCTGGTTTATCTAGTCAGCGGACAGGAGAGGAGGAGCAGGAGCAGCCAGAGGAGCTAGAGGTTTTTGAGGAAGGCGAGACAGAGGACCCGGGCACACCATGGCAGTATGCAGTGGAGATGGAGACAGGTAGTCCATCTGAGTCACTTGCGCAAATGGCACGAAGCATGCTCACGTGCTTGCGTAGTGACCCCAGAATTGTTTCCATCTGTCGGCGGGATGACTTCTGGCTGTCCACCTTATTGGACCCTCGCTTCCGGCACAAAATGGGGGCATTTTTTAAACCCACCGAGAGGGAGGACAAACTGAACTACTACAAAGACATTCTACGTAGGCAGTTGGCCGATGCCTATCTGCGCCATGGTCCATACTCTCGCAGGTCTGACTCGAGGGGACCTCTGCGCTCACCTTCCACTGCCATGGCCGCTGGGGGGGTTGGAAGGAGCAGCAGCAGCAGCTCCATCAGCAGCAGCCTCAGTCTTCAGTCGCTAATGAGTAGCTTTCTACACCCGCATAGTGAGGCTACTCATGAGCAGCAGGAAGACCTGGAGCAGGACCTGAACCAGCAGGTCATGTCATACTTTGACATGACCATGCCAACACACCTTGAGGATCCGCTGGACTTCTGGGCAGCCAAACTTGATTTGTGGCCGCAACTAGCAGAGTTTGCCCTGGAAAAGCTGTCCTGCCTGGCAAGTAGCGTGCCATCTGAGCGGGTGTTTAGTGTGGCGGGGGCCATAGTTACGGCGAGGAGAACTCGTCTGTTAACTAAAAATGTGGAGAGACTCACCTTTGTCAAAATGAATCAGGGATGGATCAGCCAGGATTTCCACCCACCAATGCCTGATGCATGCGACTAGATTCAGCATGGTGCCACGTTTTACACTTTCCAAATGGTGCAAAACATATTTATGTCTTTAGGCCAATTTTTGGGCTCCTGCTGATGCCAACTCCAGGGTGTGAATCATCCAATTTTTGGGCTCCTGAAGCCAACCCCAGTGTCTCTTTAAAGTAATGTTTGGGCTCCTGCTGCTGCTGCCAACTCCAGGGTGTGATTCATCCAATTTTTGGGCTCCTGAAGCCAACCCCAGGGTCTCTTTAAAGTAATATTTGGGCTTCTGCTGCTGCAGCTGCCAACTCCAGGGTGTGAATCATCCAATTTTTGGGCTCCTGAAGCCAACTCCAGTGTCTCTTTAAAGTAATGTTTGGGCTCCTGCTGCTGCTGCTGCCAACTCCAGGGTGTGATTCATCCAATTTTTGGGCTCCTGAAGCCAACCCCAGGGTCTCTTTAAAGTAATATTTGGGCTCCTGCTGCTGCCAACTCCAGGGTGTGAATCATCCAATTTTTGGGCTCCTGAAGCCAACCCCAGGGTCTCTTTAAAGTAATATTTGGGCTCCTGCTGCTGCCAACTCCAGGGTGTGAATCATCCAATTTTTGGGCTACTGAAGCCAACTCCAGTGTCTCTTTAAAGTAATGTTTGGGCTCCTGCTGCTGCTGCCAACTCCAGGGTGTGAATCATCCAATTTTTGGGCTCCTGAAGCCAACCCCAGGGTCTCTTTAAAGTAATATTTGGGCTCCTGCTGCTGCTGCTGCTGCCAACTCCAGGGTGTGAATCATCCAATTTTTGGGCTCCTGAAGCCAACTCCAGTGTCTCTTTAAAGTAATGTTTGGGCTCCTGTTGCTGCTGCTGCTGCTGCCAACTCCTGCCAACTCCAGGGTGTGATTCATCCAATTTTTGGGCTCCTGAAGCCAACCCCAGGGTCTCTTTAAAGTAATATTTGGGCTCCTGCTGCTGCTGCTGCCAACTCCAGGGTGTGATTCATCCAATTTTTGGGCTACTGAAGCCAACCCCAGTGTCTCTTTAAAGTTATGTTTGGGCTCCTGCTGCTGCTGCTGCCAACTCCAGGGTGTGAATCATCCAATTTTGGGCTCCTGAAGCCAACCCCAGGGTCTCTTTAAAGTAATATTTGGGCTCCTGCTGCTGCTGCTGCCAACTCCAGGGTGTGAATCATCCAATTTTTGGGCTCCTGAAGCCAACCCCAGTGTCTCTTTAAAGTAATGTTTGGGCTCCTGCTGCTGCTGCTAACTCCAGGGTGTGATTCATCCAATTTTTGGGCTCCTGAAGCCAACCCCAGTGTCTCTTTAAAGTAATGTTGGGCTGCTGCTGCTGCCAACTCCAGGGTGTGAATCATCCAATTTTTGGGCTCCTGAAGCCAACCCCAGTGTCTCTTTAAAGTAATATTTGGGCTCCTGCTGCTGCTGCTGCTGCCAACTCCAGAGTGTGAATCATCCAATTTTTGGGCTCCTGAAGCCAACCCCAGGGTCTCTTTAAAGTAATATTTGGGCTCCTGCTGCTGCTGCTGCCAACTCCAGGGTGTGAATCATCCAATTTTTGGGCTCCTGAAGCCAACTCCAGTGTCTCTTTAAAGTAATGTTTTGGCTCCTGCTGCTGCTGCTGCTGCTGCCAACTCCAGGGTGTGATTCATCCAATTTTTGGGCTCCTGAAGCCAACCCCAGGGTCTCTTTAAAGTAATATTTGGGCTCCTGCTGCTGCTGCTGCCAACTCCAGGGTGTGAATCATCCAATTTTTGGGCTCCTGAAGCCAACCCCAGGGTCTCTTTAAAGTAATATTTGGGCTCCTGCTGCTGCTGCTGCCAACTCCAGGGTGTGAATCATCCAATTTTTGGGCTCCTGAAGCCAACTCCAGTGTCTCTTTAAAGTAATGTTTGGGCTCCTGTTGCTGCTGCTGCTGCTGCCAACTCCTGCCAACTCCAGGGTGTGATTCATCCAATTTTTGGGCTCCTGAAGCCAACCCCAGGGTCTCTTTAAAGTAATATTTGGGCTCCTGCTGCTGCCAACTCCAGGGTGTGTATCATCCAATTTTTGGGCTCCTGAAGCCAACTCCAGTGTCTCTTTAAAGTAATGTTTGGGCTCCTGTTGCTGCTGCTGCTGCCAACTCCTGCCAACTCCAGGGTGTGATTCATCCAATTTTTGGGCTCCTGAAGCCAACCCCAGGGTCTCTTTAAAGTAATATTTGGGCTCCTGCTGCTGCTGCTGCAAACTCCAGGGTGTGAATCATCCAATTTTTGGGCTCCTGAAGCCAACTCCAGTGTCTCTTTAAAGTAATGTTTGGGCTCCTGCTGCTGCTGCTGCCAACTCTAGGGTGTGATTCATCCAATTTTTGGGCTCCTGAAGCCAACCCCAGGGTCTCTTTAAAGTAATATTTGGGCTCCTGCTGCTGCTGCTGCTGCCAACTCCAGGGTGTGAATCATCCAATTTTTGGGCTCCTGAAGCCAACCCCAGTGTCTCTTTAAAGTAATGTTTGGGCTCCTGCTGCTGCTGCCAACTCCAGGGTGTGATTCATCCAATTTTTGGGCTCCTGAAGCCAACCCCAGTGTCTCTTTAAAGTAATGTTTGGGCTGCTGCTGCTGCCAACTCCAGGGTCTGAATCATCCAATTTTTGGGCTCCTGAAGCCAACTCCAGTGTCTCTTTAAAGTAATGTTTGGGCTCCTGCTGCTGCTGCCAACTCCAGGGTGTGATTCATCCAATTTTTGAGCTCCTGAAGCCAACTCCAGGGTCTCTTTAAAGTAATGTTTGGGCTCCTGCTGCTGCTGCTGCTGCCAACTCCAGGGTGTGAATCATCCAATTTTTGGGCTCCTGAAGCCAACTCCAGTGTCTCTTTAAAGTAATGTTTGGGCTCCTGTTGCTGCTGCTGCTGCTGCCAACTCCTGCCAGCTCCAGGGTGTGATTCATCCAATTTTTGGGCTCCTGAAGCCAACCCCAGGGTCTCTTTAAAGTAATATTTGGGCTCCTGCTGCTGCTGCTGCCAACTCCAGGGTGTGATTCATCCAATTTTTGGGCTACTGAAGCCAACCCCAGTGTCTCTTTAAAGTAATGTTTGGGCTCCTGCTGCTGCCAACTCCAGGGTGTGAATCATCCAATTTTTGGGCTCCTGAAGCCAACCCCAGGGTCTCTTTAAAGTAATATTTGGGCTCCTGCTGCTGCTGCTGCCAACTCCAGGGTGTGAATCATCCAATTTTTGGGCTCCTGAAGCCAACCCCAGTGTCTCTTTAAAGTAATGTTTGGGCTCCTGCTGCTGCTGCTAACTCCAGGGTGTGATTCATCCAATTTTTGGGCTCCTGAAGCCAACCCCAGTGTCTCTTTAAAGTAATGTTTGGGCTGCTGTTGCTGCCAACTCCAGGGTGTGAATCATCCAATTTTTGGGCTCCTGAAGCCAACCCCAGTGTCTCTTTAAAGTTATATTTGGGCTCCTGCTGCTGCTGCTGCCAACTCCAGGGTGTGAATCATCCAATTTTTGTGCTCCTGAAGCCAACCCCAGGGTCTCTTTAAAGTAATATTTGGGCTCCTGCAGCTGCTGCTGCCAACTCCAGGGTGTGATTCATCCAATTTTTGGGCTCCTGAAGCCAACTCCAGTGTCTCTTTAAAGTAATGTTTTGGCTCCTGCTGCTGCTGCTGCTGCCAACTCCAGGGTGTGATTCATCCAATTTTTGGGCTCCTGAAGCCAACCCCAGGGTCTCTTTAAAGTAATATTTGGGCTCCTGCTGTTGCTGCTGCCAACTCCAGGGTGTGAATCATCCAATTTTTGGGCTCCTGAAGCCAACCCCAGGGTCTCTTTAAAGTAATATTTGGGCTCCTGCTGCTGCTGCTGCCAACTCCAGAGTGTGAATCATCCAATTTTTGGGCTCCTGAAGCCAACTCCAGTGTCTCTTTAAAGTAATGTTTGGGCTCCTGTTGCTGCTGCTGCTGCTGCCAACTCCTGCCAACTCCAGGGTGTGATTCATCCAATTTTTGGGCTCCTGAAGCCAACCCCAGGGTCTCTTTAAAGTAATATTTGGGCTCCTGCTGCTGCTGCTGCCAACTCCAGGGTGTGAATCATCCAATTTTTGGGCTCCTGAAGCCAACCCCAGGGTCTCTTTAAAGTAATATTTGGGCTCCTGCTGCTGCTGCTGCCAACTCCAGGGTGTGAATCATCCAATTTTTGGGCTCCTGAAGCCAACTCCAGTGTCTCTTTAAAGTAATGTTTGGGCTCCTGTTGCTGCTGCTGCTGCTGCTGCTGCCAACTCCTGCCGACTCCAGGGTGTGATTCATCCAATTTTTGGGCTCCTGAAGCCAACCCCAGGGTCTCTTTAAAGTAATATTTGGGCTCCTGCTGCTGCTGCTGCTGCCAACTCCAGGGTGTGAATCATCCAATTTTTGGGCTCCTGAAGCCAACTCCAGTTTCTCTTTAAAGTAATGTTTGGGCTCCTGCTGCTGCTGCTGCCAACTCCAGGGTGTGATTCATCCAATTTTTGGGCACCTGAAGCCAACCCCAGGGTCTCTTTAAAGTAATATTTGGGCTCCTGCTGCTGCTGCTGGCAACTCCAGGGTGTGAATCATCCAATTTTTGGGCTCCTGAAACCAACCCCTGTGTCTCTTTAAAGTAATGTTTGGGCTCCTGCTGCTGCTGCCAACTCCAGGGTGTGATTCATCCAATTTTTGGGCTCCTGAAGCCAACCCCAGTGTCTCTTTAAAGTAATGTTTGGGCTGCTGCTGCTGCCAACTCCAGGGTCTGAATCATCCAATTTTTGGGCTCCTGAAGCCAACTCCAGTGTCTCTTTAAAGTAATGTTTGGGCTCCTGCTGCTGCTGCCAACTCCAGGGTGTGATTCATCCAATTTTTGAGCTCCTGAAGCCAACCCCAGGGTCTCTTTAAAGTAATATTTGGGCTCCTGCTGCTGCTGCTGCCAACTCAAGGGTGTGATTCATCCAATTTTTGGGCTCCTGAAGCCAACTCCAGGGTCTCTTTAAAGTAATGTTTGGGCTCCTGCTGCTGCTGCCAACTCCAGGGTGTGAATCATCCAATTTTTGGGCTCCTGAAGCCAACCCCAGTGTTTCTTTAAAGTAATGTTTGGGCTGCTGCTGCTGCTGCCAACTCCAGGGTGTGATTCATCCAATTTTTGGGCTCCTGCTGCTGCCAAATCCAGTGTCTCTTTAAAGCAATGTTTGGGCTCCTGCCCCTCATAGTGATGCCACTTCAACTCTCTGCAATTGTGCCGCTCTGCGATTCTATTAGCGATGCCTCTGATCTGCTTGTGATATTTATTCAAAGTATTATTTAACTAACCCAGCACGCATCCTATGCGTGTTACAGCAAGGCAGAATGGTTTACAACCCTATTGAGGCTCTAGGAGGCTCAGAAATAGCCGTTTTTAATAGCGTTTCGTCGAAACGATTTTTGTCGGAAAATTCGGCGAATCAGTCGAATCTAATTTTTCAAAAGTTCGCTCATCTCTAGCAGCCACCATCAGGTACCTTGCAAGGCTGCCCTGGCTTTTCAGGCTTCCTCATTTCATTTTCTGCAGCTGCTGGGAGTCTTCAAATAAGAGGCTCCTCTCCCCAGCCAGTGCAGCAGTATTTTGATGTATTCCAGGGATCCTGGGTATTCCTGGGTTAGCAGGCTCTCCCATTCCATGTGCTGCTGAGCCCAGCCTTTCTGTGTAGCAGGAGGCCTCCATTATTCCAGGTGGCTTTTGGTAAGCGTTTATCAGCATCTTTGAGTTCCTATGTTCAGGTTTAGTCTCTGTTTCCCTCTATCAGTTAACCCTTTAAGTGCCAGCCTCCCTATCGTTTTTGGCACCATTTGTTGCCAGACAATCTTTCACTATTTTGTGCTACACACGTTCAACTGTGATTTTTGAAGGGATCTCCAGGGATCTCCCAGGAAAATGACATTGTTTTTTTTTTTTTTTTTTTTTTTTTTTTGCATTAACATGAAATGTCTTATTAGTCATTTTTAAGTGTATTCAAAATATTTTGGGGTGAAATATGCACAAAAAATAAAAATCTATTTTTTACAATTTCAATTGTTTTTGTAATAAAAAAATGTAGGTTTTTCAATAAAATATTATTGCATTGTTTTTGTAATAAAAAAATGTAGGTTTTTCAATAAAATATTATTGCATGTAAACTCCCCATTTCTCCTATTTACAACAGTGTCACATATGTATTTGTAGACACATTTTCCTGCCAAGGAGACACCCCCAAACTGAAACAGTGCTTTAGGAGATTTTCATATGAAATACAACTTCTAGACGCACCTAGCAGAATCAAAGTTTAATCTGAAAAATCTGAAAATCAGAACAATACCCAACATGCATAGGTACTGTCAAGGGAAGAGTTGGCAAACACCCCAAAGTAAAGCTTGCACATAAGACAGACAAAGTGCACACCTTGCAGTTTTTCAACCAAAACAACCCTTAACATTTGGAATACCCCCAATAAACTATACATTCCATGAAGGTACACAAATTAAGCTTTCTAAGTGTACCCAGCTTCTTGTAGTGGCCTCAACTTTGTGGAAGTTATCCCTTAAATAACTCCTTGCTTGCACATGATCCCTAAATATATCCCCCAGTATAAAAAATAGAATAAAAAACACATTTTCCTAAAATATCAATATGCAAACAAGAAAAAACAAGATAAATCTGAAAGCGCAAGGTCCCCTGAACAGAACAACACCAAGCATGCTTAGGTACTTTTAACCCTTTTAACTGTTTGGCTACTTGAGATTTTGTCACCCTCTGTTTCAACATGTTGCGCTATGTTTAACTGTGATTTTTGCAGGACTCTTCAGGAAAATGATATTTTTAGTTTAGACTTTAACATGAAATGTCTTGTTTTTGCTGTTTCCCCTGTTTTTTTCAAATATTTAGTGAAAAGGTAAAAAATAAAATAAAACAAATTTAAAAAGAAAAAATATTGGTCTAATGAACCCGTTACCAGTTCACAAATGGTTAAGTGTAAAAAACACAGACAAGAAGAAAAAAAATGTAAGGGTTAAAAACCCTTAAAAAAGAATGGGGTCCCCCCTACTCAGCATAACCAGCCCAGGGACCAGCTAGGCAGAGCTTGTAAAACAGGGTGCAGGGGCTAGCTATGGTGCCCCCCCACCCTGCAGGCTACAAGCCTACAAAGCCATGCTCTTCTGCCCCCTCCCCCCGGGATTTAGGGAGGCAGGTAATTGGGGGTGCCGGGGGTTAATGGCAAGTCACCTTCTAGCCGCAAAAGACTTGTCAGCCCCCAAGCCTTGTGAACTGGTATAGGGGTCTTATGGATCCCTTACCAGTTCACAAAGGGTTAATATAAAAAAAGACACTGCCACAGAAAAAAAATGACTTTTATCATTTTTTGTTTTCTAGACTCACCTCCGATCCTGTCCCCCGGCGATCTGATGACAGCTGTCAAGGGTAATTGCTGGAGAGATGCTGGGGAGGAAGGGGACTGCAGTCACTAATGCCTCCAACTTCCCTCCTGCCATCTTCCCCAGCATCTCACCACTCAGCACCACCAGCGGGATAATGTCCCTGGCCACCCACAAAAGCCCGGGATAGCCACCATGACTAAAGAAGCAGTGTAGAGGGCATATTTTGGGCCCTCGTCTCACCATGGAAGAGCCCAGGGAGTGATCAGAGGCCTCCCTGGTGAAGAGGAGACCCAGAGGGAGGGATCTCAGCTGCAGGCGAGTAAATGTCATTATTATTATTATTTTTTTTTTACAGCTGTCAGCGGTGGCAGCAGCGGGTGGGGGGTAGGGTTTTTTGGGCACTATCCTGAATCCCCAAGTGAGGAGAAGATCCAGCCAGAATGAACGAGGGGTCAGGTGAGTGTTTCTTTATTTTTTTGAGGCTGGTAGCAGGGGGGAAAGCCACAAACCTTAAACACCTACATGCTTGGCACTTAACGACTGGACATGCAACCACGTGCTTGGCAACAGAAGGGTTAACATATCTGTTTAGTTCCCTGCCTAGTTTATGCTTACTGTATATTGCATTTGTTTCTCCCTGTGCTTATTAAGGTTTCTGATTTTATTTTGCATTACTTTAATAAATATTTTCAAGTAAACCCAGATTTCCATCACAGTCACTCTGTCCTAACAGGGGGCCACACCTCGTGACACCTGCAATCTGTTTCTATTGGCAACTGTAAACCAAGTCTGTACAAGATCTACAAGAAGAGAGAATTTAGCCCTATACACAGAACACTGCTGCTGCTACTCGGCATGTGTAAGTGGGCCTGAGCTTCCTCATCTCAGCAGTGTTCTATGTGTACAGTGCTCACATGTCACCCCTTGTCGATTATGGTGTACAGACTTGGGCCTTGATTCAATAACAGTTGAAAACTCTCATGGTAGTAAAAAATTCAATTCATGAGAAAAAAGCCTGAGAATTTCACTGTTAGTGAATCACCAGATAAGAAGACAATGAAAGTCAATGGAACTTTTTACTACAGGTAAAAAGGGGTAAAAAGTTCAATACTTTTTCCAGGACTACAAAAGTGCCATTGACTTTCATTGTATTTTTATCTGGTGATTCACTAACAGTGAAATTCTCAGGGTTTTTTTCTCATGAATTGAATCTTTTACTACCATGAGAATTTTTTTCAACTCTTAGTGAATCAAGGCCTTGGTGTGCAATTGCCAATGGTACATTATTGCAGACAGGGAACACTGCTTCCATAAAACAAACATTTGCTAATATCAGAAAAAAGCAACCTCAGGACCTCATTTTGGCACACAAAAATATACACTTAAATAAAATGTCATATAAAGTAGACTTTTAAAGCATTCTCTATCTACAGCATCAAACCTTATTTTTATTTATAACTTATTTAGATATTTAATATTTTAAGTTTGCTGAATCAAGGCATGAGTGTCAAAATGGCATCCTACCCTCGATTATCATAATGTATAAAGCTTTCTATTAGCAATTTCCATTCTTCTGCATGGTTTGTATCTTTTTGAGCCCCTAACGTGTTGCACCCATTCCTCAATGTTGTGATTAGCAAACTTTTTAAAATTTCGGTTCAGGCTATTCCCCGAATTTCTCCAACAAATTCGGGTTTGAACAAACCAAGCTTTTAAAACTTGATCAAAAAAAGGCAAAAAAATAAGCTTTCCCCTGTCCCTGTTCCTGCACCAAACAATGTCCTCATCCCCCGGCGCTGTCCTGCACTCGTCTCTGCAGAAGTCCACTGCTCTTGGCTGGGCTAGGAGTGATCTTTGACATCACAGGTCACACCCAGTATAAGTAGCTCCTCCCTGCGGTGAAGGGAATCAATGACAGCCGAAAGAACCGACGGATGCCAGGTGTGTGCCTGGCATCCACCAATCTCTCTGGCTATCAATGACAGCAAGCAGAAGACAGTGCAGGACCAGACTTTGGATTATGCAGAGACCAGTGGTGGATAAAAGGTAAGTATGGGGGGGAAATAAAAATATATTTTTTCTTCTAATGTATCCGTGATAAGGGGTTAAAGAGACATCACAGTTCGTACCCAGTATAAGTAGCTCCTCCCTGCAGCAGGGGAGGAGCTTACCAGTTCAAAAGAGCTTACAGGCTTACCAGTTCACAAATGTAGAAAAACAAACACACAAGAGTAAAAAAAACTTTTATTATTTTATTTTTCTCCCAACCTCTATTCTCCCGCCGGTCTCCAAAGCATTTCAAAAGGTCCTGCACCATCTGTCCCTTGCTGTCACCTACAGCTGGAGAAATCGGGGGTCACCGGGCGTCCGTCGGTCTCTCTGGCTCTCAGTGAGTGCTCACTATTATTTTTACTGGGAGGGAGTGGTGATGTCAAAGTTCCCTCCCAATATATATTGCCCCTCCCTGTGGTGGCCAGTGGATGCTGCGGAGACTGGTGTGGGACAGACCAGAGAGCAGCGGTAGGACAGATGGGCCAGCAACTAATAAGGTGAGTTAGGATTTCATGGAAGGTTCGGTCAGCACGAACCCAAAAAATGTGAGTTTGTGATGAATCAAGTTTTCCCTGAAATCCAGACTGAAATGTAATAGGAGTTTAGTTTGCTCATCCCTAATCCCTAGTTGTGATGATTAAAAGGAACACAAAGATAAAACTTCAGCCTGCACTACTTTTAATTAAACCTCTTTTGTAGAGGCTTTAACCTTCTAATGAATTAGCCTTTCTAATACAACTAGTTAAATAAAAAGTAATTTTTAAACACACATTTTTGTTTTAATCTCTATGTCTCACACACACACACACACAACAAATTGAATGTGTTTCTGTGCTTTGCTTATGCAAGAAGAAAATTAGTTGGTGCAGTGTGAGACTTGCTGGACCGACACTTATCTACATTTCATTGCCCGATTAGATGGATGTCATCCCTTGCATAATCAATGTAAAACTATCTGAACCATCTTAATTTAAAACATTTTACAATCAGGCTGACAGGGTCGAGCTGTGTTTAAGAATTACTTGAAAGTAATTTAGTTGAAGTTCATTGGAATAAGCCCAGTTGGAGTCTTGAATAACTAACGTTACTTGAGTTTTTCATTGTATGGTAGATTTCTTAATTATTCACAACAATCTGTCATTTTATGTGACCCAACATAAAGTAAGTTGGTCCAAATGCAGTTTTTACACATTTCTGGGTTTCAACAGATTTTTATTAAATAATTCAAGAAAAACAACTGACAAAACAGTGTGGGCCTAATCAAATTACAAATCATCATCATAATAGATGTGCTTTCAGATCACATTTATAATTTAATGAAAGCGTAAGTTAATAATAATTTAGTTATTAAGGTAGAATAGTACTAAATTACTTAAGCAATCATCCCAACTATATACCGCACTTTTGCCCCATAAGACGCACATGCCCATAAGACGCAACTAGGATTTGGGGGAGGAAAATAAGAAAAATAATATTCTGAACCAAATAATAGGCAAGATGCAGGATCCTCCAATTACAGACAGTGGCATCCACCCTCCCCTTCCCAATAGGCAGTGTATCATTCCCCCTTCCCATAGGCAGTGTGGCATTCCCCCCATCCCATTCCCATAAGCAGTGTGGCATTTCTCCCCTCCCATTCCCATAGGTAGTGTGGCATCCCCCCATCCCATTCCCACAGGCAGTGTGGCATTCCCCCTCCCATAGGCAGTGTGGCATTCCCCCTTCCATTCCCCATATAGGCAGTGTGGCACCCCCCCTCCCATTCCCCATATAGACAGTGTGGCATCCCCCTCCCATTCTTATAGGCAGAGTGTCAGCCCCCCTCCCATTCCCACAAATATTGTGGCAGTCCCCCTTCCACAGGCAGTGTGGCATTCTCCCCATCCCATTCCTATAGGCGGTGTGGCATTCCCCCTCCCATTCCCATAGGCAGTCTGATATTCCCCCCTCCCATTCCCTATATAGGCAGCGTGGCATCCCCCCTCCCATTTCCCATATAGGCAGTGTGGCATCCCCCTTCCCATTCCCCATATAGACAGTGTGGCATCCCCCATTCCCCATATGAGCAGTGTGGCATTCCCCCTCCCATTTCCAATATAGGCAGTGTGGCAACCCCCTCCCATTTCCCATATAGGCAGTGTGGCATCCCCCCTCCCATTCCCCATATAAGCAATGTGGCACCCCTCCCATTCCCCATTTGAGCAGTGTGGCACCCTTCCCATTCCCCATATAGGCAGTGTGACATCCTCCCTCCCATTCCCCATATAAGCATTGTGGCATCCCCCCTCCCATTCCCCATATAGGCATTGTGTTATCCCCCTCCCCTTCCCCATATAGGCAGTGTGCCATTCCTCCCCCCTCCCATTCCCCATATAAGCAGTGTGGCACCCCCCTCCAGTTTCCCATAGGCGGCAGAAGTCAACTCATATGTAAAAAAAAAAAAGTAAACTCACATGCTACCAGCGCTCCCGTGTTGCTGGCCCAGCTTCCACACTGTGGGAAGCCAGTAAAAGATGGAGGAGCGTCCCCGCTGATGCTTCTTACAGCTGGGTACACACAAGCGCCTGGCTCCTTGAACTGGGTGGGCGTGGCCTGCACCGCATCTGTGCAAGCCACACCCACCAACCCTATGGAGTCAGGTGTCTATAAGGCACACTGACATTTTCCCCCCACTTTTGGGGAAAAATAATTGCATCTTATAGGGCGAAAAATACAGTACAGGAAAAAAAGATCAAAATAATACTAATTCGAGTTCTGCCACTGAAGAAAGCCTGTATTGGAGGGGTCACGGTTAAATCATTTGTTGGGTGAAAAAAAAATTGGGGTCAAGGTAACTGGATAATTTCCATGTGGTAACTGACACTGAAGGAAACCTGTGAAGTGGGCCCATATTTTGGAAAGTCTGTAAGCAAAATGATGGGATTGGGGACGAGGGTGGTGGCTGAAGCATCAGGATTCCTTGTGTGTTCAATGCAGCTTTAGAAAGACTAAACCACATAAGAGTGGGGTGTGCTGGCTCACCCCATTACCAATCCACTGGGTCCTCACATGCATCTATCCGTCACCTGGAATGAAGACCTCCCGGCCGGAGGACTGCGCAGACGTCCCGGCCAGAGGCTGGCCACACACCCACGCTGCACACGGACAGTATGGCACTGTCCTGTTGTAACATCAAAACAGCCAATAGTCACCTGGAATGCAGACCTTCCGCCCGGAGGACTGCGCAGACGTCCCGGCCAGAGGCTGGCCACACACCCACGCTGCACGCGGACAGTATGGCACTGTCCTGTTGTAACATCAGTACAGCCAATAGTCACCTGGAATGCAGACCTTCCGGCCGGAGGACTGCGCAGACGTCCCGGCCAGAGGCTGGCCACACACCCACGCTGCACGCGGACAGTATGGCACTGTCCTGTTGTAACATCAGTACAGCCAATAGTCACCTGGAATGCAGATCTCCCGGCCGGAGGACTGCGCAGACATCCCGGCCAGAGGCTGGCCACACACCCACGCTGCACGCGGACAGTATGGCACTGTCCTGTTGTAACATCAGTACAGCCAATAGTCACCTGGAATGCAGATCTCCCGGCCGGAGGACTGCGCAGACGTCCCGGCCAGAGGCTGGCCACACACCCACGCTGCACGCGGACAGTATGGCACTGTCCTGTTGTAACATCAGTACAGCCAATAGTCACCTGGAATGCAGACCTTCCGGACGGAGGACTGGGCAGACGTCCCGGCCAGAGGCTGGCCCCACACCCACGCTGCACGCGGACAGTATGGCACTGTTCTGTTGTAAAATCAGTACAGCCAATAGTCACCTGGAATGCAGATCTCCCAGTCGGAGGACTGCGCAGACGTCCAGGCCAGAGGCCGGCCCCACAACCACGCTGCACGCGGAAAGCGTGGGTGTGTAACATCAGTACAGCCAATAAGCATGCTTTGGGGGGCAAAGTGGCATTTTTCAGCCCAAACCCTGCATAAAGGTTGGAAAAGAGGGAGCGTCCTCTCACCATACCTTGTAAACACAGACAACAGTCTGGCCCTGTGAAGTAAAAAAATAATACAACTATTTGGGTCCCCTGTAGCCCAAAAACCTGTTTGTTCAAGAATCCTGATCTTATACCAGACATATTGTGGTCAAGCTTCCAGATTTTCACCATATATATGTCATAAGTATTACCATGTAGAGTATATATTGTTTCAGTCACAGTGGCGTCAATTCAAAACCATGGTGAGAAACCTTTTTTGGGAGAGAAAACTGTCATTTACTTTCATTGTTTCCTGGGTGTAAATTTCACCTGGCTCTGAATCAGCCCCAAGGTATATGATGAAAGTGAATGGCAGTTTTCTCTCCTAAAAAAGTAGTTTTCTCACCAGTTTCTGAATCAACCCCATCATGGTTGGGGCGTGAGTTTGCGCATACTATTTGGAGCACCCAGGCTTCCATTTCATTCATGGTTATCAAAATGGGATGCGTTTTAGCACACTAGCATTCACCATTGATCAATTTGCGTTTGAAATTTTCTGCTAGATTTTTGTACACCAAACTGTTGGACTGCTGGCATAGCATGCAAATGACCTATGTTTTGTCATCCAAAAATGCCACGCTGGGGAGATGGACTTTGACACAGATTTTAAGGTGCTCAGTGTCTGGGTGTGGTCGCCAGAAGTAGCAATGGACTGACTGCTGGTTGGCACCCTTCCCCCTCTCGTGCTGGTTGCCTGGGGCTGTATGGCCACCACCTCTTCCACCAAAACCTGATTGCCTTCAGTCCATGTTGTGTCTAGGGCTTCGTCATTACCCCTTGATTGTCTTACACCCACTCCTTCCCACTAACCTCCTTCTCAATATCCACATTGCTGAAAGTCACAGCAGTTGGCCTCCTCCAGCACAAGTTGTTGTGCGTCTGGGAACCCTTATGTCTGCAACTGCAGGGGCAGGTGGATGGGCAATGGTATCCCAGCCAGTGGTGTCTTCATTGAACATTAATGACTCAATGATCTGTGCTGGGATGGCTTTACTGGTTGTAAGGAGTTGAGGTGGAGGACTCTGCATATAATCTGTGACTACCTCAACGTGTTATAAGCCTCACCATTCTGGCAGCGGTACTGGGGTCTACAAGAATATGATACAAACTCTGGCACCTGCTTGCACCAGATATTTATTGATGTCAATATTTATTCATTTATGTATCTATCTGTTAATGTATTTATTTATTGGTGCATTTATTAATTTTTTTTAGTTTTCTGAGCTGATTTTGAGTATTTTTCCTAGCCTATTTTGTGCAGGGCAATCGTCCAGGTGTAACTCCCAAATTTGGGCTCCAACAGCTATAAAAAAAAATTTGAATTCTTTCTTTATCCCTTTCAGTGCCAAGCACGTAGATTCTATGTGCTTGCTTCTACTCCACTTAACTGCCAAGCACATAGAATCTACGTGCCTGACTTTCCCCCCGCTACAGTAAAAGTAAAGTTAAAAAAACACTCACCTAACCCATCGTTCGATCCGGCCGGATCTCCTCTTCATGCGGGGGGGCTTCGATTCCCCGCCCAGGCCCCCCCCCCCTGCCTGCAGGGGAGTACCCGGAAACCTCCCCCCCCCCCCCTTAAGCAGCCGCCAGAATTACAAGTAAAACTAAATAAATTAATAAAAATGACATTTACTCACCTCCGTGCCCGATCGCTCCTGCTGGGTCTCCTCTTCACCAGGGGGGCCTCTGATCACCCCCCCCGGCTCTTCAGCTTCATGAGAGAGCCTGACAGGCCCTCTCCCCCTCCTCTTCCAACGGGCACCGGCATCTTTGCGGGGCGGGGCTTATGAAGTTACTCACGGGTGTCATCCTGGCTCCGGGCTGTTCTTTCACATGCAATCAGATCATGGCTGGCCACAGGAGGGGAAGGCAGGCGATGATCTGATCGCCTGCCTCCCCCCTCCACTGGCCAACGATGACATCTGCAAGGGACACAGGAGCTGATGATCGGAGGTGAGTAACGTAAAAAAGTTTTTATTTTTTAATAAAGTCATTTTTAATTATGTGCGTGGTGTGTTTTTTACTGTTAACCCTTTGTGAACTGGTAAGCGATCCATGAGACACCTATACCAGTTCACAAGTCTGGGGGCTGGCAAGTCACCTGGGCTAGCGGGTGAC
Source organism: Gastrophryne carolinensis (assembly GCA_027917425.1). Taxonomy (NCBI): domain Eukaryota; kingdom Metazoa; phylum Chordata; class Amphibia; order Anura; family Microhylidae; genus Gastrophryne; species Gastrophryne carolinensis. The sequence goes on along the minus strand of CM051235.1, from coordinate 527,043,870 downwards.
TTGCCGTTACCCCCTGGCCCCCCAAATTACCTGCCTCCCCAAAGGCCAGGGGGGGGACAGAAGGGCCCGGGCCTCACAGTGGCTATGTGGGCTTGTAGCCTGCAGGGCAACGGGCCGCCAAAGCTGGCCCCTGCGCCCTGTTCTACAAGCCCTGCATAGTTGGTCTTGGGTCAGTTATGCTGGGTAGGGGGGACCTCACTCCATTTTTTGGGGATTTTTAAGGGTTTTTAACCCTTAAATTTCCACCCAAAAATGGGGTTCCCCTCGCCGGGAGGGGGGCCCTATGTCATTTTTTTTTTTAAATGAACCCTATGTTACCTGTCGCCCAGCAGGTAAAAAAGGGTTCCAGCAGCAGCAGCAGCAGAAGAGTTGAAGCCAAAGTGATCAGAGTGGGACACAGTGCTCTGGGATGGATGGGAGGTAAGTATTAAAAAAATATATATTTTTTTAATTCTGTGTGTGTGCGTGTTTTGTTTACATTTAACCCTTTGTGAACTGGTAAGGGATCCATGAGACCCCTATACAAGTTCACAAAGCTCTGGGTCTGGCAAGTCAACTGCGGCTAGCGGGTGACTTGCCATTAACTCTGAGCCACCCATTACCTGCCTCCCCAAAGCCCGGGGGGGGGGGCAGAAGAGCTCGTGGCCATAGGCTATGCCGGCTTGTAGCCTGCAGGGCCAGATGCCACCAAAGCTGGCCCCTGCGCCTTGTGCAAGCCCCCATAGCTGGTCCCAGGGCTGGTTATGCTGGGTAGGGGAGACCTCACTCCTTTTTTTTTTGAGGGGGGGATTTTTAGGGGTTTTTAACCCTTAAAATCCCCCCACCAAAATAAAAAAAAGACAATTTTTTTAATGTAACCCTTTATAGTGTGGATAGTAATTGTATTTCATTTGTAAATGTTATAAAGTGCTCTCTTTAGTTTGGGGGGTCTCCTGGACAGTAACGGGGGGCTACGATACATATGTGGTACCGTTGTAATCAGGAAAAATGGGGTTTTCACATGCAATATCATTTTCTTTAGTAAAATAAATTGTTTATTTAAAATAAATGAGACCATTTAAAAGAAATAATAATTTTTTATTTTATATAAAAATATTTTAAAAAACATTTAAAAAATTACAAACAACACATTTCATGTTAAAGCCTAAACTCTACCTAAAAATATATATACAATTTTCCTGTAAATTCCTGCAAAAATCACGGTTAAACATAGCACAAAATGGTGAAAAATAACCTGCCAACAGAGGGTGACAAAATTTCAAGTAGGCTGGCAATTAAAAGAGTTGAAAGTTGCTATGCATGTTGGGTATTGTTCTGTTCAGGGGATCTTGCGCTTTCAGAATTAGCTTCTTTTTTCTTGTTTGCATATTGATGTTTTAGGGAAAGGTGTTTTTTATTCTGCTTTTTTATACATGTTTTAGGGAAACCCTGTGCAACCATAGAATTCTTTGATGATTACTTTCAGAAAGATGGGCCCACTACAACAAGCTGGGTATGCTTAGAAAGCTTAACATGTGTACTTTCAGGGCATATATGGTTTGTGGGGGGTATTCCAAAAGTAAAGGGTTGTTCTGGTAGAGTGTGCACTTTGTCAGCAGAGTTGAAATTTTCAAGTAAAATTACCGTTACACGCATGCTTTACTTTGGGGTGTTTGGCAACTCTTCCCTTGACAGTACCTATGCATGTTGGGTATTGTTCTGCTCGAGGCCATTGGTTTTTCAGATTTAACTAGTTTTTTCTTGTTTGCATATCGTTTTTTAGGAAAATGTGACTTTAGGCCTCCAACAGCTGTAAAAAAAAAAACTAATATTTATATTTTTTCTTTGTTGGTGTATTTATTTTTTTTCTGTTATTGTTTTGAGTGTTTTCTCTACCCCATTTCATGTGGGGCAATCGTTCAGGTGTTCTCCTACATTTTCAGCCCTCTAGCCCATGCTGGTCCCATTTTACAGCCATTTTTTGGGCCTCAAAATTTGTGTCCCCATTGACCCACTGGATTCAGGGCCCCAGACCCGAACTTGGGGAACCCGGATTTCAGCCAACCCGCCTACTACTTGTTAATACAGGTGGGTGATCCCGAGCCGCAACCTTGGGTTTGTGCCGAACCTTGCGATTTCGGGGCTCCCAACCTGTACACGGACACACCGAAAGTCTGTGTTCGAGGTCGGCATCCAGCAAAACACGAAAAAGCTGGATGATGGGCAGCTTCACCTAAGATTCACCCTCACCTAAGGTTGCAGAAGCAGGAAGCAGCTGTAACTTACCTCAATGTAACTTGCCCAATCCTCTTCCTGTCAGTGAACTTTGGGGGGTTCACCCATCCTTGCCTGAGAAATGTTTTAAAGAAAAAAAAAAACAGCTATTTAGGTTGCCAATATTTATTCCTACAGATATTCAGCATATATGCAGCAGTTAACTTTATTTATTTATTTATTTAACTGTTTCAAATAAAATGAAAAACAATGGTGGCTTTTTATCCAGATTACCAGACTGGTGCACCAGGCATAGTAAGCCCAGTTGTCAAAATGCCGAGCAGCCTACTCCTTACAATGGCAGCATACCAGTCCCATGGCATTTGGCCAAGGTTTATCACTTTTCCTGGGGTGTCAGCTTTCATTTTTTTTTTTTTATTAAAACGGTGAAAAACAAAATATAAAGTGAATTAATAAACATATGTATCTAATAATAATAAGCAAATCGAACCGGTAGAATGCGTTTTCTACCCAAATTTCAAGAAAAGTTCAGTTCAAGGCAAACCTGAACTTCACATGATCGTGGAAGATGAACTTGGCGGGATTTCACTGGCACCACCCCACAGGTCATTGGCAGCCAAGGAGAAGCAGAGAAGCAGAGAAGGAGAAGCAAGGGTCACATGGTCAAAATTTAAGAGGTCAGGGTAGCTGGGCCAATCAGGAGGCGCTATTGCAGGAGGTAATCACGTGATGCACAGGAGATACCACTCATAGCAATAGCCCAAGTATAATACTTAACAAGCTAAACATGGATATCATCCAAGAAAGACTAAATAATTTAAATGTGAATAAGACTGCAGGGCCAGATGGACTTCACACAAGAGTTCTTAAAGAACTCAGCTCAGTTATCTCATCACCCCTGTTCTAGATCTTTAAAGACTCACTAACAACTGGTATAGTGCCAAGAGATTGGCACAGGGCAAATGTGGTGGTTTTTTAAAAATGCTCTATGTCTTCTCTGGGCAATTACAGACTGGTAAGTTTAACATCCCTTGTGGGAAAATTGCTTCAGGGGCTATAAAGAACCTATATACACGAATATGTAACTACCCATAATATTATAAGTGACAACCAGCATGGTTTTACTAAGGACAGAAGCTGCCAGACTAGCCCGATTGGCTTCTATGAGGAGGTGAGTAGAAGCCTGGACAGGGGGGTGGCAGTAGATATAGTTTTTGTGGATTTTCCAAAAGCATTTGACACTGTCCCCCCTAGATGCTTATTGGGGAAATTGAGATCTTCCGGATTAGAAAATACAGTTTGTTACTGGATTGAAAACTGGCTGAAGGATCATGTGCAGAGAGTTGTGGTTAATGATACCTACTCTGAATGGTTACAGGTTGTAAGTGGTGTACCACAGGGTTCAGTTCTGGGTCCACTTTTATTCAACTTGTTTATAAATGACATAGAAGATGGAATTAGAAGCACTGTCTCTATTTTTGCAGATTATACAAAATAAGTAGCACAGTGCAGAGTTTCTGGGTATCCACTTGGCAAATGAATTCAATGTGGAGAAATGTAAAGTCATTCACTTGGGGTCTAACAACCTGAAGGCCACATATATCCCCGGGGGAGTAAAACTGGGAGAGTCACTTGTTGAGAAGGATCTGGGGGTACTGGTAGATCACAAGATAAATAACAGAATGCAATGTCAAGCAGCTGCTTCCAAGGACCCCAAGATATTAGCATGGATCAAAAGAGGCATGGAATCACGGGATAGGGATGTAATTTTGCCTCTTTACAAGGCACTGGTGTCCCTGGAATATGCTGTCCAGTTCTGGGCACCGATTCATAGAAAGCACGCTCTGACAATGGAAAAGGTGCAGAGAACTAGAACTATAAATCTGTGGAATAGCCTCCCACAGAAGCTTGTTACAACATCAACCGCTGACAGCTTCAAAAAAGGATTAGATGCTTATTTAGAAGAAAATAACATTAACAGTTACTATTAGGTGTTATCAGAAAAAAAAAATAATAAATAAATAAATAACTTCCCCTACCCCAACACCCTTGGTTGAACCTGATGGACATATTTCAACCATATTAACTATGTAACTATGTAACCTGCCAAGGAATTTTTTTTTTGGGGGGCAGCTCTGTTTCTCTCTAAGTTTGGGTCCAAGGTGCTTCTTTGTTAAAACAGAGCTGCCCCTTTTTTTTTTAAACTGTATTTAAGTGTGCAGGCCCTGTCTCTCTCTAAGTTGGTTTCCACGGTGTCTCTTTGTTAAATTCAGTTTAACCCTTTAACTGCCAGCGTACCTGGAGATTTTGTCACCCTTTTTTGCCAGACCATTTTGCACTATTTTGCGCTACACATGTTCAACTGTGATTTTTGAAGGGTTTTTCTGGGAAAATTATATATTGTTTTTTTTTTCAGCAGAGTCTAGGCTTTAACCTGAAATGTCGTGTTTGACATTTGTTAAGTGTATTCAAAATATGTGCAATAAAATAAAAAAAATCATTTTTTTACAATTTGTACTGCTTTTTTGAAATCTTATTGCATTTAAAAGCCCCAATTCTCCCAGTTACAACGGTACCACATATTTATTTGTAGATACCCTTTCCTTTCCAGGAGACCCCCCCCCCCCAAACTGAAACAGCGCTTTAGGGGATTTTTAGATAAAACTCGGACACTTTGAGATTCTGGGCATCCACTTGGCAAATGAAGTTCAATGGGGAGAAAGTCATTAACTTGGGGTCTAACAACCTGAAGGCCACATATATCCTCGGGGGAGTAAAACTGGGAGAAACACTTGTTGAGAGGTATCTGGGGGTACTGGAAGATCATAGACTAAATTAAAGTATGCAATGTCAAACAGCTGCTTCCAAGCCCCCCAAGATATTATCATGCATCAAAATACAACTATGCTATGCAATATGTGCACCTTGCAGTTTTTCAAGAAAAACAACTCTTTACATTTGAAATAGCCCCAACCAACTATATATTATCTGGAAGTAAACACCTTAATCTTTCTAGATGTACCAGGCTTGTTGACGTGGTCACAGTTTTCAGGAAGTAATGCCTCAATTAATTCTTTGGTTGCACAGAGTTTCCCTAAAAAATTTTTGTAAAAAGCTCAATCAAAGCCACATTTTCCTTAAAAACCAATATGTAAACAAGTAAAAACAAGTTAAATCTAAAAAAGCAAGATCCCCCAAATAGAACAATACCCAACATGCATAGGTACTGTCAAGGGAAGAGTTGCCAAATAACCCAAAGTAAAGCATGCGCGTAACGCAGATTTTACTTGAAAATTTCAGTTCTGTAGAAAAAGTTCGCACCTTGCACTTTTTCTACCAAAACAACCCTTTACATTGGAATACCCCCTACAAACCATATATTCCCTGAAAGTACACATATTAAGATTTCTAGGCATATCTAGCCTGTTGTAGTGGCTTAATCTTTCTGGAAGTTGTCCCTCATAGAATTCTTGGGTTGCACAGGGTTTCCCTACAAAATGTATTAAAAAGCTGAATAAAAAACATGTTTTCCTAAAATATCGATATGTAAAAAGGAAAAAACAAGGTAAATCTAAAGCGCAAGGTCCCCCGAGCAGAACAATACTCAACATGCATTGAGTAAGGTACTTTTAACCCTTTCAACTGCCAGCCTACTTGAGATTTCGTCGCCCTTGGTTGACAGGTCATTTTTCACCATTTTGCGTGATGTTTAACTGTGATTTTTGCAGGAATTTCCAAGAAAACTAAATATTTTAGGCTTTAACATGAAATCTCTTGTCTGTAATTTTTCCATTTTTTTTTAAATTAAAATATATATATATTTTTTAAACTGTCTCATTTATTTTAAATAAAAAACTTATTTTATAAAGATAACTATATTGCATGTGAAAGCCCAATTTCTCCTGATTACAACGGCACCACCTATGTATCGGTAGCCCCCTGTTCCTGCCCAGGAGACCCCCTAAGTTGAAAAGAGCACTTTATAACATTAACAAATAAAATACAACTACTATCCACACTATAAAGGGTTAAATAACAAAAAAATTGGCATGTGGTCCCCCTTCCAAGGGGGCGGACCCAATTATATTTGGGAATTTTAAGAGTTAAAACCCTTAAAAATCCCCAAAAAAATGTTGAGAGGTCCCCCTTACCCAGCATAACCAGCCCGAGACCAATTACGGGGGCGTGTAGAACAGGGACCTTTGGTGGCCCCTGGCCCTGCAGGCTACAAGCCAGCATAGCCTATGGCCCCGGGCTCTTCTGCCCCCCTGGGCTTTGGGGAGGTATATAATGATGGGGCTCGGGGTTAATGGCAAGTCACCCGCTAGCCGCAGGCCCCCGAGCCTTGTGAACTGGTATAGGGGTCTCATGGTCCCCTTACCAGTTCACAAAGGGTTAACAGAATAAAAACACACAGTAAAAATGATTAAAAAAAAAATTACTTTGCTCAACTTCGATTGTCAGCTCCTTTGTCCCTCTCCGATCCGATGACAGATGCAGTGATCGCTGGAGGGGATAGGGAGGGAGGGGGTCAGATGATCTCCTGCCCCCTCTTCCTCTGCCCACAGATCACCGGGCATCTGACTGACAGCTGAGCCATCGGGAGCCGGGACAACCCCGCCCAAAGAGGCTAGTCACAAAGATGGTGGCACTCGTCGGGAAAGGAGGGGGAGATGGCCTATCGGGCTCTCTCCTGAAGACTGCAGAGCCCCGGGGGGGGGACCAGTGACCCCCCAGGGCGAAGAGGAGGGCTGGCAGGAGTAATCGCACATGGAGGTGAGTAAATGTCATTTTATTTTTTTTTCATTTTTAACAGGAAATGTTGGTGGCTGCTGGGGGGGGCGCTCTATTCCGGGCACTTTCCTGCAGCCGGAGGAGCCCGAGTGGGGGATTGGAGACCCCCAAGTGAAAAGGAGACCCCGCCGGATCAAACAAGGTGTCAGGTGAGTGGCTTTTTTTTTTTTTTTACTTTGGCCACTAGCAGGTCAGGCACGTAGGATTTACGTGGCTGGTGTATAATGGTCGGAGAGGCAGTCACGTAGATTTTACATGGCTGGCAATAGAAGGGTTAAAAAAATAATCTTTTTCATCTGCCAAGGAATTTGTTTTTGGGGGGCAGCTCTGTTTTAGCAGTGTAAGACCTGTCTTTCTCTAAGTTGGGGTCCATGGTGCCTGTTTGTTAAAATCATTCATTTATTACATTTCAGTTTAAAAAAAGCAATCTTTTTCACCTGCCAAGGAATATTTTAGGGAACATCTATCTGTTTTAGGAAATACTAAGTAAAATGTCTGGGAAAGGAAGGGGCGTGAAAGGACAGAGTAGAGGAAAAGACATCCCTGCAATTCCTTCTGCCACCAAAGATAACAATGTTGGTGCCAGTACTAACACTGTGGTCAGCAGCCATGTGCCCAGGCCTAGTAAAAGTAGCACCAGCCATTTGCCCAGGTGCAGCCTTAGAAAGTGGCAGCATTCATTTGCCCAGGCCCACCACTGCTAGCAGTAGCAGCAGCAGCAGCAGTAGTAGCAGCAGCGGTAATGTATGTGGTAGTAGCAGCAGCATCAGCAAGCCAGAATTGTCCATTTCCTCCAGTGGGCGTGGTATTTTGTGCAACACATTCATTGTTAACTGGTTGACTTGCTCATCTCAGAAGAAGGAAGACTCTGATGCCATGACTTTGAGCCATTTTTCAGTGGACTCTTCCTCTACTACAGCTACACGTCACAGGAAAAGAAGCCTTTCTTTTCCATCATCTGTCTCTTTACTGCCCCCTCCTAGTGGGGCACCAGCTGTTCTCAGCAGCCCAATTGCTATGGATAGTGATGAGAAGAATTTGTTTGACTACAGTCAGCCTTTGGAGTTTGTTGCAGAGGTGGTGGAGGTGGAAGTGGTGTCCAAGGTGCATAGCTGTGGCAGTGGGGGTGATGGTAGAAATGGACATACTGGCAGTTATGTAGGTTGTTGTGGTGTGGGAAGGCAAGTAGACCATTATAAAACATCAGAACAGGGTAGTGAAGGGGATCAGGAGGAGAAGTATGATGATGTAGTTTTGGACAGGACCTGGGAACCAGGCAACAAGGAAGGGACATTGTCAGAGCAGGACAGAACATCTGGCACTGACAGCAACAAAGAGCTGAGCCAAGGTAGGGCCAAATAATCTGCAAAATGGCACAAGGTTAGTTCTGATATAGTCTACTCAGCAGCAGGTGATGGCGATACCGATGCTGCTTTTGCTGACTTCAGAAAAAAGCCTACAAAAGGTCTGGTGAAGGTGGGGTGATGGTGGAAAAGTTAGCCGCTGCTAGGGGACAAATTTAAGAACTATGGCTCTACATATGCACTTAGAGCAGCATCACAAGGCTGCCTGGGACAACCAAAATGCCTTGCAAATGCCCTATCAACACCTCATTGCTCTTGCTGATGCTGCTACTGGTGCTACTACTGCTGCTGATGGTACAGCCCCTATAACCAGTCATCTGTTTAGTAGCCAGGCAGTACAGTCTCAGTCTTGTCATCATCATCTAGTGCTCCTCCTCTATTCAATCAGTTATCTATAATAGAATCTATATCCACCAGACAACAATATGCACCCAGTCATCCGGTTGTCATGCGGCTGGACTCGCACCTGGTCAAGTTGTTGATGGTACAGTAGCTGCCATACCAACCGGTTGAGTGCACCACCTTTAGGCAACTAATGGGGTGTGCTCAGCCCAGGTGGCATGTCCCTAGTCACCATTTCTTCTCCAACAAGGCCATCTCCGCCTTGCACAGTTATGTGGAAGAGAAAGTGAGGCTGTCTATGCAACTGTTAGTGTGCAGCACAGTGCATGCAACAGGACATACTTGGAGCAGTAGCTACGGCCAAGCGCAATACATGTGTGTCACGACCCACTGGATCAACCAACTGGGCCAGCTTTACTTCTTTTCACTTTCCAGGAATACCAACCCTGTTGCTTCTCCCCATTTTCTTTTGTGCTTTAAACTATCAAAGACAGCTGCAAACTACATAAATGCTAATTAAGTATCTGGTGATTTGTATGCTAATTAGCGGCTGCCAATTCAAATGCTAGTTAGTCCACTAAAACATGTTTTTATACAGCTTGGGTGACTTTTTAGGAAAAGTTCAGCAAACTCTCTATTAGAAATAGATCAAGGGAATCTTGACTTGCTGTTTTCTTTTGCTGCACATGCTGTTTTCCCACTGGATGTATGTGTGAATTCAACATTGCCTTTTGTGAAACTTACTGAAGTAAAAAAACAGCAATTGCAAATAAATTTTTTTACCATTTCAATTAAAAATGAAAATCATGGGCCCACCTGCAGATTACCAGGCTGGGTAACCTACTAGCCCCTTTAAACTTTGCCCCAGGTTTGGCGCTTTGCTTAGGGGTGTCGGTGGTAATTTATAAAAATTATAAAATTAGTACTGCATGTCTTTTACACTGATAAAAAAAGCATGCCGGCAATTGCTGACTTTGCTTTATTTCGGTAAAAAAAAGCATAAGAGACTGGCCTCAATTCAACAGGTATGTAACAAGAAATAAGTTGTTTTTGAGAAATAAATACTACTTTTTAGCTTTTTAAAATTCTTATGATTCAGCAAAGAAAAAAACATGCTTCATTTTCTACACTAATATTTTTCACTTGTCTTCTCTCTTAAAGTGGACCAAAACCCAGGATTTTGACTATCTTGGGTTTTGGTCCACTTCCCCGGGCACCCCGATCAGGGGTGCCCTGCTATGTGAAACCCCCCAGATCGCCCGGATCAACTCACCTGACCACGGTCCTACAGCGCATGCGCGGCCGCTCATCCAATTAGCGTGCTTAGAGCCACTGAGCTATGCATGACTTAGCAGCTTCTTAGCTCAGCCGCTTTGAATGCACTGGCGGCCGCATCTTGCGCTTCCCTCCAACAGGGAGCGTGCCCGCGCCAGCCATTCGTAGGATTAAAGTAAGTGTAGCGGGCGTCCTGGGGGGTTTCACACAGCGGGGCATCCTGATTTTGCATATAGATTGATGGATGGAGATAGATCTTATAGATTCCCGGGCCGATCCAGCTGGGTTTTGGCCCACTTTAAAGTGAAAAAAATGTCTAAAGTAAAAAAAAAATACAACTGAAATTTACAATTGTAAAACATTAGTGTGATTCAGCAATGATTTGACTTGTTTTTACTTCTTTTTTAAACTAATTATTTACAGCTGCCCTGAACAGGCACTTTACCTTATTTTTTTTTTTTTTTACCTAAAATGCCAAGTCAGCAACTGCCAGCATGTTTTTGTTATCAGTGTAAAAGACATGCAGAGTTTACATTTTTTATGACTGTCCTAATTTCAAAAATGACCGACGCCACAACAAAAGCACCAAAATAACAAAACATGTGAAGCGAAAGGAAACATTTAGTCCAGTTGCCTTGATCTATTACTAAATACATATCTAGCATTACATGGATTAATGTGATCCTTCATAACAAAGGGACTAATTGCACAAGTGCATTAAAAATAATTGTCACAAATTCACAGTTTTATGGATACATCACCTGATCATTTTGAAGCTGTGTGAAATGTGGAAAACAAATGCACCATTTTGGGTACAGGCTTCTCAGCAGCAGAGATGCTTTCAAAGTTTCGATTTTTAGCTGAAAAATTAGAGCCAACTTTCCAGAAATGTTAGCTTACTAAAGCCATTTTTGCATAGAAACGTGGATTTTTCACCCATGTGTTGAATCACTTGAGGTTACTTTTTTTTTTTTTTTCCAAAAAGGGAAAACAAGTGACAAAAATGTATATAAATGTTGTACTTTTAAAAAGTCTAGTAAATATAACTCCACCCTATAAAAGTCCCAAGAGATTCCCTTAGATTTAAATCAAACCATAAGCATGTTATCCTATCCGCACCACACTAGTAACATCGTAAAGTTAGCTGGATCTTAGCCTATGTCTTACAGGCTGATTCAACACTAACGCCAGGTAGCGACAGATGAGCGTCTGTAGCAGGCATTTCAGAGCACCCGCTAATAGTTGCTGTGCTCGGCCGTGGGTCGCTAGTTCATAGCGACTCAGTCGCTGTGCAGCAAGGATGAATACATTGTGGGGAGTCGCTATATGACCAGTACAGCGCTGTATGGGAGCGCATGTTAGCGACTGGTCAGTGCGACCGGCTCACAACATATTCATAAAAAAAACAGCCTCACACACCTCCGGCGCTCAAAAATGCTTCACTGTAACCCAGAGCGCCGGAGGTTGTGTGATTAAAGGTTGTTTTTTAGCCAGCTCTTTAGGCAGCCAACCGAACCCTGTCTGTTAGTGCACTGTTCAGCAAATGTGTCTGCTCCTGTTGCTTTGGTCCATGCATGTTGCTTTACTTCATTTTGCTTGTGTCTCTTGGACATATCCTGCCCCATACCACACCTGCATCCAGCTCTTCAGACAGCCAACCGGACCCTGTCTGTAAGTACACTCTTCTGCTGATTAGGCAGTTGTGTATGCTCCTGTTGCCTTGGCCCATGCATGCTTAGGTTTTCAGTTTGTAATATTTGCATTTCTGCCTTAGCCTTGTGTTTCTAGTCCACATTCAGGCACACTCCACACCTGCACCCAACTTGTCATTCAGCCAGCCTGACCCTGTTTGTAAGTGCACCCTTGTGCAAATGTTGCCAATGTTTATTTTAAGATGGCTTGGCCACATGCAGGTTCTTGGTCTCATATTTTTTTTCTTTTAAGTTTTCTTTTAAGTTTGTGTCCATGTGTTCTTAGGCACCATGGAACCATGCAACACGTCTGCAGTTTTGGCCAACCAAGCTCATCCTGCTCTCACTGAATTTGCCTCCTTTTGTCATGACCGACATAATGCAAACAAATACAAACCAATATCTGGCGTGCCTCCCCTTCCCCTTCATCAATGTTTTGGTGTGGTCCCCCAATGCTGTTTGCTCACTTTTGGCGGATGTACAGATGTAGCAATTGTTAATCAGCTCATCACAGCTCAGCTCATTGTGGTATTCTACAAAGAAGTCATTGAAAAGCATTTAAGATTTCAAGATAGCACGATGCACCAGTGCACCAAGAGGAGTGTTAAAGAAAGCTGCATCTGTATTTTGGTTCGATAGTTAGCAGATATTCAGTTGTAAGTTTCACATGATCTTTTTAACAGGTCAAGGCATTTGGGGGATCCTATTCTGCAAAGCTCATCTCTAAGCTCAACATCTAGGGATTCTTCCTAAACAAGCATCTGTATCCACCTTCAATGTGTCAAAATCATGCTTGCACCAAATCCCTTTTGAACAACTGTGCAGGATATCATTGATGCACACAATGCAAGCTCCATTCCCAGTTTTTCTCCCCAGCATAATGCAATGTTCTTTTTGGGACGGGGTGATCCATTAGTAGATGAGCTGGGCTTTCAAATGCTACAAGCTTACAACAGACAACAACAACAGGGCCAACTTGCTGAAAGAGTGGTGGTCATGGAGGGCTAAATTTGCCAGCTTCAAGCCAAACTGAATACAAGGGCTGAACAGGCACAGGTACATCAACAAAGGCAGAGCATGAACAGCAGGCAGTATGGGCAGGGGAATAACATCTGGCCATTCCTTCTTACAGGAATGAAGATAAACACCAAGACCAGTGACACGCAGATGAAAAATGTTGAATGCATTTAACCCTTTAAGTGCCAGCCTACCTAGAGTTTTTGTCACCATCTGTTGCCACACCATTTTTCACTATTTTGCACTACACATGTTTTACCGTGATTTTTGAAGGGATTTACAGGGATTTCCCAGGAAAAGTATATATTGTTTTTTTCAGTAGGGCCTGGGTTTTAACATGAAATGCCTTGTTTGTCATTATTTAAGTGTATTCTCAATATTTTGGGGTGAAATATGTGCAAAATGTAAAAAAATCAATTTTTTACAATTTGTAGTATTTTTTTTTGTAATAATAATGTCATTAAAATGTTATTGCGTGTGAAATCCAAATTTCTACCGGTTACTACGGTATCACATATTGGTAGACACCCTTTCCTACAAAACAGCGCTTTAGGAGATTTTTAGATAAAATGCAACTGTACTATGTGCTATGTGCACCTTGTAGTTTTCCAAGAAAAACAACCCTTTACATTTGCTTTCTAGGCGTACCAGGATTGTTATTGTGGGCACAGTTTTCTGGAAGTAATCCCTCAATGAATACTTTGGTTGCACAGAGTTTCGCTAAATAAGACTAAAACAGCAGAATCAAAGCCACATTTTCCTAAAGAAACTATATGCAAACAAGAAAAAACAAGTTAAATCTGAAAAAGCAGGGTCCCCCCAAATAGAACAATACCCAACATGCATAGGTACTGTAACGGGAAGAGTTGCCAAATAACCCAAAGTAAAGCATGTGCGTATCAGTAATTTTACTTGAAAATTTTGGGTCCTATCCTGAAGCCAGAAGAGCCCCGGGGGGGATTGGATGCCCTTCAGGGGAAGAAGAGACCCAGCCAGATAAAACGAGGGGTCAGGTGAGTGTTTTTTACACTTTCTTTTGCACTAGCAGGGGGGAAAGTCAAGCACATAACAACTACACGCTTGGCACTTAACAACTGGACATGCAAACATGTAGGTGTTACGCGCTTGGGACTTAAACGGTTAACATCATGCCATACTATACTCATTGTTTTGTCTCTGACAAACTGGCCATCAAGACAAAAAGCTAGTGTGAAGGGACTTAGGAAGTAAATATAATTGATGTGATGTATATTGCAAATGCTTAGCCATCACTACATGATGATATGGTGTTTCAAACTGAGACGTGATTTAGTTTAATCTACCTCAGTGGTAAAAAATACCACTGCAGGGGCTCTTAGCTGCAGGTCCCGTGGGTGGGCAGAGCTTCAGGATAAGTCCTCACCTTCTGGATAAACATGAGTGCTTTCGCAGTGGGTCTTGATCAAAGCCAAGGACCCTGGGCGTGTAACTATACCCAAATGGGCACACCCCCGTCCAATCCTAGTTGTGATGCATATGTTAAGTGTGAAGTGCTATACCCGTGATGCGCCTTAAGCAGACACCTTACATATGTCAGACTCAGGTTAGAGGAGGAAATGTTTTACCACTTCCAGCTCAGTTCAAGAAAGTGGAGGAGGGGCGTGAGGATCCTGCTAGAAGAGTATAGAAAGGGGAGAACTGAATCTACCAGTCTAACTAATGGAAATTTGGGATCCTTGATTCATACTATAACTTTAACTTTGCTGAGGTAGATACATCCATTTGCCCAAAAGGATTCCCACGCATATGTTGAGTTGTTCTCTTAGCCAAACCTGGTCACACGTATCCACAAACCTATGGCTCTAGAGATTAATTCTCGAGGAGTCCATTAGTCACCCACCAAAACCCTTGTAAATGGTTCAGCAGAATTACGCTAGGTAGTGAGTGAGTGTTAGGTCCCCTTTTAGAGAAGTGTTATCCAATTTTTGCTGCTCACATAAGGTACTCTGAGTAAAGCCCCGTGATAGGGATAAGCCCAAAGGAGTTTCCTTGGTGCAACATGTGTGAGGTTAAAGCAGACCTTAAGTGTAACTTATGGGCACATTTGCTGCAGTGGGGAATGGTAATTAAAAAGTAGCAGAGTAGAGGTAGGTTAAAAGTCAAAAGGTTTAACACTAGTAGCCCATGCTAGATGGTACAAATACTTGATTGAGACAAGGGTAAAAGTTGATATACTTTGACATCGATGAACCTGTGTAAATCCCGCCACGCATCCATGATGTGATGTAAATAGGAATATGCCAGTTAGTTAATAAGAAGCCCTTGTATGCAGAGTTAATAAGATATTAAACCCTTTTATGGTTTCTAGCCATAAAAGTGTATAGAGATCGTAGTACCCTTAATTAGACACAAGATGGCAGCAGGGCCACAGAGAAGCATTGAGCCATAGACTTGAATGGAGACTGTTTTAGAAGGTAAGGTAGTAAGAGTTAATAGCCAGAGCAGAATGCTCGGTAGAGACATAGTAACAACCCGAAGGACAGTGATTGGTTGGAAGATCTGAGAGAACAGCCTATCATTTGTTTGGAATGTGGATGAACATGTCATGGAAGGTTCTAGATGGAACTAGAGGTTATAAAAGGAAGATAGACTCTGTACTAGTGTTCTAGACCACAGTTCTATACCATTTGAATTGTTGAGGAGCAGACGTGAGAACAGTCCCTGTAAAAGTGTGTGAGGTGGAGCTCCAGATCGGCACCAGTGGCCACTGGAGGGAACTCAGTGGAGGAAGTCCTGGGAATCCTTCTAGGGGAGTATGACCAGCTGTCTGATCTTTGGCTGTTGATGCGACAGGAAGGAATATAACTGGAAGGATGTATGAAGCTGTGCAATGCCTTGATGTCAACTATTGTGAACTCTGTTTTTATCTATTGGATTGTCGATCATCTCTGTCGATCATCGCTGAATATTGTATATTAACATCCCCTGCGATAGAGCTCCAGCACCCCACCCACACAGACACACTTGAAGCACCCTGGGCCCAGAAGAACCTGCTCCCTGTCATCTTCATCAAACACCAGGTGCATGAGGGCTACACTTGCCTTTAGGTTATTTAAGTGATTATTTTTTTATGGCTTGTGGACTTGTGTATGAATATATATACCTTCTTGCCATACTGGCCTGTATACTCTCATGTTGCTAATATGGATTGTGATCAGATGGATGCCCCTGGTCATAATGGGCCCCATATCTATTGTGTTTATCTGGGACACAGAATATGGTCATATAGGGGGAGCTGTGTGCTTTGGCAGTGGTAATACAATGTTGTTCTGTATTAATATTACTGTATTGTACATAATGTACTTATCTAGTTTATTTATTTAGGCTTGTTTGTCATTCATATACATTGATTGATCATGTTTGTTTTAATATTGTTAACTGATGAAACTTTGTCTCTACTGCTGCTGGGAGCACTACATGCAGTTTCATTTGTGCTTATTGCTTTGGCCTTTTTGAAAAGCGTTTGCTCTTCATTACGTTGTCGTCTACTGACTGTGCCAAAGATTCCAGCTCAGATTTTGCTTTGATGCGCTTGCTCAAATGCAATGTAATTTTGGCATCCTAAATGCCACGGTGTTGATTATTACCTCCTAGGGACGTTTGCATTCTTGCCCCTGGCTGCAGCCGCATCAGTGGGTGGGCTGTGCTGACGTACTTTGGAGACTGTATACGCTTTGTTAATCAGTATGGGTGCAGCACACATGGAATAATTGCATGTGGCAGACATATATACAGGTATTGTGCATGAGATACTTACCTTACCCCTCGCAGTAGTGTGGGAAACCACATTGCCCGTGATTGCCTGCTGAGACATACCTCCTATTCACCCTCTGGTCCCAGTTTTTCTCAGGACAGGTTATTTGATTTGTTTATTCATGTTGAATTGCTATGTTTATTATTGTTCTGTTATTATGTTCAGAACTTTTTTTCCTGGTTTTGTTATTCTTTTGCAGCACATTAACATCAGGGGTAATAGTTTATATATTAGGTGTTAGGTTGTATACTGTTCAATTGATGGTGGCTAGAATTAGAGATACAGGTGTCTTCATTCTGATATTTATGCACTAGCACTTTATAATATGTTTTTCTTTACTTAAGAGTTTTTTTTTATCAAGAGGCCTGATTGATTTCAAAGCACTGGCACTTTGCTTAATTTATCTGTCCTGATAATACTGGTTTTGTTGATACCCTAAGAACTCACCTTATAGCTGGCAGGAGACTATATTTATCCATCCACTGGCTGTTGGGGGATTCTTAGTCTTATTTGCTTTTTAATGTGATGTTGGTCATTGTCGTATATGTTTTTATTTTTTTATGTGATGATCTTGTGCAATAAACTTTAGAATTTTATATTAATTGGTTTTTGGGTGTCAATTACTGTGGCAGGTGACCAGGTTTTTGTTTGCCTTCTCTTTGGGAGTGTAAGTTGCATTATAGTTTTCCCAAGTGTGCATATTTATGTGGAACAGTAGCAAAGTAGACAGTAGTAGAAAAAACTATATTCCCTTTTCTATTGTGAAGTAGTTGCATGGAGTGGGTTTGGGCAGTGGATTCTGGTTTTCTTTTTTGACCACCGAACTTAAAAACTTAATAACACAGAAACATAATATTCATTAAAGCAGAATTCCAGTCAAAATGCCACCCGCTCCTGGCGCTGAGGCAAGATTGGGAGGGGTTACAAAGAAAAAAAAACCCTTATCTTGCTCTTCACCCGTTTTTGTGCAGCTGCTATCCCTTTAGCAGGACGCGTGCAGACATTTGTGAATGGCCAGGGTGGGCATGCTTCCTGTAAAAGTGTAGCGGGGGTTCGGCCGGCAGCACACTCAGATCAGTTTGCCTTAGACAAAGTCTTGGACGAAGGTGCGGATCCAAGCGCACTGACTGAAAGAGAGGCTGCGCATGCACCATAGGACCGAGGAAGGAAGAGAGAGATTGGGTGACCTGGGGGGTTTCACAGAGTGGGGAATCCCCAATCGGGGTGCCCGGGGGGGCAAAGCCCAAATCCCAGGATAGTCAAAATCCTGTGTTTTGGTCCATTTTAAGCCTCTTAAATAGCTGAAAACACTTGGTTTACATTCTTGGTTTTAGTACACCATTTTATTGGTGACAGGAGCCAAAGTAAACCAGCATTCCTAATTTACTGTATGGACAAAATTAATTGCCGAATCTATGGAAGGATAAGGTTTCTTTATGTTACAGTTACAGTTTGAAGCTGTTTTTAGGGAATCTATTGGATAACCAGATATTATACTGAATAATACAAAAGCGACTCATGTCACATGTCACTCGGGCACTGTTTTCTGTGATTTGTGCATTGTGGTGCTGTGATGGAGAGGCAACTATGAAGATTTTCTCCTCCGAATATCTTAGAAATAGAACCAGAAAAGCACCTCTTTGATTTGTTACCTCTACCTAAAGAATGGAGCAAGCATGATTGCATTTGGACTGTAGGATATGTTTGTGGAGTAAAAGAAGTCCTCAAACTACCACAGAGAAGACAGCACCAGGAGCATTAATTCTGTAACCTGTTATTTATGTTAAACAGGGCTGCACCTATAATGAGACCACAGTAGTAAATCACTGCAAGTGGCAATGAAGAAGGGGCAGCAACTGTTGGACTTTTTTTTATCCTTCACCCTATTATTGGTTCAGTAGGGATAGTGGACACAGCTAGATGTTGTCATGTTTTTACAGTCAATAATCGGGGGCTCAACGGTCACTAGGTTCACCCCTGGGGGACTGTGTAGCAGGTGCACTCATGTTGTCCCCTACCCCCTGCAGTGAGTCAGCGATCCAACCATAGTGGAGGAGCCAGGCAGAGTGGCACACTGCTATTACAGAGTGGGGGTGGCACGTCCTGGGGGCACCTTTGTATAGTTCATCTCAGGCAGCAGAGAGGCTAGCTTCATCCCTAATGCTACATACAATACTACATCTCTGTGCGGGATCATAAGACACTGAAGGGCAAAATAATGTGTTTGATTTGTTAGAACTTGAGAAGATATGTTGTTTAAAGTGAGCAGATATCAGCAGATGTTACTTCACTGTATACAGTGATCCCCCATGCTCAAGGTATAGCTGCAGCTAATTTTTTCCTCTCTAGAGATTTTTTGTTACCTTCGCACAAAATTGAGTTTATAGCAAAAGTCTGTTTGACATTTGCTTAAGATTATAATTATTTCTGGTTTGTGGGTCAATTTTATTTACAAAAAAGGTGGTTGCCATGGGAGCGAAATTTGCTCCCAGTATGGCAAACCTATATGCAACCATAGTTGCCATCACCCTAATTGTTTAGGAGTTATCCCTAAGGGTAACATTTTATTGCAATACAATTAATCAAAGTTTCCAAGATAAAGGATATTCTGTTCTATATGTTAATAAGCAGCTTAATGAAGTCAAAGCAATTGATAGGACCTTATTACTAGATAAACTTGGCGAGAGAGACCAAGTAAAAAAATCTTTGCCTTTGTGACAGGGTATAATGTTCAATTTAAACACTAGCATATTTAAAAAAATGACACTACTTTAAAGGACTTAAAGTAGTGTCATTTTTTTAAATATGCTAGTGTTTAAATTGAACATTATACCCTGTCACAAAGGCAAATATTTATTTACTTGGTCTCTCTCGCCAAGTTTATCTAGTAATAAGGTCCTATCAATTGCTCTGACTTCATTAAGTTGCTTATTAACATATAGAACAGAATATCCTTTATCTTGGAAACTTTGATTCATTGTATTGGAATAAAATGTTTCCCTTAGGGATAACTCCTAAACAATTAGGGTTTGACCTGATGATGAAACTGATCTATAGAAGGGCCTCTAATATTAGGGACCTTGTCATCAGCAGATTTTTGGACCCCTCCTAAAGGCTATTACGTTACTCAATGAACCCTTGTTAGGATTTTATAGGTGTGGCAATTGTTGTGGATGTAGAACTTGCTTACCTATAGAAAAAAAAAATTCCTGAATGAACACATTCAAAATTAATACATTAATTTGTTGCATGTCAAAATACGCAGTATCCCTCATTTGATCCCCCTGCAAATTGTTATATGTGGGTTGAACTACTACCTCAGAACGCATATACAGAAGCACATTTATAACATCAAACATGGCTATGAGGCCCACAGTCTGTCTGCCGATTTTAAGGACATACACTTCTCAAATCAATGCCTTTTATGGGCCTTGATAGCGTAAAGAGGCACTGGAGGAGATCTAATTTGGCCAGAGAAGTGTCCAGAAAAGGATCCAGGTGGATCTTTGATCTGGACACTTTTGCCTACTTTGATCTTAACGTCCTAACACTTGAAAGGTCTTCTGTTCTACTTACTTTGTTTACTTTTATAACTATTTGTAGTATTTGTTTTAATTAATTCCAATTTTTTATACTTCATTGTTCTGTTTTGGGCTGTAAAGCATATTGATTAGCACCCTATACTTTTGGAACCATAACCAATTTATTACCTTTGAACATTTTTGCTTGTAACTTTGTTAGTCCTTAAAACTAACATTTCCTGTTTTTCTTTGTGTAGCTTCATTTGTGAATTTTATTAATGTCCCCTTTTCTCCTTTATTAGTTTTTAAAATCATGTTCTCTGCTGTGGGATACAGTGCTGCTTCCTTATGCTTCCTATAATAAAAAAATACTGCATTGTTAATGTGACCAGCACTTTTACACCTGGCCCCTTTTACCCCATGAACCGGAAGGGAATGTGGTCATATCTGGTGACGTATTTCCACTGATTTAACTACCCCCCTACCTTAAATACAGCTCTTTGGCGCCGCACCGCCAACCTTATTGAAAGGCGGTAATGACAAAATGTGTCAGGCAGTGGTCCTGGGTGGCGACTTCCCCCATTACAGTGGTGTGCGATGGAGGATTCTGCACTGTAGGTGAGATCTCTTTGCTCTCCGCTTCTTATCTGCCTTCAGACAGGATCGTGGTGGGTATGCTTGCAATCCTCTGTTTACTGTTTGAATCTCTCTGGGAGTGCAGTCTCTTTTATTTATTAAACATACAGTTTTTAACAATTTCTTCTTCAAAAAAAATGTTGGCTAGTAAGAGATTTTATATGGCGAGATCCTTATATTGAGAGAGAGAATACTGATAATTTCTGCCTAATCTTCATGCATGTCTTGATGTCTTGTAAGAACCCTAAATATTGGTGTTGGGCATTCAAACCTAAGGAGTTTGTTGTCACAGCGGTGGATTGCATCTATATTTCATCGCCTATGGACTAGTGCTGCTTTTTCAGTTAAAGCCACAGTTATCTACACTGTGCTTTTTTGGGATATTTGACTGGACTACTTTCCGAATAATAGTTTAGTCATGTGGAGCAGTTTAAGAACTTTTTTGTTTCTGACTTTTTTGTTTCCAATTCTTTCTGTAATAAATTTGCTAGTGCTGTATTATAACATCTTAAATTGTTGAACTTCAGATAGTTCTAGAAACCCCGATAGATAGATATATAGATAGATAGATAGATAGATAGATAGATAGAGCTTTCCAAACAAACAAGATACCTGAGACACAGCACATATATTCTAAGACCCATACCATGCTGATATATGCTGTGTGTTTTCATCAAGGTTTCTTTCATTTTTAAGTCCAAATCTGCTGTGACAGTTTGCCAGCTTTTGATAAACCATTTGAATACCATTCTTCTATCCTGGTAACCAGCAGCAAAACCCAGCAAAATGGCAGCAACTAGTCTGTTCTCTGCATCCGAGACTAAAAAATGTAGCTCTGTTTGCTAAAATGATGGCACAATTCACCGCTTCGTTATCCATTTGCTGTGCATAATGCAAACTAAAGATAGAGAGAACTAATGAAAATCTGTGACCGTCACAAATTAGCCTCTTTGTATCAGAAATGTACCATAGTTCTTCAGAATCTTATAATTAAAAAAGGGTTCTACAGAAACAGATTATAGAGCCCCATATCTGTTCTATCAGCCCCGCCCCCCAGAGATTTACTAGCCAGGAGGTGACAAGGTGTGCGGTGTGTGCACAAAGATGAGGGTGGTGGGCGGCGCACGCACAGAGACAGGGGCAGCAGAAGGCGTGTGCAAGAGTCGTGTAGTGGGGGCAGGAAAAGTCGGCAAGGGACAAGGAGAAGTTGGCGCTAGCAAAGGAAGTGGTATAGGTAAGTAAATCACCAGATGTATATGCTGAAGAGGCACTGCAGGTAGCTTGCTCTGGGCCCCCTTGTTCCATGGGCCCAGGGGCACATGACTGCACTGCCTATGAGCCAGTGTAAAATAAATACATTTGATCAGGCGTGGAATCCTATCAGCTCTGATGGATGCATGTATGTGGGATCTAGTCAGAAAGAGGGCAGAAAAAGCAATGTTTTTTTTTTCTACTTGCCCGGGCAGTAATTTAGTAATTTAGCATAGAGGTGGAGTCTCTAAAAATGTATCTAAAAAAGAAAGAGATACCTAGGCTGAAGAACACATACTGCACAGTGCTACATTTATGAGCTGAATATTTGACAGAAAGCCCTTTGTTCTAGAAGCCCCAGTACCTAAAAGAAATGAACTTAAGGGTAAATGCAGCTGTTCTAGTTCCGCTTTCATAGATGGTCATAGAAATTCTTTCTCCCATCCATGCAGTGAGTGTACACATGCCCAGGAAACAGTTGTGGGGTTTGGCTCGAACCTGCAAACCTCCAGTCACAAGTCTGCTTCCTTACCTCTAAGCCACGAATAAACCACGATTTACAGACAATCCCCCTTTTTTACTGGAGCAAGATTAACTACACCACAATCTGACCATTGTCCATACTATTTTTATCATACCTACCAGTAGGCTGACACTGATTGATCTGATTGATACACTGATTTGTAATTTATTTCTGGGACACATCTTGATTTATTTGTACCGCAACCCATCCCCCAGTCTAATTTACCTGCACATCAACCTCACCAACAGCCCAGTTTATATGTACTGTGCAGAATCTAAATTGAATGAAGCATATATTCAAAAATATTGTTGTTACAAAGAGCAACAGAAAAAAACACTCTTTTATTTTATTAACATGCTTCAAAAACATTTGCAAATATACTGAAAGCATGTTTTGCCAACTGGGGTTTTTATGATTCTGAAATTTTATTGTCAAGCATTTGTCTAGTACAAATGCAGGCTCCTTTGTTCCTTGTTTAAAGAATGTTCATGCAAATTAGTCCAAGGAAAATATCTTGAGAGTAGGAAAATAATATACAGTATAACGACTAAACAAAAAAATAGGGGGGTGTTTTGAAATTATGTTTTAATGAATTCCACCCCCAGTGTCTGTTTTGCTCTGTATGCTTCACTTCCCAGTCATTAGAAACCCTTGGAGTAAATACTAAGCCAATTATATAAATACTGCTTGTAGAAAAAAGGTACACTGACTTCATTTAAAATTGTTTAAAGGATTTATTTTTATTAGAAAACCATATGATTTTTAAAATTATATTGTTTTAAGCCTCCATAGGCTTCACATGAGTAAGTTATTTTCTCCTAGCCCCCAAATCCTCTCCTTTTCCTAGAACACTGTGTACAGAAACATAATTAAACGGTTATATTATGATATAGCCCGCTATGGTCTAATTAAAGGTTTTTATAATTGTACAACATATTCACAGCACTACTTAAATCTGGAGGTGTAAAACACTGCCTATAAAAAGGCACCCCCTTAGATGTACTGCATTTGTAATAATGAGCTGATTGGGCCATTATTCGGATTGAAAGCCTGTTGGTTGAACCCAGCAGACTGTCCAGCATATTTGAACTTCCCAAGCCAACACCATTCAGGTCTATGGGGGAAAACAAGATGTACTGTATATTCTGGTCTCTGGAAAGCAAAACAAAATCAGTATAATGTCCCAAAATTCCATGGGACTACCCCCAAATGTTTAGAAGACCATCAAAGGTAATCCATGAGCTCTCCTATTCCAAAAATGACCACAATTGCTACTAAAATAGTTTCACAATTTCAGATGCCTTGCAGTGTGACTAATAAAGCCCAGGATGGGGTAATGCATTATTCCTTTTTGATTCACACTGTGGTTCAGTACATGATACAGCAGAAGACACCATCATCCACTCTCTCCTGCGCCTAGCAGTGAAAGTGTATCAGATCAGAGATGGCGCTGCTTAGTATCACTATCAACTGTATGTTGCACATAAGTGCCAAGAGAATCCAGAATTCAGTTAAATGCATCACCTGTGTGGCAGCCAGCATTTTCCCTTGCAGTTTTAGACAGTGGACCACTTTAAGATCCCTGTCCAGCCAGCATGGAAAAAGCTACACTTACCTCTAAGCCCTCCCGATCTCATGAGCCACGTGGGCTGCAACTGTCTTTTCACACTCCAGTGTTCATACCACATTTCCTGGCAAATGTCAGTGAGTGTCCCTACTGTCAGATAGCTCAGAAATCAGATCACTGCGGGCCGCAAGATTTTTTGGGACTAAGTTTGCAGGTTTCATCCCAGGACAAGGTGATATAGAAGGATCAATTTCCACCGACACAGTGTTTTGGGGATTTGGTCCTTGGTAAAACAGAGGGATGCTGATCATGGCTCTCTGTCAGCTGGCTGCTCTGTATTTTAGAGAAAGAGGAGGAAGTAGTGGTCGTTATCAACAAATGCTAGGTCACCCCCACCCCACTCCTGTCCTGTGATTGGAAAGATGGATGGGTGGCAACTGTTAGAAAGAGTAGGCAGGGCTTGTCTCCTGAAGCCTTGGCAGCCCTAGTACAGATTTTGTGTCCTGGAACTAACTCCTTCTCCTTGTGTTCTGGAACTAACTCCTCCTTTCACATCTACTACCCTACCATCTCAGCCACCCCCTTGCTACCACCTTCCTTCATCCCTCTAACTTTTCCATCTTACTACATGAGGCAGCTTTAATGCATGTATTACCCACAGAAGTTAAAGCGAACCAAACCCCTGCTAACCTGGTCCAAGAGTCTAAATATTCTAGGTGCAGGTTAAGGCCATCCCCTGGGGATTTAAGATTTGAGATGTTCCACTGTGTGGGAATGGGTCATCTCAGGTAGTGTTATTGGGTGATAGCCAGGTAGAGCTGGTAGGTAGGAAATAGGCTGAATTCTGTCTAATTTAGCCCCCCCCCCCTATTTTTATTTACAACAA
Source organism: Gastrophryne carolinensis (assembly GCA_027917425.1). Classification (NCBI taxonomy): domain Eukaryota; kingdom Metazoa; phylum Chordata; class Amphibia; order Anura; family Microhylidae; genus Gastrophryne; species Gastrophryne carolinensis. The sequence continues at coordinate 527,018,996 of CM051235.1, read as the reverse complement.
AAAATTACTCTTACAGACAGGTGGAGAAAGAAAAAAGTTAAGCTTTGCCATCACAGTGGTAATATATCAGGGCAATCAAAATAACCTGAAATAACCCTGCAAAAGCCCAGAATGCTGCGTCTTTGCACAGGAAATCTTTAGCACAAATACAAGGCACAGGGCAGTTTTTAGTCTATATAGCCTGTAGGGCAGAGAGAACCCCCCCCGCTTGCCTAAAGTATGCTGACACCTATCAGGTGAGAGAGGTTATAGGATATACACAAAGGAGAAAAGACTTAAGGAAGGAAAGAATGAAAGATCCAAAGGAAGGAAAGAGAAAGGAAAGAAAGAAAGAAAGAAAGAAAGAAAGAAAGAAAGAAAGAAAGAAAGAAAAAGGTAAGAAAAGGAAGAGAAAGAAGGAAAGTTGCCTTGCAGTTGGGCGGTTTGTCCAGGGCTAGAAACGGCCCTAACAAGGCCCGGGTGTGAAAGTAGCCTTATTTGCAGATAGAGCAATAAGTACAGCTGGTGACAATTTAATAAACCTATAGTCAGGTAGGTAGGTAGTTAGTTGGGTAATGTGATAAATTCTGCCAAAAAAAATATTGAGCACTAATATGCAGGTAAAGTAGGTGAGTAATAACTCCATAATAGCTTTTATTTTTATGGTGTCATACCCAATGCCAACTATGGATTCTATTTGCTATTTAAAGAGACATTCCAGACAACAGCAATACTAAAGCAGCAAGCAGATCGCCTGATGCCTTTCAAATGTGCCTCTCCCCAATATCCTGCAGTGCAGGGTGGAAGCTGTAGCAGGGTTCCAAAGTTTTCCTTCTATTCAACCAAGAACATATGTGTATTAGGCTGTACACCTTCCGGGCGGCATGGTGGAACATTTCTGACCTCACAATGATCTATGTTCCTCCTACACTTGTCCATTTTAGCGCTTGACATAGGACCTGGGGTTTTGAGGTGAAGCTACACTAAAGTACCACTGTAAGTGGTAGGCAGTAGGTGATGCAGCATCCCCCCCACACACACCTCTATTCAAGCTTGGCTTTTTAATTTTCACATTATTTGGTTTATACGCAAAACAACACACTGTCCTTCAAGGACAGCCTGGTAACCATCAGACAGAATGAAAGGCTGGCAAGACAAGTAGCTGGTGTTTGACTCCCACCATCCTCTGGAGCACAAACTAGGTAACTGAAAACACAGCAACCAGCAAAAAAGCTAAATAGAAGGAACTTAAAACCTATGGTTTTCCAGACTGGGCCTTTGACAAAATAGAAACGGTAAAGGAAAAAAACAAAAAAAAAAACACCAGTGAAAACTGGATGCGATGGGCACGTGCACCAGACTTGCCGACGGATCCTTTACATTTAAACTGCTTCTGGTCAGGCAAGCGGCAGGATGCTATTTTGTTGAGAAAGGGGGTGTGATGCCAGAAACGCTGGGTGAGCGCCCAGGCTCGTACTTGTATGATGGTTTGTGTACTGTATTTTTCTTAGATTGGCATGTTTCTCTGAATTCAATTTACTTTGGGACAGACTCTGCCTGCCACATTTGGTGCATTACCGAAGCATAATATTGCTCATACTAATTTACTAATTGTATATATTGTTGGGGAGCACCTCCCCTCAAACCCATCCCTCTGTTGTTCCTGGGTACTCTCTGGCTGTCCTCTTCTGCCAGACAAACCTGAATGCCTGATTCATTTCCCTAAAGAAGTGCTCAGGAAGGTGGATTGGAAGGGACTGGAAAAGGAACAGCAGTCGAGGCAACACCGACATCTTGATAATGTTGACTCTACCCATCCAAGAGAAGGTGGGCAGGTCCCATTTCTCTAGGTCTGCCTTTATCTTCTGCACAAGAGGCGAGAAGTTTAAGGCATAGATGAGCGGGAAGTTGGCTTGGCAGCTGGGTTCCCAAGTATGTTATGGAGGTATTTGCCCACTTGAAACAAAAGGATTGCTGCAAGATCCTGCTTGTCTCTGTCGCGAGTGTCACGTTTAAGGCTTCCGATTTATCGAAGTTTAATTTGAAGAACGAGAGTTTCCCATAAGCTTCGAACTCTTTCATTAACACCGGGAGGGATATTACTGGGTTAGTAATAAAAAAGAGGAGATCATCTGCGTAGGCTGTTATTTTGTATGACCCCCCTCTGACCCCTCTAAGGTTTCCACCCCCCCCCCACACATCCATATAATTGCTATATTTTTTTAGACTTATGTCCTTTGTGAATTATATTTGGATTGTTGAACTTGAATCTTAATTTGTTGTAGGAGTTATTGTTTTAGTTGGTTACCTTTGCTCTGTGTAATTATTTTATATTTGGTTGCAGGAACCGCAAGATGTGCCACTCACACAACATACAAACAGTCTTTGGTCCAGCTATGCGATTCCTCAGTGTTCTTGCAGGGCATCCAGGGTCGTCCCATGATGCTTATATATTGCAGAGCTCCGGCTTATTTCGTCAGTTTGAGTCAGGAGAATTATCTGGTAGATGGCTCCTGGGTAAGTTTGCTCACATTCCATCAATCCATTTTCACTGTATGGCAATAAATATAGTTGATGACTCATGACTTAACCTATTGCTGTTTTTAGCCCTTGATGACATGTTAAACAATATTGTAGCTTAGAATCTGTATTTTATGTTATTATTTTTAAATTCTTTCAGGGGATTCTGGATATCTACTCCTGTCCTTGCTCCTGATGCCCGTTCTTTGCCTGCAGAATGCGGGCCAGGGGTTCTCTAATCGGGCACTATGCAAAACCCGGCCCGTGGTGGCGAGGGCCTCTGGCTTTTGAAGTCCAGGTGTTTGGACCATACAGGGGGGGGGGGGCACTGCAGTATGACCCCAACAAGATTATACCAATATTTTAATTTAAGTTTTTTAACAGGGACCACACGTGCCAGAGTGGCACAACTGAGTGTCAGGGTCCTTCAGTTGGTGGGCGAGATGCAGGAGCTGCGCAACTCGTTGGGGACCACAGATGAAGAATAATGTTCTGTGGGCTGCCATTGCTATGTATTTTGTTTTTTATAGTTGTAAAAATATTCTACATTTTTTAAAATTTTATATTTTATGATGGAATCCAAAAAAAAAATGTTACAGTGTCATTTCATTTACAAAATACTTTAACACAAAACTAATGGGCCCAGAAATATTTAAATATGAATATTCACATGACCGAGAAGTGATTTGGGTGAGCTTTAAGGTTCCAAAAGGGAAGATGGAGGATAGTGCTAAGTGGTTTGGGTGAGCTTTAAGGTTCCAAAAGGGAAGATGGAGGATAGTGCTAAGTGGTTTGGGTGAGCTTTAAGGTTCCAAAAGGGAAGATGGAGGATAGTGCTAAGTGATTTAGATAAATATTGTAGTAGAAGTGAGGGTGGCAAATATGTAGGCAAGCACTTTAATAAGTTAAGTTTGTAGTGCGCAGGCGCAAGATCGTAAGGATTTCCGTCTGGACGAATATTTATTGAAAAAGGGAAACAGAATCGAACGGGAAACGTAAAGGATTCGTTGGAGGATACGATGGGAAAAGGGCAAAAAACGAAAGCCTACGTTGTAACTAGAGATGAGCGAACTTTTGAAAAGTTCGATTCGGCCGATTCGCCGAATTTCACAAAGAAATTCGGGTTCGGCCGAATCGAACTTTTACGAAGTTCCCCATCATAAATGCCGGCATGGTGGGAGCGGGCCGGCCGGTTCCGCTGTCAGCGGGCCCGCAAAGCCGGCCCGCTGATAGCGGAGCCGGCCGGCGGGCCGGTAAAGCCGGCCGGCCCGCTCCCACCATGCCGGCATTTAAAAAAAAAAAAAAAAAAAAAAAAAAGCATTTTTGCCGGCATGGTGGGAGCGGGCCGGCCCGCTCCGCTGTCAGCGGAACCGGCCGGCATTTCAAAAAAAAGCAAACACTTACCTGCAGGTCCGGAGCGTGGAGGCCGGCGCCGCTCTCAGCTGTCATCTGAGGGCGCGTCATCAGAGGGCGCTCTGATGACACGCCCTCAGATGACAGCTGAGAGCGGCGCCGGCCTCCACGCTCTGGACCTGCAGGTAAGTGTTTGCTTTTTTTTGAAATGCCGGCATGGTGGGAGCGGGCCGGCCGGTTCCGCTGACAGCGGAGCCGGCCGGCCCGCTCCCACCATGCCGGCAAAAATGCTTTTTTTTTTTTTTTGTTTTTTAAATGCCGGCATGGTGGGAGCGGGCCGGCCGGTTCCGCTGACAGCGGAGCCGGCCGGCCCGCTCCCACCATGCCGGCAAAAATGCTTTTTTTTTTTTTGTTTTGTTTTTTAAATGCCGGCATGGTGGGAGCGGGCCGGCCGGCTTTACCGGCCCGCCGGCCGGCTCCCACTATGCCGGCATTTTTTTTTTTAATTTCAGGAAAAATTCGATCGACACGAACCACAAAATATTCGGGTTTGTGCAGAATCGAATATTTCCTGAAATTCGGAGCGAATTCCGGTTCGTCCGAACCGGTTCGCTCATCTCTAGTTGTAACATGTGGAAATGAAACAGAAAAGTCTGGATGGAAAATGACATCCTCGTATTCGTAATCTGCCGTACGAACGGACGGAAACTTTACAGAAGGTTTTCAATGCATGCATAGAATCGCTCGTACGCTTATACGAGAACGGAAACATTTCACAAAAAAAACAGATCGGCACTAAAACGGAAGTTTTTTTTTGTCTCTCTGAATTGAGCCTAATGTCTCTGGGTCTGTCACTCTCCTGGGGTTCCCGCTTGGCTGCTCAAGTAGTATTTTGAAGATGGAGGTAACGGCTTTCAGTAGACCCTGTGTTCCTATTGACTCCTATTGACACCCCATAGACGGAGGTTATTTCTTCAGCTCCTGTTTTCTGCGTCGTCGTGTGCCAGATATAGCTCCAAAAACTGTCTCTTGTTGGTTTCCTGCTGCTTTTCCAGTGCCATCATCCGTGTTGACATGAGGTTTCCATGCCATCCAATCTCTGGGTGACCTCTCTTGGTCACCTCGGGGGGGCAGCCATCCATACGACCCCCATGGTCTGTGACTCGCTGTGGGGATCCCTCGTCGGACCAGAAGCTGTGATTCCCTGGGTTTTGTTCTGTGTGTGTTGGGACTAGTGCGGGGCAATTGTGTGGCAGCCCACAATGAAGGCTCCAGGGCTTGGGCTCCTTGGGGGCATCGGGGTGCCTGGAAAAATGCTGCTGCTGGGGGACTCCTGAGCATCTCCTGCCAGTGTATGGGGCCTCTCTGGGTCATAATGGGGTCAGCGGAGAGGGGGTCCACTTCTCCCGATCTGGGGAATCAGGGCTAACTGTGACCTCCTCCATGCCCTGTGTCCCACTTCTCTGGGACTGCGGTGTATTAGACCCTCCCCTGCTCTGGGGCTTCTCTCCTTTAACTGCCTGGGATGTATGTGGGGATTGCTCCTCTTGAAGCGCCTTGGTGCCCATCTCCACTATCAGTGAGGTGGTCTCACCGGGTGTTCTCCCCGGCCAGTCCGGCGCCTTATGGACGAGCGCCTGCACGGTGTGAGCGTGCCCCCGCTCCTCCGCTGCCTCTGGTGCTTTATGACACTCTTGAGCGGCCTGTCTCGCCGTTTCCTCCTCTGCGAGACAGGCGCCCTTCACCGCCACTGACCCGCACGCTGAAGGACTCACCGCTTGCTGCCCTCTGCCCGTCTGACCTGCGGCCGCGCGCACCGCCATCTTGGATTTCGCTGATGCTTCTTCTTCTCCTTCTCCCTGCTTGAAGAAGGAGGTGATGGTCCGCTCTTTGCCCCTCCGAGCTGCTCCTCGTTGTTTCCCCCTGCTTGGACATCCATCTTTCTGCTGCCTCTGGCCTTCCGTGTCTCTTCCTGAGAAAAGGTAAGGTGCGGAGCTCCCAAATAACACTCCTTACGTCGCCATGACAAGCCACCCCCCCTGCAAATGCTTTTTAATACTCATTTTGAGCTTATATATCACTGATGTGTGCATAAGGTGTGCGGTTATAGCTTTCCTTATATTTATTCTTAAAGGAAAAATTTGAGATATTTCCCATTGAGCTGCGCCAATGGTATCTTGGTTGAATACAATGTACTTATATTTATTGATTTGTCTTTGAGTGTGAGCCCAATAAAATATATTTAATGAATTCCTGTTAAAAAATAAACAAATAAGCTCAACTCCATCCTTGTACCAGCACGGGGGGATGTCCTCATCATAGCAGGAAAACTTCAACACAACAAAAGTATAACAGGTCCTGCCTATTAAAATCAATGGCCACTTTTCATTTACTGTATGTACTCCATGTCTACTGCTGACAAGAAATGATGCTGCATCTACTGTACTGTATGTACATTGAAAAGTATCATACAGTTCTGAAAGAATCCACTACCCACACTTCATTAAATATGAGGGGTAATAATGGCCACCTGTTCAGAGCAACCTGAAGCATTTGTGCCCTAAAAGCGACGCCATGATGTTGGAAGATTGGGTGATGTCAAAGGTTAGTTCAGAAATGTTGAGGAAAATTCTGTCACCAGCAATTTAGCCAAGAGAATTTAGGCTGCCTTAAGGCAAATCCAGGAGCCTTCTATTCTCAAACTGGTAATGGTGATGAAAGATGGGTACAAAAGTCTTAAAGGAGCCACAGCACTCAACCCTGTTAGCTTTCAGACTAGTCTACAATCTGTCTCTAAACTTGGTTAAAAACAGAGGGCTCAGTCACACACATCTGCAGAAGTATGCTTAAGCTGCACCACCAGCACCAAGGTGCCTCTGTGGGGCACAGTCCTAATCTCTGAGAGTCCCATTTGGGACATACAATGCAATAGATAAATTGGGAGCAGGCTTACCTGAGGTTGCCCTAAAGTGCAAGCCATGGGGTGGAAGGGTCAAAGACCTTGCAATACAAACTAGATCCCACACCCCATGTGCTTGCACAAATTCAAAAGAAACAAAGGAGGGGTGACAGCCACTCAGACCATTTTATAACTAACCTGGGAGGTGCGCGTTAGCAGGGCAATTAGGATACAAAAGTCTTAAAGGAGCCACAGCACTCAACCCTGTTAGCTTGCAGACCAGCCTACAATCTGAAAGATGAAACATGGGTCCAGCACTATTAAACCTTTAAATGCCAGCCTGCCCAGAGATTTTGTCACCCTTCTGTTGCCAGATCATTTTTCACTATTTTGCACTAAACATGCTTAACTGTGATTTTTGAAGAGATTTCCAAGGAAAATTATATATTGTGTTTTTCAGCAGTGTGTATTCTTATTTTTGGGTGAAATGTGCAAAACAATAAAACATTATATTTTTTACAAAATTGTAATACTTTTTTGTAATGTAAGATTCTAAATAAAATCTAATTTTAAAAGAGCCATCTCTCCTGGGTACAACGGTTCAACATATGTATCAGAAAATACCCTTTCCTGCCCAGGACTCTCCCAAACTGAAAAAGTGCATTTAGAAGGTTTTCAGATAAAATACAACTGCTATGCTCACCTTGAGGTTTTTCAAAAACAACAACCCTTTACAATTGAAATCCCGCCACAAACTAAATATTCCATGTAAGTACTCACTAGAGATGAGCGAACTTTTGAAAAATTAGATTTGGCCTTTTTGCAGAATTTTCCAGAAAAAAAAGTTTCGGTTCGAATTTATTTGCGACGAATTGCTATTAAAAACGGCTATTTCTGGGCTTCTGAGAGCCTCCATAGGGTTGCAGAACCTTTTGCTTGGCAGTAACATGCATAGGATGCATGCTGGGCTAGTGAAATAATATTGTAAAGAAGTATGACATACAGATCAGAGGTGTCGCTATTAGATTCGCTGTCGCAGAGCGGCACAATTAGAGAACCTTGAGGTGGCATCAGCATGATGAGCCCATATATTGCCTGAAAAACACACCCTGAATTTGGCAGCAGCATAGGGGGCCCATATATTGCCTGAAAGACATATTGGAGTTGGCAGCAGCATTAGGAGCCCATATATTGCCTGAAAAACAAATTGGAGTTGGCAGCACCATTAGGAGCCCATATATTGCCTGAAAAACACACCCTGGAGTTGGCAGCAGCATTAGGAGCCCATATATTGCCCGAAAGAGACCCTGGAGTTGGCAGCAGCATAAGGAACCAATATATTGCCTGAAAAACACACCCAGGAGTTGGCAGCAGCATGGGGAGCCCATATATTGCCTAAAAATCACACCCTGGAGTTGGCAGCAGCATTAGGAGCCCATATATTGCCAGAAAAATACACCCTGAATTTGACAGCAGCATAGGGAGCCCATATATTGACTGAAAAAAACATTGGAGTTGTCAGCAGCATTAGGAGCCCATATATTGCCTGAAAGACATACCCAGGACTTGGCAGCAGCATTAGGAGCCCATATATTGCCTGAAAAACACAATGGAGTTAGCGGCAGCATTAGGAGCCCATATATTGCCTGAAAAACAAACCCTGGAGTTGGCAGCAGCATAAGAAACCCATATATTGCCTGAAAGAGACACTGGAGTTGGCAGCAGCATAATGAACCCATATATTGCCTGAAAACACACCCAGGAGTTGGCAGCAGCATATGGAGCCCATATATTGCCAGAAAAATACACCCTGAATGTGGCAGCAGCATAGGGAGCCCATATACTGACTGAAAAACACATTGGAGTTGTCAGCAGCATTAGGAGCCCATATATTGCCTGAAAGACACACCCAGGAGTTGGCAGCAGCATTAGGAGCCCATATATTGCCTGAAAAACACATTGGAGTTGGAAGCAGCATTAAGAGCCCATATATTGCCTGAAAAAAACATCCTGGAGTTGGAAGAAGGATTAGGAGCCCATATATTGCCTGAATGATACACTGAATTTGGCAGCAGCATTAGGAGCCCATATATTGCCTGAAAAAACACACCCTGGAGTTGGCAGCAGCATAAGGAGCCCAAATATTGCCTGAAAAACGCATTGGAGTTGGCAGCAGCATTAGGAGCCCATATATTGCTTGAAAAACACATTGGAGTTGGCAGCAGCATTAGGAGCCCATATATTGCCTGAAAAACACACCCTGGAGTTGGCAGCAGCTTTAGAAGCCCATATATTGCCTGAAAGACACACCCAGGAGTTGGCAGCAGTATTCGGAGCCCATATATTGCCGGAAAGACACACCCTGGTGTTGGCAGCAGCATTAGCAGCCCATATATTGCCTGAAAAACACACCCAGGAGTTGGCAGCAGCATTAGGAGCCCATATATTGCCTGAAAAACACATTGGAGTTGGCAGCAGTATTTGGAGCTCATATATTGCCTGAAAAACACACCCCGGAGTTGGTAGCAGCATTAGGAGCCCATATATTGCCTTAAAGACACACTCTGGACTTGGCAGCAGCATCGAGAGCCCATATATTGCCTGAAAGAGACACTGGAAGTGGCAGCAGCATTAGGAGCCCATATATTGCCTGAAAGACACACGCATGAGTTGGCAGTAGCACTTGGAGCCCATATATTGCCTGAAAAACACATTGGAGTTGGCAGCAGTATTAGGGGCTCATATATTGCCTGAAAAACACATTGGAAATGGCAGCCCATGTATTGCCTGAAAAAAACATCCTGGAGTTGGAAGAAGGATTAGGAGCCCATATATTGCCTAAAAGATACACTGGATTTGGCAGCAGCATTAGGAGCCCATATATTGCCTGAAAAAACACACCCTGGAGTTGGCAGCAGCATTAGGAGCCCAAATATTGCCTGAAAAACGCATTGGAGTTGGCAGCAGCATTAGGAGCCCATATATTGCCTGAAAAACACATTGGAGTTGGCAGCAGCATTAGGAGCCCATATATTGCCTGAAAAACACACCCTGGAGTTGGCAGCACTATTAGAAGCCCATATATTGCCTGAAAGACACACCCAGGAGTTGGCAGCAGTATTAGGAGCCCATATATTGCCTGACAGACACACCCTGGACTTGGCAGCAGCATCGAGAGCCCATATATTGCCTGAAAGAGACACTGGAAGTGGCAGCAGCATTAGGAGCCCATATATTTCCTGAAAAACACATTGGAGTTGGCAGCAGTATTAGGAGCTCATATTTTGCCTGAAAAACACATTGGAAATGGCAGCAGCATTAGGAGCCCATGTATTGCCTGAAAAAAACATCCTGGAGTTGGAAGAAGGATTAGGAGCCCATATATTGCCTGAAAGATACACTGGATTTGGCAGCAGCATTAGGAGTCCATATATTGCCTGAAAAACGCATTGGAGTTGGCAGCAGCATTAGGAGCCCAAATATTGCCTGAAAAACGCATTGGAGTTGGCAGCAGCATTAGGAGCCCATATATTGCCTGAAAAACACATTGGAGTTGGCAGCAGCATTAGGAGCCCATATATTGCCTGAAAAACACACCCTGGAGTTGGCAGCACCATTAGAAGCCCATATATTGCCTGAAAGACACACCCAGGAGTTGGCAGCAGTATTAGGAGCCCATATATTGCCTGACAGACACACCCTGGTGTTGGCAGCAGCATTAGCAGCCCATATATTGCCTGAAAAACACACCCAGGAGTTGGCAGCAGCATTAGGAGCCCATATATTGCCTGAAAAACACATTGGAGTTGGCAGCAGTATTTGGAGCTCATATATTGCCTCAAAAACACACCAAGGAGTTGGTAGCAGCATTAGGAGCCCATATATTGCCTTAAAGACACACTCTGGACTTGGCAGCAGCATCGAGAGCCCATATATTGCCTGAAAGAGACACTGGAAGTGGCAGCATTAGGAGCCCATATATTGCCTGAAAGACACACTCTGGACTTGGCAGCAGCATCGAGAGCCCATATATTGCCTGAAAGAGACACTGGAAGTGGCAGCAGTATTAGGAGCTCATATATTGCCTGAAAAACACATTGGAGTTGGCAGCAGCATTAGGAGCCCATGTATTGCCTGAAAAACACACCCAGGAGTTGGCAGCAGCATAGGGAGCCCATATATTGCCTGAAAGACACACCCAGGAGTTGGCAGCAGCATTAGGAGCCCATAGATTGCCTGAAAGACACATCCAGGAGTTGGCAGCAGCATTAGGAGCCCATACATTGCCAGAAAAACACATTGGAGTTGGTAGCAGTATAAGGAGCTCATATATTGCCTGAAAGACACACCCTGGCGTTGGCCGCAGCAGCATTAGGAGCCCATATATTGCCTGAAAGACACGCCCAGGAGTTGGCAGCAGCATTAGGAGCCCATATATTGCCTGAAAAACACACCCTGGAGTTGGCAGCAGCATTTGGAGCTCATATATTGCCTGAAAGACACACCCAGGAGTTGGCAGCAGCAGAAGGAGCTACCATGCATCAGCTACTCGCCTGCATCAGCTATTGGTGGGTGGAAATCCTGGCTGATCCATGCCTGATTCATCTTCACAAAGGTGAGTCTATCCACATTTTTCGTGGACAGACGAGTTCTCCTTGGCGTTACTATGGCCCCCGCAGCACTAAAGACCCGCTCAGATGGCACACTACTGTCCGGGGAGGACAGCTTTTCCAGGGCAAACTCTGCCAGTTGCGGCCACAATTCAATGTTGGCTGCCCAGAAGCCCAGCCGATCCTCAAGGTGCATTGCTGATGGAGCTGCTGCTCCTGCCACCCCCCCAGCAGCCATGGCAGTGGAAGGTGAGCACAGAGGTCCCCCCGAGTCAGACCTGCGAGAGTATGGACCATGGGGCAGATAGGCATTGGCCAACTGACTACGTAGAATATCTTTGTAGTAGGTCAGTTTGTCCTCCCTCTCAGTGGGTGTAAAAAATGCCCCCATTTTGTGCTGGTAGCAAGGGTCCAATAATGTGGAGAGCCAGAAGTCATCCTGCTGAAAAATGGAGACAATTCTGCGGTCACTACGCAAGCACTTGAGCACGCATCATGCCATTTGTGCAAGTGACTCGGAGGGACTACCTGTCTCCATCTCCACTGCATACTGCCACGGTGTGTCTGGGTCCTCTGTCTTGCCTTCCTCACAACCCTCTAGCTCCTCTGGCTGCTCCTGCTCATCCTCTCCTGTCAGATGACTAGATAAACCGTCCATTTTGCCAAAACTAAACTGTGCTTCACTGTGCTCCTCCTCCTCAGCTCCCACGGGGTTTATGTGGCTGTGAAATGTATGTGCCATGTCTCCAGTGCCCTGATCAGCCATGGTTTCCAAGATGTGTTGTATTACATGAAGCAGCGGAATCACGTCGTTCATGCTGTAATCCTGGCTTCTTCAAAGGGCCTGAGCAAACGGCAGGTGTCACGTATGAGCTGCCACTGGTTCACATTAAAGTTACACAGGGGAGTCCCCCTATCTGCTTGGATCATCAAGAAATCATTGATGGCTTTTCTCGATCTAACATATGTAAAGTGGAATTCCAACGGGTGGGAACATCGCAAATCAGACTATGTTGGGGGTTACCATTCTGACGCTGTAGCTCAAGAACGGTGTGCTTGGCGGTGTAGGAGTGGCTGAAGTGCATACAAAGTTTCCTTCCCGTTGTTAGGATGTCTTGCAGATGGGGGGAAGACTTCAGAAAATGCTTGACAACTAGGTTGAACACGTGTGCCATACAGGGTGCAAGGCTCAGCCCTCCCTGTCGCAGCGCAGACAAGATGTTACTCCCATTGTCAGTCACCATGGTTCCCATTTCCAATTTCCGTGGAGTAAGCCATGTTTTGATTTCTTGATGAATGAATTTCAGGAGCTCCTCCCCTGTGTGACTCCGTTCGGCAAGGCAATCCATGTGAAGCACAGCGTGACACCGCTGTGCCCTGCATACATGGTAGGCTGAAAGACATGGTAGGCTGAAGGGGCATTGAGAATTGACCGTACAGTGGAGGTTGAGGAGACGGCGGAGGATGAGGAGGCGGAGTCACACACTGTGACAGGCAAAACAGCCTGGGATAGTGGAGGTTGAAGCGGTGGGACCTGTCCAAGTTGCTGTGCAGGAACCACATTCACCCAGTGGGCCGTAAAGGACATGTATTGTCCCTGACCGTAGTTACAACTCCAGATGTCGGCTCTGCCGTGCACTTTGGTGCACACCAACAGGCTCAAGGACTGGCCCACCTTCTGCTCAACAAATTTGTGCAGGGCTGGTACTGCCTTCTTTGCAAAGAAATGATGGCTTGGGACTCTCCACCTTGGCTCGGCACTAGCCATCAGCCCTCTGAAAGGTGCAGAGTCCACCACCGTAAAAGGGAGGGACTGCAGCACCAGCAACTTGGACAGGAGCACATTTAGCTTCTGCGCCGTAGGATGAGTGGGCGCATACTGTTGTCTCTTGGACAAGGCTTCGCTGATGGATTGCTGGCAGGATGACTGACTTTTAGTATGAGCAGCAGGAGCATCTGGAGTGGCAGAGGAGGAGTATGATGCACAGCTACCTTCGGCTGAGGTGTTGGAGCCTTGGCTGGGTGAAATTGGAAGTGGCATGGCACTGGCAGACGCAGCAGGCTGGACCCCCACTTCGGAGCCTCGGTTCTCCCAGGCCGCTTTATGGTGACGCTGCATGTGTTGCCGCAGGGCCGTGGTACCAACATTGGGGCCCTGGCCACGCTTGACCTTCTACCTACACATCTTGCATGGGGCCAGGTTACCCTCCTGCGCATGGTTGATGAAAAGTGCCACACTGCCGAGTAGCAAATTTTCCCTCCAACATTCCGCACTAATCCACTGCTACTGCTGCCAACTTCAGGAACCCCTGCTCCACTACCTCCCAGGAAGGCAGCCTGCCGCACAGCAGGTGGTCTACCCCGCCGCCGGCCACGTGTGGCTCCAGACATCCCAATTCTGCCACCATGCTGACCGCCAACCCTACTACCACCTTGCTGCCTCAGCTGCTGACTCTGGGGCAACCTGGGACCCTCTTCTCCTGAAGATGATGAAGCCCCTTCTGCACCGGCTCCCAAGTGCTATCAGCTTCATCATCATCGAGTTGTGTCTGCACGTCACTGATGTCCTCCTCGGTTTCCTCAAGAGCGTGTGCTGCAGGAGACGGAATGCTCGCCACACCACCTCCCATGACACTCTCCTCCTTAGTGTTTGCCTAGCGAAAGAAGCGGCGGATGTCTCCTCCATTTCTTGGCTGGGCACTAGCTGCTGACTGTCCTCTAACACTATTCAGTCCTCACTGAATAGTGGAGCTGAACCCAAAGCATAAGATACAGCGGCTGGAGGGGGGGCATAGGACAGAGGCAATGGAAGGACAGGGGCTACTCAGGGTTGTGTCCGAGGAACCTACCGACTGTTTACTGGGGGTGTGGTGTCAGATGTCACTTGTGATGAGGTCGATGACCGCGTTAACCAATCGATGGCGGCAGATGCGTTGCTGGTCGAGACACGACCGCTAGCAGATACTGGGAGGCCTCTCACCGCAACTCCTGCTGCCACTCGCCCCTAGCCTGCTGCAACCTCTGCCTGATGAATCTAGGCCTCTCCTCGGTGCACATCCTGGCACATCTCTGCCTGACATTTTTACTGCATTTAGGAGGGGAAAGCAATACACTACACTACACCTAGAACAGTATTTTTGTAACAGCAGGTGTGTAGGAAAGTTAGATCAAAATAGGCAGACACTGTAGCTAAAAGCTAATGCAAAAAGACACTGTCAGATGGTCTTACACAGGATGCCCCTGTCAGATATAAATGCACCACAGGCAGTTTTAAAACTTGTTTTTCTTTCAAAATGTAAAAAAGGTAAAGATGCAGGTACTCTTAAAAGCTAGGTGCTAGTATTCGGGATGCCCCCCCCGGTGAAAGGCAATGGGTGCTTTAAAATTGAAAACCAGACTTTTTTATACAAAAGGCAAAAGGTAAGTCGGCCTGTACTCTTAAAAGATAAGTGGTAGCACTGACAATGGCCCCCGGTGAAAGGCAATGGGTGCTTTAAATTTGTAAACCAGACTTTTTTATCCAAAAGGCAAATGGTTAGTAGGCAGGTACTCTTAAAAGATAAGTGGTAGCACTGACAATGGCCCCCAGTGAAAGGCAATGGGTGCTTTAAACTTGAAAACCAGACTTTTTTATACAAAAGGCTAAAGGTAAAGTCGGCCGGTACTCTTTTTTTACTCAAAGATTTTTATTTTCCAATGAGCATAATAAAGATATACAAGCAATGGCATTATAAAAAATTGTCTGGTATACAAAAAAGTTTCATAGAAAAGTATATGTATAATATCACATACATTATCAAGACCAAGCTTGTATCAGATGAATATCACATATCACAAAAATTGTCAAATATCAACTTTATATACCTTATATAACCATATCCCCCCTCCCCCTCCCCGCCCCCCCCCCCCCCCATCCTTATTCCAAAAATGTTGTCATTCTCATAATAGAGAACAAAAGAGCTGTCCTCCTCTCCATACTCAAGAGATATATTACATAACATTCTCTAAAGCAATGTTACTGGCCAGAACCCACCACAAAAGGCAAAGACACCCCCAAAACAAGGAGAAGAATAAGAAAAGAAGAGAGATTAAAGGTTTCCTGGAAAAGTGACTTTGATTACAAAATGCAACCAGTTAGTAGACAGGTAGTCTTGAAATATGTATGCTAGTATTTGGGATGCCCCCTCTTCAAATACACAGGTTGGCTGCTTTGATAGTGGAAAAGTGACTTTGATTACAAAATGCAATCAGTTAGTAGACAGGTAGTCTTGAAATATTTATGCTAGTGTTTGGGATCTCCCCTCTTCAAATACACAGGTTGGCTGCTTTGATAGTGGAAAGGTGACTTTGATTACAAAATGCAACCAGTTAGTAGACAGGTAGTCTTGAAATATTTATGCTAGTGTTTGGGATGTCCCCTCTTCAAATACACAGGTTGGCTGCTTTGATAGTGGAAAAGTGACTTGATTACTAAAATGCAACCAGTTAGTAGACAGGTAGTCTTGAAATATTTTTTGCTAGTATTTGGGATGCCCCCTCTTCAAATACACAGGTTGGCGGTTTGATAGTGGAAAAGTGACTTTCATTACAAAATGCAACCAGTTAATAGACAGGTACTCTTGAAATATTTATGCTAGCATGCTTTTTAAAGAATGACACCAGGAAAAGGAAAAGCTAAATAGGCAGGTGTGTTATTTACACTAAATAGGCTTGAAAGCTAATGCAAACACTTTAAACTGTCCCTGTCTTTCTCTGTCACTGTCACAGACTCTCTCCTTCCACAAAATGGCTGCCGTTTATATGGAGCTGTGACATCATCTGTAAGCCTGTCTGCTGATAGGTAGCATGTGACACCTACCCAGGATTCCTTGCCCCATGGGACATGTCCTGACATGTGGATTCACCATTTTAGATGGGCTGTATAGCAGTAAATGGAGTTTTAAAGAAACGATTCGAGCGATCGAATCGCAGCGATATTCGGAATCGTAACAAATCGAATATTTCCTGAAATTGGTACCAAGTTCGGGCTCGTCAGAATCGATTCGCTCATCTCTAGTACTCACCCCAAGTTTTCTAGGCATACCAGGCTTGTTAACATGGACGCAACTTACAGAAAAGTAATTTGTTGATCAATTATTTGGCTGCACAAGGTTTCCATAAAAAAGAATAAAAAAAGCAGAATCCAAGCCACATTTTTCAAAAAAAATATACAACTAGAAAAAACAAGTTAAACCTGAAACAGCAAAGTCCCCTGAACAGAAAAATACCCAACATGCGTACTGTCAAGTCAAGTAAGGGTAATTTTACTTCCATGAAAGTACACACTTTAAGCTTTCTAGGCATACCCAGCTTGTTGTAGTGGATGCATCTTTTTGAAAATAATCTCTCAAAGAATTCTTTAGTTGCACATGGGTACCCTAAAAAATGTATAAAAAAGCAGAATAAAAAAAAAAAAATTTCCTAAAATATCAGTATGCAAACACAAAAAAATAGCTAAATCTGAAAGCGCAACATTCCTCGAACAGAACAATACCTAACAGGCTGTGGGCTCATCTTCCCCTCCACGGGCTTTGGAGAGACAAGTAATGGGGGCCGGGGATTAATGGCAAGTCCCAGTTCACAAAGGGTTATATAAAGAAAAATGCACCACACACACATAAAATACAAGCCCACACAGTCTTCCTCCCCCCCGCCCAGGTAACGGAGACCTGAGGTTAATGCAAGCCACCCTCTTGCTGCAGGTGACCTGCTGCCACCCTAAGCCTTGTGAACTGATAAGGGGTCTCATGGTTCCTTTACCAGTTTACTAAGGGTTAAATGTACAAAAAGAAAGACACACAGAGAGAATAAAGTATTTTATTATTTTTTTTCATACATCCTATCCATCCCTGAGCACTGTGTCCCATGCAGATTATTCTGGAATCTGCTCTCCTACTGCTGCTGGAAGCCTTTTATAGAGAGTGACAGGACATAAAGGCTTAATAAAGAAAACGGCATAGGGAGCTCCCTTTTAAGGGTGGGTTTGGCTTTTTTTATTTTTAGACATTTTTAAAATAAAAAAAGGTATAGGGTGCCCCTTCCTAGCATAATCTAACCAGGCACCAGCTATGCAGGGCTTGTAGAACAGGGCACGGAGGGCTTGGGGTGGCAGGTAATAGGTGCCAGGGGGACCCCTAAACCTTGTGAACTGGTATATGGATCTCTTACCAGTTCCCAAAAGGTTAAAGGCACCACACACAGAGAAAATTACATCTATTATCTTTTTCCCTTTACTCACCTCGATCTTGTGTCCTGCACCATTCATTGTCCCGTGCCGATCTGATGACACTTGGAAGTGGTCGGTGGAGGCCCGGTGGAGAGGGAGTGGATCAAAGTTCCCTGTCCCTCTACCCTCTCTCCAGTGATCAATACCATATCTGAGATTCTGAGATCCGCCCTCTCATCAGGGAATGACCTCATTGATAGGGGGGGTGCTGGCGATTATATATATATATTTTCTTTTTAATACATTTTAATTAGGCAAATGTACTAACTAAATTTGAGATAAGTAAGATAAGTAAGAGAACACGCAAGATTGTTACATATTCTGGTGTAGGTAAACTACAGAGAAAATATAAAACACAAAATGCACAATAAATGAATGTTCACAATGAGTATGCAGTGCATCTTACCAAATTCAGTATTACAGGATTACTCAGAGAAAGCAAACAAAACAAAAATAAATATGAGAGAAAATGGGAGGAAATAAAGAGGGAGAAGAAGAACGGGGGGGAGAGAAAGGAGAGTAAAAGGAATAAGATAAATAAAGAAAAGAAGGAAAGAAAGGAAATGGAGCAGGAGAGGGGAAGGAAATAGGAAACAAAAGGGATAAGGTTGAGTATCATTTTTCATCGATCATGTTTTTGACCCGTGTATATATTTCAGAAAATGGATATTCCACTTTTTCCAGGCATGAGCCAAAAATTGTTGCCACATTGAAAATATGCTCTGCTAAGGTATATTGTGACTGAGAAGTGTGGGAGAGTTTCAAGTTTAAAAACGCTGTCTCCGGTTCACAAGGCCAAGTCGCGCCAAGAAGGAAATTTTTTAAGCTAAAAGTTTTGGACCAGACGCTGACAACAACTGGGCATTTCTACCAAATGTGCATAGAGTTGCCTATGTCCATATATCCCCCAAAACATTGTGGAGGATAGTTCGAAATGGCCAAATGGATATGTTCCTGGCACCAGATATTACCTAGTTAATACTTTTAAATTAACCTTTAAAGAAGCAACACATGCCTTATATTATCTGACCAAGCATATTGTTCATTTATTGAGATGATAGCTTGGGATTTAGAATATTTATCTTACGCTTTTTCAAAACGTGTAATATGAAGTGGCGTAATGGTTTGCCTCAAATAAGAATAGACAAAGCGCTGAACCTGCAACTGGCAGAAAAATTCTCCATTGGTTACATCATAACTACCTTTCAGTGAATCAGATTACATAGGCACTTCTTCCTCCAGCAGCTCTGTAATCCTGGTTAGGACTACAGATTCTCAGCTGGAGAAATTTGCGAAGACTCAATGCCTCCCTGAAAAAGGAGATTTCCCTTAAATGATGTGAGAGGTTTCTAGGGTGAGGCTAATAGGCAATCTCTGTTGGCCTTATCCCAGACCTGTCTTGAGTGTTCAAGAATTGAGTTCCCAGAATATTGTCTAGCATTTGTTTTGACCCAGAGAAAGTTACTAATAGTGAGGGGACCGAGTTCTTCGTCTTTAATTTCTAGAGGCTTTTCAACCTTTGCATGGTAGACTTCAAGCTATGTGATCTGACTTGCTTGGTAATGGCAAGAGAGACAAGGCAAGCCTATCCCTCCAAGTAGTTCAGAGAGTTTAGAGAGTCATTCTGGAGATTCTCAGGTGGATGGCTCCCCAAATAAATCAGTTAACCCTTAGCTGTAGTTCTTGTAATTCCTGGGCTGGGATCTGCACAGGGAGCAAGTATAGTATTTTGGGTAACCACAACCTCTTTATTGCAGCCAACCGCCCCACCCAGGAAAGGTTTTAATTAAGACTATTTAGTAAGTAGAATAGATAGCTTTGAAATCATGGGCGAATAGTTGACCTCATACAGATTTCAATAGTCCCCAGCAATTTGTGTTCCAGTATCAGTACTCTGATAGTTCTGCAGCACTGTTAGTACTCTGTAATAGCATTTCAGTGTTGGTACTCCAATAACACTGCAGCAATGTCAGTACTCTGAAATAGTATTTCAGCTTCAGTACCATAGCATGTGGTCAGTACTATAGCATTTATACTAATAGCTCAAGACACTTCTGTGTTATTGCCCAATTTTACCAATATTACAAGGCACCTCTGTGTTAGTGCCCATTTATACTAATAGTTCAAGGCACTTTGTGGTAATGCCCATTGTGTACCAATAGTTCAAGACACTTCAGGGTTAGTGCCCATTTATACCAATATTACAAGGCACCTTTGGGTTAGTGCCTATTTATACTAATAGTTCAGGGCAGCTGTATGTTAGTGCCCATTTTTTCTAATAGTTCAAGGCACCTTATGTTAGTGCCCATTGTATACCAACAGTTCAAGACACCTCTGTGTTAGTGCCTATTATTACCAATTGTTACTGGTTCAGTGCACTTAAGGGAAATTCTCCTGAATTTTTATATTTGTCCATTTTGGGCAGCTATATCTGCAGTTGTTGAACAATGCAGAAAGCAGCAAAAAAGAGATGTTGGTGATGCAGGGAGAGGACGTCTTTCATCCTTGCCTGTTACACCTTCCGCTGGTGCAAGCAGGCGCCAGGGTCTGTCTTTTATTTACTTATACTTTTGATTGCAGTGAGGGCAGATCATTAAGTAAGTGTGTTTCACTTAAAGCTTCTTCAGTACTGCTGAGGTGCGGTGCCTGAAATACATAGGAGTAAATTAAATGTGGTGTTAGACTATTGCACTCTTTTGCTAATTTTATGCCTTTACATAATGGCTAGTGCACCTCCTACAGTACCTTCTTGAGGGCCTGAATGGCTGCAGACATGGGTACAGACACTGCTTGTGTGGTTTTTGTTGCTTGTAAACTGTAGGTTTGTAGCAAGTGGCGGGTTCTTCGCCCTCCAGGTTGTAGAAAGATTTTAGTTGGTAGCAATGTTTTTCTCCAACCTGCAGGTATAGTTTTGGAGATGGTTTATGTATGCTTTGCAAATCATGATTTGGTGGCTGTAGTGCATATATATGGCAGTTATAGCTTACCTTCACTTGTTGCTTGTCTGTCATTGTCAAGCAGTCTCTAAATATGGAGGCATCCATTCCTGGTTTGGCTGTGAGGATAGGTATATTATTATAGGCTGTATGGCCCTCAGAGTAGAATAGAGTTGGTAAAAGTTAGTAAAAAATAATGAATGAAGCTCACCCTCCTGTTGCCTTTAATTGTAGTCGTCCTTGTGCTGCCCCCTGTGCAGGGAGGGACTAGTAGCTACTTCATGCTTTAGTAGCGGTGGTGACATCGACAGCCCGATGTGTAAGAGTGCCACGTCGGACCCTGGTGGTGCGCAATTGAGCTCCATCCCTTTATCACTCTCTTGAGTGTCGAGAGAACGTGTGTCAAGGTTAAGGAGCAGGTGCAGCGTGGTTTGTCCGCTGCACGCTGCACCACCATTTTTTGGTTGGATATTCTTGGTTGCTACGGTGGAAACAGTCACTCTTTTTGGGTGCCGCCATTTTCTAGGCTGGTTAAGTGCCATATGTGGCTATAGGAAGGGATGCATGTGGTGTCTGTGGTGGTGGGAGCTGGTGCTAACAAGGATTAACAGAAATTGACAGTTTTATACATGTATACAATTCTATTTGCATGTCATAACTGAATGCAGTATATTCTCTCACCATGCATATTCATGTTAATTTGCTGGACAGTAGTTAACCATTTTTGTTATTATACTGTCTCTGTATGTGTGGGGTCTCTGTTATTTAAGGATAAGGAGGGGGGGGGGTCTACACATTCTTTTTAAAGTAGAAATGGTACAAAACTGATCGTTTCATTTGATCCCGGTGATCTAGTTGCCTGGTTTCTGACTGTAGTGTGATTTTTTTCTATGTCTCCACTCCTTGAGCTTTCATGTATGTGGTTCAGGGCTTAAAAAGTCAGGCCCTTTGGATTTTACTGTAGTGTTCAAAATGTCTAGCAATTGGGCTGCATACATTGCCTATTATTATGACTCTTGTATGTTCATAGATTCTTTTTTTGAACTGTCTATTAGTGATAAGGTAAACTATATGTATGGCATTGCAGTTTAAGTAATGTGTTGGAGTGTGGAATGTCTTGTCTGGGAGTTGCACTGTCTTGATTTGTTCGATATATCCGCACATGCTACAGCTTATGCAATTGTAGGTGCCTGGTACCTTGCAGCATATTCTTGAAGACCTAATGTTGTGGCTTTGTGTGAGTTGGTCACTTATGGAGGGGGCTCTTCGGTGTACTATTTGCAGTCTTCATGGAACTATGTTCCCCAGGTCTGGGTACCTCTGTAAAATGTGCTAGTGTCGTTGTATGGTCTGTTTCATTTCCTCTTGTTGTGCCTAGTAAGTTATGATAATAAGTATCATCATGTCTGTGTCGTTTTGGTCATTGTTTTGTCCTGTTTAGCATGTCCTCTTTAATGTTTCTTTCATATATCCCCTGTGAAGAAGTCTGTGCCTTATATCATTAGCCATTTTTGGAAGTCTTCAGTGGAAGTGCAGTTACAGCAGGCTCTCAGATATTAGGGAATACTCTGGATCAAATGTTGTGGGTGGGCACTTAGTATGTTGTTTGCTGCCATGCTTTTTCAATAGAATGCAGTTAGTATACAGTCCCTGTGTCGTTTTGTCCTATTCGTAGATCCAAGTAGTGAACTTCCTTGTGGTTGAAGTCTAGCGTGATGATGTTATGGTCACTGTGGTTTAGATGGGTCACAAATTCTTTGAGTAGGTTTTCTGTACCTGTCCAGTAGATGAGGGTGTCATCTATGTACCTATACCACGCTAGCACATCCCCATCTGCCTGGATGTTCCTCTCCCACCAACTCAGGTAAAAATTTGCATATAAGGGAGCACAAGTCGTTGACAGTCCCTTGTACCTGGTGATAGTATTGTTGGTTGAAGAGGAAGACGTTGTGTTTGAGTATGAGATGGAGGAGTTGTAATAGAAATTTGTTGTGTTTGTGGTGACACCTGACCTGATTGCACCTGACCTAAACTGAGCCCCCAAAAAATGACTATATAACTCCAAAAGTGAGGGACAAATATTAGTGGGTGAGACATACCTTACCAACAATCCAAATAACCTTCATACATAGGGCAAGGGCCACCGACCATCACCTATTCATAACACAAAAAGAAAAACATTTATAATTGTCTCATACTCACTTGTATCAAGACATATCATGATACATTTAGGAGGCCACAATTGGGACCACATGATAGAAAATGTTTTGGGCTGCACTATAAAAAAACCTGCACCAAACCATCGAATCAGAAATCCTGCGATTTAATCTACTATATATCCAAAACAATTACATCAAACATAACCTTCCTAAAAATGTACTTTAATGAAGAAATAATCCCACAAGGCTTGAGGTTTAACATATTCCCTCAAACCAACAATATATCTTTATTTTAGACAAAGGCAGGCAACAAGGAGAAACAATACACGTTCTAGACACACAATATACAGATGTTTGTAAACAGCTCCAACAACATAAAGACAAAGATCTGTTCCTCACCAAGGACAAACAACAGACACAACAGAAAAGCTCAACAGGGAACTCAACAAAAACAAAGAGAAAATACATAAATGGCAAACAGGCCTACCTGGAAAAATGATTAGGAACAAAGTTGATCACTGCGCTTCACAGGTAATAGAAGTAAAAAGTTAAAACTTAGCTTTTAATCTCACCAATTTAAAAGTCCATCTGTGCAGCCCATATAACAAGAAGAATGAGGGAGAGAGGAGTTGGCAACGTGTTTTGGGAAACACTGTCTACTCGAGTTCCTCTAATTTCAACAAATCCCTTTCCTAAAGGAAAGGCACACGTTCAGACCTATATGCCCAACACTAAAACTAAGGTTTAAGCGTTGGCCATATAAAAGATGCGATAATCTCCGCTGAGATATTTGGAGATGACTTCCTCTTGAAATGCATCTAGACAATGTCTACCCAAAAGCTTCAACCCTCTTTCAGGGAGCAATACAATTTTAACAGTCATGTCTCTGGAAAGTAGTGCTGCAAAAAGTTACTGAAAGGATGGTCTAAAAAGTGTGAAAAGAAAAAAAAATGGTCAGGGAAAAGGAATTGGTGAGAGAAGGGGACAAAGGGGAGAAAGAGGGGAAGCGAAGAAAAATTAAGAAATAATAAATCAGGAAAGGAGAAAGGAAGGGCTAATGTCCGCCTATGCGCAGGGACAAATAATCACCTATTGCGCTGTGAGCTTCAATATCCCACAAATTTTGGGAGAGAGAAGCAGGAGTGAACATGTTTTAAACATCAAGGTAAACCAACCCCTTTTACACAAAGAAAAAATAAACATTGAATCTGTACAGTGGAGATCAAGCTTCCCAAAAAAACTTTAAAACCTTGGTAAAGAACTGTCTGCCTGTTTTAATCACTGTTGCACACCACAAGAGCTATCAAACATATTGGACATTTCCAGATATAAGAGCCAAACTTCAGACCATGGTCCCTAGAGAACAAAGGGAATTAAACTGTAGACAGATTTCAAAGAAAACATTTCAAACAATGCTTTTAGGCAAACAGTTAAAAAACAGCACAAAGACCTATATACTACAGAAGTAGCCCGGTTATTTATGTCAACAATAGAGGTCTAACCTTGAAGCCAATGGTATGTGACCTGGACAATAGGGAAATGGGAAAGGAGCAGGGAATCACTGAAAAAGGCAGTTTTTGTGTGGGATCTGAGAGGGCTTCTTGGTCTTGATGGAAGAAAAATGCTTGCGTTTCAGACCTCATTCTCTTGGTTGCTTGGACGGTGATGCAGGTGCAGATGGGAGTGTATCTTGGTCATCAGAACCCCCTGAAAGAAGTTCAATAGAGATTAAAAGATACTTTGATTCAAGTGGTGCTACTGCCATGCAAAGTTCGCCTTTATATTTAATAGTTAGTTTAAAGGGGACCCCCAATATGTAGAGAATGTGGTTATTTTTTAGGATCTTCAGATATGGCTTTAATTCTCTTCTACTTGCTATTGTTTACAGCACTAGGTCAATGAACAATTGGTAATTAAAAACTTGGATTAGCAGGTCTCAGCGTTCACAGGCTGCAGCCATCAGAATCTCCTTGGATTTTTAAAAATGCATCTTGGCTATGACATCGCGCAGTGGACCACATGCTCGTCTTCTGGATAATGCCCTATGTATTCTGTCAAATTCAAGCCACTCAGCTGGGATTTCGGGGGCAATTCCCTAAAAAAGAGCCATACTGGTACCTTGCAAATTTACTATTTCTTCTGGTACTCCCCTAATGCATAGATTTGATCTGCTAGGTCTATTCTCTAGACCATCACATCTAAGGGAGAGTGTAAGGTTGTCAGCTTTAAGTGCAGCAATTTCCCAATTGATATTAGTGTTAGATAAGTTGAGATTTGCCAATTTTTGATCCCTGGTCGAAACACACAGGTTGAGGTTCCCATGCTGGACATCAGTCTAGTTTAGGATTTTCTGAGACCGTTTATCAAGTACTGTTTGCAGGAGAGTATCAAACTTTGCAAGAATGGAGTCTTGTAAATGAGATGTAGCTTTGGAGGGAAGGGGGGGGTGTAGATTCTAACAAAAGGTCATCAACCAGAGTATTATAAGCTTGTCTTAAAGAGAACCCCAAGAAAATGATATAAAGCTGCAGGGTTTTTATCACAACTGCTGCTTGCCACAGATAATATGGGAAATCCTATATGCTAGTGCACTATTGCAGTTATTCAGACCTTTATCATTAAAGTGATTTATTTAGACAAAGGTAAATGTTAAACTATTGCATCGGGCTTTGTTTGGAACTGTCCTAAACTGTTTTCCATTTTTAATTTGAAGCAGAAATGGGCAAGCTATCGGGGTTTACAGTTTCAGTCAATTATATTGTCTTTTTCATCATGTCCCGTCCAGGATTGCTGGTCTCTCCCTCAGTTTCCTAGTTTCTGAATCCTGTAAGAAGTGCTGGGCAGCACTTCACTGGAGGCCACAGCTGCAGTCTTGGAGACCCTGCAGAGCCGCCCACTCCCGCCAATTCTCCCGCTTCCCTTCCGTGGCACAGCGGAGGTCCAGTGGAAGATAGCTGGGTGCAGCTGTCAGGTGGCCCTCCTTGATGTGGTGGAGCCACAGCTTTACATGTCTACCATCAGGTCCATGTGCATGCGCACTCCTTTATTTTTTTATTCTGACACAGCGACAGCTCCTTATGTAGCCGCATGTACAGTTGCAGCGGCTGCTTTCAGGTTTGCCACCATTGGGGTGGACTAAGTCCTGCCCCCCCAAAGAACTTGGGCGCGGGTCCGGTACACCATTTCCCCCCCCCCAATGGTAGACCTGAGGAGTGGGTGCCCTTTACTATGGAAATTTATGGATGGAGAGCTTGTATAGTTTTGGCCAATATCTGTTATAGGCCTGTTATCACCTCTGCATTTCAATTGTGAACACACAGTACAGGGTCTTGTTCACAGACTATAGGGCTGATTCAGCACCATGATTTTTTTTGTAACTTTTTGCCCATTTTATAATGATTTTTTTCTATTGTGTAACTTGCACAGTTAAAATGGTGCTCAAATGCACTAAGGAAACAATAAATATACATTTTTTTCTTACAAAAAAGGTGAGAAAATGCATGGTTCTGAATCAGCCCTTAGAGGAATGCTCCAAAAATTCTACCAGCGTCTACCAGCATAAGGATATGTTTCTTATTTGTTCAAGGTTATATTTTAAACAATAGAATCATCTTCTTCCTTGTTAAGTGAATCATTTATAGCTAACTATGTTTTCTTTAATAACATCTGACAAGAAGTTCAGTTTTACTTTGAAGAAAAAAAATGTTACTTGCATATGCATTCTGTTCTAATGTATTGTCATTTGTTTTGGTTATTTTCTTTGTTAAGCTTATTAATTGTTTTATTTTCTTCCAGTGCTGCTGTTGTTTGACTAAAGATTTATTGTTACAATATTTCTAGCATAATTCCTAAATCTCTTTCAGAGTATCAAATTAGAATGTATTATATCCTTTAAGAGCTTGGTACTCATATGTTGACAGCTAGCTTTACTGAGCTTACAGTTATTGCTGGGATGCTAGGAAACAATCAATATTAGTGGGTGAGTTAGTGGAATGAGATGGAACATCAAAAACATTGTACATTACTTTTTGTTTTGTGATAGATGGATTTGATAGGGAAAACTCATTATTTACACATTATTACAACAATCTGAACTTGAAATGTTCTCACTTCAAGTGGGTTTTTGTTTCATTTATATAAATCAACCCTGCAAGTACAGATAATAAATATGTATCCTGTATTTGAGAAAATATAGGATACAAAAGGCAGCCTCCGGACAACCTCGGGTGCTGGCCTGTCAGGATGATCTTGATGGAACCTTCAAACAAGTGAGGGAGCATGGATGTTTCTTGCAGGTTAAAAATAATTTTCCTCTTCACCATAACCTGACCACTTCAAAAGATAGTGTAACCCACGGCTGTGTTTTTTGGAATCAAGGTTTTTTTCCCACTTGTACCCTGACATATCTTCAACCTCAACAGGCTCTGGGGCAGGTGAAATGGAGGCAGGTGATCAAGGAGCTTTCAGGAGGGAGGAGTGGAAGACTGGATGGATTCTGTATGATTGTGGTAACTGGATTGCAAAAGCCACATCATTAATTTTTCTTTTGCTTTGGAAAGGACCGATGAACTTGGGCCCAAGTTTCTGTGAAGTTCTTCCCAATCTTAATTTTACCAAAGATAGCAGGACCCAGTCCCCAATTGAGTATGATAGATCAGGATATTTGGAGGTGTCCATAGTTCTCTTGTATCTCTCCTGGGTTTTTCCAATATTGTCCTTAAGTTGTGATTAACAGGACCCTGCACTGCCGGTAGAGTGATATCCACTGGTGAACTGAATTACTGCAGAATGGTACCCAAAATGTACAAAAAATGGAGAGAGGATTGTTAAATCATGTATGTTATTGAATACCAGTTCAGCAAGTGGCAGGAGAGAATTCAAATTGTCTTGAAGATATGCGGTGTAACAACAAATATTGTCAGGCCCCAATGGGACATGGCAACATATAACTAAACACAATTCAGAGGCACTACAAAACCCAGCAGAACGCTATCACGGGCAATGAGCTAGTGACATGGGAATTCTTATATATGGCATTGAGGCAGGGGATTTGTCAGGGAAATTCAGGCTCATTGGCCCACCAACAAGCCCTGGGCTGATTAGCCCAGCAAGAACCATGGGCACCTGGCCCACATTAACTGATGGGTCTCACTGACCTGTTCGAACTAAACTCTGGCAGACATAATAGTGTCATGTACGCATGCGCATACGTGGACAGAAGCACTGGGGATGCAGAGGCAGGAGGACAGAGGTGGCACCACTCAAGCCAGTGCCACTGTTGGCATGGGAACAGCCATCGGAGCGTACAGCTCCGTGGCAGCGCTGGAGTGAGGGACAGGGGAGTTAATTACCGTAACAAATATACTCTTGAAAAAACAGATAATTTCCTAAATAAAAATGAATAACCTGTTGGACCTGAAACAGCACAGCTTTATTAAGGGCAGATCATGTCAGACCACTCTTTTTGATTTCTTTGGCAATGTCACTAAAGTGTTAGATTAAGGTGGTGCTGTGGATATCGCCTATCTGGATTTCAGCAAAGCGGTTGACACTTTACCACATAAAGAGCTCATACATTGTAAGTTATTGGAGGTAGGACTCAGTCCCTGGATAGTAGTGGATTTCCAGCTGGCTGAAGGATCGGTATCAGAGTGTTGTTGTTAATGGCGTGCAATCTGAACAAAGGTGAGTTACAAGTGATGTACCCCATGGCTCTGTTCTGGGCCCCATTTTTTTAATATGTTTGTAAGTGACATAGGAGAAAGCTTGGAAGGAAAGTTTTACTTGTTTGCCGACGAAACAAAGCTGAGTAATAGGGTGGATACTCCTGGAGGTATCTGCAACATGGAAAATGATTTAGCTTTACTGGACAAATGGTCAAAACTGTGGAAACTGGAGTTTATTGTCTCTAAATGTAAAATCATGCACTTGGGTAGAATGGATCCCTGCTCTGAATACTATATAAAGTGTTTTTAAGAAAAAAAATCAATGATAGAACAAGGAGGACAACCTGAAGCAAGTCGGAGGGAAGATCAAGAGCAATGTTAGAAAAAATTATTTTAAAGAAAAAGTAGTAGAAACTTGGAACAAATTTCAAAAAGAGGTAGTAGAAAAATTAACAGTAAGTTAATTTAATCATGCCTGGGATAAGCATTCATCTATCCTAAGATCTGCCCTTATGCGTATACCGTAGCAGATACCGCCACTTTTCCAATGCTAATTTAATTGCTATGCAGTTCTCTGTCCCTCATGCCATAGTTTCTTTCTGACGGGCTTAGTTTCTTCTAAAACAGAGCAACCAGATGTAGGGAATTCTTTTCACGCATTCTTTGAGACTAGATGGCAACCGCTGCTGATTCAGAAGCATCTACTTATATGATAAAGGGGAATGGAGATTTGGTATGTTTCAAGAGTGGAGCAGAGGTAAAAAGGTGGGTAATTTATCAAAGGCTACCTGATATGCCTCTGACCATTTGAATTGGGGCTGCTTTTTTGTCAGCTCTGTGATTGGCTTGATTACCTTTGAAAAACCACAAATACATTTTCTGTAAAAATTGGCAAATCCCACAAAGCAGAAACTGGGAACAGGCCAAACCAGGATGGCCGAGACTTTGCTAGGATCCATGGCTATCCCTGTAGCCAAGAAAATAAATAGCAGGAAATGAAGAAAGTCCATCTCAAATTCATATGTCTCCAATGTAAAGATGATGATCGCGTTGCATTGCAAAATCTTCTTGACATGGACTTGATGGATCTGAAGGTTGGTGGAGAAGATTAGTATGTCATCCAAATAAACTGCAACAAGGACATCTAGGAATTTGTGTAAAACATTTTTGAAAGTTCTGTTCAATGTACATCTTTAAGACTTTTAGTTCAGGTTCTTTTAACTTAAAAAAAGACGGCAAAGGGAATAGCTGCACCAGGTAACGATTTGATTGGACAATCATATTTTCAATGAGGTGGCAATATATCTGCCCCCTTTTCCTCAGACACTTCTTGAATGTATGGTTTTGGCAGGAATGTTTTTAAAGCAACAACACAGATAGCCTTGCGAGGAAGAAAAGAAGGGTCCTGGAACTTTACAATTTACAATTCTGAGAACAATAGTCCGAGTTAAACATGATGGTGCCCTAAGTCCAGTTAAGATATGGGTATGGGCTTTCAGCCTATGGCATGCCCAAGATAACAGGATAGATGGTGGATGGCAACATTTCAAAACACGTAAGCTCAGTGTGTTGGGGTTCAATGAAGATAGGCAAAGTCAGAGTCTCAAAACAGATGAGCCCTGAGTTCATGGGTGAGCCGCCTGCCATGGTGACAGCAAGTGGGGTAGACTTAGGTTGGATGGGGATCTTGTGTTCGGCAGCAAATCTTGTATCTAGAAAACAGCTGCATGCCCCTGAGTCCAAGATAGCCGCAACTTGAATCTTTCTGTGAAGCAGCTGAAAAAGAAGCGGGACAGATAAATTAGCTTCACACAGGGTGAGACAACAGCTGACAAGGCAGGAGTTGAAAACTCTCCTACCTGGCTTTTTGACAGGGCAGTTGGCGATGAAAATAGGCACAAGTTTTGAGTGTAGTGGCAAGTCTGTTCTTCAGGAGACGTGATCATACCATATATTAACTCAAAAGTTTAAGGGGCTATAAATCTACTGAAGTGTGAGGCTGATTATAAAAGAGGGTAATGCTTAAAAAGTGTAAGCTCTGTTGTTTTCCAGATAACATATCCTAAATTAACTAAATGTTTAGAGGAAGTGAGAAAGAAATCAACATTCCTTTATTCATTTACCATTCTGGCCTGGATTAAATTGTTGAGTTGAAATGTTATGGTGTGCCTTATGGTTGGTGTGTGCATTAGCAAAATTCCCAATCCCATAAGCATTAAGTCCATAAATAATCACACACAGGGTAGCATAACTAAGAGACTGTATCCCCTTTATCTGTTTGATGGTTCTCCTCTGCAACTTTTACAAAATCACTCCTTACAAAAATATTTTTTTGAACTGGTGTCCAAAACTGAACTACATATTCTAGATGTCACAGCAGTGCCCTGTAAAGATTCAATACGACATCCTTATCCTATCACTGCATGCCTCTTTCACTGTATGAAAATACATTGCTTGCCTTAGAAGCAGCTGCTTGACATTGCATGCTGTTATTTTGCCTGTGCTCTTCTAGTACATGCCAAGTGGTTGTCCAGATATTCGAAATGTCTAGTCTAAAGGACTCATTATGCTCCTTCAAGGCACTTTGTTCTATTTCAGACAAAGTGGGCATACATAGATTTATGAGATCCCTTATCCTGAAAAGACACCTTGCTTGTAGGAGAGTCTGGAGAGAATGGTAGGAGAGAATGTCACATGAATCGGATGCAGCCAAGAGACTCTGCACACATTTACAGACCATTTTGCAACCTTCTACCCAGCACTATCTCAAGCCACAAGTATGGATCTATTTCAAGTTAGGGTTGATAAGAAATTCCACAACACAGTTTAGTTTTGATTTAAGGGTAGAGGAAATTGTTCTGCAAAGGAACTTGTGGCTTTGAAGGATCTTGCAACTTATGGCTAGATAGTAATCCATTAGGAATATAATGGTGGATCTATAGGTATCCTAGACAGACAGGACTATATACAGGAATCCATATGCCAACTACCTGAAAAAGAAACATGTTTGATTTTACAAGGTGATTCCACCACAACATATTACAGTTTATTCAACATAGTAGAATAAAGTTTGTGCTTGGGGTATTTTCAGAACAGGCAAATTGGAACAAGGTTAGGTGCCCCACCATGCCATTTTTTTAATTCCCTAAAATACATACGGATGCCTGTCAACCTTTAGGTAGACTTATAGTTGCAATCATCGGGAGTTAAACCAGACCAACAGCCTGGTACACTTGGAAAAGAAAATTCCCCAAAACTCACTTGCCCCATCTACATGCATGATACTGAAGCACAGTCAGCACTTTCATTTGCTCCTGCATCCATTTAAAGCTGAAATGCTGCCTCGCCGATTTTTTAGCAGTAGCAGCCATTTTGGAGCTTTCTTTCCCATCATCTCAGCCATTCTGATGCCTGAATTCAACTGACATAACTGACAATGCACAGTAACAGGAAAGCCAGTAGAATTTCCTGTTTGCAGGTGGCCTGCATATCCATCAGCCACCATTTTGTTTTTACAATTTACCACAGCAGGAGTTAGAAAAGGGTAAATTAATTTTTATGTGAAGCATAAACTGCCCATGCATATGAACACTGTTTGTTGTCTTAGTCCGGTTTAAGTCATTTTTGACTGTTGGTCTATCACTATGCAATTCAGTTTCTAACATTAGATAAAGTGGCTTTCCTACCCTTTAAATTGTTGGTTCATAAATATTTACACACTGAAACAAATTTAGTTTTTTTACCTGTTTACTGAAACACAATCAAGTTTTAGTTATATAACATGGCCATAAAGTCCAGACTTCCAGCTTTCATTTGAGGGTACCCACATTAAGAGATGCGAGATTAAGATGAGAGGTTTAGGAGTTTCAAAAGTAATTGAACAATTAACTCAAATGCTGTTCCATGGGCAGGTGTGGGATATTTCTTCCTTATGTCAATTAAGCAGATAAAAGACCTGGAGTTGATTTGAGGTGCGGTGTTTGCATTTGGAAGAATTTGCTGTGATGAAAACATGCAGCCAAAAGAGCTCTCCATGCAGGTAGAACAAGCCATTCATAACAGAAAAAATCCATCCAAGAAATTGCTACAATATGAGAAGTGGTAAAATTTACAGTTTGGTACTCCCTGAGGAAAAAAGAAAGCACTGGTGCACTAATTAATGCATTAATGCAAAAAGCCCTGGATGCCCGCAAATTCAGGCAGAAGTCCATGCTGGGGTTTGGAGTTTGCCCTGAACATGGAAGAACTGGTTGATGGGCTGCTGAGCCCAGGCAGCAGGCTGACCATCCTGCTATCAATGCCCAGCTCGTGCCCTGTCCGACCCATACCCCGCCCCCCAAAATTTCAGGAATGGGAGGAGGTGGGACCAGGCCACGACGGGGGATGGCTGCAAGCAGGCGAGCACACACAGTGCTGTCTGATATGAAAGATGAGGGCTTTTTCACAGTCTGCTATGGAAGATGATGGGGGCTCTGTCACAGTCTGCTATGGGATGATGGGGGGCTCTGTCACAGTCTGCCATGGGATGATGGGGGGCTCTGTCAAAGTCTGCTATAGAAGATGATGGGAGTTGTTCTGCAACACATTCTTCTATACGGATTATGAAGGTTCTTCTACAACGCAGTCTGCTATGCCATCTTCCTCCTCCTGCAGGGCTTCTGTGTCCTGCGCTGTTTCTTCGTCCTTCGGGGATCCCCTCCAGCCTTTAGATGTGGTGCCACTGGCTGTGCCACCATCTGGATGAAGGGGGATTATAGGTTCCCCTTTCTTTCTTCCTCGCTACCCAGCAATTGACTAAAGTGAGGGGCGGGGGAGCTGGCTTTTATGTTTGGAGGCGTGGCCTTCATGGAAACTCCCTGATGTAATTGCTGTCATCACAAAATGGGAGGGCTGAGAGGGAATATTCCTGTACCATCCCCTCTAGGCCCCTCCCCTTGTGTGATGTCATAATATAAAAGTCGCTCCCCAGCAGCTCATCATGAAGTCCACTGCCAGGAGTTGGGTTTAACAGTAGGGTAACCTGTGTTCTCCTCCTTTCTAATATGCCACCAGAGAGTTCTTAGATGATCCAGAGGCATACATTTGAAGGAGCCTGTATGGGAGCCCAAGGAGGAGGTAAGTATAATAGAAGTAATCAAGAAGTTTATTTTTTCAAACACGTGTGTGTTTTTTATGCACTACAAATGGACTGGTAAGGAGTCCCATGGACCCCATACCAGTTCATACTCTATTAGCCGCACCAAAAATGGCCAGGGTGGAGCAGATGAGTCGGCAGTCCATAGCATGGACTGGTGTGGGGCACCGGACCTGTGCTATAGGGCATATGAGCTTGTAGTGGTCAGGGCCAGGGGTTGGCTGGGTGGCCCTTGAGCCCTGGAATTACAAGCCCCTATGCTTGGTTTGCCAGTTTGCAAATGCTGAGAGAGGGGGAAAAAATGTATTATTCCAGGGCTCAAGGGCCACCCAGCACTGCCCTGGCCCTGACTATTACAAGCTCATATGCCCTTTAACAGTGGTTCTCCCACTTATTCTGTTTTAAGCAAGAAAGAATAATGTTTTACTGTTAAAATAATATACCAAACCTGTCAGACCCCCCCTTGTGGTGGCACCCGTGAACATTGCTGTGTACCCCCTGGGTTATGTTCACCACATCCCTGTGACCTATAGCATAGGACCGCTGCCCCACACCAGCCCATGCTATGGGCTGCCAGGCCCATCTGCACCACCCTGGCCATTGGTGGTGCGAGTAATGGAGTATGAATTGGTGTAGGGGTCCATGGGACCTCTTACCAGTTTATTTGGAAAGTGTACAAGAAATATACACACATGTTTGAAAAAAAATGTATTCTTCTTAATAAACTTACATTTCCCCTCCGGGCTCCCACACAGGCTTCTTTAAATGTATGCCACCGGGACATCTAAGGATGTTCCAGTGACATTTGGAAAGGAGGAGAACACAGGTTCCCCTCCTGTTCAACCCGGCCCCTGGCCGCAGACTCCATGATGAGTGTCATTTATATTAGGCTTCACGCCCTTTCTGGAATCTACTCAAAGTCACTTATGACATCACAAAAGGAAAGGGGCCTAGAGGGGGTGGCATGTGAATATCCCGTCTAGGCCTCGCCCCTTTCAATGGAGCTTCCATGGAGTTTCCATGTTCCCCCAGCTTCTGACGGCTGGCGCACTACATCTACAGGCTGGAGGCCCAGAAGAGCCCTAAATAAAGACGAGGAGACAGCGCGGGACACAGAAGACCCATAGGAGGAGGAAGACGCTGCTGGTGGGGGATAGAATGTGGAAGACAGGTGAGCATAAGTTAAATATTTTTTGTGGACTGTTTCACTTGGGGTGAACTGGTAAGAGAAATCCAGGGGACCCCTATATCAGTTCACAATGGTCAGAAGCCGACAGGCGGCCTCAGCGGGTGCCATGCCAGAAAAACGACACATTACCTGCACTCCCATTTGGGGAATTGGGGGTGCAGAAGAGCCCAGTGTCCATTGATGTGGGTATGGGGTTCTTCCAGGGGTACCTTGGACACCCCTGGAAGAGCCCTGAGCCTATACCAAAGGAAATAATGGCTTGTAACTTGCATGGACAGGGGCTGCTAATATCCCTGGGTTTCAAGCCCATATGCTTGGTTTCCAGGCTGTTAGCCTTTAGGGGGGAGCCTTTTTTGGGGAAAAAAACTGAATAAACAGCTAAGAAACTTTTTCTGCTTTAATAAATGCCACTTAAGCAGCAATCATTATAACAAGGAAAATGGACAAAAAAAAATTTGGACAAACATTTTTGTGTTAGATACAAATTGTATAGTATCGAATGAAAAATGCCAAAAATGTCAAAAACAATCTAAAAAAAAAACCCATGGGCTGTTTCAATGTTAAATTGAATGCAACACTGAAAACTTAAAAAATACAATTAAAAAATAAAAAGTGGGGGCGTGGCTTGGGCATGGGCGAGTAAGGAGTGCTGAAGAGGAGCTCCGTGAAGCCCTTTACTTTATAGACAACTGCCAAATCATTCGGGATCAACAAGACATGGGGTCCCAGTAGAAGAAGAGGGGAGTGCGGAGGTCTGGAGTGGCACCCCGAGCCGGGATTGCCAGGTTCCTGGCCCCCCCTGCCACACGAGGGACACAGAAGGGGGCGGAGAAGATGGCGCCGGCCGCGTCGCTGCGGCGAGACCAAAAGGAGGAGGAGGGAGTGGTGGGAGGCGAGTCCCCAGGCCGCCCGAGCACGAGTGGCGGAGGAGGAGGACAACCGTAAGAGGCGGAGAAGCCGAGAGGGGAGGACGTGAGGAGCGGCTTCAGTGGAGGTGAGGGGGGGTGAGGAGGGGAGGCAGAGGAGAGACATGTGTGCGAGGAGTCGGGCCAGAGCGGCGGTGACAGTGGCACGAGCAATCGAGCTGATGCTGATGATGTAAAGGGGGGAGACAGCAGGAAACCCCAGGCAATGTTTAGTGAAGCCAGGTGCCACAATGCAGTAGAGGTGGGCTTACCAGTTTGTAGCAGCACAGGAGGAAGGGGGCTGGGGGCCACTGCGAGGAGACTTCCCCCTCCAGAAATACAAGGGAGGGGACACGCTCTCCCATAGCGAGCCCAGCCATGATCTTTGACTTAAACAGCAGCAGCAGTGACAGCAGCACAGGGGAGATGAGGCTCGATCCCCCGGAGTCCCCGGAGGGGAGAAGTAGTGACAGTTTGGGAGTCCCAGCCCTCGCCCACGCAGGGAGGCCTTCGTATCCCCCCCTCACCAACATGCCAACCCGGACAGGCAGCTGGAGCGCAGATGGAATGGCTAGAGGGAAGATTTTCGTCCCCGGCTGCAACTCCCCACAGGGATTGCTCACCACAGACAGAGAGATATTGGGGGGCAACGTTAAGAAGCCTCCTGCAGTCTTTGGCTACTAAAGACAACCTACAAGCCCTCCCCTCCAAGGCGGACCTAGAGTCAATGGCGCTCCGCATCGAGAAGGCAGTTAGGAAAGATATTGAGGACTTGCAGCAACAGACAGCTACGTTAGATGCAAGAACGGTGGCGGTGGAGCGAAACCAGGAGGAGATGTCCCGAGAACTATCAGAGCTGGCAGGTCTACAACGAGAAGTCTGACGACAGCAGAGGGAAATGCAGTTGCATCTGGATGATTTGGAAAATCGGGGAAGAAGAAATAACGCAAAATTTAGGGGGATACTGGAAGAGATAGGTGGCGATAGGCTGAGACCATCGGCGCAGGCGAGCTTCAATTCTCTGCTGGGAAGACCGCCGGTTTGAGCAGATCCACAGAATAGTGAGCAGGCCGCTGGGGGGCCAAGGATCCCC
Organism: Gastrophryne carolinensis; assembly: GCA_027917425.1. Classification (NCBI taxonomy): domain Eukaryota; kingdom Metazoa; phylum Chordata; class Amphibia; order Anura; family Microhylidae; genus Gastrophryne; species Gastrophryne carolinensis. The sequence continues at coordinate 526,982,288 of CM051235.1, read as the reverse complement.
TCGGGACGTCCTATGCAGGCTACTGTCATTTGAGGACAGAGAGGAAATAGTGAGAGCAGTGTGAGTAGGGGCCCGGTGAGCTGGAGCGGCACCAGGATCACACTTTTCCTGGACTTTTCAAGGCAAACACTTCACATGAAACGGATTTTACGCCCACTTCTGGAGAAGATCAAGAGCTCTGGGACCTCTTATAAGTGGGGTCACCCATTCCACTTAATAGTAAGGAAACAGGAAGAGTCGTTTTTTCTGAGATCACAAGAGGATCTACCGATGCGGTTTGAATTTCTATCGACAGACGCAATCCAGGTGCCTGATTGGTTGGTGGAGGCGTTGCGGGCCCCGCTTCAGCCCTTGCCACAGAGGCTGAGGAGGCCCCGTCCAGGGAGGGTGGGGGGGGCGTGGGAGGGGGGTAGGATAGACCGAGCATGACCGCGCTTGGAGGAATGGGTGCCACACGGGGGGGGAGGGGATAGGGGCACCCAAGGGAATAAACTTGGACGGGGTGATATATGATATCTGGTAATGAGTCATTGTCTTACTAGATTAAGGGGATCCCCCCGGGCATGTCCTGCTCCTGGTAGTTGATGGGGGATTACAGGTGTGGATGCCCTCTCTAGGCGTGGTCGTGGTCTCAGTCATACTTCTGTAATTTTGTCTGTGCCTCGATTTGTCTGTGCTTCCGAGCCAAAGATGCCTGGCTTGCAGTTAATGTGCCAACACAGCCTCTTACTAGTGATTCATTCTTCAAGCCGGTTATCTTAGCTTGTTTTATGTCCACAGAACACATAACACAATGATCTTCCTTTCTAGTGATATTCACTTTGTTAAAAGTTGTAGTTTTAAAGTACCTATCAGTTAATTATAAATTGTAGTTATTTGATCTGACGCAAGGTGACTATATGGGACCCATCAACTGGTCCGGGTTGGTTGGGGGGCTTCCTCCGCTGCTCCGCCCCCCACTGGGGGGCCCGCCTCGTCTGGGGACTGCATAATTCAGGCAGACTCTCAGTGAGATCTGATGGTCTGTCCCCTGGTGGGGGGGGGGGGGGGGGCGGGAGGGGACATATGCTGAGAGGTAACTTGAAGGAATAGCCTGAGTTGGAGAGTGGTCTCTGTTTTATTTATTTTTTTCTATAAGCTGTTTGCTGTTACAAACTAAGGAAATGCCATGTAGGTTTGCACTATAGATTCACTGTTCGTTTGGGTTGGGCAGAGCTCATTACGGCTGTGCTCAATCAATTTTCCCAAATAGGCGGCTGACTACCTCAGCAAAGCTAGCTTTGAGGAGGGCGGTTAGCATTTTTGGGAGTAGCTCCCTGAGTGTTTAGTGTAGTTATTGGGAGGGCTAGCCTCCTCCTTAGAAAACTTTTGGGCACCGGTAGTAACCGGTGTTAGGCGGTTTGTATTGTGTGTTTGTCTATAGTCTCATGTTCCCTGTTACCTATTGTATTTTCCTAGCACTCTGGCGGGCGGGATGGGGGGGGTCAATGCCTGACGATATGCTCTCTCAATGTTCCCTCGAAGAGGTCTCAGATCCTATATTCTCAGCACAAGAGGAAATGTCAAATTCTTTTTCTACAAGAAACTCATTTCAAGGAAGATAAGGTACCGAGCTGTAGGGATAGAAACTTCCCCATATGGTTCCACGCCCCGAACCCTGAAGCCAAAGCCAAGGGGGTGTCAATAGCAGTCCACAAAAATGCACCGTTTGTGTTGCTGGATAAGATGACAGACCCAGAGGGAAGCTACTTATTCATTAACCCTTTAACCGCCAGCCTACCTTGAGATTTTGTCACCCTTTGTTGCCAGATTATTTTGCACTATTTTGCACTCCCCATGTTCAACTGTGATTTTTGGGATTTCCCAGGAAAGTAATATATTGTTTTTTTTCAGCAGAGCCTGGGGGTTTAACATGAAATGTTTGTCATTTTATAAGTGTATTCTCAATATTTTTGGGTGAAAAATGTGCAAAAAAAAAAAAAAAACTATTTTTTACAATTTGTAGTGTTTTTTTGTAATAAAAAATGTAAGTTTGTCAATAAAATCTTATTGACTGTGAAACCCCAATTTTTCCCGGTTACAACGGTACCACATATGTATAGGTAGACACCCTTTCCTGCCCAGGAAACTCCCCCAAACTGAAACAACAACTATGCTATGCAATATGCGCACCTTGCAGTTTTTCAAGAAAAACAACCCTTTACATTTGAAATACCCCCCACAAACTATATATTTCCTAGAAGTATACACCTTAGGCTATCTAGGCTTACCAGGCTTGTTGACATGGGTGCAGTTTTCTGGAAGTAATCCCTCAATGTATTCTTTGGTTGCACAGGATTTCCCTAAAAATGAATAAAAAAGCAGAATCAAAACCACATTTTCCTAAAAAAAACTATATGCAAACCAGAAAAAACTGAAAATCTGAAAAAGCAACATCCCCCAAACAGAACGATACCCAACATGCATAGGTTCTGTCAAGGAAAGAGTTGCCAAACACACCAAAGTAAAGCATGTGCATAACGGTAATTTTACTTCAAAATTTCAGCTCTGCAGACAAAGTGCGCACCTTGTGCTTTTTCTACCTAACCAACCCTTTACATTTGGAATATCCCCCATAAACCATATATTCCCTGAAAGTACACATGTTAAGCTTTCTAAGCGTACCCAGCTTGTTGTAGTGGGCTCATCTTTCTGGAAGTGATATCTCGAAGAATTCTTAGGTTGCACAGGGTTTCACAAAAATATGTATAAAAAAGCAGAATAAAAAACACCTTTTCCTAAAATATCAATATGCAAATAAGAAAAAGCAAGCTAAATAGGAAAGCGCAAGGTCCCGCGAGCAGAACAATACCCAACATGCATAGGTACCTGTAACCTTTTAACTGCCAGCCTACCTGAGATTTTGTCACCCTCTGCTAACAGGATATTTTTCACCATTTTGCGTGATGTTTGACTGTGATTTTTGCAGGAATTTCCAAGAAAATGGCATATTTTCTTTTTGTTGCAGAGTTTAGGCTTTAACATGAAATGTCTTGTTTGTATTTTTTCTTTTTTTATATATTTTTAAATAAATAAGTAAAAAAAAAATAAAAAAAAAATATTTTTTAAATTGTCGCCTTTATTTTAACAAAAACATTTATTTTATTAAAGAAAACCATAATGCATGTGAAAGCCCCCTTTCTCCCGATTACAATGATACCACATATGTATCGGTAGCCCCCCGTTCCTGTCCAGCTGATCCCCTAAACTGAAAAGAGCACTTTATAACATTTACAAATAAAATACAACTACTATCCACATAATAAAGGGTTAAATAAAAAAAATTGGTGAGGGGTCCCCCTTCAAAGGGGGGGGGGGACACAGTTTCTTGGGGGAATTTTAAGGGTTTTTTTGGAAGACAGGTAATGGGGGGTCTCGGAGTTAATGGCAAGTCACTCACTAGCCGCAGGTGACTTGCCAGACCCAGAGCCTTGTGAACTGGTATAGGGGTCTCATAGATCCCTTACCAGTTCACAAAGGGTTAAAAGTAAAAAAAAAAAACACAGAGACACACTTTGAAAATACTTTTTTTTAATATTTTTTTTAATACTTACCTCCCATCCATCCCTGTGTCCCATGCTAATAACTTCTTCTGCTCTCCTGCTGCTGCTGGAAGCCTTTTATACCTACTGGGTTACAGGTAACATAGGGTTAATAAAAAAAAAATGACATAGGGTCCCCCCCAAAAATGGCGTGAGGTCCCCCCCACCCAGCGTAACCAGCCTGTGACCAGCTATGGGGGCTTGTAGAACAGGGCGCAGGGGCCAGCTTTAGAGGCCCCTGGCCCTGCAGGCTACAAGCTGTCATAACCTAGGGCCACGGCTCTCCTGCCCCCCCCTGGGCTTTGGGGAGGCAGGTAATTTGGGGGGCCAGGGGTAATGGCAAGTCACCTGCTAGCCGCAGGTGACTTGCCAGACCCCCGAGCCTTGTGAACTGGTATAAGGGGTCTCATGGACCCCTTACCAGTTCACAAAGGGTTAACAGTAAAAAAAACAGACACACACACTTTTCAAAATAAGTTTATTAAAAAAAATATTTTTTTTTTACTTTACTCACCTCCGATCTTCATCTCCTGTGTCCCGCGGCGATCTGATGTCAGTGACGGTTGGGCAGAGAAGGGGGGAGGCAGGCGATCAGAGGATCGCCTACCTCCCTCCTTCTCTGTCCAGCCGTCACTGGCATCTGAGAGCTGAACTGCCGGGTGCCCCGATGACACCGAGCGGTGACGTCATCGGCCCCGCCCCTTGGCGGGGCTAGAATCGGAGCTCCGGAGGGAGGAGGGCTGTTATGCCCCCTCCCAGAAGATGGAAGAGCGGGGGGGTGATCGGAGCCCCCCCCCCCCCCCGTGAAGAGGAGAGCTGGAGCCGGCGGAAGCCATCGGGCATGAAGGTAAGTAACTGTCCTTTTTTTTTTTTTTTTTTTGCAGGCGATCCCGGCCGCTGCTGAAATGGGGGGGCACCCTATTTTGGGCACTCCCCTGCACAGCCGGAGGAGTCCCAATGGGCGATCAGAGCCCCTCTGGCTGAAGAGGAGATCCGACCGGATCGAACGAGGGGTCGGGTAAGTGCATTTTTTTTTTACTTTTTATGCTGTAAGTGGGGAAAGTCAGGCACGTAAAATTTACGTGGCTGGCAGTTAACTGCAGGGGAGGCAGCCACGTAAAGGGTTAAGGCCCAAATAGGGGGGAAAAAGACATATATCATATATCTACCGAACATAGATCAGGTGAAAGCAGTCCAGAAGATCTTTTGGGCCTTGGACGACTTCACAGAGGGGGTGGAGATAATAGGGGAGGATTTCAATATGGCCATTGAACCACTCTTAGACACCTCAATGGGACGGTCTTCCTTGTCTTATGCAAAACTGAGGGCATTTAAAATACTTCTCCATGACAGACAATTGATGATGTCTGGCGAATATGTAATCCTGGGGTTAAAGACTTTACCTTCTATTCAAACATCCATGCTTCATACAGCAGGATAGACTATTTTTTCGTACGTCACCATGCGCTTCAGTGGTCCATGTTGGCAACCATTGGTACTAGAATTTGTTCGGACCATGCCCCCCTATTGCTGTCACTGGAGTTGCCAGGGCTGACAGGAAGGCCCTGGCAGTGGCGACTGAACGAAGGCCTTTTGCAGTATGAGGTATGTTCCATGGCAATAACTGAGGGGATTACAGATTTTCTGAAGAACCCTGAACTTGATACAACTAGGCTTCCCATGCAATGGGAGGCACTAAAATGTAGCCTGAGGGAGATCCTTATCCAGCACGCAACAAGGTTGAAGAGAGAGAGGGGGCAAAGGTGGTGGGATGGATTGATAAAGTATCCAGACTAGAGATCTCACACAGAGACCGAACCCATCTATTCTAATGGAACTGACAAAAGCCAGAAATGAGCTGCTGAGCTTATTAAACAAAATATCCAGCAGGCAGAGAGAACTGGCGAATAGATTTTACTACGAGCATAGCAACAAATGTGGCCGGCCTTTAGCTAGACTATTGCACCCCCGACAGTGTCAGACGTATATACCAACCATAAAAGATGAGGACGGTGATCTAGTGTAAGGAACTTACCTGGGAATCTGTCCCGCGGTGCCTCCGCACACTCACTGGTGGCGCGGCCCCTCTGGCGGCCGTGCCAGGCAGCCGCCCCTCCAGCGTCGGGCGCACCGGTGTCCCCCGGCGGCGCTGCTCCCAGCGCATTCGCCGGGGGCAGATTTAAAAGGACCAATCCTGACCCAGGAATCCTCTGCTCTGGGGAGGTCAGGGAATGGACAGCCTGACTCCTATCAGGGGTGAGATCGTGTGTTGCACCTTCAGCACATTCCCCTTCCCATTGGTCAGTCACCATTTAAATATTTTCCCGCCCGAACCACCAGTGCCTGTTATAGCCATTTACTAGCTTGGGAGTGCTTCTGAATCTCGTCTTAGTGTGTTTGATCCGGCTTCGTCCTTGACTACTCCTGCTCGCTGCCTGAACCGACCTTCTGCCTGTCTGACTTCGTTTCTGCTTAACCCCTTGGATACCGCGCTTCTGTGGTCACCCGGCCTTGACCCTTGCCAGTCCCGACTACTCTTTGCCTTGCCCCTTGGTTTTGACGTTTACAGACTTTGGTGCATGAACTCCTGATTTGGGATACCCCGCAGTTCATCCGTCTTTATCGTAAGCCAGCAATCTTTGCGCCAGTAAGACCTGGGGGCAACCGAGTCTGGAGAGGCATAACCCGTGTCTCCAGCGAGCGGGGGCTTGTCTATAGGCACAAGAGGTGGTAGAGATTGGGGATTGTTGGCTCACGAGAGGAGGGTGTCCAGCGGTCCCTGACAGTATAACAGGCCAGAACTATGGACCAAATTTTGGAGCAGGTGCAGCCCTTGACTGCGGCTGTTGAGCACCTGGCTCATCGAGTGGCGGCCCAGGAGAACCGTCCAACTCCTATCAACCCAGTCCCTCTGGGGGCACCGGCCATCCATCCTGTGGAACCCAAGATACCACTCCCGATAAGTTCACTGGGGACAGAAGCAAGTTTTCCAACTTTCGGGATGCCTGCAAACTTTATTTTCAACTCCGCCCACACTCCTCTGGCTCCCAAGAACAACGTGTGGGCCTGGTCATCTCCCTCCTGCAAGGGGACCCACAGTCCTGGGCATTCGGCCTGTCACCTCAGGACCCAGCACGGCAATCGGTCGATGTGTTTTTTTCAGCTATGGAAATTCTTTATGATGACCCAGATAGGGGTGCCACTGCTGATGCCAAACTGCGTTCCTTGCGACAGGGTCGCCGGCAGGCCGAGGAGTATTGTTCCGAATTCCGTCGGTGGGCTGTGGACTCTCTGTGGAATGACCCTGCTCTGTGTGGTCAATTCCGGTTGGGCCTATCTGACGCCATTAAGGACATTTTTGTGAATCACCCTGTACCTCAGTCTTTGGATGAAACCATGCAACCCGCTATCCGAATCGACCGGCGTTTACGGGAGAGACGCCTTGAAAGAGGGGCGCATCCCGATACCAGCTGGAAAGCTGGAGCTCCAGCCCCTTTACCAGTCGAGGAACCTATGCAGCTGGGAGCTACCAAGCTTTCTGAGGCTGAGAGGCGTCGGCGATTGACAGAAGGACTGTGTCTCTACTGTGGGGGGACCGGTCACCTGGTCAGAGTCTGCCCCAAGAAGCAGCCGGGAAACTTCAGAGCCTAGGTGGGGTCGAGGGAACCCACCTAGGCTGTAAGGTATTTCCTCAGATTTATTCCCAGTTTATGGTCCCAGTCCAGATTAAAGTGGACCTTGAATTTAAAAATTTGGAGGCCCTTCTTGATTGTGGGGCTGCAAGGAATTTTCTTGACTTAGAGCTAGCTCAAAGTTTGAAGATTCCGCTCCAACCTCTGTCTAAGGTTATCCGGGTTTTAGCCATTGATGACACACCTATTGCGGGGGGCCTCATACACTTTAAGACCCCACCAGTGTTTCTTAGAGTGGGAGCAGGGCATTCTGAATGGATTTGCTTTTTTGTCTTAAAAATGCCCTTAACTCCATTAGTACTCGGGTTGCCTTGGTTACAAAAGCATAACCCTTAGATTGACTGGGCTGCAAGGCAGATTACTAAATGGGGCCCGTCATGTTTCCAGTCCTGTTTGGAAGTCCCGGTGCGTGCCACACAGCTACTCCCCGATGGGGTTCCAGGCCCTTATCATGATTTTCTCGATGTATTTTCGGAAAAAGCGGCGGATGTTCTTCCACCTCATAGGTCCTTTGACTGCCCCATAGAACTTCTTCCGGGGACTATGCCACCCAGGGGAAAAATCTATAATTTGACCCGGGCGGAAAACAAAGCTATGAAAGATTACATAGCTGAGAATTTACAGAAGGGGTTCATCCGGGCATCCACTTCTCCGGCTGGGGCGGGTTTTTTCTTTGTTGAAAAAAAAGATGGGGGGCTCCGCCCCTGTATAGATTACCGGGGTTTGAATAAAATAACCATTAAAAATAAATATCCCCTTCCTCTGATTGATGGGTTATTTACACAGATCATCGGGGCCCAAGTCTTTACCAAGTTGGATCTACGGGGGGCCTATAACTTGATAAGGATCCGTCAGGGTGATGAATGGAAGACCGCCTTCAACACCCAAGATGGGCATTACGAGTACCTTGTGATGCCCTTTGGTTTGTGTAACGCCCCGGCCGTCTTCCAGGACTTTGTAAACAAAATTGTTAGAGAGTATTTGGGTCGCTTTGTAGTAGTGTACCTCGATGATATTTAGATTTTTTCTTCCACTTTAATGGAACATCGTGAACATGTTCGCCTTGTCTTACAAAAATTAAGAGAGAATTGCTTATACGCTAAACTCAAGAAATGTGTATTCGAGGTTCCTGAGGTCCCTTTTTTAGGGTATATAATTTCTAACACTGGGTTATCTATGGATCAGGCTAAGGTCAAAGCTGTACTTGAGTGGGAGCAACCTAGAGATTTAAAGGGGCTACAACGATTCCTGGGATTCGCCAACTTTTATAGGAGATTTATTAAGAACTTCTCCACTCTAGTAGCACCTCTCACAGATCTCACCAAGAAGGGGAGCTTCCCATCACCCTGGCCGGAACGATCCTTTCAAGCCTTTAGAAAGTTAAAAGAAGTCTTTAGCTCTGCCCCAGTATTAGTTCACCCAGAATGTCAATGAGCTTTTATAGTCGAAGTTGACGCTTCCGAGCTTGGTGTTGGGGCAGTTCTCTTGCAGTACAACGGTTCCCCGGAACGACTTCACCCTTGTGCTTTTTTCTCGAAAAAATTCAATCCCGCTGAGCGGAATTATGACATTGGGAATCGGGAGCTCTTGGCAGTTAAACTAGCCTTTCAAGAATGGAGACACTGGTTAGAAGGGGCCCAGTTCCCTGTTAGGGTCTTCAGGGACCATAAAAATTTAGAATATATTCAGTCTGCAAAGAGGTTAACCCCTAGGCAAGCTCGTTGGTCCCTGTTCTTTTCCCGATTTAACTTTACAATTACTTATAAACCGGGGTCAAAGAACGTAAAAGCTGATGCCTTGTCTCGAAGCTTTTCCACGACTAACTTACCTGAGGGGAAGAATTTGCCCATACTGTCACAACACATGGTGGTAGCTGTGATTCAGCCGAACCTCTCTGACCTGAATCAGTTTCAGTCTGAATCTCCGCCTGGTAAACCGGCTCATGTCCAGTTTGTACCTGCGTCACATCGTTCGGCCATCCTACAGCAATTTCATGCCTCTAAAACTGTAGGCCATCCTGGAGTTAAGAAAACCATTTCCATGTTGTCACGTCATGTTTGGTGGCCCTCTATTAAAAAAGATGCTCAGGATTATGTTCGAGCCTGTAAGATTTGTGCCCGGAGTAAAACCCCTAGACATTCTCCTGAAGGTTCACTGTTGCCCTTATCCATTCCTTCCCGACCATGGACACACCTTGCCATGGATTTCATCACCGATCTTCCATCATCGCAGGGGTTTACCGTCATCTGGGTGGTGGTAGATTGGTTCAGTAAGATGGCACACTTTATCCCGTTAAAAAAGTTACCAACCGCTCAAGACCTTGCACAACATTTTCTAACACATATATTCAGACTCCATGGAATCCCGGAGGATGTGGTCTCTGACAGGGGGGTACAGTTTGTCTCTCAGTTTTGGAGGGCATTTTGTGCCAGGTTGGGGTTCTCTGTCTCTCTGTCCTCTGCATTTCATCCCCAATCAAATGGACAGACAGAGAGAACCAACCAATCACTGGAGCAGTACCTTCGATGTTTTGTTTCCGATGTCCAGACAGATTGGTTACTGTACCTTCTGTTTGCAGAGTTTGCTCTAAATAATGTCACCCATACTTCCACAGGGGTTTCCCCGTTTCGCTGTGTCTTCGGTAGGTACCTCAAGTTTTCTGCTTTGTCCCAAGAACCCTCTAGTGTGCCCTCGCTTGAGGAATGGTTGTCCCAATGGCCGGACTTATGGGCAAAGATCCAGCAAAACTTGACCAGGGCTGTCGGCCAGCAGAAAACTTTTGCCGATCACGGTCGGTCTAGTGACCCTGATTATGAGGTGGGGGAGTTAGTTTGGCTTTCCACCAAAAATTTGGCATTACGTCAACCCTCTGCTAAGCTAGGTCCAAGGTTTATTGGCCCTTTTCCTATACTACGGAAGATTAATCGAGTTACTTATCGCCTTGATCTCCCTCCCTCCATGAAAATTTGCAATTCTTTTCATGTTTCCCTTTTAAAATCTGCCAAGGGTATTGAGCCAGATACTTCCCCTGCTGCCATTCTGGTAGACGGGCAGCAAGAATTTGAGGTAGCCCGGATATTGGACTCACGTTTCTTCCGAAACTCTCTCCAGTACCTAGTAGATTGGAAGGGATACGGTCCAGAAGAGAGGTCTTGGGTCCCGGCCAGAGATGTCCACGCAGGGAGGTTGGTTAGGAAGTTTCACAGAGAGAACCCTCAGAAACCCAGCTTGGAGGGTCCAGAGGCCCCTCCTCAAGGGGGGGGTAATGTAAGGAACTTACCTGGGAATCTGTCCCGCGGGGCCTCCGCATGCTCACTGGTGGTGCGGCCCCTCCGGCGGCCGCGCCAGGCAGCCGCCCCTCCAGCGTCGGGCGCACCGGCAGCCGACGGCCGTGCACGTGCTCGCGTGCGAGCACGTTCCCTTTATGTCCCCCGGCGGCGCTGCTCCCAGCGCATTCGCCGGGGGCAGATTTAAAAGGACCAATCCTGACCCAGGAATCCTCTGCTCTGGGGAGGTCAGGGAATGGACAGCCTGACTGGCCAGGGCGGTCCAGTCCCTGGAGTTTCTCCTATCAGGGGTGAGATCGTGTGTTGCACCAATCAGCACATTCCCCTTCCCATTGGTCAGTCACCATTTAAATATTTTCCCGCCTGAACCACCAGTGCCTGTTATAGCCATTTACTAGCTTGGGTGTGCTTCTGAATCTCGTCTTAGTGTGTTTGATCCGGCTTCGTCCTTGACTACTCCTGCTCGCTGCCTGAACCGACCTTCTGCCTGTCTGACTTCGTTTCTGCTTAACCCCTTGGATACCGCGCTTCTGTGATCACCCGGCCTTGACCCTTGCCAGTCCCGACTACTCTTTGCCTTGCCCCTTGCTTTTGACGTTTACAGACTTTGGTGCATGAACTCCTGATTTGGGATACCCCGCAGTTCATCCGTCTTTATCGTAAGCCAGCAATCTTTGCGCCAGTAAGACCTGGGGGAAACCGAGTCTGGAGAGGCATAACCCGTGTCTCCAGCGAGCGGGGGCTTGTCTATAGGCACAAGAGGCGGTGGAGATTTGGGATTGTTGGCTCACGAGAGAAGGGTGTCCAGCGGTCCCTGACATCTAGTACTTGATCCAAAGGGTATAGTAGAAGTATTCAGGCAGTTTTACTCTCAACTATACAACATAGGCGGCGGGCAGAGGGGGGGCGGACCGGGAGATGGAGATAGAGTCGTATGTGGGGGAGACGGGATTACCAGTTTTGGACAGCCAGGATAGAGAGGCATTGGAGCAGCCATTTGAACAAACAGAACTGTTAAAGGCCATGGCCTCGACACAGTCGGGGAAGAGCCCAGGCCCGGAAGGGTTTACAATATAATTCTACAAACAATTCAAGACCCAACTGGTCCTGTTTATGACCAAAATTTTTAATGCAGTCTCGGACAGGTGCTGCTTCCCAACACAGACCCTGGAATCACACATCACGGTCTTGCCCAAGGCAGGGAAGGAGCAAACGATCTGTAACAGCTATAGACCAATCTCGTTAATCAACCTAGATGTAAAACTCTTCTCCAAAATGATAGCTAACAGATTAAAAAGGCTACTACCTGCTTGGGCACACACAGACCAGGTAGGGTTTGTGTGGGGAGGGGAGGCCTGGGATAATACCATAAAGACTATTCTCCTGAACTCATACGCTAGGACAAAGAAAATCCCTATGTGCCTCCTGTCAGTTGATGCTGAAAAGGCGTTCCACAGGGTTAGTTGGAAATTCCTGGAACAAACGTTGAGACAGGTGGGGTTAGGACCGGTTTTAAGGGGAAAGATACAGGCTCTTTATAGCAGCCCCACAGCAAAGGTTAGAATGAATGGGCTTTTGTCCTCAGCCTTCCAGATAGGTAACGGGACGAAACAGGGCTGTCCTTTATTGCCTCTGTTATTTGTCCAGGTAATGGAGCATTTGGCCGTAGCGCTACGTAGGCACCCTGATATGAAGGGGGTAGAGGTAGGAGGCAAGATGCACAAACTGGCGTTATATGCAGACAACTTACTGCTGTATATCACGTCTCCTCATATATCCCTGCCATCAATAATAAAGGAGTTTCAGAGGTTTAGTAGAGTTAGCAATTTTAAGGTCAATATGTCCAAGTTGGAAATGTTGAACATAAGCACAGAGGACCGGACCCTAGTTCAGAGGTTGGAGAGGAACTTCCCCTTTAAATGGTGTAAGGAGGCTATAGACTATTTAGGAGTCCTTGTCCCAGCTGACCCTATCTTGTTGTTCAATCTGAACTATGAACCCTTACTTCCAAGGATTAGAAGGGACCTGGAGGGGTATGGGAAAAAGGTACCTCCTGGCTGGGAATAATAAATGTCCTAAAGATGGATATGCTACCAAAATTGTTATACATTTTTCAAGCGATTCCCATTCACAGCAATAAACGTTTTTTCAGACAAATTAGATCAGAGATGGTGAGGTTTATATGGGGAGGCAAAAAGAGCCTAGATTGAGCTTTCGGAAACTGGCCAGGCGAAAGGAGCGGGGTGGGGTTGGTCTGCCAGATGTAGAGAACTACCATAGAGCAGCGGTGTAGGTGAGGATGGTGGACTGGTACCATGGGAAAGGGTCCAAGCAGTGGGTCACGATAGAGCAGGACATGCAGGCAGGTAGCGTAAAATGTCTCCCCTGGGCGTACCCAAAGATGATCTTGAGGGAGAAGTTGCCGTTTTGACGGCCCAGCTGCTTCTGATATGGGAGGACTGTCTCAAAAACTTAAAAATAGCAACAAGGCCAGGCCCAATGACACCTCTATTCGATAACCTAGAGTTCGAACCTAGAACGGGGGTACAGAAATTCCTGATTTGGAACACGTCTGAGAATATTAGGCTAAGGCACACATTGGTACAGGGTAGGCCGCCCACGGTGGGAGAGTTAAGCGCCCAGGGAGGGGGGAGGGTTTCCTGGCTGGCAGCAAACCAACTATGAAACTACCTGGGCTCACTGGGGGATTTAGGGAGGATCACCAGAGAATGCTCCCGGTTTGAGAATCTGCTGGAAGCAACAGAAATGCCAGAGAGAGTCATTTCAGCCCTGTATGGGATGTTGATGGGGGGGGCTGGGACGTGAAGTTGGATTTTGTAGCGGAGGGGGAGATCGGGAGGACCTTCGAGGAGGAGGAGTGGGAGAAGGCCTTTTTTCTTACCCATAAAATGGCTAGGCCATGCAAAGCCCAAGAGAAAAACTTTAAATTGGTGGTACAGAAGCACTGCCCGCATCCATCAGATCTTCCCCACGGTTCTGGATACATGCTGGAGATGCAACGTAGCTCGGGGAACTCTTTTGCACATATGGTGGGAATGCCCCAGCATCAATAGTCTCTGGACCAATATCCTTTCGTTGTATGAGGAGGCGTATCCCTCTCCAATTCCAAACACCCCCGAGATAACACAGTTATCCATGCTTCCAGGTAGCAGGCAAACAGGTAAAGGAGGAGTCCTGAGACACTTATTGATGGTTGCGAGATCAGTGATTCCAAGATATTGGAAGAGAACCGCAGTACCATCCTTGATAGAGCTCAATAACATCATGAGAATGGAGGAACTCACGGCTGATTTGAGGGGAGAGGGTGAAAAGTTTAGGAATACGTGGGTAGCTTGGATAGTGTTCAAAGATTCGGACCAGGGGAGGAGGAGGTTAGCTGAGATACAATTACAATAGGAGGGGCCTCCCTCTTCTCCTTTTGCCTTGCTTCCCCTCCCTTGTCCCTTTTACGTCTCACCCCACCTCCGGCCCTTGTGTGTCAGTGTCTAGGTGAGATGTATGTTTGTTTGTCCACCAATGAGTGTGTTGAGCTTACCTGATCTGCAGATTGATACACAACAAGGAACCAGAGTGGAATGGGTGAACATAGGTCCGTGACAGACAACGTAATTCAAATAACCCAAACTACTCTGGGGGCTTGGACGTCCTCTTCACAAAGTGGAATCACGATAATGCTGGGTCCCCCAACCCCCCGAAAAGGGGAGGAATAGAATGTTGAAGGAGAAACGGCTAGTTATACTAGAGATGTTACGTTGGGAGACCTGGGCGGTTTTCACGAACGAGACAGGGAGGGTGAGGAGGAGCGGGCAGTTTATGAAGGTTGGGGTAATGCAATGTACTGTCACATGTTTTGCATTTTGTATTGTGTGTTGTCAATTCATGTATATGTGATATGCTGAAAATGTAATAAAAATAAGATTAAACATAAAAAATAAAAAGTGAGGCTATTCTTCATTAGATAAAAATTGTATTAGATAAAGAAAAAAATGCCAAAAAATACCAAAAATATAAAAAAAACCCACAGGCAATTTCAATGTTAAATTGAATGTCGTTAAAAGCAGCATTTAGTAAAACAATGAAAACTGAAAAAATACAAGGCTATTCAAGCTATTCTTCATTAGTTACATTTTTTTCTAATGTAGAATACCAATAAAAAATGTATCTATCAAAAAATGCTAAAAAAACTGCCAACAAATAAACTAAAAACAGCGGGCAGTTTCAATGTCTAATTGAATGCCATTAAAAACATCATTTAGTAAAAAGTTGAAAACTGAAAAAATACAATTAAAAAATAAAAAGTCAAGCTGTTCTTTGTTAGATAAAAATTGTATCTAATGAAAAATGTCCAAAATATATAAAAAAAATAAACCCGCAGGCAGTTCTAATATCAAATTGAATACCATTAAAAGTGGCATTTAGTAAGACACTGGAAACTGAAAAAATACAATTAAAAAATAAAAACTCAGGCTATTCTTTGTTAGATAAAAATCTTATCTAATGAAAAATCCCCCCCCCCCCAAAAAAAAAAAAATAATAAAAATAATAAAATTTGCCGAAAAATTACTCAAAATATTTTAAAAAAATGCAGACAGTTTCAATGTTCCATTGAATGGTGTTAAAAGCAGCATTTAGTAAAACACTTCCGCCGCTCGCTGACAGCGTAGCCGGCCTGCCCGCTCCCACCATGCCGGCATTTTTTTTTTTTATTTCAGGGAAAATTCGATCGGCACGAACCAAAAAAAATTCGGGTTCGTGCCGAATCGAATTTTCCCTGAAATTCGGAGCGAATTCCGGTTCGTCCGAACCGGTTCGCTCATCCCTACTGTTTGACATCTACTGTATACATGGACAGTCATAAACTGCATAATATTTTTTATAATAAGGTAGATCTCACTAAATAGTTTTCTAATTTATTGTTAAAATATACATTTCCATCTTTTCCAATAACTTTTTTATGAGCCAGAAAATATCTGATCTCCTCAGAATCCTCATTAATACTCAGTGAGGACTTTTATTAATTGTGCATTGCTTTTATCCAATTTGGATGTCTTGTATTTCACCACTAATATAATTAGTTTTAGAGACTTTTCACTTAAAATAAAATGAAATTCCCATAGCTGAAAAACACAAATGTGGGTAGTATTTTTATTAGTCCACAAGGGATCATATTAGTATTGATATAGTGTTTCAAGGCACATTTATTCCACCAGATTCCACTTTCATTTACAGACCGTTTTTCATTGTATTTGTATAAATCTTAATTCATGCATCACTTCTGAAGATTGAAACATTGAAGATATTGAGTCGGCCTTAGTGTAACAGCCGGCATTATATTCAGTTTTATTTGTGTTGCCTTCCTGAATAGTCATGACAGCAGTCATAGACCCAGCAGTTATTTGCATTATTTGTGGGCTCTTTTTTAAATGGTTATTTAATGATGTGTGATTCTGTGACTTAAATAAATTTTGTTTATTTTTTGATTAACTGTTGTGCAGCATTTTGTGTAGGGCATCCCACAGTTTGTCTCTACAGCCTTCTTATTAGTGATCTTCAGATGCCATAGTATCCAATGTGCACTTGTGGGGAGTATGTTCATGCAGCACAGTTTTCATCTATAAAAAGAAAGTAAACTTGACAATATACATATCCTATTAAATAATGGTGTCATTCATACCACTAATCACTCTGATCTTCGATTGTAGATTTAGTGTCCTATGTGGGTTTTCTTCTATCACTATCCTGGGTTTTTGTCCACCCCCCGGGGCATCTTGATTTCAGATGTCTCGCTGTGGGAAACCCCACCATTTGCCTGTCTTTCTTACCCTTCAATGAGCCCACAGTGCAGGCATGGTACTCTGCCAATCAGTTGCTCCATCCGCGATATGCTGAATGACATCCCAGCTGCAAACATGAATGGCACGTGGCATCACTCGCATCATTCGGCTGTGCTAGACCACACACAGTCAATTGCGATGGACATGGTGACACACAGCCAGAATAGTGAGTGTACCCACCTCATTGGACAGGTAAGCCTATTGGATGAATGGGGGGGTGTCACAGAGCAGGAGGGAATCAGTCAGCCTTGAAGTCTCAGACTCCAGGGTCGGTTTTGGTCCACTTTAACCCCATTTGCTTCAGAGATTGTTATTCTCTATGTCTACTGTTTTCATATGCACTTTATGCATATCATCATTATTCACTAGTCATATCATTATTCTCTAGTGTTAATTGTTTATCGCCCAATTTTTGTGGTCACTTCTGTTCCTTTTATAGTACTGCTGAATCTTAAAAGTTATGAAAGAGTACTGAAAGGAGAAAGGGAGAGAAGAAGGGGAAGATAGAGTAAGAAAGAGGATAGAAAGGGGAGAAAGGGAGAAGAAAACAAGAAGTAAACAAGAAAAAAAAGATGGGGTAAGACAGAGAAGAAACAAAGAGAAAAAAAAGAGCAGGGATAAAACAAGCAAAAGGAGGAAGAAAATTAATAATTCTTGCTTGAATTATACCTGCAATTAAATAAGGTATTACACATTGTGGCCAAGCTCGCCCTATCTTGTTAGGTGATGCTGGTGCCCCTGCTGTGTTGACGACTTACTTGTGCCGCCACTGAGCCCTCAAAGTCAGCTGGGAACTATGCCAATAGTGTGTTTTACAGAGTGTTTTACAGAGTGCATTTGTATCAGGAATCTAGCAGGGTGGGCACCCAGTAATCAGCACTGCTGGCTATGCGGGCAACTCTGTGGTTGTTCCACAGGCACTGGAGCATGTAGTGGCTCGGGTGTGCCAGGCTGCCCTGAGTCAAGGAGAAGCTGTCCTTGGCATCAGGTGTCTCCTCCTTCTCCTCCCTCCAGCCACACCAAGAAGAGAAAACACAAGAAGACCCAGAAAGTTTTAGGTGAGGGTATTTTTCTTTTAAGCTCGGCCAGGTTTTGAACTTAGGACTGAAATATGCCCCCATATGCATTTTCTATGCATATCGACTTTCAGAAGTATGTTAGAAAACTAAATATAAAAAGGTTTTTCCTTAACACTAAACACTAAAACACTGCGGGTCCCCACAGTCTATTATCTCCTGAAGATACATAACAGGCGCAATAAACCTCCTGGGCGTCCCATTGTCAGCGGTGTTGAATCAATCACTTGTAGGCTTGGTGAATACATTGATGTGTTTCTCCAGCCTTTGGTGTGTGCTCTCCCAACTTATTTACGGGATTCAGTGCAAGTATTGGGTCTGTGTGAAACAATCTCTGTCATTGTTAATTCCATTTTAGCCACAGCCGATTTATCATCATTGTATGTGGTTATCACTGGACTATGGTTTGTCCCGAGTGCAGATAGATTTTATCACGGAGCGCTTAACTTTCACTTTGGACAATAATTATTTTTGGTTTGGGGGCAAATTTTACCTCCAGATAAAGGGAGTTGCTATGGGGGCTAAATTTGCCCCAGCATTTCCAATTTGTATGTAGGCCTTTGGGAATCCCAATCTATCTTTGGTAGTATACGGTCCCCTTTAAGGCTATGGCGCTGCTACATCGATGATGTCCTGGTCATCTGGGAAGGCTCTAGGGAATCCCTAGATGAATTTTTCAAGGATGTCAATTCGAATAAGTCCAACCTGGAATTTACAGCGGAGATAGATTCTATTAGCGTGAATTTCCTTAACCTCACAATCGGGAAGGGAGGCCTAAATCTCACCACATTGGCTTATTTTTAATCTACAGATCGCAATGGTTACGTCCCTTTTAAGAGTTGCAATCATCCGAGTTGGCTTAATGCCATTCCCCGTGGTCAGTTTATGTGCCTCAGGCGCAATTGTAGCCATCTGGCAGATTTCGATAGACAGGCTGCTTGTTTGTCCAAACGCTTTGTGACAGTCAGCCTACCATCGAGCAGCAAGCCCGACTAATAAGAGGGATGGATCGAGGGCCCATTCTGGATCAAAGTAAAAATGATGGCAGCAATAAGGACCTGGGCCAATGTGCATTTGTAACTGGTTACAGACTGCAGCACCGACAGGTCAAGCGAATCTTAGGTAGACATTGGCACATACTCAAGGAGGACCCTTTCTTAGGTCCAGCTATGCCGAAAAGACCGCTATGCATCTTCTCTAACCTGAGGGATAAGCTGACCAAAAGCTTTATTGACCCGGCAAAACATATATCTTTGCTAACAACGAAGATGAATTTGTAATACTTGTAAGGCTATTGACAAACCAATGAGATTCATTTCTAATCCACAAAAACGCGGAAGAGGTATAAGATCCCGAAACGTATTACCTGTAGTTCAAAACATGTGGTATACCTCACCTTGCATCCGTGTAATTTGATGTACATTGGTTGGACAACCAGAGAACTTAAAGTTTGTGTAAGCGAACATATATATAATATTTGGCGGGGCTATGAGGCCCACAGCCTATCTTCTCATTTTAAGGCTCTACATTCATCAGACCCCGGTTTATTGTCTGTCACAGGTTTGGATAAAATTAAATGGCATTGGCGGGGGACAAATCTGCTGCGGGAGTTATCCAGACGTGAGGGACAGTGGATTTTTGAATTGAACACGCTTAGCCCCACTGGCCTTAATGTGGAATTCGACCTAAATTGCTTTTCTGACACCTCTTAGGGAAAGGTTAGGATTCGGGATGACAGTGCTGATTATTGTAGGTCTGCTTTAATTTGGTGGAACATTAATTTTACAGACACCGTTCGCTTTATTGAATTGGGTGTAACTGTATCATTTATTAGTTATTAATTTTAAATATTTTAATATGTTCATAGAATTAGTTGTGAGTAGGTGATGTAATTTATGTGATTTCACGACTTGTCAATGTAATAGTAGCTCTCACTGCGGTAAATGCAATTCATTTTATATTTTTATATTTTTTTATTTCACCAATATCTCTGCCTACCTACCTTCTGATATCTGTTCTATACAATCCAGCTGGTAGTTGTGTCTCCATGGATTGTAGAGGCTGTTTATTTGCTTTTGTTGTTGTTGCAAATAAAGTTTGTTTGTATGCAAACCTGTGGAGAGGAAGAGGAGTGACAAGTACGTGTATGTCAGCCTCTCCTCCCATTGCCACAGTCTTTTATGATTCAGCTGATGCTGACGTCGGAGCAGGTCCTGTAGTCCACGCCCTGTCTCTGCCCTCCTACATGTTTAAATATTTACTTTGCCGCCTTATCGAGCATCCTGGTTAAAGTCGCATCAGCGGCGAAACGCATTGGAGGTTCAGGAGCGTACAAACTACATTTCTTTTTCACTTTCTTCATTTGCCTGGCCTGACTGTGTGGAGCCAGGGGATCCGGGACCGCGGTGAGAGCTGCTGGGAACCATTATTGTTAAGCGTGCTGTCATTTTATTGTGAGTGCATTTTAGTATCAATTAAACGGTTTGGTTTTTGAAAGCAGTGCTGCACTATTTTTATCTACTTTACTGTTGCATGTACATCTGCAAGTTATTGGATGACTGGAACCAATTCTCCATTGCAATTGCACACCGGTGATTTTAAAGAGATATACATTGGAGTGTTGTGGTTCGCAGAGGACTAAGTATTCGTACCTGCAATCGGCTAATATCTGTGGCTGGATAGATTTTATTGTCTGGTAAGAGTCCATGTTTTAATGGTGGTGGGTGCACTGAAGAAATCTGATGCATGCACCATGGGATTCTGCCTCTTTGAACTAATATCGTAAATAGCTCTGTTTTTGGACTAATACAACAAAGTTGGGACTTTGATACACGTTGAGCTTTTCTATTATGTTTTGTAGCACGGTGTTATTTTTCTTTTAGGATTTATTATTTCTTTTTGTACAGTAATAGACAAGCCGTTATTTCTAATATTTGTGAATTCAGTAATAACAGGGGCTGTTCCGAGTGATTGGTGCTTGGCAAATGTGGTGCCAATATTGAAAAAAGAGGGGCATAGGTGCTCATGACCAGAGCATAATTTGCCCCTGTACAAGTCACTGGTCAGACCCCATATGGAATATTATGTACAGGTCTGGGCACCTGTGCTTAAGAAGGACATATCAGAACTGGAGCGCGTTCAAAGGAGGGCAACTAAGTTAATAGTTAAGAGTGCACAGACTAGAATACCCTTAAAGATTGTCAAAGTTAGGTTTATTTAGTTTAGAAAAAAGATACCTGAGGGGTGATCTAACAACTATGTATAAATATAATATATGTAGATCTGACCCACAATCTGTTTATACCCCGGAGTGTAACCATAACCCAAGGGCATCCACTAAGGTGGAAAGGAAAGGAACTTTCTCCACTGACATAGGGGGGATTCTTCTCTGTAAGAGCAGTGAGACTATGGAACTCAGTGCCAGAGGAGGTGGTAATGAAGGATACGTTCAAAAGTGGCCTGGATGCCTTCCTGGCATGTAATAACATTTCCAGCTATGGCTACTAGACCACTGGAAGGAGATAAACAGGCTGAACTGGATGGACTAAAGTCTTTATTCAGCCTAACAAACTATGCTATCACCCACAGATGAATGGCATCTGTGACTGGTATAATGGCACCCTGAAGCAGATATTAAAATGTTGGTTGACTTATGACGAACATGATGTAGCAAGAGGCATGTGCTCTCTCCAAATGCAACCTTCCAGAAGAGGGGGAAGCAGAGACCCTCCTAGATATGCTCACTCAGGTTAGATGGGGGGGCCATTGAGGACATGTAGATCTGCCACCAATATTTATGTATCCATTGTCGAGACCCCTGCTGCACAGCAGTAATCAATACTCAATTATGAATGAATAATCAATACAAATAAATAAAAAAATACAAAATATTCCTCGACGTTAAAAAACACAGAAACACACTAGACAAAACCATTTAAAAACAACACACATATGCTGCCACCCCCCTAGATAGGTATAATTCATTATCAAATTGTGCAAAATTATGCCAACGTTAAAAAATAAAGGTAATATTATAATTAATTCCTAAATGTCCACATAATAAAGAAATGTCCCTGGAAAATCAGCCCAAGTAAAGAAGTGAAATTAATAAAAATCTAGGGGATGTCCCAATCCTACCTACAATCACAAAAGTGCTTATATTCAATGGCTCTATAAAGTGCAAGTGCAACTGACAATATACATAAATATGATCCATCCTCATATGGCAATTACATATAAGGCATATAAACCAGGCTAAAAGTGCCATAAATTATATAATTAGCAGCGGAGGAGAGCAATCAGCAAGTAAAGAAGAAAATGATCAAATATTGCATCACTACATAAAGGATATCAGGGGGGAGATGGAAATGAATGGCAGACTGCTGCGACCGGTACCCACTCATTAACTGACCGATGTGGTCACTTCCTCAGGGTCGATATCTGCCACCAGCTTTTGGTGGTCCAATGTTCCCTGTTAGCAACCCTACACCCCTTTCAGGAAGCTGTTCAATGGCAAACCCGGGCATACACAGTTGGCTGACCACTACGTGGACACTGGGGATCAAACCCTGATCTCATAGTCAACCTATAGGGTCTCCCTTTAGGTCCAAAAGCAAATACGCAAGGAAATTGACAAGATGCTGAAGTTGGGGGTCATCCAAGTGTCCAACAGTGATTGCCACTCCTGTGGTCCATGTTCTGTCTGGCATAATGAAATCCCCACCACTTTCCAGTGGATGGTCAACATACTACTCCAGGGATTGAAAGGTTATGCAGCCACGTACCTGGATGACATTGCTATCTTCAGTTCCACCTGCGAGGAACACCTTGAGCACCTGATGTTGTTGCTTGGTTGGATCCACCAGGCAGGCTTGGCCAGCAAGCTGGTAAAGTTCCAGCTGGGCATGGGTGAGGTCCACTACCTGGTAGGAGGAGGGGAACTGAATCTCAAGCCTGCAAAAGTGATTGCCATAACATTCTGGCCCACCCCCAGGACCAAGACCCAGGTGCAGTCCCACACTATAGCAGCCTGCCTAAATCCCTAACAGATCCCACCAGTGACTGCGAAACAGCCTTCTGGTCAATGGAGCCAAAAGTTTCTAAGAATTATGAAGGTTTCATTGCACACTCCTCATAATCCAATAAATCTGCAAATCCTAATTCCCAGCAAAAAGTTCTGCTCCATAATAGTTTAAAAGTGTTTTAGCTAAGGGGTGGGCTACAATCCCTCCCAGGGGTGTGAGTGGAGTGTCTGACCTATAAAAAAAGGTCTCATGGCTTATGGCTTAACCCTCCTGTGTCTGTCTCTTGGGGGAGGGGGTCATGTGATGAGGAAAAGGAGTCCAAAGAGCCAGCAGGCTCTACTGACCCCCTGTGGTTGATATGCATCACTGCATATTATCTAACTGCAATTAGGTCATTTTACATTGAATCTTCTCATTTTGTCTGTAACTACTCACTAATCACTTATCTTTAGAACTGTATATAAATCTGTTTATTGCACTAGACATTGCACTGTTCATTGCACTAGATGTATATAGTTTGCCTAGTGTGCTCATAAGGCAATTAAATATATTAATTAATCTTGGGCTGTTCAGCATCTTGATCCCAAACTCATCGTCTATGTTTTCTCTGTCATATCATATGCTACCAGGCTAGCTTCTCATCCTAGATAGACTTGTTAATGAACCGGGCTGTCTTAAACTGAGCTGGTGACTATTAAGCTTTGGCAGGTCTCTGTCCACTGGTGGCAGTGAAGGGGGCCCCTTGTATTAACGAATACAGGCCACATGAATGGGTTTTCTCACACAGAACGAACCTATCATTTTTTTACAAATATCCCCTGCATCCCTCAGGCATTAAGTCCTACCCACCCAGGGGTTTCAGTGACAGGACAAGTTATTTTTGGATTGCATCATGATCTATGGCCAAGGATTTGAAGAAAGGAAGAAATGGAGGAAGAGTAAATGTGTAGCCTTCCATGATTTAAAGCAGGGCCAGCTTTGAGCCGCATTCTAATGACAGAGGAGCCCAGAAATAGTATGGCAAAAATTGAGTTTACAAGTAAGCGAACATTGTCTTTATAATCCCAGAGATTAGAGTATTGACAGGGATATTCACTAATTTGGTTGGGTGGGTTTTGGTCAACTTTAAAATATTACATATTAGTTATGCAACCACATGCAGTGGTTCTGACAAGCCCCTGCTTCAAGGCCAAATTGAGAACTAAAAAAAATGAAGGGAAATAAGGGTCCAGGCTTCTTTGTCTGGCTTCACAGTTATGGCAATAAACGAAAAAGTACAAACTGTATGCGACTAAAATAGACATTATATATATATATATATATATATATATATATATATATATATATATATATATATATTGTGACAGAGTGTCTGGACAAGTTATAGAGGGTATGTACATCTGCCCAAGATTTCTTGTATCTGTCAGGTAAAAGCAACCAGGTTACAACTTAGAAACTAGAGATCTAGGATCTCTAGTTTAGGGTTTGGGTAAAAACCTGTTTACAGGGCCTGTGTTGCTGGAGTGGGGAAGAGAGGGTGGGCCCCACACCACCCGGACAGTCCGGGTCTTGGGCTGTCTGATTAGTCCAAGGTGTGCTTGCCTGATAGAAGGGGGGAGTTCACACACACTCTGGCTCTCTCATCCTGGGAGCAGGACATCTGCTAGGAGCCTGTGGGAGCATTGCCGGTTGTATGTTATGATCTGTTATGTTATGGTGCCCGGTACTAGGCCGGCACTGGGCTTGTCAGGAGCACCTAATGTTTAGTTAGAGCCGGACAGGCATAGGACTTATTTTGTTTAGTTTTGTTTTACTTTATACCACAATCTGGCAATAAAACTGGCTGAGGTCAGTTAAATGATCGTTTCTTGTTCTGTGGACTTTGTGCCTGCTGAAAGTGTGCCCCCGTCTACCCAAGAGATGACTAACCCTCTACCTAACCCCTTACAATATATATATATATATATATATATATATATATATATATATATATATATATATTATGCACCATCTTCCAGGGTGCTGAACAAGGTAGTAATGACAGACAAGGTAAATCAAATAATAGAATACTACAAATACACAGGGGGTGTAATAGTTAGATGTGTCAGTGGTGTAGCAAATGCTCTTGCAAGATTGCAATCCAAGAGGTTCAGTCACAGGTAGTATCTAATAAGCATGGTGATTCTGACCAGTGGTATAAGTACCTTTGGTGGTTAGAGATAAGCGAACCCCCCAAAAATTGGGCCCAGCTGGTTTTGACGAACTTTAATTAAAATTGAAATCGAAATCAATGCGGACCTGAACTTTGGGGGCTGGGTGTGGCAGGAAAAGAGCAGGAGTGTGCAGCAGGAAGCACGCTGCGGCCAGGGCCACAGGAAAATGGTCGCCACTCCCAATGAGTAAGGACACTCCTAGTTCCAGCTGGCAGGGCCACTGCAGACAGTGTGTCCACCTGAAGAGGGTTTGTACGAGCCAATTAGCCCTATTGTTCTAATTCAGGCTGTTGTCTGTTAGGTGTTTTGGGCTAATCAGACCTCGACTTGCTGGACCAATGAGCCTGAAACTCTGCCAGCCAATTCCCTGCACCCAAGTCCTATTTGAGTCTCCCCAGTTAACTATCTCACTTTTGGTGGGTCGATGAAGCTTGTTATTAGATGTTGTAAAATATATTGTGGTCTGTATATAAATTTAGGTTTATCTGTTATAATCTTCCTTAAGGTTGAGTCTGTTTTCAAAATATGCCAGTGTTTTTTGATCATAGTTTCCATTTGTTTATAGTCCTTGTTGAACTTGGTTATCAAGTGTATGTCTATTAATCCAATCTGATTGGCTTTTGATTTCATTTGGTAAACCCATTTGTTGTCCTAATTTTTTTCTCTAATGGTATCTTCTAGGCTCTTTGTCTGGCATGCCCTTTCCAGTAATTTGTATTTAATAATGTTTGCTTGCTCAAAGTTCTTTTTGTCACCTGTGCAGTTTCAGTTGATCCTTTGAATTGACCCTTCTGGATGTTTTTTAGCTAGGTGGGATGATGGCAGATGTTTAGAGGTATGTAACAATTTCAGTCTGTGTCTTTGAAATAGGTACAGGTCTTGATGATGTTCTCTTCTCTGTAAATGGTTACATCTAAAATGTGAATTTGTTGATTGTTCATTTTGTGTGTAAATTAGATATTCCAATTATTGTTGTTTAATGAATCAAGGAACATTTAATTTCTGGTATGTTGTTTTGTCAGATAGGAGTCTTTTGGTTCCTTCTATATAATATATATTTATTTATTTAAATATAATATTTAAACTTTGAAATATATTTTTATATACATTGTTTAGATTTTTATATGTTTAATGTACCTCCTTAGCCCTTTTTATATTGGATTTTACAAGTCCGCCTGCCATTTTCTGAAGATTCTCCTTTTGTTCCCCATTCTAATATGAATATATTATATTTTTTATTAATATACTATTAACTGTAATAATTAAATCTTTCACTGTTTTCTCTTCCTGTAGATTGATCTTTTATACAATATATATGTTATCAAATAGCCTGAATTCTCATACTAAAAGAACAGCATATAGAAACTCCACTGCTCTAGTTGAATCAGTCAATACATCAGTAACACTTCTACAAGAAGATTATATAACAAGATGCCCCGTTTCCTTCCATTTTGAAGCTACAAACAAGCCGCACCTGTGCTTCAATGGACTCTGTTCACAAACTACAGTTCCCATGATGCTTAAGGTCTCTCCTAACACCATTGAAAACCACACTATGCTATCAAGCAATCGTGACAAGACGTCACAAGACAAAACACACATAGTTCTTTGAGCCGCAGGAGCTGTGGCTGAGCCGGATGCCTCTTCCTTTCCCCAACAGGGGATCGCAAACTGAACTTCGGACTTTAAGGACTTCTGACCAGAATTATTTTTATTTATTTTTATTTATTTTACCTTAGTATAAGTGTTCTTCATAATAAAAGGAATCAAAGCTCACAGGGCTGAGTTTGGATCAATAGCAAGCGGCACGCTAATCCGACAGTACACCTGAGAGCGCCTCCACACACAGAAGCTATTAACCCTCAGTGTCCCAGGGGATGCTGTTTAACCCCTGGGCCATGGCAGTAAGTGCCTTTCCATTTAATATCGAAGCTGGCATTTTTCTGTTTATATCGGCCTTATACCTGCCAATACAAATATATATGACAGTATACCTAAGGAGCACCCTCACGCACAGAAGCTCAGGGAAGGTTGGTTAACCCCTAGGCCATGGAGGTAAGTGCCTTTTCGTTTAATTGTGAAGTTGGCATTTCTTCTGCCTATACCTGCTAATACAAATATATACGGCTGAGGAAGTTAAGCACACCCAAACAGACAAGATCCAACCTCTCAGAGAACACCTTATAAGTACCTCAATACAATTAGTGTATCAAAAGTGTTCTTGGTCATACTCATCTATACTTGACTAATCGGAAAAGGAAAAGCCTATATCCCACCTGTTTTTTTCTTTACCACTACTTACCTTTATTCACAAGTTTTCTTTGAGCTAACCCCTCAACCTAGTTGCAGCAACCTTCTATTTCTCCAGATTAGGAAATTATACTAATGGCTCACGGCCAGCCACTGGTATCCCCACTTATGAACATCTAAAGGTAATAACATGGCCTGCCTCCTCTCTGTCTTTGCATGCCGCACTGAATTAATAATCTTCCAGATATTATGTCCCACCTGGCGTTGTGGAATAAATCCCACTTGTTATTTAGAGATTAGAGTCTTGATGAATTTGTATAGGTGGGAGGCAAGAACCTTCACAAAAATCTTAATATCAATATTCAGCAAAGATGGGTCTATAGTTAGACCAAACTGTGTCATCAGAGTTGGGTTTCGGTATCACACTCACAGCTGCTGTGAGGGAGTCGGGGCTCCAGGAGCCCTCCTCCCTCACTGCATTCAAGGCTAGTACCAGGTGAGGGGTTAATACCCGAGTAAACTTACCATAATATAGTGCAGTAAAACCATCTGGTTGCTTTCCCACCTTAAGGGTTTTATTGACCTCCTGCACCACTGTCGGTTCAATTGGCTTGTCTATAAAGGTTTTCACTTCAAGGGGAAGAGGATGCAGGTCCAACTGGTGGTATAAGTCCTCCGCCTTCCTTCTGTCTAACAACATCCTGGATTTATAAAGGTCTTCTTATTGCTTATGAAACGTCACCACCACTTTTATGGGGTTGCTAGATAAATGCTGCTGTTTTAATCATCTGCTATTTTAATCTGGATAGATTTAGGCCTCAATTCTATACCTCTTAGTCTCCTAGCCAGTGGGGGTATTGGGTTTGTTACTGGTCCAATACCATTTGAACCTAGACCGATTAATTTGGAATTCTGCTTCAGCAGATAGGCATAGGTTCAAGTTAGCACTAGCCAGGGATAATAAAACCCTGCTCTCCTTCAATGGTTTGGCCCAGAAGGCCCTCAAGGCAACATGGTAGGCCTCCGTCAGGTCAAGCAAGTTTTTCCTATATACAATCTTTTTCCGTTCTGCTTCTTGAATAAGGAGTCCCCTTAAAACTGCCTTGTGGGCCTCCCAAACTATCACATCTGAGTCCACTGAACCCAAGTAATAATGGGTGAACTCACAATGGGTTGGGTGGGGCTCTCTCATGTGTCCATGAGAGGATACTGGTCCAGAGGATCCCGCCTGTCCAGACCTGGGTGGATAATCTGGATAGAGTCCCCCGAGACTATACGTACTCCTTTCATGTTATACAACAGAACTTTAAGATATAAATGTATATATTTTATTGAAAAAAACGACATAGTATAGGCTTTAATTTGCTGCCTTGGTTTTTCTGTGTTAACAAAATTATTGAGAAATATAGCCATGTCCTTGTCAGCAAAATACCTGCCCTTGTAGTAATAACTGCTGTCTATATCTTGAAGATGTGTTTGAATAATGTTTACTGCTGTTTAACTCTGCTAGCTATATCTTGAGTCGTGTTTGTTAACCTAGGTACAACCCATTGTTAGAAGGTCTACATTGCTACTATAAATCACAGTAAATATGAAACTGAGAGGATATTTGATCATATAAAGTCGAGTTTGCAAGTTATTAGTCAGCAAATAACTGGTGGCTTGCCTCCTTAAAAAGGGATCCAGAGTGCGGTGAAAGATAGAAATTATTAACCTGTGTTTTGAGTCGTCTTAACACAGTGTGGTCTCCCACAAATAATCTCTGTCTTTCAGCTTACCTCTGGCTGATGCTTAGACAGATGACAATAGAAGCCCACTCTTTTTCATGGTGAAGTAGTGTGCCATTTGGTGTGCCACAAAGAAGCTGCCATTCGGGTGCCAAGAACCTGCGTTTTGTTTGCCAGAAGGAGGTACCATTCCCATTCAAGTTCCCATAGGAAAGGTGATGTTAACTGAGTGGTGATGCTATATTAGTGTGTGAATGAAGGAGTTATGCTACCTGTGTCACAGACATAGTGTTGTTCTCCTATGGACACCTTGTCTGTCGCCTACTCTGCTCCTGGCTCATGAATCTCATAGACAATGGTTGTTTCTGTGGTGATGTAATATGTATCCCACTAAGTTTTAATCTATTTATTACTGTGTGGTGGTTTTATTGTATTTTAATGTATTTTTTACCTTTGCTAAGCTATCTTTTCTGTATATAAGTATATTATATATTCTTTTTATATATTATTTAAAATAAAAGAACATTCTTTATTGGTTATGCTCTGATCTCTTTAAAACAATATAACGAACCTGCATTTATAGAAGCTCTGCATTGGGCATTTATTAGTAAATTATTTGGTATTTGGGTATGTTTTGGCCATCATTAAAGCTGGGACAGGACCCTGAGAAGCTCCTCATAGTGTCAGACTACTGGGTGTGAACCCTGATTGCGGAGACTAAGAACCGGCTCACCTCTCGACCGGGAAGGCTGGAATCTAAGGACTAACCTGGTTTTCACTAGAGCCTCTAATGGTGAGGATTAGACTGAGCTGCAGGAAGGACCCAGGTCAGGCAACCTAGGAGTGGGTTTTGCCAAGTTCTGGGTAAAAGACCAGAGCTGGACTGGAACGTAGAGCAAGCCGAGGTCGTGGGCAGGTAGATCAGGATCGGAGTCGTAAACAAGCCAAGGTCGTGGGCAGGCAGATCAGGATCGGAGTCGTAAAGAGGCCGAGGTGGTCAGGAGAACAGGAGCATAGTCAGGATCAAGCCGGGTCGGTACACAGGAATGGAAGACTGGAACTCAGGAACAAGCATGTGAAATGACCAATTGGCAATGGAGCTCAGGGCTCGCCAGTATTTAAAGGCCCCTGCGCATGTGCACAAATCCATTGACTCATTTGGTGCACAAATGCGCGCGCATATTTGCACGCTTACTGGCCCTACTATATCTATTGCGAACATGCGAGCACACAGGAAACCTTGGCGCCCTCTGCTGGGAAACCATAGGAACAGTCCTGGTTCTATGACACATAGCATTCTGGCTGTGATTGGGGGCATAGTAGGTTGCAATGTAACTGATGAGTCCTGAATGGTGCCCACCAGAATCAAGTATTTCCTCTTAGCATCCCACATCCTCGCTCAAGAGAAATGGGCATAGACCTTTTAAAAGCAATTAGGACTCCTCATTGTTTCAGATCCACAGATGCCGTATAAAACAAGGGCTTTCACTAATTTCTGAGGAACATTCAGGCCTTGTATGTTCGAAGAGACTAGTTTGACCATTATCCCGTAGTCACATTATTCCAAGAATACCTAAAGGTCTAGGGACCCAGGGAGAGAGAAGAAGAGAGCAACAGAGAAAAGAGATAAAAGATTCCAATGTATACACATAAAAAACACTAGAGAAAATATAATTGCTACCAGACAATAACCACCCCAGAAGGAACTTCAAAACATGAACAACTGCGAGACATACTAGCGCTCACTACCAAACCTTGAGATGTTTGCCCCCCAAATGCGGGCATAACAATGTTGATACTTTTCCCCCTGGTGACCCAGGGAGAAAAGGAGCACAGAGTGGGCATGTTTCTACAACCTGGGTACCCGACCCCCCCCACCATACATTCACAATGTAAATAGTACACCGAACCACAGACCCCCATCAAACTTGAACATTATTTGTTTTCATTTTTGTTGTAACAGTAAAAATAAATAAATAAACGTAATAAACTAAAGTTAACTCCAGTGGGTTTGCAGGAATAAATATAATGACGATAGCTGCTATTTTTTTACTTTGATAGGTTTCACAAGTCATCCAGCTGCCTTTCCCAATAGTCAATGTTGAATTCACACATACATCCAGTGGGATAAATAAAAAAACATGTGGAGAAAAAGTAAACCCCAAGTCTGGTTGCCTTGATCTATTACTGAATACATCTCTTTATTAGTTCATTTTCTATTTTTTAATTACTGTTTTAACAAAAGATTAAAGCCAATACCCCAGGAAAAGTGCTTGGAAACCTTGGACAAGTCATCCAGCTGCCTTTCCTAATAGTGGGATGATTGAATAGCGTTTATGGAGTCTTAGGGGGTTATTTAAGAAGGGATAGCGCCAGGTAGCGCCTCGTAGCAGCAGGCAGCGTCTGGTGAATGCTGGGCGCTGTACGCAAAACTACATTTATGAAAGTGAATCTGGTGAGCGACTCTAACAGCGCCATGTAGCTTCACATGTATTACTACAGGTGGCTCGGCATATAGAGCCGGCTCTCTATCTTCCAGAGCGCCAGGTATTACCTTTCGCTCAGTGTTGCTCTACCATACATTTTAATGGGCGTTAATTTGCTTGTGTTTGAACAGCATTTTTTTTTTTTTTGCTCAAATCGTGTGACCTCTACTGGCTGCAAATAAACTCTTTTACAAACTTTTTTGACTTTTAGTATTTTTATGCAGAATTGTCATTACAGGTCTGGCACTAAAGTGTTATTGTCACAGTGTTAAAACAATGTAATTCCATGTGTTTTCACTTTGTTACTGGTGTATAGGTGTTCAAAAACAGGCTTTAATCACACAGCGTCTGGCGCTCTATGTTACAGCGACCAGATTTAGAGCGCCGATGCTGTGTGTGTGTCCTTTTTTGATAAGTATGGTGTGGAGGCCAGAGAGTCGGTCGCACTGAGCTGGCGCTACCTCTCGCTTCCTGCAGCGCTGTACTGGTGTTGGAGCGCCCAACATACATCCCATTCATCAATGTGGTACCCGCTTACAAAGTCTACTAGCGATCGCTCTAAGCTCCGCTATAAAGACATCTGCCGATACCTGGCGTTAGTAATGAATCAGCTTCTTAGCTGATTGGAGGCATATTATTCAGAAGCTGCCTCTGGTGACAGCACAAGACTGACTTTGGGCCTTATTTATGAAGGGATAGCGCCAGGTAGCGACAGGTAGCGAGAGGTATCGGCTAGAGAACGCTGGCTCCAGCACGCAATTACACATTTATGAAGCCGATCCTGTTTAGCGACTGGGAGAACGGCATGTAGCGTTAGATTCATCATTATCCCAGCCTCAGCAAACAGCGTCTGCGTTCAGCCTTGCAGAGCGTCACGTATTACCGCTCGCTACCTGTCGCTCTCACATACATTTCTATGGCAGAGCCTCAAATCCCATTTTTCTGGTTTATTTTTTTCTTTTGTTTTTAAAACATTCAGACGAGTGTTTACTACATTAGTCCCAATTTCTGAGAATGTTTTAGTGTTTTTTTTTTTTTTTTTTTACTTAAAACCAATTTTTTACTTAAAACCAACCTGAAACTATAAAAGTTACACTCCTACAACAATGTAATTCCTGTGTATTGTGTTTGCCTAATGTTATTTGTTACGTTAAGACTTCATTTTAATCACACTGGCGCTATGTCCTCCATCCACACAATTTTGAGCGACTGCATTGGTTCGCTGAGATATTTTGATGAATACGTTATTGTTCACGGATTTCGGGCGCAATGAGCAAACGCTTCGTTCGCTGCATGCTGCGCTTCACAGTTGTTAAATATTCATTTGGCGTGTGTGTATCTAGCGGCGGACATTGGTATGCGTACGCTTTGTAACCTTTGCGTATCATAGCGATATCATTGGCGTGTGTTAGCGTATTTTTAATGCGAGGAGTGTCAGAATTTTTGCTTTCACTTTCATTTTTGCTACTTCCAGTTTCCCACCTACGAGGATCCATCATGAGGCCCAGACGCCCTGCCAGACCTCTCCCCAGCTATTCCTCCGAAGCCACAGTGTCCCAGCTCTTTAAGACGGAGCTCATGTGCTATCCATCATACAGAAGTGGACGGATTTTAAGCGCCGGGACAATGAGGGCGTTTACAGGCTCTTTGATGCCTACGCCTCAGGTAAGTGTAACATCACTACATGCTTGTAATTAAGATAATGTAGTTGTAGTAAGGTATTTTTGTGTGATGTGTCCTTTTTTGCTTTGGTTTCCTCTCCACAGATAAGCGTCCTCCCCTGGGGAAACACGGGAAGGGAATCCTCCTTATCAGTCCTATCTTGAGGAACCAGGAGAGGAAGGGGATGATGCCCCAGTGGAGCGTGCTGCTGTGGTGAGGGCAATATGGAGCCTTAGCTCCTCACAGTCTGACTCAGCTGAGTCTCGAACCCCTTGTGGCCACTCTCAAGTGGGGAGTCCAAGTGGGGAGGAGGATATGGACTCACCCACACTCCCTCGAGGATCAGGGAGTAAGAGGGAGGAGGGTGGGGTTTGGGATCTTCTGGGCCGATTGTGAGGAGTAGAGGCTCCACGCCTCCACCTCAGAGCCCTCCCTGGGATACCAGCAGCAGCTCATCCCCTGGTGAGTGCATTTCTTATTGTTGTTTGTATGTTCCAGGGTGAATCTGTGCTGTATTAAATATACTGTTCCCTCATTAACTGTTTTTCAGACCATCATAGAGCCGGCACCTCCACCAGCTATGCAGCAGAGCTTGCACTCGGGCATAGTCGTGGTAAGTGTTTTTGATTCTCATTCTCATGGTGTATTTCATGCAATTTACAAAGACATACATGTTTTAGGCTACACAGCATTATATTGTGCCAGATTTTTCCCCAACTTCTGTAATACAACTCCAGTTCAATGCAAATTCCAGTACTCACAAATAGGAATAATA
Organism: Gastrophryne carolinensis; assembly: GCA_027917425.1. Taxonomy (NCBI): domain Eukaryota; kingdom Metazoa; phylum Chordata; class Amphibia; order Anura; family Microhylidae; genus Gastrophryne; species Gastrophryne carolinensis. The sequence continues at coordinate 526,948,660 of CM051235.1, read as the reverse complement.
TTTAGTACAGCATGATGCTGCACTGCGAATGTGGTAGTAAATGTGCATCTTGTAGTGCTGCCACATGGGCAAGTCTAAAATATCAATATGTTTATGGTTAATTTACTACTGTAATTGGCATTACATTGGCAATGTGTAACAAAATTGACTAGAAAAACTGGACAATGGTATTGAGTGGTCAATGTGGACTACTTAAATGATACAGCTGAACTCATGAACCACTAAATACCATGCTAATGTCTTCAAAACATGTGTTAAACCTTGTTAGAATAATGAACCAAATGTCTGTTTGCAAATGTTCAAAATATTTTTTGCCTGATTTATATCATACAAAAAAACAGGTGGATAATAATAATAATAATGTTGAATAATAATATTTTGGGACCAAACTTATGAAGTTTTCTGTGGTGTTTTTGTCTACACAGATGTTTCCATGCAGACGGACTCGGTCACCATACTCCCCACCCCAGCTCAAGGAACCCCCAGCAGCATGGTCCCTAGCCACAGCTGCGATGGTGAAAACAATGACATGTTGGACAAACATGCATTTAAACCATATGTCTTGAGAGATGACCATGCATAAGGGTTAATGTCATTATGGGGTTAAGTAGGAGACATGTAGATGACATTTGCCCTTGCCACAGTCATAACTGCATGTATGCATGCTAGATTGGTGTCTCCCCTTTGTTCACATTGAAACACATAATACATTCAGCCTGTGAGTGTGTTGGGTCATGAACAATTGTAAATTGGATAGGTAAAATTGTAAGGTTTGAAGTAATTGTTCAATTAGTACTATGGGCATGAGTACTTTTGGAAGCCAGGAACAACACTATTTCAAAGCTTAAGTAGCCCTTAATTTAGGAATTCAGATAATGAATGTGCAACCATGTACAAACAATAATGACATTTTTTTCTACCTACAGCTTGCAATAATGAGCATCGCAGACTGTGGCAGTACGTCTGCCAGACATAATTTATGCTGTTGGGGAAGAAAAAACAGCCGTAGGGTGGGGGGTATGGTGTTTGCCGCTATGCAGCCTGAACAGTTGGCCATGGTGGCCTATATTTAAAAAAAAAAAAATGTATATTTTTCTAATGTAATTTGTTGACAGTACTTCATTTCACACAAAACACATACAATTACACAATAAAATTGGCTAAATAACCTTATATTGCCTATGTGAGCATAGACAATATAACATTATTGCAAAAAAAAAAAAACATAACAAAACCTTAAAAAGCCCAGACAGTATTAACTTTGGGTGAGCAATTGTACATTGGCTTCATAGCGACTGCAACACAACATATTCACCATTAGAGGCCAGGTTATTATTGTGACTGAGGAGCCCAGAAATAGTGACTGACGGCTGATCGTGGCGGCCACTAGCGGTCGCTCATAGCGCCGCTATACAGACGCTCATCTGTCGCTACCTGCCGCTAATGATGAATCAGCCTGCCCGTTGTCAGGTTGCTGTGCTGTTCCAACTGACTCCTTGTTGCCAACTTTGCTATGTCCACGCTGCCATCTGTTCACAAACTAAGAGCATGACACTGCTACTTTCCCGCGCCATGCTAAGGTTTCAGAACCTCCAACAAGAGTCACGAACCAGTCTGAACCCAAACATTACCTTAATTACCTATTAATGATATTTATGTTACATCTTTGCTTTGCATTTATCTAGTTATTATATTGAATATATTGAATATTATCACCTATAAGGAGGTAAACCCAGGTCTTTTTTAACATATTATCTGCCTGAATGAGTTTCTGTAGGGGAATATGTCAATCATTCACCAGTTTAGGGCAAATGTCAACCTCTGAAGATTTTCAGTTTTTTGATATAAGTGAAAGCTCTGATTAATAGAAAAGAACCCATATGCATATGCTGTGTCATGTAAGTTAGCATAACAATATTTTAGCAAGGCAAAATAATATCACATGCATTCAGTAACTCAACAGAAAAAAGAAATCAAGTCAAGAAAACTTTAACAATGCAGGTTTGATTTGTTATTGTCATGAATCTTGTACAGAATTGCCAAGATTCACCTCTATATTTATTTCTCAGGGTGTAATAAAAATAAAAACCTCAGCAAAACAATTGTTTGCTTTGGCTTTGTCCTGAAATATATTATCAACTTGTACATTTTTTTGAGCTGTGTACACACACCAAAAGCAGCAAATTCAAAAGACTTGGAAATAAATAGCTTTTGAAGTCTGGTTGCATAGTCCCCTCAGTCAAATCAAATCATGCCTTGTTAAACACTAATTTTACTCCTGGGTACTTGATTTTAAAAACTTTAAAATATGTTCTAAGTACTCTGTTTGTTTTCAGAGAGTAAATATTTTATATTCACATTGTCCTTTGCTACCTTTTACAGTAAACAAATAGATGTTCATTAACATTTTTCAGTGAGACATAGTGGAGTATATTTTTACAATGCTACAGGAGACAGCACATACAATAGAGAATACCACATAACAATAATGACAATAGAAAAAATAGTATTGGTTGGTATAAAGCTTTGTATGAAATTACAGGAGCTTTTTAAAATGTAATGTGCGCTTAACTTAAAGTGGACCAAAACCCAGGATTTTGGCTATACTGGGTTTTGGTCCCAAACAGGGGTGCCCCACTGTGTGAAATCCCCCAGATCACTCACTTACCCTTCCCCGGTCCTACTGTGCATGCGCAGCCTATCGTCCAGTCCATCCAAGCTCGCTGGCGGCCGCATCCCCCACTATCCTTTAACAGGGAATGCTATCTATAATATTTCTGAACTTCCTGTGTTGTGTTTAAAGTGCACCAAAACCTTGCTCCCCCCGGGGCATCCAGATTCAGGATGTGTAAATCCTCTGAGGTCGCAATGGGTATTAGATCAGGTAAGAAATGAATAGAAAGAGGAAACCCTACGGAAAAGACCAAATGGTCTGAAGGAGAGATTTGTAACAGCTCATTATTCATCTGCTATTTTTTTTATATTTATATTTTTATATATCTGTTAATTTACATGTAGAGATGTATAGACAATATATTGTAGATAGAATAACATTGTACATTGTACAATGGGGACTGTCTTGTAGTTCGTTTGGGGTCCGGAGTCAGAGAGGAGGTGTGGCACCCAAGCCTGCAAAGCTAGGTTAGTGTCTGTATGGTAAACACATGCTTGATTAAGTGTCCGACTGCCCCAAAACGCATAGCAGCGTGATGATTTTTTGTATTGTCTTTGGATGTTTCCTGCAAGCATGATTTTAATCTGATGAAGTAAAAAAAAATATTCATTTTAACTGGATGATGACTTTTTCGACAAACCTGTAGGTGTGTCTGGCAACTTAACAACCGGCAAGACACGTTCCACATTATAAAAGAAGAAACAGGGTTTGAATAATTTGAAATGACATTTTGGTCATGGAACTATCACACTTTAAATTAGGCCTAGGTTGGAAAATATGTAAATTATTAGCTTATCATTTTCAGTTTCAGTATGCAATTTTTTTCCATTGTTTTTCTTATAAAAGTACAGTATGAAAAAGAGAGGACAGAAGTGGCAGAAAATTATAAAATAATGTTCAAAAGTTTAAATGGTAGAAAAATATTAAATTAAAGTAAAACTAAAAAGTGGAAAAAAGTTGAGATATTTTGCATACTCTTTGCATATGGCAACCCATTTTTTTCTTTTTACTTACAGTGATTTGAGCTTACTCCCATTAGACCAGAGAGCAAGAAGTGTAGAAAAACAGGTGAATGAAAGACATCAGCTCCAGAAAAGGGGTGTACAGAAAAAAAGAGGTGTAAATCTGAGGGCACCCCTTGTAAACAGGACAAAATGAGAGTGGTGTAACAAAGAAATATGCATTTTAAGTGAATATGTGGAATAATGCCCAGATGTGCTTCAGTTACAAATATGACAATAGTATGCTAAAAACAGTCTTTAGACATATTATACAAGTTTCATGAAAATTCTTGGAGATGAGATGAAACCACATGGAATGGAATTTGCCAATAAGCATCTATTGAAGCCATACAGACCCCACTTCCATAGCAATAGTTTTTCATCTGAAACTTCTGCTACCTTACTCAGACCTTAGATTGTATTTTAATGTTCTTTAATCAATACTTGAAGAAAAACATACAAAGATAATGGCAGGGTAACCCATTACACTGTAAGGGTCATGCTAAAAATGTGGTTAAGCAAGTTTAAATCTGGGTGCACATTGGGGTGCCAATTGCTAACATCTCGGCAAGCTTTTTCATTTTAACCCTTTAACTGCCAGCTTACTTAACTGTCAGCTTACCTTGTCACCCTCTGTTGCCTGACTATTTTGCGCTACATGGGTTTAACTGGAAAATATTATATTTTTTTTCAGCACAGTTTGGGCTTTAACATGAAATGTCTTGTTTTGAGGTTTGTCAGTGTTTTTAATATCTTTGCGGAAAATATGTTAAAAAACTAAAAAAAAATGTAAATTTTGTAGTGTTTTTTTAATTAAAAAATATGCAAGTTTTTCAAGAATATCATATTGTGTGTAAAAGTCCTATTCCTCTTGATTACAACAGTACCACATGAGTATTGCTAGACACCCTTTTCTGCCCAGGAGATACCCCTAAACTGCTTGAGGAGATTTTCAAAGAAAATACAACTACTTTGCGCTGTTTGCAGTTTTTTAACTAAAAAACACCCCTTTATATTTAAAGTAACGCCAAAGTCTCCTGAACATAACAATACCCAATATAGGGTTGCCAATTGCTCCAAAGTAAAGCATACGCATAATGGTCATTTCACTTGAAAAATCCTGCTCTGCAGGCAAAGTGTGTACCTTGCACTTTTGCACCGGATATTCTTAAAAAAATTGTAAAATTGCGGAATCCAAACCACATTTTCCTAAAAAAATATACTAACCAAAAAAAAAGCCAAATCTGAAATGCCAAGGTCCCTGGACAGAACATGCATGCTTCAATGTTAGAGTTGCCAAAAACCCCAAAGTAAAGCATGTGCGTAAGATTCAGCTCTGCATAACAGACCTTTTCAACAAAAGTATCTATGAATACTTCAGTAACCTATGAATAGTATAAATTAGTAAATAAGGCAAATAAAGTTGTCAGAATCACAAAATGAAAGATATGTGGCCAAAGAAAGCAGAAAGCAACTCTAAATGTTTCTTTAAATATATAAACTCAAAGAAACCAAAATCAAAACAGGTAGGTACCCTGATAAATGGTAATGTGGAGTTGGTCACTGGGGACCAAGAAAACACAAATGAGGCAAAAGGTACCAATTTAGGCATTGCCATTGCAAACAATACCCCAAACATAATTCTTAACTGGCTATACATGGATATAATCCAAGAAAGACTAAATAATTTACATGTGAATAAGACTCCAGGACCAAATGGACTTCACCCAAGCGTTCTTAAAGAGCTCAGCTCAGTTAACAGGCAACAAATGGTATAGTACCAAGGGATTGGCACAAGGCAAAAGTGGTGCATATTTTTAAAAAGAGCTCCAAGTCTTCTCCAGGTAATTACAGACCTGTAAGCTTAACATCCACTATGGGAAAATTGCTTGAGGGGCTATTAAGGGACTACATGCAGGAATATGTAGCTATGAATAAGTGGCAGCTGTAGATATAATTTTTATTGTTATGGAGGTGAGTGAAGTAAAAAAATTTCATTTTTACTGGTGTGTGTGGATTTTTTTTACAGTTAACCCTTTGTGAACTGGTGAGGGATTCATGAGACTCCTATAACAGTTCACAAGTCTTGGGGTCTGGAAAGTCACCTGTAGCTAGGGGGTGACTTGCCATTAACCCCAGCCCCCCATTACCTACCTCCTCAAAGCTCGAGGGGGGGGCAGAAGAGCCCAAGGGTCATAAAGGCCAAGCAGCTTGTAGCCTGCAGGGCAGGGAGCCACCAAAGCTGGCCTCTGCACCCTGTTCTACAAGACTTCACAATTTTTTGAGGGGAATATTAAGGGTTTTTAACCCTTAAAACCTGCAAAGAATGCCCCCCCTATGTAATTTCTTTTAAATTAACCCTTCATGTCCTATTTCTCAGCAGGTACAAAAGTCTTACAGAAGAAGCAGGAGAACAGAAACCAGAGGGATGGTACACAGTGTTCGGGGATGGATCGATTAGAGGTAAGTATTAGAAAATAAAATAATCAAATATTTTTGTCTGATGTGTTTATGTTTTTACATTAACCCTTTGTGAACTGATAAGGGATCCATAGGACTGACAACAGGGAGCCAGTCCAAGATCAGGGTACAGCAAGGAACAAGGCATAAGGATCCAGGTAGTGTGACACCACCAAGGGCTCCCTTTTATAGTGGCAAGAGGTTATGTGCAATGAAGTATCAACAGCGCATGTGCAGAAATATGAGCAGGAAACTAGGCTTTCATGCTAACATCAGAGCGCCATTCCCAGAAACTTTAGGGAGCACAGCTGCACTGGAGAGTGCGTCGAAGTCCACATCTTGGATCCAGTCTGTGAATACACGGATTTCTGTGCATGCAAGCACAACAGAAAGGAGCCTTACAATTTATATGCAATGCCGGAAAAAAGTATTGAGCTTCCTTTGTTATGGAAAAACAGAGACATGGTTCCCTGATGGGAGGTGCATGTTAGTGACTAAGAGGCTGATTCACTACTAACGCCAGGTATCAGCAGATGAGCGTCTGTATAGCCATGCTATACAGCGACCGCTAGTAGATGGTGTAAGCGGGTATCGGGCGTTGTAACACTGCGCTTCAGTCACTGTAGTAACCTGGCCAGCATTGATGAATGTGATGTATGTTGGGCGCTCTAACACCAGTACAGCGCTGCAGCGAGCGAAAGGTAGTGCCTGCTCAGCACTCCACACCATACTTATCAAAAAGGAGCGTCGGTGCTCTAAATCTGGTCACTATGGCATAGAGCGCCAGACGCTGTGGGATTAAAGTCTGTTTTTGAACACATATCACCAGTAACAAAAGCGAAAACACATGGAATGACATTGTTTTAACACTGGGACAATGACACTTTAGTGCCAGACCTGTAACGACAATTCTGCATAAAAATATAAAAAGTCAAAAACATTTCTAAAAGTGTTTGTTAGCAGCCAGGAGAGGTCACACAATGATTTGAGCAAAAAAATAAAATAAAAAAATGTCAAACATGCTGTTTAAACACAAGCAAATGAACGCCCTTTGAAATGTATGGGAGAGCAACAGTTAGTCAAAGGTAATACCTGGCGCTCTGGAAGCTAGAGCGCCAGCGCTATACGCTGAGCCGCCTGTAATAATACATCGGACGCTGCATGGCGCTGTTGAAGGTGCTCACCAGATTTGCTTTCATAAATATGGTTTTGCTTACAGGCCACGCGTTCACCAGACGCTGCCTGCCGCTACGAGGCACTACCTGGTGCTATCCCTTCTTAAATAACCCCCTAAGAGGTAAATAAATATGTCCCTCTCTGTAATTCTATTTCTCCAGGTTAATAAATGGATACAATTTTCCTGCTTCGTTCAGTCCCTTTCCACTCTGGTGGTCCATAGAACCATTTTTTCTGTGTCTGTGTCTATCCTGTTCCAGATTTTTTAAATTTCCATTGCCATTACCATTTATTTAGGCAGCGGAAGTAATGATGTATAAGGTAAAAAGAAATGCATATGCTTTTTTAGTGGTAAAATTGATATTCAAAGCAGTTTTCAGTACATGTAGCACTTGATAAACCTGTATTTCTAGAAGTCAATTCATTAGATTTTTGTAGTGCCATCACAGTGATACTTAACTTAAAAAAAATAAATATTATTTAAACATACATCTACTCAAAAACTTATTTGAATTTTAAAATGTATTAATCTGTTTCAGAGAACATTAGGAAGTGGCAATTATATCACACCTTATTATTCTCTAGTGGAGCAGGTTTAATTTAATATTAAATTTGGCTTAATATCTGTCTTATGGTAAGCTTGCAACCTCTCATTACTCTCCTTGTGATTTAATTTACTGTATGCTTCTTCAGAAAGATTCCATTCTCCGAGGAACACAAGGTCTTTTTGATAATACATTTAGAGATGATCGAACTTTTGAAACATTCGATTCGACTGATTCGACGAATTTTCCGACAAAAATCGTTTCAACCCGAATTTATTTGCGACGAAACGCTATTTAAAACGGCTATTTCTGAGTCTCCTAGAGCCTCAATAGGATTGTGAACCATTCTGCCTTGCTGTAACATGCATAGGATGCGTGCTGGGCTAGTGAAATGATACTGTAAATAATTATCACATGTAGATCAGAGGCATCGCTAATAGAATCGAAGAGCGGCACAATTGCAGAGAGTTGAAGTGGCATCACTATGAGGGGCCCCTATAGTGCCTGAAAAACACACCCTGGAGCTGGCAGCAACAGGAGCCCAAAAATTAGCTGAATCACACCCTGGAGTTGCAAGCAGCAGCAGCAGCAGCAGCAGCTGCAGGAGCCCAAACATTGCTTTAAAGAGACACTGGAGTTGGCTGCAGAAGGCCAAAAATTGGATGAATCACACCCTGGAGTTGCAAGCAGCAGCAGGAGCACAAACATTGCTTTAAAGAGACATTGGAGTTGACTGCAGGAGGCCAAAAATTGGCTGAATCACACCCTGGAGTTGCAAGCAGCAGCAGCAGCTGCAGGAGCCCAAACATTGCTTTAAAGAGACACTGGAGTTGGCTGCAGGAGGCCAACAATTGGATGAATCACACCCTGGAGTTGCAAGCAGCAGCAGGAGCACAAACATTGCTTTAAAGAGACACTGGAGTTGACTGCAGGAGGCAAAAATTGGATGAATCACACCCTAGAGTTGCAAGCAGCAGCAGCAGCAGCCCAAACATAGCTTGAAAGAGACACTGGAGTTGGCAGCAGGAGCCCAAAAATTGGATGAATCACACCCTAGAGTTGCAAGCAGCAGCAGCAGGAGCCAAAACATAGCTTGAAAGAGACACTGGAGTTGGCAGCAGGAGCCCAAAAATTGGATGAATCACACCCTGGAGTTGCAAGCAGCAGCAGCAGCCCAAACATAGCTTGAAAGAGACACTGGAGTTGGCTGCAGGAGGCCAAAAATTGGATGAATCACATCCTGGAGTTGCAAGCAGCAGCAGAAGCCCAAACATTACTTTAAAGAGACACTGGAGTTGGCAGCAGGAACCCAAAAATTGGATGAATCACACCCTAGAGTTGCAAGCAGCAGCAGGAGCCCAAACATTGCTTTAAAGAGACACTGGAGTTGGCTGCAGAAGGCCAAAAATTGGATGAATCACACCCTGGAGTTGCAAGCAGCAGCAGGAGCACAAACATTGCTTTAAAGAGACACTGGAGTTGACTGCAGGAGGCAAAAATTGGATGAATCACACCCTGGAGTTGCAAGCAGCAGCACCAGCAGGAGCCCAAACATAGCTTGAAAGAGACACTGGAGTTGGCAGCAGGAGCCCAAAAATTGGATGAATCACACCCTGGAGTTGGCAGCAGCAGCAGCAGGAGCCCAAATATTACTTTTAAGAGACACTGGAGTTGGCTTCAGGAGCCCAAAAATTGGATGAATCACACCCTGGAGTTGGCAGCAGCAGCAGGAGCCCAAACATTACTTTAAAGAGACCCTGGGGTTGGCTTCAGGAGCCCAAAAATTGGATGAATCACACCCTGGAGTTGGCAGCAGCAGCAGCAGGAGCCCAAATATTACTTTAAAGAGACACTGGAGTTGGCTGCAGGAGGCCAAAAATTGGATGAATCACGTCCTGCAGTTGCAAGCAGCAGCAGAAGCCCAAACATTACTTTAAAGAGACACTGGAGTTGGCAGCAGGAGCCCAAAATTGGATGAATCACACCCTAAAGTTGCAAGCAGCAGCAGCAGACACTGGAGTTGGCTGCAGGAGGCCAACAATTGGATGAATCACATCCTGGAGTTGCAAGCAGCAGCAGGAGCACAAACATTGCTTTAAAGAGACACTGGAGTTGGCAGCAGGAGCCCAAAAATTGGATGAATCACACCCTGGAGTTGCAAGCAGCAGCAGCAGCAGCAGCCCAAACATGGCTTGAAAGAGACACTGGAGTTGGCTCCAGGAGGCCAAAAATTGGATGAATCACACCCTGGAGTTGCAAGCAGCAGCAGGAGCCCAAACATTGCTTTAAAGAGACACTGGAGTTGACTGCAGGAGGCAAAAATTGGATGAATCACACCCTGGAGTTGCAAGCAGCAGCAGCAGCAGCAGGAGCCCAAACATAGCTTGAAAGAGACACTGGAGTTGGCAGCAGGAGCCCAAAAATTGGATGAATCACACCCTGGAGTTGCAAGCAGCAGCAGCAGCAGCCCAAACATAGCTTGAAAGAGACACTGGAGTTGGCTGCAGGATGCCAAAAATTGGATGAATCACACCCTGGAGTTGCAAGCAGCAGCAGAAGCCCAAACATTACTTTACAGAGACACTGGAGTTGGCAGCTGAAGCCCAAAAATTGGATGAATCACACCCTAGAGTTGCAAGCAGCAGCAGCAGCAGGAGCCCAAACATAGCTTGAAAGAGACACTGGAGTTGGCAGCAGGAGCCCGAAAATTGGATGAATCACACCCTGGAGTTGCAAGCAGCAGCAGCAGCCCAGACATAGCTTGAAAGAGACACTGGAGTTGGCTGCAGGAGGCCAAAAATTGGATGAATCACGTCCTGCAGTTGCAAGCAGCAGCAGAAGCCCAAACATTACTTTAAAGAGACACTGGAGTTGGCAGCAGGAGTCCAAAATTGGATGAATCACACCCTAAAGTTGCAAGCAGCAGCAGCAGCAGACACTGGAGTTGGCTGCAGGAGGCCAACAATTGAATGAATCACACCCTGGAGTTGCAAGCAGCAGCAGCCCAAACATAGCTTGAAAGAGACACTGGAGTTGGCTGCAGGAGACCAAAAATTGAATGAATCACATCCTGGAGTTGCAAGCAGCAGCAGAAGCCCAAACATTACTTTAAAGAGACACTGGAGTTGGCAGCAGGAGCCCAAAAATTGGATGAATCACACCCTGGAGTTGCAAACAGCAGCAGGAGCACAAACATTGCATTAAAGAGACACTGGAGTTGGCTGCAGGAGGCCAAAAATTGGATGAATCACGTCCTGGAGTTGCAAGTAGCAGCAGAAGCCCAAACATTACTTTAAAGAGACACTGGAGTTGGCAACAGGAGCCCAAAAATTGAATCAATCACACCCTAGAGTTGCAAGCAGCAGCAGCAGGAGCCCGAACATTGCTTTAAAGAGACACTGGAGTTGGCTGCAGGAGGCCAACAATTGGATGAATCACACCCTGGAGTTGCAAGCAGCAGCAGGAGCACAAACATTGCTTTGACGAGACACTGGAGTTGACTGCAGGAGGCCAAAAATTGGATGAATCACACCCTGGAGTTGCAAGCAGCAGCAGCAGGAGCCCAAACATAGCTTGAAAGAGACACTGGAGTTGGCTGCAGGAGGCCAAAAATTGGATGAATCACACCCTGGAGTTGCAAGCAGCAGCAGAAGCCCAAACATTACTTTAAAGAGACACTGGAGTTGGCAGCAGGAGCCCAAAAATTGGATGAATCAGACCCTAGAGTTGCAAACAGCAGCAGCAGTAGCCCAAACATTGCTTTAAATAGACACTGGAGTTGGCTGCAGGAGGCCAACAATTGGATGAATCACACCCTAGAGTTGCAAGCAGCAGGAGCCCAAACATTGCTTTAAAGAGACACTGGAGTTGGTTGCAGGAGGCCAACAATTGGATGAATCACACCCTGGAGTTGCAAGCAGAAGCAGAAACACAAACATTGCTTTAAAGAGACACTGGAGTTGACTGCAGGAGGCCAAAAATTGGATGAATCACACCCTGGAGTTGCAAGCAGCAGCAGCAGCAGGAGCTCAAACATAGCTTGAAAGAGACACTGGAGTTGGCAGCAGGAGCCCAAAAATTGGATGAATCACACCCTGGAGTTGCAAGCAGCAGCAGCAGCCCAAACATAGCTTGAAAGAGTCACTGGAGTTTGCTGCAGGAAGCCAAAAATTGGATAAATCACACCCTGGAGTTGCAAGCAGCAGCAGAAGCCCAAACATTACTTTAAAGAGACACTGGAGTTGGCAGCAGGAGCCCAAAAATTGGATGAATCACACCCTAGAGTTGCAAGCAGCAGCAGGAGCACAGACATAGCTTGAAAGAGACACTGGAGTTGGCAGCAGGAGCACAAAAATTGGATGAATCACACCCTGGAGTTGCAAGCAGCAGCAGCAGCCCAAACATAGCTTGAAAGAGACACTGGAGTTGGCTGCAGGATGCCAAAAATTGGATAAATCACACCCTGGAGTTGCAAGCAGCAGCAGAAGCCCAAACATTACTTTAAAGAGACACTGGAGTTGGCAGCAGGAGCCCAAAAATTGGATGAATCACACCCTAGAGTTGCAAGCAGCAGCAGCAGGAGCACAGACATAGCTTGAAAGAGACACTGGAGTTGGCAGCAGGAGCCCAAAAATTGGATGAATCACACCCTGTAGTTGCAAGCAGCAGCAGCAGCAGTCCAAACATACCGACCTGTTTCCATAAGAGTGGCCATGAAAAAATCATGCCTTCCTCCCATGAGGAGCACCAAGAGAAATGTACTGACAAACTATCTATGCAAACATAATTTTATTGACACAATATAAAAGTTAAAAAGTACATAAATACACACAACCACAGGACAATATAAAAACAAATAGCAAGTCCCTATAAATGTCACTCCATATGTAGTATCAAAAGCCCAAATAGTGGGCCATATCAATAATATGTGATGCTAGCGCTCCCAAAATACTAAATGCAATAAGGCAAAAAAATGTGTATATATGTGATTATAAAAGAAGGCACTGGAGTCTGTCAGCGCAGGGACAGAGTGTCCCTGCACTCACCTACCCCCGTACCTGTGCCGGCACCACCCAGATCAACAAACAATGTATATTACCCAATATACCCCAAACATCTAAATATGAAAATGAAAAAAACTAAAAATGAAAAAATGCCTAACTGATCCTAAAAAAACTGAATACAGACACTAAAAAAGTGACAAAATACACACAACTAAACCATAAAAAATGTGAATACAAGATGAACTCCCCACAGTGAGCATAAACAAATACCCACTATAAATAATGTGATGAAATAATCAACTGATAAGTAATAATTAGATCCCTATAAACGTGTGGGCACAATCAATATCATGATACCAATGACCACGATAATGCAGCATATAAATGCATAATAAAAAATGATGAACTAATGTATATACATAAACTAAGTGCCTAAAATAAATATAAATACACTAACAATATCAACAATATATTCCCAAGTGTAATGAACCAATATAACCAGATATTGCAGATACCAATATTAAGAGACAACAGATGGTGTCAGCAGAGATGCATCAACATACTACCAGAACCATAACAGTGGGAGACAAGGCCAGCATCACGTAGTGTCAGACTAGGGACCGCATACAACCCCGGCCAAACATAGCTTGAAAGAGACACTGGAGTTGGCTGCAGGAGGCCAAAAATTGGATGAATCACGTCCTGGAGTTGCAAGTAGCAGCAGAAGCCCAAACATTACTTTAAAGAGACACTGGAGTTGGCAACAGGAGCCCAAAAATTGAATGAATCACACCCTAGAGTTGCAAGCAGCAGCAGCAGGAGCCCGAACATTGCTTTAAAGAGACACTGGAGTTGGCTGCAGGAGGCCAACAATTGGATGAATCACACCCTGGAGTTGCAAGCAGCAGCAGGAACACAAACATTGCTTTGACGAGACACTGGAGTTGACTGCAGGAGGCCAAAAATTGGATGAATCACACCCTGGAGTTGCAAGCAGCAGCAGCAGGAGCCCAAACATAGCTTGAAAGAGACACTGGAGTTGGCTGCAGGAGGCCAAAAATTGGATGAATCACACCCTGGAGTTGCAAGCAGCAGCAGAAGCCCAAACATTACTTTAAAGAGACACTGGAGTTGGCAGCAGGAGCCCAAAAATTGGATGAATCAGACCCTAGAGTTGCAAACAGCAGCAGCAGTAGCCCAAACATTGCTTTAAATAGACACTGGAGTTGGCAGCAGGAGCCCAAAAATTGGATGAATCACACCCTGTAGTTGCAAGCAGCAGCAGCAGTCCAAACATAGCTTGAAAGAGACACTGGAGTTGGCTGCAGGAGGCCAAAAATTGGATGAATCACACCCTAGAGTTGCAAGCAGCAGCAGAAGCCCAAACATTACTTTAAAGAGACACTGGAGTTGGCAGCAGGAGCCCAAAAATTGGATGAATCACACCCTAGAGTTGCAAGCAGCAGGAGCCCAAACATTGCTTTAAAGAGACACTGGAGTTGGTTGCAGGAGGCCAACAATTGGATGAATCACACCCTGGAGTTGCAAGCAGCAGCAGGAACACAAACATTGCTTTGACGAGACACTGGAGTTGACTGCAGGAGGCCAAAAATTGGATGAATCACACCCTGGAGTTGCAAGCAGCAGCAGCAGGAGCCCAAACATAGCTTGAAAGAGACACTGGAGTTGGCTGCAGGAGGCCAAAAATTGGATGAATCACACCCTGGAGTTGCAAGCAGCAGCAGAAGCCCAAACATTACTTTAAAGAGACACTGGAGTTGGCAGCAGGAGCCCAAAAATTGGATGAATCAGACCCTAGAGTTGCAAACAGCAGCAGCAGTAGCCCAAACATTGCTTTAAATAGACACTGGAGTTGGCAGCAGGAGCCCAAAAATTGGATGAATCACACCCTGTAGTTGCAAGCAGCAGCAGCAGTCCAAACATAGCTTGAAAGAGACACTGGAGTTGGCTGCAGGAGGCCAAAAATTGGATGAATCACACCCTAGAGTTGCAAGCAGCAGCAGAAGCCCAAACATTACTTTAAAGAGACACTGGAGTTGGCAGCAGGAGCCCAAAAATTGGATGAATCACACCCTAGAGTTGCAAGCAGCAGGAGCCCAAACATTGCTTTAAAGAGACACTGGAGTTGGTTGCAGGAGGCCAACAATTGGATGAATCACACCCTGGAGTTGCAAGCAGAAGCAGGAACACAAACATTGCTTTAAAGAGACACTGGAGTTGACTGCAGGAGGCCAAAAATTGGATGAATCACACCCTGGAGTTGCAAGCAGCAGCAGCAGCAGGAGCTCAAACATAGCTTGAAAGAGACACTGGAGTTGGCAGCAGGAGCCCAAAAATTGGATGAATCACACCCTGGAGTTGCAAGCAGCAGCCCAAACATAGCTTGAAAGAGTCACTGGAGTTTGCTGCAGGAAGCCAAAAATTGGATAAATCACACCCTGGAGTTGCAAGCAGCAGCAGAAGCCCAAACATTACTTTAAAGAGACACTGGAGTTGGCAGCAGGAGCCCAAAAATTGGATGAATCACACCCTAGAGTTGCAAGCAGCAGCAGCAGCAGGAGCACAGACATAGCTTGAAAGAGACACTGGAGTTGGCAGCAGGAGCACAAAAATTGGATGAATCACACCCTGGAGTTGCAAGCAGCAGCAGCAGCCCAAACATAGCTTGAAAGAGACACTGGAGTTGGCTGCAGGATGCCAAAAATTGGATAAATCACACCCTGGAGTTGCAAGCAGCAGCAGAAGCCCAAACATTACTTTAAAGAGACACTGGAGTTGGCAGCAGGAGCCCAAAAATTGGATGAATCACACCCTAGAGTTGCAAGCAGCAGCAGCAGGAGCACAGACATAGCTTGAAAGAGACACTGGAGTTGGCAGCAGGAGCCCAAAAATTGGATGAATCACACCCTGTAGTTGCAAGCAGCAGCAGCAGCAGTCCAAACATAGCTTGAAAGAGACACTGGAGTTGGCTGCAGGAGGCCAAAAATTGGATGAATCACGTCCTGGAGTTGCAAGTAGCAGCAGAAGCCCAAACATTACTTTAAAGAGACACTGGAGTTGGCAACAGGAGCCCAAAAATTGAATGAATCACACCCTAGAGTTGCAAGCAGCAGCAGCAGGAGCCCGAACATTGCTTTAAAGAGACACTGGAGTTGGCTGCAGGAGGCCAACAATTGGATGAATCACACCCTGGAGTTGCAAGCAGCAGCAGGAACACAAACATTGCTTTGACGAGACACTGGAGTTGACTGCAGGAGGCCAAAAATTGGATGAATCACACCCTGGAGTTGCAAGCAGCAGCAGCAGGAGCCCAAACATAGCTTGAAAGAGACACTGGAGTTGGCTGCAGGAGGCCAAAAATTGGATGAATCACACCCTGGAGTTGCAAGCAGCAGCAGAAGCCCAAACATTACTTTAAAGAGACACTGGAGTTGGCAGCAGGAGCCCAAAAATTGGATGAATCAGACCCTAGAGTTGCAAACAGCAGCAGCAGTAGCCCAAACATTGCTTTAAATAGACACTGGAGTTGGCAGCAGGAGCCCAAAAATTGGATGAATCACACCCTGTAGTTGCAAGCAGCAGCAGCAGCAGTCCAAACATAGCTTGAAAGAGACACTGGAGTTGGCTGCAGGAGGCCAAAAATTGGATGAATCACACCCTAGAGTTGCAAGCAGCAGCAGAAGCCCAAACATTACTTTAAAGAGACACTGGAGTTGGCAGCAGGAGCCCAAAAATTGGATGAATCACACCCTAGAGTTGCAAGCAGCAGCAGCAGCAGCAGGAGCCCAAACATTGCTTTGAAGAGACACTGAAGTTGGCTGCAGGAGGCCAAAAATTGGATGAATCACACCCTGGAGTTGCAAACAGCAGCAGGAGCACAAACATTGCTTTAAAGAGACACTGGAGTTGGCTGCAGGAGGCCAAAAATTGGATGAATCACGTCCTGGAGTTGCAAGCAGCAGCAGAAGCCCAAACATTAATTTAAAGAAACACTGGAGTTGGCAGCAGGAGCCCAAAAATTGGCTGAATCACACCCTAGAGTTGCAAGCAGCAGCAGCAGGAGCCCAAACATTGCTTTGAAGAGACACTGGAGTTGGCTGCAGTAGGCCAACAATTGGATGAATCACACCCTGGAGTTGCAAGCAGCAGCAGGAGCACAAACATTGCTTTAAAGAGACACTGGAGTTGACTGCAGGAGGCCAAAAATTGGATGAATCACACCCTGAAGTTGCAAGCAGCAGCAGCAGGAGCCCAAACATAGCTTGAAAGAGACACTGGAGTTGGCTGCAGGAGGCCAAAAATTGGATGAATCACACCCTGGAGTTGCAAGTAGCAGCAGAAGCCCAAACATTACTTTAAAGAGACACTGGAGTTGGCAACAGGAGCCCAAAAATTGAATGAATCACACCCTAGAGTTGCAAGCAGCAGCAGCAGGAGCCCGAACATTGCTTTAAAGAGACACTGGAGTTGGCTGCAGGAGGCCAACAATTGGATGAATCACACCCTGGAGTTGCAAGCAGCAGCAGGAGCACAAACATTGCTTTGACGAGACACTGGAGTTGACTGCAGGAGGCCAAAAATTGGATGAATCACACCCTAGAGTTGCAAGCAGCAGCAGCAGGAGCCCAAACATAGCTTGAAAGAGACACTGGAGTTGGCTGCAGGAGGCCAAAAATTGGATGAATCACACCCTGGAGTTGCAAGCAGCAGCAGATGCCCAAACATTACTTTAAAGAGACACTGGAGTTGGCAGCAGGAGCCCAAAAATTGGATGAATCAGACCCTAGAGTTGCAAACAGCAGCAGCAGTAGCCCAAACATTGCTTTAAATAGACACTGGAGTTGGCTGCAGGAGGCCAACAATTGGATGAATAACACCCTGGTGTTGCAAGCAGCAGCAGTAGCACAAACATTGCTTTGAAGAGACACTGGAGTTGACTGCAGGAGGCCAAAAATTGGATGAATCACGTCCTGGAGTTGCAAGCAGCAGCAGAAGCCCAAACATTACTTTAAAGAGACACTGGAGTTGGCAGCAGGAGCCCAAAAATTGGATGAATCACACCCTAGAGTTGCAAGCAGCAGGAGCCCAAACATTGCTTTAAAGAGACACTGGAGTTGGTTGCAGGAGGCCAACAATTGGATGAATCACACCCTGGAGTTGCAAGCAGAAGCAGGAACACAAACATTGCTTTAAAGAGACACTGGAGTTGACTGCAGGAGGCCAAAAATTGGATGAATCACACCCTGGAGTTGCAAGCAGCAGCAGCAGCAGGAGCTCAAACATAGCTTGAAAGAGACACTGGAGTTGGCAGCAGGAGCCCAAAAATTGGATGAATCACACCCTGGAGTTGCAAGCAGCAGCAGCAGCCCAAACATAGCTTGAAAGAGTCACTGGAGTTTGCTGCAGGAAGCCAAAAATTGGATAAATCACACCCTGGAGTTGCAAGCAGCAGCAGAAGCCCAAACATTACTTTAAAGAGACACTGGAGTTGGCAGCAGGAGCCCAAAAATTGGATGAATCACACCCTAGAGTTGCAAGCAGCAGCAGCAGCAGGAGCACAGACATAGCTTGAAAGAGACACTGGAGTTGGCAGCAGGAGCACAAAAATTGGATGAATCACACCCTGGAGTTGCAAGCAGCAGCAGCAGCCCAAACATAGCTTGAAAGAGACACTGGAGTTGGCTGCAGGATGCCAAAAATTGGATAAATCACACCCTGGAGTTGCAAGCAGCAGCAGAAGCCCAAACATTACTTTAAAGAGACACTGGAGTTGGCAGCAGGAGCCCAAAAATTGGATGAATCACACCCTAGAGTTGCAAGCAGCAGCAGCAGGAGCACAGACATAGCTTGAAAGAGACACTGGAGTTGGCAGCAGGAGCCCAAAAATTGGATGAATCACACCCTGTAGTTGCAAGCAGCAGCAGCAGCAGTCCAAACATAGCTTGAAATAGACACTGGAGTTGGCTGCAGGAGGCCAAAAATTGGATGAATCACGTCCTGGAGTTGCAAGTAGCAGCAGAAGCCCAAACATTACTTTAAAGAGACACTGGAGTTGGCAACAGGAGCCCAAAAATTGAATGAATCACACCCTAGAGTTGCAAGCAGCAGCAGCAGGAGCCCGAACATTGCTTTAAAGAGACACTGGAGTTGGCTGCAGGAGGCCAACAATTGGATGAATCACACCCTGGAGTTGCAAGCAGCAGCAGGAACACAAACATTGCTTTGACGAGACACTGGAGTTGACTGCAGGAGGCCAAAAATTGGATGAATCACACCCTGGAGTTGCAAGCAGCAGCAGCAGGAGCCCAAACATAGCTTGAAAGAGACACTGGAGTTGGCTGCAGGAGGCCAAAAATTGGATGAATCACACCCTGGAGTTGCAAGCAGCAGCAGAAGCCCAAACATTACTTTAAAGAGACACTGGAGTTGGCAGCAGGAGCCCAAACATTGGATGAATCAGACCCTAGAGTTGCAAACAGCAGCAGCAGTAGCCCAAACATTGCTTTAAATAGACACTGGAGTTGGCAGCAGGAGCCCAAAAATTGGATGAATCACACCCTGTAGTTGCAAGCAGCAGCAGCAGCAGTCCAAACATAGCTTGAAAGAGACACTGGAGTTGGCTGCAGGAGGCCAAAAATTGGATGAATCACACCCTAGAGTTGCAAGCAGCAGCAGAAGCCCAAACATTACTTTAAAGAGACACTGGAGTTGGCAGCAGGAGCCCAAAAATTGGATGAATCACACCCTAGAGTTGCAAGCAGCAGCAGCAGCAGCAGGAGCCCAAACATTGCTTTGAAGAGACACTGAAGTTGGCTGCAGGAGGCCAAAAATTGGATGAATCACGTCCTGGAGTTGCAAGCAGCAGCAGAAGCCCAAACATTAATTTAAAGAAACACTGGAGTTGGCAGCAGGAGCCCAAAAATTGGCTGAATCACACCCTAGAGTTGCAAGCAGCAGCAGGAGCACAAACATTGCTTTAAAGAGACACTGGAGTTGGCTGCAGGAGGCCAAAAATTGGATGAATCACGTCCTGGAGTTGCAAGCAGCAGCAGAAGCCCAAACATTAATTTAAAGAAACACTGGAGTTGGCAGCAGGAGCCCAAAAATTGGCTGAATCACACCCTAGAGTTGCAAGCAGCAGCAGCAGGAGCCCAAACATTGCTTTAAAGAGACACTGGAGTTGGCTGCAGTAGGCCAACAATTGGATGAATCACACCCTGGAGTTGCAAGCAGCAGCAGGAGCACAAACATTGCTTTAAAGAGACACTGGAGTTGACTGCAGGAGGCCAAAAATTGGATGAATCACACCCTGGAGTTGCAAGCAGCAGCAGCAGCAGCCAAACCATAGCTTGAAAGAGACACTGGAGTTGACTGCAGGAGGCCAAAAATTGGATGAATCACACCCTGGAGTTGCAAGCAGCAGCAGCAGCAGCCAAACCATAGCTTGAAAGAGACACTGGAGTTGGCTGCAGGAGGCCAAAAATTAGAAGAATCACATCCTGGAGTTGCAAGCAGCAGCAGAAGCCCAAACATTACTTTAAAGAGACACTGGAGTTGGCAGCAGGTGCCCAAAAATTGGATGAATCACACCCTAGAGTTGCAAGCAGCAGCAGCAGGAGACCAAACATTGCTTTCAAGAGACACTGGAGTTGGCTGCAGCAGGAGCCCAAAAATTGGATGAATCAGACCCTGGAGTTGCAAACAGCAGCAGGAGCACAAACATTGCTTTAAAGAGACACTGGAGTTGGCTGCAGGAGGCCAAAAATTGGATGAATCACACCCTGGAGTTGCAAGCAGCAGCAGGAGCCCAAACATTGATTTAAAGAGACACTGGAGTTGGCAGCAGGAGCCCAAAAATTGGATGAATCACACCCTGGAGTTGCAAGCAGCAGCAGCAGCAGGAGCCCAAACGTTGCTTTAAATAGACACTGGAGTTGGCTGCAGGAGCCCAAAAACTGGATGAATCACACCCTGGAGTTGCAAGCAGCAGCAGGAGCACAAACATTGCTTTAAAGAGACACTGGAGTTGGCTGCAGGAGGCCAAAAATTGGATGAATCACACCCTGGAGTTGCAAGCCGCAGCAGCAGCAGGAGCCCAAACATTGATTTAAAGAGACACTGGAGTTGGCAGCAGGAGCCCAAAAATTGGATGAATCACACCCTGGAGTGGCAAGCAGCAGCAGCAGCAGCAGCAGGAGCCCAAACGTTGCTTTAAATAGACACTGGAGTTGGCTGCAGGAGGCCAAAAACTGGATGAATCACACCCTGGAGTTGCAAGCAGCAGCAGGAGCACAAACATTGCTTTAAAGAGACACTGGAGTTGGCTGCAGGAGGCCAAAAATTGGATGAATCACACCCTGGAGTTGCAAGCCACAGCAGCAGCAGGAGCCCAAACATCGCTTTAAAGAGACAGTGGAGTTGGCTGCAGGAGGCCAAAAACTGGATGAATCACACCCTGGAGTTACAAGCAGCAGCAGCAGAAAAATCATTGCTTGAAAGATACACTGGAGTTGGATGCAGGAGGCCAAAAATTGGATGAATCATACCCTGGAGTTGCAAGCAGCAGTAGGAGCCCAAACATTACTTTATAGAGAAACTGGAGTTGGCAGCAGGAGCCCAACAATTGGATGAATCACACCCAGGTGTTGCAAGCAGCAGCAGGAGCACAAACATTGCTTTAAAGAGACACTGGGGTTGGCTGCAGGAGGCCAAAAATTGGATGAATCACACCCTGGAGTTACAAGCAGCAGCAGCAGGAGCCCAAACATTGCTTTAAAGAGACACTGGAGTTGGCTGCAGGAGGCCAAAAATTGGATGAATCACACCCTGGAGTTGCAAGCAGCAGCAGCAGCAGGAGCACAAACATAGCTTGAAAGAGACACTGGAGTTGGCTGCAGGAGGCCAAAAATTGGACGAATCACACCCTGGAGTTGCAAGCAGCAGCAGGAGCCCAAACATAGCTTGAAAGAGACACTGGAGTTGGCTGCAGGAGGCCAAAAATTGGATGAATCACACCCTGGAGTTGCAAGCAGTAGCATGAGCCCAAACATAGCTTGAAAGAGACACTGGAGTTGGCAGCAGGAGCCCATAAATTGGATGAATCACACCCTGAAGTTGCATGCAGCAGCAGCAGGAACCCAAACATTGCTTTAAAGAGACACTGGAGTTGGCTGCAGGAGGCCAAAAATTGGATGAATCACACCCTGGAGTTGCAAGCAGCAGCAGCAGGAGCCCAAACATTGCTTGAAAGAGACACTGGAGTTAGCTGCAGGAGCTCAAAAATTGGATGAATCACACCCTGGAGTTGCAAGCAGCATCAGCAGGAGCCCAAACATTGTGTGAAAGAGACACTGGAGCTGGTTGCAGGAGGCCAAAAATTGGATGAATCACACCCAGAAGTTGGCAGCAGCAGGAGCACGAACATTAGCTGGAAGGCAAACCCTGGAGTTTGCAGCAGCAGAAGCAGGAGCCCAAACATTGCTTGAAAGACACCCTGGAGTTGGCAGCAGCAGGAGGCCAAAAATTTGCTGAAAGGCACACTCTGAAGTTGGCATCAGCAGGAGGCCAAAAATTGGCTGAAAGACACACCCTGAAGTTGGCATCAGCAGGAGGCCAAAAATTGGTTGGAAGGCACAACCTGAAGTTGGCATCAGCAGGAGCCCAAAAATTGGCCAAAAGACATAAATATGTTTTGCACCATTTGGAAAGTGTAAAACGTGGCACCATGCTGAATCTAGTCGCATGCATCAGCCATTGGTGGGTGGAAATCCTGGCTGATCCATCCCTGATTCATTTTGACAAAGGTGAGTCTCTCCACATTTTTAGTTGACAGACGAGTTCTCCTCGCCGTAACTATGGCCCCTGCCGCACTAAACACCTGCTCAGATGGCACACTACTGGCCGGGCAGGACAGCTTTTCCAGGGCAAACTCTGCTAGTTGCGGCCACAAGCCAAGTTTGGTTGCCCAGAAGTCCAGCGGATCCTCAAGGTGTGTAGGCATGGTCATGTCAAGGTATGACATGACCTGCTGGTTGAGGTCCTGCTCCACGTTTTCCTGCTGCTCATGAGTAGCCTCACTATGCGGGTGTAGAAAGCTACTCATTAGCGACTGAAGACTGAGGCTGCTGCTGATGGAGCTGCTGCTGCTGCTCCTGCCAACCCCCCCAGCAGGCATGGCAGTGGAAGGTGAGCGCAGAGGTCCCCCCGAGTCAGACCTGCGAGAGTATGGAGCATGGAGCAGATAGGCATCGGCCAACCGACTACGTAGAATGTCTTTGTAGTAGTTCAGTTTGTCCTCCCTCTTGGCGGGTTTAAAAAATGCCCCCATTTTATGCCGGAAGCGAGGGTCCAATAAGGTGGACAGCCAGAAGTCATCCCGGCGACAAATGGAAACAATTCTGGGGTCACTACGTGAGCACGTGAGCATGCTTCCTGCCATTTGCGCAAGTGACTCGGAGGGACTACCTGTCTCCATCTCCACTGCAAACTGCCACGGTGTGTCCGGGTCCTCTGTCTCGCCTTCCTCACAACCCTGTAGCTCCTCTGGCTGCTCCTGCTCCTCCTCTCCTGTCCGCTGACTAGATAAACCAGCCATTTCGCCAAGCCTAAACTGTGCTTCACTGGGCCACTCCTCCTCCTCTTCCTCCTCCTCCTCCAGTTCAGCTCCAACGGGGTTCATGTGGCCGTAAGATGTAGACGCCGTGTCTCCAGTGCCCTGACCAGCCATGGTTTCCAACATGTGCTGTAGTACATGAAGCAGTGGAATCACGTCGTTCATCCCGTAATCCTGCCGACTTACAAATAAAGTGGCTTCCTCAAAGGGCCTGAGCAAACGGCAGGTGTCACGTATGAGCTGCCACTGGTTGACATTGAAGTTACACAGGGGAGTCCCCCTATCCGCTTGGATCATCAGGAAATCCGTTATGGCTTTTCTCTGTTCATATAATTGTTCCAACATGTGAAGGGTGGAATTCCAACGGATGGAAACATCGCAAATCAGACTATGTTGGGGGCTACCGTTCTGACGCTGTAGCTCAAGAAGGGTGTGTTTGGTGGTGTATGAGTGGCTGAAGTGCATGCAAAGTTTCCTTGAAGTTGTTAGGATGTCTTGCAGATGAGGGAACACTTCAGAAACCGCTTGACAACCAGATTGAAGACGTGAGCCATGCAGGGCGCATGGGTCAGGCTTCCTTGGCGCAGCACAGACAAAATGTTCTTCCCATTGTCGGTAACCCTGGTTCCCATTTTCAGTTTTCTTGGAGTACGCCATGTTTGGATTTCTTGATGAATAAATTTAAGCAGTTCCTCCCCTGTGTGACTCCGTTCACCAAGACAAACCATGTGAAGCACAGCGTGACACCTCCGTGCCCTGCACAAATGGTAGACTGGAGAGGCACTGAGACTTGACCCTACAGTGGAGGGTGAGGAGATGACGGAGGATGAGGAGGCCGAGTCGCACGGTGTCACAGGCACAACGGTCAGGGAGCGCGGAGGCCGAATCGGCGTGACCTGTCCTAGTTGCTGCTGCTGCTGCAAACATATTCACCCAGTGGGCCGTAAACGACATGTACTGTCCCTGACCGTAGTTACAGCTCCAGACGTTGGCACTGCCATGCACTTTGCTACACACCAACAGGCTCAAGGAGTGGCCCACCTTCTGTTCAACAAAAGTGTGCAGCGCTGGTACTGCCTTCTTGGCAAAGAAATGACGGCTTGGGACTCTCCACAAGACATCAGTTCTCTGAAAGGTGCAGAGTCCACCACTTGAAAAGGGAGCGACTGCAGCACCAGCAACTTGGACAGGAGCACATTCAGCTTCTGCGCCATAGGATGAGTGGGCGCATACTGCTGTCTCTTGGACATGGCGTCGCTGATGAATTGCTGGGGGGATGCATGACTTAGAGGAGAAGGAGGAGGAGCAGGAGCATCAGGAGGAGTGACAGAGGATGGGTATGACGCACAGCTGCATTCGGCTGAGGTGCTGGAGCCTTGGCTGGCAGAAATTGGGAGCGGTGTGCCACTTGGTGAGGAAGCAGGCTGGACCACCTCTTCGGAGCCTCGGTTCTCCCAGGCCGCTTTATGGTGACGCATCATATGTTGACGCAGAGCCGTGGTGCCAACATGTGGGCCCTGCCCCCGTTTCACCTTCTGCCTACATATCTTGCATGTGGCCATGTTACCCTCCTGCAGTTGCTTCAGGAAAAACTGCCACACTGCCGAGTAGCTACTTTTCCCACCAACAGGCCGCACTGATTCACTGCTACTGTTGCCAACTCCAGGAACCCCTGCTCCACTACCTCCCGATAAGGTAGCCTGCCGTGCAGCAGGTGCTCTACCCCGGCCCCGGCCCCGTTTGGCTCCAGGCTTTACAATTGTGCCCCCATGCTGACTGCCAACCATGCTGCCTCAGCTGCTGACTCCGGGGCAACCTGCGCCCCTCTTCTCCTGCTGATGATGATGAAGCACCTTCTGCACTCGGCTCCCAAGTGCGATTGGCTTCTTCATCATCATCATCATCACCGAGTTGTGGCTGCACGTCACTGATGTTCTCGGTTTCGTCAACAGTGTCTGGCGCAGGAGCTGGAACGCTTGCAACACCCACGACACTCTCCACATCACTATTTGTCTGCCTAGCTAAAGAAGCCACCTCCATTTCTTGGCTAGGCAATAGCTACTGACTGTCCTCTATCTGATCGTCCTCCTCACTAAAGAGTGGAGCTGAACCCAAAGCATAGGGGGAGGGAACGGCGTAGGACAGAGGCAATGGGAGGACAGGGACTGCTCTCGGGGCATGCCAACTCAGGGTTGTGTCCGAGGAACCTACCGACCCTAGACTGGGGGTCTCAGATGTAACTTGTGATGATGTGGATGACCGCATTAACCAATCTACCACGGCAGATGCATTACTGGTGGAGACTCGACCGCTAGCAGATACTGGCAGATCAGGTCTCTCACCATGACTCCTGCTGCCTTTCGCCCATAGATGTGTGCTTATCCCAGGCATGTTTAAATTCAGTGACTGTTGATTTTTCAACTACCTCTGCTGGAAGTTTGTTCCAAGCATCTACTACTCTTTCTGTAAAATAATATTTTCTAACATTGCTCCTGATCTTCCCCCCGACTAGCTTAAGGTTGTGCCCCCTTGTTCTATCATTAAGCTTCTTCTTAAAAACACTTCCCTCCTGAACCTTATTCAATCCTTTCACATATTTAAAGGTCTCAATCATGTCCCCCCTCTCCCTTCTTTCCTCCAGAATGTACAAATTAAATTCTTTAAGTCTCTCCTGAGTTTTAGTCCTTCCACCATTTTCGTTGCCCGCCTTTGGACACGTTCTATTTGAATAATGTCTTTTTTGCAGGTAAGGTCTCCAAAACTGCACACAGTATTCTAACTGTGGCCTTACCAGGGCTCTATACAGCGGCATCACAACCTTCCTCTTCCTACTGGTGATGCCTCAAGCTATGCAGCCGAGCATCCTGCTTGCTTTTCCCACTGCCTGGCTACACTGTCCACTCATCTTGCAGCTATCAGTAATCAGTACCCCTAAATCTCTCTCCTCCGAGGTCCTGGCTAACACAGTACTGCCCATACGGTACTCAGAGCAGGGATTCCTTCTACCCAAGTGCATGATTTTACATTTAGAGACATTAAACTCTAGTTTCCACAGTTTTGACCATCTATCCAGTAAAGCTAAATCATTTACCATGTTGCAGACACCTCCAGGAATATCCACCCTATTACTAACCTTTGTATCATCAGCAAACAGACAAACTTTTCCTGCCAAGCCTTCTCCTATGTCACTTACAAATATATTAAAAAGAATGGGGCCCGGGACAGAGCCTTGCGGCACACCACTTGTAACTCGCCTTTGTTCAGATTGCACACCATTTACAAAAATGCTCTGATACCGATCCCTCAGCCAACTGGAAATCCACTGAACTATCCAGGGATTGAGTCCTACCTTCAATAACTTATCTATGAGCTCCTTATGTGGTACAGTGTCAAAGGCTTTGCTAAAATCCAGATAGGCGATATCCACAGCACCACCTTCATCTAACACTTTAGTGACATTGTCAAAGAAATCAATAAGATTGGTCTGACATGATCTGCCCTCAGTAAAGCCGTGCTGTTTTGGGTCCAATAGGTCATTAATTTTTAGATGGGAAATTATCTGTTTTTTTAAAAGTGTTTCCATTAATTTGACCACTATAGATGTTAAACTAACTGGCCTAAAATTACTGGCTTCTTCTCTACTCCCCTTTTTATGGATTGGTACGACATTGGCCATTCTCCAATCATCTGGAACCTCACCATTTGAAAGGGAATGGTTAAGTAAATCAGTCAGAGGTGCTGCAATCACAAACCTAAGTTCCCTTAGAACTCTGGGGTGGATTCCATCTGGACCCATCGCCTTACTTACCTTTAGATGTGCCAGCTCGGATAGGACATCAGCCTCCAGAAACTCCGGAGCTGTGCTCTCCCAGCGGGATGCTGTGCTATGGCCATACCCGCTACTATCTTAAAATACCGAACAAAAGTAGCTATTCGGATGGTCAGCCACAGCCTTATCTCCGTCAATATATTTATTTTCCCTATTTCTAATTTTTGAGACTGCATTGTTTTTCTTCTTTCTGTCACCAATATATTGGAAAAAGGTTTTATCTCCCCTCTTCATAGATTTGGCCATTTCTTCCTCCTTTTGCCCTTTAGCAGTCCTTATAATCAGTGTGCTGGTTTGGGATGCCCATGTGGGCTGGTGTATTTAAAGCAGACAAAAAAAGATTAAAACTAATCCAGTTATGAGAAATGCTTGTGTGTAACAGATAAGGTTAAATATGCCACTGCATTGATAGGATGCACAGTGGCAAGGCAGGTTTACAGCACAAAGAACTGAAATTGAATTGAAAACTGATCTGGCTAATGAAAATAAAAAAAAAAAATTCCCTGTCACTTCTAAGCTGTCCCTGCCTGGACCGGTTTTTCCCTATCTTTCACTATCTTTCCCTGGCTCTGTCTACCTCTCTTTCTGCCTCTCTGTCGGTCTCTCTGACTCTCCCTACCTATCTCTAACTCTGTCCCTGTCTGTAACCAGCTCTGCTCTGGCCGCAATACAACGCTGAACTGCGCACAAGGATGGCTGCCGGTTTATATAGCATGGTGACGTCATCGGGCTTCCTGGCTGCTGATAGGCTGCATGTGACTTTCCCATGATACCTTGCCCCAGGGGATATGGCTGGACATGTTCATCCACCATTTTAGAATGCCTGTAATTTAAATAAATGGAGTTTAAAGGAAAACTTCGATTGATCGAATCACGGGGAAATTCGGATTCGTTCAGAATCAAATTTTTCCTGAAATTCGGAAGGAATTCGGGTTGTCTGGATCGATTCGCTCATCCCTAAATGCATTGGCAAGTAATCATGTTTTCCAATATGGATATTTTAAGTGCTGGTATTGATATCTTTATTTGAGCTTCATTGATAATGATGAAACATTTGGAAATATGGAAAAAGGTCTGACTAAATAATCATGACATATTGTCCCTGCTATAGTTGCTTATGTATACATACAATATATTTTTAGAATATTCTTCAAAATACATTGATGTTTTAGATTCATATATGTACGTATGCTTGACCTATTCTAAAGTGCCGTAGGCTTTCTAGGTGCAGAAGGCTTAATGTCTTAGGTTCAGTTTTCTAGATGCAAACCCTTAAGGAATTCACTGGTTGCAGGGTTTCCCTAGAAAAATTAAAGGGAAACTCCCTTTTTGCCAGGTTTTTGGTGCATTATTTTTATTGTTTTTTTTCTCTTATGGAATGTAAAATAAACATTTGTGTTAAGATTGTTCTCCCAGACCTGTGATTTACCTGTGATCAGCTTGCTGCTTACAAGTTTTGTATATTCCTGCATGTCTATGTGACCCAAAAGCTGTGGACACTGCCAGCAACCCTTTAGCTACTGGAACACATGACTGTGACTACAAAGTTTGAATTAGAGCATAGGGGGTTAAAAAGAGAGCGTTTGTCTAGAAACCTTTGGGGGGGGGGGGTACTAGAGTGATTATGTAGTAGAAAGATCCAGATTGCCGGACTGGCAACAGTTCATCATTAATCAGTTTTATTCTTTTATATATAGCAGACACTAGAAAAATTAAAGATTGGAAAATAATCAGTTAAGTATACATAGCATTGTTGTGGGGGTATATACCCCTGTATTACTTTATACAGAGAACATATGATGCATATTTCTTGGGTTAGGGTGCACATAAACTCTTGATTCTTCAGGAAAGTAATAAATGATGGGATGGAATGTGACAGTTCTGTATACAGATATTCAAATTGTCAGCATAATCTGTAGTGTCGCAGATGTCACAGCTAACATGTAATAGAAAGCTGGGTTACATTTCTGTATTAGGTAGTCCATGGTTTGTGTCAGTGGGTTGTTGAGAGTTTGAGTCCTGGTAAGCTGGACATAAAAGGGTGGGTATACAGTTACAATTTGAATTTGAAATTTGAAACCAAGGCCATGCTAGATTAATAGCGTAGTACTTCCATTTGTAGCACCTCAGTTGTAGCCACCCTCAGTGTGTAGCTATTGATTCCGGTGATAATTAATGAGGAGAGGAAACCATATTGTGTGTGAAAGCCTTATTTCTCCCTATTACAACGAACTGCCAGTACCACATATGTATCGGTAGACCTCCATACCTGGCCATGAGATCTCCCTTTATGACATTATCAAATGAAACAAAACTATGCGCATTATCAAGGGTTACATTTAGAAAAAAGTTGCCATGGGGTTCCTGGGGGGGAGTTCCGTGCTTTAAAAAAAATAAATAAATAAGGGTTGAACCTTAAACATTTTTAAAAATGGCATGGGGTCCCCCCTTCCTAGTAAACCCAGCTATGGAGCTGATAGACCAGGGTGCAGGGGCTGGTCAAAATAGCCCTCATGGGCCACAAGCTTTTCTGCCCCTGGGATTTTAGGAACACCTCGTACCTTGGAAACTGGTATAGGGGTCTAATGGACTCTAAAAAGTTAAATCTAAAAAAAACACACAGATAAAGCAGCCAAAATGTCTACTTACCTCCCATCCAACGGCGATCATTGTCCCATGCAGATCAGCACTGCGCTATTACTGACAGCTGGGTGAGGGAGCAGAGGATCGGATTCCCCTGTCGCCGCACCCACCCTCCACCGATCACTACCGTTTCCCAGCCATTGCCAGAAGCTGTTTTTTTTTACTGAGAGGAGTAAGAGGAGAGGCGTAAGATGTTGGCGTCATTACCTTTTCCTCCTATAAGAAACTGCCACGTGGGGCATAGTGAGCGTACTTTGCCATTTTGAAGACCCCCGCACTGCCGATAGTAGGTTACCCCCACATCATTTAAAAAAAATAAAGGTTTTGAGCGTTTTCATTTTTTTAAATAGAGGCATGGGGTCCCCCTTTCTTGGATGGGAGAACCCCACTACTTACATTTTTTTTTTTCAAAATTGGCATGGGGTTCACCCTATCCAAGAAAAACCAGCCTGGCCATCAGCAATGGGGGCTGCTAGACCAGGGCATGTCTGGCAAGAGCGATTCCTCATAAATCCATGCTGATAAGGAGTAATAAGGATATTATCACTGAGATATGCTCCAGGATAACATCTCTTCAAAAGCTTTAAACATCCCTTCACAGATGGACTAACTGGTCGGTAGTCCCCTCCAGTCCACATTTGCTAAGTGCAATCCTGTGAAACAGTCCCCATTATCATTGAATGGCATGTCTATTATTGTATATAATCCCCTTAAAACACGGGGATGGATTCCACCTGGAGCTGGGGATTTTTGTATTTTAATCTGTTTAAAGTGGACCAACACCCAGGGGTGATCGGCCCGGAAATCTAGCGCCGAGATCGGCGCCGAGAGTGGCGCGCGGGAGGCGGCGGCGGCGGCTTGGACATTCCTGTCCCCCGCCTGGACGTTGGCGGGGATTGGCTGCGGCGTTCACATGGGAGCGTTGAGAGGTGAGTTTTTGGGGGTTTCTGGGGGGTTTCACACAGCGGGGCACCCCCGATCGGGGTGCCCCGCCGAAGTGGACCAAAACCCAGGATAGTCAAAATCCTGGGTGTTGGTCCACTTTAAGGTGATGCTGCACTCCTTCATTGGTTAGACAGCTAAAATTTAATGGAGAGCTTGGGTTATTTATCTGCATTTCACCTGACATATCAACATTCCTCTTTGAATATTGAATTAAAAAAACAAGTTTAGAAAATTGTTGCCCCTGTCTTCTTTTCAGAGGGCCTACACTTTCAGGTTTGAATATTTTATTATTTAATAACTAAAGAGCAATTTTGGGTTAATTTTACTCTCTTTAGCAATTAGTATTTCCATCTCCAGCTTTGCCGCCGCATGTTCTTATTTATAGTTATAAAGCACTTTCACTGCCTTTTTGCTTTAATCATTTAAATGTTTTTTTGCTGTTGTCCCCCACCACAATTTTGTTTAGTTAAATACTGTAGGTTTAATCTTATTTTTTAACTGTTTCATTCCTGTAAGGTATATATCTATCACAATGAATATTAAAGCAGACCAACAGTCGAAAATAAATTAAACCAGGCAACAAACAGTGCTACAATTTTTAAAATTTACTCATGCTGTAGTAAATTTTAAAAACAAGATGGTGGCTCATGCATTTGCAGGCCATCTGCAAACAGGAATGTCAGTTATGTCAGTTGAATCCAGGCAGCAGCATGGCTGAGATGCTGGAAGAGGAAGCTGCAAAATAGCCGCTACCTTTATTTTCCAACTGTGCCAGCCTGTTGGTGCAGTTTAAGTATTTCTTTAAAACTATCCATCGCCCATGCTTTTGTTTTTTGGGGACATTTTCCCAGTCAATGCGGTCAAGGGCATCTCTAAGCAGGTCACACTTTGCCTTTCTGAAGGTCCTTGTTTTTCTGGCTTCATGATAAGTAATCCTAGTGAGAGATAGGTGGATATTAATATTATAATTAGACATGAGGAAACTGAACAATTCAAATTAAAAAAAGAAAAGTAACAATTGTCTTCAATACAAGATAAAAAAAAAGTTTTTTAAGTTGGCCTTCAACCTTTTAACCTTAATTGGGTCCTGGTATTGCACTGCTCAGACTCCCCTAATTACCTCTCACTCACAGTCTATGTGGTGGTAGGGCAGCAACAATTGTCTTTAATACAAGATGTAAAAGGTTTTTTAAGTTGAAAAGTGGTGGATGATGAGGAACCTCCAGCCCCTGGCAGTATTCAGTGATGTGAAGGACAGGCCATCATAGTCCATTGTGCAAATGGTTGCATGTGTGCTGCTGGGCTTGCGCAGTGACCTCTACATTAAAGTGATGACTTCTGGCTGGCGACATTAGTAAACCCTCGGACCTGCTGCAAAATTTCTCAAGAGGGAAGCCAAAATGGTGTACTACCATACTCTGTAGCCGCTTGTTTGAGGACTACCAGCAAGATCTTGCATCATTGTAAGAGGCCATTAGGGGGATGCTGCACACTTTTCACTCCCAGGAATGCTAGAGGAGCCAGAGGCAGCAGCAGCAGTAGCCAAGCTAGCCATTTAAGGTTGGAGTCTCTAATGAGCAGTTTTATGCAGCCTCCCACTGAACAAAGCAGCAAGTACCTTACCAATACCCCCACCCAGCAGCAGCTAAACCACCAAGTGGTGGCATATCTGAAGTTCCCCTGTGCCATGACGATATGGACCCCTATAAGATCTAGGCAGGGAAAGTGGACATCTGGCCACAACTTGAGTTAACCATGTCCACGCTGCCCATGCTCCAGAGGTATTAATGTGTATGCATTCACTAGGGTATTTGGTGTGGCAGGGCCTATTCTGACCCCACGGAGAGCTCAGCTCTCATGCCAAAAGAAGATTCATACATGGATAAAGTCAGATTTCATCACCCCATGCTTGATACTAATGACTAGAGCATTGATCTCCAAGGATGGGATCACCGTGAGGGTGCACCTGCAGAGAAGGTGGCTCAACTTTGCCCTTTTGGGAGACCTCAACTCACCTCAGTGGTGTCACACTGAGTGGTTCACGAAGACATTCACAGAATCGGTCACTGCGCTCGGTAATATACACTCATTGCCAATGGACATGGCCAAGCACACACTGACAAAAACTGAGCTTGAATAGCTCGAATTCTACCACTTTCCATGAAATTCTGGTAAACAAGGGGTCGCACAACGAACAAACATGGAATTCCACCATTTTGAGCTAATTATGAGCTTAATCACTCAATAATGGGCCCAATCATGTTATTAGCGAATGGTTCAGGATAGCCATTAACTACTTCATAGCCCTAAACTATTCAATCCCAACTTTTACTGCACCCCTCAATCCCCTAATACTATAGACAGCGTGGCCGAATCCCCCCCTTCCCTATAACAAGCTCTGTGCAGAATCCCCCCAATCCCCAATAACAGATAGTGTGTCAGAACCCCCCTAACCCCTATAACAAGTAGTGTGAACAATCCCCCCCATACCCCTAGGCAGTGTAACAGAAACACCCCCAACCTCCTCTGTCTGAATATTTTAGAAGAGGGTTGACAACTGTTTATTCTGTTAACCTTGTTAACATATTGTTTATCTGCATGTGGATATAACACCTGATTAGAAATTAAAATGTTATTGTTTGCAAAAGTTTTCTAAAAAAGCAACTGTTCTGACTTGTCGGACTGTATAATAACAAACTAGTGTGACTGGGGAGTAAGGGACTGAGCCATTAATTATCAAATAATGATCATCCTGGTCTTTTCAATCATTAACTAATTTAAATTGGACCGCTCATTTAATTGCTATAAGTACTTCTTTTTGCTTAGTTTTTGTTGATACCATAAAATATGTTGAGCAAATATTACTGAGATTTTTCTAAGCATATATGGCCATAGGATGCTGGCACACACATAGGAAATTTTCCTCCACAGTTAACGCATCCGTGCAGTGAGACAAACGCAAGCAGTGAGTTCACAGGTGCTCGTAGCAGTGGGCTGTCCAAACCACAGCATCTGCAGTGTTAGGGGGGTTAAGTGCCTTGCTCAAGAACATTTTGTACAGGAAGAGCACTGCAGTAATAACTTGTTAAAGTATTGTTCCTATGAGACAATTTTTCCATCTCCGATGAGAGATGAAGGCTTTTAGCAGCATATCAGGATTCAGAGATACCCCACACACACTATATTTATGGCATACAATAGGGCCAAGAGCACTGATCAATCGACACTAAGGTACATATCCAGAGCTGTAGCTAGCTTCTTTTGCGCCCGAGGCAAGCCCAGAAAATCGCGCCCCCCCTCGCCAAAAAAAAAAAAGAAAAGAGATATATATATATATATATATATATATATATATATATATATATCTTTTCTTTTTGTTTTGTTTCTTGTTTACTGGATTATTTTGAGAGACATTAAGGAAAATAGGCATAAAGAATGTAGAATAGAACTGTTTAATTTTTCAGCTACATGAGATTCAAGAATATATTTTTGTGGAAGATGTGGATATTGCTAATTCTAGGAGACTTAATTGTTGCCTGTAATTTAAATTATCAACACAATGCAGGAAAGCAGGAAAAATAACATTGATAGAGTGAGTATGGCCAAATATGTCCTCTTATGTCCCCTTTGCATTGTAGGTGACATAAGGGGCCATATTTGGTAATAAAATGTGCTTGGTGGGCAGCACAAGTTGTCAACAGTGAAAGTAGACAGTGTTACTGCAGAAAACAAAATGCTATTGTTCTGCAGAGGCAACTGTAAATGGAAGGTAGATCACCACAGGGTCAACAAAAAGGTGGGACAATGGGCAACAAGGGAGAAAGGAGTAAAACAGGAAACAAGAAGAGGGCATAGTGGGCAGCAAGTATTGGACAGAACATAGAAGCAGCGGGCTGCAGAAGGAGGGCAGAGTGGGCAGCATGAAAGGGGTGGAAAGAAGGAATTACAGGAAATGAGCACAGTGGCCATCAGGAGTTGAAGGAAAATGGACAGCAAACCAATGAAACTGACTCTGGTGGCCCACCCTATAGTAACATGGAAATATTATTGGTCTATTTTTAGGGCTCAATCACACAAATGTTACGTCAACCATGCATGTGTGTGCGCGCACTTGGGATGTCAAAATTAAGTTATCAATATCGTAACAGTGACACATTTACTATTACAATAACTAAGAGTACTGCAGTTCCTATCATGATGAGTGGATAAGCTGTGCTCTCCTGCAGTAAAGCAGTGACATATTGACTGTGGAATCAATACATATTTAACTCCAACAATTACAATATTTATAAAATCAAATCCTAATTTTCCATCCACTGATATCTATGTCATGATCTATTGGCATCTGACTGCTGGGCCCCAAAACACAGAGATTGGGCAGATCCCCCTTAAATTTTGGATGGATCTGGGGATGGAAACCTCTGCAGAGACATGAGCTGCCATTTATCTCCAACAGAGGGGGGAATGTCAGTGCCTCTTATCGGGCAAATGTAAAAAGAAAAAAACATTAAACACTCATATATATCGCTCCCGCGCTGCTGGCCGGGCCACCATAGCCACGGAAGGGCCAGAAGATGCAGGAACGGCAGGCGGACGGGCAAGGTACCTGATCCCTGCTGTCTGCACTGTCCCCACTGCCGCCGCACTCAGAGCAAACATCCGACTCTGTGCAACTGGTGGCCGTCACTTGACACAGGCCACGCCCACCTGTTGCACAGAGCCAGGTGTGTTTGCTCGCGCCGGAGAAGAAGCAGCGATGGGGACATCGGGCAGGGATCAGTTACCTTGCCCGCCCACCTGTGGCTCCTACATCTTCTGGCCTCCTGTGGCCTGGCCAGCAATGTGGGAGCGATGTATATGTGAGTGTACATTTTTTTCTTTTGCCCATCGGAGAGTGGGGATGCCACACTGCCTATGGGAAATGGGAATGCCACATTGCCTATGGGAAATGGGAATCCCACATTGCCTATGGGAAATGGGAATGCCACACTGCCTATGGGAAATGGGAATGCCACACTGCCTATGGGAAATGGGAATGCCACACTGCCTATATGGGGAATGGGAGGGAGCATGACACACTGCCTATGGGAATGGGAGGGAGCATGACACACTACCTATGGGAAAGGGAGGGGTGCCACACTATGTTGTCCACTGTTGCACTGGGCACCAATGATCCAAAGCAGCGGTAATCAAGTACTTTTAGTCGAGGTCCATTTACCGTGGTCTGTGTCAAGTTGAAGGCCCAGGGGGAGGATGTAGTTGAAATCTCTGAATAAGTTGAGAGCTCGGAATAAGAGAGATTGATGGGAGCAGTGCTGGGAAAAAGAGGAGTGGATGTGGGAAAAGCTGGGAATGAGGAATAAATGGGGGAAGAACTGGGAATAAGAGGGATGAATAGGGGCAGTGCTGAGAATAAGAGGGTTGAATGGGGGTAGTGCTGGGAATAAAAGGATGAATGGGGGCAGAGCTGGGAATAAGAGAGATGAATGGGGGAAGTGCTGGGAATAAGAGGGATGAATTGGGCAGATCTGTGAATAAGAGGGATGAATAGGGGCAGATCTGTGAATAAGAGGGATGAATGGGGGAAGAGCTGGGAATAAGAGGGATGAATGGGGGCAGAGCTGGGAATAAGAGGGATGAATGGGGGCAGAGCTGGGAATAGGAGGGATGAATGGGGGCATAGCTGGGAATAAGAGGGATAAATGGGGGCAGAGCTGGGAATAAGAGGGATAAATGGGGGGCAGAGCTGGGAATAAGAGGGATAAATGGGGCAGAGCTGGGAATAAGAGGGATGCATGGGGCAGAGCTGGGAATAAGAGGGATGAATGGGGGCAGAGCTGGGTATAAGACGGATGGATGGGGGCAGATCTGGGTATAAGAGGGATGGATGGGGCAGATCTGTGAATAAGAGGGATGAATGGGGCAGTACTGGGAATAAGAGGGATGGATCCGGGCAGAGCTGGGAATAAAAGGGATGAATGGGGGCAGATCTGTGAATAAGAGGGATGAATGGGGCAGAGCTGGGAATAAGAGGGATGAATGGGGCAGAGCTGGGAATAAGAGGGATGGATGGGGCAGATCTGTGAATAAGAGGGATGAATGTGGCAGAGCTGGGAATAAGAGGGATGAATGGGGGCAGATCTGGGAACAAGAGGGATGGATGGGGCAGAGCTGGGAGAATGGGGGAATAAGTGGTAGAGCTAGAAATAACAGGGGATGGGTAGGGGCAGGACTTGGTGGCATCAGGCAGGGACAGCTATTCCTCTTCGGCGGAACATCACAATGCGGATGCCCTGTCATGTAAAACCTCTGGAATTGCCGGTAATTTTTACCTGACCGTCATTCCCACAGCACATGCACTGACTCTGGGCCATTCAGTGTGGATGTATCTTTATTCATGTTTTAGCAAACGCAGCCAGCAGACATAAATGAAGATACAGCTGCACTAAGTGGTGGGGGCCCTGTGCATGTGCCATGGGACTGCTAGTAAATTGTGCAGAATCTGTGGGTTTCATACGACAGGGCAATCGATTGCCCAGCGAGGAGGAACAGCCAGCCCTGAAAATAAAGATGCTGCAGTGCAGGCTGGGACTTCTGGTCCCCCGGCTCTGAGAGATCAGGGTGCAGAGCAAGAGACAGAAAGTCAGAGAGAGAACAGGGACAAAAAAAAAAAAAGAGTGCATGGAAAAAAGAAAGTGTAAATAGAGACAGAAAGAGAGGGAAAGACAGAGAGTGCAACCAGATGGAGAAAAAAGACAGAACTAGAATCAGTGAGAGGAGAGAGAACAAGAGGAAAGTCCAGGGAGTTAGACAGACTGAGAGACACAGAGTGACTGCACAAGTGACTGCAGAAAGAAAGGCAGGAAAAGAGACAGCAAGATGAAGTCCATGGAGTTAGACAGACAGAGAGAGACACAGAGAGTGACACACAGAGAGTGACTGCAGAAAGAAAGGCAGAAAAAGAGACAGCAAGATGACAATGAGACAGACAAAAGTTACCTGAGAACTTGCAGGGTGTCACACAGCAGAGAGCTGCATCCTTGCTGGCACACAAAGGGTGTCAGCAGTCACTCAGGCGATCTCCTCACAGGACGGGGTCATGGAGAGGGCGGCAGGAGAGCTCCGTGTGACAGTGGGGAAAGGACGGAGGGGGGAGACCTGCACACTGAGGGGAACACAGGAAGCACATACAGCACCTGACTACGGCTTCTGACTGACACACACACGTGCTGCTCTCTGTAAACTGTGTGACGGAGGACAGGAAGTGTCTCTCCCCCCACACCTCCCTGGCGCCCCCCTCCGCCTGTCACTGCTTATAGAAGGCTGAACAGTGCAGCTTATAGAAGGCTGAACAGTGCATTGGGCGGCTCGGCGGGGGGCGCGATTGTGTACTGGCCATCTCCACTGACCACCAATGATCTAAAAAAAAAAAATATTAACACCACTGCAGCTACTGCGGTTAGCCCACCCCTAGTCTCAAGCCCCACTCTAGGTGTGCCTTACAGCGAATACGGCCCTGCTTGCGCCCCTCCTTAAATACAGCCCTGGCTGCGCCCGAGGCCAGTGCCTCATTCGCCTCATGGCTGCTACGGCTCTGTACATATCATAGCCAGCCAGTAAGATTCATCTCAAGTTGTTGTAATCAATAGACAACTCTGAAAAGAATCCTGAAGAAATATTGAAGGGTACTGATAAATTATATGTCAGCAAGTGGGTGACTTGCCATAGCCCCAGCCCCATTAACCGCATCCCCAAAACTCAGGGGGTGCTGAAGAGCCTGTCGTCCATGTGGGCTATGTGGTCTGGTAGCCTTCGAGGCCAGGGGATAGCCCCCATAGCTGGTGCCCTGTGCTTTTTTTGCTTTTAGATGTCGCCATGTTTTTTTTGTTATCGATTAAACCCTTAAAAATGTGGGTTCTCCCTTATCCAGTCTCTTCTGCCCTGTGAACTGGGATTTGTGGTCTATAAGGACCAGTTTAGAAAGGGATGATTGTAAAAATGTAAATGTAAAAAAAAAAACACCAAACACATAATAAAGTTATATTTTATTATATTTCTACCCACCTCCAAATTATTGTCAATCAATGGTAACCTATGCCATTAGACATGCTTCTGACAACCGGATTCATTGCCGGAAGCCGGGACGGGTCCCCAGCTTTCACTAATATCTCTGTCTTCTGACATCTCACTCTCCACCGCAGGGAGGGGCTTTATATATTTGCAAAGTGAGATGACATCAGCTTACTGGGTAGTTTAAAAGCCCCTCTTTGTAGCGAGGAGTGAGACGCTGGGAGCACAGCCGGGGCTGTGGATTTTGCAGAGAGTAATGTGGGACAGTGACTGGAGCGTGATGTGGGATATCAACTGGAGGACAGCAAGTGAGCAAATAATTTTTTTACTTTATTATTTAAGGATTTCAGGAGAAATCACCAAAAATTCGGATTTGTGCCAAATCGATTTTTCCCTTAACTCTGAACTCTGGTTCTAAAGAACAGGTACGCACATCTCTGTCCCTTACATTGGTTAGATTTGGGGCTTGACAAGGCTGATGATTTCAACTTTAATAGTTAACATCTTTAGGACAGAGGGAGATGAATTCCTGGATGCCATTTTGATTCTCTGCTGATCACTCTATTTATTACCTTTAAAAGTAACTAAACTTTTGAGGAATATTCTGGATTCTTTTATAGGAATTCCTGGTTTCCATCCTTGACATAGATGCATCCTCAGAGGACGCAAAGACTGTACTTTCAATTTGTGCCATATTACATTGCTAGACAGCCATTAGACGTGTTTGGATCTATATAATTTCATTAGTTTCTCTTATCTTATACAATAATTTTATTAATATGAATGTATGTGTGATTGAAAACACCATTATATATTTTGTTTTTATGGTCCTTTGAATGTATGTATTTTTATTGCCCAGATTCTAGTATTTGGGGGAGGTTGTGCCCCCGAACAGTGTGTTGGGGGGTGGCTTCGGCGGTGGAAAATCCCCGTTTTCTTTGGAGCCAAAGTTGGGTTTCTATCTGCTTTAAGATCAGTATACCTTCTCTGTCTATATTTGAACAATTTTTATACTACCATATTGTAGTTGTTCAGATGTTAAACTGTTTTGGGCTTCAGCTATAGACTGATTCTTGTGTTTGTATTTAAAATGAAATAATACATTTATTCAATCATATATAGGTTATATGTGGACACTGAATATTTTTAATAAACTGTTAGTTTTCATCTATTTATATTCGGAGGGGGACCTACATTATAATATCCTGCACTGTGTCTATAAGCATAAACATTACTCTGCAAGGCACCCTTGTTTGGAAATTTGTCTTTGTGTATTGTGATATGTAGTTTGTATTATCTGCAAATAAAGCTATATATACTGTAGGCATGTAGCAAGCTATACTCTGGAGGGGGTGTACATTTCTCCCAGAATGCTAGTCTGAGTAAGGAAAGAGATTCAGGAGGCCTTCTCACTTGAGTGCTTTAGAGCACTGAAGCATTTTTTTAAATTTTTACAGGATTTCCTTTGAACGACAGGTAAGGTTGGCCGTGGGACCAGCCGTTCCCCTTCCTCCAGGCCAGGGTTTGCCTGTTCTGTCACTGCCACATGGGTGGCTGGGCCTTGCTCATCAGTGGATAGAAAAGCCTGCTTTTGTCCTGCAGACGGGGGCGAAGCAGTGTGATGAGACAACCAGTTTTAAGTGTGGAGTCTGAGAGAAACTGCTTTGTGCCTAAACAAAAAATGGACTTTGTTTAAACAGGTGAGGAAACATGTTGCTGGATTTATTGCATCTGTCCTTATATTCTGATTTGAAGAGACGTGGAGGCTTATTCATTACTAACGCCAGGTATCGGCAGATGAGCGTCTGTATAGCGTCGCTTAGAGCTACTGCTAGTAGACACTGTAAGCGGGGATCGGGCGCTGTAACAGAGCGCCTCAGTCGCTGTAGTAACCTGGCCGGCATTGATGAATGTGATATATGTTGGGCGCTCTAACACCAGTACAGTGCTGCAGCGAGTGAGAGGTAGCTCCAGCTCAATGCAACCGACTCTCAGTGCTCAGCACCGTACATATCAAACACACAGCATCGTTGCTCTAAAGTTGGGTGCTCTAGCATAGAGCTCCAGGCGCTGTATGATTAAAGTCTGTTTTTGAACACATATCCACCAGTAACAAAGCGAAAACACATGGAATTACATTGTTTTAACACTGTGACATTAACACTTTAGTGCCAGACCTGTAATGACAATTCTGCATAAAAATATAGAAAGTCAAAAAAATTTCTAAAAGTGTTTGTTTGTAGCCAGGAGAGGTCACACAATGATTGACAAGTAAATGAACGGCCATCGTAATGTATGGGAGAACGGTAGTGAACGAAAGGTAATACCTGGCGCTCTGAAAGCTAAAGTGCTGGTGCTATATGCTGAACCGCCTGTAATAATACATTGGTCGCTCACCAGTGGTTTTGTGTACAGCGCCCAGTATTCACCAGACGCTGCCTGTTGCTATGTGGCACTACCTGCCACTAGCCCTTCATGAATAAACCCCTTTGTTTCGTGCCTAAACAAAAATGGACTTTGTTTAAAGTGGTGAGGAAACAGTTGTTTATGTTGCTGGATTTATTGCATCTGTCGTTATATTCTGATTTGAAGAGACTTTGTGTTCAATAAACCCTTTGTTATTTCACCTGAGAACTGTTTCCAGAGTTTGTCACTGTCACTAGCAACCCCGATTCTGACAATACTTTTTAAAATAATTTAATAATAATAGGGTGTGTTCTCCACATGCTGCTTCTCTTTTCTTATTACTGAATACTCTACCAAAGAAATGTTTTGTATGTATGTTTACAAAATAGTCATTTTATTTAATAATTATAACACACAAAGCTTAAAAAGCTATTTGATTAATATCCACAGCCTTCTTAGAAACTACAAGACTGTACATTCCTTGTTTGCGACCACAGAAAACCCCTGTAATATATTTGAATTGGTTGGTACACAGCCCAGCCCTTTATTATGAACACTGCTTTTCCCAGGGCTAGGTCCCCTAGGATTTTCTAGGCTTAGGGCTGTAACCACACCTATTTCATTTTTTTAGAAAATATATACAAGTTTATTGAGAAGATTTAAAACAATTCTCCTGCTGTGGTAAATGTTAAAAACAAAATGGTGGCTAATGGATCTACAGGCCACCTGCAAACAGGAAGTATTGCTGGGTTTGCTGTTACTGTGCATCCAGGCAGCAGCATGGCTGAGATGCTGGGAGAGAAATTCCAAAATTGCCGCTTCCACTAGAAAATTGGCGAGGTGGCGTTTCAGCTTTGAGTGGATGCAGTTTTGGGAACTTTAATTTACCAACAGTGCCAGGCTGTTGATCCGCTTTAAATAATAATTTGTTCACTGTGCAGTTATGTGTATAGTCTAGGCCCCAAACTGCATGACTGACTGACAGCCAGAAAAGATAGATTGTTAGTTTTATTTATTATTATATAATAATGTGGGTACATTATAAATTGCTGTTCATTGGGGAGATGTTTTTTAAAGGATTGTCCCGGCAAAAATGAAAAACTTCACTACTCACATTTTGTCCAGTACAACTCCCTTAACAGAACTTATGGAGATTGGAGATTGAGCATCCTGTTGGTTTTGTTGGTGGAGGCCATACATATGTTGGGCAATCCTCTGCATGTCCACTCAATTTATTGCAATAGAAGGGACAGGGCCTGGAAAGGGTCATGCGGACACGCCCCCTGCATCGCAGTGAACAAAGGGGTTTATTTATCAAGGTCTAGAGCCAGGTTGTGCCTCGTAGCGAGAGGTAGCGTCTGGTGAACGCTGGGCACTGTACGCAATACCACATTTATGAAAGCGAATCTGGTGAGCAACTCTAACAGCGCCATGTAGCGTCCAATCCATCTTTACAGATGGCTCAGCGTATAGCACCGGCGGTCTAGCTTCCAGAGCGCCAGGTATTACCTGTCGCTACCTGTCACTCTCCCATACATTTCAATGGATGTTCCTTTTCTTCTGTTTAAACAGGGTTTTTTTATTGTAATTTTTTTTTTCTCTCAAATAATTGTGTCACCTCTCCTGGCTTAGAAAAAGTCATTTTTGAAAATGTTTTTGTTTTTTATGTAGAATTGTATTTACAGGTCTGGCATTAAAGTATTAATTTCACAATGTTACAGCAATGTAATTCCATGTATTTTCACTTTGTTACTGGTAGATATGTGTTCCAAAGCAGACTTCTGCCGGCTGGCGCACTGTGCTATAGCAACCAGATTTAGAGTGCTGACACTATGTGTAGTTTTTTGATAAGTATGGTGAGAGTCGGTTGCACTGAGCTGGCGCTACCTCTCGCTCCCTGCAGCGCTGTACTGTGTATATACATCACATTCATCAATGCCTGCCAGGTTACTAGAGCGACTGAGACGCTCTGTTACAGCGCCTGATACCTGCACATGAGCGTCTACTAGTGGTCACTCTAAGCGCCGCTATACAGACGCTCATCTGCCGATAACTGGCGTTAGTAATGAATAAGCCTCAATGTGTGTGTGCTGCGGGTTGAGAGGACAAACACTGCTGTACACTGATAGGTCTGGGCAGTGAGCTGTGCTAGACAAAAAGGTGAGCAGTTAAGCTTTTTATTTTTGCCTGAACTAATTTTAATTGTCGCAATTATTTTATTTATTCGATTATTAAATGCAGAGCATGTCCCATGTATAATTTGATCATTTATTATTATACTTATTTTTTAATATTTAGTGGTTTCTTAACATTCCCGGCCAAGCCAGTTGTGAGTTACACCCTGACTACATTTCCTATTTAAGCCTTGCTATTCTACTTTTCTGATAAACTTAATTTATGAGAAAAAAAAATCTCATCCAAATGCTTGTGCTTGTATTTTAGCAGTAAGTGCTGCAGCATTTCCATTCATGCATGAATTATGGCTTTGCATAGTGGGATATTAAAATGAGCATCCATTTTCATAATCATTCTCCTTTCCTTTCTGACCGGCAGTATTTTGTGAAGTTTGTTCTTTTATATTTGACCAGCACATTCAGAAAGTAAAAAAAAAGGAAGACAAAATTATGGGTTATTATGTAAAAGAAAAGCTTGAAAGCACAAAATACTATATAATAAGCTATGTATTTGTATTATAATCACTTAATTAACGAGATGGTTTGTTCAGCACAATAA
This sequence comes from Gastrophryne carolinensis, assembly GCA_027917425.1. Lineage (NCBI taxonomy): Eukaryota > Metazoa > Chordata > Amphibia > Anura > Microhylidae > Gastrophryne > Gastrophryne carolinensis. The sequence continues at coordinate 526,904,542 of CM051235.1, read as the reverse complement.
AGAAGCTAAGTGCATTTGATCTTGTAAAAACCACACTAGGAAAGAATCCACCAACTGAAAAATCCAGATTGTGTTTTTTCAAGAGCTAAGCGTGTCAGGTCCAAAAGCAACAGCTCTGATTTTCCCATATTTGCATTTATTTCTGAATATAAATATTTAAAATCATGCTGTGATTATGTAGTGACTGCCAAAAAAACGCGGAGGCTTATTCACTACTAACGCCACATATTACCAGATGAGCATCTGTATAGCGGCGCTTAGAGCGACTGCTAGTAGACGCTGTAAGGGGGTATTGGGCGCTGTAACAGACCGTCTTGGTCGCTTTAGTAACCTGGCTGGCATTGATGAATGTGATGTGTCTTGGGCGCTCTACCAACTGTAGCGAGCAAGAGGTAGCGCCAGCTCAGTGTGTCTGGCACTTGGAGCTCCACAACATATTTTAACGAAACACTAGACACACACAGCGTTGGCGCTCTAAAGCTGGGCGCTGTAGCATAGAGCGCCAGAAGCTGTGTGATCAGTCTATTTTTGAACACATATACACCTGTAACAAAGCAAAAACAAATGGAATGACTTGATTGTTTTAACACTGGGAGAGTAACACTTTAGTGTCAGACCTGTAAATACAATTCTGCATAAAAATATAAAAAGTCCAAAAAATTTATAAAAGTGTTTGTTTGCAGCCAGGAGAGGTCACACGATTAGAGTAAAAAAAAAAGGTAATTGCCAAACACGCTATTTATACACAACTAATGAAACCCCATTGAAATGTATGGGAGAGCGCTACAGAGCAACAGGTACAACATGGCGCTCTGGAACCTACAGCGCTGAGCCGTCTGGATTTATACATGTGATGTTACATGGCGCTGTTAGAGGCGGTCACCTTTCTTAAATGTGGTTTTGCGTACAGCAGACGCTGCCTGCCGCTACAAGGCACTGCCTGGCGCTATCCCTTCTTAAATAACCCCCATATTCATTATTTGGGTTATCCAAGTGATGTCCGATTTTTTTGGAGAACATCAGATATTCTCTCAATTAGCACACAATAAGGCATAATAAAAATAATTTTCTTTTATTAAAAAATCAAAAACCCCTATCCGCAAGATGGGGAATGTCAGTACAGTAGAGTACAGATTAGGTTTGTGTTGGCGTCCATATTTTATTTAAGAAGTTACAAAATAATGCAGAGTATAGGGAGTCCAAACACATTTAGAGTGGCTCATTTTTAATGTTCTTGGATTTCTAAAATAAAATATTGTAAGGGGGTAACATGAACTGGCAGTCATCTTTAGCATTCTAGACCCAAGGTGATTCATTCAGAGCCCATCTTGTGCACAACCAAGAACAGCTTTTAAAGCAGATGAAAACCCACTCGGGAGGGCTTGGGATTCTTTTAGCCAGCACCCAGGGACACACCCACACTACTAGACAGACACCCACTCGCAGGACCTCTCATGTGCAAATGGTTAAAGCGGATGAAAACCCATGCGGCCATGCCCTGGCCAGCTGCGAGACTCTCCCCAGTGTGTGACTCCTCCATGAGTCACCAGTAAACTCACCTTTCCCAGTGGGTCCTGCGATGCTAAGATCACCGGCCGCTGCATCCCTCAGCTTCCATGTTTCCAACGGTGCTCCTGCGCCCAGCCTTTCGGAATGAGCCAGGTATGCGGCCAGCAGGCTGGCACATGTGGCTGCTGAAGTTTGAGGTCAGCCAATCGCCAATCTCAAAAGTGTCGCTGCCCATGGCTTAAGTGGTGGAAAAAATCTGGTTATCTTTTAAAAACCATGCTCAGAGGGAGACACTCAAGAAATGTATCAAAAAATATATTTTATTCCATATCACTAAATTAATCACTACACATAACCACTACACAATTAAAATCCCTTAAAAAACACATAATGAGACAATACATATAAGACAAACCAACATGGGAGTGTGTAGGCGCTGAGGAGAGTACTGGCACATAAATATCATATAAATATCATATAAACACAAGTGATCTAATAAGTGCAAATAACAATCTGCAAATCCTACCTATGATCCGGATCCTACATCAAACAACTGTAAAGTGCAAAGTGCAAACAATCAATAGATACAAATACAATGTATAATCACAAAGAGAACCTACATGATTACCCAATAACTAAATACCCTATAAGAAATATAAATGACCACAAAATACCTCACCAATGTAGATGCTAGTATCAATCAACCATTAAATACCAAATACAGCGCAAAAATATATCCAACCAAAATATAATCAAGGTATCACAGGTATGCCAGTAAAGGGTCTCCCCACTGCCTACAGCACCAGGAGCCACGCGTTCCGTGCGTGAATCCCCCACTTCATCAGGCTATCTTTTTAAAACCAGGCATCGTCAAGCTGCTCAGGCGACGGGGGCAGAGGGCTTAGCATAAGCAGAGAACCCAAAAATGGGTTTTGCTCTGCTTTCATTTTTGGCACACATGTGGAAAAGAAAACTGCCCATATTCTCGACACCATTTCTTTATTCCTCCCTGAAAACTAAACATGCAAATAATCACACAGGTTATTATGTTTTGACTCATTCGGAGTCTCTCTCCTTGGCTCTCCTGGGGACTGCTGCTGGGTGTGGTCTCCAGGTTCTTATGGCCAGCCACCATAGTCATATGTGCTTTCTTAACTTCCTGCCCAGGAGACCCCCCCCCCCCCCCCAAAGCTGAAAAGAGTGCTTTATGACATTTTCAAATGTCAAATGCACTGAGAACAACACATTTATTTTAGATTTTTAAGGGTTAAACCACTTAAAATTAAAAATAACATTGTTGTGAGCCCCCCCCCTTTCCAGCAAAACCAGCCAGGCACCAGCTATGTTGGCTTGTAGATCAGGATGGCTGGCACCCGGCCCTGTAGGCTTCAAGCCCCCATTGCCATTGCGGCCTGTGGGTTTTTTTGTCACCTAGACCTTTGTAAAAAAACAAACATACACAAGAGAAATGTAATTTATTAAAAATAACAAAAGCCTTTTTTTTTTCTTTAGTTACCTCTGATTCTCTGTCCTTGTCCCGGGCTGATCAATGCTGTTACTAACAGCCAATAGCGTTCAGTGGAAGCCGGGTGGAGGGGCAGAGGGCCAGAGTCCCCTGCCCCTCCATCCGCCCTCCACCAGTTGCTACCAGCATCTGACAGGTCTGCCAGTGCTGGAAGTAGAGGAGCAGAATGATGTCTTATATCATTTATATCTTATAAAATGTGGGGCTTCGGCAGCCATCTGCACTGTCAGAAGCGACAGGGGCATCTGTTTTGGACTTTCTTCTGTCAGTGGAAGAGTCCGAGGTGGGGGGAATCAGAGGCCCTCCTGATGAAGAGGCGACCCGTACCAATGGATCGCGCATGGAGGTGAGTGTATTTACTTTGTTTGCAGGGGAAAATATCAGCTAGGGTATGCTAATTTCATGTAACTGCCACTTAATGGTTGGAAACAGCTATGTGAAATTCAGGTGGCTGTGCAATAAGAGTTAAAACTAATTTTCAGCTCACCAGTCCCACGTGCAGGGGATTTTGATTTTTTCTTATTCTTTGTGTGCTAAATGAGAAAGGCTCTGACTTTCTCTCGAAATTCAGACTCTCCAAAAAAAATCCAAAAGTATTTGGAAAAACCTCTATACGTTTGAAGCTCCTGATCAATGTTCTGTGCTCCTAACTGGATTAATGTTACCTTCAGCTCCATGTGCAGGCCCTTTCCAAAGTTTGTGCAGGCTTAAAGGGAAATTTTACTTTTGATAGCATTTTTGAAAGTGTATATTTTTTGTGCCAGAAGGATGTCTAAAGGTACTGAGCTGATCTAATACTGCTGCTATGGCCTCTGCTGAGATGAGGGAGCTCACTAAACCTTACACATGAGAGCCCCCAGCAGCAATGTTCGATGTGCTTAGGGCTCTCCTCTCCGTTCTTGTAGATTTTGGTGTACAGTTGACAAAAGCAACTGATTGCAGATAGTGAAAACTCTTTCATAGCTCAGGACATAATTTGGGCCCACGATAAAATATACTTTTATATACTTCATCGAATGTGGACTTTTCTTTTAAGCTCTTTCCAGCCAGCCGAAGTACTGACTTTCTTTGACTGATGTAGTTGCTTATTGGTTTGATATGTGAGAAAAAATATCTTTAAAATAGTTCAAATGATTGAATGGATTATTGCATTGTCCAAAATGTCCAAAAGCATTGGACAAGCTGGTATACTTGCTACTGGTTAATAGACGGGCTCCGATGAAATGCAAAAATTGCCCACACAGAATTTGGACATTCTCTCCTATGCCATAAGACTAGATACACCTCTTTGAGATGACCTGTGCCACATGATGACCAAGCATCGGAGAGGGGCTACCCTTTACTTATAAGAGATGTTTTTCTTGTATTCTTTCTTAAAACTGCTAAATATGCACAAACTACTAATTTGTATTTGTAACTTTATTTTGGTTTTATTGTAACTTTTCCCTATATAAATTCCTAAAACTCGGTCAGACTGGTTTTTTTTTGCCTGGGATCGTTCTGCTTAGTGAGTACTGAATTAACTTATAAATAAAATAGACACATTTTTGCATAGTACATTGCAGAAATCTATCATTTTTTGTTCCAGAGAAAAACAACTGGCACTATGCAATTTTCTCTCTAGGACTAGAAGTTCAGGATGCAGGGACAATGTACACCAGGCAGCCAGAAATGAATTAAAGAGACCAACAGTCAAAAATGACTTAAACCAGACCAATACAACAAACGGTGTTCATATGCATCTCACCTCATGGCAATTTAGATTTCTGCACATAAAAATGTATTTACCTTTTTTCTAACCCTTTTTGAGGTAAATTTTAAAAACAAGATGGCAGCTCATGCATTTGCAGACCACCTGCAAACAGGAAGTGCTGCTGAGCTTTCTGTGCATTGTCAGTTATGTCACTTGAATTTAGGCAGCAGCATGGCTAAGATTAGGGATGAGCGAATCGATCCGGACGACCCCGGATTCGTTACGAATTTAATGGAAAATTCGATTCTGAACGAATCTGAATTTCCCCGCGATTCGATCGATCGAAGTTTTCCTTTAAACTCCATTTATTTAAATTACAGGCATTCTAAAATGGTGGAAGCACATGTCCGGACATATCCCCTGGGGCAAGATATCATGGGAAAGTCACATGCAGCCAGGAAGCCCGGTGACGTCACCGTGCTATATAAACCGGCGGCCATCTTCCTTGTGCGCATTTCAGCGTTCTATTGTGGCCAGAGCACAGCTGGTTACAGACAGGGACAGAGAGTTAGAGATAAGTAGGGAGAGTCAGAGAGGCAGACAGAGAGGTAGACAGAGCCAGGGAAAGATAGGGAAAAACCGGAACAATCATAGAACAGCATAGAAGTGACAGTGAAAATGTTTTTTTCTTCATTAGCCAGATCAGTTTTCAATTCAATTTCAGTTCTTTGTGATGTAAATCTGCCTTGCTACTGTTTATCCCATCTATGCAGTGGCTTTTTTTACCCTATCTGTTACACACAAGCATTTCTAAAAACTGGATTAGTTTTAATTTAGTTTTAATATGTTTTTGGTCTGCTTTAAATACACCAGCCCACATGGGCATCCCAAACCTGCACTTAGCACCCTATCTGTTATACTAAATACGCTTGTTGATCCTCAGCTAAATCAAACTATTGCATTTTGAATTGTTTTTTGTCCTGCTGCCAAAACACTAGGCCGCAGGGTATCCCAAACCTGCATGTAGCAGCCTGTTATACTAAATACGCTTGTTGCTCCTCAGCTTAATCAAACTATTGCATTTTGAATTGGTTTTTGTCCTGCTGCCAAAACACTAGGCAGCAGGGTATCCCAAACCTGCACGTAGCACCCTATCTGTTATACCAAATAAGCGTGGTTGAGCCTCATTTTAATTCAACTATTGCATTTTGAAATGGTTTTTGTCTGGTTTAAATACACCAGCCCACATGGGCATCCCAAACCAGCACATGTCACCCTATCTGTTATACTAAATACGCGTTGTTCATCCTCAGCTTAATCAGCTTCAACTATTGCATTTTGAATTGGTTTTTGGTCTGCTGCCAAAACACTAGGCCGCAGGGTATACCAAACCTGCACGTAGCACCCTGTTATACTAAATAAGCGTTGCTCATCCTCAGCTTAATCAAGCTATTGCATTTTGAATTGGTTTTTGGTCTGCTGCCAAAACACTAGGCCGCAGGGTATCCCAAACCTGCACGTAGCACCCTGTTATACTAAATAAGCGTTGATCAGCCTCATTTTAATTCAGCTATTGCATTTTGAATTGGTTTTTGGTCTGCTGTCAAAACACTAGGCAGCAGGGTATCCCATATTGCCAGTTTTCATAGTATCTGGTGCAGAGAAGCAGTTCCTCACTTTATTTAGCTTCTTCTTTTTAAAGTAAACACATTTTTTAACGTACCTATTGCGCATTTCAAATACATAAAAATATCAGGCAGACAAGTGCCAGCATGTTCAAAGAGGAGTGGCAGAGGCCAAGATTAAGCAGGCAAGAGGTCGCAGCAGACTAGGGGCGAGTGGCAGCAGGAGTCACGGTGAGAGACCTGGTCTACCTGTATCTGGTAGCGGTCGTGTCTCCACCAGTAACGCATCTGCCGTGGTAGATTGGTTAACGCGCTCATCCACATCATCACAAGTTACATCTGAGACCCCCAGTCTAGGGTCGGTAGGTTCCTCTGACACAACCCTGAGTTGGCATGCCCCGAGAGCAGTCCCTGTCCTCCCATTGCCTCTGTCCTATGCCGTTCCCTCCCCCAGCGACTTATCCTATGCTTTGGGTTAAGCTCCACTCTTTAGTGAGGAGGACGATCAGATAGAGGACAGTCAGCAGCTACTGCCCAGCCAAGAAATGAAGGTGGCTTCTTTAGCTAGGCAGACAAATAGTGATGTGGAGAGTGTCGTGGGTGTTGCGAGCATTCCAGCTCCTGAGCCAGAAACTGTTGAGGAAACCGAGAACATCAGTGACGTGCATCCACAACCCGGTGATGATGATGATGAAGAAGCCGATCGCACTTGGGAGCTAGGTGCAGAAGGGGCTTCATCGTCATCATCAGGAGAAGAGGGGCGCAGGTTGCCCCGGAGTCAGCAGCTGAGGCAGCAAGGTGTTAGCAGCATGGTTGGCAGTCAGCATTCGGGCACAATTGTAAAGCCTGGAGCCAAACAGGGCCGGGGTAGGGCACCTGCTGCACGGCAGGCTACCTTATCGGGAGGTAGTGGAGCAGGGGTTCCTGGAGTTGGCGGCAGTAGCAGTGAATCAGTGAGGCCTGTTGGTGGGAAAAGTAGCTATTCGGCAGTGTGGCAGTTTTTCCTGAAGCTTCCGCAGGAGGGCAACATGGCCACATGCAAGATATGTAGGCAGAAGGTGAAGCGTGGCCAGGGCCCAAATGTTGGCACCACGGCCCTGCGTCAACATATGATGCGTCACCATAAAGCGACCTGGGAGAACCGAGGCTCCGAAGAGGTGATCCAGCCTGCTTCATCACCAAGTGGCACGCCGCTCCCAATTTCTGCCAGCCAAGGCTCCAGCACCTCAGCCGAAGGCAGCTGTGCATAATACCCATCCTCTTTCGCTCCTGATGCTCCTGCTCCTCCTCCTCCTCCTCCAAGTCATGCATCCCGCCAGCAATCCATCAGCGAAGCCATGTCCAAGAGACAGCAGTATGCGCCCACTCATCCTACGGCGCAGAAGCTGAATGTGCTCCTGTCCAAGTTGCTAGTGCTGCAGTCGCTCCCTTTTCAGGTGGTGGACTCTGCACCTTTCAGAGAACTGATGGCTTGTGCCGAGCCGAGGTGGAGAGTCCCAAGCCGTCATTTCTTAGCCAAGAAGGCAGTACCAGCACTGCACACTTTTGTTGAACAGAAGGTGGGCCTGTCCTTGAGGCTGTCGATGTGTAGCAAAGTGCATGGCAGCGCCGACGTCTGGAGCTGTAACTACGGTCAGAGACAGTACATGTCGTTTACGGCCCACTGGGTGAATGTGGTCCCTTTGCAGCAGCAACTTGGACAGGTCACGCCACTTCGGCCTCCGCGCTCCCTGGCCGTTGTGCCTGTGACACCGTGCGACTCGGCCTCCTCATCCTCCACCATCTCCTCACCCTCCACTGTAGGGTCAAGTCTCAGTGCCTCTCCAGTCTACCATGTGTGCAGGGCATGGAGGTGTCACGCTGTGCTTCACATGGTTTGTCTTGGCGAACGGAGTCACACAGGGGAGGAACTGCTTAAATGTATTCATCACGAAATCCAAACATGGCTTACTCCAAGAAAACTGAAAATGGGAATCATGGCTACAGACAATGGGAAGAACATTTTGTCTGCACTGCGCCAAGGAAGCCTGACCCATGCGCCCTGCATTGCTCACGTCTTCAAGCTGGTTGTCAAGCGGTTTCTGAAGAGTTCCCCCCATCTGCAAGACATCCTAACAACTTCAAGGAAACTTTGCATGCACTTCAGCCACTTATACACCGCCAAACACACCCTTCTTGAGATACAGCGTCAGAACAGTAGCCCCCAACATAGTCTGATTTGCGATGTTTCCACCCGTTGGAATTCCACCCTTCACATGTTGGACCGATTATATGAACAGAGAAAAGCCATCACGGATTTCCTGATGATCCAAGTGGATAGGGGGACTCCCCTGTGTAACTTCAATGTCAACCAGTGGCAGCTCATATGTGACACCTGCCGTTTGCTCAGGCCCTTTGAGGAAGCCACTTTATAAGTCGGCAGGATTACGGGATGAACGGCGTGATTCCACTGCTTCATGTACTACAGCACATGTTGGAAACCATGGCTGGCCAGGGCACTGGAGACATGGCGTCTACATTTTAGGGCCACATGAACCCCGTTGGAGCTGAACTGTAGGAGGAGGAGGAAGAGGAGGAGGAGGAGGAGTTGCCCAGCGAAGCACAGTTTAGGCTTGGCGAAATGGCTGGTTTATCTAGTCAGCGACAGGAGAGGAGGAGCAGCCAGAGGAGCTAGAGGGTTGTGAGGAAGGCGAGACAGAGGACCCGGACACACCGTGGCAGTATGCAGTGGAGATGGAGACAGGTAGTCCCTCCGAGTCACTTGCGCAAATGGCAGGAAGCATGCTCACGTGCTTGCATAGTGACCCCAGAATTGTTTCCATTTGTCGCCAGGATGATTTCTGGCTGTCCACCTTATTGGACCCTCGCTTCCGGCACAAAATGGGGGCATTTTTTAAACCCACCGAGAGGGAGGACAAACTGAACTACTACAGAGACATTCTGCGTAGTCAGTTGGCCGATGCCTATCTGCGCCATGGTCCATACTCAGACCTCTGCGCTGACCTTCCACTGCCATGCCTGCTGGGGGGGTTAGCAGGAGCAGCAGCAGCAGCTCCATTAGCAGCAGCCTCAGTCTTCAGTTGCTAATGAGTAGCTTTCTACACCCGCATAGTGAGGCTACTCATGAGCAGCAGGAAGACCTGGAGCAGGACCTCAACCAGCAGGTCATGTCATACCTTGACATGACCATGCCAACACACCTTAAGGATCCGCTGGACTTCTGGGCAGGCAAACTTGGCTTGTGGCCACAACTAGCAGAGTTTGCCCTGGAAAAGCTGTCCTGCCCGGCAAGTAGCGTGCCATCTGAGCGGGTGTTTAGTGCGGCGGGGGCCTTAGTTACGGCGAGGAGAACTCGTCTGTCAACTAAAAATGTGGAGAGACTCACCTTTGTCAAAATGAATCAGGGATGGATCAGCCAGGATTTCCACCCACCAATGCCTGATGCATGCGACTAGATTCAGCATGATGCCACGCTTTACACTTTCCAAATGGTCCAAAACATATTTATGTCTTTAGGCCAATTTTTGGGCTCCTGCTGATGCCAACTTCAGGGTGTGCCTTTCAGCCAATTTTTGGCCTCCTGCTGATGCCAACTTCAGGGTGTGATTCATCCACTTTTTGGCCTCCTGCTGCCAACTCCAGTGTCTCTTTCAAGCTATGTTTGGGCTGCTGCTGCTTGCAACTCCAGGGTGTGATTCATCCAATTTTTGGGCTTCTGCAGCCAACTCCAGTGTCTCTTTAAAGTAATGTTTGGGCTCCTGCTGCTGCTTGCAACTCCAGGGTGTGATTCTGCCAATTTTTGGGCTCCTGCTGCCAACTCCAGTGTCTCTTTCAAGCTATGTTTGGGCTGCTGCTGCTGCTGCTTGCAACTCCAGGGTGTCATTCAGCCAATTTTTGGGCTCCTGCTGCCAACTCCAGTGTCTCTTTCAAGCTATGTTTGGGCTCCTGCTGCTGCTGCTTGCAACTCCAGGGTGTCATTCATCCAATTTTTGGGCTCCTGAAGCCAACTCCAGTGTCTCTTTAAAGTAATGTTTGGGCTGCTGCATCTGCTGCTTGCAACTCCAGGGTGTGATTCATCCAATTTTTGGGCTCCTGCTGCCAACTCCAGTGTCTCTTTAAAGCAATGTTTGGGCTCCTGCTGCTGCTTGCAACTCCAGGGTGTGATTCATCCAATTTTTGGGCTCCTGCTGCCAACTCCAGTGTCTCTTTCAACCAATGTTTGTGCAGCTGCTGCTGCTTGTATCTCCGGGGTGTGATTCAGCTAATTTTTGGGCTCCTGCTGCTGCCAGCTCCAGGTTGTTTTTTTCAGGCACTATAGCGGCCCCTCATAGTGATGCCACCTCAACTCTCTGCAATTGTGTCGCTTCGCGATTCTATTAGCGATGCCTCCGATCTGCATGTGATTGAATTATTTACAGTATTTCACTAACACAGCACGCATCCTATTCGTGTTACAGCAAGGCAGAATGGTTTACAACCCTATTGAGGCTCTAGGAGGCTCAGAAATAGCCGTTTTTAATAGTGATTCGTTCGCTCATCTCTAGCTAAGATACTGGGGGAGGAAGCTCCAAAATGACCGCTACCTTTCTTTTCCAACTGTGTCAGGCTATTGGTCTGGTTTAACTTCAGCAGCTTTACTACCTTATTAGTAAACCAATTTGTTGGTTCATTGGCCCATTGTGGATGTGTCTGGAAACTCCAGTTCTGCTTCAAAGATATATTTTGGCATTTCAGAAATGTAAGTGTACCATTTCCTTATAATCACAATAAAATAGCAAAACTCCTAGTGGTCCCCCCAAAAAAGGGCTAAGCTCCCCAGCAATAACCTGGACCAAACCTCTATAGGAGAAATGATTCCAGGGCCAGGGGAAGGCCCAACCCAAGAATATTCAAATTTGAAAAGCCCCACTGTGTGACACCCCAGGGATTGCCTAATCTTACCTCGCTCCTCGATCTTGGAGTGCAGGCCTTTGGTGGTATCCACTGCCCGACTACATCTGATTAGTGCACCCTTTTCTGGAAACACCAAGGCCCAGGGGCAGCTGCCTACCCTGCCTCTATGGTATGTACACCCCTGGTGTTATAGTATGTTGTAGACAAGTACGTAAACTACTATCTGTATGGATTGGACAGCAAAGGTAAGTGCCATGTTATAAGCTACAAACACCTTAAGGGCCGATCAGTAAGGCACGCCACTGCGCCCTGGAGTCTGTCCAGCAATAAATGCTTGGTGAGTCCTGGAGACTCAGACCAGCCCAGAACTCCAGGAAGTGAATCCTAAAGTGTGAGCAAACAGGTTCCCTGCTAAGGAAATGCCACAAACCAGGAAGTTGCACTTGTATCATACAAGAATTGAGTCTGCGGGTGGGCAGTCACCATCAGTAAAGCAAAGAGCTTTATGTAACAGATGTCTGAGAAAGCACTCTTCCGGAACTGAACCTCTTTGATGATGTTAACTGCGAGTAAGGCCTGAAAGGATAAATAAACTGTAGAATTTTTATGTTTTCTGTAAGCTAGACTCCTGAAGTAAGCTGAACTGTTATTTATATTTGAACTGAAGAATGCTATCCCCATTCACTGCATTGTGAAGAGAAAATAAAGCCATCTGAAGCAATATCCAAGTTTGCCGTTTCTGTGTGATCATGAATTGTCACAGACAGTATATATAAAAAAAAAAAGAGCATTAGCCTTAGCAAGATCAGGATTTTCTAGGAACAACTTTAGGGGCACTGTGAGCACTTTACCCCTGCTTTAATATATCAAGACATATACTCAGTGTAATGACTGAAGCAGGGACAGATTCCATAGCCAAGCAAGGGTTGAGTGCAGGGAGGTAAGAATCCAAACATGAAGCCAAAGTACAGAAATAGTGGTCTAAGGGTCAAGCCAAGGTCATAGCAGTAATTCAAAGAGACAACCCCCACACATGTATAGAGCACCCTAGCTTTCGCTGGCATGGGCATTTGACTGAGGTAGAAGCTAAGCTTTATGTGGCCAAAGTTAACACAGCTTTGGCCCAGGGCTGGGGTCCAGAGCAAACCTTTGCTTTTTATTTGTTTGAATGTTGCCATTTGGCAATGAAGTGTAAGAACTGAGCTCAGATAACTGGATTTCCTAACTTTTAAGTTACTGATGAGCGTTCACTCGAGGAACATTTGCCTTACAAACTTTTTACATGCTGTTTGAGGTCTAATTTCTGTTAAGAAGCAATCAATGTGGTGGAGGGATGCATTGGGTTCTTAAGGGACAGACACCCAGATTGCTCAAAAAAACTGCTGTGCTCTGTGTTGTTTCTGACATATATGTTTATGCTGTGCAGATTTTGATACAAGTTTTTTACATGTGTTTGAGCATTTCTAATTTATTTTGATGGATCAACATTGATACTGTAGTTAAGATTAGCATGAGATTCTTAGATCTGTGTTACATCTAAAGGGATGCGAAGAATGCACAGGACTACCAGGATTCCAAAGCCCAACAAGAGAGCACAAATCAGGTGTTCATCAGGACAAGCATGACAGTTAGGAAAACATGGAATTCCTTTATTTCATATTGAGTTCTCAAGATTTTACTCATGATACCCTACTGAACATTTGCACTAAAATAGGACAATGAGGTGTGTGGCAGTCATTTTGTATTTTAAAAGAGAAATATAGCAGCTCGGACAACTGTTTTCCTTTTTAGTGCAGTATTCCCCAGGTATTGTCGAACAGCAGACGTAACTATATGTCTTCTGGTGCAACTTTAAAGCTTGTGTTTCATAGATTTACTCCTAAGTCTCCATATACCTAGCCTTAGTGGTAGTGTGACACACCTTTCTTAAAGATGGTGTCTTTCATGAAGGGACAGTCAGGGACTTCATAAAAATGAGGAGAGAGGTGCATGATAAAAAACTGTACTGGAGGTAATAACAGAACAATAAACAAAATAGTTTGTAGAAAAAAGAGTGATAGAGTGATAAATAGATTTAAATGGTCTGAGCGCTCGATCAATGAGCCACAGCTGGGTGCAAAAAGATTAAAAGTCAGGGGTTGCAGCATCAATGCAATAAATCAAAAGTGGTTACATCACCCAAATCAATGTAAGTCCAGGGCTGGGTACTCCAGCAAGCTGTAACTCCAAGGCAAGTTAAATCCACTTTGCAGGGCGCACAAGCTCTCCGCTGCTCATCCCCACAAGTCCACGGTTAGGGGGCGCAACCGCCAAGTCCTTCGGCTTGCATACAGTCCTTTTCTTCACCACTTGTGCACCTCAGCCTGGGCTCCCTCCTACAGGCTGGTCAATAGACAACTGACAGGCAGTGTGGCTCCTTTTTATTCAGGCTTCCCCTGCAATCAGCCTGATCACCTGTGTACGGCCTGAGATCATGGAACAAAGCTGAAAAGGAGTGGGGAAAGTGACCTGGGTCCTGAAAACCCGTCACGGATCGTGCCTAATACAGCCTAGCAGGGGAGAAATACACACCATTTATGACATTTTTATACACTTTACCACATATCCCCCCCCCCTCTTCTTCAGACCCGCGGTTTGACACTCTTCAGCGACCATACAGTGGGTTCGGGACACAGCATCTACCTTCCCCGGCTTATGTTCCACTTTAAACTTCTCTTTAGTTTTACCCGTGGGTACTATTCCCCAAAACCCGGGTTACCGGTTCTGCCGGAGGTACTTTGCTGTCAGCAGAAGCGCTACGCCTTTCCCACAAGGGCCAGAGCAAGGGAAAATCATGCCCAATTACAGGATCATACACAAGGCATTTTACTACACCAACTTCATGGGTCAATGTTCCCGCGGGGGTCTCAAACTTACCCACGGCTACAGGGTAAGCCATGATATCCCCGTGGATGCAAAGCACACTAAGCTTTTTCTTTGGTTTACAACCACCATGCACAAGGTTGGCCCGGACCAAAGTTACCCCGCTACCTGAGTCCAATAGTGCCTTTACTGGATGACCATTCATCTTCACAGTCACCATCTGCGTCTCAGGCTCTGACCGCTGACTGGCGGCACAACCCGGTTCTGCTAACAGAGACCTTCTGCGGGCAGCGTCACATTCCAAGGGTTCAGGGGAGAGGGAGCAATCCATGGCTATGTGTCCCCACTCACGGCACCTCCAACACTGGGGACCCCGGAACCTCCTTGCCCGGGTGTCTTCCCTAGGATTAGGGGGCCTCTGGGGGTCAGGGTCAGTCTTTTGCCCTCTTACACCCCTCCACACACCTCCAAGGGGGACTTGCTAACCCACCGGTCTGCTGGTCTTAGTGATTGCTGGTGCTGCAGGGGCATCCCGAATATGGTCCTCGGTCACAATGTATCTCTCAACGAAGTTGACCAACTATTCAGCAGTCTGAGGGTCGCCTTGTCCAGTCCACCGCTGTAGCTTCGGCGGCAGGGTCCGAAAAAAAATGGTCCACCACGACCTTCTCGACAATCGGCGCCAGTGTGGACTGCTCCAGCTCCAACCATTTCTGCACAAGATGAACCAAATCAAACACCTGCGACCGAGCAGGCTTATCCACAGAAAAAGTCCAGTTATGCACTCTCCGGGCCCGAACTGCTGGCGTGACTCCCAGGAGAGCAAGGATCTCCATTTTGAGTTTAGCATAGTCCCGTACATCTTGCTCCCTAAGGTCAAAGTAAGCTTTTTGGGGCTTACCTGCCAGAAACTGTGTAATCACGTCTGCCCACTCTGCAACTGGCAGCTGCTCTCTCTCAGCCATGCGCTCAAACACCGTGAGATAGGCCTCAACATGATCCCCAGGGATCATCTTTTGTAGGACCTACTGTACGGCTCTCCTCGCACCACCCGTCTCAACCGGGCTTCTCTCTGGTTGTGAGACTTGAGCCACAACAGTCTCTCTAAGTGCAGCAATCTGTTTTATCAACAGGCGGTTTGTCTCCTGCTGCTCTTGGTGCTGCTGTGCCAGGGCCTGCTGCTGCTGTGTCAGGGCCTGCTGCTGCTGTGTCAGGGCCTGCTGCTGCTGTGCCATGGCTTGCTGCTGCTGTGCCATGGCTTGCTGCTGCTGTTCCAAGGCCTGCACATGCTGGAGGTTAGCCTGTATTAGCTGTTTTATCACCTACTCCATTTGCGTTTGGTGAGACATCTTAGTCACCCTCGACATCCAAAATGCAGCGTGTTTGTGTCACTCCGTTGCCCCTAGCAACAGTCACTGTGCCCCTCGCATCCTCCACCAACTGTTTAGCAAATAAAGTGTTCAAACGCAAATTATCAATCACTTCAGGGGTTGCAGCATCAATGCAATAAATCAAAAGTGGTTACTTCACCCAAATGTAATGTAAGTCCAGGGCTGGAGACTCCAGCAAGCTGTAACTCCAAGGCAAGTTATTATTATTATTATTGTTTATTTATATAGCGCCATCATCTTCCGTAGCGCTTTACAAAGTAGTAATTACAGACAGGGTAGAAACATACGATACATATACTATTTCAAATGCAGTTTTACAGAGTTGACAATGGATATTCTGAGTACAAGATACAGTAGGGGAGAGAGACCTGCCCTTGTGAGCTTACAGTCTAAAGGAAGAGGGGTGAAGACGAGGGGGAAGGATCACAAACAGTCAGTATTGAGCTTTGTGGCATGTGCTCTTTAGAAGATTGGTTAGGCCAGATTATATGCTTGTCTGAATAGGTGCGTTTTAAGAGCACCTTTGAAGGTTTTGAGGGTTGTGGAGTGGCGGATTGGGTGCGGGAGGGCATTCCAGAAGATTGAAGTTGCACGTGAGAAGTCCTGGAGGCGGGCGTGAGAGGAGGTGACCAGGGTGGAGGACAGGAGGAGGTCGGCAGAAGAGCGGAGGCTGCGTCTAGGTTGATACTGTTGGATTAGAGATGAGATGTAGGGAGGGGCCTGGTTGGAGAGAGCCTTGTATGCGAGAGTTAGAGTTTTGAACAGGATTCGCTGTGGGACTGGCAGAGAGGCGCAGAACTGGAGGAGCGAGAGGAGAGATGGATGAGGCGAGCAGCAGAGTTCAGGATAGATTGGAGGGGTGCCAGTCTGTTAGTTGGTAGGCCACAAAAGAAGGATGTTGCAGTAATCCAGACGGGATATGACCAGGGCACGCACTAGCATTTTAGTGGTGTCAGGTGAGAGGAAAGGAAGGATGCGGGAGATGTTTTTAAGTTGGAGGTGACAGGAGATGGCCAGGGAGTGAATATGTGGTTTGAAAGAGAGGGCAGAGTCCAGAATGACTCCCAGGCACCGTGCTTGGGGAGTTGCTGTTTTTGTGTAATTGTTGACTGAAATAGACGTGTAAGAGAGGGGAGGGGAGTTAGAGGGTGGGAAAATGACCAGTTCTGTCTTGTCCATGTTTAGCTTGAGGTAGCGAGATGACATGAATGAAGAAATAGCTGAGAGGCAGTTGGGGAGACGAGATAGTAGAGAGGAGAGATTGGGACCTGAGAGGCGTACAAGCCCTCCGCTGCTCATCCCCACAAGTCCACGGTTAGGGGGCGCAAATGCCAAGTCCTCCGGCTTGCATACAGTCCTTTTCTTCACCACATGTGCAATTCAGCCTGGGCTCACTCCTACAGGCTGGTCAATAGATAACTGACAGGCCGTGTGACTCCTTTTTATTCAGGCTTCCCCTGCAATCAGCTTGATCACCTGTGCAAGGCCTGAGATCATGGAACAAAGCTGAAAAGGAGTGGGGAAAGTGACCTGGGTCCTGAAAAACCGGTACGGATCGTGCCTGATACAGCCTAGCAGGGGAGAAATACACACCATTTATGACATTTTTATACACTTTACCACACCACTCAGACTCCAGCATAAAAAAATCTCTTATTAATATTGTATAATGAATGTAATGTTTATAAGCATGTTTATAAGTTTATAAAATGTACTTTATGTTTTTTCAATCTAAGGCCCTTGTTTATAACAATCAGTAATAAATCCACTGGGGTGCCTTTCTATAGTTTGCCTCAGGCAGCAGAGATACTTGGTCAACCCTTGTTCCAAGGCCCTTAGTACCAATGGCTGAAACTTACAGGAATGTAAAGGGATTGTCCAGGTGGAAGCAAAAAAAAAAAAAACCTGCAGCTCCTCCATGCTGTGTGGGCATCTTCATAGCTTCTAATAGTGGGGAGCCAATGATTCCTTCTTCCAGTGCCAGTGGCCACTCATGACCCCACAAGCCTAATCCATTCATTGCAGTGGAGGCGTCACCCCAAAGTAGGTTCAACACGCTTGGCCTTGGCACACCCCCTCCATTGCAATAAATGGAGTAGTCTGGCACCATAACAAGATTTTTTGTCTCTATATTTAATTGTGTTTATCATTGTTAGGTGTTTAGGTGTATTGAGTGTTAGAAATACAGTTATGATTTGGTAAGGCAATCAACATGTAAGCATGTGGGGATTGTTAAATGTGGTAATGGGGTGGGGTGTTGGAAAGACAAGAGTAAAAAAATAAAAAATTATGGTGTTTGTGGAGACAGTGAGCATCATGATTTTTGTAGAAAATCATTATTAAGCTATTTCTAATGAAAAATGTGAAATTCAGAACCTATTTATAGACCGCAACCAGTTTTTATATTTCTTATACGCCCTATGCTCTTTAAAAGGTTGAACATCCTGCTTTAAGTTATTTGTTCTGAATTTGTTTTATAATAAATATGCTTTATGTTCTATATAAGTAGCAGGGACTCTGAGACTCAGGGAGTCTCAGAGTGGTGCAGTGCCCAGGGGAGAGAGCCAGCCACCAGAGACTCCCACATCTTTTCAAGTACTATCCGTGCATCATGTGGACAGGGAGTCATCACTGCAGTGCCCACAGAAGCCTCCGACACGATTCCCCCACTCCTGCCATGGGGGAAGAGAGAGACTTAGAACAGCAGCACCCAAGTTGCAGCAGCTCGGTAGCCCCACTAGCTGTCAGGAATCGGCGCTTACCTGGGCCCCGTTCCAGCGCCGTCTCCGGGCGGCCGGCCGCAGCAGCAGTTCCCGCTCGGCGGCCGCTGCTGCTGCAGGCGCACGCACGGCCGTCCTTCCTCCTGCCTCCCTGCATCGTGCTCGCGCGCGTGCACGAGCATGTCCGTCTTATGCCCTCCGGCGGCGCTGCTGTCTGCGTGCCCGCCGGAGGAAGAAACCTTAGACGGGCTCAGCCAGGGGGGAAGTTCCCCCCTCACAGTTATGGGCCAATGAGCCCAGAGTTCAGGACTGGGCCAATGAGCCCTAAGTTAGGGAATATTAGGCTAGACGCCCTGATCCAATCACACGCCGCATCCCATGTGCACCAATCACACTCCTATCCTCCATCTGTCTGTCCCTATAAAAGTTTCTGTCGGTCAGTTGCTCGGCGCCTGTGATAGAGCCTTGTATCTAGTATTGACCTCTGTGTATTTGTCATTTCTCTCGTTGCCGACCACCGCCTGAACTGACCATTCTCGATCTGAAGCCCTGTTGCCGACCACCACCTGAACAGACCATTCTCGATCTGAACTCCTGTTGCCGACCTCCGCTTGAACCTTGACCACGAGTTGCCTAATCCTTTGTACCGCCACGATCTCTGTCTTCCCGCTGTCGACCTCTGGCCTGTCTCTGGACTTCCGCTTCTAACGCTCTAGCCATTAGGTTCTTTAGACCTCCTTCCAATAAGCTCTCATCCTTTGAGCCATTGAAGTCCTGGGGGCAACCGATCCCGGGCAGGCGTATTCTGCGTCCCGGCAAGCGGGGGCTCCTACAGGTGAAGCTGGCTGCGGAGATTGGGGGTTGAGGGCTTATCTGGAGGGCTGGAGTTACCCCAAGCGTGACATTATCACAGGCCAAAAGATGGATGACCTGGTACAGCAGGTGCAAGCTATGGCTACGGCGATAAACCAGCTCGCTTAAATAGTGGCCACTCAGGAGTCTCGTCAGTTACCGGCATCCTCTGTACCACCTCATATCTCAGAACTAAAGATTCCACTGCCTGAAAAGTTTTTTGGAGAACGAGCAAAATTTTCCAATTTTAAGAATGCCTGCGAACTGTATTTCAAGCTGAGACCCATCTCCTCAGGCACTGAGTCCCAACGAGTAGGCCTAGTCATTTCTCTGCTTCAAGGAGACCCGCAGTCCTGGGCCTTTAGTTTACCATCTCATGATTCTGCCCTACAATCCGTTACAGCATTCTTTAATGCTATGGGCGTTTTATATGCTGATCCTGATCAACAATCTACGGCAGAGAACAGGCTTCGGGCCTTAAGACAAGGACGGAATTCGGCTGAAGATTATAGTGCTGAATTCCGCCGCTGGGCCATCGAATCGAGGTGGAATGATCCCGCTCTGTGTAGTCAGTTCAGGGTGGGGCTGTCGGAAAGCATCAAGGATGCTTTGGTCAATTTTCCTCCACCCGCAGACCTAGACCAATTAATGCAGGTCTCCATTAAAATAGACAGGCGTCTTAGAGAGAGGGCTAGGGAGAGGGCCAGGGCTCCCACGTCCTTCAGGTCCTTCCAGAGTCTTAGTTCCCCGGCTACCCGTGGGGAAAATACCTCATCTCCTTCCCAGGAAGAACCCATGCAATTAGGGAGAACCCGGTTATCCCAAGAGGAAAAGCAGCGTAGGCGATCCAAGGGGTTATGCCTATATTGTGGGAACTCGGGACATTTCGCTGGGTCCTGTCCAAATAAGGGGAAGCCGACGGAAAACTCCCACACCTAGATCAGAGAGAGAGTGCTGGTCTAGGTGAGTCGGTTTGCAACTCTCGCCAAAATAAAATGCTAGTGCCTATTGACCTGTTTTGGGGTTCTTCGAAACAAACAGTTTCCGCCTTTATCGACAGTGGTGCGGCGGGAAACTTTTTGGACAGGAGTATGATCTCCATTTTAGGTATCCCTTTAGTTCCTCTTGAACGATCCCTACAAGTTTTGGCTATCAATGGGAAGGCTATCCAGGGGGGACCAATAAATACCAAGACCCCACCTCTTCGGTTAATTGTCGGCTCTTCCCACTCTGAATTTTTAGAATTCTTTATCTTTGATTGTCCAGAAACTCCGGTGGTTTTGGGATACCCTTGGTTGCAACTCCATAACCCAGTGTTAGATTGGCGGGCTGGGGAGTTGATCAAGTGGAGTGATCATTGTAAAGGTCACTGCTTTACTACAGGCCTCAGAAGCGTTCAAGTGTTACCTCAGGAATTACCTCAGCCATATGCTGATTGGGTCGATGTATTCTCCGAACGCTCAGCCGATACTCTTCCTCCACATCGGTCCTATGACTGCCCTATTGACTTGCTACCTGGTACTATTCCTCCTAGGGGAAAGATCTATAACCTTACTCTGCCCGAGGAGCAAGCAATGAGGGAGTATATTACCGAAAATTTAAGAAAAGGATTTATCCATCCCTCTACCTCGCCTGCTGGGGCCGGTTTCTTTTTTGTAGAGAAAAAAGATGGTGGCCTGAGACCGTGCATAGATTATCGGGCTTTGAATAAGATCACTATTAAGAACCGATACCCTTTACCCTTGATTGGGGATCTGTTCAATCAAGTCACGGGAGCCCGAATTTTTTTCAAATTGGATTTAAGAGGGGCATACAATTTGATTTGCATCCGGCAGGGGGATGAGTGGAAGACTGCATTTAATGTGAAAGATGGGCATTACGAATACCTGGTCATGCCCTTCGGTCTTTGTAATGCGCCAGCAGTCTTTCAAGACTTTGTTAATGATGTATTCAGGGAATATCTCGGTAGATTCGTGGTCATCTACTTGGATGATATTCTCATTTTTTCTAATTCCTTATTGGAGCACAGACGCCATGTCATTCTGGTAACCCTGAGCGTCTCCATCCATGTGCTTATTTTTCTCGTAAATTCAGTACCGCGGAACAAAATTATGATGTTGGTAATAGGGAACTATTAGCTATTAAACTGGCATTTGATGAATGGCGACACTGGTTGGAGGGTTCATTACATCCTATAACTGTGTATACTGATCACAAAAATCTCGAATACATTGGTTCTGCCAAGAGGCTGAACTCTCGTCAGGCACGTTGGGCATTGTTCTTCTCGCGCTTTAATTTTATTATTACTTTCAAGCCGGGTGTAAAAAATACCAAAGCTGATGCTCTATCCCGCATGTTCGGTGAATGTTAGGATCGGGGTGATACTGGTGAACCGATCCTACCCATGGGTTGTGTGGTCGGGGCGTTACTTCCTGATCTCTCTAATACTTTGGCGCCGTTCCAAGATGAATCTCCTAGTGATGTACCCTTAGGTTGCCAGTTTGTGCCACCGCACTTGCATTCAGATGTAATTCGCGAATTTCACGATGCTAAAACTGCAGGTCATCTGGGTAATCGTAAGACATTTATGCTTGCCCGTCGACATGTATGGTGGCCTACCATGAGATGCGATGTTACTGCCTTTATCGACGCTTGTGCTATTTGTGCCCGAAGTAAAGGGGTTCACAAGGCTCCTTGTGGCGGTTTGGTTCCTCTTGAAATTCCTGCCGAACCATGGACTAATATTTCTATGGATTTTATTGTAGATTTGCCTCTCTCACATGGTAATACTGTAATTTGGGTGGTCGTAGATCGTTTCAGTAAGATGGCACATTTCATTCCGTTGACCAAGCTTCCGTCAGCTCCTGAGCTTTCGCGGCTATTTACTTCGCATATTTTTCGTATTCATGGTATTCCGTCTAATATAGTCTCCGATCGGGGTGTCCAATTTACTTCCCGTTTTTGGAAACACTTCTGTTCACGGTTGGGAATTCAGATCTCTCTTTCCTCTGCTTATCATCCCCAGTCTAATGGGCAGATGGAAAGAACAAATCAAACTTTGGAGCAATACTTAAGATGTTATGTCTCGGATGCGCAAGAGCAATGGGCGGAATTTATTGATTTTGCTGAGTTCGCTTACAATAACGCACCAAGTGAGAGCACTAAGATATCTCCTTTCTTTTGTAATTTGGGGAAAAATCCTAGAGCTTCTTCCCTTTCAGGGTCACCTTCCAATTTGCCGGCATTGGAAGAGTGGCTTCAAGAGCGGAAGAATATCTGGACCCGCGTTCAGGAGACTCTAAAAACCACGGGCTTGAGATATAAGAGATTTGCCGATCGTCGCAGGTCGCAGGAACCAGTTCTGCAGGTGGGTGATCTAGTTTGGGTCTCCACCAAAAATATTGCGCTCCGTCAACCTTCCAGTAAATTAGGTCCCAAGTTCAACTTCCTATTATTAGGAAGTTGAATAATGTGTCTTTTAAGGTGCAACTCCCGCCGACTATGAAAATACCTAATTCTTTCCATGTTTCGCTCTTAAAACCAGCTAAGAGTGCTCCTCCTGCTGGTCCTTCGCCTATTCTCGTTGATAATGAGCCAGAATATGAAGTGAATAAAATCCTTGATTCACGTAAAGTGCGTAATTCTTTACAGTATTTGGTGGACTGGGTTGGCTACGGTCCCGAGGAAAGGTGCTGGGTAGCAGCCAGGATGTGCACGCCAGTGCTCTTGTAAAGAAGTTTCATCGTGACAATCCAGGGAAACCCGGTAAGGGTCCGGAGGCCCCTCGTGAAGGGGGGGTAGTGTCAGGAATCGGCGCTTACCTGGGCCCCGTTCCAGCACCGTCTCTGGGCGGCCGGCCGCAGCAGCAGGCGCGCGCACGGCCGTCCTTCCTCCTGCATCGTGCTCGCGCGCATGTCCGTCTTATGCCCTCCAGCAGCGCTGCTGTCTGCGCGCCCGCTGGAGGAAGAAACCTTAGACGGGCTCTGCCAGGGGGGAAGTTCCCCCCTCACAGTTATGGACCAATGAGCCCAGAGTTCAGGACTGGGCCAATGAGCCCTAAGTTAGGGAATATTAGGCTAGACACCCTGATCCAATCACACGCCGCATCCCATGTTCGCCAATCACACTCCTATCCTCCATCTGTCTGTCCCTATAAAAGTTTCTGTCGGTCAGTTGCTCGGCGCCTGTGATAGCGCCTTGTATCTAGTATTGACCTCTGTGTATTTGTCATTGCTCTCGTTGCCGACCACCACCTGAACTGACCATTCTTGATCTGAAACCCTGTTGCCGACCACCGCCTGAACAGACCATTCTCGATCTGAACTCCTGTTGCCGACCTCCGCTTGAACCTTGACCACGAGTTGCCTAATCCTTTGTACCGCCACGATCTCTGTCTTCCCGCTGTCGACCTCTGGCCTGTCTCTGGACTTCCGCTTCTAACGCTCTAGCCATTAGGTTCTCCAGACCTCCTTCCAATAAGCTCTCATCCTTTGAGCCATTGAAGTCCTGGGGGCAACAGATCCCGGGCAGACGTATTCTGCGTCCCGGCAAGCGGGGGCTCCTACAGGTGAAGCTGGCTGCGGAGATTGGGGGTTGAGGGCTTATCTGGAGGGCTGGAGTTACCCCGAGCATGACACTAGCTAGACAGATGAACGGTGGCTGAGGATCTCCCAGGCCCAGAAGAGCCTGCATCAGATGGCTCCTGTCCAGGGAGGCACCTGTAAAAGTGGTCGAGGGCACAGACAGACTTCATTTGGGCTTCTCAAGCTCATCTGAAGAGGGCCTACACCTTGGTACACAGTAGAGGGGCCCCAAATGCAGCCATGGGCAGGGCGATGGACTGGGAGACAGGCCAGGCAAAATAGAGGGCAGTGTGCAGGAAATGGGAAGCCCATACCTGATGAGCCAATGGGGAATGGAGGAAGAATGCAAAGAGCAGTGACATACCCCAAAATAATAGTACACAGACACTCGCCAACTAGATCTGTATCTGAGTTGAACGACAGAGTTCTCACGTTGGAACAAAACCGAGCTACCTCGCACCCTTAGATAGTGCACTGTCAACCTTAGAGCAATTGCTGGCCCACTCAAAACAACATACCTCTAAGATCCTTCTCTACCTCGATGATATGGAAAATAAAGGCAGAACGAATAATATTAGGATCTGTGGCCTATCAGAATCAGCAGAAAACAGCAATTTAAGTGCGGTTGCAACCTCTTTCTTTAATAACCTCCGAGAACCACAACCCGACGAACACATTGACACACAGAATCCACAGGGGCCTGGGGCTGAAAACCCTCAGACACAGCCAAAACCAGAGATGTTATCTGCTGCGTTTACTACTATAAAATAAAAGAGGACCTTATGAAATGGGCCTGGGAAAAGGGTGCCATCCTACACTGTAGATCTACAGTAACGCTTCTGCCTGACCTGGCGAGAAGCACCCTTCAGAAGAGAAGAATCCCCAGACCCCTCCTGGAAGCTATCAAGGCATCTGGCGCAACTTATAAATGGGCTATACCTTTCACCTTGGGGTCCTAAGACAGGGCCCCTTTTCTGTTCCAGTTCTTGGAGATTCCAACCATGCAAGTTGAAGACTAGTTGATTCCAGATGTTGGTCTTGATGTAATTCCTAACCCTCCCTGGCAGCATAATGGCGTCCTCAAAGAGACAGACTCACCAATCCTCCCCATTTAAGTGAAGTGATGCTCTTGTTTATCAGGGGCCTGGCTTTGCGGCTGACGGGCCTCGGGCCTCGTGGGGATGGTATGCTACTTTGGTGTTTGTAATTCAGGAATAACGGTTCTGCACCCCCCCCCCCCCCCGGTGGAATTTGTGATTTTGAAGGCATTTTGATCTCAAGAGACTGGGCTGTTGGTGCTTCACCCAGCAATGTGAGGCCCCCATTCTGCACTCGAGGCCTACCCTCTTAGGGTACTTTATGTGCAGAGCCCAGGGGCTGGTTAGTTTTTGTGCTGTTAGGGCTATCAACATGTTTAAGCAATGCACATCTCTCATTTCGGTTATAGCTTACTGTTTCCCCCACATAGACTTCTCTTTCGCCCTGCCCCTTTGGTGGCACGAAGAGTATGTAAGTATGCAAATACAAACAAAATGCAAACAAAAAAACACATGTGCAAAATGGAATCCCTGCCACAAAATGCATGTCGCAAATGGGGATGGATGGGTTGAGGGAGACAGACAGGGGGGAGAGTGGAGTGGACCTGGGTCAAGGCTTATATAGAGGTATTGAGCAGGGGATTTGGGGATCAATTTCCGATAATTGGACGTGTGAATCTATCAGATTGAAAACAAGGGGTCTGTTTGATTATTAATCAGCCTGATATGTTCCAGCCATGGGCTCCAGGTCTAATAGAAAATGTCATACTGATCATTCACTATTGCTGTTATTTTTTCATTACACATAATATCAGTTATCCTATTTTGGATTTCAGGCCAAGGTATGTTGGGGGATTTCCAGCTTATGGCTAAGTGTCATCTTCACAGCTGAAAAGATGTGTTGAGTCAGCCGCCACCCTACTTTAGTGTATTGACCTATTTTCAAAGATAGAATTGCTTCCCAGGGATTTGCTACTTGCGCAATATGTAAGATGTCAGAGACTAGCTTATAAGTTCTGTTCCAGGTGGTACAAGAGATCGGGCATTCCCACCATATATGATACATAGTTCCCTTCTCCCCACAGCCTCTGAAGCACAGAGGAGAATCTGCAGGGGAGAATCCAGCCGGCGTATGGGCTGGATATCAGGCCAGCAGCAAATTGGTCATGTATGCACCTGTCTTCAAAGTCAGTTTTCTTGAAGGGTGGGGTAGATTTTCTAAGTGAGCCTATTATAAAATGCTGCACCTGAAGCCACCTAAATGTTTAAACTGGGGGGAATTTCCCACCTGGAGATATATCTTGGGGAATCTTCATCCCAGTCGGAATACACAATTTATCTATTGCCGTGAGGCCTCTCTGTAGCCACCATTTGTATCCGGAGGGATGTGAGACTCCTGGGGGAAAGGCAGGGTTCCCAATTAGGGGAGAGGCAGGTAGGTGAGGAGATGGGAATTTATCCGCAACTGAATCCCACACACTGACAGGAAAAAGTTTAGAATAGGAGGTATCGGCTTTGGTCTACGGGGTTTAGGGGTCCACAATAATGAGGCCGGGGATACAGGGGAACAGCTTGCTATGTCATTAAGCACCCATATAGGCTTGTATTGTGGGGCATGTAGCAAAACCAATGGTGCAATCTGAGCTGCAATGTAATATTTCTGGAGAGATGGAAAGGCTATGCCTCCCTGTTCTTTTCTACAGTATAGCATGGTTCTCTTGATCCTAGGTCTAGCTTTGTTCCACGTGAAAGATAGAATTTTACATCGTAGTTTGTCTAGAGCACATCTCGGAACAGGGATTGGGAGAACTCTAAAAAGATATAATATTTTGGATAAAAATGTCATTTTAAGGGCTGCAATATGACCCAGCCATGACAGTCGCACGTACTGCCAGGATTGCAGCAATTTATCCAGTGATTTAAGCATTTCAGGATAGTTAGCTTCATACAACTTGTCATGACTGGGCGTCAGCCTGATTCCCAGGTATGGCAGCTTCTGGGTCCAAGACCATGTCAAATTTTGGGCTAGAGTCTGTTTTACCTTGATGGAAAGGGAGATGTCAAGAGCTGTGGATTTGGAGGCATTCAATTTAAGGCCTGGAATCTGGCTGAACAAAGTGAGTTGTTTTATGGCATTGGGGGCAGAGATGTGCGGCGAAGTGAGCATGAGTAGCATGTCATCCGCAAATAGGGAGATTTTATGGTCTCTGCCACCCCAAGGGATTTCTTTAATTGAATGGTTTTGTCTAATCTTTTCGGCCAATGGATCTAGGGCTAGGACAAATAAAATAGGAGACAGCGGGCAACCCTGTCTGGTGCCCCTCTGGATCTGGCATTCCGTAGTTAAAGCCTGCGTATTTGACATGGGCTGTTGGTTTAATGTACAGTGCAGAGATCCAAGAGAGGAAGCCGGGGCCAAATCCCACTTCTCCAAGGTTGCAAGGTTGCTACTGCCAGGTTAGGGAGTCAAATGCTTTTTCCACTTCGAGTGAGAGGAGCATCGCCTCAAGGTTTTGGGTTCGAGCTCCCTCAATCAACTGTAGGATCCTACGGACTCCGTCCCCCGGTCTCCTGGGGACAAACCCCACCTGATCTTTATGAATTGCATCTCCTAAATATTCATTTACTCTACTAGCTAATATCTTAGTGAGGATTTTTAAGTCAAGATTCAGTAGGGAGATTGGCCTGAAATTTGCCCAGTTCTGTGGGTCCTTTCCTGATTTTGGTATCATTACTATGGAGGCTTTAAGCATTTCAAGGTCCATGGGGTTTCCACCTCTGATATGGTTATACACTCTGGCTAGCCGTGGAGCAAGAATGGGGGCCAATTTTTTTATAAAATAGGGCGGTGAAGCCGTCTGGGCTGGGTTTCTTACTAGATTTTAGGGAACTAATTGCTTTGAGTACTTCGTCTACTCTAATAGCCTCATCTACGCTTTGACTCTGGGACTCTTGGATTGGGGAAATGCTACTTTCACTAAGAAATGCCTTAATTTGGGAGTCATTAGGAGGGGGGGGCATCATATAATTTAGATAAACCAACTGAAAACTTCTCAACTATCGCAATGGGGCTGCTGGTTATCAGGCCCTTCCCTGTTTTAAGCCTTATGGGTTTTACAAAATGATCCTGCCATTTTAATTGGGTGGCAAGCAGCGTCCCCGGTTTGTTTGCTGATATGTAATATTTTTGTTTAGCCCTCCTATATCTTCTTTCAGCCTCCTCTGTCTGAAGAAGGTTAAGCTTGGTCCTGGAAGACTCCAGGTTCCGTAAGCATTCAGGAGTAGGGTTAGATTTAAAGGCAGTAGCATCCAGTTGATATTGTGATTGAAGTTTCTTAGCCAAAGCTGTCCTCTCTTTCTTTTTCCTGGAGGCCAGGGCAATGAAATGATCCCTCATTTCTGCTTTAAATGCTCCCCAAATCATGGTTGGTGGGACTTCCTCAGTATCATTTGTTACAAAATACTCAGTGGCTTCTTTACTAGCTTCCTCCACCAGTAAATTTGAGGAAAGCAAGGAGTCATTTAAGATCCATGCAGAGGGTTTGGGTTTAATAAGCAGCGATTTGCAGGAGATTGCCACCAAATCATGATCCAACCAGGGGATTGGGTGAATTTTGGTCTGTGCTATCTGGGGGAGAAATGTTGTCAGTACAAATATGTGATCAATCCTTGTAGATAGTTTATGTGGAGCTGAGTAATGGGTGTAATCCCTTACGTGGTGATGGCAGTTCCTCCATGGGTCAGCTAAGAGAACGTTATTTATCAAATCAGAAAAGAGGCTACTGTCCTTAATTACCTGGGTACCAGGAGATAGGGACCTATCTAAATAGGGGTGTAGTGTCAGATTGGAGTCACCACACATCAAGACAGCTCCTTTACTGTGGTCCTGGAGGAGAGAGCACATATGAGCTAAAAATGGGATCTGTTTAGTGTTCGGTGTATAATATGTAAGGAAGGTCACCTCAGCATCTTGGAGTATACCTTGGAGCAGTACCTAGCTCCTGGGTCTGATATTCATTTGTGGCAGGTGAAAGAGGTGCCATTGCGGAAGGCGATAAGGACCCCTCTTTGTTTGCTCTGACTGGTGGCCTGAAAAAACAGAGAATATTTATAATTAAGATGTTTTGGTGAGGAACTGGAGGAAAAATGTGTCTCCTGGAGGCAGACTACGTTTGCATGAATGGAGTTGAAAAATTTGAAGGCTCTAGATCTCTTGTTGGGTGAGTTCAGACCCTGTACATTTACTGAAATTATGTTAAGTGACATGATCTAATTTAAGAAGAACTATCAACCGACGTAATTTTTCCCCGGATGGCCCAGGGTCCCGCTCAGGAGGGGGGAGATAGGAAGGAGGGGCGGTTAAGCGGAGGATGTACATGTAGTCAAGGTGGAGGTACAAAACCTGTTGTAGAGTTTCTTATAACAAGTAAACTTGCGATGGAGGTATCCAGTGGTCGGGGATTAACGAATCCCTTAACTGGACATTGGGGAGCGCTCGTGTAGTGTCGGGAGGCCATACTGATATGGTCTTTGGGGCAAAGTTAGCAAGTGGGTGTTGTTTGGAGAAAAAAAGCACATAAGAACAAGAACCATGTACAAAGCATAACAATTGTTGCCCGCCACAACCCAGCCCTTCCTCCCTGTCCACCAGCAGTGGAGGGCCGAGACCCCCCCACAGGGGGGTGGACCCCACAATGGAGGACCAGAAAGCCGGGGAACGGCGAGGAAAGGCCACTCCCATCACTACGCCCCAGGCAAAAGGCCACGGGCCCGCAGCAACAGGCGACCTATAGATAACTTATTGCGAATGATCTAAAAGAGAAAGGTTTAGTGAAAACCGTAAAGTTATAAGCCCCACATGAGGAGAAAACATGAATACTGAACCGTTAAAGAATATCATTGAACAGGGGGACTAATGGTTAAGGTGTATGTGTCTAGAGTAGGTATCCCTTGGGCGACCCCCACGATCCGTCCAAGCACGTAGGCCCGGGTCTGTTCCAAGAACGACAGAGGAGCCCTCCCATTTCTAGCCAACGGGGAAGGCATACAGTCGGTCAGGGAGGCGCCCAGGGGGCCATAGGCTAATGGGGGGTCCTCTAGCGCCCCGCTACCTGACGTCGCTGCCAGGGGCCCAGCGGCGCAGGGGCAGACCGCCGCCACCTCCCAAGGGGGTACAAGGAGCCGAGGGCCCATGCATTCACACGGCCCAGGCGGGGCCTCAACGGGAGAGCCAGAGGAAAACCCAAGCAGTTAAGAACAATCAAAAAGCCAAAAGATTCAATAACTGCTGTAAGCTATCAACACCATCTAAAGAGGAAGAGCAATTATTATACAAGTGACATGTTACCGCAAAGCGGGCAGCCGGGTTAATGCTGCAGGCATTCCATATGGGATGTCCCTGGTCGGCAACAAGTGACCATGGCCCAGCCTCCAGGCCTGGACATTCAGACACATGAACAACGTGGAGGTCCACAAACACCACAATTTACGGGGATGGCGCACCCCCTGAAGGGGGGGGAGGTGCCCGGAGAGTCCCAAGATGACAGGGGACCATCACGTGAGGGGTGCCGGACTTCTCTGATTACTCGCAGGGTGATATGGTGGAGTTAAACTGTGGCGTATGTCTCAGTCCTTTTGAACTGGATAGAATATTTGTGAGAGCAGCTGCTTCATGCTTTGGGATTTCTGTGGTTGTCTGCTCAATTTTGGAGAGGGGGTTGCTTGTGGGATGTTTCTCTGGAAGGGTCTCGGTGTTCTTGGCGTGGAGAGTGAAGGGGCCACCATGTCTGTCTCAGGGAGGCGAAAATTCAGGACTTTGATTTTGTCCATTAACTCCGGGAGAGAGGTGGCTTGGAACTGTTTTCCCTGATGGGAGAAGGACAGTTTAAATGGGAAACCCCATCTGTACCGTATTCCGCGCGCCTGAAGGGCTGCAGATAGGGCCTGAAAGATCTCCTCCTAAGGATAGTGGTTTAAGACAGGGCAGCGAAGATCTGGTAGCTGTGTTTTTGAAACATGAGGGGTGATTTTTCCCTGGAGGCTTTCAGCACCGCTTCTTTAGTTTCATAATAATGGAACTTAACTATGATGCCCTCAGCGGGTCTTCTGGTCAGGGCCCTGTGTGCTCTATCCAGCTCCAATCTTTCTACTGGGATTTCTGGAACTAATCTTCCAGGAGGGCGGTGATAGTGACTACAGAGTCCTCCATTGTTTCCGGTAGCCCCCTAAATCTCAAATTGGATCTGCGGTTCCTGTTTTCCAGCTCCTCATTTAAGCCTTTTAGGGAGGTAATCTCCTCCTGCATTTGTTCCAGGAGAGTCCCTTGGCTATCTAGAACCACTGTAACATCGTCCATTCTGGATTCTAAGGCATCTGTCCTCCCACCCAGGTCTCTGATTTCACGCAGTAAGGTTTCAGTATGCTTGGCAGACACAGCGGTGACCTCCTCACGGACTATAGTTCTGAGCTGGGAAAGGATGTCATGGCTGATGGAGAGAGCCTGCACTGTGTGGTGAGAGGGGGGGGAGTCTGTGGCCAGCTGTCCGTCGAGTCCAGGGACAGATCCTCGGTCGGGCATATCCCCCCCCCTCCAACTTTGTCAGGATTTTCCCTTGGGGAGCCCTCCCCAGCTATCCCAGGGGCTGCTGTTACCTCCATGTCTCCAGCCACCTCTGCCTCGCGGGGTCCCCAACACTTCCTGGGACCCTGGGGCTGGTTTTAAAGTATGTCTCCATGCTGCGTGTAGCTCCAGGCCTCCCTTCACCGCAGAGCCGAGCTCTTAAGCAGCCATACTGCTCGGTCACGTGCGCACGCCCCCAGTTTCCATAATTTTCAATGGGAACAGTACACACACAAGCCATGCTAACCTGCCGGACCAGATTTTAATGCCAGCGAAGTGGCAGAACAATGAGCAGTGAGATATAGCTGGCAGGTAACTTGTACCTGGCAAAGAAGTGGACTTTCCCTTTGAATTGATTTTTTTAATATTTAAAGCGGAAAAGAAAACAGCAGTGGGTGACCTAGAATCTAAAAGATTTCAAGGCCAGCCGCTAGCTTTTCACCAGGGCATTCCGGATTGCGATGCCCCGCTGTATGACACCCCCCAAATTGCTCAAAAAACTCCCCTTCCTATGCTCCATGTGCAGGCTCTCGTCCAAGAGCCGCCTGCTGTGACTACTCATTGTTTACAATGGCGTTGTGCCAGGGATGCAGTAAATGAGAGCTGCCCACCTATTAATATAGTCACATCAGGCGGCTCTATTTGGACAAGAGCCTACACATGCCCTGTTGGAGCCTGAACAGGTGAGTTTTTATGGGTGAACAGGGGGGTTTTACACAGCAGTTTCATCCTGCTTTAATTTTAGATCTTAAATTTAACTGAGAGTTTTTGTTTTGTTGTCTAGTTTTGTGCATGCACCACCCTCTTGTCAAATAGAATTCCTTGCATTAATGTGATGTACTGCTTAGGCTTGGCAAATAAATCTGATTCTGATTCTGAGTACGACCAATGAAATAGTATATCAAAATGAAATAAAAAATCTTGCGACTATTTCAATACAAATACTCCACAGCAGTCATTCTCTGAGTTGTAGTTTTTAATTGTTGGGTGGATTAGGGGAAAATAAAATAAATGTGACACGGGGTGTGATTATGTACTGTACCTGTACTAAGGGTAAGAGTATATCTGCAGCTTAGGCCTCATAGTCCTACAAATCTTTCTGAACATCCTGTATCATTGTACTTTTTGTTTTATAGATGTTACTATTTAAGCAGGATTTGTCTTAGAATGCAGTAGTATTATAATTTAGTAAGAATACAGGGTTTTCTTGGTCACAAACTAGCAAAGCACCAGGGGCTTCCACCTCAAATTCTTTATTTTCTTACGTTTTCTGGCACAAAATAAACAGCTTACTTCAGCAATGTAATAATAAATTAAGAGTCTAGCACAGCAATCCCACAGCAGCGAATACAAATTTTAGGTTCTGACTTTTCAGCCTGCTTACACTCACTTGCACTTGTGACAGAGCAGTTCTCCAGTGAGTTAAGGATATATTTGAACATTTGGAAACAACATATGTGATATGCAAAAAACAGGCCAAATTATTTAGCATATCCCATATGATGCTCACCTCATTGTAAGAATGTCCTATCACAGAGAACAGTGACATTTTTGGGAAAAATGAGGACAAACGCTTATTATTGCATTGTGTGCATTTGTGTGTGAAAGTATAAAAGCTCACTGTAAGTACATAGCATAACTCTCACTGTCTACCTAGTGGTTGATTCGGCACCATTATTCAGCATCAGTTCTTAAAAGGGCATTTCCATTTAATTTTTTCATATAAAGATTACTTTATACTCCAAGGAGATCTTTTGCCACCAGATCCTGAATCAACCCTTGTGCCCAGAAACAAGGCCAGTAGGGGAGCTTGGGTTAAATCCTTATAGATAGATGGTACATTCCAAGAAATGCTTTTGATGCATAACAATTAAAGATGAGCAAATCGAACCGATAAAACCCGGTTTTGACCCACATTTCAGGAAAAGTTTGGTTTGACGTAAACCCAAACTTCACGTGGGTTGCGGTAAAATACGGAAGAGGAACCTGGCGGAATTTCACCGGCCCCACTCCAAAGGTCACACGGCCAGCCAAAGAGAATCAGAGAGACAGGGTCACATGGTCGCAGCTTAAGAGGTCAGGGTAGCTGGGCCAATCAGGAAGCACTACAGTTTAAAAAAAAAAAATTTCACCTCACCTTTTTGGGGGGGGGGGGGGGGGGGGCAGCTCTGTTTTAATTGTTCAGGCCCGTCTATCCTTAAGTTGGGGTCCACGCGATTCCTCTTTGTTAAATTCAGTTTACCTGCCAAGGAATATTTCAGGGAACATCTATATGTTTTTGGAAAGTAAAATGTCTGGGAAAGGGTGGGAAAGGATGAGTTAGAGGAAAAGACATCCCTGCAATTCCTTCTGCCACTAAGGATAAGGATGTTGGTGCCAGTACCAACACAATGTTCAGCAGCCAAGTGCCCAGGCCCAGTAAAAGTAGCACCAGCCA
Organism: Gastrophryne carolinensis; assembly: GCA_027917425.1. NCBI lineage: Eukaryota > Metazoa > Chordata > Amphibia > Anura > Microhylidae > Gastrophryne > Gastrophryne carolinensis. Next base: position 526,870,796 of record CM051235.1, on the reverse strand, counting down.
TTTGCCCAGGCCCAGCCATAGTAGTGGCAGCATCCATTTGCCTAGACCCACCAATGCTAGTAGTAGCAGCAGCAACAATGTATGCGGTAGTAGTAGCTGCAGCAGTCATTTACATGGTGGTAGTAGTAGCAGCATCAGCAGCAAGCCAGAGTTGTCTATTTCCTCCAGTGAACACAATGTGTGTAACCAGAAATCCCATCAAATTCTACAATCCAGTACAGCCGCACAACCAACAGTGAAAATCTAAATGTCTTTATTTAATTTGTAAAGTTGACATACAAACAACTAATATCTGTGTATCTACAAGCTGCTAACCCAATAAAAACGAATTAAAAAAACCCTCTGGACCACAAGCATGGGTAATACAAATAGTCAGCCTCAATATCACATATAAAATGAAGAGTTCCTTGTTATTCAATGTGCAAAATGTGCAGTACAATAAGTGTTAGTTGATGAAGAGGAAGGGAATCAGGGGGAGGACGAAAGAAGGGGGGACAAGAGACTGAAAGAACAAAGAAGGAAAGGGAAGAGGAATGGGAAGTATGTGAATAAATATAACCTTACTGAAAAAATAATCCATAGTGTTAAGTACCCTACACATATTCCTAACTCCAATCAATATAATCAATAATCATAAAGTGCTTAGTGCATACAAAGTGCTGAGAAATGCTCACAATAGTGATCAATAAAGTGCCTGAGTGGGCTGCGCGCTCGTCCACAGCCAAAAATGTGCTCAGGAACTAATTGCAAAGTCAATCAAAAGAGTACATCACAGCTAATATGTCACGCTGGGGTCCAGGCTTAAGCAAGGGGCATCGACACGTTGCGTGGCTGGCTCCAAGCCACTTCGTCAGGATGTCCTGTCTGCTATCGCTCACCTCCATGCTTTATATGCCATGTGTCCCACGCATCCACTTAGGTGGAGGCGACGTCAGGTCACGTCTCCACGAGCTCCGCCCGCCTCCTCATCAGAGCAGATGTAGGGGCTATGTGGTGGCGCTCCCCCTCCACCTCCCCCGGGACGCGCACATCACAGGAGGCCGTACAGGATGACGTGCACGAAGCCGGGCGCCCGGCGCACAGACGCACTCCCCTGCAGTAGGCGGCACCTACGCGCCAGAGTGCCCGTCACCACACACGCTCCCGCAGCATCCTTGCCAGCACACTGGGGATTAACCCCTGCTGGGGCATACTGGAGAAGAGCATACATCCATCTAAAACCATACACAACTCACAATGACAGCTCAAATACGTGTGACATAATAAATAAAGAAAAACAGTATTACTGATATGGCTAGTACACATATCACTGGGGCACTGGTCTCTACCTCTGCTATTTAATTTTTATTAATGGTCAACAGATGATTAGTACTTTCATATCAAAATGCCGCCTAGGCCAATCGGGTATCAATGGGTGACCAGCTTCCAAGCTAGATAGTGCAAACTGGTCTCCCTCCCATATATCCTATATCTATTAGCCCTCAATGAATATCATTGGCGCTTATAGGATAAACTAATCATATATACATTGGTGTCCTTCTTGGATTTTGGTCCATATTTCATCTTCCAGATTTCATTGGTGATTCTGACATCTGTTTACTTCATGTTGCTTCATCCTTAGTATCCATCTCAATACACATTGATTTTATTTTCTCTGGAGTCCCCAGCACTAGGACTTGTTTCCATCCAGCGAGTTCGTCTGCCATCTTCCACTGCGCTTGTTCTATATCCCGGAGGCGGGGCCATGGATCTGTAATCATTTTAAGTTGCAAAAAATGACAGAGACGTGAATAAACCAATAATAAAGTGACCCATTTAAAAACAAGGTGAATATAATTCCTCAACCTACTTGGAAAAAAAGAAATACATTTAAGTAGAATAATGAGGCATGTGAATTAACCCCAAACCAACATGTGTCAACAAAACTTGGAAAAACATCCCACCCACTGGTGAGCTAATCCAACCCAAAAATGGTGAAAACGAAAAATCCTCATTTAGACCTGAGGGTGCTCTCGTGTGCATGTTAAATATCCATCTTAGTTCTTGTTGCTGCAACTTTCTTTTCACATTCCCCCCCCCACCCCCCAGGTTGACCTTCTCCAAGAAGGTAACACGCATACCCTCTGTTCTAGCATTATGATATTCTAGGAAGTGGGCCGCCACTGGGGTCAAAGTTTTACCTGCTTCCTTGTCCCTTCTTGCTAGTTTGATACTTGAAATGTGCTTCTGTATTCGGACTTTTCCAGCATTTTTTGTTTCACCAATGTACCTCTTAAGGCACGTACACTCTAATAAGAAGATCACGCCCTCCGACCTACAATGTATATTCTGTTTTCTGAGTGCAGATCTTTAACCGATTTACATAATGTAACAAGGGGGCAGATATTACATGCACCACATGGTCTAGATCCTGATTGGCCACTTTTTTCCAACCATGTATCTGGCCTGGTATAATGACTTGGTCCCTCAAGTTTGGTGATCGCTGGGGTGTCATGAAGGGTCCTCTCTTGACACATTGTGTAAGATAGGGGTCTGTTTTCAAGACCCCCCAATGTTTTTTCAAGATTCCTCTAATTTTTCCCCAATCGTTATAATATTCACTAATAAATCTTACTTCATCTCTTTGCTTATGTTGACCTTCCTTATATTGCAGTAGCGATTCTCTTGGGGTGGTTCCAGCTCCCCTAACAGCTTGTTTTATGGTCCTCCTTGGGTAGCCACGTTTCCTGAATCTGGTCTCCATGTTCTTTACTTCTTCTAAAAAATCTTCATCCGCTGAGCAGTTTCTTCTGCCCCTTAGCATTTGCCCTATGGGAATTCCTTGTTTCAATTTCTTTTGATGAAAACTGCTGAAGTGAAGCAGGCTATTAGTGGCCGTTTCTTTCTGATGGAGTTTGGTACGAATGCTACCATCATTTTCTACATTTATTTCCAGATCCAGGAACACAACCTGATGGGGAGACATGTTGTATGTTAGGTGGATGTTCAACTCACTATTGTTCAGATGATTCACAAACTCTTTCCCTAGCTCTGCCGATCCATGCCACAGTATGAGCAGGTCATCAATATATCGGTACCAACAGAGTATATATTGATGGTATGTCTCACAGTCACTACCCCATACAACCTCCCTCTCCCACCAGCCCAGAAAAAGATTTGCCATTGTGGGTGCACATCGTGGACCCATGGCTACACCCCTTATCTGTCGGTAGTATCTCTGATCAAAGGTGAACACGTTATGCGTGAGTACAAAATCTAACAGATCCAAGACAAATCTGTGTTCTGCCCTCTTTTCAAGAGACTCGGTATCCAAGAAATAGTTAGCCGTATGGTGTGCCAAATTATGCGTGATGTTTGTGTATAGGGACTCCACATCACATGTGATCAGGATGGTCCCTGCTGGTAGATTAATCATATTCAATCTCCTCAAAATGTCCGTGGAGTCCCGTATGTACAAGGCCCTGTATGTACAAGGTTCCCCGTACTTCCACCTTCTACGTGCTCCCTAAAGTTCACAAAAATCGGTTCAGACCCCCCGGGAGGCCTCTTGTATCAGGCATCGGTAGTTTAACGGAACATGCCTGTGTGTTCATAGACTCAATACTACAGCCACATGTTTTAGCTTTGGCCTCATACATACGGGACTCCACGGACATTTTGAGGATATAGAACAAGCGCAGTGGAAGATGGCAGACAAACTCGATGGATGGAAACAAGTTCTAGTGCTGGGGACTCCATAGAAAAGAAAATCAATGTGTATTGAGATGGATACTAAGGATGAAGCGACATGAAGTAAACAGATGTCAGAATCACCAATGAAATCTGGAAGATGAAATATGGACCAAAATCCAGGAAGGACACCGATGTATACATGATTAGTTTATCCTATAAGCGCCAATGATATTCATTAAGGGGAGAAAGTGGAGCTAAATGGCTGAAGGCAATAATTGCTAATCAGTCACAGAACACCAGTCTGCAGGCGTGCTGTGTTAGAGCAACAGTGTATTCAGAGTGAGAGGACAGATACTCTTACTCTGTTTGTAACCTTTTAGTTTTCACTGTTTTGCTCTGATAAAGCGCTATGTCTGCGCTGAGACAGCTGCATTCAATGACACAATAAAGTATCCAAAGTATGCACAAACTTAGCAGATAGTAAATAATCAAAAAAACTTACCCTCCAGGCCCGGCAGGTTTTACCTAACCAGGCCCCCCTTCTTATAATGTCTGTTAATTGATTTCTGCTGAATTCAAATTTCAGAGGAACTTATTCATGGCAAAATCTTTAATACATATACTGACAAACAAACTGTGACATGTGTACATAAAATGGCTTCTTGGGTGTTATGGTCCCTTTAAGAGCGCTCCTTGCTTCCGTAATACAGCCGATTGCTGCTAGGGTAAGAGTCCTTATAGTTCAATAAAGTTCTCAGGGTAGTGTCCACTGAGCTAGTTCAAACTGCTAAATCCGCAGACATATAAATAGAAAGCGGCTCCTAAGCTCCTAATAGTGCAGAGGTCCTACGCGCGTTTCAAGTTTACTCTTCTTCAGGGTCCTCATTAAGGGCTAATAGATATAGGATATATGGAAGGGAGACCAGCTTGCGCTATCTAGCTTGGAAGCTGGTAACCCATTGATACCCGATTGGCCTAGGCGGCATTATAATATGATAGTACTGATCACCATTAACAAAAATTAAATAACAGAGGTAGAGACCAGTGCCCCAATGATATGTGTACTAGCCTTATCAGTAATATTGTTTTTCTTTATTTATTATGTTACACGTATTTGAGCTGTCATTGTGAGTTGTGTATGGTTTTAGATGGATGTATGCTCTCCTCCAGTATGCCCCAGCAGGGGTTAATCCCCAGTGTGCTGGCAAGGAGCGTGTGTGGTGAAGGGGGCTCCGGCGCATAGGTGCCTCCTACTGCAGGGGAGTGCGCCTGTGCCCCGGGCGCCCGGCTTCGTGCACGTCATCCTGTACGGCCTGTGATGTGCGCATCCCAGGGGAGGTGGAGGGGGAGCGCCACCACGTAGCCCCTACGTCTGCTCTGATGAGGAGGCGGGCGGGGCTCGTGGAGACGTGACCTGACATCGCCTCCACCTGAGTGGATGCGCGGGACACATAGCATATAAAGCATGAAGGTGAGCGATAGCAGACAGGACATCCTGACGAAGTGGCTTGGAGCCAGCCACGCAATGCGTCGATGCCCCCTGCTTAAGCCTGGACCCCACCGTGACATATTAGCGGTTATGTCCTTTTGATTGTTATTAGTTCCTGAGCACATTTTTGGTTGTGGACGAGCGCGCAGCTCACTCAGGCACTTTATTGATCGCTATTGTGAGCATTTTTCAGCACTTTGTATGCACTAAGCACTTTATGATTATTGATTATATTGATTGAAGTTAGGAATATGCGTAGGGTTATTAACACTATGGATTAATTTTTCAGTAAGGTTATATTTATTCACATACTTCCCATTCCTCTTCCCTTTCCTTCTTTGTTCTTCCAGTCTCTTGTCCCCCCTTCTTTCGTCCTTCCCCTGATTCCCTTCCTCTTCAACTAACACTTATTGTACTGCACATTTTGCACATTGAATGACAAGGAACTCTTCATTTTATATGTGATATTGAGGCTGACTATTTGTATTACCCATGCTGGTGGTCTAGAGTGTTTTTAATTCGTTTTTATGGGGTTAGCAGCTTGTAGATACATAGATATTAGTTGTTTGCATGTCAACTTTACAAATTAAATGAAGACATTTAGATTTTCACTGTTGGTTGTGCGGCTGTACTGGATTGCAGAATTTGGTGGAATTTCTGGTTACACACATTGTGTTTGCTTTATAATACTCCCCCATCAGTAGAGGGGGGTTCTACATTCAGCCAGCACCCGCGATTATTACCCAGGGTGATGCGGAGTACTTTTGTTTTGTTAGTATATTTCCTCCAGTGGGCATGTTATTTTACACAATGCATTCATTGTGGACTGGTTAACTCACTCTTGCTCAGGACGGGGAAGACTCTGACACAATGACTTTGAACCAAGTTTCTTTGGATTCTTCTTCCACTACAGCTACATTAAAAGAAGCCTTTCTCTTCCATCATCTGTCTCTTTACTGCCCCCTCCTAGTGGGGCACCAGGTGGAGGTGGAACAATGTCCGAACTGCATAGCTGTGGAATTGGGGTTGGTGCTAGGCATGGACATACTGGTGGGTAGTTGTGGTGTGGGGGGGCAAGTAGACCATGATAAAACATCAGAACAGGGAAGTGGTGGGGATCAGGAGGAGGAGAATGATGATGTAGTTTTGAACAGAACCTGGGAACCAGGCAAAAAGAAAGGGATATTGTCAGAGCAGGAGGGCATTTCTGGCATTGGCAGTGACAAAGAGCTGAGCCAAGGTAGGGCCAGATCAGGGCCAAGGACTAGGTCTGCTGGTAGGGTCCACTCGGGAGCAGGTGACAGTGACACTGATGTTGCTTTTGCAGACTACAGAAAAAAAGCCTGCCAAAGGAGGAGCAAAGTCAGGTGGTGGACATTCTAGATCTTCTTATTTACGGTATGGTGCCCTGTGGCAATTCTTTTGTACCTTCCCTGGAGTACAAAACCTAGCAAAGTGCCAGATTTGCAAGTAGAAATTTAGCCGTAGCCAGGGCACAAATATAGAACTAGGAACTACGGCTCTACATAGGCACCCTGGGTGGCATCACAAATCTGTGTTGGGCAATCAAAATACCCTTCTTCAATTTTGAGGAAACCAATCCTGTTGCTACCGCTGTAAAGATATTGTCACGGATATTTCAAGGGAGATATCCATTAAATAAAGAGTGACCAATAATTAGAGTACTGCAAGGCAAAGAGACTGGGATTGTGCAGCAAACACAATGTGTTTATTGTGAGAAACAAGCAAACAAACACTCTGATTGCTATATATACAGTACAGTGAGGAAAAACATACAGACACGAAGTCCAGTCCAAAGTAGTCCAAAAAACAAACAGAAGTGAACACAATGGTTCACAAGGAAGTTCAGGATTCAGGGTTCAGAAATCATATTCAGGATTTAGAATTCAGGAGCTCTGCTTGAGCGTTCAGGTTCCAGATGACAGTAAAAATGCTGAGCCCTGACTACATGCCAGACCCAGCATATAAAGGCCAGCAGCTAATTAACACAGGTGCTGGCTGATCTCCAGGAGCTCTGCAGGACAGCACCACCTGGTGGTCAGGCTGCATACTACAGAGAAACAGGCGAAGGCTAAGGAGGAACCCCAGGCATGACAGATATGTTCATTTTTTGAGAGCTTGCCCGCTTCTGCCAGCACTACACAACCACAGGTCTTCCCCCTCTGATGCCCAAAATGGGTACATTGCTTGTAAAAATCCATTACTTCTTTTCATTTTGCAGGAATGCAAACCCTGTTTCTTCTCCCCATTTTTTTAATGTGCTTTAAATTATCAAAGACAGCAACATGTTGTTGACATGCAAACTAGGCTGTGAGTAATGTGTATGCTAATTAGCCATTGACAATTCAATTGCTATTTCGTCCACTAAAACTTTTTTTGATGTTTTTTTTTCGGAAAAATTCAGCAAACCGGCGAACCGAACTTTTGAAGAGTTTGCTCATCTCTAATAACAATACAGATGCTCTGTTGCAAGGGTTTTTGACCCCAAACTGCCCTTTTCTGTTTTATTTCTTTTCTAAAGAAGCTAAAAAAAAATGTGAAAAAGTCAAGTTTTCGAAGAAAACCGGGCCACCACCAAAGCATTAGCAGCGCCTAGCTGCTGAGGCGCACAGGGGGGGCAGATACTAAGCAGTGGATCCAAATTCAGGTTTCCATCTGCTTTAACTTATAACACAGGGCCACATGTTATTTTTGAACCCTTGCTGTGTACCTTAAGTTAACAGGCACCCTGTGCAAGATTTCAGGATGGTGCCCCTAAACAAACACACACACACACACACACACACACACACACACACACACACACACACACACAATTACACTTAATAGAGACAAAGAGAAAGAAAGTACTCTATGAGAAAAGGGATGGAGGGAAAGGGAACACTGGAAAAATCAAAAGTTAAAGGGACATTCCAGGCAAGGGGTCAAAAAAGGCCTGCTTTCTGCTCTCCCCATTCTGGCTGTCAGGGACTGCGTCTTTCATCCAGTTTTTATTCAGCCTACTTTATTTACCTTAACGACTCCCAATGAACTCTTCCCCTTCTGCTGGGCCTGCTTAGCAGCAGATGGTGACTCATCTATGCATGTTTCAATCTGAAGTCAATTCAATTCAGGGACCTTAAAAATTAGTCAGCAGAAGTAAGCAATTTGCATAGGGTTTATCAGGGAATACCAAGCGCTGGTGAATGAAAGATGCAGACCCTAAAAGCCCACATAGGACAAGCAGAAAGCAGGCTAATATAACCCCTTGCCTCAAATGTCCCTTTAAGCGAGAATGGAAAGGATTGATGAAAGAATAGAACATGAAAATTAAAACACAATGTAGGGAGTGTGGAAGAGAGAAAACTAATGAGTTTGTGGATAAAAGAGACTGATGCAGGAGAAATGAAATGAAGAGGAAGATGACGGGAAGGTGAGAAAAGGAGAAAAACTTAATAAATCTGGAAGAATAAGGGTGAAAGGGGGAAACAGAAATAACGAAGGCAGGAGGAATTATAAAAAAGAAGGAATTAGATAATGTGGAAAAGAAAGGGAGACAAAAGGGAAGGTAAAAAGGAGAAACAGAGGTGAAGAGGAGGAGAGAGAGAATAATATGTGGTATAGTGATGAAAATGTTCATTTTTCAGCAACGCTTCTGGGAAAGGGACTTGTTGAGCAAGGTGAGGACTGTTTCCCAAAGGGTACCTGAATGATGCCTTCTGGAGCCTTGTTGCAGAGGGTTTTAGAGGCCGTGCTCTTTGCAATTGCATGAATGTCCATGGCTGTGTGGCTTGAGTTGTTTAGGAGTAGTAGCATGCCATCTCTCCTCATGTGGTGGCATGGGATGATTCTGTCAGCCTCTTTCAGTGTGGGGGATCTATCTGTGAGAGGGGCAAGTATTTTATCGGGCAGGGTGTCTGGGCTCACTCTGAAAAATAGGTTTTGGAGGCTGAGATCTATGCGCACTCAGTTAATGAATCTTTGGGGATGAGGGAGGAACCAAACTCACCAAACATAGAAATATAGAAGGTTGACGGCAGATGATCCATCTAGTTTGCCCTTATGTGTATACTGTGTGTTTATCTTAGGATAAATGTATGTTTATCCCAGGCATGATTAAATTCACTTACTGTTGATTTTTCAATTTCTTCTGCTAGAAGATTGTTCCGAGCATCTACTACTCTTTCTATAAAATAATATTTTCTAACATTGCTCCTGATCTTCCCTCCAATTAACTTCAGGTTGTGCCCCCCTTGTTCTATCATTAAGTTTCTTCTTAAAACACTTCCCTCCTGAACTTTATTCAATCCTTTCACATATGTAAAGGTCTCAATCATGTCCCCTCTATCCCTTCTTTCATCTAGACTGTACAAATGAAGTTCTTTAAGTTCTTTAAGTCTCTCTTTGGACCCGTTCTATTAGAATAATGTCTTTTTGCAGATAAGATCTTCAGAACTGTACAAAGTATTCTAGCTGTGGCCTCACCAGGGCTCTATACAGCAGCACAACACCCTCTCTCTTCCCAATGTCAATGCCTCGAGCTATGCAGCTGATCATCCCGCTTTCTTTTACTTACTGCCTGGCTACACTGTCCACTCATCTTGCAGCTTTCAGTAATTAGTATTCCTAAATCTCTCTCCTCCAAAGTCCTGGCTCACACAATATTGCCCATACGATACTCAGAGCAGAGATTCCTTCAATCCAAGTGCATGCTTTTACATTTAGAGACAGTAAACTCCAGTTTCCACAGATTTGTCCATTTTTCCGGTAAAGTTAAACCATTTTCCATTTTGCAGACACCTCCAGAAATATCCATCCTATTACTCACCTTTGTATCATCAGCAAACAGGCAAACTTTTCTTACCAAACCTTCTCCTGTGTCACTTACAGACATATTAAAAAGAATGGGGTCCAGGACAGAGCCTTGGGGTAAACACTTGTAATTTGGCTTTGTTCAGATTGCACGCCATTAACAACAACACTCTGATACCTTTACTTCAGCCAGCTGGAAATCCACTGAACTATCTTCAATAACTTATATATGTGCTTTTTATGTGGTTCTGTGTCGAAGGCTTTGCTAAAATCGAGATAAGCGATACCCACAGCACCATCTTCATCCAACACTTTAGTGACATTGTCAAAGAAATGAATAAGATTAGTATGATCTGCCCTCAGTAAAGCCGCGCTGCTTTGGGTCCAAAAGTTTGTTAATATTTAGATGGTAAATTATCCGTTTTTTAAACAACTGTGTTAAACTAACTGGCCTGTAATTACTGGCTTCTTATCTACTCCCCTTCTTATGGATTGCTACGACATTGAACATTCTCCAGTCATCTGGAACCTCACCGCATCAAAGGGAATGGTGATGGTCACCAGGGCTGCACTCACAAATCTCACAAGTTCACTTAGAATTCTGGGGTGGATTCCATCTGGACCAATTGTCTTACTTAATTTTAGATGTGCCAGCTCAGTTAAGTCACCAACTGAAAATACTGGACAAAATAGGCATTCATATGGCCAGCCACAGCATTATTTCTTATAATATAATTATTTTCCCTATTTCTAAGTTTTGAGAGTGCACTGCTTTTCTTCTTTCTGTTGCCAATATATCGGAAAAAGGATTTATCTCCCCTCTTCAGAGATTTGGTAATTTCTTCCTTCTTTTGCCCTCCTTTAGCAGTATTTAATCAGTTTTGCTTCACTATCCACCCTTTATTTTATATGCCTCTCTGTCAGCTACACTCTCTTTATTCTTTTTTTATTATTTCAAACAACTTTTATGAATTGTTTCTCATGTAGAGGTTGGTATAACATTACATGCATAAATAAATCATCATGCAGACACTAGTACGGTAACATAAGTATTCTGTAAGATGAAATAGGCATCCTAACTATCTTGCTTTCCTGCCCAAACAGACAACTAATAACATTTTGAATAGTGCTATAGAAGTACTCAAGAGTTATTCATGAAGCATGATTAAAAATGTTACCAATATCAGTGGAAAATAATTAGAAAAAAGTGTAGAAGTGAAAGTATAGAAAGGAGAGAGAAGAAAATAGAAATAGGGAACGAAAACAACAAACACTTATGTGCCTCCCAAACAGTCAGTGGATCAATCTCGTCTGTGGCATTCTCTAGGAAATAGTTTGCGTGACCTTCCCTGACACTGTGCTGGAAAGCAGTGTCCTTGAGTAGACCTGGGTCCAGCTTACAGTTCCAGGAACACGAACGAACAATCGGTAATTCTATGGATAGAAACACTGGGGCATGGTCTGACATTGTGATCTGCCCTATTGCTGAACCTCTAAGTCTTGGTGTTTCAAAAAGAGGTAGTCCAATTTAGAGGAGAAAAAAGGTATAGTTCCCAGCTTCCAGGTTAGACAACCTCAAAGTGGCCAACAAACCCAGGTCATGCAACGCAAGATTCAGCCACTTAATATCTTCGAAGGGTATCACCGATTTGGAATCTGACATGTCAATTGTAGGATTTAATTAACAACTTATATCTCCTCCCTGTTTTGACGTTTACGGACTTTTGTGCATGAACTCCTGTTCGTGAGCCAGCAATCTTTGCGCCAGTAAGTCCTGGGGGCAACCGAGTCTGGAGAGGCATAACCCGTGTCTCCAGCAAGCGGGGGCTTGTCTATAGGCACAAGAGGCGGTGGAGATTGGGGATTGTTGGCTCACGAGAGAAGGGTGTCCAGCGGTCCCTGACAGTATAACGGCCAAAACTATGGACCAAATATTGGAGCAGGTGCAGGCCTTGACTGCGGCTGTTGAGCACCTGGCTCATCGAGTGGTGGCCCAGGAGAACCGTCCAACTCCTATCAACCCAGTCCCTCTGGGGGCACCAGCCGTCCATCCTGTCGAACCCAAGATTCCACTCCCCGATAAGTTCACTGGGGACAGAAGCAAGTTTTCCAACTTTCGGGATGCCTGCAAACTTTATTTTCAACTCCGCCCACACTCCTCTGGCTCCCAAGAACAATGTGTGGGCCTGGTCATCTCCCTCCTGCAAGGGGACCCACAGTCCTGGGCATTCAGCTTGTCACCTCAGGACCCAGCACGGCAATCGGTCGATGTGTTTTTTTCAGCTATCAAAATTCTTTATGATGACCCAGATAGGGGTGCCACTGCTGATGCCAAACTGCGTTCCTTGCGACAGGGTCGCTGGCAGGCCAAGGAGTATTGTTCCGAATTCCGTCGGTGGGCTGTGGACTCTCGGTGGAATGACCCTGTCGGGAAAATTATCCATCTAAATTATGTCATATTTAAAGACAGACAAAGAGAGACACATACACATGCTTTCTTACTTATCCACGGCCATGTTGGCCTCCATGGGCGTGTGTGTGGGGTGTTACCCCAGCTTTATTTTATAGCTTTACAGAGAAGCCATATACAGACATACTGTGTTGGAGCCAATCACTGGACGAGTCTTAAACTACGTATATACATGCAATTGTGTTACAGTCCATATTTGGAAATGCATATCACAAGTCAACCAATCAGCATAGTTTAACCAAATGCACACATTACATCATACATTGATTGATAGGTACAACTGTTCATCTCTCCTTGCTGGTCTGTATGTAAGATGATACGAGATGAACTATACATAGCCACTGGCTCACAAGGAGCTGACCATATCCATATAATCCAATTGAATTGAAACTAGATCAGTTAAGATATGAGTTTTTAGTGGATTTGGTGAAACTCATAAATTCCTTTACAACCCTGCCCTGTGTGGTCAATTCAGGTTGGGCCTATCTGACGCCATTAAGGACATTTTTGTGAATCACCCTGTACCTCAGTCTCTGGATGAAACCATGCAACTCGCTATCCGAATCGACCAACGTTTACGAGAAAAACGCCTTGAAAGAGGGGCGCATCCCGATACCAGCTGGAAAGCTGGAGCTCCAGCCCCTTTACCTGTTGAGGAACCTAAGCAGCTGGGAGCTACCAAGCTTTCTGAGGCTGAGAGGCGTCGGCGATTGACGGAAGGACTGTGTCTCTACTGTGGGGGGACCGGTCACCTGGTCAGAGTCTAGGAGGGAACCCACCTAGGCTGCAAGGTATTTCCTCAAATTTATTACCAGTTTATGGTCCCAGTCCAGATTAAAGTGGACCTCAAATTTAAAAATTTGGAGGCCCTTCTTGATTGTGGGGCTGCAGGGAATTTTCTTGACTTTGAGCTAGCTCAAAGTTTGAAGATTCCGCTCCAACCTATGTCTAAGATTATCCGGGTTTCAGCAATTGATGACACACCTATTGCGGGGGGCCTCATACACTTTAAGACCCCACCAGTGTTTCTTAAGTGGGAGCAGGGCATTCTGAGTGGATTTGCTTTTTTGTCTTAAAAATGCCCTTAACTCCATTAGTACTCGGGTTGCCTTGGTTACAAAAGCATACCCTCAGATTGACTGGGCTGCGAGGCAGATTACTAAATGGGGCCCGCCATGTTTCCAGTCCTGTTTGGAAGTCCCCGTGCGTGCCACACAGCTATTTCCCGATGGGGTTTCAGGCCCTTATCATGATTTTCTCGATGTATTTTCTGAAAAAGTGGCGGATGTTCTTCCGCCTCATAGATCCTTTGACTGTCCCATAGAACTTCTTCCGGGGACTATGACGCCCAGGGGAAAAATCTATAATTTGACCCGAGCAAAAAACAAAGCTATGAAAGATTACATAGCTGAGAATTTACAGAAGGGGTTCATCTGGGCATCCACTTCTCCGGCTGGGGCGGGTTTTTTCTTCGTTGAAAAAAAAGATGGGGGCTGTGCCCCTGTATAGATTTCCGGGGTTTGAATAAAATAACCATTAAAAATAAATACCCCCTTCCTCTGATTGATGGGTTATTTACACAGATCATTGGGGCCCAAGTCTTTACCAAGTTGGATCTACGGGGGGCCTATAACTTGATAAGGATCCGTCAGGGTGATGAATGGAAGACCGCCTTCAACACCCAAGATGGGCATTATGAGTACCTCGTGATGCCCTTTGGTTTGTGTAATGCCCCGGCCGTCTTCCAGGACTTTGTAAACGAAATTTTCAGGCAGTATTTGGGTCACTTTGTAGTGGTGTACCTCGATGATATTTTGATTTTTTCATCCTCTTTAGTGGAATATCGTGAACACGTTCGCCTTGTCTTACAAAAATTAAGAGAGAATTGCTTATACTCTAAACTCAAGAAATGTGTATTCGAGGTTCCTGAGGTCCCTTTTTTAGGGTATATAATTTCTAACACTGGGTTATCTATGGATCAAGCCAAGGTCAAAGCTGTACTTGAGTGGGAGCGACCTAGAGGTTTAAAGGGGCTACAAAGATTCCTGGGATTCGCCAACTTTTATAGGAGATTTATTAAGAACTTCTCCACCTTGTAGCACCTCTCACAGATCTCATCAAGAAGGGGGGCTTTCCATCATCCTGGCCGGAACGATCCGTTCAAGCCTTCAGAAAGTTAAAGGAAGTCTTTAGCTCGGCCCTAGTATTAGTTCACCCAGAATGTCAATGAGCTTTTATAGTCGAAGTTGACGCTTCCGAGCTTGGCGTCAGGGCAGTTCTTTCGCAGTACAGCGGTTCCCTGGAATGACTTCACCCTTGTGCATTTTTCTCGAAAAAATTCAATCCCGCTGAGCGGAATTATGACATTGGGAATCGGGAGCTCTTGGCGGTTAAACTAGCCTTTCAAGAGTGGAGACACTGGTTAGAAGGGGCCCAGTTCCCTGTTACGGTCTTCACGGACCATACAAATTTTGAATATATTCAGTCTGCAAAGAGGTTAACCCCTAGGCAAGCTCGGTGGTCCCTGTTCTTTTCCCGATTTAACTTTACAATTACTTACAAACAAGGTCAAAGAACGTAAAAGCTGATGCCTTGTCTCGAAGTTTTTCCACGACTAACTTACCTGAGGGGAAAAATTTGCCCATACTGCCACAACACATGGTGGTAGCTGTGATTCAGCCGGACCTCTCTGACCTGAATCAGTTTCAGTCTGAATCTCCGCCTGGTAAACTGGCTCATGTCCAGTTTGTACCTGCGTCACATCGTTCGGCCATCCTACAGCAATTTCATGCCTCTAAAACTGTAGGCCATCCTGGAGTTAAGAAAACCATTTCCATGTTGTCACGTCATGTTTGGTGGCCTTCTATTAAAAAAGATGCTCAGGATTATGTGCGAGCCTGTAAGATTTGTGCCCGGAGTAAAACCCCTAGACATTCTCCTGAAGGTTCACTGTTGCCCTTATCCATTCCTTCCCGACCATGGACACACCTTGCCATGGATTTCATTACCGATCTGCCATCATCCCATGGGTTTACCGTCATCTGGGTGGTGGTAGATCCATTCAGTAAGATGGCACACTTTATCTCGTTAAAAAAGTTACCAACCGCTCAAGACCTTGCACAACATTTTCTAACCCATATATTCAGACTCCATGGAATCCCGGAGGATGTGGTCTCAGACAGGGGGGTACAGTTTGTCTCTCAGTTTTGGAGGGCATTTTGTGCCAGGTTGGGGTTCTTTGTCTCTCTGTCCTCTGCATTTCATCCCCAATCAAATGGGCAGACAGAGAGAACCAACCAACCACTGGAGCAGTACCTTCGATGTTTTGTTTCCGATGTCCAGACAGATTGGTTACTGTACCTTCCGTTTGCAGAGTTTGCTCTAAATAATGCCACCCATACTTCCACAGGGGTTTCCCCGTTTCGCTGTGTCTTTGGTAGGGACCTCAAGTTTTCTGCTTTGTCCGAAGAACCCTCTAGCGTGCCCTCACTTGAGGAATGGTTGTCCCAATGGCCGGACTTATGGGCAAAGATCCAACAAAACTTGACCAGGGTTGTCGGCCAGCAAAAAACATTTGCCGATCACGGTCGGTCTAGTGACCCTGATTATGAGGTAGGGAAGTTAGTTTGGCTTTCCACCAAAAATTTGGCATTACATCAACCCTCTGCCAAGCTAGGTCCAAGGTTTATTTTTCTTTTCCTATACTACGGAAGATTAATCGAGTTACTTATCGCCTTGATCTCCCGCCCTCCATGAAAATTTGCAATTCTTTTCATGTTTCCCTTTTAAAATCTGCCAAGGGTATTGAGCCAGATACTTCCCCTGCCGCCATCCTGGTAGATGGGCAGCAAGAATTCGAGGTAGCCCGGATATTTGACTCGCGCTTCTTCCGAAACTCTCTCCAGTACCTAGTAGATTGGAAGGGATACGGTCCAGAAGAGAGGTCTTGGGTCCCGGCCAGAGATGTCCATGCGGGGAGATTGGTTAGGAAGTTTCACAGAGAGAACCCTCAGAAACCCAGCTTGGAGAGTCCAGAGGCCCCTCCTCAAGGGGGGGGGGGGGGTAATGTAAGGAATTTACCTGGGAGTCTGCCCCGCCGCGCCTCCGCGCGCTCACTTGCGGCGTGGCCCCTCCGGCGGCCGCACCGGGCAGCCACCCCTCCAGCGTCGGGTGCGCCGGCAGCCTCTTCCTCCTCCTCGGGACGACGGCCGTGCACCTGCTCGTGTGCAAGCACATTCCTTTTATGTCCCCCCACAGCGCTGCTCTCAGCGCATTCGCCGGGGGCAGATTTAAAGGGACCAATCCTGGCCCAGGGATCCTCTGCTCTGGGGAGGTCAGGGACTGGACAGCCTGACTGGCCAGGGCGGTCCAGTCCCTGGGATTTCTCCTATCAGGGGTGAGATCATGTGTTGCATCAATCAGCACATTCTCCTTCTCATTGGTCAGTCACCATTTAAATATTTTCCTGCCCGGACCACCAGTGCCCGTTATAGCCATTTACTAGCTTGGGTGTGCTTCTGACTCTCGTCTTAGTGTTTTTGATCCGGCCTCATCCTTGACTACTCCTGCTCGCTGCCTGAACCGACCTTCTGCCTGTCTGACTTCGTTTTCTTCTTAACCCCTTGGATACCGCACTTCTGTGATCACCCGGCCTTGACCCTTGCCAGTCCCGACTACTCTTTGCCTTGCCCCTTGGTTTTGACGTTTACGGACTTTTGTGCATGAACGCCTGTTTTGGGATACCCCGCAGTTCATCCGTCTTTATCGTAAGCCAGCAATCTTTGCGCCAGTAAGTCCTGGGGGCAACCGAGTCTGGAGAGGCATAACCCGTGTCTCCAGCAAGCGAGGGCTTGTCTATAGGCACAAGAGGCGGTGGAGATTGGGGATTGTTGGCTCACGAGAGAAGGGTGTCCAACGGTCCCTGACACTTAGCCTGTGATTTGTTTGGGCAAAAGACAGTAGTAGAAAAGCTACATGGGTTTTATGTTTTTTAAGAAACCCCAATGGAGTATGTCATTTCTCAGGGATGTTTAGTCCCTTCATATTTATAGTGAGAGTATTCAACAGAATGTTGGCATGTGGACTCATTAAGAAGGTCGTGGCAGATGAATATGACCAAACAAAACAGATGCAGTTCTACCTCCTACCTCGTATATATATATAGTTGGAGTACTTTTCTGTCGGTTTGGACTTCAGGGAGGGAATAATTTGGGACAGGAAGAGGAGGAAACATTTTAAAAAAGGGGGCCCGGAGAAGGGGGTACAAAAATGGGATAGAAGTTAGGAGAGGAAGAGACAACAATAACAGAAAGAAAACCCCTGGCAGTAACGCACGGTTAAAAGTGGTTCTCCTGGGGCAAGAGAATCTGTTATCCCAGGTATCCATCGGGTTAGCACAGTGACCAGCAAAGGGGATCCATCATGGCCCACATGCCCCAAGCCATCCACATCTGCTTCTGACAGTCGGAGTGTTGGGGCACAGCTCTCTGTGCCTGTTTCCGACGTTCTCCTCAGCTTTTGACATTTCGCTCACTGCTGCAGGGACCAGAGTAAATTCAATAGTGTTGTTCCGTTTTAATATCCAAGATTTGTAGCAACAACAAGTGCAACAACTTCCACAGCCACAAGTGCCACTTCTGCCACCAGCAGCACGACTATGCTTTTACTTTTTCGTCACTGTTATTATGTAACTTATCAACAAGATCACTATCTTAAAGAGTTTTCTCCTTGGCAGCCAGGATACTGCTGCCCCCCCTCCAGTTTTACATTTGGGCAGTTTGTACTCACCTCGCCGGGGCATCCATCTAGGCCCCTCGGATTCCAGACTACCTTCCAACAGTCATCAACCACAGAACCATCTTGCATTCCATCAGGCACCGCACGTGTCGTTCAATCACGGGCCTGTGCAGTGCCCATAAATGGGATGCAAGGGAAGGTGTCGAAAAGCCACAAGGCTCCTCCAACTCCTCCTCCAACCTCCCAAATAACAGCAGAAGAATTTTCTACATTCTTCAAAGAAAAAATTGGCAACATTCGACTTGTCTTTGTCCCTCACATTCCCTTACCACTTAAAACAATCCCCCTGCCTTACTCTCTTACTTCCTTCACTCCAATAACTGAGCTTGGACTATCCTCCCTCATTTGTAGGGCTCACCTGACTACCTGCTCCCTCGATCCTATTCCATCCCAACTTATTCCTCAACTGTCTCCATCCCTCACTCCAGCCTTAACCTCTATATTCAACCTTTCTCTCTCCACTGGCACCTTTCCTTCCTCCTACAAACACGCAGTTATTACTCCGATAATCAAGAAACCCTCTCTCGACCCCTCTGCCCTCTCCAGCTACCGCCCTATCTCACTACTCCCTTTCTCCTCCAAACTTCTTGAACAACATGTCCACTTATCCATTAACAACTTACTTGACCCCTTACAATCAGGATTCCGCTGTACCCACTCCACTGAAACTGCCCTCATCAAAGTCACCAATGATCTGCTCACTGCCAAAAGCAAAGGTCACTACTCCATCCTCATCCTTCTTGACCTCTCCTCAGCCTTTGACACTGTCGACCACTCTCTGCTTCTTGATATTCTCTCCTCTCTTGGGGTTCAAGGGCTTTCAATCTCTTGGCTCACCTCTTACCTCTCTGACAGATCATTCAGTGTATCCTATTCTAACACAGTCTCATCCTCACGTTCCCTTTCTGTTGGTGTGCCGCAAGGTTCTGTCCTAGGCCCCCTACTTTTCTCAGTCTACACCTATGACCTTGGCAAATGTATAACTTCACTAGGCTTTACCACTTCTATGTGGATGACACTTAGATATATCTCTCAGGCCCCAATCTCTCCTCTCTCCTATCTCGCCTCCCCAACTGCCTTGCAGCTATTTCTTCATTCATATCATTTTGCTACCTCAAGCTAAACATGGACAAGACAGAACTGGTCATTTTCCCACCATCTAACGCCCCTCCCCTCTCTAACACATCTATTTCTGTCAACAATTACACAATAACAGCAACTCCCCAAGCTCGGTGCCTGGGAGTCATTCTGGACTCTGCCCTCTCTTTCAAATCACACATTCACTCCCTGGCCACCTCCTATCGCCTCCAACTTAAAAACATCTCACGCCGCCTGTTGCGGTGACATCTGGCTGCCTCAGGGCCTGATTCTCTCCCCACTGCTGGCTTTGCCGTCTCTAAATGAGAGGACAGCTTGAGCAGTGCTCTTCATAGTCCCGCACCATTCAGCAATATTATTATTATTATTATTGTTTATTTATATAGCGCCATCATCTTCCGTAGCGCTTTACAAAGTAGTCGTTACAGACAGGGTAAAAACACCTCCTATCGCCTCCAACTTAAAAACATCTCCCGCATCCGCCCTGTCCTCTCACCTGACACCACTAAAATGCTAGTGCATGCCCTGGTCATATCCCGACTGGATTACTGCAACATCCTTCTTTGTGACTTACCAACTAACAGACTGGCACCCCTCCAATCTATCCTGAACTCTGCTGCTCGCCTCATCTATCTCTCCTCTCGCTCCTCCAGTTCTGCGCCCCTCTGCCAATCCCTACACTGGCTGCCAATCCCACAGCGAATCCTGTTCAAAACTCTAACTCTCACATACAAAGCTCTCTCCAGCCAGGCCCCTCCCTACATCTCATCTCTAATCCAACAATATCAACCTAGACGCAGTCAGGCTCTGCTGCTGACCTTCTCCTGTCCTCCACCCTGGTCACCTCCTCTCATGCCCGCCTCCAGGACTTCTCACTCGCAACTCCAATCTTCTGGCCCTCCCCCACCCAATCCGCCACTCCACAACTCTCAAAACCTTCAAAGGTGCCCTTAAAACTCACTTATTCAGACAAGCATATAATCTGGCTTAACCAGTTTCCTAAAGGGCATATGCCACAAAGCTCAATACTGACTGTTTGCAATCCTTCCCCCTCGTCTTCACCCCTCTTCCTTTAGACTGTAAGGGCAGGGCAGGGCAAGGGCAGGGCTCTCTTTCCTATTGTATCTTGTACTCAGAATATCCATTATCAACTCTGTAAAACTGCATTTGAAATAGTATATGTACTATATGTTTTTACCCTGTCTGTAACTACTACTTTGTAAAGCGCTACGGAAGATGATGGCGCTATATAAATAAACAATAATAATAATAATAATATTGCTGAATGGTGCGGGACTATGAAGAGCACTGCTCAAGCTGTCCTCTCATTTAGAGACGGCAAAGCCAGCAGTGGGGAGAGAATCAGGCCCTGAGGCAGCCAGATGTCACCGCAACAGGCGGCGACATCCAAAAGGTAAGCAGGGCCCGATGAGAGGGGAAATTTCTTTTCTTCTTTCAGCAGCAGTCAAAAGAGAACTCACAGTCAGAGGTAACATTGGGGGTCATGTTTAAGATTTGGAGCCTGATTTATCAAGCTTCAGCATCTGTTAATACCACTCAGTGTCTCAGCAGCACTGAGCGCCCGATTTAACAAACAAAAATCAAGCAGCACTGATGTGGCCGTCAGCCTTCTTTCTTAATTATCACTAGCACCATATAGGTTGCAACGCCAGGTTCTCTTATTCATGCTGCACTAGTTTATAGTGGAGCTGTACGCTAAGATCCCATAGAGCACAATGAGCAGATCTGTATTGAAGTGACTTTTGCTTATACTGAAAATATTTCACTCACTGTTTAGTACAGAACTTGTCAATAATCTAAATGCATGACCTAGATCAGGGGTACTCAACCACATCTCGTGAAGGTCCATATACAGGCATCCAATGAGAGGTGAAGGTCCGGACGGAGGCTGTCGTGGAGGGTGGATAGTTAGAAATCTGTACACTGGGGGGGGGGGGGCATAGACACAGACAAAACTAAAAAAGGCTGGGATGGATGGGGCAGAGCTGGGGAAGACAGGAATGGATGGGGCAGAGCTGGGGGGGGCAGGAATGGATGGGGAAGAGCTGGGGGGGGCAGGAATGGATGGGGCAGAGCTGGGGGGGACAGGAATGGATGGGGCAGAGCTGGGGGGGACAGGAATGGATGGGGAAGAGCTGGGGGGCAGGAATGGATGGGTTAGAGCTGGGGGGGACAGGAATGGATGGGGTAAAGCGAGGGGGGGGACAGGAATCTATGGGGCTGAGCTGGGGGATGGAGATGGATGGAGCTGAGCTGGGGGGTCGAGATGGTGGGACAGAGATAGATGGGGCTGAGCTGGGGCAGCGAGACAGGATTGGATGGGGCAAAGAGACCTAGAAGCTAAGTTTGTGTGCACCTTGCAATGCCACTTCTTGTCCGTGCAGTACTTCATAATGCAATGCTAGGTGCCAGGCAGCAAAGTCATGACACTGACAGGGAGACAAAGCAATATATATATTGCTGATCAAGTAAAGGGGGCAGCGCTGAGCATGGCAAAACAGAAGCAACTGAGCACAGGGCTGTCACTGTAGGGGTCTGCACTGAGGTCCGCATTCGGACCCCGGTCCGCCAGTTGAGTACCGCTGACCTAGATGTTGCCAAATGTAATTTTATTTTTATTTATTTCTTGTGGGTTTCTATGGCTTATTTTGCTTACCAATGTTTAATTTGGACAACAAGAGTTGAAACATAGCCGAGACGCACTGGGTTTGTCCCCTTTGTCTCCAGCAGTGATATCTTTTAATTGTAATGATGAAAAGCCAGTGCTCAAATGCTGGCAGTATTGCAGCAAAATTATGCTAAACCGTGTAAGTCTTAAATATGGCCCTTAGTGAAGCAAGTTCAATCCTGGGTGTAGATGTGGATATTAATTGCAGCCTTAAAAGTTTGGAAACCTTACTCTTTGAGCTCTGCTGAAGAAATTAATTTTTGCATACCCCACAGGGGATTATTTTCTAACTGGAAAGATGGATTACCTCACCTACAGAAATGCCATATGCATGTGCAGGTGATTTTATTAGTAAAAATTAGAAAAATTATTTTAGTACACTTTTTTGTGTGTTAAAATTCAAAAGCAGACCAAGATGCAGGTGGCAATTAACACCCAAATAAGCACCTTGATTTGACCTTGCTTTACCAAATCCTTAGCATGACCCTCTAGTATTTTGCTATGAGACGGAAAGTGAGCAACCTAGTCCATAATGTCATCCCAGGATTGACAGTGCTGCTTCTGCTGTTTTAAGTTGTGCTATAGCTACCCATGTTCTTTCTGGTTTATGACATGCAAAAGTTGTTTACCTTTACATTAACAGATTTACTCTGTCTTTTACAAGACATTTTTAAATGATACATCAATGAGCATGTGTTGGTTATTTAAAAGTGTCACTCTGCACAGATTGAATAGCACTGAATTGCTAATGGAACTGTGTAGATACTAATGGTTTAAGACTATAGAAAAATATTGGGTAGCCAAAAATGAGTGGCTTGCATCAGCAAATTGTCACATAGACTGACTCAACGTAAGATAGGTGAATGTGATGAAGAAATTATAGCTCCTGTCTTAATGTCCAATGCTAGCATGACATGAGTAATGAGACATGGCATGACTAAGCTCTCTTCCTGAAATGTAATAGCTCTTCACACTCTTCACACTATCTGTATTGAAAAGCTGCTCATCCCACATAATTGCTCATGATGCTCTGGCATTGGAAAACTGGTATACCCTCGAGTTCACAACCCACTCCAACACACTCCAGCATCTATGACTAAAATGTAACTTATAAAAAGGATTTTTAAAAATATAGGATTTGCCTCTAGAAAAACATTTTCCCCTGCACCGGAACTCTGACATGCTTCAGGCACCAACCTTCATCAGATCATGATATTAGATTTATCTGAATAGATTTGTGTTTTTCCACATTTGGGATGATCCAGCACCATTTGTAAAGAGTTTACTTTAGGTCATAAAAGCAACATTCTACAGTATCAGCAACTGGTTCTGAATCATCCCATAGGAAGACAATAAAAGTGGATGTCACTTTTTTATAAAAAAAAAAAAAAAAAAAGGGCACACTTTTTACACCTAATTCTAAATCATAGAAGTGACTTATATCTGCCTTGCTATAAAAATGTTAGTCAAGTTATACATAGTAAATCATGAAATATAAAAAAATAAAAGTAGCCTTTTTACATTTAAAGCTGATAAAAAATATTTGAAATTGGCTATAGATGCAACATTTTTATTAAAAAAATGGTCATTAGAAATAAATAGTTCTACTACACTCTACTGTACAGTAAAGTACTACTATAAAGTACTGATTTAAATTGCATTAATTGGGCTTTTTTTAAATCTTGTTAAAATACTTTTGGCTCTAAGAATTCTGTTTTGTTAATCATTTATGGGTTAGAGATTTATTTAGACTTGTACAAGCATCGGGCTAACAGAATCAAATATTCAACGAAAGTACATTTCTTTTATTGAAGCAAACTTGCTCTTGCAGACATCTGAATTGATTGGGGCATGTGACAATGTAATGCTTCTGACAGATTTTAGATTAAGGTAGTAAGAAGGATTTTAATTTATGTTCTTCTACGACAGATAATCTTCATCATAAAAGACATTGTTACAAAGCCTTTTGGGTTCTCTAGAAGAACATTTGTTACATCAGTTAAATGAGCAAGTACATGAGCAGAGCATCTGACCAGTTAATTAAGGGCATTGATAACACACAAAAAAAAAAGAATTGTAAGGTTGGTGTTCACATTAAGTAATACAAATCTCCTGATAGCTATTTTAGATAATACTAACATCACACATTGTCTAGCTATATAATATTTTCTACTGGATGGTGAAAATGCACTTGGCTCCTTGCTTGTAGAGGTTTTGTATTGGTGGTTTACAGTAGACCTATAGTCAAAGTAGACTATAGGTTGCATAGATTTGGAGACTTATTAATGGGAGTGTGTCTGCTGTATTAGTAGAGCCATTTCCTTTGTTCCTTGTTGGCTCCAGATCTGCCTAATGTCAGTAAGTGTCTCTGCTCTGGTGGATTATTGAGCAAGTACCGCAAATAAAAATACTTATTTTGTATTCCAAGTATTGCTCCTCTCTGTCAAGTCCCTCTATTGGCTGGCAGCATCTGGAAGAATTCAGTTTAAATTCTAACCTACACAGCTCTCTCCAGTCAAGCTCCTTCCTACTTTTAATATTTAATCCAGCAATACCAACCCAGATAAAAGCTATGCTTGCCTTCTCATGTCCTCCACCCTGATCACCTCCCCTCATTCCCAACTACACAATGTTTTTCTGGTCCTTTCTGTTCTCTAGAATTCCCTCACCCACTCAATTCAACAGTCTATGCTTTTAAAAGTGCCCTCAATACTCACCTTTTCAGATCAGCTTATAACCTGGTTCAGGTGACTCTTTAATTTCTACAGGCCACATACCACCAAATCCAATACATAGAAACATAGAAACATAGAAGGTTGACGGCAGAAGGAGACCATACGGTCCATCTAGTCTGCCCTTATGTGTATACTGTATGTACTCTTTATCTTAGGATAGATGTGTGCTTATCCCAGGCATGTTTAAATTCAGTGACTGTTGATGTTTCAACTACCTTTGCTGGAAGTTTGTTCCAAGCACCTACTACTCTTTCTGTAAAATAATATTTTCTAACATTGCTCCTGATCTTCCCCCCGACTAGCTTCAGGTTGTGCCCCCTTGTTCTATCGTTAAGTTTCTTCTTAAAAACACTTCCCTCCTGAACCTTATTCAATCCTTTCACATATTTAAAGGTCTCAATCATGTCCCCCCTCTCCCTTCTTTCCTCCAGACTGTACAAATTAAGTTCTTTAAGTCTCTCCTGATAAGTTTTAAGTTTAAGTCCTTCCACCATTTTCGTTGCCCGCCTTTGGACACGTTCTATTTGAATAATGTCTTTTTGCAGGTAAGGTCTCCAGAACTGCACACAGTATTCTAGCTGTGGCCTTACCAGGGCTCTATACAGCGGCATCACAACCTCCCTCTTCCTACTGGTGATGCCTCGAGCTATGCAGCTGAGCATCCTGCTTGCTTTTCCCACTGCCTGGCTACACTGTCCACTCATCTTGCAGCTATCAGTAATCAGTACCCCTAAATCTCTCTCCTCCGAGGTCCTGGCTAACACAGTGCTGCCCATACGGTACTCAGAGCAGGGATTCCTTCTACCCAAGTGCATGATTTTACATTTAGAGACATTAAACTCTAGTTTCCACAGTTTTGACCATCTATCCAGTAAAGCTAAATCATTTTCCATGTTGCAGACACCTCCAGGAATATCCACCCTATTACTAACCTTTGTATCATCAGCAAACAGACAAACTTTTCCTACCAAGCCTTCTCCTATGTCACTTACAAATATATTAAAAAGAATGGGGCCCAGGACAGAGCCCTGCGGCACACCACTTGTAACTCGCCTTTGTTCAGATTGCACGCCATTTACAACAACGCTCTGATACCGATCCCTCAGCCAACTGGAAATCCACTGAACTATCCAGGGATTGAGTCCTACCTTCAATAACTTATCTATGAGCTCCTTATGTGGTACAGTGTCAAAGGCTTTGCTAAAATCCAGATAGGCGATATCCACAGCACCACCTTCATCTAACACTTTAGTGACATTGTCAAAGAAATCAATAAGATTGGTCTGACATGATCTGCCCTCAGTAAAGCCGTGCTGTTTTGGGTCCAATAGGTCATTAATTTTTAGATGGGAAATTATCTGTTTTTTTAAGAGTGTTTCCATTAATTTGACCACTATAGATGTTAGACTAACTGGCCTGTAATTACTGGCTTCTTCTCTACTCCCCTTTTTATGGATTGGTACGACATTGGCCATTCTCCAATCATCTGGAACCTCACCAGTTGAAAAGGAATGGTTAAGTAAATCAGTTAGAGGGGCTGCAATCACAAACCTAAGTTCCCTTAGAACTCTGGGGTGGATTCAATCTGGACCCATTGCCTTACTTACCTTTAGATGTGCCAGCTCGGCTAAGACATCAGCCTCCAGAAACTCCGGAGCTGTACTCTCCCAGATGTACATCCTCACATGTCACTGGCATGTAATATTGGCACATGCTTCTATTGGATCCAAATTGGGCTGTTGAGCCATGTCCCTTAATAGTTGCAAGTTGGACACGAAATTGGAGGGACCAATTGCCTAGGAATGTATTTGGACGAGGACCTAGATCATTTTGGCTGGACGAAGGCCATCCGGAGGGTTGCTTTAGATGAGGCCAGTGTAAATATTGTAAATATGTGGTTCAGACAAATCAGTTCACTGGCTTACGTTCTTCATGGGTATTTAGTATATTGCAACTCGAAGGGCATGATCTATCTGCTCACATACCCATGCAGCAAAAATATATGGGCCAACACAAACATACTTTTAACCCGAACCTACCTAGAAATTAAGTCACCCTCTGGTGTCAGATCATTGTTCAAATGTTTGCGCTATACATATTAAACTGTGATCTTTGAAGGAATGTCAAGGGATTTCCAGCAAAGTTTGAGCTTAAACGTGAAATGTCTTGTTTGTATTTTTTTTCAGTTCTTTCTCAATATTTTCGGGTGAAATATGTTGAACAAAAAAATACTATTTTTTAGATTTTGTAGCTTTTAAAAAAAAAACTTTTTTTTTAAGAAAAGCATATTGTGGGGTTTATTCATAATAGCTCTAGTGCCAGGTAGTGCTTCGTAGTGGCAGGCAGCATCTGGTGAACGCCAGGTGCTGTACACAATACCACGTTTATGAATGTGATTCTGGTGAGTGACTCGAACAGCGCCATGTAGCGTACGATTCATCATTACAGGTGGCTCAGCATATAGCGCAGGTGCTATAGCTTCCAGAGCGCCAGGTAAGACCTGTCGCTACCTTTCACTCTCCCATACATTTCAATGGACGTTCCTTCTAATCCCTTTCCTGATTTTTACACTCAAAAAATTATTTGATCTCTCCAGGCCTGGAATTATTTATTTTTGAAAATGTTTTTAACATTTTACAATTTTATGCAGAATTGTTCTTACAGGTCTGGCACTAAAGTGTTAATGTCACAGTGTTCCAACAATCTCATGCCATTTTTTTTTCGCTTTGTTACTGGTGGATATGTGTCCAAAAACTCACTTTAATCACACAGCATCTGGCGCTCTGTGATACAGCGAACAGATTTTGAGCACCGACACTGTGTGAGTCAGATTTTTTGTTGAATATGTTGTGTAGTGTCGAGTGCCAGACACTCTGAGCAGTCGCTACCTCTCGCTACCTCTAGCGCTGTACTGTTTGTTAGAAAGTTTGTGAAAGTTAAATATAAGTAGATGTACAATACTTGTAAATGTGTTTTTTTGTTTATTTTGTTTTTTTAAATATCAAGTATTGGGGTGTTTCATAGCATTTGTACCTTGCAACAGGGTTAAAGGTGTTTGCTTTCGGTTTCATTTTGTGCACTTCCGGTTTGCCTATGCACAGCAATGGCCCCCAGCTCCTCTTCCTCCTCATCCTCTGATGCTCCCACCCCCCCCCCCCCCCCGAGGAAGAGGCAGCGTGTGGACCCTCGGGTAATTGGGCAGATAGTTAAGATAAGTTTTATTATGACAGGTATACACATGCATTATGTACTCTGATTTAAATGTTTTATGCTTAATTTCTATATTTTAATAATTGTAATATTTATTTTTGTTATATATTTCACAATATAGATTTTTTTATTTTATTTTTCTTTAACAATTTTTTAATTTTTTTTAATAATGTTTTTAAAAGGGATCTCAACCCATGAGCCAGGATCTTTGAATAATTTTTGATTCCTCATAAATATTTAAATTATTACCCATTGCCAATAAAATAAATTTTTACATTTAACAACATTATTGTTTTTCTATATTGTGAAATGAACAAGCCCTTTATGGCAGTTTGACCCTTTAAGTGCCAGCCTACCTGGAGTTTTTGTCACCCTTTGTTGCCAGACCATTTTGCACTATTTTGCGCTCCCCATGTTCAAATGTGATTTTTGAAGGAATTTCCAGGGATTTCCCAGGAAAATTATATATTGTTTTTTTCAGAATAGTCTGGGCTTTAACATGAAATGTCTTGTTTGTCATTTTTTAGGTGTATTCTCAATATTTTTGGGTGAAATATGTGAAAAAAATTAAAAAAAATAAATTTTTTACAGTTTGTAGTGTTTTTTGTAATAAAAAATGTAAGTTTGTCAAAAAAATCTTATTGCGTGTGAAATCCCAATTTCTTCCGGTTACAGCAGTACCACATATGTATAGGTAGACACCCTTTCCTGCCCAGGAGAATCCCCCAAACTGAAACAGAGCTTTAGGGGATTTTCAGATAAAATACAACTGCGATATGCGCTATGCGCACCTTGCAGTTTTTCCAGAAAAACAACACTTTACATTTGAAATACCCCCAACAAACTATATATTCTCTGGAAGTACATACCTCAAGCATTCTAGTTGTACCAGGCTTGTTGATGTGGCCACAGTTTTCTGGAAGTAATCCATCAATGTAATCCTTGGTTGCAAAGAGTTTCCCTAAAAAAAAGCATAAAAAAGCAGAATCAAAGCCACATTTTCCTAAAAAAACTATATACAAACAAGAAAAAACAAGTTAAATCTGAAAAAGCAAGGTCCCCCAAACAGAACAATGCCCAACATGCATAGCTACTGTCAAGGGAAGAGTTGCCAAACACCCCAAAGTAAAAAGTGTGCATAACGGCAATTTTACTTGAAACTTTCAGCTCTGCAGACAAAGTGTGCACCTTGCGATTTTTCAACCAAAACAACCCTTTACATTTGGAATATCCCCCATAAACCATATATTCCCTGAAAGTACACGTGTTTATCTTTCTAAGCGTACCCAGCTTGTTGTAGTGGGCTCATCTTTCTGTAATTAATCCCTCAAAGAATTCTTTGGTTGCGCAGGGTTTTCCTAAAAGAATGTATAAAAAAGCTCAATAAAAAACACCTTTTCCTAAAATATAAATATGCAAACAAGAAAAAACAAGCTAAGTCTGAAAGTGCAAGGGCCCCCAAACAGAACAATACCCAACATGCATAGCTACTTTTAACCCTTTTAATTGCCAGCCTACTTGAGATTTTGTCACCTTCTGTTGGCAGGTAATTTTTCCCCATTTTGTGCCATTTTTGCTGGAATTTTTGCAGCAGAGTTTAGGCTTTAACATGAAATGTCTTGTTTGTAAATTTAATTCTGTTTTTTACAATATTATTAAGTAAAAAAAATATTTAAAAGAAAATTGTCTCCTTTTTTTTAAAATAAAAAATGTCTTTTATTAAAGAAAACCATATTGCATGAGAAAGCCCCATTTCTACCGACTAGAACGGTACCACATATTTATCAGTAGCCCCCTGTTCCTGCCCAGGAGATCCCCCAAACTGAAACAAGTACTTTATAACATTTGCAAATGAAATACAACTATCATCCACACTACAAAGGGTTAAAGGGGGAAGGGGGGGGGGGCATTTTTGGGGGGGATTTTTAAGGGTTAAAAATCCTTTAAAAAAAAAAAAAATGACATGGGGTCCCCCTTACCCGGTAACCAGCCCGGGACCAGCTATGCAGGGCTTGTAGGAACAGGGCGCAGGGGCCAGCTTTTGTGGCCCCTGGCCCTGCAGGCTACAAGCCCGCATAGCCCATGGCCACGGGCTCTTCTGCCCCCCCCGGGCTTTGGGGAGGCAAGTAATGGGGGTGCCGGGGGTTAATGTCAAGTCACCCGCTAGCCACAGGTGACTTGCCAGCCCCCAGCCTTGTGAACTGGTATAGGGATCTCTTGGACCTCTTACCAGTTCACAAGGGGTTAAGTGTAAAAAAAAACACACCACACACAGAGAAAAAAATATTTTTTTATTTTTTTTTTAATACTTACCTCCCATCCATCTTGCACTGTGTCCCTTCCCAATCACTGGCTTCTGCTCACCTGCTGGAAGCCTTTTATAGCTGATGGGTGACAGAGCATAAGGGGTTAATTAAAAAAAAATGACATAGGGTCCCCCCTCCCAGGGGGGGGGGGGGGGTGTTGGATTTTTAAGTGTTAAAAACAGTTAAAAATAAAAAAAAATGACATGGGGTCCCCCTTACCCGAAGTAACCAGCCCGGGACCAGCTATGCAGGGCTTGTAGAAACAGGGCGCAGGGGCCAGCTTTTGTGGCCCCTGGCCCTGCAGGCTACAAGCCCGCATAGCCCATGGCCACGGGCTCTTCTGCCCCCCGGGCTTTGGGGAGGCAGGTAATGGGGGTGCTGGGGGTTAATGGCAAGTCACCCGCTAGCCGCAGGTGACTTGCCATCCCACAGCCTTGTGAACTGGTATAAGGGGTCTCCACTGGGTAAGCACTGGAAAGGTTTCCTCCCCCGCAAATGAGTGGTTGGCTTGGATGAGTCTGCGGGGGAGGGGCCCTCTTGCTGATCCCAAATTGAGGACCCAGGGGAGGAGAGGGATGAAGCCCCAGTGGAGTCTGCTGCTGGGGTGAGGGCAGTGTGGAGCCTTAGCTCCTCAGAATCGGCAGAGTCAAAACAACCTTGGGGCCACTCTCAAGTGGGGAGTCCCAGTAGGGAGAAGGGAAGGGACTCCACCACACTCCCTGATGGATCAGGGAGTGAGAGTCATCCCCTGGTGAGTGTACTTCTTAGTTTTGCTTAGTAGTAGGGCATCATAGAGCTGACATCTCCTCCACAGATGCTGCAGTTTCGGCTCTCGGGCATAGGTAAGAATGACATTAATTTGGTTAGATATATGCATTCATTGTTTTTGGCCAATATCATTTTCTTAGGAAATGAGACCCGATATGGTTGTGAAGTGGCCATGTGGCCTCTATCACAGTAGCCTCTCTTCTGGTGTACCCCAACTTCAAAAGATTATGTTGCTTGATCATGTGTTAGCCAAAGTAGTTTAGTATTAGCTAACACATGGTCTAGTGTGTCCCAATAATTAGTCAGATTGAACTATTCCCTACAGATACATTTGAGGGATAGTCTTTTTTCTTCAAAATTCAATGTTCTTATGATTGTTTCTGTTGTGTTTTTTCTCCATACAGATGTTTCCTCGCAGACGGGCCCTGTGTTAACTCTCCCCACCCCATCTCCAGGACCCTCCAGCAGCATGGGCCCAAGCCACAGCTGTGATGGTGAGTAATGTCATTTTTGACAATAAGCTTGTAAACATGCATATGTATGTGTCCATGACGTGGCAGTCTAGAGTTGACATTCATACATGGAATAATCAATCCTAATTGATTTAAATCATGGTCGTTTCCTGCTAATTTTTATGTGGGTTCTGCAACCAGCCTAGAAGCATCAAATATGCATGCACACACTCCCAAAAGTGCATGTGCTCACTCAGGTGGGTTGATTGGTGGGTGGTTAGGTAGGTAGGTTGGTAGGTGGCCAGGTAGTCAAGGGGGAATGGGCAGCTCTCAGCAACCCCCATCCCCCTAGCAGCATCAACAGCAGGGGCAGGCAGTGGGCAGTGGAGGGCAGTGCAGTCTCCCTCTACCCTACCTACTGACAGGAGCCTGGTGGTGGTGCTGCTGCTGCTAAAAGGATGATTGGGGGTACAGCTGATCTTGCTCCTGGGCACCTGCCGGCAGGAGGAGAGAGAACGAACGAGGGGGAACAGCACTGCACTTCTCATGCTCACAGCACGAGCCTTGAGAAGAGGGGGCACCATGATGCTCTCTCCTGGCGTCGGTCAGGAGGAGAGAGGAGGAGGGGTGGTGTGGCATAACACTTAAGGGGGAAGCGCTTCTCTTAATCCCAACACCTTACTGTGGCAGCATCCGGCACTGCTGTCAATTGTCCCCGATCTCTGATGCCTCCTTAGTGCATGTCACAGAGGTGTTGAGATGGCACCAGAGAGCATGAGCAGTAACAAAAGGGACAAAAGCAAACAGCAAGAGCAAAAAGGAAAAGGAGGGCATGGGACGGGACAGAAGTAGGGGGTCATTATTACAGTAATGGGGACTAGCAATTCTGACCACGCAGTGCAAACTTGATTGGGGGATGGGATGTGAGGGGAGGCACCATTTTCCCAAGAAACAGGTGTCTAGAGCTAGTCTACAGCGAAGTTTACAAGCTGAAGACCAGCGCTATGACAACAGACAGAAGGTAAGTGCTGTATTCAACTGGGTTTAGCAGTAGAAAGCAGAAACACCTTAAAGTGGACCAACACCCACCTCCCTCACCGCGGGGCATCCGAGATCGGGATGTCCCGTGGGGTGAAACCCCCCAAAAGGCCCAAAAAACCTTACCCTCTAGCAGTAAGAGGGACGCGCGGGAGGCGGTGGCGGCGGCTTGTCCGTCGCCAAAAAAGGTAAGTTTTTGGGGGCTTTTGGGGGGGTTTCACACAGCGGGGCATCCTGATCTCGGATGCCCCGCTGAAGTGGACCAACACCCAGGATAGTGAAAATCCTGGGTGTTGGTCCACTTTAACACTGATAGTGGCCTTCAGGCATTTTTGAGATTGTTCTTCTTCATGTGTTTTGGTTATGTCTCTAATTGTGTAATGGCATGCAGCTTAGATTGTCATTGTAATGTAATGGATCCCCGGTCATTGTTGGACATGTGTGCATGTGCCAGATAGAAGTGCCCCTTGCCAGGCAATATATGTATCACATACCTGGTTGGGGTTCTGAATGAGGAGGTGGCTTCCCATCTCTCTTTTCCCGTCTCTTGAGTCAGAGACTTAACTTGTAAGGGTGATTTCTGTCCCCTACTATTGAGGATGAAGCAGGACATTGGCACTTTAGGAAACCTGGTCAGTGGTAGGGTAGAGGTGAAAATGATCAAGGGCATACTAGAATGCAGTACCAACAACATCCACATGATGTGTACCAATGCTCACAGCTTGGCAAACACGCTCTGTGAATTAGTGGCTATCATATCCAGAGATGAATTAGATATTGTTGCTACTGGGAGATAGCCATACCCGGATACACATTGTACAGAAAAGACAGAGTAGATAGAAAGGGCGGTGGAGTAGCCATTTATGTCAAGACTACCATTCAATTAACAATAATTCAGCATACACATAATGAACTAGAAATTCTCTGGGTTACCATACAGAGTAAGGAGGGAGCTGTGGTCAGAATTGGTGTGATATTTAGGCCCCCTGGACAATCTGAGGATCTAGATAACCTGTTAATAGATGAAATCAGTGGAGTGGCAGAGAAGAGGGACAATGTAATTACAGGTGACTTCAACATGCCCGATGTGGACTGGAATATCCCAAGTGCATCGACATGCAAGAACAGGAATATATTAGAGGCCCTTAACCCTTTAAGTGCCAGCCTACCTAGATTTTTTGTCACACTCACGTTGCCAGACTACTTTTCACGTTTTTGCGCTACACATGTTCAACCTTGATTTTTGAAGGGATTTCCAGGGATTTTCCAGGAAAATTATATATTGTTTTTTCAGTCTGGGCTTCAACATGAAATGTCTTGTTTGGCCTTTTTTTTAGTGTATTCTCAATACTTTTGGGTGAAATATGTGCAAAAAAAATCTATTTTTTTACAATTTGTAGTGTTTTTTTGTGATAAAAAAATTTAAGTTTGTTAATAAAATATTATTGCGTGTGAAAGCCCTATTTCTCCCGGTTACAGCGGTACCACATATGTATTGGTATACACCCTTTCCTGCCCATGAAACTCCCCCAAACTGAAACAGCAGTTTAGGAGATTTCAGATTGGATACAACTATGCAATATGATTGCATAGTTGCAAGGGGTTAATGTAAAAAAAAAAAAGACATTTTTTTGGAATTTTAAGGGTTAAAAACCCTT
This sequence comes from Gastrophryne carolinensis, assembly GCA_027917425.1. Taxonomy (NCBI): domain Eukaryota; kingdom Metazoa; phylum Chordata; class Amphibia; order Anura; family Microhylidae; genus Gastrophryne; species Gastrophryne carolinensis. The sequence goes on along the minus strand of CM051235.1, from coordinate 526,836,603 downwards.
TAAGTAGGGTCCCCCTTACCCAGCATTACCGACCCGGACCAGCTATGGGGGCTTGTAGAACAGGGCGCAGGGGCCAGCGTTGGTGGCCCCTGGCCCTGCAGGCTACTACCCCACATAGCCACTAAGTGGCCTGGGCCCTTCTGCCCCCCCCTGGCCATTGGGGAGGCAGGTAATGGGGGGCTGGGGGTTATGGCAAGTCACCCGCTAGTCGCAGGTGATTGCCAGCCCCAGAGCCTTGTGAACTGGTATAAGGGGTCTCATGGACCCCTTACCAGTTCACAAATAGTTAAAAGTAAAAAAGACACAGACACAAAATATTTTATTATTCTTTTTTTTACTTACCTCTGATCCCGTGTCCCGCGCCGCTGCATATGACAGTTGTCGGTAGTGATAGTAGCAGGGATGGTGGGAGGCAGGGAGATCAGAGCCTCCCTGCCTCCCACCCTCCCTGCTCCGATCGCTACCGACAAGTGACAGTCGGAGCCCGGGTGCCAGTATACGAGGAGCGGGATGACATCACAAGTGGGCGGGGCTAGGGAAGAAAGAAGGAGGAGGATCCGCACTCCTAAAACTTGAAAATTTATTTGAAAAAAGATAAAATCCAAATCTCCATAATATCACGGCAGTGTAAAAACAATGTAGGACCCTGGCACATGAATTTGTGCCACACTCGCTAACGCGTTTCGGACGCACAGAATTAGTCCTTAGTCATAGATAAAGGTGGCATGACAATATACATTAATATATAGGGATAAATAATGGACTTACCCTCCATCAGCTGCTGACCGAAGACGCGAGTCCCCCCTGCGCGCGCCGCCACAGCCACCGGCGAGGTGGGATGACGTCATGCGCAAGGCAGCGTCAAACCGCACCAATGGCAGGCCTGGAAGCAAAAACCAATCAGGGCGAGGGAGGGAGACGCGTCAGGAGTACGGTTGCCGAGCAACTAAGTAAACAGCACACGGCAGCAGAGAAGGGGGAGTCAGTAAAATAAAATTACTACAAAGACAAAAGACAAGGAGGGGCACTATTATCTAGTAGAGGATTACACCAGGAACGCAAGCAATCTTGGATACATGTGCGTGCATATATAAATTAAACGGACATGTGTCTCCCTGCAGTATACATCTGACATGATGGGCATGTATAAAGTCCAGGCGGACATGATGGGCATGCATAAAGTCCAGGCGGACAGATAACCATGCATAGTAATCCTAACCATGTTATTAAATACTAAGGCCAGTGCCTGAGAATATCAAAGATAATAAATATACATAATAAGTTTCAATAACTGTATATGATGCCATGAGTAACAGTAAAAAAAAAAAAATATATATATATATATATATATATATAAAATATATTAATATAATTAGTACAAACAGACTACATGGCCAATAACAAACAATTAATATAAGACGTGGAGTGTACCCTCATTAGTGATGGTAATTATGGGGATCCAAACCAGATAACGGCAAACAGTATGTGATAGACACTGAAGAATCCCACCTATATGATTGGCTGCTCGATTTATATATAACCAATCATAAATGTAAAAATATTGTCAGGATGAACACAAAATCAATCTATAATGAGGGAGAGATCCCATTTGTGATTGAGGCCTCGGGGGAAGCGTGTATCAAGAGTGAATATCCAAAATGCCTCCCTCATCAACAATTTTTTATGGATATCACCCCCCCTGGGCCCCATAGATACCCTCTCCAAAGCTTTCACTCTAATCAAAGGATTACTGCCAGCATGAATTTGATTAAAATGTTTGGCTACATTTGAGTTCTTAACCAATTCCGGTTTGCCAATACCATATAGGTGCTCGGTGATGCGGGTCTTCAGTTTGCGTGTCGTACAGCCTACATATTGCATTTGACAGTGCCCGCAGGTAATAAGGTAAATGACCATTTTTGAGTTACAGTTAAGGAGGGCTTTGATTGGAAAACTTTTGCCGCTACTAGTAGAAGTAAAACTATTACCCTTATCTACATACCTACATAGGCCGCAACGAGGACCACCACATGGAAAAAACCCTCTAGTAGCCAACCATGTGTTGCAATCCCCCCTAAATGTTTGGAAAAAACTGGGTGACAGAGTGTTGGATAGACTCGGGGACTTGCGACTAACCAGTCGTACTCCCTCATCTAATGTATCTCTAAGAAGAGGATCAGCTTTTAGTATGGGTAGGTTGTTTCGGATTATCTTACAAATTTCCTTAAATTCCAAGGTAAATGGGGTGCTAAATGTCACCCCTTTGAAAGGGGAGGAGGAACCTTTCTTTGTTTTTAGTATCTTATCTTCCCCTAGGATGCTAGTCCTCGGCCTCCTAAGGGCAATATCCCTAGCTCTTGTGAGCATCCACTGGGGATAACCCCTGCTCACAAGTCTAGACTGGATCTCAGTGGACTCTTCCAAAAAGGATTCAACGCTGGAACAGTTCCTCCGGCTTCGTATCATTTCCCCTACTGGGATTGATTTAATCGTGTGGGCCGGATGGCAACTAGAAGCACGGAGTATATTATTGCCTGCTGTTGGCTTACGGAATGTAGACGTCCGAAAACCCTCATTTATAGTATCTAGTGTTATTTTTAAATCCAAAAACTCCAATTGGCTATTATGTCTGTGGGCTGTGAACTCTAGATTCAAGTTATTGTTATTGCAATGATCCGTGAAGTCAATAAGATCATCCTCAGTTCCCCTCCATATAAGTAGCAGGTCATCAATATACCTAAAATATGCTACTATATAGGACCGCCATATGTTGCCATCACTGTATATGGAGTGGTGTTCCCACCACCCCATATATAGGTTGGCTAAGGAGGGTGAGAATGGAGCCCCCATAGATGCTCCCCTAATCTGCAAATAGAAGTCCCCATCAAATGCAAAGTAGTTATGTTGTAATAAGTACTCTGTTGTCATAATAATAAAGGCGCACAAATTTAACTCATATTCTGAATAGTGCATGAGATGGAACCTTAGTGCCTCAATAGCTAGATTCTGGGGAATGGACGAATACAGGGATGTAACGTCCATTGTACATAAAATTAGGTCGGGTTCCCATGGTGTTTCGGCTAGAAGGCGTATCAAGTGGCCAGTATCCCGGAGGAAACCTGGTAATCTCTGTACTAGTGGTTGCAACATTGTATCCAACCACTTGCCCATTGGTTCATGTAAACCCCCAATGCCGGCCACGATAGGCCTACCTTTGGGTGGAAAATCTTGCTTATGTATCTTGGGCAAGTGGTGGAACAGGGGCACAACAGGGTGCATAACCCTAAGTCTGTCAGCTAGTCTAGATGAAAGGACTCCAAGTGATAGGCCCTCATCAATAAGCTTGGAGAGGGAGGCCTGGAATTCCCCGGGGCTAGGGGCCAGCGCCAGCTGAAGAGGATGGTGAGGGCCCGTTGCTGGGTCCTCACCCGAAGAGTGGTAAGTCCCCCCTGGTGAAAAGAAGACCCGGAGAGAGCGATCGGGCTGTCAGGTGAGTTTGTGTCATTTTTTTTTTTCTTTCAGATGGCGCAGGGGGGGCCTATTCTGGGCCCCCTCCTGAAGATCAGAGGCCTGGGGGCGTAAATCAAGTTGCTGCTTATTGTAGGGAATCGCTTGCACTTTCAAACGAGGGGTCAGGTAAGTCTGTATCTTTTTAACTTTTTTTTTTATGGGTCACTAAAGTCAGCTACGTGAGTCTAACGTAGCTGGCACTTAACGGTTGGAGAGGTAGCTACGTGAGACTCACGTAGTTGGCACTAGAAGGGTTAATGGAGTGTCTCTAAAACAACTTGTGACATTGCCAAATAGAGGAGATAGCATTATGGACTTAGTTCTGACCAATGGGGATCTGGTGTCCGAGGTCAGGGTTGAAGAAAATCTGGGTTTCAGTGACCATCAATGCTTATGGTTTAGAATAAAAACAGACATTGTGCAATCACACACCAGAACCAAAGTGTTAGACTTTTGGAAAACAAACTTCAAGGAAATGGCGGACTATGTAGAAAGGGAATTAGGTGAGTGGAACTGAGTAGCAGAAGTGAGTGCCCAGTGGCCACTATTAAAAATGGCCATCTTAAAGGCAACTAAGCAATATGTGAAACAAACTAGCAAGAATAAAAGGAAGATGAACCCCTTTGGTTTACTAGGGAAGTCAGCACTATCATAAAAGAAAATAAGTCTGCCTATAAGAAGTATAAAGAAAGTGGAAGTATAGCTGACAGAGAGGCGTATAAAATTAAACAGAGGGAAGCAAAACTGATTATACGGACTGCTAAAGGGCAAAAAGAGGAAGAAATGGCCAAATCTATGAAGAGGGGAGATAAACCTTTTTCCGATATATTGGTGACAGAAAGATAAAAAACAATGCAGTCTCAAAAATTAAAAACAGAGAAAATAATTATATTGACAGAGATAAGGCTGTGGCTGATCATCTGAACAGCTACTTTTGTTCAGTATTTTTAGATAGTAGCAGGCATGGCCATAGCACAGCATCCAGCTGGGAGGGTACAGCTCCAGTGTTTTTGGAGGTTGATGTCTTAGCCGAGCTGGCACATCTAAAGGTAAGTTAGGCGATGGGTCCAGATGGAATCCACCCCAGAGTTCTAAGGGAACTTAGATTTATGATTGCAGCCCCTCTGACTGATTTACTTAACCATTCCCTTTCAACTGGTGAGGTTCCAGATGATTGGAGAATGGCCAATGTCGTACCAATCCATAAGAAGGGGAGTAGAGAAGAAGCCAGTAATTACAGGCCAGTTAGTTTAACATCTATAGTGGTCAAAGTGGTCAAAACATCTATAGCGGTGGCTTTACTGAGGGCAGATCATGTCAGACCAATCTTAATGATTTCTTTGACAATGTCACTAAAGTGTTAGATGAAGGTGATGCGGTGGATATTGCCTATCTGGATTTTAGCAAGGCCTTCAACACTGTACCACATAAAGAGCTCATAGATAAGTTATTGAAGGTAGGACTCAATCCCTAGATAGTTCAGTGGATTTCCAGTTGGCTGAAGGATCGGTATCAGAGAGTTGTGGTTAATGGCATGCAATCTGAATGACGGCGAGTTACAAGTGGTGTGCCACAAGGCTCTGTCCTGGGCCCCATTCTTTTTAATATATTTGTAAGTGACATAGGAGAAGGCTTGGTAGGAAAAGTTTGCGTTTTTGCTGATGATACAAAGGTTAGTAATAGGGTGGATATTCCTGGAGGTGTCTGCAACATGGAAAATGATTTAGCTTTACTGGATAGATGGTCAAAACTGTGGAAACTAGAGTTTAATGTCTCTAAATGTAAAATCATGCACTTGGGTAGAAGGAATCCCTGCTCTGAGTACCGTATGGGCAGCACTGTGTTATCCAGGACCTCAGAGGAAAGAGATTTAGGGATACCGATTACTGATAGCTGCAAGATGAGTAGACAGTGTAGCCAGGCAGTGGCAAAAGCAAGCAGGATGCTCGACTGCATAGCTCGAGGCATCACCAGTAGGAAGAGGGAGGTTGTGATGCTGCTGTATAGAGCCCTGGTGAGCCACATCTAGAATACTGTGTGCAGTTCTAGAGACCTTACCTGCAAAAAGACATTATTCAAATAGAACGTGTCCAAAGGCGGGCAACAAAAATGGTAGAAGGACTTAAACTTAAAACAGGAGAGACTTAAAGAACTAAATTTGTACAGTCTGTAGGAAAGAAGGAAGAGGGGGGACATGATTGAGACCTTGAAATATGTGAAAGAATTCAATAAGGTTCAGGAGGGAAGTGTTTTTAAAAAGAAACAAGGGGGCACAACCTGAAGCTAGTTGGGGGGAAGATCAGGAGCAATGTTAGAAAATATTTTACAGAAAGAGCAGTAATGCTGGGAACAAACTTCCAGCAGAGGTAGTTGAAAAATCAACAGTCACTGAATTTAAACATGCCTGGGATAAGCACACATCTATCCTAAGATAAATAGTACATACAGTATACACATAAGGGCAGACTAGATGGACCGTATGGTCTCCTTCTGCCGTCAACCTTCTATGTTTTTATGTTTCTTTGAGTCGGGGTTCCTCTGAGAGGTATAGAGGGTCACTCAGGCAGTGAGCAACAGGAGGGCTGGTAAGCTGTAGATGCAGGAACGAATGCTCACATCTCAGAGCATAAACACAGTTCCCAGTCTGAGTGGCAATGTGTAAGCAGATCTCAGAGCATAAACACAGTTTAATCCGAGTTGGATCAGATTTCTTTGTGTGGGCAGACATTACAGCCCCAACTCCAAAAAACTCAAGAAAAATGCCATTCACTTTTACTGTCTACTTTGCAGCAGATTCAGAGTTAGGCATGCATATACACCCACTAGACAATGAAAGTGAATGGCAGTTTTTTCTCTCCTAAAAAAACACTTTTAATTAACCCTATAAAAATTGTATTATATTGTATCTATTGTAAACAAGATTACACTGACTGAGATTTAGTGAATTATTACTTTACAAAGCAAGTTGAATAGGTGGTCACATTGCTCTTTTAAAAGTTGTTGGTGCAGATCATGCTCTGATTCCCCCTCTAACTAAATCCCACCTCTAATTTACAAGATATTTTTACGGTAAGTTTACGGATTTAGCAGAAGGGTGGCTAGAGGGTTGAAACTGTTCCACTACAAACTGGTGGTTCTGTTGGGACAGGTTATATAGCAGTGCCCCAATGGGATGTGTCCAGGAAGGGATGGGTCCATGATGATTCTTTCAGCGCAGGTTTTTGCTCTTAGGCTTTTTTCATACCAGGGCATTTCAATGCTATTGTGTTACCACTATTGTATCCTTATTGCATTTTTTCTGTATCGTGGCCAAAATGCGATTGTCTATGTGAAAGGCTCCATAGGCTACAATTGGGCATCACTTGCAGTATGATTGTAATTGCACTGCAAACACATTGGCCCAGAGTGAACCCAAGCCTTGGAAAGAATAACTTCTGGATCGGTGGCAGGGAACAACCAATGACTTTCTCTTTACTTTGAATTGGAAGCTCCTCTGAGCTAAACTAGAAAAGAGGAGCACTTGATCGGCCCTTTGAAATAGCTATAAAACTGATTCAAAAGTTTCTGAAACAACGTGTGTATCCTCAGTTGGTTGAGAAAGTACATTATTTCATTAGTGTGATCTTTCCATTTTTAATCCATGGAGATAACAGTATCCTATCCAGAAATGTGGCTTCTGCATAGTTTCCTCTATTGGATCGTTGTCTCTCCATATTTGGCTCAAAGCCTCGATCTTGCATCGATAAGTCCCTTTGCAAGTTTAAAGAGGAAATACTGCAGTAGCAAAGCAGCCTTAATACAGCTGCCCAATTGAGCTTGTGCGTCTCTGTAAACTGGAGAATAAAGCCACTGATTCCCACCTCTTTCCCAGATCCATGGCCTACGTGACCTCTAGAAGCAGCCTGTGAGCTTTATAGGCATGGTAAAAAGTGGTAAAAAGTTTTGTAATTGAAGGGTTGCAGGTTTAATTCCTAGCTGAGACATGACTGAGAGGACATGAAAGTGAAAGGCACCTAACCCCCCAACAGCTCCCCCTTTGCCGTGATGAGATCAGCCCACTGCTCCAGATGTGTCTACTTGTGTTTTTCTCACGATATGGATGGGTGAAATGCGCAAGAAACATTTCTACATTCACAAAAACAAAAAAATACAACTAAGGGGGTTATTCAAGAAGGGATAGCAGCAGGTAATGCTTCGTATCGGCAGGCAGCGTCTGGTGAACGTCACGCGCTGTAGGCAATACCACATTTATGAAAGCAAATCTGGTGAGCGACTGTAACAGCACCATGTAGCATCCGATTCATCATTACAGGTGGCACAGCATATAGCACCGGCGCTACAGCTTCCTTTCGCTCCATGTCGCTCTCCCATACATTTCATTCGGCATTCAATTGCTTGTGTTTAAAAAGCGTTTTTGACTATATTTGTTTTGGTTTTTTTTCTGCTCAGATCATTGTGTGACCTCTCATGGCTGAACACAAACACTTTTAGAAACTTTTTTGCCTTTTATACAGAATTGTCATTACAGGTCTGGCACTAAAGTGTTAATGTCACAGTGTTAAAAAAAATGTAATTCCATGTGTTTTCGCTTTGTTACCGGTGGATATGTGTTCAAAAACAGACTTTAATCACACAGCGTCTGGCGCGACCAGACCAGATTTAGAGCGCCGAGCGCTGAGAGTCGGTTGCAGTGAGCTGGCGCTACCTTTCGCTCGCAGCAGCAATGTACTGATGTTAGAGTGCCCAACATACATCACATTCATCAATGTGGGCCAGACTGAGGCACTTTGTTACAGCCCCCGATACCCGCTTACAGCGTCTACTAGCGGTCGCTCTAAGTGCCGCTATACAGACGCTCATCTACCGATACCTGGCATTATTAGTGAATTGGCCTCCACGTTATAAAAATTAAAAAATATTTACCTCAAAGACATAGACACTAAATTGTATACTTTTAAAGAAATGTTTAATATTCATTAAAATAGATACATACAGCCTATATGAATAAAAAGTTTAGAATCAAGAATAAACTTATATGGCTAAACAAAAGGTTAAAGAGCATTTCAACGTTTGAAGCAAGAAGGCACCGTTGAAGCATTACAAAAATATAAAGAAAAAAAAAAACTAAAAAAAATCTAAACAACAGATAAGAAAGTCAAAGCCAGGGACAGAAACTCTAAATGCCAAAGAGAGTAGAAAATATACCCAAAATAATAAAATCACAGTAAAAGATACGAACCTAAAAGTGTGGGTCTCCTGAGAAGCAAAGATGGGGTGGCTATAGAGAAGAGAAAGCCAATTTACCTCTGCTTTGCCTTCATATTCACAGAGGAATGTGACATATCAGGTGAAATGCAGTGAAATAACCAAACTCTCATTTAAATGTTGCCTGCCTAACCAAAGAAATGCAGCACCACACTAAACAGATTAAAAAAACAAATCCTCAAGTCAAACTGGCATATAGCTATGTGTTTAGAAGCGGAAGAACCATGTGGGTTTTACCCTGGGGCATCCCAATTCAGTGGGTGAGTAAAACCAACCAGTTTGCTCATAAACACTCAACTTTCCCCACTGCAACAGAGCATGCACAGGCTCTCGTCCAATGAGAGACGCTTTATTATGTCATTCGACAGACGGCTCTTATTGTTTACAATGGAGAGCGTGCGCTTCCCCTTTGCTGCATGATACACATGCTACTACCCCAGCCATTCAACTTAATGAGTGCCACCTGCCGAGTAATGTAGTCACAGTGGACTGCTTTCATTTCATTGGACGAGAGCCTGCGCATTCGTCATTGGAGAGGTGAGGTCAAATTCCTGGCTTTGTTCCACTTTAAGGGAGTTGTGTGCAGTGACAGACAAGCAATTATATTTGACATTTAAAGATCTCCTACTTTTTATAAAATTCCACAGGATTGGCACATATGAAATGTGGTGCCAATATTCAAAAAGGGGGCTTCAACAAAGGTAGAAAAAAGTTTGTTTTGCTCGGAAAATTGGATTGCATGCATGAATTTTCAACTTTTTTTGTGCGATTCAGCGAAGGGGTCGAATTAAATATGTGTACTCTAATGTGTTCGAAAATGCGTTAGTAAAATTTTCGAAGTGTTCATAAAAAGGCTGTAGCAAGCGAAAACTATTGGGAAATGTGTTCGAATTTTCCCATAAGCATTCTTAACTGTGTGTGTGTTTCTGGGGTAGAGTATTGTTTCTCTTACTGTTGCATGTTGTTTTCAGCCTTTTCATAGGTTATTTTTGCATGCATTCATCTTCCAAATTCGTTATTTGCCTGTTTACCTATATTTACATGGTTAATATTGGGGCTACATTTAAGCAATAGGCAAGGTATGCTGTAGTGTAAGCACTAATTAAAGTTTTTTTTAGAGGCATATATGTCAGCATTTTTTAGGGTGGGGGTTTGGATTGGCAGCCAGCTGGTTGTAGACACTGGGCTTGATTCAACAAACATAGAAAAAAAATAGTTTTGGTTGGAAAATTTGAGTCTTTACCCCAAATCGTGGATTTGCTTTCTACATTTCCCACGACTTCAGAATGATCAGATGACGTCCTCATGTAATATATCTCAGGTGACAATTGTTTTTTAATGCACTTGTGCAACTAGTCACTTTGTTATGAAGGATCACATTCATGCATGTAATTCTAGATATGTATTTAGTAATAGATCAAGGAAACTGGACTTGCTGTTTTCTTTTGCTTCACATGTTTTGTTATTCATCCCACTATTAGGAAAGGCAACTGGATGACTTGTGAAATGTGTTGAAGTAAAAAAAAAACAACGCTGTTGCAGTTGCCTAGCTTTATTCCTACAGATATGCTGGAGTTAACTTTATTTATTTATTTTGTAACTGTTTTAAATAAAATGAAAGAAGAATCATGGTCCTTCCTTCAGATTACCAGACTGGTGCACCAGGCATAGTAAGCCCAGGGTCAAAAAGCAGAACCAACTGCCCCAGAGCCTTTGGCCAAAGTTTAGCACTTTTGCTGGGGTGTCGGTTTAGCGGACCAACAGTTCAAAATGACTTAAACTAGACCACCAAAACATTGCTCATATGTATCCCTTCCCGGCGCAATTTAGATTGCTGCACATAAAAATAAATGTAACTTTTTTCTAACTTCTGCTGTGGTCAATTTTAGAAACAAGTGGCTCATGCATTTGCAGGCCACCGGCAAACAGGAAGTGCTGATGGGCTTCCTGTTACTGTGCATTGTCAGTTATGTCAGTTGAATTCAGGCAGCAGCGTGTCTGAGATGCTGGGAGAGGAAGCTCCAAAATGGCCGCTACCTTTCTTTTCCAACTGTGTCAGGCTGTCGGTCCGGTTTAAATATTTTATTAAAACAGTAATTAGAAAATATAAAATTCATTAAAAAAGAGATGTATTAAGTAAAATATCAAGGCAACTGGACTTTCTGTTTTCTTTAGCTCCACATGGATGTATGTGTGAATTTAACATTGCTTATTGGGAAAGGCAGCTAGGTGAATTGTGAAACATATCAAAGTAAAAAAAAAAAGCTACTGCAATTGCGTAGTTTTATTCCTGAAAACCTAATGGAGTTAACTTTTGTATTTATTTATTTTTACTGTTTCACTAAAAATGAAAACAAATCATGGCCCCTCCCTTCAAATGACAAGGCTAGTGCACCAGTCTGGTCCTAGCAACTCACTAGACCCTTTAGTCTTTGGCCTAAGTTTTGGGGCTCTGTCTGGGGTGTCGCCAGTTTTAAATGAAAACAGTCAAAAAAAATATAAAGTTACTTGCTTTATAAACCTGGCTTTTTTGGGTAAAAGAACCATAGGGGAATGTGCTGAGTATGTTTTACACCTGCTCGGGGCAGCTGAAATTTGTTCAAAAGTGTAGTAAAAACTAGTCAAAACATTGCTGATTCACACCCATTTTTTACAATTGTAAATTTCAGTTGGATTTTTTTCACTTCATGAGAAAAGACAAGTGAAACAAATTAGTGTAGAAAATGAAGCATGGTTTTTTCTTGTTGAATCACAAGAATTTGAAAAAGCTAAAACTGTAGTATTTTATTCTCAAGAAACAGACTAATTTCTTGTTGCAAACTTTGTTGAATCAAGCCCAAAATGTATTTATTCAAAATGTGGAGGCTGATTCATTACTAACGTCAGGTATCGGCAGATGAGCCTTTGTATAGCGACGCTTAGAGCGACCACTAGTAGATGCTGTAAGCGGGTATCGGGCACTGTAACAGAGCGCCTCAGTCGCTGTAGTAACCTGGCCGTATTGATGAATGTGATGTATGTTGGGCGCCCTAACACCAGTACAGCGCTGCAGGGAGCGAAAGGTAGCACCAGCTCAGTGCGACCGACTCTCAGCGCTCTACACCATACTTATTAAAAAAGGACACACACACAGCATTGGCGCTCTAAATCTGGCCGCTATAGCATAGAGCGCCAGACGCTGTGTGATTAAAGTCTGTTTTTGAACACATATACACCTGTAACAAAGCGAAAACACATGGAATGACATTGTTTTAACACTGTGACATTAACACTTTAGTGCCAGACCTGTAATGACAATTCTGCATAAAAATATAAAAAGTCAAAAACGTTTCTAAAAGTGTTTTGTTTCATTTGTCACTGTCACACAATAATTTAGCAAAAAAAAAAAAAATGTCAAATACGCTGCTTAAACACAGGTAAATACGGCCATTGAAATGTATGGGAGAGCGACACTGAGTGAAAGGTAATACCTGGCGCTTTGGAAGCTAGAGCGCCAGCACTATGCGCTGAGCCACCTGTAATAGTAATCGGGCGCTACATGGCACGTAGCTCATCAGATTTGCTTCCATAAATGAAGTTGCCTACAGCGCCTGGCGTTCACCAGACGCTGCCTGCCGCTACGAGGCGCTACCTGGCGTTATCCCTTCTTAAATAACCCGCTTAGTAAATACACTAAACATAAAGTTGCAGACATTTAAAAACAGCATTGCAGTGGGATCTACCATATATAGTAGCCACATCTAATCCTAACAAAAAAATGACAATAAATAGGATTACAATTATCGATATCAATCATAAGCAGTCACCATAACTATCAAAGAATAAAGCGAACAAACTTGTATTAAAAAAATCATTAAAATCCTGTATATCTAGAGAAGGTAGAATTACAATGTGCAAAGTGCAAAATACAGTATCTAACACTACTAATCCTAGTAATTCAATCTATAGAAATTTATAATAACCAGTAATAAGGGGCATTCAGCAAACTATTAGCAAAATGTGAAAAGAGATATAAAATATATAACTCTCACTCAATATGAAGGTAGAGCCCACTGTGGCTGGTGACATTTATATATTTTATATCTCTATTTTCACATTTTGATAAGATTTCGCTGCAGCGGGCTCTACATTTATAGTGGGTGACATTTATATATTTATTCATCCTCCCTTGCGTAATGCCTTCATTGTTGAAACATAAGTGTCTCCAGTAATTGTTATCTTGTGTGGCATGAATTCTAGTAATAAAATATCTTCTGTAAAAAACTGTTGCTATGTCATAAGTTTATAAATGATTGATGTACAAAAAACGTTTTGGGGGTTGGTGACTCTTGTCTGGGTCATAGTGGTGGACCCATATTTCATCACCCATAGCAATTCGAGCATAGAAGTCTCCAGAATTTTTTCTAAGCATGTCTAAATTCTCTTACAGGCTGATTCATTACTAGCGCCAGGTAGCGACAGATGAGCGCCTGTAGCAGGCATTTCAGAGCGCCTGCTAGTAGACGCTGTGCTCGGCCGTGGTTTGCTAGTTTTGAGCGCCTCAGTCGCTGTGCAGCATTGATGAATACATTGTGGGGAGTCTCTATATGAGCAGTACAGCCCTGTATAGGAGCAAATGGTAGCGACTGGTCAGTGCGACCGACTCACACCATATTCATCAAAAAACAGCCTCACACATCGCCGGCGCTCAAAAATGCTTCGCTGTAGCCCAGAGCACCGAAGGCTGTGTGATTAAAGTCTGTTTTTGAACATGTATCCACCAGTAACAAAGAAAAAACATATGGAATGACATTGTTATAATATTGTGACATGAATACATTAATGCCAGACATGTAATGACAATTCTGCATAAATATATAAAACATTGTAAAAGTTTTCAAAAATGGCTTTTTCTAGGCCAGTAGAGATCACAACATTATTTGAGAATATAAAAAATATATATATATATATAAAAAACCCTGTTTAAAGAGAAGTAAAAGAACTTCCATTGAAATGTATGGAAGAGCAACAGGTAGCGAAAGGTAAGACGTGGTGCTCTGCAAGGCTGAACGCCGGTGCTGTACGCTGAAGCTGGGATAATGATGAATTGGATGCTACATGGCGTCATCCCAGTCACTCAACAGAATCTGCTTGATAAATATGTAATTGCTGCCATGTTCGGCGTTCACCTGCCGCTACCTGTCGCTTACAAGGCACTACCTGACGCTATGCCTTCATTCACGGCTTCCACCAGTACCTGACTTTTGACATGATCAAAACCTAATGAATGATACTAGAAACTGTGCCAACTGAAATGCATAATTCATGAGCTAAAGCACTGAATTTGAACCAATAACCAAAATCATTGTCTCCAATCTATGGTACATTTCCTCTGAAACTTCAACATCTCTCTCTGAAAAGGGATCATCGTCTTTTGCCCTGCTACCCCATTTAAACTGCTTGGCCCATAGCTTTACTTGGTAGTAGGAAGATTCATCATCACCATATACAGCAATCATTCTTTTATGGATTTAATTAGGCTTAGTTTCTTCCTCTGTAAGGGATATAGTCATGGATCAAAGCTACAAATTACTCCCTTCTTTGAAGACCTGCACTGTACTGCATTTACCATCTTGTCACTTGCAGTGTTTTAATTGGACTAAGGGGTTTATTCATCAAGTGAAAGCAGCAGGTAGTGCCTCGTAGCGGCAGGCTGTACGCAATACCACATTTATGAAAGCGAATCTGGTGAGTGACTCTAACAGCGCCATGTAATGTATGCTTCATCATTACAGTGTATAGTGCCGGCGCTCTAGCTTCCAGAGCGCCAGGTTTTTCCTGTCGCTACCTGTCGCTCTACAATACATTTCAATGGACATTCCTTTTCTTCTGTTTAAACAGCCTTTTTTGTTTAATTTTTCCTCTCAAATAATAGTGTCACTTCTCCTGGCCTAGAAAAAGTCATTTTTGAAAGCTTTTTTGATTTTTTATTTTTTTATGCAGAATTGTCATTACAGGTCTGGCATTAAAGTGTTAATGTCACAATGCTACAACAATGTCATTCCATGTGTTTTCGCTTTGTTACTGGTGGATATGTGTTCAAAAACAGACTTTAATCACACAGTGTCTGCCGGCTGCATGGACAAACTCCTCTCTCTAATACTGACAGAAATACTGGGATAGATTATTTATTGAAACAGCCCTTCTACAGTCCAGCCCCATGTAAGCCTGTTCTACTCTTTGCCTTTTGCTGTTGTCTTCTGATGGAGCATAAAACTGATGTGAACATTTTTACTAATGTGGCAAAATGGTAATCCTGCTCCCTTTCTAAATGTAATAGTCTTGGTTCTAATGTTATCAGTTGTAGTTATTGTTTATGGCCACTGGGTGCCAGGTGCTCCTGGGCTGGAAATTGTATAGAACATCAAAAATGTTACAGAGCGGGTTTTAAAATATTCTCTTAGTTGGCATGTTCTAACAAAAAAGACATATAAAAGGTCTGTGTCCATTTCAGCTGGTGGATACAGGGTACAGCTGATACATCTCTCCGAGAATCAACAAAAGGTTTTATCTCTCCATTTAGACAATAAGAAAAGACTGTCTCTGCACTTGGCAACTAGAGATGAGCGAGCTTTTGAAAAATTCGATTCAGCCGATTCGCAGAATTTTCCGGGAAAAATAGTTTCGGTCTGAATTTATTCGCGACGAATTGCTATTAAATACAGCTATTTCTGGGCATCCGAGAGCCTCTATAGGGTTCCAGAACGTTTTGCTTGGCTGTAACATGCATAGGATGCATGGTAGGTTAGTGAAATACTATTGTAAAGAAGTATGACATGCAGATCAGAGGCGTCGCTATTAGATTCGCTGTCGCAGAGCGGCACAATTACAGAGCCTTGAGGTGGCATCAGCATGATGAGCCCATATATTGCCTGAAAGACACACTCTGGAGTTGGCAGCAACATAGGAAGCTCATATATTGCCTGAAAGAAACACCCAGGAGTTGGCAGCAGCAGCAGCAGCACCATTAGGAGCCCATATATTGCCTGAAAAACACATTGGAGTTGGCAGCAGCATAGGGAGCTCATATATTGCCTAAAAGACATACCCAGGAGTTGGCAGCAGCATAGGGAGCTCATATATTGCCTGAAAAACACATTGGAGTTGGCAGCAGCATTAGGAGCCCATATACTGCCTGAAAAACACATTGGAGTTGGCAGCAGCAGCATTAGGAGCCCATATACTGCATGAAAAACACATTGGAGTTGGCAGCAGCATAGGGAGCTCATATATTGCCTGAAAGACACACCCATGAGTTGGCAGCAGCATTAGGAGCCCAAATATTGCCTGAAAAACACATTGGAGTTGGCAGCAGCATAGGGAGCTCATATATTGCATGAAAGACACACCCAGGAGTTGGCAGCAGCAGCAGCTGCATTAGGAGCCCATATATTGCCTGAAAAACACATTTGAGTTGGCAGCAGCATAGGGAGCTCATATATTGCTTGAAATACACACACAGGAGTTGGCAGCAGCATAGGGAGCTCATATATTGCCTGAAAAACACATTGGAGTTTGCAGCAGCCTAGGGAGCTCATATATTGCCTGAAAGACACACCCTGGAGTTGGCAGCAGCATAGGGAGCTCATATATTGCCTGAAAGACACACCCAGGAGCTGGCAGCAGCAGCAGCATTAGGAACCCATATATTGCCTGAAAAACACATTGGAGTTGGCAGCAGCATAGGGAGCCCATATATTGCCTGAAAGACACACCCAGAAGTTGGCAGCAGCAGCAGCATTGGGAGCCCATATATTGCCTGAAAGACACACTCTGGACTTGGCAGCAGCATAGGGAGACCTTATATTGCCTGAAAAACACATTGGAGTTGGCAGCAGCATTAGGAGCCCATATATTGCCTGAAAGACACACCCAGGGGTTTGCAGCAGCAGTAGCAGGAGCTCATATATTGCCTGAAAGACACACCCAGGAGTTGGCAGCAACAGAAGGAGCTACCATGCATCAGCTACTCGCATGCATCAGCTATTAGTGGGTGGAAATCCTGGCAGATCCATGCCTGATTCATCTTCACAAAGGTGAGTCTCTCCACATTTTTCGTGGACAGACGAGTTCTCCTTGGCATTACTATGGCCCCCGCAGCACTAAAGACCCGCTCAGATGGCACACTACTGACCGGGCAGGACAGCTTTCCCAGGGCAAACTCTGCCAGTTGCAGCCACAAGTCAAGTTTGGCTGCCCAGAAGTCCAGCGGATCCTCAAGGTGCGTTGGCATGGTCATTTCAAGGTATGACACGACCTGCTGGTTCAGGCCCTGCTCCAGGACTTCCTGCTGCTCATGAGTAGCCTCACTATGCGGGTGTAGAAAGCTACTCATTAGCGACTGAAGACTGAGGCTGCTGCTGATGGAGCTGCTGCTGCTGCTCCTGCCACCCCCCCTGCAGCCATGGCAGTGGAAGGTGAGCGCAGAGGTCCCCCCGAGTCAGACCTGCAAGAGTATGGACCATGGCGCAGATAGGCATCGGCCAACTGACTACGTAGAATGTCTTTGAAGTTTGTCCTCCCTCTCAGCGGGTGTAAAAAATGCCCCCATTTTCTGCCGGTAGCGAGGGTCCAATAAGGTGGAGAGCCAGTAGTCATCCCACAGAAAAATAGAGACAATTCTGCGGTCACTACGCAAGCTCGTGAGCATGCATCGTGCCATATGTGCAAGTGACTCGGAGGGCTACCTGTCGCCATCTCCACTGCATACTGCCACGATGTGTCTGGGTCCTCTGTCTCGACTTCCTCACAACCCTCTAGCTCCACTGGCTGCTCCTCCTCCTCCTCAGCTCCCATGGGGTTTATGTGGCCGTGAAATGTATGCGCCATGTCTCCAGTGCCCTTACCAGCCATGGTTTCCAACATGTGTTGTATTAAATGAAGCAGCGGAATCACGTCATTCCTGCTGTAATCCTGGCCATTGACAAATAAAGTGGCTTCCTCAAAGGGCCTGAGCAAATGGCATGCGTCACGTATGAGCTGCCACTGGTTCACATTAAAGTTGCACAAGGGAGTCCCCCTATCTGCTTGGATCATCAAGAAATCAGTGATGGCTTTTCTCTGTTCCAATAGGCGATCTAACATATGTAGGGTGGAATTCCAACGGGTGGGAACATCGCAAATCAGACTATGTTGGGGGATACTGTTCTGACGCTGTAGCTCAAGAAGGGTGTGCTTTGCAGTGTAGGAGTGGCTGAAGTGCATACAAAGTTTCCTTCCCGTTGTTAGGATGTCTTACATATGGGGGGAAGACTTAAAAAAACGCTTAACAACTAGGTTGAACATGTGTGCCATACAGGGCGCATGGCTCAGGCTTCCTTGTCGCAGCGCAGAAAAGATGTTACTTCCATTGTGAGTCACCATGGTACCCATTTCCAATTTTCGCAAAGTAAGCCATGTTTTGAATTCTTGATGAATGAATTTCATCATGTATTGTCCCTGACCATAGTTACAGCTCCAGATGTTGGCGCTGCCGTGCACTTTGGTGCACACCGACAGGCTCAAGGACTGGCCCACCTTTTGCTCCACAAATTTGTGCAGGGCTGGTACTGCCTTTTTTGCAAAGAAATGACGGCTTTGGACTCTCCACCTCGGCTCGGCACTAGCCATCAGCTAGTTAACCACCATAAAAGGAAGGGACTGCAGCACCAGCAACTTGGACAGGAGCACATTTAGCTTCTGCGCTGTAGGATGAGTGGGCGCATACTGTTGTCTCTTGGACATGGCTTCGATGGAATGCTGGTGGGATGAGTGACTTTTAGTAGGAGGAGCAGGAGCATCTGGAGCGGCAGAGGTTGGGTATGATGCACAGCTACCTTCGGCTGAGGTGCTGGAGCCTTGGCTGGGTGAAATTGGAAGCGGCGTGGCACTGGCTGATGCAGCAGGCTGGATCCCCACTTCTGAGCCTTGGTTCTCACAGGTCGCTTTATGGTGATGCTGCATATGTTGCCGCAGGGCCGTGGTACAAACATTGGGGCCCTGCCCAAGCTTGACCTTCTACCTACACATCTTGCATGTGGCCAGGTTACCCTCCTGTGGATGCTTGATGAAAAAGTGCCACACTGCCGAGTAGCTAATTTTCCCTCCAACAGTCCGCACTAATTCACTGGTACTGCTGCCAACTCCAGGAACCCCTGCTCCACTACCTCCCGGGAAGGCAGCCTGCTGCGCAGCAGGTGGTCTAACCCGCCCATGGCCACGTGTGGCTCCAGACATCCCAATTCTGCCACCATGCTGACTGCCAACCCTACTGCCACCATGCTGACTGCCAACCCTACTGCCACCTTGCTGCCTCAGCTGTTGACTCTGGGGCAACCTGGGACCCTCTTCTCCTGATGATGATGAAGCCCCTTCTGCATCGGGCTCCCAAGTGCGATTGGCTTCATCATCATCATCGAGTTGTGCCTGCGCGTCGATTTCCACAAGAGCGTGTGCTGCAGGAGACGGAACGCTCACCACACCACCTCCCATGCCACTCTCCTCCTCAGTGTTTGTCTGCCTAGTGGAAGAAGTTGCAGATGTCTCCTCCATTTCTTGGCTGGGCAGTAGCTGCTGACTGTCCTCTAACACATCGTCCTCACTGAATAGTGGAGCTGAACCCAAAGCATAAAATACGGCGGCTGGAGGGGGGGCATAGGACAGAGGCAATGGAAGGACAGGGGCTGCTCCTGGGCCATACCAACTCAGGGTTGTGTCCGAGGAACCTACGGACTGTTGACTGGGGATGTCAGATGTTACTTGGGATGAGGTTGATGACCGCGTTAACCAATCGATGACGGCAGATGAGTTGCTGGTCAGGACACGACCGCTAGCAGATACCGGGAGATCAGGCCTCTCACCGCGACTCCTGCTGCCACTCGCCCCTAGTCTGCCGCAACCTCTGCCTGATGAATCTAGGCCTCTCCTCAGTGCACATTCTGGCACATCTCTGCCTGGCATTTTTACTGCGTTTAGGAGGGGAAAACAATATACTACACAACACCTACAACAGTATATTTGTAACAGCAGGTGTGTAGAAAAGTTAGATCAAAATAGGCAGACACTGTAGCTAAAAGCTAATGCAAAAAGACACTGTCAGATGGTCTTACACAGGATGCCCCTGGTCAGATTTAAATGCACCACAGGCAGTTTTAAAACGTGGTTTTGTTCAAAATGTAAAAAAGGTAAAGATGCAGTTACTATTAAAAGCTAAGTGCTAGTATTCGGGATGTCCCCCGGTGAAAGGCAATGGGTGCTTTAAACTTAAAAACCAGACTTTTTTTTATACAAAAGGCAATAGGTTAGTAGGCAGGTACTCTTAAAAGATAAGTGCTAGCACTGACAATGGCCCCTGGTGAAAGGCAATGGGTGCTTTAAACTTGTAAACCTGACTTTTTTATGCAAAAGGCAAAAGGTTAGTAGGCAGGTACTCTTAAAAGATAAGTACTAGCCGAAGGTAGCACTGACAATGGCCCCCAGTGAAAGACAATGGGTGCTTTAAACTTGTAAACCAGACATTTTTTATACAAAAGGCAAAAGGTTAGTAGGCAGGTACTCTTAAAAGACACGTGCTAGCACTGACAATGGCCCCCGGTGAAAGGCAATGTCTGCTTTAAACTTGTAAACCAGACTTTTTTTATACAAAAGGCAAAAGGTTAGTAGGCAGGTACTCTTAAAAAATAAATGGTAGCGCTGCCAATGGCCCCCGGTGAAAGGCAATGGGTGCTTTAAACTTGAAAACCAGACTTTTTTATACAAAAGGCAAAAGGTTAGTAGGCAGGTACTCTTAAAGACATGTGCTAGTAGTTAGGATGCCCCCCCCCCCGGCGGAAGGAAACGTTTGCTTAAAAAGTGACTTTGCTTACAAAATGCAAGCAGTTATTAGACAGGTAGTCTTGAAATATTTATGCTAGTGTTTGGGATGCCCCCTAATCACATACAGAGATGGGTTACTTTGATTGTGGAAAAGTGACGTTAATTATAAAATGCAAGCAGTTATTACACAGGTAGTCTTGAAATATTAATGCTAGTGTTTCGGAGGCCCTCTCCTCACTTACAGAGGTGGCCTCCTTTGATTGTGGAAAGGTGACTTTGCTTACAAAATGCAACCAGTTAGTACACAGGTAGTCTTGAAATATTTATGCTAGTGTTTGGGATGCCCCCTCCTCACATACAGAGGTGGGCTCCTTTGATTGTGGAAAAGTGACGTTGATTATAAAATGCAAGCAGTTATTACACAGGTAGTCTTGAAATATTAATGATAGTGTTTGGATTGCCCCCTCCTCACATACAGAGGTGGCCTCCTTTGATTGTGGAAAAGTGACTTTGCTTACAAAATGCACAGGTAGTCTTGAAATATTTATGCTAGTGTTTGGGATGCCCCCTCCTCACATACAGAGTCAGCCTCCTTTGATTGTGGAAAAGTGACTTTGCTTACAAAATACAAGTAGTTATTAGACAGGTAGTCTTGAAATATTTATGCTAGTGTTTGGGATGCCCCCTCCTCACATACAGAGGTGGCCTCCTTTGATTGTGGAAAAGTAACGTTGATTATAAAATGCAAGCAGTTATTAGACAGGTAGTCTTGAAATATTAATGCTAGTGTTTGGGATGCCCCTCCTCACACACAGAGGTGGCCTCCTTTGATTGTGGAAAAGTGACTTTGCTTACAAAATGCATCCAGTTAGTACACAGGTAGTCTTGAAATATTAATGATGGTGTTTGGGATGCCCCCTCCTCACATACAGAGGTGGCCTCCTTTGATTGTGGAAAAGTAACGTTGATTATAAAATGCAAGCAGTTATTAGACAGGTAGTCTTGAAATATTTCTGCTAATGTTTGGGATGCCCCCTCCTCACATACAGAGGTGGCCTCCTTTGATTGTGGAAAAGTGACTTTGCTTACAAAATGCAACCAGTTAGTACACAGGTAGTCTTGAAATATTTATGCTAGTGTTTGGGATGCCCCCTCCTCACATACAGAGGTGGGCTCCTTTGATTGTGGAAAAGTGACGTTGATTATAAAATGCAAGCAGCTATTACACAGTTAGTCTTGAAATATTAATTATGGTGTTTGGGATGCCCCCTCCTCACATACAGAGGTGTCCTCCTTTGATTGTGGAAAAGTGACTTTGCTTACAAAATGCACAGGTAGTCTTGAAATATTTATGCTAGTGTTTGGGGTGCTCCCTCCTCACATACAGAGGCGGCCTCCTTTGATTGTGGAAAAGGGATTTGCTTACAAAATACAAGCAGCTATTACACAGTTAGTCTTGAAATATTAATTATGGTGTTTGGGATGCCCCCTCCTCACATACAGAGGTGTCCTCCTTTGATTGTGGAAAAGTGACTTTGCTTACAAAATGCACAGGTAGTCTTGAAATATTTATGCTAGTGTTTGGGATGCCCCCTCATCACATACAGAGGTGGGCTCCTTTGATTGTGGAAAAGTGACGTTGATTATAAAATGCAAGCAGTTATTACACAGGTAGTCTTGAAATATTAATGATAGTGTTTGGATTGCCCCCTCCTCACATACAGAGGTGGCCTCCTTTGATTGTGGAAAAGTGACATTGCTTACAAAATACAAGTAGTTATTAGACAGGTAGTCTTGAAATATTTATGCTAGTGTTTGGGATGCCCCCTCCTCACATACAGAGGTGGCCTCCTTTGATTGTGGAAAAGTAACGTTGATTATAAAATGCAAGCAGTTATTAGACAGGTAGTCTTGAAATATTAATGCTAGTGTTTGGGATGCCCCTCCTCACACACAGAGGTGGCCTCCTTTGATTGTGGAAAAGTGACTTTGCTTACAAAATGCATCCAGTTAGTACACAGGTAGTCTTGAAATATTAATGATGGTGTTTGGGATGCCCCCTCCTCACATACAGAGGTGGCCTCCTTTGATTGTGGAAAAGTAACGTTGATTATAAAATGCAAGCAGTTATTAGACAGGTAGTCTTGAAATATTTCTGCTAATGTTTGGGATGCCCCCTCCTCACATACAGAGGTGGCCTCCTTTGATTGTGGAAAAGTGACTTTGCTTACAAAATGCAACCAGTTAGTACACAGGTAGTCTTGAAATATTTATGCTAGTGTTTGGGATGCCCCCTCCTCACATACAGAGGTGGGCTCCTTTGATTGTGGAAAAGTGACGTTGATTATAAAATGCAAGCAGCTATTACACAGTTAGTCTTGAAATATTAATTATGGTGTTTGGGATGCCCCCTCCTCACATACAGAGGTGTCCTCCTTTGATTGTGGAAAAGTGACTTTGCTTACAAAATGCACAGGTAGTCTTGAAATATTTATGCTAGTGTTTGGGATGCCCCCTCCTCACATACAGAGTCAGCCTCCTTTGATTGTGGAAAAGTGACTTTGCTTACAAAATACAAGTAGTTATTAGACAGGTAGTCTTGAAATATTTATGCTAGTGTTTGGGATGCCCCCTCCTCACATACAGAGGTGGCCTCCTTTGATTGTGGAAAAGTAACGTTGATTATAAAATGCAAGCAGTTATTAGACAGGTAGTCTTGAAATATTAATGCTAGTGTTTGGGATGCCCCTCCTCACACACAGAGGTGGCCTCCTTTGATTGTGGAAAAGTGACTTTGCTTACAAAATGCATCCAGTTAGTACACAGGTAGTCTTGAAATATTAATGATGGTGTTTGGGATGCCCCCTCCTCACATACAGAGGTGGCCTCCTTTGATTGTGGAAAAGTAACGTTGATTATAAAATGCAAGCAGTTATTAGACAGGTAGTCTTGAAATATTTCTGCTAATGTTTGGGATGCCCCCTCCTCACATACAGAGGTGGCCTCCTTTGATTGTGGAAAAGTGACTTTGCTTACAAAATGCAACCAGTTAGTACACAGGTAGTCTTGAAATATTTATGCTAGTGTTTGGGATGCCCCCTCCTCACATACAGAGGTGGGCTCCTTTGATTGTGGAAAAGTGACGTTGATTATAAAATGCAAGCAGCTATTACACAGTTAGTCTTGAAATATTAATTATGGTGTTTGGGATGCCCCCTCCTCACATACAGAGGTGTCCTCCTTTGATTGTGGAAAAGTGACTTTGCTTACAAAATGCACAGGTAGTCTTGAAATATTTATGCTAGTGTTTGGGGTGCTCCCTCCTCACATACAGAGGCGGCCTCCTTTGATTGTGGAAAAGGGATTTGCTTACAAAATACAAGCAGCTATTACACAGTTAGTCTTGAAATATTAATTATGGTGTTTGGGATGCCCCCTCCTCACATACAGAGGTGTCCTCCTTTGATTGTGGAAAAGTGACTTTGCTTACAAAATGCACAGGTAGTCTTGAAATATTTATGCTAGTGTTTGGGATGCCCCCTCATCACATACAGAGGTGGCCTCCTTTGATTGTGGAAAAGTAACATTGATTATAAAATGCAAGCAGTTATTAGACAGGTAGTCTTGAAATATTAATGCTAGTGTTTGGGATGCCCCTCCTCACATACAGAGGTGGCCTCCTTTGATTGTGGAAAAGTGACTTTGCTTACAAAATGCATCCAGTTAGTACACAGGTAGTCTTGAAATATTAATGCTAGTGTTTGGGATGCCCCTCCTCACATACAGAGGTGGCCTCCTTTAATTGTGGAAAAGTGACTTTGCTTACAAAATGCAAGCAGTTATTAAACAGGTAGTCTTGAAATATTTATGCTAGTATTTTGAATGCCCCCTCCTCACATACAGAGGTGGCCTCATTTGATTGTGGAAACGTGACTTTGCTTACAAAATGCAACCAGTTAGTACATAGGTAGTCTTGAAATATTAATGCTAGTGTTTGGGATGCCCCCTCCTCACATACAGAGGTGGCATCCTTTGATTGTGGAAAAGTGACGTTGCTTATAAAATGCAAGCAGTTATTAGACAGGTAGTCTTGAAATATTAATGCTAGTGTTTGGGATGCCCCCTCCTCACATACCGAGGTGGGCTCCTTTGATTGTGGAAAAGTGACGTTGCTTATAAAATGCAAGCAGTTATTACACAGGTAGTCTTGAAATATTAATGCTAGCATGCTTTTTAAAGAATGACACCAGGAAAAGGAAAAGCTAAATAGGCAGGTTTGTTATTAACACTAAACAGGCTTGGAAGCTAAAGCAAACACTTTAAACTGTCCCTGTCTTTATCTGTCACTGTCACAGGCTCTCTCCTTCTCTATCTATCTCTCCCTCTCTGTATCTATCTATCTATCTATCTATCTATCTATCTATCTATCTATTTAGCTATCTACCTGTCTGTCTGTCTATCTGTCTATCTGTCCCTAGCTCTCTTCCTGCCTGATCTGCTCTGGCCGCAATACAGTGTCAGAATGATCTTCCGCAAGATGGCCGCCGTTTATATGGGGCTGTGACATCATCGGTAAGCCTGTCTGCTGATAGGTAGCATGTGACACCTACCCAGGATTCCTTGCCCCATGGGACATGTCGTGACATGTGGATCCACCATTTTAGATGGGCTGTATAGCAGAAAATGGAGTTTTAAGGAAGCGATTCGAGCGATCGAATCGCAGTGATATTTGGAATCGTAACGAATCGAATATTTCATGGAATTCGTAATGAATTCGGGTTCGTCAGAATCGATTCGCTCATCTCTATTGGCAACCACTGAAATTGTATGGGAACTAATTTTTTAGATAAGATCTTGTTAGGAATTTACCCAGAAGGAAGAAAGAAGCAGCAAGGAATAAGTGCTATTTAATGTCTTCTCAAAGATGTGATGATTAAAGAACTGTGTGAAAAGAAGGGATCTCCTGCATGTAAAAACCTTGCTTCAAATCAAATCAACTGGCGTCTGTGGTAAATCTTCTACTCCTGCATCCAAACAAGTAAGTACTTTAAGCTTATATTGCTGCTGGGCAACTCTAGGTGATATATGTGTTGTCAAGGTCATTGTTAGGTGTTTGGACTGACCCTCACACTACAATAATAAAGTTTGTTTTTTAAATTACCTTTTCGTTATAACATGGCATGTTATAACACTTTATGGAATTGTATGGCATACTACAGCATTGTCACATGTATTCTGTGATTATTCAGTCATAATACTTGTTTAAGTAAAGACATCTCTAAAGTTCCAGAAGAAAAAAAAATGGTTAGAAATAAGATTTATGTGTTGTGGTAGTCCTAGCACACAGAATGGAGGAAGAGGGGAAACACTGCATGCTTCTAATGAAATTCTGCCTTCTAGCCTAGTGCAGTTACAGACCATCACAGGTCAGCTCTATGTTGTAACTTTGATGCCAATGTTGTAGACTAAGCCTTACATTCTACAATATTAGATGCATGGTCATTGACAAAGGCTTCACAAGAACCCCCCCAGAGGCATCTTGGTTTTGGATAATGATTCTGATTAAAAGTTGTTTTAAACCCTAAAGTATACAATGCAATCTAGGGTGGGGGGTTCAAATGTGGAAGTTGAACATCTCCACTGGGACAAAAAAGCATTTGCCTGAAGGGGAGATAAAGCTTTATCTACTTGTATGTTTCTTCTATGCTTTTGAGCTCAGTGAAAAATGTTAGTAGCAGCAAAATAGAAAAAGAGGTTCTTATGCTTGTGACGGAATGAAAAGGAGGGACAAATGCACAAATATACACTGGATAGGTTAGGGTAGGGCATACCAAATGTAAGACATTCTATGTGCTTGGTATGTATGGTCATGAGTAGGGATGGGCAAATTGGCAAGTTCAGCCGACTTTAAACAAATGTTCAGGGACCTGAACATGGTCTCCACTGAAATCAATGGGGACCGCAACTTTGGGGGGGTCGCTGTGATGGAGGGGCACAGAGTGTGCAGCAGGAAGCACTGCTGTAACTTAGCTCGAATGCGCGATCCCCTTCCTGGTCAGTGGCCCCCCGGCCAACAACATCAAGGGAGCACTACTTTCAAGGGGAATAGTAGGGCAGGAATACATAGGCCCACAAACACACCCTCTCCTGCTTGAACCACATTTAATCAGTGCAATGTTGCAAGGCCCGGAGGCGTCTGCAAACTCTATGGCTGCAAGTTCTTTGGCAGCCTATGACACCCAGCCCCCATGCCAGTCCAGTCCAATCATTTCCATGGCCAAATTGTGATGTTCGTCAGCCAAGAATGTCCCCCAATATTCCCAACAACCAAGATGAGTGTGGCATTCATAATCTGCCACTGCTCCAGCATCTGTCTGTTGCTAGTACGAAATTCATCTAGCATGGCTCTGAAGTTGTTATTTAAGGTGGTCATTTGTGCTGCCATCTGGCTGTTGCTCATCCTAAATTCTGGTTTGTATGGTCATGAGTAGGGATGGGCAAATCGGCAAGTTCAGCCGACTTTAAACAAATGTTCAGGGACCTGAACATGGTCTCCACTAAAATCAATGGGGACCGCAACTTTGGGGGGGTCGCTGTGATGGAGGGGCACAGAGTGTGCAGCAGGAAGCACTGCTGTAACTTAGCTCGAATGCGCGATCCCCTTTCACATTTAATCAATGCAATTTTGCAAGGCCGGAGTCATCTGCAAACTCTATGGCTGCAAGTTCTTTGGCAGCCTATGACACCCAGTCCCCATGCCAGTCCAGTCCAATCATTTCCATGGCCAAATTGTGATGTTCGTCAGCCAAGAATGTCCCCCAATATTCCCAAAAACCAAGATGAGTGTGGCATTCATAATCTTCCACTGCTCCAGCATCTGTTGCTAGTATGAAATTCATCTAGCATGGCTCTGAAGTTGATATTTAAGGTGGTCATTTGTGCTGCCATCTGGCTGTTGCTCATCCTAAATTCTGTCAGCATGGTGGTGAAGTTATTATTGAAGGTCTCTAATTGTGCAGTAATCTGCTCTGTGGTTCTTTGAGTCACCTGCCTAAAGTAACGGCTGTCATGGCACCATGCTGACTCCAGGATCGGCACGCACCTCCCCTGGGAAACTGGCCGTCTTCCAATTCCCTGGGTTTGAGCGCCTGCAGATGCTGGAGGTCTAGGCCGAGCAGCAATACCAGATAGACGAGGCAAAACCTCTGCAGCAGAGCTAGCACTGGGGACTGCAAGGTCAGTCTCAGCCTGCTGGCCACGATGGGCTGGAAGCAGGCATCCAGCTTCACTCTGCTGCAGAGGATTTGTGGCAGTAGGATGCTGGGGCAGTAGAAGATTAGGTTCCAGGGGGGTAATTGCAGAAGGCAGAACCCAGCTGGCATCCACCTCCTCCATATGCTGGATAACATCCATTAGTGGGGGAGTCTGTTGGAACATGGAAAAAAATGTGTGAGCTATTTGGAGAAATATATTTTTTCTCAATAAGTCATGTTCCTTCAAATGCATCACCAGTTACAGCACAATACACTTACCATATCCAACCAGTCCTGTGGCCTAGGCAGCAGGGAAGTAGATGGCGTGGCCAGACTGGAGGAGGCTTTCACACTTGCAGAGGCATGATGCTGATCTGGAAGTAAAATTAAAAGTCACGTAAATACACAAACATCCCTTGATGACCCTGATGAGTAGATATGCTTTAGAACACACGGGGCAAAGCAGAAATCACAACTTCCACAATGGTTTAAAGCGGACCTTCACCATGAATAAGTGTCTTTCTTATATGTTTTACTCACCCTGTACATACAGATTGCTCACATTAAAAAACATCCAACATGCATCTACTGCATGTTATGAGGCTTTGGACATCCAAGATGGCGGCTTAGGGGCAACAGTCAGCCTGCAAACAGGAATTGCCTTCTGACTGTGCTGCTGTGCATTCTGGGACTGTTGAACTTTCCCTGACCCCAGATCTGCTTTGTCTGAGTAAAGCACAGCTAGAACCCCACTCCCTGCACTTTTATCCTACTCTCATCTCCTCACTAAGTGTGATGCTTCTAAATCCAGATGTCTGCGGCCATATCCTCATGTCCTTAACAAATTTGCAGCCCAGTGTGGGAAAGAATAAAAAGTAAGTGATCACAAATTTACAATATATTAATATCAGATGCTGGGAATTATTTTTTAAAGTGTTTGTTATTTTCCCCAAATCATGGCAAAGGTCAGGTTTAGAATGAAAACCTTTCTAAGGACCATGAACTGCTGCACCCTGGGAGAGTGCCCATCAATAACCACCTTCCTCAGCCATTCCATCCCCCTCCTACAACATTAACCTCCCCTCAAAAACACTAGCTAGGGGCCTGTGTTGATATCTGCGGGTCAGCCACATTTTAAATGTTGCAAATAATTCTATTTTAAAAAATCATTTATAACCTGCTGGAATGTCCTGGTTGTCCATGTCCCAGGTGCAAGAGAGCCCCTGTAATGCTGCGGGGTGGATCAAAGCCAGCACCATTTCCTCTCTTGCTCTTGTGAATTGCAATTTGGTGGGGAAGCCTCCGCCTGTTTGCATCCTGAAAATCAGACATTAAACATTATTTGTCATGTCGGTCACAACAACAACCAGCACAACTCAAACAACAATATTTACCAGTGATGCCTGCGTTTGTTCCGCTTCTTCCTTACTGCATATTTGAGGTCTGAGAATTTTCGTTGGATCTGTTCAACATCTTCCTCTCGTCCCCCGCTGCATTCACCTGTCTGGTGAGCTCTTCCCAGATTGTGCTTTTGCTAGTAGCTTTGGAAATCTGCCCATATAACTCATCAAAATGCACAGTTATCTCACTTGCCAAGGTGAGTGTTTGTGCCTCACAAAAGCACCCGCTCAAGTGCCCTCGCCACAAGGTTCGGCCTAATGTTTGCTGTTCTGGCTCTTCCCTGGTTGTTGGGAATTCAGGGGACATTCTTGGCTGAGTGTGTGGCGAAGAATAGGCCGTCACGTCACTCGAAAAGGAATGGACTGGGCTGGCATTTGGGCTGGGGGGTCATTGGCTGGCTGGCCCGAGAACTTGCAGCCATGGATGTGGCATTTCCACGTGTTCCAGTGGCAAATGTTGGCGAGCAGGAGAGGGTGTGCTTGGGGGGCTCGGGCTTCTCGGCCTCTGCTTCCTTTTACCCATGGAAGTTGTGCTCCCTTGCTCTTTCGATGTGGTTAGACGGGGAGGCTTCTTCCTGGAGAAAATTTCTTGCCTTTTCCTGGTGCTAGCATATTTGGATGGGCCAGAAGTTGGGCCCAATGTAGCCTTGTGGTGGTCACTTTTGCTCTGCGTTTCCGGCACCTTTGAGCCTGATTTGTGGGCCCAAGTGCTCGGTCTTGAGGATGTGTCCTCATGGCGCTCCGCCCTTTTTGTCTTGCGCTTCTTGGCTGGTGGTTGTTTTCCGCTACTTTTCTTTGATGCCATGATGACATTCACAAAGAAAATGAGCTGTGTGTCCAATATCCTTTAAATAGTACTGACTGTGTATGACGCTTACGCGTACGCGTGCGTACGACCTTGTGCATCCCGGAAACCGCTGGGGCACTACCTATCTGCTGCTGAAACCAAAGAAAATGGCTCCCACTATCTTCACCCGCCAACAACAGGATACTCTGATGCTCGTAAGCGTTTTGGAAGGACGTTGAATTGACATCTAAATGCATGCATACGCATTATGGATGCACAAGAAGTAACAGTGGTTTTTATTACAGATTAAAACTCCGTGCCAAACAGAAGTTAGTGCGCACATGTGCGAACCAACTAACTTGCATCTAGAAGGATAGGTGAAATGTTATGGGGAATGTAATTTAGTAAACTGCTCTAATTGTGAATGTGATTTGTATGCTGTTTGATCTAACAACAATTTTTATTGATGTCTTTTTTAGATGATGATGGAGCGCAGGTACGACTACCTGCCCAACGATTATGAGAAACGGAAGTTGGCTCTGGAGATTGTGGCCAGAATTGACATGGAAACTTACACCACCATCACTTTAACACAGATCATCCAGCACTGGTCGGACCTCAAATGACGGAAGAGGCCCCGGGTGCGGCGATTTTTTGTGCAACATTTTCCAAGTAAGTACATTCCGAATGCATGCTAAATTATTATTATTATTATTATTTATTTATATAAAGCCATCAACTTCCGTAGTGCTTTACATGGTATGATTACAGACAGGGTAAAACATCTAGTACAGAGAACAATGCAAAATTAGATGCCACAGGTTAAAGCCAAGTGTTGTGAGCACAGGAGACAATAGGGAGGAGTGCCCTGCCCTTGCGGGCTTACAGTCTAAAGGATAGGGGTGGAGACAAAGGGGCGAGTGGTAGAGCTTGAGTATGGCTGCATGTGCCATTGAAGGTTATAGGAGTTGCTTAAGCCAGATCATATGCTTGTCTGAAGAAGTCAGTTTTGTGGGCACTTTTAAAGGCTTGGAGTGATGGAGAGTGTTGGAGAGGCACAGGAGAAGTCTTGAAGGTGGGAGTGCGAGGAAGTAACCAAGGAAGAGGACAGGAGAATGTGAGAGGCAGAGTGGAGGTTGCGCTTGGGTTGGTAACGCTGGATCAGAGATGAAATGTAGGAAGGGGCCTGGTTAGAGAGAGCTTTGTAGGTTAGCATTAGAAGTTTGAACTGAATTCTATGGGAGACAGGTAACCAGTGGAGGGATTGACAGAGGGGGACAGCACTGGAAAAGTTAGAGGAGAGGTAGATGAGGCGAGCAGCAGAGTTTAGAATAGATTGGAGGGGAGCTAGTCTGTTTTTTGGCAAACCACAGAGGAGGGTGTTGCAGTAGTCCAGTCAGGATATGACCAGGGAGTGCACTAGCATTTTAGTGGTGACAGGTGAGAGGAAGGGACGGATGCAGGAGATATTTTTGAGTTGGAGACAACAGGAGGTGGCTAGGGAGTGAATGTGAGCTGTGAATGAGAGAGAGGAGTCCAGAATGACGCCCAGGCATCGAGCTTGATGAGTTGCAGTTATTGTAAGATTATTTACAGAAATTGTGGTGTTAGAGAGGAGAGGGGAGTGAGATGGTGGAAAAATGACCAGTTCTGTTTTGTCCATGTTAAGTTTAAGGGAGCGAGATGTCATGAAGGAAGCTGTTAGACAGTCAGGAAGGCGAGTGAGGAGCTAAGAGAGATTCGGGCCAGAGAGGTAGATCTGAGTGTCGTCTGCATAAAAGTGATATTGGAAGCCTAGCGAGGTTATTAGTTGTCCGAGACCAGAAGTGTATATTGAAAAATGTCGGGGTCCTAGGACTGAGCCTTGTGGTACTCCAACAACAGAGGCGGGGGAGAAGAAGTGGTGTTTCACTAAATGTGCGATGAGAGAGATAGGAGGAGAGCCAAGAGAGTGTGAGATCTTGGATTCCAAGAGAAGAAAGAATATTGAGAAGCAGAGCATGGTCGACAGTGTCAAAACCAGATGATAAGTCAAGAAGAATGAGAGCAGAGTAGTGGCCTCAGGCAGGAGGTGATGAGTCATTGTTCCCAGGGGACATACCCAAATGCAGACCCAAACTGGCTGGCAATGAAGGGGTCAATAGGCAGGAGGTGATGAGTCCTTGTTCTCAGGGGACATACCCAAATGCAGACCCAAACTGGCTGGCAATGAATGCTAGATCTAACAAACACAGAAGGTAGGCCTCTATTTCTAAATGCTATTCTTTTCTAGTCTCCCCACCCGGAAGTGAGCAGTCCGGCCAGTGCGGGATGAATCTGGCCAAAGTGAAGGTGGTTCCTCTCCAGGGCCAAGGTCCTACCCTTCCTCTGTAGGTGGCTCAGAGTAGCCACTAGACCTCTCTACAGAGAAGGGGCCTCACCCCATGGGCAGGCAGTCGTACCAAACGTCTGACCCCATACACTCCGATAAGTGACTATGATTTTAGCACACACAGGTACATGCAATTTAAACACAAACGTATTTCCTGCTTCTCTTTTGATAGATGAATATGTAGCGGGTGAAGGTTTGGGAGCACAGAGGGCAGCAGATCAAGGCCATGAGGAACATGGAGAAGGTGGGTGATGTCACACACACATTCTAAGAGTAATTTTGTTACTGTTCAGACATTAGAAGTGAGCCTATTTTAAATGTCTCTACAGCCTCACATCCCGAGCAGTGGCAGGCCCCAGAGCGGAGGGTGGTCCCCGAAGCTCAGGTCACCCACCAGCCAAGTAAGTTTCACATTTTAGATTTTGAGTATGTCGAACATGACATCATCACCAAGAAACCAGAATCCCGAGCCAATGTAATTAGCAGAATGACATATGCCCTCATCCCTTGATTAATTAAGTAGCAAAATGACATATGGCCTAATGACTTTTATGAAACATTATTAATAATTCGATCCACAGCTGTGAAACATGTATTTGCACAACAATATATATATATATATATATATATATATATATATATATATATATATATATATATATTACAGACGCCACACAGGCCAGACTTTCTCAACTCTCCGCGACTGTGTTTCGGCTGGTGGGCCACATCCAGGAGCTGGCTGCTTCGATGGGGACCACTGATGAATAATTATCCGGCGCCTGCCATTGCTTTGTAAATATTTCAATGCTTTTATATTTGTAAATTAAAAAAAAAAAAAAAGGGTTCAAAAAAGGTTAAACTTTTAGCTAACAAAAATCAAAAAAATAAATAAAGCTACAAAATCAAAATAAAAAAGTTTTGAAAGTTAAAAAAAAATGTATTTATAAATTAAAACAAAAACAAAAAACATGTTTCTGTCTTCTTTGATGTCAAACAAATATACATTAAGGCTTGCTTACTGGAAAACGTTCTAAAAAACAGGAATAGCGCAAAAAAGGGAACCGTGAAGGAATTGAGGTAAGCATTAATAGTGCAAAGTGAAGAAAAAGGGAACCGTGAAGGAATTGAGGTAAGCATTAATAGTGCAAAGTGAAGAAAAAGGGAACCGTGAAGGAATTGAGGTAAGCATTAATAGTGCAAAGTGAAGAAAAAGGGAACCGCAAAGGAATTGCGGTAAGCATTAATAGTGCAAAGTGAAAAATAGGGAACCACAAAGGAATTGAGGTAAGCATTAATAGTGCAAAGTGAAAAAAAAGGGAACCGTGAAGGAATTGAGGTAAGCATTAATAGTGCAAAGTGAAGAAAAAGGGAACCGCAAAGGAATTGAGGTAAGAATTAATAGTGCAAAGTGAAGAAAAAGGGAACCGCAAAGGAATTGAGGTAAGCATTAATAGTGCAAAGTGAAAAATAGGGAACCACAAAGGAATTGAGGTAAGCATTAATAGTGCAAAGTGAAAAAAAAGGGAACCGCGAAGGAATTGTGGTAATCATTAATAGTGCAAAGTGAAGAAAATGGGAACCGCAAAGGAATTGAGGTAAGCATTGAAGCAGAAGTGAGTGAGAGAATAGTTAATTTAGATGCGCGGATGCGTGAGTTAGGCCAGATTTCTGTCTGGACGTATATTTTTAGAAA
This sequence comes from Gastrophryne carolinensis, assembly GCA_027917425.1. Classification (NCBI taxonomy): domain Eukaryota; kingdom Metazoa; phylum Chordata; class Amphibia; order Anura; family Microhylidae; genus Gastrophryne; species Gastrophryne carolinensis. The sequence continues at coordinate 526,802,492 of CM051235.1, read as the reverse complement.
GTGGGAATGCTGAATCTAACTGGACTTGTTCTCGTTGGCGTATGCAGCGACGAACAGTAAACAGAAGGCTCCCTATGCAGGCTTTGAATCATGCGTACGCACATACGCCAAAGGAAACAAAATGAAAATTGAACAGAACGAGTCAAAAAAGAAAATGATTTTAGACCTCTCTGAATCAATTCTATAGAGACCATAGAGTCTATTTTTTGTACTACACATCACTAATGCAACTTTAAGACTAAGGCATATCACATTTGGAGTGAAATCACTGGAAAATCTTTACATATATTTGCAGTAGTTTATGTGAAAAAGGGTAATCTTTACTAATCTGGATAAAAGGTTTGGTCAAAACCTATTAACATTTAATGGTAACAAATAAGTATTGTGGGTAGCACTAGATTTGAATAGGTTTTGCATTTAGTTTTATTGTATTTATATAAATAAAAAAATCTGAATTGATGTAAGGAACTATATTTTGCTTTTTTAACACTTATGTGGGATTTTCAGCTTTAGAACTAGCTTGGTTATTATAATATATTACTGCAGCATGTGTAATTATCTTTCAACCCACTGAGCATAACTGTAAGAAATTATGCATAATATAAAGATAAGACAAGAAATTCATGAGGTATTATCTGCATCTTTGGCTGTTATTTGACAGCTGATTATCCTGTGCAGACTGTGTTAAAGATATAAGAAATACATATAGGAAGTATTGCACCTTAATAAAATAAGCGCTGCACAAAGAAATTACCTAGTGTGTTGGAATAAAACGAGTATTTATGACATTCTTTCAGCATGATGCTGGCTGGATCCTGCTGGTCAGTAATTTGCTGTCATAAAAGTAACATCACAAACCTGTTCCTGCATCTCATAGACCCACATCACCAATCAATGTTCTAAATGGCAGACAGGTAGATAGTACAGAATACAGTCAAATTTATAGAGCAATCAGACAAGTGCTTCAAGTTTCAGCTGGGCTAATTTCTCCAAGACATGAAAAAGAGCCTAGTTTAATGTTCTATACATTAGCCCATTCTACACTCAATTTAATCCTAAACAAATGTGGACTTCTAGAATACATTTCTATTAGTAAAGAATGAGATTCCAAGGCCGCCCCTGATGGGGTTTGGTCCACTTTTAGGCTAACATACCCAGAAGTCTGGTTAGGATTGTGACATTTTAACTTTATATTTAAAGATACTATACACACTTTAGAGTGAAAAGTTAGATTTTTCTCTTTTCCTCCCACCCTTTCCAACCAGAGCATGATGGCTTGTTTGCTAACAGAATCTGTAGATAGTGTTTCAATGAAGAGATGACTAGCCATCCCCTCTCCTCCCAGGGGATGGGGGGCTCGAACCCTCTCTTATTCCTTAGGCATTAAAACATACTAGGCAAAAAATGAAAACTGTCACATACAGGGGGGGGGGGGGCAGATCCTGATTGTGGTGTGTGTCAATGTCCACTATTTGTGCTAAAAATTGCTGCTCGTAAATTGTATTAACCCATAGACTGTAAGATCAATTGTAGCTGATCGATTGTTTGAATATGAAGTGTATCTAACTGTATAGTGTAACAAGGGTGAATGACTAACTATGAACTTTAAATGCTACATGATACTTGTGTGTGAGCCAGCAGACGATTGCAAGCTGATTGTATCTGATTGTTTGTCAGCAGTATTGACCAGACTCTTCTCTCTTCTGCAGTGGATCGCCTGTTTCCTGCTTGGATGTGGAGGGGGTGTGTGGTGAACATTATGCTTGCAAGCTAGTAGAGTTTGATCGGATGGTGATTTGGGGTTCCACTAACCCAATTCAATTGTTTGAAGTGTACTTAACAGTGGTGGTGATAGCTAGCTGTACTTGTTTGTGATGTTTCTGGTGTAATTGCTCTCTGTACTGGAAGCAGCCCGCACAAACGTCACAGATGGCTTGGTAAAACAGATGTTAAATGATCAATTTTGTGACAAGAATGGCATACTAGAAAAAGGGAAGTACATTGATATAGTACCATCCAGACAATGGTATGTAGACGAAAAGAGAATACAAATAACCTCTTGCTATTTTTTTCCAACAGTATACATGCGCTTGAGTACAGAAAGGCATATATTAATTATTAGTTGTTAATTATTGTAAATCTATAACAAAATACCTTTTTTTATATATTCTTTATTTTCAAGTTCAAAATTTACAGAACAATCTCAAGCATTTGCTAAAGACTGTGAACCAACAAAAGATATCAAGAATCAACATAATAAAGTGATGACAAACAAGGCTCTGTGTGTGCTCATTCCTATGTCTACCAAAGAGAAAGTGGATGTAGGGTTGTCCCCGATGGTCGAGCCCCAATGCTTATTTTCTGAATGACTGCACCAATCTACGATTCTGTTCAAGTGAGAGGCAGTGTAATACAGTTTGGGGTCAAGTAAGCCCCTACCTTCTGCAGGAAAGAACTGGGAATGTCTATTGGGAGTGCTTACATCAAATACAGAAGATGTGGTAATAGGTTCATTTTTACAGCTTTGCATCTCCCAAACCAGGAGCGTTTCTTAAGAGACCTTGCCTCTGTGTCTTTGATGAAGTTTCGCAGCATGTGGGAAAAATTTGTGGGAATATCTAAGGCCCTTAAAGGTGTCCAACTCTTGCTTCAAGTTAGGGAATGTAACCTTCAGCCATGTCACAAAAAATAATCGTCTGCATATGCTGCAGCTTTGTAGTGGCCAGAGGGAAGTGAGATCCCTTGGATACAAAAAGGGTTCCAGAGTCTTGATGAAAATGAGGGGTGAGAGAGGGCATCCCTGCCTTGTCCCATTTCCGATGCCGAAAGGCAGGCCGTTTACTCTAACTACCACCAAATAGTCCCACTGCACCCTGTCAAAAGCCTTCACAGTATCAGTGTCAAGGAAGATTGCAGGAAGCTTAGTCCTGTGGACTGAGTCTAATAGGTTTAAGACCTTTGCAGTGTTGTCTCTTGCCTCTCTGAATGGCATGAATCCTACCTGGTCCAGGTGAATAATGTGGTGCAAATGTGAGGACAAGCGAGACGGAGGATTTTAGCAAATAATTTCATATCAGTGTTAAGAAGTGAAATTTGCCTGAAGTTGGAGCTAAGGAGTTGTTTAGCGTCCACGACCATGGGCCAGGCACATGGTTGTTGGAGGTGAGTTTGATACCGATGGGGGCATTTTCAGAGAGTATGTAATATTTCCTATTGAGGCAGAAGAGTGCAAGGACACTGAATAGTGATGAATCAAGAACAAATCTATCCTGGAATACATGTTATGCGGTGGGGAAAAATAAATGAAATCTCTGATGAGAAAAAATTTTAAAAAACAAAATCTCCCCCTATGATGAACCTGGCCTCTGCTAAACCAGCCACCCTGTCTAACACCTCCTTCAAAAAGGAGACCTGCCCCACATTTGGCAAGTACAAGTTTACAAGGGTGTATAGCACCGAACGTATCCTCCCTTTGACAAAGAGCCATCTCCCCTCGCCACCACTCAGAGAGCCCACCTCCTCCCAAGGTATGGATGTAAATATGAATATACTCACTCCCCTTGAGTGTGAGTCCAGCGAGTAAATGAAGTAAGAAACTGAAAATACGTTGTTCTTGAGGAAGGGCGAGTTAGCCAATTTGAAGTGCGTCTCCTGCAGAAAGACCACTTGCGTCTTCAGTGCTCTGAGGTTGTTCAGGATCATAGACCTTTATTCAGGAGTTTTCAAACCCTTTACATTGAAAGAAATAAGTTAGTCTCACAAATGGTGGCTGCCAGTAAGAGGCACAGGAACAAAAGTCAGAAAGGAGAGAGTGGTCAGAGTTATGAGACTGGGGAATAGGACAGTATCTAATAGACTATGCAAAGTGGTATCTGGCAGTTGTTGACTTACACTCCTAAAACTCTAACAACAAGAAAAAAAAACAATTACTTGGATCAGAGTTAACACAAGAGGGGCCCTCCCGCGGAGCTCAGCTCGCAGTGAGCCGAACCAGAGGGGAGCGAGCCCATCCAGGCACCAACTTAATTGCATATACACTTAGTGTCGGCTTCCTCCTCTGGGACGAAGACCCACACCAACCTAACTGGGGAAATTTGTCCAATGCTGAACTCGGAGACATCATCTCCTCGATCCTAAGGGCAACATATATCAACTGAGCAACTGATAAAACATGATAAATACGAAAAAGAAAACAGAAGGAAGTGCTACCAGGAGCCTCACAGTACAGTCCCCTAAAGGGGCTGGAGACCTGCCACCCATTAGCCTGTCTGGCCCCAGCAAGATGCCCACCGCCCCCCAGATGAAAGGCACAAAGATCCGTCCCACAGCAGAATATCACACCCCTGGACGACTCACAACCAGCTTGGTTAGTTTTCTGCCAGACCCGTGCCCCCACCTCCAGAACCCAGCGTGGGGAAGCTCCACTGAAGGGGAAAGCCAATTTAATCAGGTGGAAAGGATAGCCCCAGTGGTACAAGGCCCCCGCATTCCTGACCACATCCAAAACAGGTTTCAGCAACTTCCTCATCTGCAGTGTGTGTCTAGAAAGAACCGGTAGGATGCTGATTCTTGCCCCATCAAAGTCAACCAGCCTGTGTCTCCAGGCTATGCTATTTCTTCTTTCAGCTTGTAGAAATGTATCCTGCATATTACATCTATCTGATACTCTAGGTCAGGGTTGCGAGGGCCCTGTGCGCTCTGTCGATCTCAATAGGAGTATCAATGTTTCTATCCAACAGTGTGTGATAATCTGTCTCATGTCCTCTCCTGCAGATGCCTCTGGGATACCTCTCAGCTGCAAGTTGTTCCTTCGATGCCTGTTCTCCAGGTCATCATGCTGTAGTTGGAGCTGCAGGATCTGCATGTTCTGTGCATCCTAATGTGCCGATAAAGAGACTATCGCTGCGTCACTGGATGTTTAGTTAGTTGAGATCTTGGAGTCGAGCACCTGGATTAGGCCCCGTACCTCTGCTATGTGCTTCTTGTATGCTGTTTCATAGTTTCAGGCCACTTCTTGGCCACTCCTATTTTTTTTCCATGATTTTGTTTCTGCTGATAATACAAATATGTGTCATCAATGAAATGCTGGGACCTGAATTACCTTGACCTTCAGTGACTTTTAGCACACTGAAGAATTCCTGTTGTTTTGATGGCATTTTTTTAAAACTCTTTTTAACTACTGATAATGTGGTTATGTGGGAGCAATGAAATGCCACACAATTGCCTTGACCTTGACCTCAAGGCCCAAGCATCCTTCCGTGATAGAACAATGGGGTTGATTCAGAACCTGATGAGAAAACTCACTTCTTTTTAGGAGAGAAAATTGCCATTTACATTTATTGTCTATCTTGGGGCTGATTGAGAGTCAGGTGAAAATGTTCACCGGTAGACAATGAAACTGAATGGCACTTTTATCTCCTAAAAATAGTAGTGAAATTCTAACCAGGCTCTGAATTTACCTCAATGAAGGAATCCCATGCTATTGATCCCAAATTTCCAACTGTTAGCAGAAAGGTATTTTTTCTTCTCCAAATTTCAATATTCCAACATCCCTAACCTAGACCAACAACCTCCCCAAAACACACATATCTGTATGTATGATACTGAATTATTGTCAGCACTTACTTTTGTTCCTGCATCCAGTAAAAGCTGAAGCACCACTTCACAGATTTTCTCCTAGTAGTGGCCATTTCCCAGCATTCCAGCTGTGCTGTTGCCTGAAACAGCAGCAGGAAAATTCATATTTGCAGGTGGCCTGCGGCTTCATGGGATGCCATCTTGTTTTTAAAATTGGCTACAGCAGGAGACAAAAAGGTAATTTTTTTATGAGCAGCAATCTGAATTGCCCTGGGGCAATGCATATGACATGGCCTCCTTTAACTCGTTTACTTCCTCCTGCTGCTCTGTGGTCTCCCCTGACTCTTCTACTTCCTCCGCCTCCTCTGTGGCCTACAACTCTAAAATTTCTTCCTAGGCCAGCTTATGTTCCTCATTTTACTCCTTATCCTTCTCTTGGCCCACCTTTACTTCCTCCAATTTTCCATTTTAAATTGGGCCTTCAAACTTAAACAAATATTCAGGTGCAGGCATATCAGAAGGCATTTAAGCTCCTCTTTGCCATAATTTATGATACTAAAGGTAAAAATATAAAGACAAGAATAAACTAGGTGTCAGCTTCTAAACATTAAAAGTGTCTACTGTATCAATAGCTTTAAATCAACAAAAAATACTGAGTGATCATTAGTGATGAGCAGGTTCGGCAGCCAAGCTTCGGTCCAGCAATGGGTGAAACCCACAAGGTGCCCCCGCCGCCTTTCAGCAGTTAAGTGGAGAAAATCAGAGAGGAGCATATAAAAGAACTGGTGAGCCAGCAGTATGTCAGCCTGAGGAAGTGGAGGATACTCATGGAACGCGTGGCTTATTCTGGTGGTAGGCAGTGGGGAGAACCTGGTGATCATTTGTGATTTGTGAATCTGGTTGCACATCATGTTATAGAGTGGTGTGACTATTTATTATAATTGAATTGGCATTGCTGTTATTGTTGTTGACATCTTTGCTGCTACTATTGTTCTTGCTGCTGTAGTTCTCTGCTGCTATTGCACATATTTTGAGATATGAAATACTAGATAAGAATTTGTGAGTGATTTGCTAATATTATATATATATATATATATATATATATATATATATATATATATATATATTTATATTTATATATAGGTATTTATATTTGTTTGGGTTATTTACTCACCTTTTCTTTTTTTTTTCACTTACACACTTTTACTACGGCACATAGGGGGCTTTATTGTTTGTTTAAATATGCAGCTTTTGAGTTAGGATTCTAATGGCTAATAGATGTTGGTCTCTCCCCACCACCTATATACCTGTCTATGCTTTTATGTCCTGTATGTTCTGTGTTTATACGTTCGTAACATGTCTGGGTGTTTGTGTTTTTTGGCATTTTTTTGATTAAATAAAATTGTATATAGAGTAGGATAATTGTGTGCCTCCCTTCTTGGTGTTGTTCTCTATTGGTATTGCGGATGCAATCTTTGGAGTGACACTTTTAGGCTTATGTATAGGATATTTAGGGGGGTTGTGCAAGCTTTTGTATGGTATTGAGCAACAGTTGAGGTATGCTTTAACCTGTTTTTGTTGATGCACCCCTGTGTGCAAGGTAATTTTGTTTAATATTTTCTTTTTGAATTTTTCTTTTGGGATTAATTTTTGATTATTATTACCTATGTGATTCTCACTACACATTTTAGCTAAGGTTGTGGATATTGCTTATTCTTTTGTGTTTTTTAAAAATTGTTCGGATATGATGTCTTTTCTTTGGAAACATTGGAGTCGGCTCTTATGAATCAAAAAAATTTGTGTCCAAGACCTCAATGGGGACTTGAACTTTGGAGCCTATAAATGGCTGTAAAATGGGGCCGGCAAAGGCTAGAGGGCTGGAAATCTAGGGGAACACCAGGACGAGAAATATATGCATAAATAAAAAATTTTTTTACATGTGTCAGAAGTCAAATTGGGGGGGTAACACCAGGGAGATTGTCCTGTACAAAATGGGCTAGGGAAAGTACCCCAAATCATCACAAAAAACTAAAAAAATAAAGAAATACACAGATAAATAAATACATTATTATTGTTTATTTATATAGCACAATCATCTTCAGTAGTGCTTCACAATGTATAATTACAGACCAGGTAAAATATATAGTATAAGGACCGATGCAATAGGAAACAGAGCCTGGTACTTGCGAAATTACAGTCTAAAGGATAGGAGTAGAGTGGAGAAAAAAGGGGAGTGATCACAAGTGGTGACAGAGCTTGAGTTTGGCAGCATGTGCCCGGAGAGGGTTGGAGGAGTTGCTTAAACCAGATTATATGCTTGTCTGACTATCTGAGTTTTGAGGGCACTTTTAAAGGCTTGGAGTGATGGAGCGTGACCGATTGAGCGGGGCACTGCAATATATACATATCTCAATTAATAATAAAATCAATAAATAAATATCTGGTGCAATGTTTGTAGCATATTCTTGTATGCCCCAATGCCACTTCCCACCATGCCCAGGCACTGGTCACTTAAAATCTGGCTCAAAGGATCTCCCTAGCCAGATCTCCAGAGGGAAAACAGTTTATAATCTCTGCTCCATGTCCATGGCCAGGCACCTGCAAAGAAACAAAAAATAAAAAATAAAGAATATTAAATCATTAAAATTCAAAAACTGGAAGGCCCATTTTCCAGGGTGGGTTGTTGGACCAATAGCAGCCAGCCAATTGACACGTTTGGAGGCTTCTGAGGATTTGTCCTCACTGCAGGGTGGAGAATGCACCATTTTCACGGCAGCATGGCGGGAAATGAGTGGTGTGGGAAGAGCGTGGAGCCCAGAGACTAGCATAACTATAACATAAATTGCAAAGCAAACACAAAATAAATTGCAAAGCAAACAGTAAAACATTGTTAGCATTATTATTGTTATATATTTTTCTTTTTTTAATCCCTCCCCTCCCTTTTTTTTCTCTGGGGCAAGCGGGAACCAAGGTTGTCAAAGGCCTTCAACAATTCATAGACATAAATATGGAAATCATCATCAAACTTGATGAAGTACACTTAAGGTCTGGCTTCCACTTGATGAATTACCATGCCAGTCCTTTGTGAGCCATCTTCTTTGGCATATTCCACTTGCTTACCAACTAGACTGTCTACAACCTGTCCTAGCTCTCTTTTCACTGGAGGAGAATCATTAGAGTAAGACATCTCCTTCTCCTTATAGCCATTTAAAAGCGTATACATGTACAGAACACGGTCTTGTCATATGTTATATAATATAAAAAATATAAATTACATGGGTTCATGTGTTCTCAGGCACCTGCAAAGCAAACACAACAACACTATTAGTATTATTAAAAGTTATATAAAAATATGCATTAAAAAAATTAAAATTAAAAAAACAGGAAGGCCCATTGTCCCAGGTGCCAGTCCACTCCACTTGTAGCTTAGAGGGTGGGTTGCTGGAATGACAACAGTCAGCCAGTTTGGAGGCTACGAAAGAGGACTCTTCCTCACAGCAGGGTGGCACCCAGCGCAGATTACTGAAGTGTGGCTATTGGGATGCAGAGGATCAGACGACTTCTCTTTGACTCAGGCCAGCCTGGATTACATGAGCCACTACATGCTCCAGTGTCTGCGGACTGAGTTACCCCCCTGGTCAAACACAATCTAGTGGATGCACTATTGGCAGAGTTCCCAGCTAAATTTGAGAGCTCAGTGGTGGCACGAGGCTGAGGAGGAGAGGGAAGACACCGGTCATTTCAATGCTTTAACACTAGTAACTGACGGTAGGGAAATCTGTGTACAATGTTAATCACCAAGGACCTGCAAAGCAACCAGAAAAACATTTGTTGCATGCAAGCATTATTAAATTACTTGCCTTTGAAATGTTCCCATTCCGGCTACTAGAGCTTTGTGGATAATGGGTATGCTAGGGATGTGGTAGAGGAGCAAAAGGTTTTTGTTAGAGACCTGGAAAGAGACACCCTGATAACTTGAAAATCTGATAGGGGAAGGAGAACTGCCCAACTGGATTTTTTGACCAGCTTTAATACACAATACAAATATATTAAACACCTAATGGACAAACATTGGCATATCTTAAAGCTTGATGCTACCTTGTGCCTGTCTTACCAGATCGACCAATGTGTCATCTTTCAAAAAGCTAATCTTAAAGATCTCTTGACTAGGAGTTACGTCGATCCACCTCGACCGGTAACTCTAATTAAGTCCTTTCTGGATAAAAGGACTGTAAAGTGCCATAGGGTCTCTAAGTTCATCTCCTGCTATTTGAAGTATGTGATTTACCTGATATGGCATCTCTGCCACCTCCTATATGTGGGGAGAAGCACCCGTGAGTTGAAAACTAGAATACATGAACATATTTACAACATAAGGCGGGGCTAAGATTTACATAGTCTTTCGGCCCACTTTAAGGATGTTCACTCTAGCGACCCTGGTCTGATATAATTTATGGCCATTGAACAGATCGATCAACACTAGCGCGGTTCAAATCTATGCCGAGAGATTTCCCAACGAGAGGGAAAGTAGATTTATGAGCTTGACAAGTTAACGGCAGCCAGCTTTGATTTCCACAGTTTTATCGATACCTCAGAACTTTTTCAATTTTTTCAAATTTTTATGTTGATTAATTATTTTATTATCTGGATGTTTATACTGGCAATTTTAATATGTCAGTTTTATAGTCACAGTAGGCATTTTTTAATTATTTTTAACAAGTTCTCAATTCTCATAGTCGGCCCCGCTTTTGGTTCATTCAGAGCCCGCCCCGTCTGCATAAGGATAGTGCAAAACAGATTTATGGCGCTGCTCCCCAGTTACAGACATTCCTCCGCATCAGACCACAAGTAAGTATTGAGGAAATGCATTACGTAAAACTTAAACTTTTAACTTTTAATAGTATTCCTAGGATAATATATATGTGTTCAAAATGCTTATATGGTTTCCTCATGCTGCTGCCAACTACAGGATGTTTCATTCAGGCACTATGTGGTCTCCATATGTTGCTGCCAACTCCAGGGTGGGTCATTGGGCCACTATATGGTCTTTTCATGCTGATGCGAACTCCAGGGTGTGTTATTCAGGCACTATGTGGTCTCCCCTTGCTGCTGTCAACTCCAGGCAGTTTTTTTCAGGCAATATATGGTCTCCGTATGCTGCTGCCAACTCCAGGGTGTGTCATTCAGACACTATATGGTCTCCTCTTTCTGCTGCCAACTCCAGGTTGTGAGATTCAGGTAATATATGATCTCCTCATGCTGCTGCCAACTCCAGGATGTGCCATTAAGGCAATATATGCTCTCATGCTGCTGCCAACTCCAGAGTGTGGATTTCGGGCAATATATGGCCTCTTCATGCTGCTGCCAACTCCAGGGTGTGTCATTCAGGCACTATATGGTCTCCTTATGCTGCCACAATTCCATGATGTGTCATTAAGCCATTATATGGTCTTCTCATACTTCAACCAACTCCAGGGTGTGTCTTTCAGGCATTACATGGTCTCCTTATGCTTCTGCCAACTCCAAGTTGTGTCATTTAGGCAATATAATGTGCTGCTGCCAACTCCAGGGTGTGTCATTCAGGCAATATATGGTCTCCACATTCTGCTGCCAACTCTAGAGTGTGTATTTCAGCAATATATGGCCTCTTCATGCTGCTGCCAACTCCAGGGTGTGTCATTCAGGCACTATATGGTCTCCTTTTGCTACTGCCAACTCCAGGGTGTGTCATTCAGGCTGTCACGATACTGGTGAATACTGCTGGAGTCCAATGGCAGAGACTAGGCCAAAGCGCAGAAGGTCAAAGTCCAAACAGGGAAGCAGATCAAAGCGGAGTCAAAGTCCAATCCGGGTCAGCAACAGGGAAGCAGATCAAAGCGGAGTCAAAGTCCAATCCGGGTCAGCAACAGGGAAGCAGATCAAGCGGAGTCAAAGTCCAATCCGGGTCAGCAACAGGGAAGCAGATCAAAGCGGAGTCAAAGTCCAATCCGGGTCAGCAGGTAGCAAGGATTTGCAGGGTAAACCGCAAGTGGAGGAACAAACCGGAGAGTAAGTTCCAGGCCAGAGAACTGCACAAGCAGGAAGTCTAACACAATACTCAAGCACTGAGCAACAGGCCTGAGAGGTTTATATATATGACAGGAAGTAAGATGGCACCCAGCTGAGACACAATCCGCCATCTTAACTAAGGGAAAACTTAAGGGAAACATTCCAACTAGACAGACGTAACAAAGCTATTCCTGACATTACTCCCACCTCAACAGCGGCCTCTGGACGTGACCTGCCTCGGCCTCCCAGGATGTCTTTGGTGAAACTGTCTGATCAGTCGGGAGCATTAATATTACTCACAGGTTCCCAAGAATTTTCTTCAGGCCCATAACCTTGCCACTTAATGAGGTATTGTAATTGGTTCCTAAAGATTCTAGAGTCCAAGATTTCCTCTACAATAAACTGTTCTTGCCCATCTACCTCCACTGCATCGGGAGGAGAAGGAATACGTTCTGGAAAAGGGTTGAGCACAACAGGTTTTAACAGAGACACATGAAACACAGGATGAATCTTCATGGACTGTGGGAGTTGAAGCTTAACAGCTACAGGACTAGTAATCCTGATAATCTTATAGGGCCCAATAAATTTCTGTCCCAGTTTTGGTGAAGGCAACTTGAGTCTCAAATTTCTGGTGGAAAGCCATACTTTATCTCCCACTTTAAACATTGGTGCTGGCCTACGAAATTTATCTGCCGCCTTCTTGTAATTTTCTTGAGCCTTCTCCAACGTTGTCTTGATTAGTTTCAAATTTTGCTGTAATTTAGAGATCCTTTCCGCAACTGCAGGCATAGGTAAAACAGCAGGGTTTGCAAAGAAAGGAGTTTGCTTAGTGGAGGCATTTTGGGAGTTATTGTAGGAGAACTCAGCCACCGGAAGCAGATCGACCCAATCATCTTGTAAATGACAGATATAGCATCGTAAGTACTGTTCCAGGGTCTGATTTGTGCGCTCAGTTTGTCCATTAGTTTGTGGGTGAAAGGCGGTTGATAAGTTAACCTGAATATCAAGTGCTGAACAAAAACTCCGCCAAAATTTTGACGTAAACTGTACCCCACGATCCGAGATGACTTCATCAGGAACTCCATGAAAACTAAACACATTCTGAACTACAAGGTCAGCAGTGTCTTTAGCGGAAGGTAGGCCGGTACATGGAATGAAGTGTGCAGCCTTGGTGAGCCGGTCAACTACAACCAGAATTGTATTTTGTCCTTTAGAGGTAGGTAGATCTACTATAAAGTCCATGGAAATGGAACCCCAGGGACGAGAGGGGATCGGCAAAGGCTGTAACAAACCCAAGGGTGAAGAACGTGGAGTCTTGCATCTAGCACAAACGTCACATGACAATACATATTTTCTTACGTCCTGTTGATAATTGGGCCACCAAAAGAAACGAGATAGGAATTCCTGTGTCTTCTGCACTCCCTTGTGACCAGCAATCTTAGAATCATGGACTAGCTTTAGAATTTTCAATCTTACTGTTTCGGGTATATATAGCTGCTGCCCATGGATCCACGTCTTGTTCTTAAGCGTTAAGTGCACCTCATCAGATGGTTGAGACAGCAAGGAATCGGTGTTATAGGCCTCTTTTATCTCTTCCAGCAAGTCCTTATTTTGGATTACTCCAATAAAATTAGACTCAGGAACAATAGTTTTGGGTGGAATAATAGAAGTGGAATCTTTGGAAAAAATTCTAGATAGAGCATCCGCTTTGCCATTACGAGATCCAGGCCGATACGAGATTACAAAGTTGAATTGGTTGAGAAAAAGACTCCAACGAGTTTGGCGAGGAGATAGACACTTGGCTGATCTAACAAACTCCAAGTTACGGTGATCAGTTAGAACAATTATTTGCTGTGAGGTTCCTTGAAGGAGATGCCTCCATTCTTTAAATGCTGCAATGATGGCCAACAGTTCTTTATTACCCACATCATAATTCTTCTCAGCGGGTGATAAACGGCGAGAGAAAAAGGCACAGGGATGCAATAACCCCTTGTCTCCTGTTCTCTGAGACAGAATAGCCCCTATAGCACAGTCTGAAGCATCTACTTCCACAATGAAGGCGCATTCTGGGTCGGGATGGATTAGCACTGGGGCTGTAGTGAACTTGGACTTTAGGAGACAAAAGGATTCTTGTGCTTGAGGAGACCAAGCAAAGGCATGTCCTTTCTTAGTCAACTGTGTAATAGGAGTTATGATCTCCGAGAAATTCCTAATAAAACGTCTATAAAAATTGGCAAAACCTATGAAACGTTGAACATCCTTTATGTTTTTTGGAGTAGGCCAGTCTACTATTGCTTTAATCTTGCTAGGGTCCATGTGTAAACCACGGGGTGAAATTATATAACCCAGAAATTGTATTTCAGTTTGATGAAAATCACATTTTTCAATTTTAATGTAGAGTTGATTCTTCCTTAGACGATCCAGAATCAATTTCACATGTCTCTGATGTTCTTCCATAGAGTTGGAAAAAATTAAGATATCATCCAAATAGACGACTACAAACTGGTCCAAAAGATCTCTGAAGATATCATTGACAAGATGTTGGAAGGTAGCAGGGGCGTTGCAAAGACCAAAAGGCATCACGAGATATTCATGATGTCCATAACGTGACCTAAACGCTGTCTTCCATTCATCTCCGGGTCTTATACGGACCAAGTTATAAGCGCCACGCAAGTCTAACTTGGTAAACACCTTTGCATGTCGTACTCTCTCCAAGAGCTCAGGAATCAATGGTAGAGGGTAGCGGTTCTTGATTGTAATTTTGTTAAGTTCCCTGTAGTCAATGCACGGCCTTAGAGAACCGTCCTTTTTTTTGACAAAGAATATGGGAGCCCCCACAGGTGAAGAAGATGGGCGAATGAACCCCTTAGCCAGGTTTTCTTCTATGTAGTCCTTGAGGGCTTTTAGTTCGGGGTCTGCCAAAGGGTAAATGTGTCCAAAGGGTATAGGTGCACCAGGAAACAATTCTATGGGACAGTCATAAGATCTATGTGGGGGAAGCTTGTCGGCATTTTGTTTTTCGCACACGTCCGCATAGTCCTTGTATACAGAGGGTAATTCTACCATTTTATTATTTTCAACTGGTTCCTTAGAATCTTGTTCAGAGTACCCTGTCGAAAGACCATCTTCCCCAGGGAAGCTTATTTCTTTAGTTTCCCAGTTGATGACAGGGTTCTGTGCTTGCAACCATGGTAGGCCTAAAATTACAGGAAAATGTGGAGACGAGATCAACAGGAAAGAGAGGACTTCACAGTGCTGGGGTGTTATAATGACCTCAAGTGGCTCCGTCTCTTGATCCACAGGCCCTGAGCTCAGTGGAGATCCATCTACGGTTTCCATTACCAAGGGTGAGAGTTTTTTGTTAAATCTGACCCCATGCTTTTGGGCAAAAGAAAGGTCCATGAAATTGCCACTAGCCCCAGAGTCCACCATAGCAGAGGCAGAAATCCACTGAGAATTAGTCAGAAACTTAATGGGAAGAAAGCAATGGGAGTCTTTATTTTCTTTCTTAATATGAGGGGCCACCGATGAGATGGAATGGATAACTGCTTCCTCAGATAATTCTGTTTCGGAAACAATTGATTCTCTGTCCGAAAAGTCAGGATCCATAATAGCTGCTACCAATCTCCGAGGGCGGCTAGGGCAGTTGATAAGGAAGTGGTCAGATTTTCCGCAGTAGAAGCATAAGCTTTCCCGGAGCCTGTGCTCTCTTCTGTCAACGCTTTCACGCCTTAGTATGGAATCTACTTGCATCGGCTCACTGCCCGATTCTCTTTGAATCTTTCCTTGCGGTTCCTTAGAAATAGCTACAGGAAAAGAAGGGTACTGCTTAGTATCAAAATTCAAGGTAGCCCATTTCTCTTGTCGTCGTTCAGATAGTCGGGTGTCAATTCTAATACAATGGTTAATAAAGTCGTCTAAGCCTAAAGGGGCCTCTGCACGGGCAAGTTCGTCTTTTAATGTGCTGGAAAGTCCTTTCCTAAAAAAAGACATTTTCGCCGCGTCATTCCAATCAGTGTCGATAGCCCACCTCTTGAACTCCATAGCATACTCGGTGACGGGGCGTCTGCCTTGGCGCAAAGTTAGTAGTGCTGCTTCAGCTGTAGCACCTCGATTGGGATCATCAAACATTTGACTCATGGCGTTGATGAAGTCTTCAAGGTTGTTCAGCCGGGGGTCTTGGGTCTCAATTAATGGACTAGCCCAGGCTATGGCTTTATGTGTCAGCAACATGATGATACACAGGACTTTAGACCGGTCAGTAGGAAACTGGGTTGGGTTTGCATCAAAGTATAGCCTACATTGATTGAGGAATCCCCTGAATTTGTCACGGTCTCCGCCAAATCTGAACGGTGGCAACTTAGGACTCATGGCAGGCACGGAAGTAGGTAGTACAGAAGCTTGGGCCTCCAAGTGAGCCATCCGGTCAGATAATGTCTGCACCGTCCCACGTAGCTCTTGAATTGTTTGTCCATAAATATGGACATTGTGGGAAGTCTGTCCTTCAAAGGCATCATATTTGTTTTTCAACGTCTGCATCTCGGCGTGCATATTAGCCAGAGTAGACTGCAGCTGGTTAATGCGAACCTCCAAACACCCAGTCCCAGCGGACTCCATTTTTGGCTTGAGTATCCTGTCACGATACTGGTGAATACTGCTGGAGTCCAATGGCAGAGACTAGGCCAAAGCGCAGAAGGTCAAAGTCCAAACAGGGAAGCAGATCAAAGCGGAGTCAAAGTCCGATCCGGGTCAGCAACAGGGAAGCAGATCAAAGCGGAGTCAAAGTCCAATCCGGGTCAGCACAGGGAAGCAGATCAAGCGGAGTCAAAGTCCAATCCGGGTCAGCAACAGGGAAGCAGATCAAAGCGGAGTCAAAGTCCAATCCGGGTCAGCAGGTAGCAAGGATTTGCAGGGTAAACCGCAAGTGGAGGAACAAACCGGAGAGTAAGTTCCAGGCCAGAGAACTGCACAAGCAGGAAGTCTAACACAATACTCAAGCACTGAGCAACAGGCCTGAGAGGTTTATATATATGACAGGAAGTAAGATGGCACCCAGCTGAGACACAATCCGCCATCTTAACTAAGGGAAAACTTAAGGGAAACATTCCAACTAGACAGACGTAACAAAGCTATTCCTGACACAGGCACTATGTGGAATCCTCTTGCTGCTGCCAACTCCAAGATGTGTCATTCAGGCAATATATGGTTTCCTCATGCTGAAGTTGCTGCTGTCTCCTTGTGCTGCTCATGCTGCTGTCTCCATGTGCTGCTGCCAACTCCAGTGTTGTCTTTTAGCCAATATATGGATCCTCTTGCTGCTGCCCTCTTGCTGGATCCTCTTGCTGCTGCCCTCTTGCTGCTGCCAAATCCAAGATGTGTCATTCAGGCAATATATGGTTTCCTCATGCTGGAGTTGCTGCTGTCTCCTTGTGCTGCTCATGCTGCTGCCAACTCCAGAGTTTGTCATTCAGGCACTTTGTGCACTCCTCTTCATGCTGCCAACTCCAGGGTGTGTCATTCAGGCAATATATGGTCTCCTCATGCTGCTGCCAACTCCGGGGTGTGTCATTAAGGCAATATATGGTCTCACCATGCTGCTGCCAACTCCAGGGTGTGTATTTCAGGCAATATATGATCTTCTTATGCTGTTGCCAACTGCAAGCTGTGTCTTTCGGCCAATATATGGTCTCCTTATGCTGCTGCCAACTCCAGGGTGTGTCACTCAGGCACTATATGGTCTCCTCATGCTGCTGCCAACTCCAGGATGTGTCATTCAGGCAATATATGGTCTCCACATGCTGCTACCAACTCCACGGTGTGTCTTTCGGCAAATATATGGTCTCATCATGCTGTTTCTAAATGCAGATTGTGTCATTCAGGCACTATTTGGGCTCTTCATGCTGCTGCCAACTTCATGTGTGTCTTTCAGGTGATATATGTTCTCCTTATGCTGCTGCCATCTCCAAGGTGTATCTTTTGGCTAATATATGGTCTCCTCATGCTGCTGCCATCTCCTTGCTGTGTCATTCAGGCACTATCTGCTGCTGCCAACTCTAGGGTGTGTCATTCAGGCACTATGCAGTCTACTATTGCTGCTGTCAACTCCAGGGTGCTTCTTTCAGGTAATATATGGTCTCCTTATGCTGCTGCCAACTCCAGGGTGTGTTATTAAGGCACTATATGGTCTCCTCATGCTGCTGCTAACTCCACACTGTGTCATTGAGCCACTATGTGGTCTCCTCTTGCTGCTGCCAACTCCAGGGTGTGTCATTCAGGCAATATATGATCTCTGTGTCTTTCGGCCAATATTTGGTCTCCTTATGCTGCTGAAAAACTCCAGGGTATGTCATTCAGGCAATATATGGTCTCCTTATGCTGCTGCCAACTCCAGGGTGTGTCTTTTGGCCAATATATGGTCTTCTCATGCTACTGCCACCTCCGTGCTGTGTCATTCAGGCACTATCTGCTGCTGCCCAACTCTAGGGTGTGTCATTCAGGCACTATATGGTCTCCTCATGCTGCTGCCAGGGTGTGTCTTTAAGGCAATATATTGTCTCCTTATGCTTCTGCCAACTCCTGGTTGTGTCTTTCAGGCAATATATGGTCTCCTATGCTGCTGCCAACTCCAGGGTGTGTCATTCAGGCAATATATGGTCTCCTCATGCTGCTTCCACCTCCACGCTGTGTCATTGAGCCACTGTATGGTCTCCCTATGCTGCTGCCAAATTCATGGTGTGTCTTTTAGGCAATATATGATCTCCTCATGATGCTGCCAACTCCAAAGTGTGTCATTCAGGCGCTATATGGTCTCCTCTTGCTGCTGCCACCTGCTCACTGTGTCATTCAGCCACTAAATGCTGCAGCCAAGTCCACACTGTGTCATTCAGCCACTTTATGGTCTCATTACACGTATGCCACTTCAAGGCTCTGTCATTGACCCATTCTGCACAAGTGATTCTAATAACAACGCCTCTGATCTGCATGTCATACTGCATTACAGTATTATTTAACGAACTCAGCGAGGACCCTATGCATGTTACAGCAAGGCAAAATGTTCTACAATCCTATTGAGGCTCTCGATAGGCCAGAAATAGCTGTTTTAATAGCAATTCACCACGAATAAATTCATATCGTTTAGATTTTTTCCGGGAAATTTGGCGAATTGGTCAAATTGAATTTTTCAAAACTTCACTAATCTATACTGTTAATGTTGTACTATTCTGGTCCAGTGTGAGATGGTTCTCAACTCAAGATGCTCAACAGTTGTTTTCTTTTCTTTGTATCTGGTGCTGGAGTTGCCTTTTTAGAATTCTCAACAAATGTATATGGAGAAGTCACTTTAAATATTTAATTATTAGCTTATATTTTTTACAATTCTGAGAAATGTCCTGTTTCTTCTGTATCACTGTCCATTTGATTCAACAATGAAGGATTGTATAGCGCCTTTCTAGAAAATAAGTACCTTGTCGCCCAAATTCTATCTATAAATGCAGACAATATTTGTATGCTCACTGGTTGGCAAACATTTTGTTCACAATAATTTATAATAACATATCTTTGGTTTTTGAAGTCTTTCATAGAGGTTCTCCATCACTTCTTTTATGACACTGGTAACAGCAGTTTCTCTGCTGTTGGAAGTCCTGGTCTTTCTTGACATTTGTTGTTTTACAGGGCTACGGTTTTTGGCTTGTGTTAGGGTGCTATAGCTAAGTACATCTTTCACAGATCCTTGCCATCTTGTTTAGCTTTTTGTTTGAACATCTTTGCTATTTTTATAGTACCTACTTTACTATTGCCTTGACTGTGATATGGAGATGAAATGTTAAAACTTCCATTCTATAGAAAACTGTGAAAACTCAGCTGAGCAAAACAATTTTCTATATCTATTAAAACACACTTTGGAGCATTCTATCATTGTTTTCAAGAAGTCATCAGTGACTACATTTCCCATAAATAAGAAACAGCTATTAAGTAATCTTGCCCTGACAAGGAAAATAAGTTAATGTATTGCTTCAGTGCAGAGTAGGCAATTTGTGATTATCATTAGTGATGAGCAGAGTTCAGATCCATGCAGAATTTTGAGGTTTGGGTCCTCAATCTCGAACATAGATTTCCTTCCTCTCCCTCCATTGGCTCGGTGGGACACGTGACCCTGTCATATAAAAGGCAGGATCTGACTTTGCAGTAGATAGGGGCATGCTGCTGGCTGCTGTTGAGTTTCAGATTTTTCAGGACAATATTTAGTCAGGGTTAGTGAGTGAGGGCTAGATAGGTGTGGTGTCAGCACTGCCATTTAAAAATCACTTCTTGTCACAACTGGGGTGTGTGTACAACTTGCTCTAAGCACTGGGGTGTATCATGTTATCTCACAATTTGCTATAAGCACTGGGGAATAACCTGTTATCCGACAACTTGCTCTAAGCACTGGGATGTAACCTGTTTTCCCACACCTTGCTGTAACCACTGGAGTGTACCCTGTTATACTACAACGTGTTCTAAGTACTGGGGTGAGTGTACCCTGTTATACTACAACTTGTTCAAAGAACTGGTGTGTACCCTGTTATACTACAACTTGCTCTAAGCACAGATGTGTATCCTGTTATCCCACAACTTCCTCTAAGAACTGGGGTGTATCCTATTATCCCACAACTTCCTCTAAGCATTGGGATGTGTATACCATGTTATCCCACAATTTGCTCCAAACACTGGGGTGTGACCTGTTATCCCACAACTTCCTCTAAGCGCTGGGGCATGTGTAGCGTGTTATCCCACAACTTGCTACAAGCACTGGGAATAACCTGTTATCACCCAAATTGCTCTAAGCACTGGTGTGTACCCTGTTATACTACAACTTTCTCTGAGCACTGGGATGTGTGTACCCTATTATACTACATCTTGTTCTAAGCACTGATGTGTACCTTGGTATCCCACAACTTGCTCTAAGGCCACCTTAACTGCTGGTGTCTAGCAATGCAAATAGCAGCAAATAAGGGATAGGTAGGTGGTGCGTCTGCTGCTGGTAATGGGGCTAGTGCTCCTATGGTGGCTGCTGCTGCAGTGCAAACAGTTACACGGGTTTGGAGTGCATTTTTGTAAACCCCAATACTGCTGGCAGAGTATTGAGGCCTGAACAAATTGAGACAGTTGCAGATTACATATTACATTATTTTATATTTTACAGTGCTACCAGTTCTATGGGATTGTCTTCCACCTTCTCCACTGCTGCCAAGAGTGAATAGCCCCCCCCCCAATAAAATCTGCAAGGCTGTCCCAGCCAAAAGTCACAACTGCTCTATGATGATACACCTGGCTGGTATACCATTGGAAATCCATCTACCCCTGCCCCAGTTGCAGACCTAGGGCTCATTGATGTCCTAGAGCTTCTGTGGGAGACTGAAGATATGGCAAGCATACCATCTCAGGATGCCCTGGATTATGATGAGACCCAAGTGTCGACTACTGCAGCCTTCTTCAATGTTGAGGCTGATAGTGAGGCTAGCAGGGAGGAGTGGGTGGAAGATGATGCCAGAGAGGATGATAAGGTCCTAGACCCAATACGGACTATAGCCAGACGAAGAGGGAGAAGGGTGTCAGCGGTCAGCCCATTGCTGCTGCTGCCCAGCACGCATAGGGAGTGAGTACGCCAAGGCAGGCTCACAGGATCTGATCAACATGGCAAACAGTCCACAGCAGACAAGACAGAGGTCGTTTGCAAGCTGTTGCAACAGTGGCGGAAGCGAGGGAAAACTGACAATCATATCTGCACCTCGTGTATGACCAGGCATCGGCAAGCAAAACATGAGCTGCAGTGGCAGAACCACCAGAAAAACCTGCATACACCTGGAAGTTAACAACAACAGCAGCAAGGAATCTACTGCCTTCTCAACTGCGTGTACCTGGGCTTATCAGGGTTATCCTCTTTACCCACCTTCTCTACTACCACTCACAACTGTATCAGTACATCCTGTGCTAGACTATTTAAAGAGGTAATTTAATTGAGCATGATAAAAGATGGTCTCTCTCTGTGGTTTGACCTGAGGCTCCACACATGCTTCTCCCAAAGACCTTCTTGAAGGAAATTGACAGATTTTGGTGTTTTGCCTTTTTTCTCTTTTGGAATGTAAAAATACCATTTTGTGAAATACTCACCTGTAAAATGGGTATTATAAGTATGTCACACACCCCGCTTCAGATAACCATAACAACTGGGTAATACCAACCTGAAGAGGCGTTCCTTGCAGAGATGATAGTAAAAAAGGAAGCCCCTCCCTGATCCATAAATACCTGGGACCTCCCACTCATCCCCCAGTGTATACATAAGCAGTAAGAAAGGGACCAGGAAGAGGCAAAAGAAAACCAAACAAAGTTCACAATATAAAGGATCCCAAATACAAAACAAGGGCGGGTGAAGCGGGGTGTGTGACATACTTATAATACCCATTTTACAGGTGAGTATTTCACAAAATGGTATTATTCTAAGTATGTCACACACCCCGCTTCAGATAACCATAACAACTGGGACATCCAAAAGCAGTGTCCATAAAAGGGCGGGGATCCAAAACAAGGCAACAATGCACCACTTAAACCACAACAGTTTGCAGGACTGTACGGCCAAACGCAGCATCCGCTGAAGCCCGAACATCAACCTTGTAAAACTTGGAAAAAGTGTGAACAGAAGACCACGTAGCGGCCTTACAAACTTGCTCAACAGTGGCCTGGTGCTGAAAAGCCCAGGACGCTCCAACCGCACGAGTAGAGTGAGCAGTAACACGAAAAGGGGGAGTCCTCCCCTTGGCAGAATAGGCCCCAATGATGGCCTGACGAATCCATTTACTAATGGAAGATTTGGCAGGAGCCAAACCCTTCCTAGGCCCACAGGGCACCACAAAAAGGGCATCAGTCTTACGAAAAGAAGACGTAACCACCAAATAATACTTCACTGCGCGAACCACATCTAAAGAGTGTAGCGCCCTCTCCTTGTCGCTGCTAGGATTGGGACATAGAGAAGGCAGAACAATGTCTTGATTCAGATGGAAAGCTGAAACCACCTTAGGAAGAAAATCAGGCTTAAACCGAAAAACAACCTTGTCCTGATGCCTTTCAAAATATGGAGCTTTAATAGATAAAGCCGCCAACTCAGAAACACGCCTGACAGAAGTGATAGCCACCAAAAAGGCCACCTTCTGAGTAAGTGAAGACAAGGGTGCCTCATTCAGGGGCTCAAACGGAGGGCCCTGAAGAGCAGAGAGAACCAAGTTCAAATCCCAAACTGGAATAACAGACTTCCTAGGAGGACGTACATGCATAACTCCTTGGAAAAAGGTCTTGACCAAGGGATGCAGTGCAAAGGACCGTTGAAAGAACACAGCCAAAGCAGAAACCTGCCCCTTCAAAGTACTGATCTGGAGCCCAAGCTCCAAACCATGCTGAAGAAATTCCAAAATCCTAGGGATGGAAAACTCCCGGCAAGAGAAGGACCTACCTTCACACCAATCAATATAGGACCTCCAGGCCCTATAGTAAATAGTAGAAGAAGACCGCTTCCTGGCGCTGATAAGAGTCTGGACCACCGCATCAGAAAGGCCCTCCTCCTTCAAGATTGCGGTTTCAGCAGCCAAGCCGTCAAAGCCAGCGATTGTAAATTTGGATGACACAGCCGGCCCTGTGTTAGCAGATCCGGCCTCAGAGGCAGGGCGAACTGATCTTTTGCCAGCCTTACCAGGTCTGCGAACCAAACGCGCCTTGGCCACCTTGGAGCCACCAGGATCGCTGACACTCCTTCCAACGCTAGTTTGCGCACCACCCTGGCTAGCATCGGGAACGGAGGGAACAGGTAAAGCAGTCCCAGCTCCCTCCAGTCCAGAGACATGGCATCCACCGCCAGAGCCAGAGGGTCCTGTGAGAGAGACACAAAGACTGGAAGCTTGTGATTGTGACGAGAGGCAAAGAGATCCACTGCCGGGAGCCCCCACTTGAGACAGAGCGAGTGAAACACTATGGGACTGAGAGACCACTCCCCCTGACGAGAGGAGGCCCTGCTCAGCAAGTCCGCCTCCGTGTTCTCCACTCCCGGAATGTAAACTGCTGAAACGCACGGGACGTGGGTCTCTGCCCACTCCAGAATCAAAGATACTTCCCTGAGGGCACTCCTGCTGCGAGTCCCTCCCTGGTGATTGATATAAGCGACCGCCGTCCTGTTGTCCGACCGGACCTGAACTGGCAATCCTCTCAGCTGACAAGTCAAGCGGAACAGAACCAGCCTGATGGCTCTCAACTCCAGAACATTGATGGGCTCGTGAGCCTCCTGTGGACTCCACAGACCCTGAAACTGAAAGTCCTTCCAAACACCCCCCCAGCCGGAGAGACTGGCATCCGTGGTCACCGTTTCCCAACGGGGGGCCAGGAAGGATCTGCCCTTCGACAGATTGACCGACCCCAACCACCATAGCAGTGAATGACGAACACGGGGAGTCAACCGGAATGATCTGTCCAGAGACGACTGCGACCTGTCCCAAACCTTCAGCAGAAGAAGCTGAAGCGTCCTCGTATGGAATTGTGCAAAAGGGACTGCCTCGAACGAGGCCACCATCAACCCCACCAGCCTCATCCCCAGCCGGATGGACGGATGAGGAGCCAACAAGAGAAGCTGAACCAGTTCTTGAATCAAAAGAATCTTGTCCTGGGGCAGGAACACCCTGGTCTGTGAGGTGTCCAGAGACATCCCCAGAAACAGGGCAACTCTGGATGGACGAAGAGACGACTTGGGGCGATTGATCACCCAACCGAACCGCTCCAGAGTTGACACCACCACACCTGTGTCCAACTCCGCCTGATCGAACGAAGAGGCCATGATCAGCAAATCGTCCAGATAGGGCACAATTCGAATGCCCCGCACTCTGAGCAGGGCCATCACCCCCGCTAGCACCTTGGTGAAGACCCGGGGGGCCGAGGTGAGACCGAAGGGCAGAGCCACAAACTGAAAATGCTGATTCCCCACCACAAACCGGAGAAACCTCTGGTGTGCTGGAAAAATCGGAACATGAAGGTACGCGTCCTTGATGTCTATGGACGTCAGAAAATCTCCCTGACGAAGGGACTGAATGGCCGAGCGCAGCGTTTCCATACGGAATTTGCGCGGCCGAACAAATTTGTTGAGCAACTTCAGATCCAGGATAGGACGGACTGACCCGTCCTTCTTGGGGACTGTGAACAGATTGGAATAGAAGCCCCTGCCTTGCTCCGTGGGAGGCACCGGGCAAATGACCGCCATGTCCAAAAGATTCTTTACTGCCCCTAGGAGCCCCTGCACCGCCAGAGGCTCCGAAGGCATCCTGGACCTGAAGAACCTGGAGGGGGGGCGGAGCTCGAACTCCAGCTTGTAACCAGAAGACACCACTTCCCGTATCCACCTGTCCGAGACTTCTTGATCCCAGACCTGGGAGAAGTGCCTCAGCCGTCCCCCCACCCGCAAGGGTGAGGGCGCCCCCTCATTGCTGCGCCGGCTTAATAGCCGGCTTGGGCTTAGAACCCCAATGGTATCCAGAACGGGCACGACCTCTGCCCCTGTTCCCGGAATCTCCTCTGGAAGAATGGAACGCAGATCCTCTACCAGATCTGGCCCCACGAAAGGAAGTCGTGAAGGTAGGCGCCCCCCGAAATGGACGGCGCTGCTTCTTACGTTGAGGCAATCTGCCTCCCTTAGTGACGGAATCCAACGATTCACCAAAGAGCCTCAAACCAACAAAAGGTAAAGCCGTCAGAGACTTTTTTGACATAAAGTCCGCCGCCCACTGGCGCAGCCAGACCGACCGCCGAATGGTCACCAACAAGGCCGAGGTCCTACTACACATCATTAAAGTGTCATCCAGGGCGGCTAAAACGAAGGACAAAAACAACTCACACCGCTTGAGGCTAATAGATTCGGCACTACCAGGGCGAAGCCCAGAAGACGCCAACAGGTCCCTTACCACAGACCTGGCGGCCAGCACCATAAGCTCAGAAGCGCACACAGGGCGCATGGCTGACCCAACGCTAATAAAGCCATGACAAGCCATCTGGTCAATGCGTTTATCCTCCCCGTCTTTAAGAGTGGAGCAATCAGGTCTATTTAGAACCGAGGAATTAGACAACCCCAGGACCGGGGCATCGACCTCGGGAGGAGAAGCCCAGCGCTTAACCACCTCCGAAGGGAAAGGGTATTTCTTGTCCCACCCCTGTGGGATACCAGGGAGTCTAGCGGGCCTGTCCCATTCCTTGCCAATGATCTTATGAAAATGCCGTTGTGAAGGAAACTCCAATCGGGGCCTGGATTCCTCAAACAACTCACCGTCCTGCTGAGACTCCGCCTCGGGCGGGGAGATCTTCAGAACCTCCAACATCAGCGCCAGGGCATGAGGAGAATCCGAGGATCCCCCTAACTCACTAAGCTCCTCGTCGGCACCCGCTGATAGGTCATTATCCGACACCTCTGAGCCCTCAGACACCTCACCTTCTTCTATCCCAGAATAATCATACCAATCCAAATTATTAAACTCGTCCAGGTCGTCAGCCGGCGAGGCCGGGGACAAATGCTTCCTCTTGGCCGGGACCTTACGGGCGGCCGAACCGGAAACGATTTTCTCAAGGTTGGCCAATCTGGCGCACATCTCAGCCTGCAGGTCCCTGTCCATGACCACGTCGCACTGAGCGCGTGTCAGGGCGGGAGTCTGAGAGGGCTCGGCCGGCGGTGCTGACCCAGACGCCTGGGCTCCCGACTGCCGTGTAATAGTTTGCTGCGCACAGGGTATACAAAGCAATACATCATCCCCAGTAACGGATGCGCCACACAAAATGCACTTTTTGGGATGCCCCGAAGGGGTCCCAGCCCCCGTATCCGGGGATGCCTCCATAGGTGAACTTTAAATGGTCGCCAAGACCCTGGGAATTACGCTAGTAAGCAACCCGGGATGCCCCTTTGGTGTCCCGAGTGGGAGGATTTTACTAACAACAAGACCACAGGGATTAAGGACCGGGAGGGAGCCCCCAATTACTAAAGAGGATCCACCCGATGAACCGCCGCCTAGGAAAAAGGGGGGACAGAAGGGACCCAGTCAATATAATGCCAGACATAACAGGGAAACTGTAAATAATAAATGAAGGCCCCAGGGCCACTCACGGATCCCGACAGCGATGGAAAATGGCGCCCTAGGCCGAGGTCCTTCACACGAGCAGACCGCAGGCGAAGGAAGGGGGCGTGACAGCGCGGCCGCGGGAAGGCCAGGCACCGCCTGCCGCCACCCCCACGAAGGCGCGAAAGCTCCGCGCAGCGCCTCAGCTATGGCCAGCATAGGCAGCAGCAGGGGGGGAAGGGGGGCGGGGCCGCGGCGCGCGCGAAGGCCCAGCCCCGCCCTTCCCCCGGACGCGGACCGAATGCAACCTAGACCGACGCCGCCGTTCGCGGCGCCGGTCAGCGAGACAATCCAGGCGGGTGTAACCGCCGCAACCGGCGGTGCACCCGACCAGCAAGGGAACAACACAGCGGGCCGCCGGCCGCGGCATCGCCGCAGCCCGGCCCCGCCCCCAAGAGTCCAGATACGAGGGGAGGCCACCGTCCCCTCAGAGAGCCAGCACCGCGGCCCTAATGGCGGCCGCGATGCTGCGCAAGTACTGTGGAAAGCACACACAAAACGCACACACACACGGAGAAATAAAAGAACCCGGAAAAAGATGCCCATACGAGGAGACCCCCCCCAACCCCCTATAACCAGGGAAGACTAAGGGGACCCCCCGGGAACCAGCACAATGGGACGGGGCATCCCACACCGGGGTCACCAACCCGGCGCCACCGCCTACCCTCTAAATCAGGGTCTCACGGGGGGAGCTGTGCTCCTAGGCACTAGGGTGCCAGCATACCCTCGCTCGGACCCGCAGTCAAAAACTGAGGAGGCATGCAGGGTAAGACAGGGATAAGAACAAAGCCCGAGCGGAAATAATTCAAATAAAGGGCCGGGAGTTACCCCGGCTACCTGAAATCCCCCTAGGCAAGGAGGAGACATCATCTTCTGACTTGCTCGCCGTCTTGCAGAGATGGAACACTGGGGGATGAGTGGGAGGTCCCAGGTATTTATGGATCAGGGAGGGGCTTCCTTTTTTACTATCATCTCTGCAAGGAACGCCTCTTCAGGTTGGTATTACCCAGTTGTTATGGTTATCTGAAGCGGGGTGTGTGACATACTTAGAATATAAACATTTGTGTTATTGTTTCACTTTTGGATAACAGAAAAGCTCAAGATTAAACTGCTACACTATCTATTTTTAAAGCAGCTGTGCAAGGCCTGGGGAATAGGGGCACAAATGAGATAAACTAGATGTAAAAATTTGAGGACTTCCCGAAGTTATATTCCCCCAACAAACTATAGCTGACAAAATGTAATAAAATAGATAAAATGTTATAAAATAAACAATTGTTTAACAGACCAAAATGAACAACAATCAAGACAATTTTATGAATAATATGTCCCTACTACAATAATATTGGGCAAATAGCTAATACATAAATGGCATCAAACTGTGACCACCCCCCCCCCCGTCCCCAATAGGGAGACTACAATATAGACAAAATAAAGTGCCTAGTGAAAAACAGCCAAATAAATTCAACAATAAATTATAATGAGAAATGCATGAATATTATTCACACATTACTACGCTTTGAACATTCACATTCAAACCTGCATGTGAAGCCTTTTTAATTGTCCAACAGCATTATGTATGAAAGGTCCAGGGGGGTAGATTTCTCAGTCCCAGAGACAGGGACCAAAATTAGTAGCCCCAAGGACCAAATGTCAGAAACTGGAAGGGCCTTTGGGTCTGGATCTAGTGTGTCTGCCTAATCCGTAACACACTAGATCCAGACCCTAAGGTCCTTCCAGTTTCTGACATTTGGTCCTTGGGGCTACTAATTTTTAGTACCCCCAATAGTCTGGATCTAGTGTGTTATGGATCATTAAACTATCTGATCATCTCATCTAAACTCCTGAAAGATGAGTTTTACAAAAAATGCCTCATTAATGCTCCCATGGCTAGACACATTTATGGCTAATAAAGATATTTTTCTCTTGTGTAGGAAACTTCTTTTAAAAAAAACACCTCACTCAGGGACTCATTTGAGTGACAAAATGATGAGAGGGACCTGTACAATTTCAGGGATTTTTATTTACTTCTGTAGGAACAAACAGATCAGGTATCTTCCTTTACATAACTACGGTTTACATAAACCCTATACTTGCACTAATCTGCCATTTGCCCTTGGCACATAGATCCTACCACAAAAGAAATACTGTTTGCAAGAGGCCTTCATACAGCTATAGATAACTATGCAAAATGATCTTCTAACTTCATCTTACAATTTAAAAAGGAATTAATGAGATTCTGAGGCATGGATGTTAAGGATTAGAACAAAATTTCTGTATGAAGTACACTGTCCAATGATCCCTATTTTTATATGCTGCTCAAGAACCATAAAAATCTTATGACGCCACCTGGATGATCAATTCTTTTTGGGATAGGGAGTCTAACAGAGGCATCATGTACTTAAATTGACTGCATTATCTAAGTACATGTCCTGAGCCTGACTTTCTTTACAAGACTCCACTGATATTATTGGCAATGGAGATGGCTTATAGGTCCCAGAGGATATTGGTCTCATTACCTGCGATGTTTAATGCCTGTAAACAATCATTGGACGCGTAGCCGCTGAGCCCACAGCACATGCGCAACCACAGCCCTTGCTATACCTTCATCTAGGCATGAACTTACTTTGGACATTTGTGAATTATACAAGGCATCCCATTTTAATATTGCGGGTTTATTTGTTTATATTTTTTGGTAACATATTGGGCATTTTTGGTTAGATACAATATTTATCTGTTGAAGAACAGCCTTTATTTTTTAATAGTTTTTTTCAGTTATAAGTATTTTTACTAAATGTTGGTTATAAAAGACATTGAATTAAACATTGAAACTGTGGGTTTATTTATTTTTTTACTTTTTTTGTAATTTGGACAATTTGTATCTACGAATATTTTCAGATTTTTGTCACTTTCTATTGCTTTATTGAATGCCACTTCACCGGCATTCATTAAAGCCGAGAATGTGACAGTGGAGATATTTTTTTTTAAATGTTTATTACATTTAAAAAAAATATGGGGTCACTGCCCAAGGGCATCAAGCATAAGGGCTTGTAACCCAGCCGCACTGTTGGCGGCCCATGTTCCTGCAAGTTATAAGCCTTTATGATCTTTTTTAGGTTAGGGGTAGGGATGAGCGAATCGGTTCTAACGAACCTGAATTCACTCCGAATTTCAGGGAAAATTCGATTCAGCACGAACCCGAATTTTTAGTGGTTCGTGTTGACCGAATTTTCCCTGAAATTAAAAAAAAAAAAATGCCGGCATGGTGGGAGCGGGGAGGCCGGCTGCGCTGTCAGCGGGCGTCGGAAGCCGGCTTCCGCCGCCCGCTGACAGCTCAGCTGGCCTCCCCGCTCCCACCATGCCGGCATTTTTTTTTTTCAGCAAACACTTACCGGCATGGTGGGAGCAGGGAGGCCGACTGTGCTGTCAGCTGTCATCAGAGGACGCGTCATCAGAGGAAGCCGGCTTCCTCTGATGACAGCTGACAGCGCAGCCGGCCTCCCCGCTCCCACCATGCCAGTAAGTGTTTGCTGTATAGTGGGAGCGGGGAGGCCGGCTGCGCTGTCAGCGGGCGGCGGAAGCCGGCTACCGCCGCCCGCTGACAGCGCAGCCGGCCTCCCTGCTCCCACCATGCGGCATTTTTTTTTTCCATTTCAGGGCTTGGTGGGAGCGGGGAGCGGGGAGGCCCATCCCCTTTTATGATGTCAAAAGTGACACTGGGGAGATTCCTGAGAGGACCTTGCCTCGTAATATAATAGATGCTCCCCAGAGGGTCATCATGCAGTCCCCCGGCCAGGAGCCAGGATGAACATAGGGCAGCCTGTTCATGGGACCCCTTACTAGTTCAAAGTAAAAGTGTATTAAAAATCACACACACACCCACACACATGCATTAAAAAATACTTTATTAATCCTAATTAAGGTCATTGACAAGTCAAAAGGTGCAAAATAAATATCAGTAGCTTACCTTACATTGAGTCACTCCAGCGCTCTCCTTCCTGCTATGTAGGTCTACTTAGTGAGGAAATCCCTTCCTCATTCATCTTTCAGTCTCCACCTCTGACAAGGTTCTTCAATCAATCTTCAGTGCGATAAGAACAGAAACATTCTGATTGGCTGTTTCTCTCTGCAGCTATGAAACCCCACCCTCCTCTGTGGTCACACAATGTGCTGGCAGGCTGGAGATGCTCTTAGCCAGCAACATCTCTCACCCCCTTTTTATTTTTATTTTTTACTATGATATATTTAAAGTACACAGTGTGCTTACATCACATCACTGTTGAAACACCCACTGTTTCTCCTCATTTTTTTTCACTTCCTCTCCAATGCTCTAAAATGGTGTGTAGCCTGGGACAATGGGTGAACAAGCAGACTTGTATGATTTGAACTTAAACTTACCTTCCTCCTCCTGGCTCCCGCAGGCAGTTTCAATGTTAGGTTGCATGCTTTTTATAACCATGACATTTAGTAAAACAATTAAAATAAAAACAAAAAGCACTTAAAAAATAAACAATCAGCTAATTGTTCATTAGATAAAAATTGTATCTAATGTAAATTACACCAAAAATTACCAAAACATATTAGAAAAATAAACCCGCGGGCAGTTTCAGTGATCAATTGAAAGCAACACTGAAAACCAAAGAAAAAAACATTAAAAAATGAAAAACTGGGCTATTCTTCATTAGATAAAATCTAACCAAAAATGCCAAAATTAACAAAAAAGTATAAAAAAACAAACCAGCAGGCATTTCAGTGTAAAAATGAGATGCCTTTTATAAGCTGAAATAAACGTTAAATAGAGTGCATTTAAAAGCTGCATTTAGTAAAACTCTTAAAACTGAAAGAAATAAATAGTTAGGCTATTCCTTAGTAGATGGAAAATGTATCTAACCAAAATTGGCCCAAAAATTACCAAAAAATATAAAAGAATAAATCTGCAGCAGTTTTTAATTTTAAATGGGTAGCTTCCTCTCCAACTGTCAGCAACAAGTGCCAGCTACGGGAGACTCACATAGCGAACTTTAAAGAGTATA
Source organism: Gastrophryne carolinensis (assembly GCA_027917425.1). Taxonomy (NCBI): domain Eukaryota; kingdom Metazoa; phylum Chordata; class Amphibia; order Anura; family Microhylidae; genus Gastrophryne; species Gastrophryne carolinensis. The sequence continues at coordinate 526,770,667 of CM051235.1, read as the reverse complement.
AAAGATAAAAACTCACCTGACTCCTCAATCTGGTTGGGTCTTCTCTTCAACGGGGGGGGGGGATCAGATTCCTAAAGCTGTCTTAGTATTGGAGGCAAGTAAAAAAAAATAAAAAATAAATGCTGTGTGTGGTGTGTTTTTTTTCCTGTTAACCCTTTGTGAACGGGTAAGGGATCCATGGGACCCCTTTACCAGTTAGCCAACAGGTAACCTGCCATTATCCCCCAGCCCCCCATTATCTCCCCAAAGCCCAGGGACATGAAGGCTATGTGGGTTTGTAGCATCTACACCAGTATGCATAACACTGCATAGCTGGTTATGCTGGGAAGGGGTTTTAACCTCCAGAAATCCCACAAAAGTCGCCCCTGCGTCATTTTTCTTAAGTATAAAAGGCTTCCACCAGCAGCAGTAGAGCAGAAGCAGAAGAAGTGATCAACATTCAACATAGTGCTCTAGATGGAATGGGAGGTAGGTATTAAAAAAAATAAAATAAAATATTGTTTCTTGCTGTGTTTGTTTTTACCATTTAAACCCTTTGTGAACTGTTAAGGCGTCCAGGAGACCCCTATACCAGTTCACAAGGCTTGGGGGCTGGAAAGTCACCTGCAGCTAGTGGGTTACTTGCTATTAAGCCCCAGCCCCCCAATTACCTGCCTCCCAAAAGCCCCCGTTTTCAAGGTGGGGGGCACCAAAGTCTGCCTCCGTGCCCTGGTCTACAAGCCCCTGCAGCTGGTGTCCTGGCTAGTTATGCTTTTTAAACCTGCAGGCAGATTCAATGTTAAATGGTATGCATTTAAAAGCCGCATTTAGTATAACCCCTAAAGCAGACCAAAAGTCAAAAAGCAAGTTCAGTAGATTGCAACCCTAAAGCCCCACTCTGGTAATCGGTATATAAAAACCCAATCCCACAGTAAAAATTACCTCACATAGCAGTGCAATACTCCTTTTTTTCTAGTAGAAAGCAATCAGCTGTGATGACTCATTACCCTGCACAGCTGCAAGAATTGTGTCATTTTAGAAGGTACCTGAATGGTCTAGGATAAATCAAGTGAACAGTGATGAAGATACATTGTTGCAGGTTTCCTTTCACACACACAATCTTTCTAGCAGCTGGTTATTCAGTATGTGTGTTTATATAACATAATACACAAGCTGCCCATGTTTCTGAGGCATTTATCTCTCTCAGTTTGGTGTGAGCTGCTGCTGGCATAGCTCCCTCCCCTTTAAAACACAATAAAAAAATAAGTCAGGCTATTCTTTGCTAGCTAAAATTTGTATCTAACCAAATTACCAAATTACCCCCCCCACAAATGCAATAAATCAAGTGGTTACTTCACCAACTCAATGACAGTCCAGGTTTTGATACTCCAGCAAACTGCAAGTTCGGGGTATCAGGTCCGCTTTACAGGGCATACAAGCCCACGCTGCTCATCCACACAAGTCCCAGTTGTGGGGTCGCAGAAGCCAAGTCCTTCGGCTTAAATCCAGTCTCTCATTCACCACTGAGCAGTGCAGCCTGGGCTCCTTCCTCCAGGCTGGTCAACAGCAAACTGACAGGCTCAGCGGCTCCTTTTATTCAGGCTTCCCCTGCAATCAGGCTCATTACCTGTGCAAGGCCTGAGATCAGGAAACAAACCTGTAGAGGACTGGGAAATGTAAGGTGGGTCCTGAAAACCCGGCATGGACCGTGCCTGATATAGCATAGCAGGGGAAAAATACACACAATTTATGACATTTCCATACACATTACCACAATATATTGTAAGCGGGCAAACAATCAGCAGTGACGGACAACGGATTTGAACAGCAAAAACGGCTTTTATTCAGCAAAAATCAGTAGATAGCCCAAAAGATTGCAGCATAAATGCAGTAAGCAAAAAGGCTTACTTCACCAACCAAATAGTCCTGGGCTGGGTACTCCAGCAAGCTGATCAATTACAGTCCACTTTACAGGGCGTATCAGCCCTCTGCTCAATGTCCAGTGCTATCCTTCACCACGGTGCAGCTCAGCCTGGGCTCACTCCAACAGGCTGGTCATAGACAAAGGAAAGACCGTGTGCTCTCTTCTTATACAGGCTTCTCCTGTAATCAGCGTGCACACTTGTGGAGGGCCTTAGAACATGTAACAACCCGTTAGGGAATTGGGGAAGTGACCTGGGTCCTGAAAACCCGGCCCGGATTGTGCTTTATACAGCCAAGCAGGGGAGAAATAGACATTTTGATACAATTTACCACAATATATTATAAAAGTTGTATAAATTTAAAAACAACACTTAGTAAAACATTGAAAATGAAAAAGATACAAGTAAAAAATAAAAAGTTAGGCTATTCTTCCATGGAATGCACTACTTATACAAAATAGTGGGCACAGTTTTTAATATTGATAACTGAGCGTGCTGCCCGACCCGTCAAGCTACTAGAAATGGGCCAAACCAAATTGACAAGGGTCATAAAAAAGGGGCACAACTCCACAAATACCATAAAATAATAATATTTTATTAAGTGTTACACTATAGCAAAAATAAAAACACACATGCAACATAAAGGCACTGTTAAATTAAATTCATCCACTATTCATGTGATGCTGAAATACTTAGCAATCCATATTATAGAAGACCACAAGGTATCAAAAAGTACAAATAGAAATCAGTATTAGATAGCTCCACAAGCAGCCCCCCCCAATAAAAAAATATATATATATATATATATATATATATATATATATATTTTTTTTTTTTTTTTTTTTTTTTTTTTTTTATATATATTTCTAATTACTCAAGTGACTGTTCAATTACTCCACTTTGTGCAAAAAACACCAATATAAAAAAATAATTACTACAAATAATTCATCAAAACCATTTCCAACTATAAACATGTTCAATCAATCAAATCTAAAGTGCAAATGCTAGATAAGGAGGCTATAGTCACTAAGAAAAGCAGGGGATGAGAACCCCAATGTAAACCCAATACACAAAAGTGCTGTTAGTGCAGAGGGCTGTTTAAGGGAGCTGAGGTAATAAGCAAACACTGGAAAGAAAAAGTAAAGATCATACTGTCCTTGTGGTCAAACGTGACTAATCATCAGGCAGTGGATTGAAGGCAGGAGACCCCATGCGTTCCGCCGCTCCGCTACGGCTTCTCCAGGCGTGCTGTCTCTTTGGACGGTGTCTCCTTTTATGTAGCATAGCAGAGCATCAGGCCACCCCCCCTCCTCCCCCCCCCCCCACAGTGCGTGGTGAAAAGTTGTTGAAGGATTGGAGGATCAATTATCTCACAAGAGTTTACTCGTGTTAAAAATTCTAACCCTCCAAGGAAAGCCCCAGTGCCAGGCAATCTCATATTGAGACTTTTCTTTCAAAACTGTTTTTTTTTTTTTCAGGGTTTTTAACTCTATTTCAGTTGGAACCACCTTTTTCCTCACCTGGAGGACAGATTCAAGCTGACCACATGGGCTTTCTTTCAAACTGACACTAAGGGATGGTGGCTTTTACAGTTTGATGTTTTACATATCTAGCTCAAGGGTCACCTTACCACATTTTTTCCATGAACTCAGCTCTACATTTTTCTCTTCAACTTTAATGTCCCTGTCCAGGCACACACACTTCGCAAAGCACCTGTAAATACTGTATGTTTTCTAGATAAATCTGTTTCCTTTGCTTACATTTCTGAGTAGAACTGGGTAGGGTATGTCATATTTCAGCTTTATGAGTCATGAGCATGCTCTTTTATGGTTAGAGACAGCTGAGGGACCACTGGTTCTTGCTTTGCTTGCTTATGCTGAGGGCAGCAAGAAACAGGGTAGCTGGGGGTCCACCCATTTGCATGGTCCCAGAGGAATGAAATTGAAAAAAGGACAAATTTGGAACCCTGCTACAACTTCTTCCCTATGCTGCAGGAAATGGAAGAGAGCCATATGAAACAGGCATCAGGTAAACTGCTTGCTAGCTAAATATTGCCTTTTGGCTTACAGTCAATATCCAGAAGTCAAGGATGCAGAATGTATTTGTACTGGATATCAGACTGGCATCCTCGAGGCAAAATTTGTCCAACATATAATAAAGTACATGGGAGTCCTGATTCCAGCAGATTTAAAAAGCTAATTTGATCTCAATTTCCCATTATTATTTAACATTATACAAACGAGAGAAGAGATGACATGGAAGGGCCTTTTCTTGGCTTGGCAGAATCAATATTTTGAGAAAAATAATGTCACCCCATCTACCTTCTACAAACCCTTTCAATATTTTTTCCTAGGTACATTTTGTCTCTCCCTAAGTTGAATTCCTGACCTGCTGAAACATCATGCAGCCAGAAAATTCAAATTTGGGTTGGACTGGAGCAGAACAGTTGGACATTTCCTCCCCCTTGGGATTCCCTTGTTTGGCTCAGTATTGCCTTGGTATCTGAAACTCCACCCCACAATTGGTGCCACACTCAAGTATTTGGGCTTGACACCCATCATGGGTAATTTTAACTTCACCACCTGGCCTAGAAGATGAGTTCTTGCGTCAGATTCAGAATCCCAATAAACTCTGGATTTGACATATCGGGTGTGCAACTGGTTCAAAGGGAATTAATACACATGCAGTCCAGTCACAAGGCACTTCCCTTTCTGGAGGATTTTACTGATTAGACTGTAGATCAACAGTCAAGAATCCCCTTCTTTGCACATAAGGCTTCGGTGTCTAGCAACTATCAAGAAATGTGATACTAATTAATATCTTTTTGGTGTGTAATAGCACTATCTCCAAAAATCCATTCTTAAAGTAAGACCACTATGTTGGCAATATTGTAAAGAAGAATGCATCCTTCATATTTTTAGGTTCTGTCCATGTCTACAAGATGATTATCGCCTCCGTAGACTGAATTTCTTTTTTTCCAGTCGAAAGGAATGCCCCCTTGTCTTTAGAAAGGATTTTACCTGAAAAAGTGTTTCTCCATATTTTTTGTATTAGTCATTTCTAAATGTCTACAAGTTAATCATGTCCCCCCTCAGTTAGATCTTTCCTTATAACTAAGATCTTTCATTCCTCTGATTAGTTTGGCTCTCCTCTGCACCCTTTCCTTAGTCAGAGCTGCCTTTTTTTGAATGGGTGCCCAGAACTGGACGGCATATTCCAGTTGAGGGCGCAACAGTGCCTTGTGAAGAGGCAAAATTACATCCCCATCCCATGATTGCATAACTCTTTTAATGCATGCTAATATTTTGGTGGCCTTGGAAGCAGCTGCTTGACATTGCATACTGTTATTTAACCTGTGGTCTACCAGTATCCCCAGATACTTCTCAGCAAGTGTTTCTCCCAGTTTTACTCCCCCAATGACATATGTAGCCTTCAGGTTATTAGACCCAAGTGCATGACTTTCCATTTTTCCACATTGAACTAAATTTGCCAAGTTGATGCCCAGACACTCAAAGTGTCCAAGTCAGCCTGAAGTTTGTGAACATCTTCAATAGACTGCACTGTGCTACATATCTTTGTGTCATCTGCAAAAATAGAGACAGTTGATGAGCCTGCCTTTCCAGAGACCTGCTACACCTCACAGCTCTGACCTGCATCAACACTGTGTATTACCCCATATGTCTGGAATCCTGACCTACAACATTTTATTTTCATTCTTGTGTTTATCGACACCAGGTGTCCCCCTTGCTGATCCCCCTGCTCCATATATTTTCTGCGGTGGTATTCTTTGTTGCCGGGCTCAAGGTTTTGTATATACATTTCTTTCTGCACTATGCTTTACATTGTATTAATTTGACGTGTGTTGGTATTTGCATTTTGCTCTTTTCACCTTTTTGAGTATCCACAACCTAATAGGTTTTTTGCAGTTTATAAAGTTTTCCCTTTTGGCACTTGTCACTTTCATACAGCTTACGAGCTGTATGCATGCTTATTCATTCAGGACTTTTTATGTATGTAAATAGATGTGTTTGAACTCTTAAGTGAATGTATTGTATTGTAATATTTGTCACATGTAAATAGATTAATTGTAGTATATATTGATGTATTTCCTTTGATTGAGGAATATAATATTTTGAATATCTTAAGCTAGTAAGCACTGTCACTTTCAGCATGGGCTCTTAGATAGGACCACTATGATAGTTAGGATCTCTTATTGTGCCGGCACAATACTTTAATAGTTATTTACACTCCACCAGCTTTATATTAGGGAGCTCCCCAGGAATTTAGGTCTGCTTAAGGTCAGCACTGGAAGTATTTAGGGGGTACGCATTGTTTTTATCTTCGTTGTGTTAAGAGTGTTGTTTGTATAGGATCATTTTCAATAATAAAATTATGTGATTTTAGGCATTGAAACGCTTATATTTGTCTTTGTGATCTTCATGGTGCTCCTGCCAGTAGGGGGAAGTGGGAATCTTGCATTTCCCTGAACCCTAAAAGTCTTTTTGTCTTGATTAATTCAGTGCAGTGCAGCACAACCTACCTTAATAAAGCGGGGCACCCCCTTTTTTGTAACTTTATCGACACTTTACATATAATATTTGTAACATTGTGTTACAAATGAATGTTAGAATGTAAGTCTTTTCCTGTGTATGTATTACTGTATGCATAGATAAAGAATTAAAAAAGAACCCTTGCTATCATTTTTGGGCACATCTTTTTTCAGTATGATATGCTGACTCATGCAAATGTTGTAGAATATATTTGCAGACACTGTGCTCATAGACTGCATGGAAGTTACCATCTTACTACACAAGCGAGAGCCCTGCTTTCACATGAGCATGAGGGAAGTGATCCTCTGCTAGCACCCGGATACACTGCAGCAGAGCTGCGTTCTCCTTGTCATCAGCCCTTCAAGCTAGAGAGGGAATTTCCACACAGAATGTTAAAAGAAGATAACATCTTTCTCCAGCTGTCTGGACTGATAAGAATATTGATTGATTGCTTTTATGATTGATGAAAAGATTTTTTTTCACTCACAAAAGATAGTTTCAGTTTTAGGATCAGAAGAATTTGCTAATTTTCTGTAGAAGCCAGCTTTCTCTGTATGTTGCCTTGTCTGTGGCCGCTGCCTAACATCATGTGCTATTTTGCTTGGCTTTGATTTCAGTCACCACAAGTGTCATTTTTCATTCCATTGTCTTAGTTATCCCTCTGTGTCTCCCTGCGTGTCCCTTTCTTTGTTTCCATCATTTACCATTTGACTGTCCTCTCTCTAAGGCTTGTCATTATTGGGGAATGGTGGGAAATGAACAATGGCCACCGCAAGTTACTCCCTCACAAAATCTGACCTTAATAAAATATAGCACTAAAATCTAATGCACAGTTCCCCTTTACTTACTTTTAATGTGTTATTTAATGCCCCCCTCATAGTAATTTTTTTTTAAAATGTCTCAAATTTTACTGGAAAAATCAGAGCAGGATATTGATTAATAGAGGCATACCTGTTGCTCCACTTACTAAAGCCATCTGCCACTCTGACCCTTTCTGGTGACAGAGCTTTTTTGGGGGGATCACAGGGTGTTTTTCTTGTTTATTCTATTTACATCAGACCACGCTTGACTTTTTTCCAAGGGTAAGGAATTGCCAATTTCTCTGTAACACTGACTATTCTGACTCAACCAAATAGCAGTAAATGGAATCCTGTAGACAGCTCCACGTTCCTTGTGTGTGTCTGTGATGGATATTTTCTTTACTCCATAAGGCTTGGCTCGGTTGTTCTTGGATCTTGTTACAGCAGATATGTATGTACAATACAGCAGGAAACTTGTGGTGTAATCCATACAGTAACAACAGGTAAAAGGACTGTAGCTGTGGATAGGAGCAGCAGGTGTGCACTGCTTGGATGCCAGATTAGAAATGGCAGAAAGGGAGGGGAAGAAGGGAGGAGTTACTTGCAGGACTAAGGGAGCCTGGAAGGGACAAGGGGAATTAAAGGCACACTGCTGAGCCTATGCAAATAAACATATATTAAACTGTTACCCCAGGTAAAATAAAATGCACGTTGTGGCACATGACACTGACCCTGAGTGAATGCACCAAATACACAGTTTCGGGACTAGCCTTTCAAGGTCTAAAAGTTCTAGTAGTTTGGCAAGATTCCACCCATGAGCCTATGCAAAAAGGCGATTCTTAGCAGTGCATCTAGTTTGGGGATTTTTGTCCTAGGAAGACAGAAAGTGTGCATTCTTGCCTTCTACATTTCTGGGCTGCAGCAACCTCATCCTCAGGTCCACAACCAGACAAACAGGTGCACGCCACACATGGTACTGCATATGTGCAGCACTACATTGGATTGTACCTGTTGGATGGCAGGTAAGGGATGTCCTACGCACTTGCATCATTAGTGAGCGATGCATTGGAAGATGCTCACCTTTTCCTAATGGAGCTCCAGCTGAATAAGGAAAGGAAGTAGCAGGACAATGGCAGCTGCAGCTCCTTCATTGGGATATGCATCACTGCACTGTGCATATGTTTCCTGTCACCTATCATACAGAACGCCATGCCTGATTTGGGGCCTATGAAAAGAATCATTAACTGTCGTGGCATCCAGAACTTTGAGGCCCTGGGGATGATTGTTAAAAGATATCTAAAGTAATTTTTTGTTATAGGTTGGCTTTAAATAAGAATTAAAGAGATTTGGATGAATAGAATGTTTATAAAAATCTGCTGAAACCTTGAAAAGACAGCTGATCAATCATCACAAACTAGTTGTATTAAGTTGCGTGTTTCAGTTTATTGACTGTGAAGTAAGTGCAAACATACATATTGATGCAGGTAAAATAGATTAATATTCTTGCAAATTGCTTAAGCTTGGGAGGAATGCAAGGCTTCTAGCTTTTGTTAGTCGTTTCTGTGACAGCATACATTTATTTCTAGCTTGTCTGTGATTTCTTGCTCTAGGGGATTTATTTGTCTTGTGGTTTAGACACTTAGCCATGACTGCATGGCACATAAAAAACACAGCAGCGAAGATAAGGTCTAGAAATGCCTACACATATTTGTCAATCTCCTATTTGATTTATTTCAAGAAATAATACAATGCAGCATTACAGGCTCATTTTTACAATTCAGTTTATATTACCATTGTAATTACATTTAATAATAATAAATAAATACCAGTATACCAGTATACCAGTAAGTACCATATAGCAATAACATCTGCCAAAAAAGTTTGAAATCACGTTTTTTTATCAATATTTTATTGTAAATTAAAGAAGCACAAGAGCTATCCTGTACTAGATCCCCCCAATCTTAATAAACAACAACAATTCTATCTTAAGGCCCCAAACAACATTTTAATAAAAGTGACTCTGCTCCTCTATCTAGTGCTGCCAACTTTGGATCTATTTGGAGCACCCAGGAGGTATAGATATCTTATCACTAGGGATGAGCGAACCGGTTCGGACGAACCAAAATTCGCTCCGAATTTCAGGGAAAATTCGATTCGGCACGAACCCGAATTTTTTGGGGGTTCGTGGCGATCGAATTTTCCCTGAAATAAAAAAAAAAAAATGCCGGCATGGTGGGAGCGGGCAGGCCGGCTACGCTGTCAGCGGGCGGTGGAAGCCTGAGCTCAGGCGCACTCTGATGACGCGTCCTCTGATGACGCGTCCTCTGATGACAGCTGAGAGCGGCGCCGGCCTCCACGCTCCGACCATGCAGGTAAGTGTTTGCTTTTAAGCAAAAATGCCGGCATGGTGGTAGCGGGCAGGCCGGCTGCGCTGTCAGCGGGCCGGCTTCCGCCACCCGCTGACAGCGTAGCCGGCCTGCCCGCTCCCACCATGCCGGCATTTTTGCTTAAAAGCAAACACTTACCTGCATGGTCGGAGCGTGGAGGCCGGCGCCACTCTCAGCTGTCATCAGAGGACGCGTCATCAGAGGCATTTTTGCCGGCATGGGTGGAGCGGGCAGGCCGGCTACGCTGTCAGCGAGCCGGCGGAGGCCCGCTAACAGGCGTAGCCGGCCTGCCCGCTCCCACCATGCCGGCATTTTTTTTTTCAGACGAGCGATTCGTGAAAGTTCGATTCGGGCGAACCCGAATTTCTTGGGGAAATTCGGCGAATCGCCCGAATCGAACTTTCAAGAAGTTCGCTCATCTCTACTTATCACCTTCCCAGATGATCCTTTGTAAATCTTGCACCTGAGATGTGCATGTCAAGAGCTAAGGACAGTGGCATTTTTTCTCTTGCCTGGTAAGATTATTGCACATGCCCACCTGATGCACTCCAAACTCTCTGGAGGGCTTAGTGCCCTTTAAACTCTCTGTGAAGGGTATAATGAGTGTAAGCCCTTCTGCTGCACCCCTTGCTCTTTTCTATTTGGGGAGCGGAGCAAACCATGAGCCAATCAGTGCATTCACAGCTGCTAACTGCCATGCCCATAGAGGATTTGAAAAGCCGGTACAAGAGACATGCTCATGTTGTGGGCACAGCATTCATGTAGCTCTCTCAGGAATCAACAGGACCGCACATCCTTGCTTTCACCAGAGGAAAATGTTCCTAATGTACATGGCAACACAAACAAGAAGACAACCAACTACTGTAGGCTGAAACACATCATTTGCCTTAGTAGTACAAAGTGGGTCAATTAAATAGCACTTTATGTACAATATGGGTGCACTTAAAGGGCCTGATTTATCAAGCACTATGATGGTGCATGGTTGCCCAATACCTAAAGGTGAAAACCACATTTATCAATTTTTGATTAAGTGAATTGGAGGGCAGATGAGTAGGGGAAGCCGCTGTGTGCATTCTCTTCAAGATGGTGGCATCAAGCACCTCAAGCCCCCCTGTCCTGCCAGGAGAAGGAGGCAGGGCAAGGAGGTTACACATGACTGGATTCCGCTTTTTAACTCTGGGAGTACATTTGAGTGTGAATTGCAGCTGTTGTCTCAGTGATCTTTTTAACCTTAACACACAAAAAAAGTACAATAACATTTTTACTAAAAAAAATCACCTGCACATGCCCTGGGGCATTATTACATTTTTCCAATGAGAAGAATTTTTAAAATTAAAAACAACAGGACCTTTTGTGCTATGCAGAAAAATATTGCAACGTCTTTAGCATACCCCATAAGGTGTTGTTGTTTCCAACCTTGCACAAAAACAATTGCCCCATAACAGGTAAAGACAATTTTTTGGAAAGAATTGTAACAAATAAAATGTATTGCACTATGGGCCGGCAGATTTTGACTTAAACTTACTTACGGTCTAATCAGTGTTATGTGATTCGTTTTTTTTTTCTCCCCTTCTTCTTGTCCTTCCCCTACTTTCCCTCCCACTTGGTCCTTCCCCCTTATCCCATATATTGTAGTTTCTTTCTAGGTTGAATAATTTTTCTGTATCGCACATTGCTTGTGTGCATTAATATTCAACATTTCTTGGGTACATCTTCGCGGACTTCGTGCGAGTGATGGGAGTGAAGCGAGTCAACTTTGTAATATTTGTGGTTTATTGTGTGTTGTTTGATCGCTGCTTGCAGGAGGCTGTTGAAACATTACCATTGTGTATACTTCAGCTGTACACTAAAATCCTTTAATAAAAATTATTGAACAAAAAAATTTATTGCACTTTTTTGGGGTGTGGTAATGGTAAAAAGCTCATCGAGATGCATTTCACACCCAAATTTGAACTCAGAGTTACACATACTAATAATCAGCATGACCCCCCTTGGAGCATCGCACCGTAAAACACACAGATGCTATCAGTATACATCAGCGCAGCTCCTGTTAGTGCGCCTATTTATTTCGCGTGTAGAGCTCTCAATTCACAAAGGATATAAAATGGAAAGTGTCCATAGCTTTGAAGACATCACAGGAGCACAGTAAAATCTGAACTGAAGTTTACTGAATTAAAAAAAAAATCTCTGTAATGATTTTTTCCTTAAATAGTTTTTTTTTACCAATAAGAACATTTTTTCTCTATATGTTTTGTGTACCACACCCTGGCATAGTCTATGTAAAAACAGTTTTAAATCCCAACTTGATGTTAGTAAGTCGGACTACGCCGGGGTTTTAAACTGTGCTGCGCTCATATACCAGAATATTGCAGCACAGTGTTTATCGCGTTGAGCCCTGTGCTGTTCTACGTCTCACTGTAGAAGTATTAGTAAATCAAGCCTAATTTTAAAAAGCATATTTTTGCTGATCAGCTTTTCTTTTTCTTTACAGGCACACTTTTCTTTGTGAATGGTATAATATTTTCACATAATTCTATCAAATGTTTCATTTAGAATGTATAACAATCTTAACATTTGTATGTACTTCCATTTGAGTCTCATATACCAAGGTAGGTGCAAAGATACAGAGAGAGCACATGATATGTGAGCATAGTTTTTTGTGATAAGTGTTGTTCAGCATTTATTATGAGCTGTTTTGTATGGACTGCGTGCTAACCCCCGCCTTACTGTGCCTAAACTAGACTTTTGGAGGTCATGCTAATTATTTGGTAAAGCAAGGCTGAGTTGGGCTTGCTTTTGCACTTTAATTGCGACCTGCTTCTACGTCAGCTTACTCAATGTGCAAGAAAATGCATGTTTTGTTTTTCCAGTAATTTTCCAACTAGATACCAATAAGCATCATATTTATTTTATATTACTTATTTTAGCTATTGAGCTAAAAAAAATGGTAGGGCTCAGAGGTCGCATTAACGCCTAATTTAGCATATTATACGTGTACATTTTCTGTAAAACACACCCTGAGGCCTCACTGTGTATAAATACTCCTCCTATGAATGACTGTAGTAGCAATATCTCCTGGCTGCACAGCTGTCATTTGTTACAAATGTGTTACATGTGCTGCTGAGATAAGGTAAACAAATGCATATAAAAATAAGGTGAAATTACCGCACTAGGTTTAAATTTTAAAATTTCCAAAACATAATTACTACAATTTACAGAGGGCAACTGCTCAACGTGCTGTGACCTGAAAATCCAACAGGATTATTAGTAACATGTAATAATATAGCCAAGAGCAAGAAAGTAGGTATGTCATTGAAAATGTCCAAACAAATAGAAAGATCCACCGTTGTCCCAAACTCGAATGCAAAGTCCCATAGTGATGGCTACGGTCAATCCACTTCAATCTGCAACCATGTGCCCGTCACCTTTAGGATTACATGCTTACCAGAGGGGGTTTTAGATCTCAGCCTTAATTAAATCCTGGTTCGACTTCTCGTCTGTGAAGTTATAAATCTCCCTCCAAGTATAGATAGTAGAGATGAGCGAACTTTTGAAAAATTCGATTCGACTGATTCGCCGAATTTTCCGACAAAAATCGTTTCGACCCGAATAAATTCGCGACGAATCGCTATTAAAAACGGCTATTTCTGAGCCTCCTACAGCCTCAATAGGGTTGTAAACCATTCAGCCTTGCTGTAACACGCACAGGATGCGTGCTGGGTTAGTTAAATAATACTTTGAAGAAATATCACATGCAGATCAGAGGCATCGCTAATAGAATCGCAGAGCGGCACAATTGCAGAGAGTTGAAGTGGCATCACTATGAGGGGCAGAAGGAGCCCAAATATACACTGGAGTTGGCCTCAGGAGCCCAAAAATTGGATGAATCACACCCTGGAGTTGGCAGGAGTTGGCAGCAGCAGCAGCAGGAGCCCAAATATACACTGGAGTTGGCTTCAGGAGCCCAAAAATTGGATGAATCACACCCTGGAGTTGGCAGGAGTTGGCAGCAGCAGCAGCAGGAGCCCAAATATACACTGGAGTTGGCTTCAGGAGCCCAAAAATTGGATGAATCACACCCTGGAGTTGGCAGGAGTTGACAGCAGCAGCAGCAGGAGCCCAAATATACACTGGAGTTGGCTTCAGGAGCCCAAAAATTGGATGAATCACACCCTGGAGTTGGCAGGAGTTGACAGTAGCAGCAGCAGGAGCCCAAATATACACTGGAGTTGGCCTCAGGAGCCCAAAAATTGGATGAATCACACCCTGGAGTTGGCAGGAGTTGACAGTAGCAGCAGCAGGAGCCCAAATATACACTGGAGTTGGCCTCAGGAGCCCAAAAATTGGATGAATCACACCCTGGAGTTGGCAGGAGTTGACAGTAGCAGCAGCAGGAGCCCAAATATACACTGGAGTTGGCCTCAGGAGCCCAAAAATTGGATGAATCACACCCTGGAGTTGGCAGGAGTTGACAGTAGCAGCAGCAGGAGCCCAAATATACACTGGAGTTGGCCTCAGGAGCCCAAAAATTGGATGAATCACACCCTGGAGTTGGCAGGAGTTGGCAGTAGCAGCAGCAGGAGCCCAAATATACACTGGAGTTGGCCTCAGGAGCCCAAAAATTGGATGAATCACACCCTGGAGTTGGCAGGAGTTGGCAGCAGCAGCAGCAGGAGCCCAAATATACACTGGAGTTGGCTTCAGGAGCCCAAAAATTGGATGAATCACACCCTGGAGTTGGCAGAAGTTGACAGTAGCAGCAGCAGGAGCCCAAATATACACTGGAGTTGGCCTCAGGAGCCCAAAAATTGGATGAATCACACCCTGGAGTTGGCAGGAGTTGACAGTAGCAGCAGCAGGAGCCCAAATATACACTGGAGTTGGCCTCAGGAGCCCAAAAATTGGATGAATCACACCCTGGAGTTGGCAGGAGTTGACAGTAGCAGCAGCAGGAGCCCAAATATACACTGGAGTTGGCTTCAGGAGCCCAAAAATTGGATGAATCACACCCTGGAGTTGGCAGGAGTTGACAGTAGCAGCAGCAGGAGCCCAAATATACACTGGAGTTGGCTTCAGGAGCCCAAAAATTGGATGAATCACACCCTGGAGTTGGCAGGAGTTGACAGTAGCAGCAGCAGGAGCCCAAATATACACTGGAGTTGGCCTCAGGAGCCCAAAAATTGGATGAATCACACCCTGGAGTTGGCAGGAGTTGGCAGTAGCAGCAGCAGGAGCCCAAATATACACTGGAGTTGGCCTCAGGAGCCCAAAAATTGGATGAATCACACCCTGGAGTTGGCAGGAGTTGGCAGCAGCAGCAGCAGGAGCCCAAATATACACTGGAGTTGGCTTCAGGAGCCCAAAAATTGGATGAATCACACCCTGGAGTTGGCAGAAGTTGACAGTAGCAGCAGCAGGAGCCCAAATATACACTGGAGTTGGCCTCAGGAGCCCAAAAATTGGATGAATCACACCCTGGAGTTGGCAGGAGTTGACAGTAGCAGCAGCAGGAGCCCAAATATACACTGGAGTTGGCCTCAGGAGCCCAAAAATTGGATGAATCACACCCTGGAGTTGGCAGGAGTTGACAGTAGCAGCAGCAGGAGCCCAAATATACACTGGAGTTGGCTTCAGGAGCCCAAAAATTGGATGAATCACACCCTGGAGTTGGCAGGAGTTGACAGTAGCAGCAGCAGGAGCCCAAATATACAATGGAGTTGGCTTCAGGAGCCCAAAAATTGGATGAATCACACCCTGGAGTTGGCAGAAGTTGACAGCAGCAGCAGCAGGAGCCCAAATATACACTGGAGTTGGCCTCAGGAGCCCAAAAATTGGATGAATCACACCCTGGAGTTGGCAGAAGTTGGCAGCAGCAGCAGCAGGAGCCCAAATATACACTGGAGTTGGCTTCAGGAGCCCAAAAATTGGATGAATCACACCCTGGAGTTGGCAGGAGTTGACAGCAGCAGCAGCAGGAGCCCAAATATACACTGGAGTTGGCTTCAGGAGCCCAAAAATTGGATGAATCACACCCTGGAGTTGGCAGGAGTTGACAGTAGCAGCAGCAGGAGCCCAAATATACACTGGAGTTGGCCTCAGGAGCCCAAAAATTGGATGAATCACACCCTGGAGTTGGCAGGAGTTGACAGTAGCAGCAGCAGGAGCCCAAATATACACTGGAGTTGGCTTCAGGAGCCCAAAAATTGGATGAATCACACCCTGGAGTTGGCAGGAGTTGACAGTAGCAGCAGCAGGAGCCCAAATATACACTGGAGTTGGCCTCAGGAGCCCAAAAATTGGATGAATCACACCCTGGAGTTGGCAGGAGTTGACAGTAGCAGCAGCAGGAGCCCAAATATACACTGGAGTTGGCTTCAGGAGCCCAAAAATTGGATGAATCACACCCTGGAGTTGGCAGAAGTTGGCAGCAGCAGCAGCAGGAGCCCAAACATTACTTTAAACAGACCCTGGGGTTGGCCTCAGGAGCCCAAAAATTGGATGAATCACACCCCGTGGAGAGTCATGTGGAGAAAAAGTAGCTTAGTTAGTAATATCTACATAAAATTATGAATAAACAAATGCAAAAGTTTGCCAAAGTGAAGTTTTGTTTGAGGGTGTGTTTCCACCTTTTAATTAAATCAGAAACAAGAAGGTGTCATTGCCTCTGACTAATTAGCCCTCAAAAATTCTTGGAATTTTTAATCTGGAATCATGTCTGATCCGTCTTATCCGAAGAATATTAATAAAAAGTAAGAGTAACGTAAAGGATTTTTTATCAATACTTACTTGTGGTCCGATGCGGAGGAATGTCTGTAACTTGAGAGCAGCGCCTTAAATCTGTTTTGCACGATCCATCTTTCTTGGTCTGGCCCCGTCATCAATCTACTGGAATACATCAGGCATTGTTGGGAGGAAAGCTTGGCTGATCCATGCGCCATTCATTTCCACGCAGGGCAGTCTCTGGAAAAAAAAAGTCTGTATAAACCAGGGTCTTTTTCATATAAAAACAAATGGTTATTCTTGCTTTTCAACCATATGTTCCACAGCTTTACCAGTCATTGTGTCAGCCAATGAAGCAACTTTGTCTGGAAGTGCTGCAAAAGCAGTCCACTGCATCACAAGTGGCATCTGACACCCCCAGTCAACTGTCTGCCTGTTATGCTTTGGGTTCAGCTCCACTATCCATTGATCTGATATCCAAGATCTGATAATCATAAAATTCAGCAGCTACTGCCCAGCCAAGAAGTGGAGGAGACACTCGCCTCTTCTTCCACTATCCGGCAACTAGTGATGAGGAGAGTGTCGTGGGAGGAGGTGTTGCAAGCCGAGGTAGTGGAAGAGGGTCCCTGGAGTCTGCGGCGGTGGCGGCGGCAGCAGCAGCGAATTATTGCGGACTGTTGGTAGGAAAAATCAGCTACTCAGCGATGTGGCAGTGTTCCATGCAGCATCCTGTGGAGAAAAAGTAGGTTAGTTAGTGTATATACATAAAATTATGAATAGACAAATGCAATAGTATTGCGAAAGTGAAGTTTTGTTTGAGGGTGTGTTTCCACCTTGCAATTAAATCAGAAACAACTAGCTATCATTTGCCTCTGAATAATTAGCCCTCAAAAATTCTTGGAATTTTTAATCTTGATGTCTGAGGGATTTCTCCTCTCAGACAGCGTCACCATAAGTCCAGCCTGCTGCATTACCCAGTGGTGGACCTTTCAGAGAACTGATGGCTTGTGCCGAGCCGAGGTGGAGAGTCACATGGCATGGTTGTTGAACAGAAGGTGGGCCAGTCCTTTAGCCTGTCAGTGTGTACCAAAGTGCACAGTGTTGTCTACGCCTGGAGCTGTAACTATAGACTCATGGTGGACAATATATATCCTTTTAGGCCCCCTTGGTGATTGTTGTTTCACGCTGTTCTTCACATGGTTTTCCTTGACCATCAGAGTCACACATGGGAGGAACTACTAAAAATGAGAACTCAATCCATGAAAGCATTGCTTAATCCACGAAAACTGCAAATTTGGACCCATGGTGACTGACACTTGGAAGAACATCTTGTTTGCGCTGCGACAAGGAAGCCAGAGTCATGCGTCCTGACATGGCACACGTGTTCAGTCTAGTTTTGAAGTCTTGCCCCCATCTGAAAGACATCCGAACAACAGGAAAGAAAGTTAGCATGCACTTCTGGCACTCCTACACCACCAAGCACAACCTTATTGAGCCTCAGCGTCACAAAGGTGTACCCCACCATAGTCTGATTTGCGATGTTTCCACCCGTTGGAATTCCACCCTCCATATGCAGGATCCACTATAGCAGTGGTCCCCAACCCTGTCCTCAAGGCCCACCAACAGGCCAGGCTTTGCAGATCTCCACAAAGATGCTCAGGTGGAGTAATTAGTGCAGCTGCAGAGCAATAGAGCTGGCTATTTGGAGATCCAAAAAACATGACATGTTGGTGGGCCTTGAGGACAGGGTTGAGGACCACTGCACTATAGGAACAGAGAAAAGCCATCACGGATTTCTAGATGATCCAAACGGATAGGGGGACACCCCTGTGTAAATTCAATGTAAACCATTGGCAGCTCATACGTGACACCGACCGTTTGTTTAGGCCCTTTGAGGAAGCTACATTATTAGTCAGTTGCCAGGACTATGAGATGAACGATGAGATTCCACTGCTTCATGTACTACAACACATGTTGGAAAGCATGGCTGGTCAGGGCACTGGAGACATGGCACATACATTTCACAGCCACATGAAGCCTGTGGGGGCTGAAGTGGAGGAGGAGGAGGGGGTGGGGCACAGCAAACCACAGTTTAGGTTTCACAAAATGACCATTTTATCTAGTCATCTGACAGGAGAGGAGGTGCAGCCACAGGAGCTAGAGGGTTGTGAGTAAGGCGAGACAGAGGACCCAGACACACCATGGCAGTTTACAGTGGAGATGGAGACAGGTAGTCCCTCCGAGTCACTTGCACAAATGGCACGATGCATGCTCACATGCATGCGTACTAGTGAGCGCAGAATTGTCTCCCTTTATTCAGCGGGAAGACTTCTGGCTCTCCAACTTATTGGACCCTCGCTTCCGGCACAAAATGGGGGCATTTTTTACGCCCACTGAGAGGGAGGAAAAACTGACCTACTACAGAGACATCCCACGTAGTCAGTTGGGCGATGTCTATTTGCGCCATGGCCCATACTCCCGCAGGTCTGACTCTAGGGGAACTTTGCGATCACCTTCCACTGCCATGGCTGCTGGGGGGGTGGAAGGAGCAGCAGCAGCTCCATCAGCAGCAACCTCAGTCTTCAGTCGCTAGTGAGTAGCTTTCTACACCCGCATAGTGAGTCTACTCATGAGAAGCAGGAAGACCTGGAGCTGGACCTCAAACAGCAGGTCATGTCATACCTTGACATGACCATGCCAACACACCTTCAAGATCCACTGGATTTGCTGGGAAGCCAAACTTGACTTGTGCCCGCAACTAGCAGAGTTTGCCCTGGAAAAGCTGTACTGGCCGGACAGTAGTTGATTTAGATGGCAACTGGGCTGCTCTATATAACGAAGCAAAATGGCAAATTTACCTCACTATATAAGCTATTGCCCCTCAGATTTACACAGGGGCTGCTCTATATTATGCTGCAAAATGGCAAATTAACCTCACAATATAAGCCATTGCAGCTCTATATAAATAAAAATAAATAAATAAAAAAAGGGCCTGTAGAAGCTTATTTAGTATAACAGATAGGGTGACATGTGCTGGTTTGGGATGCCCATATGGGCTAGTGTTTTGGCAGCAGTACAAAAACCAATGCAAAATGCAATAGCTTAATAAAGCTGATGCTGATCAACGCTTATTTAGTATAACAGATGGGGTGCAACATGCAGGTTTGGGATGCCCTGCGGCCTGGTGTATTTAAAGCAGACCAAAACCAATTCAAAATGCAATAACTTAATAAAGCTGAGGCTGTAGATGCTTATTTAGTATAAACAGGTAGGGTGCAAGGTGCAGCTTTGGGGTGCCCTGCGGCCTGGTTAAATGAAAGCAGTCAAAAAGGAAGTGCAAACTGAAGTAGCTTAATGAAGCTGATGCTGATCAACGCTTATGTTGTATACCAGATAGGGTGCAAGGTGCAGCTTTGGGGTGCCCTGCGGCCTGGTTTATTAAAATCAGTCAAAAACAAGTGCAAACTGAAGTAGCCTGATCAACGCTTATGTTGTATAACAGATAGGTTTAAAATAGCATGTGCCTTGGGATGCCCGTGTGGCCTGTTATATTTCAAGCTGAACAAAAAGTAACAATAATCCAAGTATGAGACATCATTTTGACCTTCTTCACAGCGCCATACTTTGAAAAAAAAAAATTAATTTCATGCCGATCAATCCAAAGGTCAATGCCCCTAACAAAAATAGTGTTCGGTATAAGTTTTCCTTCTGGAAGGACGTAACCTTTAGTTTACATGGTTGGGGTAGGTTATCTTACAAATTGGGATACCCCACTGTATATGAAACCGAATATAAATGCACACCCAAAAGTGGACACTCAGCCTCCAAGAGGCCTGCTTAGTTTAAATAAGAGAGCTGCTTAGTATGGTAGGTAGGTTATGTTATGTTACAGAATGGGATGCCCCAAGCAGACTTGAGATCAGTATATATGCACACAGCAGCAGTGTGTTAGCAGGCTCATACAGGCCAAATTTCTTTAAATAAATGTGCAGCTTACAGTAAATGCAGAGGCTAATGGTATGTTAAAGAATGGGATGTCCCAAAAACCAGAGAGCACCTGGCAGGCAGCAGTAAGACTATGCACAGCAAAAGTGTCTTTGTCATGCCTAATTTCAATTAGAATAGGTGCAAATGGTTAGGTTCTTAAATAGAGGCTGGTGTAGTCACAGAATGGGATGCCCTAAAAACCAGCAGTAAGTACACCTGGCAGGGTCCAGTAGTGCTATGCCCAGCAAAAGTGTCTTTATCAGGCTAATTTCAAATATGATAAGAGCAAATGCTTATATGGTCTTAAACAGAGGCTGCTGTAGTCACAGAATGGGATGCCCCGGGCAGGAATCGAGCTGGCAGGGTCCAGTAGGGCTTTGGCCAGCAAAAGTGTCTTTATCAGGCTAATTTCAAATATGATAAGAGCAAATGCTTATATGGTCTTAAACAGAGGCTGCTTTAGTCACAGAATGGGATGCCCCGGGCAGGAATCGAGCTGGCAGGGTCCAGTAGTGCTTTGGCCAGCAAAAGTGTCTTTATCAGGCTAATTTCAAATATGATAAGAGCAAATGCTTATATGGTCTTAAACAGAGGCTGCTGTAGTCACAGAATGGGATGCCCCGGGCAGGAATCGAGCTGGCAGGGTCCAGTAGTGCTTTGGCCAGCAAAAGTGTCTTTATCAGGCCTAATTTCAAATATGATAAGAGCAAATGCTTATATGGTCTTAAACAGAGGCTGCTTTAGTCACAGAATGGGATGCCCCGGGCAGGAATCGAGCTGGCAGGGTCCAGTAGTGCTTTGGCCAGCAAAAGTGTCTTTATCAGGCTAATTTCAAATATGATAAGAGCAAATGCTTATATGGTCTTAAACAGAGGCTGCTGTAGTCACAGAATGGGATGCCCCGGGCAGGAATCGAGCTGGCAGGGTCCAGTAGGGCTTTGGCCAGCAAAAGTGTCTTTATCAGGCCTAATTTCAAATATGATAAGAGCAAATGCTTATATGGTCTTAAACAGAGGCTGCTTTAGTCACAGAATGGGATGCCCTGGGCAGGAATCGAGCTGGCAGGGTCCAGTAGTGCTTTGGCCAGCAAAAGTGTCTTTATCAGGCTAATTTCAAATATGATAAGAGCAAATGCTTATATGGTCTTAAACAGAGGCTGCTGTAGTCACAGAATGGGATGCCCCGGGCAGGAATCGAGCTGGCAGGGTCCAGTAGTGCTTTGGCCAGCAAAAGTGTCTTTATCAGGCCTAATTTCAAATATGATAAGAGCAAATGCTTATATGGTCTTAAACAGAGGCTGCTTTAGTCACAGAATGGGATGCCCCGGGCAGGAATCGAGCTGGCAGGGTCCAGTAGTGCTTTGGCCAGCAAAAGTGTCTTTATCAGGCTAATTTCAAATATGATAAGAGCAAATGCTTATTTGGTCTTAAACAGAGGCTGCTGTAGTCACAGAATGGGATGCCCCGGGCAGGAATCGAGCTGGCAGGGTCCAGTAGGGCTTTGGCCAGCAAAAGTGTCTTTATCAGGCCTAATTTCAAATATGATAAGAGCAAATGCTTATATGGTCTTAAACAGAGGCTGCTTTAGTCACAGAATGGGATGCCCTGGGCAGGAATCGACCTGGCAGGGTCCAGTAGGGCTTTGGCCAGCAAAAGTGTCTTTATCAGGCTAATTTCAAATATGATAAGAGCAAATGCTTATATGGTCTTAAACAGAGGCTGCTTTAGTCACAGAATGGGATGCCCCGGGCAGGAATCGAGCTGGCAGGGTCCAGTAGTGCTTTGGCCAGCAAAAGTGTCTTTATCAGGCTAATTTCAAATATGATAAGAGCAAATGCTTATATGGTCTTAAACAGAGGCTGCTGTAGTCACAGAATGGGATGCCCCGGGCAGGAATCGAGCTGGCAGGGTCCAGTAGGGCTTTGGCCAGCAAAAGTGTCTTTATCAGGCCTAATTTCAAATATGATAAGAGCAAATGCTTATATGGTCTTAAACAGAGGCTGCTTTAGTCACAGAATGGGATGCCCTGGGCAGGAATCGACCTGGCAGGGTCCAGTAGGGCTTTGGCCAGCAAAAGTGTCTTTATCAGGCTAATTTCAAATATGATAAGAGCAAATGCTTATATGGTCTTAAACAGAGGCTGCTTTAGTCACAGAATGGGATGCCCCGGGCAGGAATCGAGCTGGCAGGGTCCAGTAGTGCTTTGGCCAGCAAAAGTGTCTTTATCAGGCTAATTTCAAATATGATAAGAGCAAATGCTTATATGGTCTTAAACAGAGGCTGCTGTAGTCACAGAATGGGATGCCCCGGGCAGGAATCGAGCTGGCAGGGTCCAGTAGTGCTTTGGCCAGCAAAAGTGTCTTTATCAGGCCTAATTTCAAATATGATAAGAGCAAATGCTTATATGGTCTTAAACAGAGGCTGCTTTAGTCACAGAATGGGATGCCCCGGGCAGGAATCGAGCTGGCAGGGTCCAGTAGTGCTTTGGCCAGCAAAAGTGTCTTTATCAGGCTAATTTCAAATATGATAAGAGCAAATGCTTATATGGTCTTAAACAGAGGCTGCTGTAGTCACAGAATGGGATGCCCCGGGCAGGAATCGAGCTGGCAGGGTCCAGTAGGGCTTTGGCCAGCAAAAGTGTCTTTATCAGGCCTAATTTCAAATATGATAAGAGCAAATGCTTATATGGTCTTAAACAGAGGCTGCTTTAGTCACAGAATGGGATGCCCTGGGCAGGAATCGACCTGGCAGGGTCCAGTAGGGCTTTGGCCAGCAAAAGTGTCTTTATCAGGCTAATTTCAAATATGATAAGAGCAAATGCTTATATGGTCTTAAACAGAGGCTGCTTTAGTCACAGAATGGGATGCCCCGGGCAGGAATCGAGCTGGCAGGGTCCAGTAGTGCTTTGGCCAGCAAAAGTGTCTTTATCAGGCTAATTTCAAATATGATAAGAGCAAATGCTTATATGGTCTTAAACAGAGGCTGCTGTAGTCACAGAATGGGATGCCCCGGGCAGGAATCGAGCTGGCAGGGTCCAGTAGTGCTTTGGCCAGCAAAAGTGTCTTTATCAGGCTAATTTCAAATATGATAAGAGCAAATGCTTATATGGTCTTAAACAGAGGCTGCTGTAGTCACAGAATGGGATGCCCCGGGCAGGAATCGAGCTGGCAGGGTCCAGTAGGGCTTTGGCCAGCAAAAGTGTCTTTATCAGGCCTAATTTCAAATATGATAAGAGCAAATGCTTATATGGTCTTAAACAGAGGCTGCTTTAGTCACAGAATGGGATGCCCTGGGCAGGAATCGACCTGGCAGGGTCCAGTAGGGCTTTGGCCAGCAAAAGTGTCTTTATCAGGCTAATTTCAAATATGATAAGAGCAAATGCTTATATGGTCTTAAACAGAGGCTGCTTTAGTCACAGAATGGGATGCCCCGGGCAGGAATCGAGCTGGCAGGGTCCAGTAGTGCTTTGGCCAGCAAAAGTGTCTTTATCAGGCTAATTTCAAATATGATAAGAGCAAATGCTTATATGGTCTTAAACAGAGGCTGCTGTAGTCACAGAATGGGATGCCCCGGGCAGGAATCGAGCTGGCAGGGTCCAGTAGTGCTTTGGCCAGCAAAAGTGTCTTTATCAGGCCTAATTTCAAATATGATAAGAGCAAATGCTTATATGGTCTTAAACAGAGGCTGCTTTAGTCACAGAATGGGATGCCCCGGGCAGGAATCGAGCTGGCAGGGTCCAGTAGTGCTTTGGCCAGCAAAAGTGTCTTTATCAGGCTAATTTCAAATATGATAAGAGCAAATGCTTATATGGTCTTAAACAGAGGCTGCTGTAGTCACAGAATGGGATGCCCCGGGCAGGAATCGAGCTGGCAGGGTCCAGTAGGGCTTTGGCCAGCAAAAGTGTCTTTATCAGGCCTAATTTCAAATATGATAAGAGCAAATGCTTATATGGTCTTAAACAGAGGCTGCTTTAGTCACAGAATGGGATGCCCTGGGCAGGAATCGACCTGGCAGGGTCCAGTAGGGCTTTGGCCAGCAAAAGTGTCTTTATCAGGCTAATTTCAAATATGATAAGAGCAAATGCTTATATGGTCTTAAACAGAGGCTGCTTTAGTCACAGAATGGGATGCCCCGGGCAGGAATCGAGCTGGCAGGGTCCAGTAGTGCTTTGGCCAGCAAAAGTGTCTTTATCAGGCTAATTTCAAATATGATAAGAGCAAATGCTTATATGGTCTTAAACAGAGGCTGCTGTAGTCACAGAATGGGATGCCCCGGGCAGGAATCGAGCTGGCAGGGTCCAGTAGGGCTTTGGCCAGCAAAAGTGTCTTTATCAGGCCTAATTTCAAATATGATAAGAGCAAATGCTTATATGGTCTTAAACAGAGGCTGCTTTAGTCACAGAATGGGATGCCCTGGGCAGGAATCGAGCTGGCAGGGTCCAGTAGTGCTTTGGCCAGCAAAAGTGTCTTTATCAGGCTAATTTCAAATATGATAAGAGCAAATGCTTATATGGTCTTAAACAGAGGCTGCTGTAGTCACAGAATGGGATGCCCCGGGCAGGAATCGAGCTGGCAGGGTCCAGTAGGGCTTTGGCCAGCAAAAGTGTCTTTATCAGGCCTAATTTCAAATATGATAAGAGCAAATGCTTATATGGTCTTAAACAGAGGCTGCTTTAGTCACAGAATGGGATGCCCTGGGCAGGAATCGACCTGGCAGGGTCCAGTAGGGCTTTGGCCAGCAAAAGTGTCTTTATCAGGCTAATTTCAAATATGATAAGAGCAAATGCTTATATGGTCTTAAACAGAGGCTGCTTTAGTCACAGAATGGGATGCCCCGGGCAGGAATCGAGCTGGCAGGGTCCAGTAGTGCTTTGGCCAGCAAAAGTGTCTTTATCAGGCTAATTTCAAATATGATAAGAGCAAATGCTTATATGGTCTTAAACAGAGGCTGCTGTAGTCACAGAATGGGATGCCCCGGGCAGGAATCGAGCTGGCAGGGTCCAGTAGGGCTTTGGCCAGCAAAAGTGTCTTTATCAGGCCTAATTTCAAATATGATAAGAGCAAATGCTTATATGGTCTTAAACAGAGGCTGCTTTAGTCACAGAATGGGATGCCCTGGGCAGGAATCGAGCTGGCAGGGTCCAGTAGTGCTTTGGCCAGCAAAAGTGTCTTTATCAGGCTAATTTCAAATATGATAAGAGCAAATGCTTATATGGTCTTAAACAGAGGCTGCTGTAGTCACAGAATGGGATGCCCCGGGCAGGAATCGAGCTGGCAGGGTCCAGTAGGGCTTTGGCCAGCAAAAGTGTCTTTATCAGGCCTAATTTCAAATATGATAAGAGCAAATGCTTATATGGTCTTAAACAGAGGCTGCTTTAGTCACAGAATGGGATGCCCTGGGCAGGAATCGACCTGGCAGGGTCCAGTAGGGCTTTGGCCAGCAAAAGTGTCTTTATCAGGCTAATTTCAAATATGATAAGAGCAAATGCTTATATGGTCTTAAACAGAGGCTGCTTTAGTCACAGAATGGGATGCCCCGGGCAGGAATCGAGCTGGCAGGGTCCAGTAGTGCTTTGGCCAGCAAAAGTGTCTTTATCAGGCTAATTTCAAATATGATAAGAGCAAATGCTTATATGGTCTTAAACAGAGGCTGCTGTAGTCACAGAATGGGATGCCCCGGGCAGGAATCGAGCTGGCAGGGTCCAGTAGTGCTTTGGCCAGCAAAAGTGTCTTTATCAGGCCTAATTTCAAATATGATAAGAGCAAATGCTTATATGGTCTTAAACAGAGGCTGCTTTAGTCACAGAATGGGATGCCCCGGGCAGGAATCGAGCTGGCAGGGTCCAGTAGTGCTTTGGCCAGCAAAAGTGTCTTTATCAGGCTAATTTCAAATATGATAAGAGCAAATGCTTATATGGTCTTAAACAGAGGCTGCTGTAGTCACAGAATGGGATGCCCCGGGCAGGAATCGAGCTGGCAGGGTCCAGTAGGGCTTTGGCCAGCAAAAGTGTCTTTATCAGGCCTAATTTCAAATATGATAAGAGCAAATGCTTATATGGTCTTAAACAGAGGCTGCTTTAGTCACAGAAGGGGATGCCCTGGGCAGGAATCGACCTGGCAGGGTCCAGTAGGGCTTTGGCCAGCAAAAGTGTCTTTATCAGGCTAATTTCAAATATGATAAGAGCAAATGCTTATATGGTCTTAAACAGAGGCTGCTTTAGTCACAGAATGGGATGCCCCGGGCAGGAATCGAGCTGGCAGGGTCCAGTAGTGCTTTGGCCAGCAAAAGTGTCTTTATCAGGCTAATTTCAAATATGATAAGAGCAAATGCTTATATGGTCTTAAACAGAGGCTGCTGTAGTCACAGAATGGGATGCCCCGGGCAGGAATCGAGCTGGCAGGGTCCAGTAGTGCTTTGGCCAGCAAAAGTGTCTTTATCAGGCCTAATTTCAAATATGATAAGAGCAAATGCTTATATGGTCTTAAACAGAGGCTGCTTTAGTCACAGAATGGGATGCCCCGGGCAGGAATCGAGCTGGCAGGGTCCAGTAGTGCTTTGGCCAGCAAAAGTGTCTTTATCAGGCTAATTTCAAATATGATAAGAGCAAATGCTTATATGGTCTTAAACAGAGGCTGCTGTAGTCACAGAATGGGATGCCCCGGGCAGGAATCGAGCTGGCAGGGTCCAGTAGTGCTTTGGCCAGCAAAAGTGTCTTTATCAGGCCTAATTTCAAATATGATAAGAGCAAATGCTTATATGGTCTTAAACAGAGGCTGCTTTAGTCACAGAATGGGATGCCCCGGGCAGGAATCGAGCTGGCAGGGTCCAGTAGGGCTTTGGCCAGCAAAAGTGTCTTTATCAGGCTAATTTCAAATATGATAAGAGCAAATGCTTATATGGTCTTAAACAGAGGCTGCTGTAGTCACAGAATGGGATGCCCCGGGCAGGAATCGAGCTGGCAGGGTCCAGTAGGGCTTTGGCCAGCAAAAGTGTCTTTATCAGGCCTAATTTCAAATATGATAAGAGCAAATGCTTATATGGTCTTAAACAGAGGCTGCTTTAGTCACAGAATGGGATGCCCTGGGCAGGAATCGACCTGGCAGGGTCCAGTAGGGCTTTGGCCAGCAAAAGTGTCTTTATCAGGCTAATTTCAAATATGATAAGAGCAAATGCTTATATGGTCTTAAACAGAGGCTGCTTTAGTCACAGAATGGGATGCCCCGGGCAGGAATCGAGCTGGCAGGGTCCAGTAGTGCTTTGGCCAGCAAAAGTGTCTTTATCAGGCTAATTTCAAATATGATAAGAGCAAATGCTTATATGGTCTTAAACAGAGGCTGCTGTAGTCACAGAATGGAATGCCCCGGGCAGGAATCGAGCTGGCAGGGTCCAGTAGTGCTTTGGCCAGCAAAAGTGTCTTTATCAGGCCTAATTTCAAATATGATAAGAGCAAATGCTTATATGGTCTTAAACAGAGGCTGCTTTAGTCACAGAATGGGATGCCTCACAGCAGACTTAAGATCAGTTCAGTATATATGCACAGTTAGTTACTATAAGCAGCCTGAAAACGCTAACAAAGGCTGGATGAAAAAAAAAAAATCTCCCTGTCAGCCAGCTCCGTTTTTCCTACCTTTCCCTGGCTTTCTGTCTGTCTCCTGTCTGTCTCCTGCCTGTCTCCTGCCTGTCTCCAGCCTGTCCCTGTCTGTCCCTGTCTCCAGCCTGTCTAACTGCCTCAGCTACACAGCGTTCTGTCTGTCTGTCACGAATGCAATAGAGAAATGAGGAAAAGCAAGATGGCCGCCGTTAAATACCGCTGTGTGACGTCACCGGGCTTGCTGGCTGCTGATAGGCTGCATGTGACTGCCCCAGCTTGCACTGGCGCGGGATACATGTCCAGACATGTCCCGTCCGCCATCTTAGAATGCCTGTAATGTAAATGAATGGATGTTAAAGGAAAACTTCGAGTGATCGAATCGCGGGGAAATTCGGATTCGATCTGAATCGAATTTTTCCTGAAATTCGGATCGAATCCGGGTTCGTCCGGATCGATTCGCTCATCCCTAATAGATAGCATAAAGAGCCTATGCCTTAGGAGCAGCTTGAATTGTGACAAACCACACAACATCTCTGCAGCAGGATATAGGAGCAAGATGTCCCAACAGGATTTAAGTAAGAAGTTGGATGGAAAAACTAAAAGACAAGCTGTTCCTAAGGCATAGGCTCTTTATGCTCTCTATACTTGCAGGGAGATTTATAACTTCAACCGATGAGAAGTCCAACCAGGATTTAATTAAGGCTGAGATCTAAAACCCCCTCTGGTAAGCGTGTAATCCTAAAGGTGACGGGCACATGGTTGTAAACAAATACATACATTGTATCTTTTGGGCACTGCTACAGATTGGTACATGGTCAGCTTGTGCAGAGAAGATGAGTCATGTCTTTGAACATGAACTTTGCCTGCAGACATGGCGTCTGTATCTTTTTGCAGATTTGCATCTAGATGCAAGGTGTACCTGGTAACATGATGTCTGACTATAACGAGATACTTGTTTAATATAATCCTATCTATATATAGACACACATCATGTTCTAAAGCTTCCCAGTGACACCCCTCTTGTGTATATACAATGATGAGCACAGAAATACAGAATCTTTATTTTTTAGGCTGCATAAGTCATATACCTACAAAGCTTTCCAGTGGCACCCCTCTTCTATATATACAACGATGAGCACAGAAATACAGAATCTTTATTTTTTAGGCTGCATAAGTCATATACCTACAAAGCTTTCCAGTGGCACCCCTCTTCTGTATATACAACGATGAGCACAGAAATACAGAATCTTTATTTTTTAGGCTGCATAAGTCATATACCTACAAAGCTTTCCAGTGACACCCCTCTTCTGTATATACAACGATGAGCACAGAAATACAGAATCTTTATTTTTTAGGCTGCATAAGTCATATACCTACAAAGCTTTCCAGCAACACCCCTATATATATATATATATATATATATATATATATATATATCTTATACAGCCTATAAAATAAAGGTTCTGAATCTACATTAAAACCACATTAAAAATCATCCTACCTGCACCTATTGTGTTTTTTGAGCCTTTTAACATCTGAATGGTGGCCAGTGGAGTCTCAGGCTGCCTGCAGACAGGAAGTGTCTTCTGACGGTGCCACTCTGCATTCTGGGATTGCTGTCCTTTTCCTGACCCCAGCTCTGCTCTGTCTGTACAAAGCGCAGCTATAACCAGCCCCCTGCACTTTTGCCCCCTCTCCTCTCCTCTGTATGTGATGCTTCTGAGGTAAGATGGCGGTGCCCATATCCTAGAGACCTGAATAGATTTGCAGCCCAGTGGGGGAAAAATAGAAAGTAATTGACTTAAAAGGCAAAGTATATTAATTTTAGACTCTGGGGAATAGTTTTTGAGGGGTTTGGGCTTTTCATTAAATTATGCTAAAGGTCCGGTTTAATAAAAGATGCCGCCACTGACAGCCAGCATGGAGTGAGCAGGAAGCAGCTAAATTAACCCTTTGCCTGGAAAGTCACTTTAAAATCACCTATACCTCTGTATTGTTTAATTTAATTCCTGCAATCCTGAGGATTTTTACTCCTTGGGAAAAAGTCTATTGCAACATCAAGGGCCTCAATTTTACTGTTCCTGAAATGTTGGGTGATCATCACAAATGAATGTGCTGTACATTACTTGTACTCTCTGCTCATGAGATCTTTATCTGTCACCAATCCCTGCTTACATCCATGGCTAATATGGTATAACAACTTACTAACATATCAGCTATCAAATCTTTGGCCCTTATTTAACAAGGGATAGCGCCAGGTAGCGACTGGTGAGCGAACGGTAATGACGGTCACCGCCACGAGAACGCCGGCTCCCCACCACAATCACACATTTATCAAGCCGATCCTGCTTAGCGACTGAGAGAGCGTCAGATAGCGAATCATTCATCATTATTCCAGCCTCACCCCACAGCGCCAGCGAGCGACCTTGAACAGCGACAGGTATGACCTCTCGCTACCTGGCGCTCTCCAATGCATTTCAATGGAACAATCTTTAAATATTCATAATTAATTGTTAATAATTTTTTTTAATTTTTTTTTTCAATGTGAAAATTTCTGTGACCACTTCTGCCATGTTAGATATGTTTTTAAGGTAAAAAAAAATAAAAAAAAAATTTGTGCAGAATTGATATTACAGGTCTGATATTAATGTATTCATATTACAAAATGTTTTTATAAACTTGTTTTTTTTTGTTTCAAAAAATATGGTTGTTTGGGGGTTAAAAAACTACTTTTAACACATCGCTGCCAGCGCTCTGGGGTTTAAACATGCATTTCACAGCGCGAGAATTTTTTGAGCGTGATTTGTTAATGAATATGGTGGGAGCCGTTCGCTATGGCCATTCGCTATCATGCGCTCCCATACAGCGCAGAACCTTTCAAATAGCGACTCCTCACCCAATATTAAACATTACCGCACACCGACTGAGTCGCTGTCAACAACCGAACAATAGCCAAGCACAGCGACTACTAGCGGGCGCTGTGAAAATACTGCTACAGTCGCTCATCTGTCGCTACCTGGCGCTATTAATGAATCGGCCTCCCAATTCGGAACAGTCCCCACAAGTCAGAAGTAGCAGCCTCAACATTTTTTGATCAAATTTTCCTCCTTAAAGGATCAGTATCGCAAATGTTATATTAAAAAAATGACATTTTAATTGTTTATTTCAATATAATG
Source organism: Gastrophryne carolinensis (assembly GCA_027917425.1). Lineage (NCBI taxonomy): Eukaryota > Metazoa > Chordata > Amphibia > Anura > Microhylidae > Gastrophryne > Gastrophryne carolinensis. Next base: position 526,739,556 of record CM051235.1, on the reverse strand, counting down.
TATACATGTATGTTAAAAAATAAAAAAAAGATTGTAAAAAAAATCTGTCTCAGGGTTAATATTTAAAAAATATAATAGCTAACTGCACATGGTCTGGGCAAATCCATTCATGAAGAGGGGGGATCCAGTTTTTTTCTCCCTGGTCCTTTCCTGTATGACCTTGGGCCACATATCTCTCCCCTGTTGCTCTATACAGTGCAAGCACTGCTGTAATTTATCAGCGCTGTGTAGAGGCTAAAACTATTATTGCTTTATTTATGTTGCTGAGCAGGAGGCCGTCGGAGCTGTGTGTAATTATGCTGGCAGCCCTGTCTCTCCATCTGCCAGTGCTGCGCAAGATACAAAATAAAACTTTCTGTGAGCTGTGTGAGGCATCAACAGCGCATGCCTCACTGAAAAACGCTGGCTTGAGCCGTTGCCATGGCACCGGAGGGGAGGGAGGATCTGCCGCGGGCATTAGAAGGCACAGGCCGCGGCTTTCACTCAGCTGGGCAGCGCGCGCTCTCTGACACATCAAGAGCGCGCTCCTATCTTACTGCGGTGAGCGCACCCGCAGTGCAGTGCAGCACAGCGCTTCCCCCCCACACGGAAAATAGTTCAGCCCAGAGTGTCGGAGTCCGACACTCCGCTTATTTACCTCCTCTTAGTACAGAGGACCAGGACAACGTTTACTAGTTTAAATGAATAGGATTTATTGTTGGCAAATTAAACGTTCTTAGTGCAAAATATTATTCAATTTCATGCACATCACAACATTTATCGATACTGCTCCTTTAACTTTATCTGAGTCTTTTTGAAACAGACATTTTGAAGTGCTGTTTACACAAATCACATTACAAGTTTGGGACCAGATGGCATTTCTGCTTTAAAAAAAGAGAATTCTGAGATTCTGGCTCCCTACTTGTGGGTGTGTTTAATTTTCTTTTGCAGAATGGCATGTTATCCCAGGATTCCCTTAGAGCTGATATAGTAATGATTTCCAAGCCTGGCACAGATCATTTCACTTGATCCAAAAACAGACCCATCTCCTTAATTAAAGGCCCTGTCCAGTCACACAATAATTTTCTCAAACCATATTCCCATTGGAAACAATGTAAAATCAGTAATTTCAAAGCATCCCAAAATCTCTGTGTATAAGTGAAGCAGCTATATTGTCTTAAATTTCAAATAGAATATTACATGGCATGATTAATAAAGATGGGCAGGCTGTACTAGCGCCAGTTAGCGACAGATTAGCATCTGTACAGCGGATTTCAGAGCCCCCGCTAGTAGTCGCTGTGCTCGGCCATCGATCATTGTTTCAGAGCGCCTCAGTCGCTGGCCGGCATGGATGAATATGATATGTGAGTCGCTGTAATACGCTGTATGTGAGCGATCCGTAACGCCAGTTCAGTGCGACTGACTCACACCACATTCATCAAAAAAACAGCCTCAAACATCGCCAGCGCTCAAAATCATGTAATTGTAGCCCATATCCCCAGAGGCTGTGTGATTAATGGCTGTTTTTGTACATGTATCCACTAGTAACAAAGCGAAAACATATGGAATTACGTTGTTATAACATTGTAACATGAACACTTTAATACCAGACATGTAAGGACAATTCTGCATAAAAATATTATTAATCCAAAAAGTTTTCAAAAATGTCATTTTCTTGCCCAGGATACATGTCAGAAGGTTTGTGTTTTGTTTTATGGAAAAAAAAAAATTTGGGATCAGGAAAGGGTTTTAAGGATCGTCCATAGAAATGTATGGGAGAGCGCCAGGTAATGACAGGTTAGACGTGGCGCACTGCAAGGATGAATGCCGGCGCTGTACGCTGAGCCTGGGATAATGATGAGTTAGACGCTACATGGAGTTGTTCTTGTCGCTCACCAGATTCAGCTTCATAAATGTGTAATTGCATGCCGTCTCCGGCGTTCATCTGCCGCTACCTGACACTACCTGCCGCTATCCCTTCATGAATAAGGGCCTTATTCATGAAGGGATAGGGTCAGGTAGTGCCTTGTAAATGAGAGGTAGCGTCAGGTGAACGCCGGACACGGCACGCAATTACACATTTATCAAGCATATTCTGTTGAGCGACTGGGATAACGCCATGTAGCGTCCGATCCATCATTATCCCAGCCTCAGCGAACAGCGCGGCGTTCAGCCTTGCAGAGCGACACGTATTATCTCTCGCTACCTGTTGCTCTCCCATACATTTTAATGGATGTTCTTTTAGGTTTTTATTATTATTTTTTTTTTTAAATCTCAAATAATGTTGTGACCTCTCCTGGCCTAGAAATAGCCATTTTTGAAAATATTTTTCATGTTTTATATATTTATGCAGAATTGACATTACAGGTCTGGCATTAATGTGTTCATGTCACAATGTTATAACAATGTAATTCCATATGTTTTCGCTTTGTTGCTGGTAGATATATGTTACAAAGCAAGCTTTAATCACACAGCCTTCGGCGCTCTGGGCTACAGCGAAGCATTTTTGAGGGCCGGAGGTGTTTGAGGCTGTTTTTTAGATGAATATGTTGTGAGTTGGTCGCACTGACCAGTCGCTAACATGCGCTCCCATACAGCGCTGTACTGGTCATATATCGACTCCCCACAATGTATTCATCATTGCTGCACAGCAACTGAGTCGCTATGAACTAGCGACCCAAGGCCTGCTCATCTGTCGCTACCTGCCGCTAATAATGAATCAGCCTGCCTGCATTTTTCCAATTGCCAAAGGCTGAACTTACCTCCCGTCCGGCCTAGGCTCGGGCGGCAGCGGAGACTCCTTCCACCCGGCAGCTGGCTCGAGCAGCATCAGCTCGAGTGGCGCTGAACACGCCCACCTCCTCCCCTCCACTATAGTGTCTCTGGCTATAGTTTTGAAGTCTGTCATGTAATGCACCTGGGCAATGCTGCTTCTAGTATAGCTGGGGGTTAATGTCAAAGGGTTACTAGTAACCTCCTTCTGACTAATCAATTGAACAAAGCTGGGCTGACCTCAAAACCTAATTGGCTGGCAGCCACCTACACTACATTCCAGATTTATGCTTATTTGATAGAAGTGTCATTTTTGGTATTCTAGGTAAACTCATGGATGGTATTGTGTCTCAGGACTCTTTGGATTACTGAAAACAACCTTAAACACCTGATAATTATTTGCCAGGTGAGCATAATTAAAAATAAGAAGAAAAAAAAATACTTAAAATGATGTGGCACATATTTAAGTAGCCCACACAAACAAGGCTGTGACATCAGGAAGAAAGTGGTGGAGGCATGTTTTGAGCTGAATTTATGGAAAGAGACTGATAGGGTCTATATTGTTGAAGCAAAGTGTATGTTGCAAAGGCAACCCAGTGTACATTCACTGCTTGTAATTAAATGCAGAGGAAACAATCCTATGTGTGTGAAAGCATACAATAGCCATATATGCCACTCTTACCCTATGTTAATACATCACTTGGCCTGTTAAGTTATTTTTGATTGAAATAGCTTTTGGTTTCATTAAATGTGACCTGCTATTGCTGAAAATTCAGAAAATTACCATATTTGGGTCTTTACACCCTTTAAATTGTATTGAAACTCTGCCATCCACAATCATTTGGTACAGTGCATTTTGAGTATTTTAATTTGTGAAAAACAATGTTATCACTTGGAGGTTTGTTCAATAAAATTTGATTTATACTTAAACGGTCTTACTGCTATTTGCATCTACTATATAAGAAAATCAGTGAAAAATATAATTTGCATAATAATTTGGTAAAGCCTACTCTCATCCTGCCTTTTGTAACCTTCAGTTTGCGTTGGTTCTTGTCCTGTGAATGTTAAGCTCACCATACATGCATACATACAAGGATAGTTTGTTGCTGGAGCTAAAGGGATACATGAAACAGCACCACAAAGGATTTGGCTACTACCATTACATATTCTTATAGGGATTTTTCTGTCACTTATTACAAAAAGGTAAAGAGGCAGCATAGCTTTGTTTGCTGCCTCTCTGCCTAGTTACAGCTGCTTGGGGCTAGGATGGAAGGGGAAAATTAGGTCATTCCCCCACCCCCCAAACCAGCCCCCTTAAAGTGTATTGTGCAATGAAATCCCATCAGCTTGATGGGTAGACGCCCCACTCAATATGCCCCCCTTATGCCCTCCCCATGTGTAGCTTGTACCTCTTCCTCCTTGGCTCCACTCATCATCTGAATGGCTGCTAGCTTGCTCTTCTCCCGGCTGGTGCTGGCAGGAGAGCAATCATTGCAGGTCCCCTCTCTTCCTCCCATCTCCCTCCTTCTGGCTGGTGCCGGGCAGGAGAGCAGGCACAACACAACCCCTCATCTCTCGCGCTTCTCCCGTCAGTGCCGGGAGCAGGTGCCGCCTCCCTCCTTCTCTCTGTCTTCTTCCATTAGTGTCGGGCAGGAGAGCAGTCACCACACTCTCCTCCTCTCCATCTGTCCTCCCGTTGGTCTCGGGCAGATGAACAGCTGCTGCACCCACCTCACTCTCTCTCTCCTCTCCCATCGGTTTCGGGCAGGAGAACAGCCGATACACCCCCTCTCCTCATGTCGGTGCCAGAAGCAGGTGTCGCAACACCCCGCCTCCTCTCTCACTTCTCCTGGCAAGTACCGGCAGGAAAATAAGCAGCAGTCTTCCCCCCTGGCCAAAGACCCAAACTCCATCAGCAGGTGGGGTGGGGGCAAACTGCACACACCTTACAGCTGCTGAGTCCTCACTCACCATCTGCCCCCTACCCACCAACCTGCCCCTCGGCATACCTACCTACCCAATCACCCACCTACTCGCTTAACCAATCACTCACCTGGGCATGCACATGCGCATGCATGTCTGGGAGTTGAGCGCGATCGCCTCTGGGAATGTGCACACACAGATTTGGGAGTGGGCATATTTGCATTAGGGAGTGCACATATGCGGTATTAGGGAGGGCGAGTATGTGCATTAGAGAGTGCATGCATGCACTTTTGGAAGGCACATCTGGTGGTGAACATGTGTATCTGTGGATTTTAGTCTAGTCTCCAATATAGCCTAGCGTGAGGAAAGGAGCACAGCCAGGGTGTCTGAAGCAAGTACTTGGGCTCTTACTGAGCCCACCATTATGCTGATTATTATGCAGCATCACAGAGCTTAGGATCACACCCACTTTCTTCAGAAGAGAAATCATTAGGTGAAACTGTAAATCCCGATATACCTTGGCCATTTCGGCCAAGTGCCTGTATTTATCTCCTTGGGGCTAAGGGGAAGAAGCTGTTCTTATGTCTGGTGGTTTTAGTCAGAGGTACTCTGTAGCAGTGCCCAACATTAGTGGCATGAAGAGTGAGTGGCTGGAGTTGAGTGGGGCTTGCATTTATATTCCCTGCCTGTATATATTGTCAAAAGCAATTAGGTTGCCAGCTATGCTTTTGACAGTTGTTCTGGCATACACTTTAGGCATTGGGGGTCATGTAAGTTAATTGGTAAAGCAAAGTGCGTCAGCCTTGTGGTGTGAATTGCAATCTGCTTCTTGGTGAGCTGCATCTTGGTGAGTTTTTCATTTTTTTTTGTTTTCAAAAAAAAATTCCTGCAATTTTTACAAATGAGGTACATATTTTTTTCAATGAGGATTGTCTATTTTTTAGGATTTTAGAAACAACACGGCCCTATGGGGTATGCAGAAAAAATGCTGTTATTTTCCAACTTAAAAATTAATACTCTTACCTCACCTAAATGTCCCATCGCATGTGCAGGTGCTATTTTGGGAAAAATGGAACAAAAACATTTGATTGCACTGAAATTGTGCTGAAATGAAAAACACTTACCAAGATGCAGGTTGCAATTCACACTACAAGGCACACATCTGGTGTACCCTGCTTCACTCAAGAATTAGTATGACCCTCATTATTTACCCTTCATTGCTGTATTGTCATACCAGACAGAGATAGACGCTTTAATTATGGTTACGGTAGATGAAGAATGTATAAAGTTTGCTGAGTCTACGTCTGTCCTATTTCAGCTACTGGGAAATTATATTACCCAGGAATTAAGTGTGTTTGAGTCTCTCCATCACCTCTTCTTCAATGCAGATGGGAAGGAATTTCATCACTATTTGCAAAATTTTTGTGGTGTTGAGGATGAAGTTGTTTACCTGACACCAGCATCCAAGTCTCCGTGTACTTTCTTGTCATCATTCATCATGAGGCCAATGACAGTTGTGTCAAATTTTAGTATTTTTACTTATTCAAAAATGGAGATACAGTTGGTCAATAGTTTAAAGAGGAAAGGGAACAACACATATTCTTAAGGGACACTAATGCTGGTGGTCGCGGAATTGAATGTAATCATTTTTAATCTGATCCAATGGTCTCTGCCTGTTAAAAAGTCCTTCATCCAGATGCAAAAACTGGGGGTTACCCCCATGCGTATGAGTTTGTAATGTAGGAGATCTCTAGAGTTGAATGCTGAATTGACGTCCATGAAAGGCAGGCTTACTTATGCATTTGTTTGGTCTGTTTGTTTAAGGTCATACATATGGGCCAAATTTACCAGATCTTCCAAAGATCTGTATGCCTTGTAAGTGAAATGGTAGGGATCTCAGTGGCACTGTGCAATTTCCTTTAGATTCCTAACCATCAGAATTTCAAAGATTGTCTTTATAATCCATGTTAATGTTGTTGGACCGAAAGTCATTTAGTTCAGGTGCTTAGCTGAAAGGGTACAAATTGGAAGGCAAGAATTCAAAGTATATGATGATAATTCATGGGGAAAAATTTGATAATAGGTAAAAGTTAAATGACTCAGATGGCACTATTGCAGTGCTACAGTTTTTTTTCAGGGGTCGGCTATCATAATGAGAAAGTCAATAAAATGTATACATATAAATATGTAAAGCCCACACTTGCTATATTGTGCTAGTCCTGGGAGATTTCCTTTGTGATCCAAGGACGCCTTTTATGTGAATTCTTGCTATTGCTGCCTCCTTCCTGCCCGCTTTGGCGCTGGCGCTTGTTCACTTTAGTCCTCTGTGTCCCATGTTTCCCTCGTGCCTCCCTCTGAGGGAACACACAGAGACTGGACAGGCAATTGATTAGAATTCTGCTTTATTGTAGTAATATGTTTGCCAATAAAAGCCTGGAGCATGTGTTTTTATTGGAAAATGTTTTACTACAATAAAGCTTGGTAATATGATTGGTAGTATTAGGAGGAAAACTCCCAGTACTTGCATATTATAAAAAGTGCAGGTTTTACATATTTATATGTATACATTTTAATAAAAGGACAAGACCCACTTGTAAAACTGTTCTTATGCATGTGCACTCATCACCATTGCACCTGCCAAATTTATTTAAAACATCAACAAATTACACTTTTGGATCCAAATAGTTGCCTCCTGTAAGTCAGTCCTTTTCAGATTAGGTTTATACAGTAAGTCTGCTCTGCAGAAAACAATATTAAAAGCCAAAGCCAGTTATAGGGGTAATTTACAAAACAATTTGCCTACATCCAACGTGCAATCCCTGGGTTCACGCATTTACCAAGTGAAATTTTGCATGTTCCGCCGGCAATGTCCTTGTTTTTGTATTTACTTCTACTTCAATTTGGCTCAGGGAATGTTGGCAAACACTTTTGCATTCTTCTCTCATAGGAATCAATGTTATTTAGGGAGAGATTGTCACTTTAGTTTCTTCAGCATCTTTAACTTATTTTTCGAGCGTGAACATTAGAAAGTTGCCCTGTAAGTGAAAAACAACTAATAATATTTTTACATGGATTTTATATTTTCAAATATACTTTTATTCTTAAGCTTTTCAGACAACCCAGACACTCCCAGCATACCCTACGTGAGACCCCTCCAATGCCGATATATTCTATAGAAGAGTGCTTTCAGCAAGTTTTTTGCTAAAGAATTTCACCAACAAATTGTGGCACAAACACAGCAAAATGCATTAAGAAGGTCTGTGTTCACTGGTGTTTGCTGCAGTAAGTTTTGCTTATTCGCTGGTCACACATGCAGCATACATGTCAAGTGGTGAACGCTAGAGAACATAGTAAATCACCCCCATAATGCACCTTTAAAACCTCACTCTAGGCAGCGTCTGAGGTAATATTAAATAAGAAAATTCAGTGAGTACTCACCCATAGAATTAATTTCTCTTCCATTATTACTTCAGGACATCAGAAGTATTTAGAGACGAATGGGTTTATCTTTCTCGAAGGCCGTGGACTGCAAGAACAAAGGTGTGATCCACTTCAGTTTAATTAAAAAACTGTAGAACCAGCCGCCCGGGATGCATACCTATATCTCCTGTTGGAAACAAAAGGCTGGAGACAAAATACAAGACTCCTCTTCATTTATTTTTTTTTATGCTGATCATTATTTACAGAAACTTTTTACATATTTACCACTCCACTAAAACTAGGCATCCAAGACATGGACATAGTAACCTAGCAGACAGGGAGGGACCTATGTCCTGAAGTAATAATGGTAGAGCAATTACTTCTACAGGTGAGTACTCACAGAATTTTCATTTCTCTTCCATTTTACTTCAGGCCATCAGAAGAATTCAGAGAAGAATGGGTCCTCCAAAAGCAGTACCCTAATTTGGGTGGGATACCCAAAAACCTTATTCCTTCAGGAATAAGACACTCCAAAAACCCTTATTCCTTTCAGGAATAAGACATTCCAAAAAACCCGTATTCCTTTCAGGAATAAGACATTCCAAAACCATCTAATTACTACTGTATGTAATTTCTTCCTACCAAAGGCTCTACCTTATAGAATTTGGTAAATGTATGAACTGAAAACCAAGTAGCAGCTTTGCATTCTTGTTCTATTGAAGCTTGATGCTAAAAAGCCCAAGATGCTCCAATAGCTCTTGTCGAATGAGCAGTTAGGTTCTTACCACTTCCTGTCTAATCCATCGTTGATGGTAGACTTAGATGGTGGAAGACCTTTCCGTGGACCCTCGGGTATGACAAATGAGGAGTCCGACCTACGGAAAGATTGTGTAGCAGTGAGATAGTATCTCAGTGCTTTCACTACATCCAGCAATGAAGAATCCTTTCTTTATTGGACACTGGAGTAGGACATAAGGAAGGCAAATTCACCTCATCATTAAGATGAAAACCACCTTAGGAAAAACATCCTGGTTAAAGCAGAAGGCCTTGTCCTTATGTAACACTAAAAAATGAGACTTAACTGATAAGCTGCTGATTCAGAAACTCTCCATAGAGTTTATTGCCACTAAAAAAGATAACCTTAAGAGTCAATAAACTCAATGATGTATCTGCCAATAGTTCAAAACAAGGACCCTGAAGAGCTGATAAAACCAAACCGGCAGAAGTGGCTTACGAGGAGACCGCACATGAGGGACTCCCTATACATAGTTTTGATACATTTATTCTGAGCAATGGCTTTCTGAAAAAAGGTAGATAAAGCAGATATCTGTCCATTTAAAGTACTCAATTGAAGACCTTCATCAAGACCTTCCTGCAAAAATCAATATTCTGGGAACAGAAAAAGTTCTACTAGTGAACCCTCTGGATTTGCACCAAGTGATAATGCTTGCCAGACTCTATAGTAGCTCATTTGATAAAGACTTCTTCCTGGCCTGAATCATAGTCTGGATGACTCTGGCAGTAAGAACCCCCTTTCTGCCAAGAAATAGGATTCAATAGCCAGGCCGTCCAAGCCAGAACTTGTGAATTGGGATAGCTAGGCCATCCAAGCCAGAACTTGTGAATTGGGATGCCTTAGAGGCCCTATGTGAGAAGATCTGGATTGTCGGGTAACCTCTACGAGTTGCCACCGAGGAACCATCTTCTTCTTGGCCACCGAGGAGCTACCAAAAAGGTTGGGACTCCCTTGCGAGCTATCTTTTTTAGTACTCGACCCAGAAGGTGGAATCGGAGGGAATGCATAAAGAAGCTTGAATGCTGACCACTGAAGAGTCAGGGCATCTGTTGCTATTGTTAGAGGATCCTTGGACCGGGACACAAACTTCGGACCTTCCAACTGTGCCGTGATGCAAGAGATCTAATTCTGGGATCCCCCAGCACATGCATAGGGATTGAAAAACCCTCTGACTAAGAGGCCGTTCCCTCGGATGCAGGTCTGCTCTGCTGAGATGATCGGCCTGCAAGTTGTCCACTCCAGGTATGTGTACCACCAAGAGACATGGAACCGGTTTCTCGGCCCAAAGTAAAAAACAGCTCACTTCCATGAGGGCTTTACTGCTTCTGGTGTCCCCATGGTGGTTGATATATACCACCGCCGTCCGATTGTCTGTTTGAATCCGGACGGGATGCCCCTTCAGATGGGATGTCCAATGTCTGGGATACAATAGATTCGCTCTCAGTTACAGGATATTTATGGAGATTCTGCTCTGCTTCTGACTCCACTGTCCCTGCATCGTTTGTGACTCCATGACACTTCCCCAACCAGATAGACTGTCATCCATGGTGATAATCTTCCACTGTACTGGAAGGAAGGATTTGCCAATCTGAAGAGGCTTAAAACCAGGCTAGAGACTGCCTTGTTGAAGGTTTCATGCAATAAAAGTGATCCAGAGTGTGTGGGTCTCAATCCCAGATTGTGAGCAATTCCATCTGCAGGGGTCTTGTGTGAACAGTGCAAAAAGTACTGACTCAAAGCAAGATAGCATCAGGCCCAACAGACACGTTCCTTAATGAATCGTTGGGTGAGGGCAAGACAAGAGACCCTGTACCCTAGCCTGAAGTAAGAGTCACTTCTGTGTTGGAATGTTGGAAAAACACCTTTGAATGAGACGTGTCTAATGACATTCCCAGAAAAGAATAACTCTTGAAGCTATGATATGATATTTGACTTAGGAATTTGGCTGGTTAGTCAGTTATCCAATGTCAATCAGACAATCTGTGTATCCTTCTGGGCCCCCTGACATGATGGGGCCCATATGAACACATCGTCTAAGTAGGATTATATGTATACCCTGACTTCTTGAGAAAACACGAGACCTGCCAACACCTTGGTAAACACCCTTGGTGCTAATGATAGACCAAAGGGTAACCCACAACTGAAGATGTAGACCAGCTACTGCAGTGTAGGTACACATCCTTATATATACACTGTGGTTATAAAAACTCCCGGCTGGAGAAACATCACTGTGGATCAACAACTCCAATCTCTAAAAAAGCGAGATACGGCAGGTCTCATTGCTTCTGTTTCCTGCGGAATTCGGGATACCCCTGACCAAGAGAATCTCCGAAGGAGGTCTGCTCCTAATTTGACCTTGTAACCTGAGGATACAACTTCCTGTATCCAAAATATTTGTTACATGAAGCCTCCAAATATAAGCAGGCTTGAAGGGAGTCTGGCTTTTTTCTGCCAGACACCTGTTGCCTTAATTTGGGACTTTTGTCTTATACCAAAATTCTCTTCGGTATCCCGAAGAGGCCGAGCTTCTAGCTGGAACCCCGGAAGGATTAGAGGCCCTGCAGAAAGAAGTGTTAGACTTCGGCTTCTGTGGCAGATGAGATGATTTACCACCAGTAGCATGCTTTATATAGGTGTATATACACAACTGTGTATAGGCTCAGCGAAAACTGTATTGACACCACAGGTGCTCTTCACACAAATCCAGTGACTTCAATCCACCACCACCTTCTTATAAATCACGTACCAGATGTATTCTTTGTAATTTGCATATATGATCTCCCTTCAATTTAAAAGGCTCCACAATTTTTCTTATAATCAAAAAGAAAAATTGTGGAGCCTTTTAAATTGAAAATTTGTGTGAAGAGCACCTGTGGTGTCAATACAGTTTTCGCTGAGCCTATACACAGTTGTGTATATACACCTATATATGTTTATGTTGGAAGCTGACTTGACAACAGCTTAAAGGCTTGGAGCGAAAGATTTTAAACTTTATTTAAATAATTGTTGATTTAATTGTTTAGAAGCGCGGTTTTTTGGAGTTTTTCAGCTCTAAATTTCTTTTATCATTTGAAGTAGCATGCTTTACCATGTCAACCAAGCCCCCCCAAACAGACGCCCCACCTTAAAGGTCAGATTCTTTTTTGGAGGCTATGTCAGCTGGCCATTGCTTAAGCCATAAAGCATGCCTTAAGGCTAACACCAGAGCTAGGCCTCTGGCACTTATCCTGCTCAATTCTCCATAGCCAGTATCATATACCTGTTGTAGCCAAACTGGTCTTGATCACCTGGGAGCATGACTTCCATGAATGACACTTACGAGTCTTCAAGTCTAGTTGTTTTAACAACCTCCTGCTCCCCAAAAATGCTATGGATGTAGCACAGGCCGGCCGCATGGTCGCTCTCATAATAGAATAGGCATGACATGCCACCTGATACACGCTCTTATCTGCTGGATCCTTTGGAGAACCACTATCCGAGGATGGCATAACCAAAATCCTAAAAAGACCTGGCACCAGAGCGTCCACCACAGGAGGGTTAGACCATAAATTCAATCTGATCTAGAGGAAAGGGATACATAGTATCTAGTACTGCACAACATCCTCCAGAATGAAGGAATTCAAACCATTCATCCATCTTAACTGAGCACCCCCTTGTGTAGAGGACTCTGAATACGAGTCCCTACTGGATGAATCCTCCCCAACGGATAACTTCCTGGGAGGCTATGGCAGCTACAATATCCTCTTTAAGTCAGAGAAAAAATATTTTCTTTAAAATCCTTTTTAGTAGCCAGTCCTTCTAAATGACTTTCTAAAGGTTTAGGACCACTTGAGGGCTTCCAACAGAGTTTAAAGACTCAAAAGGAGGCTATTGCAGCCACAAAACCCTCTTCAAAGCTCAGAGTAAATTTTGTTTTTTCAAAACCTTCTTAGTAGCCGATATGACTTACTAAAAGTTTTAGGTCCGCTTGAAGGGGGGGGTTATAGCTCAGAGGGCACCGGTGACAAGGGTCAGAACCCTTGCAGGGAGGAGGAAACTGTCTTCCATATCCACTACTACCGTAGCATAACCCTGCACACCGTGCTATCCTTGTCCAGTGTCTGGACACTGGACATGGGGTGAGTCGCAAGACTATTCTGAGTGTTCAGAGGGTGAACCACACCAATATATTGCTAGTCTTATCCCACAATTATATATATATATATATATATATATATATATATATATATATATATATATATTTTTATTTTTTATTTTTTTTGTAAACAAGAAAAGAACAAATTAAAAAACATTAATATATATATATATATATATATATATATATATATATATATGAATAAAATATCATATTAATACACATAATCATTAAAAAATGACCTACCTAAAGATTTAGGTCCACTTGAGGGTGGCCATGAAGCGGCTCAGAAGCCCCTTTTTGCCGGCAAACAACCCCAGTATCAAGCGCTGCCGGAGAAGAACCATGATGTTGGTGATGCTAGGCACCTAGCCTAGCCAAAAATCTTCCAGAGGCAGCGGGTAGAATAAGTAGCGTACGCCGGGGAAGACCCATGAAGTCGGTGGTACTTTTGTGCTTCGCCCGGACGAAAATCTTCCAGTGAAGGCGGCCGGAGAAGAACTGCGATTTAGCGGTACTCGGCGCTTCGCCCGTCCGAAAATCTTCCATTGAAAGACATTTGGTAAGTAAAATGCCTGGTTAATGAGTGTGCTAAATATGCATAACAGGAGTTTTACACAAAGCTTGCTATTAGTAATGACTGGGTAGGCCATAGTCTTCATTTTATTCCTGTAGCTTTTAATTCCAAGCCAATAGAAGATTTAACTTTTCCCTTTTAGGCTTTCTCAAACTGGTCTTCCACCCAAGACCTAGCTCGGGTCAGGATCTACAATGAAAGGAAGTTAACATTTCTTGTAAATAGAATTGAGCGAACCCGAACCACAAAGTTTGGGTTTGCACCGATCTTTGCGAGTTTGGGTTCCCAAACCTGAACACAGACTTTAGCCAAGGGTCTGTGTTCGAGTTCGGCATTGGGCCAAAGAAGCCCATAACCCGCTTCACCTACATGCTGGGAAGGCATCTATGCCACTTTCTTTGGTGTATTTCAAGGTTTAAACAATTTTACAGTTTCATTGCTCTTACAGTAAAGAATTCCCACCTATGTTGGTGCAATTAGTTTCTTTCCTCTAACCTTAGTGGATGCCGATGTGTTATAGTACTAGGTATAAAGAGATCATGAGACAGATATTTGTATTGAACCAGGATATATTTATACAGGGAGCCTAATTTATCTATTACTTTTGCATGTGCTAGATGAGCGTCTCTTGCAAGATGCTCTCAGCGCCGACACTACAGAGCCACTTGGAGACAGGCTGTTTTCTCTAGCTTCTAGCCGTCTTCCTGACGCTAGCACGGGCCTGTCAAAAGCTGATGCGCTAGCAACCCCTAGCACCGGCTGGTACCGCAAAACAACCATAAGGGCTCTGTAAAAAAGGGGATTCTAGGCATTCAGCGCCTGTTGCAATCCCCATTTTTTGGGGGGTGGCAGCACATAGAAAAAAACAAACATGGGATTTGCATTGGGGAGACTTAAAAGACATGTTTTGCATGGCCCAAAACACAAAAATGCAAAAAATGCATACAAAAACAATTCCAACAGTCAAGAGATTCCATGGCACCACCACCAAAAAAACAATTAAAAAAATTATAACCAACCAAGCCCATTGAAATGTATAGGATAAGGTCATGCAGTGCAGGGTAAGCGCCTGGTCTTATCTGCCACTGTAGGGAACTCTGCACTGGCACTCATTCCTTTGCCTATGCTGATGATAGATGGGACAATAACTGACACTAATCAGATGGGCTCTGCATTTTTGACTTGATAAATACACCCTTTGCACTGGGACCTGACATTCGCCTGACACTCATCTGACACTAACGCTTCTTAAATAGTTATTATATTTTTTTATTGCACATATTTCACCCCTAAAAATATTGAGAATACACTAAAAATGTCAAACAAGACATTTCACTTTAAAGCCCAGACTGAAAAAAAAAAACAATATATAATTTTCCTGGGAAATCTCTGGAAATCACTTCTAAAATGTGAAGAGCAAAATATTGAAAATGGTCTGGCAATAGAGGGTGACAAAATCTCTAGGTAGGCTGGTACGTAAAGAATTAGTAATTCAACTTTCGATTGCATTTTTACAAGTTTCCATTATGGCGTTCCAAAATGATGTCCATAAGGCACTGAGCTTATCTGTAATTTTTTCGTTTGCAACTCAGTGTTATAAAAGAAAACCGTTTTTCCTAGCAATATTGTGTTTATGTTAGCAACGAACACCAAAGTGGTGTGTAGTGTACATATTAGAGACTTCCTGACTTGTTAGTCTTCGGCTAAGGCAGAGACAACAGGTTTAACTCCCTCTGCAGCAATTCAAACTCTTCAGATAGGGGGGATCACAATCTTGGGTTTCCAGTAGCTAAAGAGTTACTGGCAGCATTCTCTCCTGGGGAGCTCATTACTGCTGCTTGATTTAGACAAATTTGCTAATTGGCTCACCTGTTTCAGTGGAAGGATTCTGGAACTGGTAGTCAGAAAGTATACTAAGAGCTTTACTAAATGCCAGGAAAGCTGCTTCCACTTTAGCAACACAAAGCCACAGGAATAAAAGAAATTCAGAAACGGCATGCTGATAAGTAAATCACAGATATGGGGGCACAATCCTAAGACAAAATGTTTATTTTACATATCAGAAGAGGAAAACAATAAGACAGAACATGAAAAACCTGACAAAAAGGGAGTTTTCCTTAAAACCAGACCTTCACCCTGAATAAGATCTTATATGTTCCCCCACCCTTTACATACAGATTGCTCACATTAGAGTCTCAGGGTGCCTGCAAACAAGAAGTGTCTTTTGACTGAGCTGCTTTTCCTAACCCCAGCTCTGCTCTGTCTTTCAGAGCACAGCTATAAGCCACCCCCCTGCAGTTTTGCCCCCTCTCCTCTTCTCAGTGTGTTGCTTCTAAAGCAAGATGGCTGCGTCTGTATTCTAGAGTCCTGTACAGAGTTGCATCCCAGTGGGGGAAAGAATAAAAAGTAAGTGACTAAAAATCTAAAATCTATTAATTTTAGATGCTGGTAAATAGCTTTTAAGGGTTGAGTCCGGTTTAAAGAATGACCTTATTTTTTTGTTCTTTTTGGCTTGAGTATGACTAACACAGACAACATGACAACACTAGTTAAAGGCCTCAAATCTAGATTTAGCCCTTTAAATGGTTCCACTGTTGAGGAAGTCATTCAATTATTTGTGGAACTCAGAGTGCTTATCAAAATGAGGTATTGAATTGTCATCAAATTATAAACCACTTTTTAAGAAGCTGAACTAGAACCTGGCAGGTGAAATCATTTGAACTTATCTTGGGTATGAGGATAATAAGATCTGTAAAGAAGAGGGCATTTCTCAGTTCAAATTCCAATGTAAGACTTAACGTTCTCTCCTTTTCAGTCAAAAGTTTGAGTTTCATCTGGACCAAATAATCTTGAAGTTTTAACCAAAGAACCCAGTTCATTTTGAGGGAGAAGGGCAGATTGAGATATTAGAACTATATTGAGATAGAAAGCTTGCTATCTAATTTAGAGAAAGAAACATAGGGATAAAATAGAGACATGGGGCATGTGACTATCTACATCACTGAAGGGGAAGGGTGTTTGAGATACCATACTTTTGCAACAGCTTACAGCGTGTCTTTGAAAGTGACTTTTGTTAGATTTATTGCAGTGTGCAGCTGTTACAGGTTGTGACACTAGATGGAGCTGTGACAAATGCGCACCTATAGAGTTTTCTATGTAATTTTCTGCTGTGTTGTTATTTCCTGTATATCGAGCTGTAACCTCTATGACTGCTAGTTCCTTCCTGTCTGTGTTCCAGCCACCATGTAAGGTGACATTCTCTTACTGCATTCATGTTCCAGTAAAACAAGTTCCTGTTATACCAGCAATGTCTATCTGGATTACGATTGTGTTGGATTATGCAATAAAGGGACATGGAGAGGAATCCATGAATGCCTGGCATCTGTGGTATAAAATCCTCTCTCACAGGTGGCTGGCAATACTCTTGGCGGGATACAAAGAAGAAAGTACAGGGACTTTGGCTTGCTTTAGCTTGGCTGGCTTGCCAGCATCTATGACTGGTGCGTCTGGCAGGTTGTCTGTGGAAGGGGGGGATGCTTTTTGTTTTACATTTTTATAAAAAAAAATTACAATTCACAATCCCGCAAATATTTTTCATTGCAAGCAAAAAGAATGCGCCGGCATGGCCCTTTTCATTCTCAAAAATTGTCTGGGAACGTGTAGCATACTTTTTAAACCTGCTTCCGACAGGCTAGTAAAAGAGTGTGAAATACAGCTAAATCCCACACAGGCTTTATATGCATGTAAGCTTAAACGCAATATTGCCATATCAGCCTTAATCCAAGCCTATCCAGCTGTTTCAGTGGGTTAACGGGGTGCTGCTGTTTCTGATTTATTCATGTTATGGTACATTATAAACAAATTGGTGCTTACAGCTGCAAGGACATTTTTTTAAATGGACTATTGCCAGTCGCTACTATAGTCTATATTGTATTCACACATTTTAGATTGTGGTTTATAGTTTATTCATGTTACATTACAAAATAAATGGGGAGTCATTATGCTATAAATGCTTGAACAAACTATTGCCACAAGCTACCCAAATCCAAATTTACCCACCTGTTTCAGGGATAAAGGGGGGGGGGGGTTGTTTGTGGTTCACTTACATTGTATTGTAAAAAATGGTGGTGCCATCGTGCTGGAAAAATACTTTACAAATACTACTGGCACTTGCTTCCATAAACAAACCCCTCCCCTCTGTTTTACTAAGTGGAAATTGGCTTACTGTTTTTAGTTTATTGAATGTATGTTACATTGTCAAAAAAAAGTGGCGCTGATGTGCTTCTTAAATTAAACAGGCTATTGGCACACACTGCTCTAATCAAGTCCTCCCTACCATTTTAGTGAGTGAAAGGGGGGCTGCCGCTACTTGTTTATGGGGTTAATTCATCAAGGGAGAGTGCCAAGTAGCGACACGTAGCGGCAGGCAGCGTCTGCTGAACACTGGGCACTGTAGGCGAAACCACATTTATGAAAGCAAATCTGGTGAGCGCCTCTAACAGCGCCATGTAGTGCCCAATGTATTATTACAGGCGGCTCAGCGTATAGCGCCGGCGCTCTATCTTCCAGAGCGCCAGGTATTACCTGTCGCTACCTGTCGCTACCTGTCGCTCTCCCATACATTTCAATGGACTTTCCTTTTCTTCTGTTTAAACTGGGTTTTTTTTTTTAATTTTTTTTCTCTCAAATAATTGTCACCTCTCCTGACCTAGAAAAAGTCATTTTGGAATTTTTTTTTGATTTTTTGTTTTTTTATGCAGAATTGTATTTACAGGTCTGTTAATGTCACAATGTTACAACAATGTAATTCCATGTGTTTTCGCTTTGTTACTTGTGGATATGGGTTAAAAAACAGACTTTAATCACACAGCATCTGGCGCTCTATGCTATAGCGACAAGATTTAGAGTGCCGACGCTGTGTGTGTGTGTCGCTGAGAGTAGGTCGCACTTAACTGGCGCTACCTTTGTCTCCCTGCAGCACTGTACTGGTGTTACAGCACCCAACATACATCACATTCATCGATGCCAGCCAGGTTACTAGAGTGACCAAGATGCTCTGTTACAGCACCCAATACCTGCACACGATCGTCTACTAGCGGTCGCTCTAAATATGCCCCTATACAGACGCTCATCTGCCGATACCTAGCGTTAGTGATGAATAAGCCTCTATGTTAATTTACGAAAAAAAGATAAAAAACTGGTGGCCAGTGCTGGCTGCAGTGGTACTCAGGTCTAGTGGGGTTGGCACACTAATTTTTTCACTGCGGCAGAACTGCCAGGGTCCTCTATCCTCTCATCTTCAATTCTGAAATCATATAAAATATTTTGTGAGCAAAATTCTAACTGCTTTCATGTTTTCCCTAAAATAGTTTGAAACCGTTTGTGGACGATATGCTGGCCATAGTGGTCCTCATGTTGTGTTACGGTTATGCTCAATATTTATTATTATTATTATTATTATTATTATTATTAATATTATTTATTTATGAAGCACCATCTTATTTCATGACGCTGTACAAGGTAGAAGTACAGGGGTAAGGCAAGTAAATAATTATAATACAACAATGACGACAATGCATATAAAACGCATATTATAAATCAGATGTAACACAAATATGCAGGAAAACTTTAGGAGAGATGGCCCTGTCTTTGTGAGCTTACAATCTAATCAGAGGGGGGTTGATACAATAAGCCAGGTCCTGATGGGTATGTACTAAGCAGGTGCCCAATGTTCTGAGGCACATATTCTCAGCCCCTGACCTGCTGTCGGGAAAGTGGGGGGGTTAAATAGAATTGGCGTGTAAAGGTAAATAGAAGCTCAGCAAGGATAAGAGGTTGCAGGGAGAGTGATATAGGAGGAGTCGATCGCCAAATAGAGGTGTCAGCGGCGGCTTGAAGGAATGTGACGACATTGATAGTGCAACACCCCTGGGTGACATCTCTGGCACCATGACAAGAGTTGTTTCTATATAAAATTGTATGTTTAGAATTGGGGGGAGTCTAGGAGGGTTGAGTATTGGGAATACAGTAATTGGGATTGACGGGGGGGGGGGTTGGACTATATATTTGTATAGAGATATGGTAACGGGGTGGTGTGGTGGAAGAACATCTCTGAAAAATCTGTTGAGTTTGTGGGTATCCTGATTGTTGTAAAAAGTCTTTGTTATGCTATTTAAATAAAGAATTCAGAAAATATGTATTGTGGCCCGCGACCAGATTGCTTATTTGGTCTGCGCTCCTCAAAAGGTCGAGCACCCCTGTTCTGAGGGATGATAAGACTGTAAGACTGGTTTAAGTCAGATGATAGGCTCTTCTAAACAGGCAGGTTTTAAGGGTGCTTTTGAAGGTTTTAGGGGAAGGAAAGGGATTTTTGTGGACTGTAGGTGACCTGCTAGGGCCCTCCATCCTCAATTCAGTTCTGAAATCATATGAAACCTTTTGTATTCAATGTTTTACAGCAGCTTCAGTAGTTTGGCTGTGGCTGTACTGCAGGATGGCTAGATTATTGGGCTGTGGGGCCCTTCACCCTTTCATCATGAAACTTGCAATCATATGAAACCTTTTGTGTGCAATATGGTGGCTGCAAAGGTCCCCTAGCTTTAACGGGGGGGGGGGGGGATGGGGCTATATAATTTTTGGAGACTTGCCGGGGTCCTCCCCTTTAAAAATAAATAAACTTAGATTTCTCAAATATTTTAATGGTATTGGCCAGTCAACAGTGGTTCACTGCATCCACAATAGTACGCGGCTTATTCTTGGAACAGAATAACCCATGGCACTGCTTTTCCAGTCTACTTCTGGTTTCTCCCAAATTAATGTAAACATTTAAGACTATGACAATATCTGCCTGCACTTTTGGGGTGTCCCCATATGATTAGAAGCATGTGGCTGTTTTCACATTTCGAAGACCAGCATATGCATTCAGAATCCCCCCTTTACATTATAATGGTGTTTAGTTTAGTACTTTGGCTGCATTGGGAATACAACCATCTAACCGAATAGGGATACGTTCGGCCCATCATTTCATGACAGTTTAGATCAGAATGACAGATGATCAGATGATTTATTTAGCTAGGTACATACATTGCAGTACATACATGCTATGAATATGTTGTGGCAGGGAGTTTTAGCACAAGATATTTAAAATAAAAGGCAGTTAGTTGCATCAGCACTGCTCCGTTTTTTCTACATTGCTTTTTCTAAAAACTACGCTATTAAAGGGCTAGGTGGCTTATTTTTTCCAAAGCCAAATGTTTCACCCCATAGCTGTTGTTGTTAGAGCTAATGTTGCAATTTATAAGCACCTATTAAGCAATACTAACAGAATGATTTAGAGGAATAAATATAAAGAATTTGTGTTGAGTTGATGTCAGAAACCCAAATGCCAAGGCACGAGCCTGTAGGTACAATGAGGTTTAATTAGTTCCACCGTCCTCTTTCTATACAACACAATCATTGGCAGATAATGAAAAGCCACAAACGGCAGCAAATGCAAATTATAGGGGAGGGAGTCATGCACAATTCAAGTCTATTCTTGCAGAAAATTACAGAGAAAATATGTAAGAATTGCAGACTACAGGCATATATTGTCTGAGATAATTATTGTTTTCAGTAGATTTTTTGTCAAACAGGTCTTCAAAAAATCCCAGAAAAGGGTATTTATTTTATTATTTAAGTTAAAGACTAAAATATCCTTAACAAATTTCAGCTAGAAAAACAGTGTCATAAAATGAATTCTAATCTGTTCAGTTTTTCTCTATAAATTCAATTCAAATTGTACTCTTTGTAATAGAATATCTATAATTGTACAGGACCTATACTTTCAAAATATTATGACTAATATTTACAGAGCTGCACACTACATATATAAACAGAAAAAAAATGTAGCCAGGCTGACATTTTTAAGCATAAGTGGTGATAATGAAAAAATGTATTTGCAAAAGTTTTTTTTAGCTAAATAAGAAATCACGATCATTAGATTTCTGTGTAAAATTGCTGTAGTCAAATTACTCTGTGTCAAGTTACTGTATTACAAAAATAAATCAACAGAGGTTTTTAGTGAAAGGATATTTCCAATTTATAGGGGTTGTCAAGGCTGGCAGGCTGATTCATTACTAGTGCCAGGTAACGACAGATGAGCGTCTGTACAGTAACATTGCCGGCATTAATGAATTTGATGGCCCTTATTTAACAAGAGATAGCGTCATGCAGCGCCTGGTTAGCGGGAGGTAGCGCTAACTAGCGACGGATGAACGCTGGTCAACGCCGGATACGGCACACAATAGCACATTTATCATCCGAAATCTGTGTAGCGACTGGAATAGCGCCATGTAGCGGCAGATTCATCAAATTTTCAACCACAGCGAACAGCGCCAGTGTTGTGCCTTGCACAGTGCAAGGTATTACCTTCTCGCTACCTGGCGCTCTCCCATACACTTCAATGGCAGACATTGTTTTTGTGTTTTTCGGCTTTTAATTTTTTTTTTTTTAAATAAATTCTGACATGCATAAAACATAATTTTTGATTTTTCTGCAATGCTTTTGTTTGTTTTTTTTTTGTTTTTTTTTAAAGTTTAAATTAGGACTGTGTCACTTGGATGTCCAAATCACAGCACTCTCCCAATGTCATTTCAGTTACTGTTAGCGTTTTCGAAGGTGTCTAACCCCCCAAACTATCTTTTTTGTTAAAGCGTTACAGGCGCTCTGTGCCGCAGTCACCGAACAACAGCGCCCACGCTCTATGAGAGTAATGTCTTTGATGAATTCGTGGTATAGCGGCGCGGCCCAGTCGCTATGCCGAGTCGCTGTGTGTAGCAGGCCGCGGCACTATGAAGATCATACATTTCACTTGTCACGCCCCCCAGTCGCTGTTGCTGAATACGCAGCAGACACGGCCGGCGCTGACTCGGCGCTATACGTTATTGTGATGTTGCGTACCCTAGCGAATTGCTAAGCATATTCAATTGCTAAGCGTATTCAAGCGTATTTTAGCGATGCGTGTTTGTTTTTTCTTTCCTTTAACTTTCGTTTTGCAACTTCCGGTTTCCACCTCTGAGGATTCACCATGCGGCCAAGACGCAGAGCTGTCCCCCTCCCCAGCTACACCTCCGATTCTTCCTCCCCAATCCCTTCCCCCCCTCCTCCCCCTGTCTCCCCTGGTCCCTCAACATCCCCTGCACCCCCTGCACCCCCCAAATTACGCCGGAAAAGGGTGGATCCTCGGGTGAACGGCCAGGTGGTCAAAGTAAGTATATGTTGCATTTATGCTGTGCAACCATATAGCTTGTTATTTATGCTTACTAGTCTATATATATATATATATATTATATATATATATATATATATATATATATATATATATATATATATATATTTAAATATATATATTTAATTTTTTTTTTTTATTTAAATGCGTTTTTTTTTAGGATTTTTTGCTGAGGGAATATGACTATGCCCGTGGTGCGAAGAGGCGCATAGCGTTGGAGGTGAAGGCCACTGTGTCCCGGCGCTTCCACACCAAGCTCACCATCCGGTCAATCGCCCAGAAGTGGTCGGACTTCAAGCGCCGGGACCCAGAGGGCGTGTATAGGCTCTATGATGCCTATGCTTCAGGTAAGTGTCAGCTCACAACATGTAAATCAATCCACTAATGTAGTATGATTTTTTTTAATATTTTTTAAATTCTGAGTTTTAAAGTTGTCATTTTTTTCGCCCCCTTTTAAACAGATAAGCGTCCTCCCCTGGGCAAACGTGGGAAGGGTTTCCTCCCCCGCAGCAGAGTGGTGGGGTCAGAGGGGCCCTCTCACCAGTCAAATCTAGAGGACACAAGGGAGGAAGGGGATAATGCCCCGGGGGAGCGTGCTGCTGGGGGGCGGGCATTCTGGAGCCTCAGCTCCTCAAAATTGGACTCTGGTGAGTCCGCAAACCCCGTGGGCCACTCTCAAGTGGGGAGTCCAAGTGGGGAGGTGGAAGTGGACTCACCCACACTCCCTCGAGGATCTGGGAGTGAGAGGGAGGAGGGTGGCCCATGTGGTTTGGGATCTTCAGGGCCAATTGCTAGAGGCCACGCCTCCTCCTCAGAGTCCTCCCTGGGAAACCAGCGGCAGGTCATCCCCTGGTGAGTGCATTTCTAATTCTTGTTTGTCTGTTACAGGTGATCCTGGTGACTTAGCACTAATCCTGTGCCCTTGTTATCTGGTTTTTAGGGCATCATAGAGCCACCACCTCCAGCAGCTATGCGCCAGCCCTTGGCCGCGGGCATAGTCGTGGTAAGTGTTTGTTGTTATCCCTCACATTCCATATGTTATGACATTCCTTAAACATACACATGTTTCCTGGTCCATAGTACATAGTACATGGTTTTGTAATTTAAATTAACATCACAAACCCCACTACAGTGCAATCCAACTTCCAACCACCCCTATGTTTCAGCCCACACCATGATTGGGGCTAGCAAATGTGTTATTTTTGTAAGTTGTTCCGGCTAACACATGTTGCACACTCTCAAAGTAAGATTCGACACTCAACTTCAAATTAGGCCTTAGCATTGCACTGTAAAGGTTATTGGCACATTAGGCTCGATTCAAAATCCCAAATGTCATTATGTTCGTATTTGCAATCGAAAGTTTTGTTGGGTGTTTGTCATTTTTTCCTTTTTTTTTGGCCATTTTCGACTCGCACGAACGTTCGAACATAGACGTATATGTTCGTTCGTCCATCGAAATTCATTTTGTGTTTTTACGCAACTTCGGGACTTTTTTCCTTCGAAATCGAAAATGTTTCGATCGGTCAAATCATTTACGTCATTGCAATGGGCTGGCGATTAATTCAGAGAGCTGATTGGCAAGTATTCCGACGCCCATATAGTCATTTCCTTGTCGAGCGTCTTACGGCACCTTTTTGACCTCGGGACTAGGCAGCCAAGCGTGATGGAGAGTGACTTTGAAGAGCATCAAGGTCTTCTTCTGTTTGGCATTGATGGGATCTTGAGGTCAGAGCCCAGATTGCACCGGCGGCGACGCATGAACATCAATGGCATGCATGACGTTGAGCTGTTCGAGCTGACCAGGCTTAATCGCGCTTCCCTCCATAAATTGTATAGTGAGCTGCGGCCATGGTTAGCCCGCACCACAAGGAAGGGGCATGCAATTTCAGGTATGACCAAGATGCTTGGCTGCCTGCAATTTTTGGCGAACGGCTCGTTCCAGAGGCTGGGTGCCCTCTCCGTGGGGATCTCACAGCCTACGCTGAGCCGCGCACTATCACATTTTTTGGAAGGCATGGCTACCCTAACCCCCAAATATATTTTTTTCCCCGATGATATGGTAGCCAGAAACGCCATTAAGCTTGGTTTTTATAATATCGCCGACATGCCCAACGTCATTGGTGCCATTGACTGTACCCACGTCGCCCTGGTGCCTCCTGCTGCCGACGAGTACA
The DNA here is from genome assembly GCA_027917425.1 of Gastrophryne carolinensis. NCBI lineage: Eukaryota > Metazoa > Chordata > Amphibia > Anura > Microhylidae > Gastrophryne > Gastrophryne carolinensis. The sequence continues at coordinate 526,714,515 of CM051235.1, read as the reverse complement.
TATACAGGTAAGTAATGTTTTTAATTTTTGGTTTCATTTTAGGTTAAGCCTCCTTGTAATGGTCCCTCCTTGTAATGGTCCCTCCTTGTAATGGACCCACCTTGTAATGCTCCCACCTTGTAATGGTCCCACCTTGTAATGCTCCCACCTTGTAATGGTCCCTCCTTGTAATGTTTCCACCTTCTAATGGCTCCACCTTGTAATGGACCCACCTTGTAATGGTCCCACCTTTTAATGGTCCCACATTGTAATGGTCCCACCTTGTAATGGTCCCTCCTTGTAATGTTTCCACCTTCTAATGGCTCCACCTTGTAATGGACCCACCTTGTAATGGTCCCACCTTTTAATGGTCCCACATTGTAATGGTCCCTCCTTGTAATGTTTACACCTTCTAATGGTTCCACCTTGTAATGGACCCACCTTGTAATGGTCCCACCTTTTAATGGTCCCACCTTGTAATGGTCCCACCTTGTAATGGTCCCTCCTTGTAATGTTTCCACCTTCTAATGGCTCCACCTTGTAATGGACCCACCTTGTAATGGTCCCACCTTGTAATGCTCCCACCTTGTAATGGTCCCACCTTGTAATGGTCCCTCCTTATCGAAATGTGTGTGTTCATTTTTCTAAATGCCTTCCTAATGTTTTCTTGTCTTCCTTTTTTTCCAGGAACCGCAAAATGGGCCACTCCTTTAATGTGCAGGCAGTGGTGGGGCCGGACATGCGGTTCCTTAGCGTCCTCGCCGGCTACCCAGGCTCAGCCCATGATGCGTACATCCTTAGACGATCAGGATTGTACCGACGGTTTGAGTCTGGGGAATTTTCAGGTGCATGGCTCCTTGGTAAGTGAACATAAACCACATAATGTAGTTGTGGATGTTTGTTTTTAATTAGCATTTGGCAGTAATGTCTGCCAAACTTACACCTTAAATAAACTTCTGCCCATGTGAAACCACACTTGAATGTTAGTTATTAACCAACCAAGCGTTTCGGCAAGTTTGGCCTGCATTAGCCACATTCTAAATTATCTGTTGGTCTAATTTAATAATCCCTCTTACACCACCCTTGTGTGGAATCGTGCACTTAACTTGAGCATAGTTTCGGACCCATCTTTGCTAAGCTGGTTTGCACTTCCACACGAGAGTAGAGCGGGATAAAGTGCATGTGGCGTGTTTCTGCTGTTTTGGTCTCACACAAAGCATATAAGGGGTCAGCAAAACCTACATCCTAAGCACACTTTGAAACCCAGAGCTGGGATCCATATGTATGATTGTCCCTCATCCTCACTCTTTGTATGTTGTCCTTTTGTAAACCTCTAGGACAGATGTTTAGTTTGGGACTGGGACAGTGGCAAATGTTGCCTCATGTTGATCACACAATTGACAAATAGCCTCCTATTGATGTTGCTGGTGCCTTGATGGTCTTACATGTTTGTTTTCCTAATCTTATGTATAAGGTGATTCAGGATACCCGCTGCTGCCGTGGCTCTTGACGCCAGTACTCCGGCCCCAGGATGCCTCCCAGGATGCCTACAACTGTGCGCACCGCAAGACCAGGGCTGTGGTAGAGAGGGCCTTTGGTCTTTTGAAGACTAGGTTTCGTTGTTTGGATCATACCGGGGGCGCCCTGCAATATGATCCGAAAAAGGTCATAGACATAATAATGGCCTGTGCTGTTCTTCACAATTTTGCTATTTCACAACGGGTCCCCCGGTATGTAGAATTTGCTCCCTCTCCACCCAGCGAAGACCAGGAGGAGTCATTTCTGGACACACACAGTAGTGTGTCTGGCCAAAGTGTGCGGACTAATTTGATCGCGACCCATTTTGCTTAATGTAACCTGTATTGGCCTTTGTTTAACATTGTGTTGTTGATTTAGTTTTATTTCCCTTTGTGTATGTTTCGTTATGTTTGTGGTGTTCAAATAAATAATAAAGTAATTACTCACCACAGGCCTAATGCTTTCCAACTCTCTTTTTTGGATGTGTGAACTGTGTGAATGTCCAAGTATATATTTCTCTGTGACACCCAAAAAAGAGACAATAAAATTTATGAGCCACAGGTGTCTTTAACTGTTTATTTGTAAAAAATAAGAGCTCCAACTTGGAGTTGCTGCTCACTCCAATTTGCTCAAAAAATTGAGGTAAACACAAAGGATTAATGGTTAGATCAACCATGGCAATAATGAAAAAAACAAACAATCCTGGTTGGCCACATTTGGCCCTGCCACAGGTGTAAACCTGGTACAGGGGTAGAAGCTTGAGTGGCACGTTCAGTGAGGATTCAGATATGGCCTTGGCTAGTGGCCTACCTCACCACTCTAAGGAGCTCTATGGGCGCAAATCAAAAACACACAACCCAAGGCATACACCAAGGGTATCTTGGTTTGCCTCACCAGACAAGTCAATACAGGGGGGATTAAGAGCAAAGATGTTGTACAGATTCATGTTGTGGAGACATTAATATGGGTGATGGCCATAGTACCCAGGTGGTGGCCCTTGCTGATTGGCCCGAACGTGGGCCTGTGTGGCATTCTGAATCTGCAACTGGTCCAAAATGTTGCGCATGATATTTACCATTTCACCCCTGTAGGCACGGTTGTCATTGTTGGCAGTCTCCATGTGGCTGTTGAGGGTCCTCAATTCGTTCTGCACAGCCTGTAATGTGGTATTTAGGTTCTCGATCCGGCCATGCAGTGCCTCTCGGTTTAGTTGGTTTTGCTGCTGGAAGGTCACCCTCTCGTGGTGCCATGCGTCCAACATTGCCATGCCCCTCCCCTGGTTGCGCCGTAGCGGATTCCGCCTCCCCAATCCCCTGGTTCGGGGTCGTGCCGAGGCTGTTGGTCTGGGCCCCTCAACAGACACAGGCATGCTTTCACTATCCTCAACAGCAGAGACAACACTGGGGACTTGACTGTCAGTCTGTGCATGCTGGCCATCATGTGCAGCCACCATGCTGCCAGATTCCCTCTGCTGCTGCTGAGTTGGTGGTGAAACATTTTGGACCAGTTGCAGATTCTGGGCCAGGGGTAGATCTTCAGAAGGGCACATAAAGGATCCATCCTCCTCCAGCTCCTGGATTTCATCCATGAGTGTGTGGGTCTGTATGGACAGAGACAAATTAGATGTTAGCTTGCCCACTACATATGTCAATCTGTTAGTAGTAACATGCAAAGTAACATGGCTAAACGACGTTTGCTCAATAAACTTACCGAATATATCGGTTCCTCCCTCCTAGGCTGCACGGAAGTTGACGGCATGTCCACACTGGCAGTGGATTCCACAGTAGCTGAGCGATGATGGTGGCCTGCATGAGAAGCAAAGACACTATGTAAACACACACCTATGCATTGTTGACGGGTCAAAAGACATATGCCGAATTAGTTAACGGGTCAAAACTGTCATGGGCACTTCAACAACGGGGCCAAATAAGCTTCAATTTCCATGCCATTATGTTGTTAAATTTTTGGCCTACAACTACTTCCACATTGTTCTACTCAACTAAGCCAAACATTCAAGTTCAGCTTGTTATGTGGCTGACCACATCCCTTAGAGGCCATTAAAGCGGACCTTCACTCTGATTAAGAGTCTAGCTTCTATGTTTCCCACACCCTGTACATACAGATTGACCACATTACAAATCTTCCAACCTGCATCTACTGCATGTTATGAGCCTTTAAACATCAAAGATGGCGGCTTATGGAATCCGCCATCTTATCAGGCAGCCTGCAAACAGTAAGTGCCTCCTGACTGTGCTGCTCTGCATTCTTGGACTGCTGACCTTTCCCTGACCCCAGCTCTGCTCTGTCTGAGCAAAGCACAGCTATAACCCGCCCCCCTGTACCTTATCCCACTCTCCTCTCCTCAGTAAGTGTGATGCTTCGGAGTCAAGATGGCGGCGGCCGTATCCTAAATTGCCGAACAGAGTTGCAGCCCAGTGGTGGAAAGTATAATACATTAGTGACTACACATGTAAAATATATTAATTTTAGATGCTGAGGATTTTTTGGATAAGAGTTTGTGCTTTTCATTAAATCATGGTGAAGGTCCGGTTTAATGGGAACCCACAAACTTTTACACTCGGGTTCAATGTACATTCACGTCTTGTATGTGGACCAAAAATCAACAGTTAAGTGGCCACACACATGCCACACCCTGGCCCAACACAGAAATCACCTACAAGCCACAGCCTAGGTGCCTGGCTTCCCAGATGTGTTACTGGCTAATTGTGCATGCTCACTAATTGTAAAGGTCACATACATCTTACTCACCTGCAGGACGGGTCGGGGAATCTGTGTCCCTTAGGGCCGCGTGGCCTTCGACGGCGACTGGATGCATCAATCCATAAATCATCTCCTCAGCCGGGGTCAACTTGAGTTTGGAGGGAAAACCTCCTCCAGTTTTCATGCTGCAAAACAGAGTTAGGGTAATTTAGAACCAGGTGGCCAATACAACATCCAGTCTAATCCTAAAGCTAACATTTTTACCTGTCAATCCGCCTTTGATTTTCTTTCTTCCGTGCAGCATATTTGAGGTCCGATATCTTGCGCTGAATCTGTACAACATCCTTTAACTCTTCCCCCGCTGCATTCACTTGTCTGGTTAGGTCTGCCAAGATGTTGGCTCTGCGCTGTTTGGTGGTGTTTTTTGATCTGCGCCCATATAGCTCATCATAAACTAAGGTCAGGCCACTAGCCAAGGCCATAATTTGGGCCTCACCAAAACGCCCACTTAACTGCCCTCTTCGCAATGTGCGCCCTGTTGTTTTGGGTTGTGGGTCCTCCATGGTGTCATCCAAATGGGGTGACATCCTTGGCTGGGTTTGTGGGGTATAATGCAGGGAATGGTGGCTGCCTGGGGATTGGCCTGGACTGGGCAAGGGACTGGGTGTTCTGGCCTGGCTGGCCACAGAAGTCCCAGGTGTTGATGTGGCATAGTAACCTTGCCTTTCCACCTGTGCCGGTGCCAAATGTGGGCGAGCAGGAGAGCTTCGTTCGGAGCCTGAAGTAGTGCTGCCCTTGGAGGTAGTAGGGCGGACCAAGGGTGAGGGCGATCTTGCAGGGCCGGCCCTCTTCTGTTTTTTTTTTGGGCACACTCGTGGTGGGCTGCGGGACCTGGTTCGGCCTCTTTGTGGGCTGCGTGGCCTGCTGCGGCGTCTAGGGGGGCTGCGGGACCTGGTTCGGCCTCTTTGTGGGCTGTGTGGCCTGCTGCGGCGTCTAGGGGGGCTGCGGGACCTGGTTCGGCCTCGAGGGGGGCTGCGTGGCCTGCTGCGGCGTCTAGGGGGGCTGCGGGACCTGGTTCGGCCTCTTTGTGGGCTGCGTGGCCTGCTGCGGCGTCTAGGGGGGCTGCGGGACCTGGTTCGGCCTCGAGGGGGACTGCGGGACCTACTGCGGACTATTGTGGGTGTTGTAGTGGGGCAGGGTGGGGTGGGTCTTCGGACCCTCTTACCCGTTTTTGGCCCAGTAGCCATACTAGCCTTTGTGGCCTGGGTCTTTGGTTTGCCTGGCTGCTCCTTTTTTTGCCCATAGCTGGTAGTTGGCTTGGCCGGCGTTTTGGTACTAGGCCGTAATTTTGCTTTTGGCTGCTGCGACCTGGTTTTGGGCCCTTCGGAAGGCTCCTGCCGTTTGGCTGCCTTCTTCCCCGTTTGCTCCTTTCCAGTTTTGCCCGGAGGTTTTTTGGGTGCCATTTTGATTTTCTCAAATAATCAGCTGGGTGTGCAGGGACCTTTAAGTAAGCAAGCCAGCGTGTGACGTACGTTCGCACGGCCGTGCGGAACCCGCTGAGGCATTGCGTACGTTCGCACGGCCGTGCGGAACGCGCTGGGGCGTTACTTATCTGCTGCCGAGAAAAAGAAGCAAGATGGCACCCACTATCTTCACCCGTCAACAAGAAGAGATCATCATGTTCGTAAGTGTATTCGATGGACTTTTGTTAGATTAGGAAATGCTGCTCTATATGTGAAGGAAGCGCAGGAATAAATGGCTTTGGTTAAAAATGTGATAAACTACATGCACAACCAAAGGCACGCAACACACGTGCCAAACAACATTTAGGCCATATTGTGAAATTAATGAACACTAGAAATGTGTGTGTGTTAATGTAATTACCCCAAAAAATGTTTTGCTGACACATATTGATATGTATTGAGAAGTAAAGTCGATGTTTTCTTTCTGTTTTGTAGACCATGCTGGAGCGCAGGTACGACTACCTGCCCAACACATTTGAAAAACGCCACGTCGCCCTGGAGATAATCTCCACCATCCAACAGCAGACCAACACCACCTTCACCCACACGCAGATCATGCAGCATTGGTCGGACCTCAAACGGCTGCACATGCCCCGGGTGCGGAGGTTCTTCGGAATCCATTTTCCAAGTAAGTAGATTGCGATTGCATGCAATATGTAACTAAGACAGAAGGTAGGACTTTACTTAGAATGCCTTTTCTTTTCTAGTGTTGGAAATGGATTACCGAATTCGCCGCACCCGGAGGCGCAGAGGACGACCAGTGCTGCATGATTCTGCAGCTGGGAGTGAAGGTGGTGGATCTCCAGGGCGACGGGCCGACCCCTCCTCTGTGGCCTCCTCAGACCAGCCCCTGGACCTTACCACAGAGGAGGGGCGGCACAGCGTGGGCAGGCAGTCGTACCCTGCCACGCATGCGGGATCCTCGGGTATGTCACTCTTCATGTCTACACCAAAAAAGAGAATTGCTAGCTCCTGATATCACCAAACTGAATCCTTTATTCTGTATTTGTAGATGTTTCGGTTGCGGGTGAAGTAGTGGGTCAGGAGGCAGCAGATAGGAGCCCACAAGACCCTGGAGAAGGTGAGTGATGTGACCCAGACTTAGCTCAAAACATTGGAGGACTGCGGAATCAGACATCCAAACTAACCATTTGGCCCATGTTTCTACAGGCACTTCTTCACAGCAGAGCCAGGAACCAGGACCTCAGGGTGTTGTCCCCAACGAGCCATCTCTCGGCCACCAACCAAGTAAGTAGTCATGTCATTCTAGAGATTTCGGTCTAAATTCCCATGAACACAAAAACACATAATGCCCTAGTCAATGCCAATATAAGAGGGACCTGTGGCCACTGAATTAGCTTAATTAGTTGCCCAACTGTCCTGTGGCCACTGAATTAGCTTAATTAGTTGCCCAACTGTCCTGTGGCCACTGAATTAGCTTAATTAGTTGCCCAACTGTCCTGTGGCCACTGAATTAGCTTAATTAGTTGCCCAACTGTCCTGTGGCCACTGAATTAGCTTAATTAGTTGCCCAACTGTCCTGTGGCCACTGAATTAGCTTAATTAGTTGCCCAACTGTCCTGTGGCCACTGAATTAGCTTAATTAGTTGCCCAACTGTCCTGTGGCCACTTACTAACCTTAATTCCTGTGATTAATCATATGTGCATTATACTTAATTTGTTTCTTTAAATACATTAATTACACAGGTGATAAACATGTATTGTTCTCCGAATAATTTGAATTTCTGATTTTTGGGAAGGGACCACAAGACAGCGACTTGCTGATATCAATCGGAGGGTCCTTGAGTTGGTGGCCGATCTGCAGGCGATGCGGGACACGTTGGGGACAACAGAAGAGGAAGACTAGTGTCCTGGTTCCTGGCCCTGTAGATTTGTAAATAGTTGTATTTGTACATAGTTTTCTTGGTTAAACACCAAATTTCTTTGTATATAGTTTTCTGGTTTTTAAAAAGTTTTAAATTGTATATAGTTTTTAAAGTTTTTAACAAAAACTGTGTATATATTTTTAGTAAAGCCAAAACAATTTGTATATAGTTATTATTTTTTTTGGGCCAAAGTTGCCAGAAAAATTTTGCCAACAAATGGCAATTGAGCAATTAAAAACCAAAAAAAAAAAAAAAAACATGTTGTCCCATTTATTTGCACACATACATTGAAAAAAAACAAGGGGACAATGACATATTTGAAAATCAAGATTGTGATGTCCGTGAAGTGATTTGGGTAAGTTTTAGGGACCTAAAATGGAAGAAGAACCAAGGCGCTAAGTGATTGGGGTAAGTTTTAGGGACCTAAAATGGAAGAAGAAACAAGGCGCTAAGTGATTTGGGTAAGTTTTAGGGACCTAAAATGGAAGAAGAACCAAGGCGCTAAGTGATTTGGGTAAGTTTTATGGACCAAAAATGGAAGAAGAACCAAGGCGCTAAGTGATTTGGGTAAGTTTTATGGACCAAAAATGGAAGAAGAACCAAGGCGCTAAGTGATTTGGGTAAGTTTTAGGGACCTAAAATGGAAGAAGAAACAAGGCGCTAAGTGATTTGGGTAAGTTTTAGGGACCTAAAATGGAAGAAGAACCAAGGCGCTAAGTGATTTGGGTAAGTTTTATGGACCAAAAATGGAAGAAGAACCAAGGCGCTAAGTGATTTGGGTAAGTTTTATGGACCAAAAATGGAAGAAGAACCAAGGCGCTAAGTGATTTGGGTAAGTTTTATGGACCAAAAATGGAAGAAGAACCAAGGCGCTAAGTGATTTGGGTAAGTTTTATGGACCAAAAATGGAAGAAGAAACAAGGCGCTAAGTGATTGGGGTAAGTTTTAGGGACCTAAAATGGAAGAAGAACCAAGGCGCTAAGTGATTTGGGTAAGTTTTAGGGACCTAAAATGGAAGAAGAACCAAGGCGCTAAGTGATTTGGGTAAGTTTTAGGGACCTAAAATGGAAGAAGAACCAAGGCGCTAAGTGATTGGGGTAAGTTTTAGGGACCTAAAATGGAAGAAGAACCAAGGCGCTAAGTGATTGGGGTAAGTTTTAGGGACCTAAAATGGAAGAAGAACCAAGGCGCTAAGTGATTGGGGTAAGTTTTAGGGACCTAAAATGGAAGAAGAACCAAGGCGCTAAGTGATTGGGGTAAGTTTTAGGGACCTAAAATGGAAGAAGAACCAAGGCGCTAAGTGATTTGGGTAAGTTTTAGGGACCTAAAATGGAAGAAGAACCAAGGCGCTAAGTGATTTGGGTAAGTTTTAGGGACCTAAAATGGAAGAAGAACCAAGGCGCTAAGTGATTGGGGTAAGTTTTAGGGACCTAAAATGGAAGAAGAACCAAGGCGCTAAGTGATTTGGGTAAGTTTTAGGGACCTAAAATGGAAGAAGAACCAAGGCGCTAAGTGATTTGGGTAAGTTTTATGGACCAAAAATGGAAGAAGAAACAAGGCGCTAAGTGATTGGGGTAAGTTTTATGGACCAAAAATGGAAGAAGAAACAAGGCGCTAAGTGATTGGGGTAAGTTTTAGGGACCTAAAATGGAAGAAGAACCAAGGCGCTAAGTGATTTGGGTAAGTTTTAGGGACCAAAAATGGAAGAAGAAACAAGGCGCTAAGTGATTGGGGTAAGTTTTAGGGACCTAAAATGGAAGAAGAACCAAGGCGCTAAGTGATTTGGGTAAGTTTTAGGGAACAAAAATGGAAGAAGAAACAAGGCGCTAAGTGATTTGGGTAAGTTTTAGGGACCTAAAATGGAAGAAGAACCAAGGCGCTAAGTGATTTGGGTAAGTTTTAGGGACCAAAAATGGAAGAAGAACCAAGGCGCTAAGTGATTTGGGTAAGTTTTAGGGACCTAAAATGGAAGAAGAACCAAGGCGCTATGTGATTTGGGTAAGTTTGAGGGTGTGAAAATGGAAGAAGAAACAAGGCGCTAAGTGATTGGGGTAAGTTTTAAGGGAGGTCAAGGGAAAAGGCAGAAGAGCGCTAAGTGGTTAGGGTGAGCTTTAAGGGAGCTCCAGGGAAAAGGCAGGAGAGCGCTAAGTGGTTAGGGTGAGTTTAGTGATGGAAGTGAAATTATGTAGGCGAACACTTTAATGAGAGAAGTTTGTAGTGCGCAGGCGCAATATCGCAAGAATTTCGTCTGGACAGATACTTTAGGAAAAAATGAAGCAGGATGTAGCGGGAAAATGATAGGATTCGTGTGAGGATACGATGGGAAAAGGGCAAAAACGAAAGGCTACGTTGGTAGTTGGGCAAAATAAATCTGAACCTTTTCGATGGAAAATGACATCCTCGTCTGCGTACTCTGGCATACGAGCACACGGACGCGCTACGGAAGGTTTACGAAGCATGCATAGAATCGATCGAACGTTCATGCGAGAGCGGGAAATTTTTAAAATCTTACGACGTCGGCACCAAACCGAAAGTTTGTTTGTGTCTCTCTGAATCGAGCCTAATATCTTGATGTGTCCATGTTGCCCACATAAATAATTTACATTAACTCATGGACCAGTAAATATACTAATGTCTGACAACATGTGTGTAACCATGCAAGCATTTTTTTTGGCAGACTCCCTAAACAGATGGATGTCAAATCTTCATGTGTCATTGCCCAACTAATATTTTTTTTCTCTTTTGCTTTCTCCTAACAGATGTTGCCACGCAGACGGAGCCGGTGACCATACTCCCCACCCCAACTCCCGGGACGTCCAGCACTTCATATGCCTAAAGACTTTGGACACCTATGTCTTATTGTAAATTCTTTAGAAATTGACAATGTACCTATGTCTTTTCTAAGCACACATTTAGGTTACATGTGATTGTCCTACAATCCTAAATGCATGTCTACATGCTTGATTGTTGGCTCACATTCTTGTTTTTTCCACATAGTGTTAAAATGTGTTTTGAGAACAAACAAATTGGGCTGCTAAGGTGGTGAACTGTAATATGCTTGGGCCAAGCAGTTTAATCGTTAGGACTTAGGCCCTGATGTTTGGCTGTAAATAACCAAATAAATGTCCACACTGGGACTTATCCCTTAATTTATTCCCAAGAGTTCAGAGTAAATGTATGCTTGGGATGTTGTAGCCACATGTAAGGCAGGCACTAGTACTCATATAATGGTAACACATAAGGGCACAGTTTACAACAATGGGAATATGTGGGTCAGCTAATTTGAGGCAATTTCATTACATTGCTACATCTGTGTATGTTGAGATCACATTATATGTTTTTAATATTGTTTTTTTATACTCTCTACAGCTTGTGAAACCGAGCATCGCAGACTGTGGCAGTATGTCCGTCGGACATGCTTTATGCTGCTGGGCAAGAAGAGGCGTCGTTAGGGTGGGGGGTATGGTTTTGGCCACTGTGCGGCGGAATGTTGGCCATGTTGGCCGCCTCGAGCCACAATAAATGTTTTATATTTTTCTAATTACAGTGTGTTGTGCCTTATCAAGCATAGTTTAAGTGTCTAGCAACCCATTAGTTGGGAAATTTTGGGGTACCTTTGTAGCCATTTAATGTGTAAACCATAGTAATATATGGCCAACAATGTGTGTCATACATTTCTGGCTACATGTACATATCTAGAGACTTATCCCTGACTGTGTTAGTAGCTATGTCTTTTCAAAAACACTATTTTGAGGTGGGGTACTAAAATTTATTCCACAAAAATATTCAAAGAAACAAAATAATTCAAAATTCTTCGCTCGATGGCCTTGGAGGTTGTGAGTCATTGCTAGGGGTGGTGTTGGGGACAACAGTGCAGTAAAAAATATAGACTGCTGTTGTATCAGCTGATGGATCAACAACAAAGTTTGGTCCTGGCGCTGTACAGCTTGCTCCATGGCATGTGCCATTCGTTGGAGTACCATGTTGTTTTCCGATTGCTGCTGATTTTGCAGGTCATGTAGCTGGCACTGCAGGTCCTCAATTTGTTGCCGATACACCAGCTCCTGATTTTCCAACGCCGCAATGCGCTCATTAGTTCCATCACGCGGCTGTTGGCGACTGTAGTCCTCCAGCATCCGGACCCCTAGCTCATAGAAATCAGCACTTGTGGGTGCAAGACCTCCTCTTCTTGGGTATTCAGCCTAAAAAAAACAAAAAAAAGATTGTAGTGAAGCTTAAACAATGCAGGTATGCCCCTCCCAATCATTTACCCAAAGTGTAAAACTCAAACTTACCGTTGCTTGAGCCTCTGTAGCTTGTCCACATGGCACTTGGGCAGACGGCACAGCTTGGGATTCAGGTATGGCCTCCTGCCAAAACCAAAAAACAGGTTACATGGTGGTTCCTGGACTACCCACGAACATGTCAATGTGGTTAGTGTTCCCAAAAATCAGCCATGTTACCTCAGTGTCGTCCGCCCTAAGTATTTCTGGGGTCTGGCTGCCAGAAAGGGGCAAATCCACATCTGAGAGTTGGGGCAAGCTGGCATATGCTAAAAAGGAAAGTCATGTTAGTAGGTCAGTTGAGATTTTTCAAATTTTAGATGGATAGACTATCGACAAAGTGCCAGATTGCACAATAGCCAAAATGGAACTTGGCAACTCAGATTGCAAACATGTATGTAAGAGGAAGAGTAGGCAATCATTGGCCCAAACACTAACAGACACATTGCACAAATTACACATACCCGCCATCTCACAGATGTCCAGAGTTAGGCCCTCACTTGAGCTTTACCCTTGAAAATTCAATGTTTAAACACAAGTTGGACTAATAAATTCCAAAAAAAGGTTTGCAAACATCCTTACTAGATAATAAAGCAAACCCAACTTACCCTCATCTCTAGCAGCCTCACGTTGAAGGGCCCTTTCCGGACAGTCACTTTCTATATTCCCGGCCAACTAAAATACACAATAAATGTCTATAAATAGAGATGAGCGAACTTTTGAAAAATTAGATTCGACTGATTCGCCGAATTTTCCGACAAAAATTGTTTCGACCCGAATTAATTCGCGACAAATCGCTATTAAAAATGGCTATTTCTGAGCTTCCTAGAGCCTCAATAGGGTTGTAAACCATTCTGCCTTGCTGTAACACGCATAGGATGCGTGCTGGGTTACGGAAATAATACTGTAAATAATTAGGACATGCAGATCAGAGGCATCGCTATTAGAATCGCAGAGCGGCACAGTTACAGAGAGTTGAGGTGGCATCACTATGAGGGGCCCCTATATTGCCTGAAAAACACACCCTGGAGCTGGCAGCGGCAGGAGCCCAAACATTGGATTTGGCTCAAAGAGACATTGGAGTTGGCAGCAGGAGCAGCAGGAGCCCAAACATTGGCTGTAAGAGACACTGGAGTTGGCAGCAGGAGCCCAAAAATTGGATGAATCACAACCTGGAGTTGCAAGCAGCAGCAGCAGGAGCCCAAACATTGCTTGAAAGACACCCTGGAGTTGGCAGCAGCAGCAGGAGGCCAAATATTGGCTGAGAGAGACACTGGAGTTGGCAGCAGGAGCCCAAAAATTGGATGAATCACACCCTGGAGTTGCAAGCAGCAGGAGCCCAAACATAGCTTGAAAGTCACACTGGAGTTGGCTTCAGGAGCCCAAAAATTGTATGAATCACTCCCTGGAGTTGCAAGCAGCAGCAGCAGGAGCCCAAACATTGCTTTAAAGAGACACTGGAGTTGGCAGCAGGAGCCCAAGAATTGCATGAATCACACCCTGGAGTTGCAAGCAGCAGCAGGAGCCCAACATTGTCTGAAAGAGACACTGGAGTTGGCAGCAGGAGCCCAAAAATTGGCTGAATCACACCCTGGAGTTGCAAGCAGCAGCAGCAGGAGCCCAAGCATTGCTTTAAAGAGTCACTGGAGTTGGCAGCAGCAGGAGCCCAAAAATTGACTGACACACCCTGGAGTTGGCAGCAGCAGCAGGAACCTAGAAATTGGCTGGAAGGCACCCTGAAGTTGGCAGCAGCAGGAGCACATACATTAGCTGGAAGGCACACCCTGGAGTTGGCAGCAGCATAAGCAGGCGCCCAAACATTGCTTGAAAGACACCCTGGAGTTGGCAGCAGCAGCAGGAGGCCAAAAATTGGCTGAGAGAGACTCTGGAGTTGGCAGCAGGAGCCCAAAAATTGGATGAATCACACCCTGGAGTTGCAAGCAGCAGCAGGAGTCCAAACATTGGCTGAAAGAGACACTGGAGTTGGCAGCAAGAGCCCAAAAATTGGATGAATCACACCCTGGAGTTGCAAGCAGCAGCAGCAGCAGCCCAAACATAGCTTGAAAGACACACTGGAGTTGGCTTCAGGAGCCCAAAAATTGGATGAATCACACCCTGGAGTTGCAAGCAGCTGGAGCCCAACATAGCTTGAAAGACACACTGGAGTTGGCTGCAGGAGGCCAAAAATTGGATAAATCACACCCTGGAGTTGCAAGCAGCAGCAGCAGCCCAAACATGGCTTGAAAGACACACTGGAGTTGGCAGCAGCAGGAGCCCAGAAATTTACTGACACACCCTGGAGTTGGCAGCAGCAGCAGCAGGAACCTAGAAATTGGCTGGAAGGCACCCTGAAGTTGGCAGCAGCAGGAGCACATACATTAGCTGGAAGGCACACCCTGGAGTTGGCAGCAGCATAAGCAGGAGCCCAAACTTTGCTTGAAAGACACCCTGAAGTTGGCAGCAGCAGCAGGAGGCCAAAGATTGGCTGAGAGAGACACTGGAGTCGGCAGCAGGAGCCCAAAAATTGGATGAATCACACCCTGGAGTTGCAAGCAGCAGCAGCAGGAGCCCAACATTGGCTAAAAGAGACAATGGAGTTGGCTTCAGGAGCCCAAAAATTGGATGAATCACACCCTGGAGTTGCAAGCAGCAGCAGCCCAACATAGCTTGAAAGACACATTGGAGTTGGCAGCAGGAGCCCAAAAATTGGATGAATCACACCCTGGAGTTGCAAGCAGCAGCAGCAGGAGCCCACCATTGGCTAAAAGAGACACTGGAGTTGGCTTCAGGAGACCAAAAATTGGATGAATCACACCCTGGAGTTGCAAGCAGCAGCAGCAGCAGCCCAAACATAGCTTGAAAGACACACTGGAGTTGGCTTCAGGAGCCCAAAAATTGGATGAATCACACCCTGGAGTTGCAAGCAGCAGCAGCAGGAGCCCAACATTGGCTAACAGAGACTCTGGAGTTGGCTTCAGGAGCCCAAAAATTGGATGAATCACACCCTGGAGTTGCAAGCAGCAGCAGCAGCAGGAGCCCAACATTGGCTGAAAGGCACACCCTGAAGTTGGCATCAGCAGGAGGCCAAAAATTGGTTGGAAGGCACACCCTGAAGTTGGCATCAGCAGGAGCCCAAAAATTGGCCTAAAGACATAAATATGTTTTGCACCATTTGGAAAGTGTAAAACGTGGCACCATGCTGAATCTAGACGCATGCATCAGGCATTGGTGGGTGGAAATCCTGGCTGATCCATCCCTGATTCATTTTGACAAAGGTGAGTCTCTCCACATTTTTAGTTGACAGACGAGTTCTCCTCGCCGTAACTATGGCCCCCGCCGCACAAAACACACGCTCAGATGGCACGCTACTTGCCGGGCAGGACTGCTTTTCCAGGGCAAACTCTGCTAGTTGCGGCCACAAATCAAGTTTGGCTGCCCAGAAGTCCAGAGGATCCTCAAGGTGTGTTGGCATGGTCATGTCAAGGTATGACATGACCTGCTGGTTGAGGTCCTGTTCCAGGTCTTCCTGCTGCTCATGAGTAGCCTCACTATGCGGGTGTAGAAAGCTACTCATTAGCGACTGAAGACTGAGGCTGCTGCTGATGGAGCTGCTGCTGCTCCTGCCAACCCCCCCAGCAGCCATGGCAGTGGAAGGAGAGTGCAGAGGTCCCCTCGAGTCAGACCTGCGAGAGTATGGACCATGGCGCAGATAGGCATCGGCCAACTGCCTACATAGAATGTCTTTGTAGTAGTTCAGTTTGTCCTCCCTCTCGGCGGGTTTAAAAAATGCCCCCATTTTGTGCCGGAAGCGAGGGTCCAATAAGGTGGACAGCCAGAAGTCATCCCGCCGACAAATGGAAACTAGTTGGGCCACGATATACATCATCGGGGTCCTGGCTGGGTGGAGAGGGGGGCAGATCCACATACCGGGGGACACGCTGCAAGATGGCATAATTATGTAATACAGCACACCCCAGAATGATATCGATGACCTGCTTGGGGTCATACTGTAGTGCCCCCCCGGTATGGTCCAAGCAACAAAAGCAGGTTTTTAATAGGCCAAACGCCCTCTCCACCACGGCCCTGGTCTTCTGGTGTGCCCGATTGTAGGCATCCTGTGCGGCATTCTGGGGCCGGAGGACGGCATCAGCAGCCAGGGAAGGAGTGGATTGACAGAATCACCTGAAAAAATGCGTAAAAAATATCACAAATTACACAGTACTCCCTAAATTGAATCCAAAAATCAGTCCATCACCAAGACTAAAAGGCTATGTAACATTTGAGCAACACCCTGAGCATACAGATTGCGCAGCCAAAAAAAAAAAAACTTCATGTAATGGATGTTGGCACATCAAAGATGGAGGATGATGGCAAATCAGGCAGACTGCTAACAGGTATTGATTTAGGACTGTGCTGCTCAGCATTCAGGGATGTCTTAACTTTTCAGGACCCCGTATCTGCTTTGTCTGAGGCAAAAACAGCTCTAACCAGGCCCCTGCACTGTATCCCGCTCTCCTCTACTCAGTAAGTGTAATGCATGTAAGCAAAGATGGCGCAGACCCTATCATATAGTCAAGAACATAATTGCAGCCGAGTGTGGGGAAGAATAAAAATTAATTTACTATAAAGTAGAAATGTCTTGTAAATGCTGGACAAACATTTAACAAGGGTTTGTTGTTTGATAAATCTAATGTTTAAGGTCATGTTTCACATGTAATGAAGAGGGAAGAATAGGCATAGTTTCATACATGGGTCAAAAACTATATTCATAAGCATACATTAAAAAGTCAATGACGTTATTGGTGTCGACTTACAGAGGAACCATCCACCGGAGAATTCTCCAGACTCAAACCGACGATACAATCCAGATCTTCTCAGTATGTAGGCGGCATGGGATGAGCCTGGAAACTCGGCGAGCACACTAAGGAACCGCATGTCCGGGGCCACCACTGCTTGGACATTCAGGGAGTGCCCATTTTGCGGTTCCTGGGATAAAAGAAAAAAAAAACATTAGCAAGGCAAGGTAAACTAGTGAAACACTTACTAATAACCCCCTACCAAAAACCTGTGGGCCAATACAAATAACACTAACCAAGTACATAAGTATTTTTTGATTAAAGAAAAAAGGATATGTATGTTGGATCAAGTAAAGATTAACTTTAAAGTGCCTATTTAAGGCATTAAAACGTTTCCCTTTGGCCAACATTAAAAACATTTGAGAAGCTAAATACAATCCATTGTTACACAGGGACTATTTACAAGGAGGGATTTGGAAAATTGTAAAAGAACATTTAGGTAAACTATATTAAAAAATGACAGATTGGACTTGCCTGTAGATGTACTCGTCAGCTGCCGGAGGCACTAGGGCAATGTGGGTGCAGACAATGGCACCCATGACGTTGGGCATATCAGCGATGTTATAAAATACCAGCTTAATCGCGTTTCTGGCTACCATGTCGTCAGAAATTAACCACTACTATCTCACAGATTTCGAAGGTGTTCTTATCAAAAACAGTAATACATTTGTCAACTTCTATTCTTATCTCTGCGTTAAGTACAGAGAGTTATTCTGATTTATTGGTGCATCTGATTTCTATCCTTGAAATGACAACTTCCTCTGAAACATTCTATAAAAAAGCCGAATGTTTGTTCCTTTTTCTCGTTCTGTCAGGGGCCCTGGGGCATTTGCCATTTTTTTCCAATTTATAATTTTGGACCTGACTTAGCCTGTTAATTTGTGTTTTTTTACACTAATTAACTGAAAGCAGGAGAATTTGTGAATTTGTGTTTATTTCTGGAAGGCAAATTTTGCCAGTCATCCAAGTGACTTGTCTGACTACTTGTGACGCTGTGAGTGTGTCTCTCATCTTGAATAGACTCAAGTGTTACTCAATTTAGCACAATTAATTTACCATAGTGGCATGAACCCCCCTGAAAGTGTGGTATCAGTTTGACTAGCATGATAAAAGCTGGGAGTTGGTATTACCCTGCTGAGGGACATGTGTTAAGTATCTGTAAATGTATC
This sequence comes from Gastrophryne carolinensis, assembly GCA_027917425.1. Classification (NCBI taxonomy): domain Eukaryota; kingdom Metazoa; phylum Chordata; class Amphibia; order Anura; family Microhylidae; genus Gastrophryne; species Gastrophryne carolinensis. The sequence goes on along the minus strand of CM051235.1, from coordinate 526,696,580 downwards.
TAGTAATTACACTGGGTGGACTTTCGAAACTTGTAATAACCATTCTCCTCGGGTTGAAACAAACAAGTCTGTGGGAAACTGAAATTCATCAACTTCTCTGGAGTCCTCAGTCAATGACAGGATTTATAGTCGCAATCAAAGATCTGTAAGTATAAAGAAAAGATGGTGAATAGTATCTTCATAAACTAGCAAAATGACCAGTAATCTCTTCCTGAAGATCACGGTCAATTAAACATTTCATGGAAAATTATCTTTACAGTTATTTTATGGATTTTTTTAAAGAATCAGTGAAGATGGCTTCTGTATCTTGATACCAGTTCCCCTCTAAAAGGAAGCAAGCAATTTCCAAATTGTAAAGGAATTCTAAATTACATGCAAAAAAACCCTGCCACTTCTCTTCGCTTGTCACAGCGGATGTCCGCGACCATTCATTTAGCCGAAGTGTATTCCAGCTCAAGGCTATATGCCAGTAAGAAAAATGAACAGAGATACGAAAGAATTTCCAAAGATTTATCTTAATGAAAGATACTGTTTGTGTAAACAAATGGTGCCACAACCATGACTTCCATGCATACAGGCAGTCGCATCAGAGTTAAGCACAAGCAGAACAGATAAATAGTTTAAAATCATTATTTAAACATTACTTTACACCAAAGGTGAATGGGCATCAATAATAAATACAATTACATAATCAATCATGGACTATTCTTCATACAATCTGCCAAAATATTTTCATATTGTACAAATGAAACTAACAGCATTCTTTATGAAATATGTTTCTGCCAGTGTAGCAGATAACTAAGGTGCACTATTGAGAAAAGGTATCAAATTACTGTATACAGAATTTTACCTTAAAAGGTCAGTCCAGGTAAAAAGAAAAAACAAGGAAAGTCACCTTTTGTCCCCTGTAGCTGATATATCTTTGGAAGTATAAATGTATTGTGGCATCCCAACTCTGTCATGCTTATCTGCTTGTCCCACACCAGTCATGGTAACTTCAGCTTTTTTCACTCCATTAATTTGCGCAGGGAACAGGGGAGGGGGCTTGGCAAGGACTCTCTATTTCAGTTGTTGGGGGTGGGGGTGGCCAGTAACTGAGATTGGTGCTGGACAGGTGGCATACATTCATCCCCATGGTCACTGGTGAGTGTGAACAAAGTTTCATACTACTGAAATAGGATGGATCAGCAGCGGATAAGAAAAGATGAGTATATGTATGTAGGCAAATGTGCTCTCACTGTTTGTTTGAATCAATGGGCCCCTCCATACACAGAAGTTCCTTCTGTTTGGAGGCATCCATTGATCTCAATGGGATCACACGATACTGAGGCTACAGCTACCCCCCACTTTCCAGTGTCAGAGTCAAGTCCTCCCCTGATCACGAGTAAGCTGAGGAGGCTGAGGAGCAGGCCAAGGAGGAGGACCAGACAGAGGCTGAGGAGGAGGTCAGTAGGAGGTCCAGGAGGAGTTCGAAGGTGCTGAGGAGGGGGTTTCCACATTTCACACTGCTGGCCCATGTGAGGAGATGAAGGACACACCACTGACAGAAAGGCCCTCCTGTTCAATGTTGGGGTTTCCAGTGGGGGGAGTGATGTGGCAGGACAGAAGGCTTCACCAGGTTAGTTTAATTAAACTTTGTATCCTATATGCTCCCCTGGTATCTAGATTTATAATAAATCCTGCCCCACATTGTAGCCTATCCCTCGGCCTATCCTTCCCTAGTTCGTTATCTCAATGCCGGATCTCAATTACATATTTCTAAGCTTACCCACAATCCAATGGTGCATGCGCAGCCAAACAGCCAATGATTGTGCTTGGCTCTATTTGGCTTCTCTTTGCTGGACCAAGGTCTCTCCAGAGGGCAGAATAGATCCTAATGGAGGCAACCATGGCAAATGTATGCTTTGTGGTCTTGAAGGATACTTACAGATGTAGCCGCTATAACTGTTTCCTATTCCTTAACACAATTGGTTAAGTAAAACTGGTGAAATTCAATACCCTGGCAGGGTGCTATTTAGTGTTGTCGACACCAGGAGGAGCATGAGAGCATGGCCTATGGTAACTACAACAGATACACTGGCCTATGTTCAGTAACAGTCAAGAAAAAGCTCCTGGTAAGAAAAAATGCACATTAACTGAAAAAATCATAAGAATTTCATTCTTACATGCTATAGTGCCTGGCTGTACCCCCATAACCTAGAATCTGAGTAGCATCTGCCACCACACATCTTTTCAAAGCATGGGGCCAAACCATTATGCATAGGTTATGAAGGATCCCAACCAGGAACAACAGATTGGCTGTATGGTTTGCACCCCCCATAACCTTTAAGCCTAGAATCTGGTGGGGCCCGGAGCATGACATGGGCCCCGAAGTAAAGGTGAAGCCACTCATAACCTAGAATGGCCTGACATGGGCCCCCTTGACAGTGTTCAGCCCTCACCCCAGCAGTGTTCTGTGTATCCTGAGCACAAGTTTCTCTTCTTATAGATCATGGTGTACAGACTTGGTGTACAGTTACCAATAGACTGCTGGTAATGAAAACCACTTCCATAAAACACACGTTACTACCTGAAATCTGTTGCTATTAGCAAACGTGTACCATATCTTTACACCAAGATCTACAAGAAGAGATAAGCAAGTCCTGTACACACGGAAAACTGCTGCTGGCAATGTGTAAGCAGAGGTGTAACTATAAAGGATGAAGAGGTTGCAACTGCACCTGGGCCCAGGAGGTCAGGGGGGGGGCCCTTATTGTTCTACATTGACACAGACCACACTGGTTAACTGTGAGGCTGGCACTAAGGAAAATAGCCAAATTGCCAAAAGACTTGAAAATGTATTAAAGATGATATAAATGGCACGCAATAATTCACACAAAGATATAAAAACGGCTTAAGCCATTATTAAAAACACAGGGGCCCCTCAGACACACCAGGTCGCCACGCTCCCAACCGCACCTCTCCCAATCACACTTGCTGGCCAGCATTCAAACGGAGACTAAACTAAATCTTCCCTTCAGCTGAGAAACAAGTTCCAGTAATACTTGAAGCAGCAAGTGCCGTCACAGGGCCGATGAGTGGCGGGCAACACCGCCTGCGGGGTTAATTAAACAATGAGTTCACAAATAGTGATAACAAGAGCGGGAGCTGCAGGCAGCTGCGGATGGGGCTTGACTGTATAACGCCCACATACACCGCGCTGCACCACTACTCGACCGCAGTATACCTCTCCCAGTATGTGGCAGGTGTAAACAGTTCCCGTCCTGGTCCAAGGCACGTGTTTACTCGCTGCAGAGTCTTCACATACGGAGCTGCAAGTTCTCAGTCACAGGCTGCGATGAGAGACGCGCTGGAGGGGGCGTGGCCGGGCAGCCCATCACCAACGATCGTTTTGCCCCGCCCACCGGGGCTTCGTCAGGGTGGGGGGCTGCCACATTCGCTAAGGTATAAATATGTATAGCTCCGCCTTCTCCTTTCGTCCACAACCCAATCCCCAGATGGACGTGTCCTTCCTCATTGTAACACGTTCACAGATTGGTTGTTGTGCAAATCATAACACCACTCCCTCCATGGGAGCAAAGGCTCGCTATTTTGTATGTCTAAATGTCATTGTTAATGCTGTCATTTACCAGCGATATCTGATGTAATTTTTAAGGGGACCCCTGCTAACACTTTGGCACAAACATTGAGTCAGTATAGTCACATACCTCATCATACATCATTTTGAACTTGCGCATTGCTTTCATTCGTTATGTTTGTTTTTATTGCAGTTCTTATTGTTACTCATCCTCATTATTTATCATATTTGTGCTCACTTGGCATAATTTGGAGAGGAAGCACCATTCGTCTATTTCAGTTTTTAGTTGTCTAGCTGCATCCAGTTGAGTTAAAAGACAGAAAAAGGTTTATTGTGTGTACACATAGAACACTGCTGCTATGGCCGCTGCTGAGGTGAGGGAGCTTCCAAAACGTACCTTTTTATATTCTAATGGCACATGTATGGGCTCTTGTCTATTATACTCCAGGGCCGCCAAAGCCAGTGGTTGGGCCACTTTAAAGAGGAGCAACACCCCCCTCTAGTCTGCTTCACTGGGGCGTCCCATGTAAGCCCATATGCACTTCATTTAAAATGGACCAACACCCAGGATTTTCATTATCCTGGACTTTGGTTCTTGCCCCAGGAGCATCCTGATTTGGGATGCCACACTGAGTTAAACCCCCCAGTTTACCCCAAAAACTCACCTTTCTTTGGTCTTATGACGCATGTGCAAGCTCTCATCTAATCAGTGCTGTATGCCATGCATATTAACAAATTGATATGCTTTTCTGAAGGTCACAGCATTTTCCTGTCCTCTAAACGCCCCAAAAAACTCAAATATTTGCCTGTCCCACAGTGCATGCATGGGTTTTCGTTCAATGCCATGCATGCATTCTGCTCTGTTTGTAACAGAGCCCAGGATAGTGAAGGGGGACAGACTCCCTGGTCTCCCTGTGGCCTGTGCCATGCTCCCATCCTCAGCCTATCTGAGTGGTTTTGGGGTGATCTAGAGCTTTTAGAAATTGGGGTGCCCCAGGAAAGTGGACCAAAACCAGCGAAACCTTGGTAGAAATCAGGTTTTGGTCCACTTTTGGGTGTGTGAATCCCCTGATAGCCCTAAAGCGGGGCATTCCAATCAGGATGCCCCCGGGCCAATGAACTAAACCAAGGATAGTCAAAAATTCCAGTTTTGTTCTGCTTTAAAAAAAAAGTATTTTTGGAAGAAGTTTTCACTCCCTGCAATCTGTTGATATTAGCAATTGTACATCAAGCCTTAAAAAAGAGGGTCCTGTACACACAAAACATCGCTGCTATGGCAACAGATTGTAGTAGTAAAAAGTAAAAAACTGCTTCCATAAAGGTAATCTCAAAACCCCAATAGGACGCCATTTTCATCACAGGCATAATCAAGACCCCAAAGTGTTAACAGTCCAGGGGCTAGATCGTATTCCCATACCCCCTGGGGGGGGGGGGGGATGATATTGAAAATTTGACCCTCCGGAGGGAAACGAGGTGGATCAATAGAATGAAAGCTCACATCCCTCTGGGATTAAACAAAACAATCAGTTTGCTTCCTATTTATAATAGCACTATACATAACCCATCCTCTCTCCCTTTTTTTATGTTTTTAACCCTTTAAGTGCCAGCCTACCTGGAGTTTTTGTCACACTCTGTTGCCAGACCATTTTGCACTATTTTGCGCTCCCCATGTTCAAATGTGATTTTTGAAGGGATTTCCAGGGATTTCCCAGGAAAATGATATATTGTTTTTTTCAGCAGAGTCTGGGCTTTAACATGAAATGTCTTGTTTGTCATTTTTTAGGTGTATTCTCAATATTTTTGGGTGAAATATGTGCAAAAAAAAAAAATTTTACATATTGTAGTTTTTTTTGTAATAAAAAATGTAAGTTTGTCAATGAAATCTTATTGCGTGTGAAATCCCAATTTCTCCCGGTTACAGCGGTACCACATATGTATAGGTAGACACCCTTTCCTGCCCAGGAGACTCCCCCAAACTGAAACAGCGCTTTAGGGGATTTTCAGATAAAATACAACTATGCTATGCAATATGCGCACCTTGCAGTTTTTCCAGAAAAACAACCCTTTACATTTGAAATACCCCCAACAAACTATATATTCTCTGGAAGTACACACCTCAGGCTTTCTAGGCGTACCAGGCTTGTTGATGTGGCCATAGTTTTCTGGAAGTAATCCCTCAATGGATTCTTTGGTTGCAAAGAGTTTCCCTAAAAAAAGGATAAAAAAGCAGAATCAAAGCCACATTTTCCTAAAAAAACTATATACAAACAAGAAAAAACAAGTTTAATCTGAAAACGCAACATCCCCCGAACAGAACAATACCCAACATGCATAGTTACTGTCAAGGGAAGAGTTGCCAAACACCCCAAAGTAAAGCATGTGTGTAACGGTAATTTTACTTGAAAATTTCAGCTCTGCAGACAAAGTGCGCACCTTGCGATTTTTCAACCAAAACAACCCTTGACATTTGGAATATTCCCCATAAACCATATATTCCCTGAAAGTACACACGTTAAGCTTTCTAAGGGTACCCAGCTTGTTCTAGTGGGCTCATCTTTCTGGAATTATTACCTCAAAGAATTATTTGGTTGCGCAGGGTTTCCCTAAAAAATTTATAAAAAATCTGAATAAAACACCTTTTCCTAAAATATAAATATGCAAACCAGAAAAAACAAGCTAAGTCTGAAAGCGCAAGGTCCCCCGAACAGAACAATACCCAACATGCAGAGGTACTATTAACCCTTTTAATTGCCAGCCTACTTGAGATTTTGTCACCCTCTGTTGACAGGCCATTTTTCCCCATTTTGCGTCATGTTTGCTGGAACTTTCAGGAAAATTATATATATATATATATATATATATTTTTTTTTTTTTATATCATAGTTTTTATTTGGATAAAAGCAAAACAAAAATCAGCATAATGACAAAGCAAAGAAGTTTTTCCAACTACACATACAGTCATTAAAGATCGCCAAAAGTGACAATTATGCAAACAATATGACTAATTATAAGCAAGATATATTAAAAACTGGAATATATATTTTTTTTTTTGCAGCAGAGTTTAGGCTTTAACATGAAATGTCTTGTTTGTAAATTTTTTTTTTTTTTTTTTACAATATTATTAAGTAAAAAAAATAAATAAATAAATAAAAATTTTTTTTAGAAAATTGACTCCTTTATTTTAAATAAAAAATGTATTTTATTAAGGAAAATCATATTGCATGTGAAAGCCCCATTTCTACCGATTAGAACGGTACCACATATTTATTGGTAGCCCCCTGTTCCTGCCCAGGAGACCCCTCTAACTGAAACAAGTATTTTATAACATTCACAAAAAAAATACAAATACCATCCACACTACAAAGGGTTAAATCGAGAAAAAAAATGACATAGGGTCCCCCCTCCCAGGGGAGGGAGACCCCATTTTTTTTTTTATTTTTAAGGGTTAAAAACCCTTAAAAATCAAAAGAAAAATTGACGTGGGGTCCCCCTTACCCAAAGTAACCAGCCCGGGACCAGCTATGGGGGCTTGTAGGCACAAAGTGGGGGGGCCAGCTTTTGTGGCCCCCCCACCCTGCAGCCTACGAGCCCACATAGCCTATGGGCTATGCCTAGGGCTCTTCTGCCCCCCCCTGGCCTTTGGGGAGGCAGGTAATGGGGGTGCCGGGGGTTAATGGCAAGCCACCCGCTAGCGCAGGTGGCTTGCCATCCCCCCAGCCTTGTGAACTGGTATAGGGGTCATGGACCCCTTACCAGTTCACAAGGGGTTAAAAGTAAATAATCACACAGACACAAGCAGAGAAAAAAATATTTTATTAATTTTTATTTTTTTTTTACACTGTACTCACCTCCCATCCATCCTGGAGCACTCTGTCCCTCGGCGATCACTGGCTTCTGCTCACTTGCTAGAAGCCTTTTATAGCTGCTGGATGACAGAACACAAAGGGTTAATCAAAAAAAAAAATGACATAGGGTCCCCCCTCCTAGGGGAGGGGGACCCCATTTTTTTTTATTTTTAAGGGTTAAAAACCCTTAAAAATCAAAAAAAAATTGACGTGGGGTCCCCCTTACCCAAAGTAACCAGCCCGGGACCAGCTATGGGGGCTTGTAGGCACAGAGTGGGGGGCCAGCTTTTGTGGCCCCCCCACCCTGCAGCCTACGAGCCCACATAGCCTATGTGGGCCCGGGCTCTTCTGCCCCCCCCCCTGGCCTTTGGGGAGGCAGGTAATGGGGGTGCCAGGGGTTAATGGCAAGCCACCCGCTAGCGCAGGTGGCTTGCCATCCCCCCAGCCATGTGAACTGGTATAGGGGTCATGGACCCCTTACCAGTTCACAAGGGGTTAAAAGTAAAAAATGACACACACACATAAGAAAAAAAAATCTTTCAACACATAGGAATTAATGTACAGAAATGCAAAGGAAGTCTCCCCAAATAATATCGCCCAGTAGGCTATGCTATATCACAGACATTTATTTATATTTATATTTAATTTTATGTTGTATGTTTTTCATACTGCTGTACATATACAATACCACCAGGGGAGCCCTACAAAGCACCTATGGCGATATAGGGCTCCGCAAAAATGATGACTACAGATACTGCCGACTGGGATTGTTTGATGGGGAGCAGGTGAGGAGAGGGATACCGCCCAGGTAATGGATGGAATTCCAGTATATAAGTGCCTATGTTAGACACTTTCTACTTACCTCACCTGGACAGAGGAGGCAAGCTGACCATAAGCCTAATAATGAAGCTTCCCTACAATCTGGATGTAGCCATCGGCCCATAGCGAGCTCCATTCTAAGACAGAAAGGCATTACAGGATCGACTTGCTTCCAATCTCTGTCACTGAGTCTATACAAATGAGTTCACTTAGGCCCTTATTTATGAAGGAATAGCGACAGGTAGCGACTGGTGAGCGGCCGGTAATGACGGGCCCCGCCACGACAACGCCGGCTCCCCACCACAATCAAACATTTATCAAGCCAATCCTGCTTAGCGACTGAGATAGTGCCATATAGTGACTCATTCATCATTATTCCAGCCTCAGCCCACAGCGCCAGCGTCCGACCTTGAACAGCGACAGGTATGACCTCTCGCTACCTGGCGCTCTCCAATGCATTTCAATGGAACAATCTTTAAATATGAATAATTAATTGTTATTAATGTTTTTTTTTTTTTTTTAAATGTGAAAAATTCTGTGACCACTTCTGCCATTTTAGATATTTTTCTTTAAGGGAAAAAATTGTACAGAATTGATATTACAGGTCTGATATTAATGTATTCATATTACTAAATTATTTAAAATATTGTTTTTTTTGGTTTCCAAAAATATGGTGGTTTGGGGGTTAAAAAACTACTTTTAACACATCGCCTCCAGCGCTCTGGGGTTTAAACATGCATTTCACAGCGCTTTAATTTTTTGAGCGTGATTTTTTGATGAATATGCTGGAAGCCGGTCGCTCTGACCAGTCGCTATCATGCGCACCCATACATCGCGGAACCTGTCAAATAGCGACTCGTAACCTTGTATTCAACATTACGCCACACCGACTGAGTCGCTGTCAACAACCGAACAACGGTCAAGCACAGCGACTACTAGCGGGCGCTGCGAAAATACCGCTACAGTCGCTCAACTGTCGCTACATGTCGCTATTAATAAATCAGCCTCCCCGTGTTACGCTGTGCTTTATAATTCCCGCTCTTATAATATATATATACTTGAGTACCATATATGATCAGATTCTGGTTAATTATTCATTCCAGATCTTTATGGACATTTGATAGTATTGGTGTTTTCATGTTACCCCCATATTCTATCTGGTTGAATAATTGCCAAAGCACACCTAAAATTTTTATCAGGTAATTATGTAATAAGGGTTTAAAGGATATATAAGCTTATATATGGTAGCCTCAATCCAACTTAATACCTTATAGAAGCATTCAATTTAAAATTAAGATATTGAAAACCAAAATATATAATGAAAAATAAAAAGACCCAAAAATGGGAGCGGCCGTGAAAGACAAACCTCCCTCCCTAATGAGGAGCACCAAACTATATCCAAAATAGATAATCAAAATTTATTAATACATATCAATTCATAAAATATATATACACAAAAATGACATGTAATCACAAGACAATTAAAAACAATTGGAGGGTCCCAATTCATATACTATACAAATACAATTCGCAAGCCCCCAAGACCTGGGGGGTTCAATATTGCTAATAAATGTGATGCAGCCACTACTCCTATCCCATATGTGAATAAATAAAAACAGGCGATGGACTGAAGGAAAAAGGGAAGGGGATACTGGGGTATGTATATGCAGGGGTGCACTACCTCTGCAACACATCTACCCCAGCATCTGTGCCGGCACTCAAAGGGCCCAATAAAGTGCACTGTGAATTTCTAAAACCTATCCCCTGTATAAAACCCAAAATGAGGTAATAATATCAAACATACTGTGCAAAATCCATAACTAAAAGTACATGACTAAAAGTGCTGACGTGCTATTCCTAATACATAAAGTGCTTAAGTGCTATATAACACCCCAACCTATATACAACTGATAAATCCAATTGAAACCGACATCTAAGCATGTAGAAACCTAAATAACTGATGAATAATGATACTATAACAAACTATATACACAATAACTGGAGATGCCAGGTGATATGAAATATACAAAGAGCTCAAGAGACACCATTACACATATCTGTTCAGTAAGCAAATATCAGACTGCCAGTGCCCAAAGTAGAACAAATGAAAGGAGCATATTAGTTAAGCATCACAGAAAAAGGGACCCCCACAAACCAGGCCACCCGCGCTCGCCGCGCCCGTGCGGCTTCAAAAGGGTGAAGGTAAAAGTACAAACCGTCTGGACTCTTATTTATAGGGACACCTACCTGTCCCCTGTCTCGCCGACGCTCCCGCCAAAATCCCGCGCCGTGCAGGCGCGCCAACAGTGTAGCACAGGCGCGCGCACCAACCCGGCGCGGTGACGTCAGCCGCAGGCCGGGGCACATGACCCCAAGCTCTGACAGGCTAAGGACGCCAGATGACGCTAACCCGCCCCCCGCCCACAGCGCCGCCGGAGTCCCCACGCAGCCAAGGGACATCTGACAGCAAAGAGGAGGATGACAGGTACCGCCATGCGGTGGGAAGCCCGACAGTGCCACAGAGGGCACACAGGCATACACCACCGCCCGGCGGCGAGGCAATTACGTCGGTGGGGCAGGAGACAGGCAGCAACCCCAAGACATAAAATATTAAAAACAAGACTACACAAAAACATAAAAAGACAAAAAAATAAAAAGACCCCTTTTTTTCTCTCTCTTTTTTTATCCTTTTCTTGTAGGACATGTAAACGAAATGTACTTCTGACAAATGAGTACAAGAGTTGGCGCTGAAGAAGCCTTTTTTCATGTGAAAATAGTATGCCAGTATGCCAGTACTAAATTTATCATGTTGTCCTAACATGATGTATGTATAAAATGTCTTATTGTTTTAAATTTATAAAATAGGTGGATTCTACATGAATTGCCATTTTTAAGAATATTCCAAATAAATGTAAAGAAAAAAACTTTTTTTAACAATCGCTTGATCTTTATTGAATAAGGGGAGTCACCCTAACAGTCTTTAGACTTGTTATTGGGTGCAACCTACACCCAATATTTAATTGTTTTCTTCCATAAAACACACATTTACTAACATAAGAAAGGAAAACGCTTGATAGGCTCAGCACTTTGAGGACATCATTTTTGGCACATCATTTGGGGCATCCCAAATCCAGATGCCCAATTGTGTGAGCCCACTGTGCAGGCTTGCGCAATACCCTAATAGATTGTAAGCTCAAGCACAAGAGCCCCATATTAATTTACAGAAATGCAATGGATGTCACTAGGGGCAGAGAATGTGTCACCATCTTGGGTGCCCCATACTTTCTTACTTTCATACCATCTGGGAGCAGGGGGGGGGGTCATCCGCTGACACTCCAGCCGGGACTTGCCAAAAGATGAGTGTATTGGGTGACCCCAGAGTCTCACATAATAGGGCATCCCAATTTGGAGGAGGTTACATTTCAAAAATAAATAAAAAATAATTTTCCTTGATTGTATGAAATGGGAAAATTGCCATATATTAACAGCAGGAAAATATACAGCAAGGAATTGGGAATTGCATTTTTTTTTCCAAAAGGTGATTCCTGACAAACTGTCCAGAGGCACTCTGTGTGCCCCGATAAACAGTTGGAATATCCAACATTGCTGGAGAGGGGGAGACATCCAGATATTGGGGGTCCTTCTGCAGAGGTACAAAATTGTGTAGCATGCCACAATTATTTTTATCACTTTCTGTGGCTGGTACTGGAGTCCCCCCCCCCTCCCCATACGATCGAAGCAACGGACCCAGGTCTTCAGTAAGCCAAATGCACGCTCCACTACAGCCCTGGTCTTCCTATGTGCCCGGATGTAAGTGGCATGTGGCTGAGTTTGAGGCCACTGAATAGGGAACATGAGCCATGGAAGCAGAGGATAGCCAGAATCCCCTACAAAAAACATTATGAGCCTCATACAAACATTATCCACATCCACAAATACACTAGTTATACATGAGGCAAAAATAAGGGACTATAAGGGACTAATAATGTTAAGACTTACCAAGTAGCCACCCACCAGACAATTCACCTCAAAATGGCCATAGACCATGGAATTCCAAAGAATATCTGCATCATGGGTGGAGCATGGGTGGAAAACCAGACATCACAATCAAAAACCTAAGGTCAGGGCGTGGCCTGAGGGTGTGCTTAAAGGTAGCTCCACATGCAATCGCTGATTAAGGGTGACACAGGCATTCTGGAGAGCTGTGAAACAGATGCCCAAGCGGGAAAAACGCAAGGGATCATCGCGGAAGAAGCGAGAGTCTCCCCAGGTGTTGATTCCAAGATGGCGCAAACATTGCGGGAGCGGAGGAGCCATGTCACGAGCGGCGAGTCCTCAGCAGCAGCCACCTCAGGCAGAGGAGACAGCAGAGGGGAGAGAGAGGAGTGAGCAAGGGTGGACTGCCTGAAGAAGAGAGAGCACCAGTGGGAGATAGAGGGCCTGCGAAGCATGCTCCCAGCTGAATCCCTAGATGTACTATCTCACTCTACAGCAGAAGCTGTAAAAATCAATGTCAGCGAAGCCCTGAGGGGGTTGCCAACACGCAGTGACTTTGATGGTTATGTCTCTAGAATGGAGGGCACCATTAAGAGGGAGCTGGCAGCACTTCAGGGGTCAGTGGCGGAGGTCACCCAGAGAGTAGATGGCGTGGAGGCCTCATACAGGACACTTGAGACACGCCTGGTGGCCCTTGAACAACAACAAGAGGGGAACAAATGCCCTTTTTCTGACCAATTTCCGTCCCAGAATGAAGCAGAGAATAGGAGCAGCAGAAATAATCTTCGTCTCTGCTGGGTTCTGGAGTCAGTGGGGCAGCAGGACTTGCTCTCGGCAGTAACTTCCATCTTCAATATGCTCCTCAACCTCCCTAGCACGAACCACATAGGGGTCTGGGCCCCACTCCAGGACGAAGGCAGGCCTAGGGACATCATATGCAGGGTCCACTTCTTCAAGATAAAAGAAGATTTGATCCGACGGACCTAGGAGAAAGGCCCTGTCCCTTAAAAGGGGGCACAACTGGTTATACTTCAAGATCTCTTGCGGCACACCCTGCACCCTGCAATTCTGGAAACCATCCAGAGGCAGGAGGCAATAGTCCAGAAGAATGGGGGGGGGGGGCTCTTCATTCTTAAATCACCTGGCCAGTTACTGGATCTGTTCCATTTCCTGGAGACAGACTCTGTTGACGTCCCTGACTGGACTGTGCTGGAATTGACTATCTACAGTAGGCGGCTGGGAGGCGGTCCCAGTAGGGACCTGTGAGGGGCCGCCAGCAGTGAGGATCCTTTGCCCCGGTTTCCCCTTTGCTGACCCTGACTGTCTCTCCTCGCTTGCAACAACAATGTCAGGCACCCCTTGGAAAACGGTAGTTGGGGCTGGGGGGCATGGGGAGGTCGCTTTTGGGGGTCGCTTTTGGGGGTCTGGGGCGGGCGGGATTTCCTGCCATGGGTCGCTGGCCCTGCCTACCTTCCCCCCCCCTCCTTAGCATGGGAGTCTGATTGGTATTTGGGTTTTATTTGATGTTATTTTTGCCCCGGTTCCCCCCTTGCTGACCGCAACTGTCCCTCCTCGCAACAATGATGTCTCTAGGAGCAGGCCCCACCTGGAAAATGGTAGTTGAAGCTGGGGGCGTGGGGGGTCAGCTTTTGGGGGTCTGGGGTGGGCGAGATGTCCTGCTGCCATGGGTTGCTGGCCCTGCCTTTCCTAAGTGGAAATACCAAAAAGACAGACAAAATAGAGGCTTCCTGTTTAATGCAAAGCAAAGAGCAGGACAGTGCACTACCCCTAAGCAGTGACATCACAGGTCGGAAGAAGATTGACACATGGGATCAAATGATAAAAAATGCCTGGGTAATGAAGTTAATTACACCGGGTTATGCAATAGATTTCAATAGATTTCAATAGACTCCTCCAAACAGATTTGTGTTGACTCCCATGCATCCTTCCCCCACCCTCTTGCCTGCAGTCCAGGACTCAATTCAGCATTAGCTCAATACATCATCTAGTTCTCCTCCCTGTGCCAAAACAGGAAAGGAAGAAGGCATTCTACGCCATAGTATTCCTTGTATTCAAGCCAAACGGAAAAATCAGTCTGGTTATCAATTTGAATACTCTGAAAAAGTTTGTTTTATGCTAAAGTTTCAAGATGGAATCTATAGCCTCAACAGTCCAGGTTCTAAGAAAAGATATGTGGATGGCTACAATAGATCTCAGAGACTCTTTTTACCACATACCCATTTGGCGAGACCACCAACAATGTCTCAGAAATACCTTAAATTTTCTGCACTACTTTTCTTCACAAAAGTCACGATAGAGTTGATTTCCTTATTTAGATAGAAAGGAATTTTGACTGTCCCCTACCTAAATGACTTGTTGATTGCTACGACAAACTGCTGGATCACATAGACCAGGTATGTTAAAAGTCTAGGGTAGTTAATCAATTGGGTTATACAAAATCCAACATATTAGCAGTTTTTGAGGATAACGTTAGACTCCAGTAAGAAAATGTCTTCCTTACCCTTGGAAAAACAGCTGAAAATCTTGGACGCCTGTTTCCGTTTGTTTTCACACCCATCTCGTACTATTAGACATGCTATGCCGATACCAGTTCTTATGACAGCCGCAATCCCAATGGCTTGCTGGGCCCAAGCAAACTTTAGAACCTTCAAGTCTTTTATTCTAAACAAATAGGACAAAATGCAGGAATCCTTGGATAATACTATCCATATTCCTCCACAGGTCCTGGAAAGCCTCTCATGGTGGACAAACTTAATTAAACCTCAGGAGAGGTGTACATTGGGTTCTGGAACCGAAGATCACTTTGACAACAGATACCAGTCTCTGGTGCTGAGAGGCAGTGATAGGAGAAACCAGCCCACAGGTACAGTGGTCAAACACCTTAAGAAGTCGTTCCTCAAACTCCAGGGAACTGAACGCTTCACCTCAGGTCGTGAAGTTTTCATCCAGTCAGATCCAGAACTCTCATGTTCTTGTGATGTTAGACAACATGAAAAAGGTCACACACCTAAACAAGCAAAGAAGCGCAAGGAGCTATCCTTTTATAGAGCTGTCTTGAGAAATTTTAACCTGGGCCGAGGTCAATCTGCTATCCCTGAAGGCATTCACCTGCGAGGCTCCAAGAACATACCTTGAATGCAGGGGAATGGTCTCTTAATTTTCCCTTCAATTGACTGATCCTCAGACAGATGCCTTTGCATCTCGAGACAAACGAAAAGTGAAGTTATAAAGTGTCATTGCCTTATGATGTTGATAGAAGCCTGGTAGTATAGAGTCTTCATATCAATCCCTATATTGTGGTTCCAATGCTGTCTCATTTTAATCTGCCCTGCATTCATCCTTCATTGGTGAGGAATGTTTTTTTCGCATTTCGTCTTTCTACAAGTTTACACCTCTTTGAAGCAACCACCATTCGCTGTGCTTTACCCTATTTGTGGCATATAGTGTGAAATGATGAAGGCTATAACTGACAAAACATAGTAAATCAGGCCTTTGTTTTTAATTTGAATCATTTCCTGACATTTCTTTGGAAATGGGGCTTTAGTCAAGGTGGAGGTATTTATTAAAAGTTACAAATATTAGTCATTTTGATGACCTTAAGCAAACCTCGACATCAACAAAATAATTGCTTTGGCAGAAGAAGATCAACATTTTGGAATTGCTCAGCCAGAGCTATAGGGCAGAAGGTGATTGTTCTTTTGTTAATAAAAACAAATAATTTTGTTTGGAGACATTGTATCTAGATGTCTTACTATGACTTAGGGGAATTCCTATTTTACTTATTTTTACTATGCAATCGATCAGGCTACATTCACTTGCTTGCCTCATTGATAGAGAAAATGAGATTTGTGTCCTTACCCTAAAATATTTTCACAGTAAGTGTACCAGGTAACAAAGAATATATCTTAACTTGTTATGCTGTAGCTGTTCCTTTGGGTCACTTTTTAACACTGCTGTTTTAAATTGTGGCCCTTCACTATTTAAGGGCTAGTTAAGGGACCTATCTTCTGACTAGAGGGTTGGAGGTTTGATTCCCGGCTAGGACATTACCAAAGTGCTCTTGAGCAAGGTACCTAACCCCAAACTGCTATCTAGGCACCGTACTTGTGGGCAGCCCACAGCTCCAGACACACTGCACTTAATGCACTGGTGTGGTTCACTGGTAGAGTTTTGTGCTGTTCTTACTGCACAGATGGGGTAAATGCAGAGGGCACATTCCTATGTGTGTGCAACACACTATAGACAAATGAACACATATTATTACAGTACAAAACGTTTGGTATACTGATAGAAGGGACTATATTCCAGCGCACCTACTATTGCCCATCAGTGAAATTGGAAATTAAAGGATTTTATTATGTGTGTACTTTTAACACTTTATCACTTTTTCCAGAATATAAAGGTTGGTTGCCTTTGCTTTGATATATATTACTACTTGAGCATGAGCACTGCTGTTTTACACTGCATCTAGGAACTCCCATGTGTGTCATTTTATCTAATTGCTTTATGTCAAAGTAGCCTGCTGGAGTAAGATTTTCTTTAAAGTAGTGGTACTAAAGTATACATATATATAGTATACATAGGAATCATATACGTTATCAATATAAAAATAAAGAAAATAAAGCTCACAAAGCATTTAGCAAGATAGAAAAAAACTTTAACTTAATATTAAAATGTGTATAGAGGAAAAGAATGCTTATTAAAAAATATTGTATAATATACCTACCTAAAATAACAGAATAACCTATTATTCTTTGCCAGTAGGCAGTGCCATGGAAATCATCCTGTTAAGCATTATTTCACCATTCTCAGTAGCCCAGAATTTTCTAGAATGTACAGTGTTCAGATCATTTATATTTATAAGGAACTGTGCCATGGTAAAAGTAGCAAGCCATTTTAAAAAGATATCCTGGCAGGCATAATGAAGCAGGCAAAAGTCTAAAAAGCTCAGTACTAAAATATTTGACTAAGCCCCGCTTACTGTAAATATCCACACAAAAACACAACTACATATTAGGGGAATTTGTGAGTTTGGAAGACTACCTATGTCAAATCAGCAGGAAACCAACACTCAGCCATGGAAGTGGCTGGCATACCATATGATAGCACTGGATGCATCACCTTTATCCTTGCTCCCTAACTTTGCTAGACATAGCCTGTAGTGTCTAATGCTAGGAGATGGTGCATGGATCATTATTCCTTGTGAAGATGATACTATTTGGCTGAAAGTATAGCTCAGTACTGTACTTGTGTTTTTATATAGGTTACCTATATATAAGGCACTAAAGAAATCGGGACACAGTGATCAAGTTGAAACAACAACTGCCACTTCTTTCCAACATGTTTGGAAGCTGAATAAGGGAGTGTGTTTGGTCCAGATATGCATCTTGATACGGGGGGGGGGGGGGGTATTTGCCCCCTGACGGTATTTTTACTTTCTGCCCACTGACCAGGTGGGGACAGCATTTGTTTATTTTTACTGGTAATTATAATTGTGAGTATACATTTCTCATCCTCAATTATCAGTAAATAAAAAATAGCAGCAATGCCAAGCCAGCAGCCAGTAAAGTAAAAATAAAATACAGATGGCAGCCCTAGATTTACCACTTGGATTTTCATCACCCCTTGCAAGTAAACTTCCACAGAGTGCTTGTGGGACTGAGAACAATAGATGACACCCCTGTGGGGTCATCACACTGGTGAATTGAAACCAAAGCTTACAAGTAGTAGAAAAGGACAGGTTGGGCAGCCCTACCTAAGTAACCAGATGGACCAGTTCAATGAAAAGTTTGTGGAAATACAAGTATCAGGTTTGCGCTACCTCCCAACGGTGAACTATGGCTAAAGTTTATCTCTTCTTGTACTCAAAGGTTTAAAAACAAGCAAACTAAGTAGAGGCATTACAGTGACATAGTTAGAGCATAGGGTATATGAGAGAGGAAATAGAGCAAGGAAATGGATCCAGACGGTTCTAGCCAGTCCCGCTGTTCCAGTTAAGTTAGGATTGCAGCTGGATCAGCAGCTGGATCTCAGGACTCATGTAACAGGTTAAATCAGATTATACCAGGTTAAAATTGCCTAGGCTAGATTATACTAGATTATACTCCTGATATATTATGGTGTAGGGCAATTTATACCCCTAAACTTGCCTAGGCCAACTCATACCCCTCAATCAATATTATACCCCCACAATATCAATATCACTGAGTGAGATACACAAGAATTACTCAATGATTCAACTTTTTATTGGGATTCAGCTTTGTCTGGAAGGTTGTGTGAGAAAGCTAAGTGCCTTAAATCTTAAAACTCCAAACACACAGACATTAATTCAACCAGAAAAACTTGACTGTTCATATTTTATTGAAGCCATAACATCCTGAAACTTCAAATTATAAAGGTGGCTCTACATAGGGCGATTATCGTACGGAGGTCTATCTGATCATTGCATGACACGTCATACACTGATCAGGTGACCTGGAAGCCCTGTAGAGATCCCGAGCGAAACTCGAAAGCTGCAGTCAGAGATGTGAAAAAAATTGGAGCTGAGATGGTAAGGATCTGTGCGATTGTAGGATGCCTCTTTCACACCGACTCAACAGCAAGGCACCCATGCAATAATCTGCATACTTTATTGTTCCAATGTTGCCAGGGGATGGTAGCTGCTAATTCACTTCAAAGAACAAATTAATCCAAATCACGGTTATACGAAGGGTTAGATACTCTTGCACCCCTCTCACTCAGAGGACACATTTACACCTTTATCACAGGCACAGTTTAGAATAAACATCAGCTGTAGCTTCCAGGTTCACATTCAAATAACTCAAAGCAGACAGTATAGTGGAATGCAGAGCAGGTATAGAAGTTAGCAGGTATTTTCAAATTTCTCAGCCATCTTACATCTGACCTGTGGAAAATGGCTGGGTTTATTCGAATAAAAACACACATTAAATACTGATTAACACTGTTAATATTCACATATTTTTGGTATTTTACAGATATAATTTTCAACAGAGCAGATTTAAAGATTTTTCTTGTACTGGGTCCTAGAAAGTTCCAATATATGGGTGATGAAAAAGGTAGGAGAAATCCTGGGTTACTGACTGGGTGATGCTAAGATGGCACCTTTTAAGGTGTTGTTAAGGATCTAAATGACCTGGAGAAAGAAACTCCTCCTCTTAACACACTGTTCTGACTTTGAAGGAGCAACAGCACTCCACTGAGAAAAAGAAAATAGTCTATGGCCAGGGTAATGGGGTATCTTGCTATTCTTCTGGCCATGGTCCAACATTTCGTATAGAATGTTTGAAGGTTGTGAAGTTACATACTAGGGATGCATTACACTGTCCTCACCACCTCATGTAAAGCCAATCTGTTTTTCATGGGGCATGTTCTGAACCAGGATAAAATATCCCCATATCAGAATACTTTCCACGCTGCAGCTATAGAAGTTTTTCATCACCTTAGCAGGTATCGTAAAATTTCTCAGCCATCTTACATCTGACCTGTGATAGATGGCTGGGTTTATACGAATACTGACCAATCAACTTAGGCCAAAGCTGATTGGCTGTGGGAAGGGAACTTAATATATATGGCCCAGTGAACCAGGGCTTATGGCTCAACATTGTGACAGTGCTTCATACCTCAAGGGTTGACACCCTTGGTGGCTCATTGGCAGCAGTAAAACGGCACCTGTACAGCCCTGCCAAAGGTAGAGAGAGCCATGCAGCTGATATCCTTGATGGCTCTGCAAGCTCCGCGTGTCTTACAACTGTGCACGACATTTGCAGCATAGGTCGGTCGGGAGGTATGTTCTTTACAGTACTAAAGTCCATGAATATGTCCTTCATTTTGTTCACATTGAGGTTCTCGTGGCACCAACTCTCTAGTCTTTTTACTTCCTCTAAGTAGTTCCTTTCATTGTATCATTTGATTACAGAAGTTAAGTCACTGGAGGCCTGACAATCCTACGTGTATAAAGAATAGAGGCTCAGTACACATTCTTGTGTGCGCCTGGGAGGGGACAACACAAACCGCATTATAATTCCACTGCCTGTGCTGTCCCTGGAGGGGAGAGGCTGTCTGCCTGACACATGCTGTTTGTGGCCTACTCTTCTTGGGACCGTAGTGCCCCCTTCCATCCTCTTGGGACCATAGCACTGCCCTTTCCTCTTCTTGGGACCGCAGCGACCCCCCTTCTCTCTTCTTGGGGCTGTAGCACACTCCTCCTTCTTGGTTCCATAGTACCCCTCTTTTAGGACCAAACCCTCCCCCCCAGCTTTCAAGACCCTTGCTTCAAGGAACCCTACTCCTGCTGCCCTCAGGAAATCTTTTCATCTGCCAGATCTGCTGCAGGGATAGATTGAGTGACCTGCTGCTCCTTTACCACTTCCCATTGTTCCGTAACTAACAATTTCATTCTTTTGATTTTTAACTATTTATTTGCTTGTTTATTTGCTTTGTTTTCTTTAGTTTTACTGTTAACTGTGTAATTTTACTTTTTGTATTTTGCTTTTAGTTTTAGCTTTTACTATGTGTAGACTCTATAGTTTAGTTTTTTTAGTTGAAGTTTTGATTTTTGTTTTTCCTTTGGGCTTGGCTGGTAGAAGGTACATTGCAGAGGAAGCTGCAGCTTACCTGATGGAGTCTGACTTGGAAGAGTTTAGATAGTTTGAGTCTGAGTATTTTCCATCAGGCAGTGAGTCAGACAGTCCTCAGTAGAGGAGACAGAACCGGGCAGTGGTACTAGTAGTAGCCATCATAGAAGGCGTGGCACCGCACAAGCTGAGGCCACACTGAAGGAGAGATTAGAGCAGGATGGGGTACCTAGCACTACAGCTGATGAAGGAGTGCCTGCGTGGAGACCTCCAAATAATTATTCCCCCGAAATTCCCACTTTGATTCGGTCCTCTTGGTCAATGTCCACTGAACAAACTTCAGTGTTATTGCCTTCCTCAAATTGTTTATTACAAAAGCCATCCTACTGGATATGGTCTTCTATACCAACCTCTATGATGAGCAGGTCTTAGCTCAAAATCCCCAGGAGAGGCACGCCCGACCTCAGGCATGGCAACCCACACATTAGAGAGAGATCAAGAAATTTTGGGGGCTTACTTTAGCAATGAGTATTCTAAAAAAATGTAGTATTGCCTCTTATGGGGATACCCAATCTATGTTGACAACCCCATTATTTATGGCCACAATAACACACCCAAATTTTACTGCAGTTTCTGCATTTTAACGACAATTCCACTGCTATTCCCCATGGTGAGCCCAGTTACGACAGGCTTCAGAAATTATGGCACCTGATTATTAACTTGTCAGAGCACTTCACAGAAGTGTACACCCCCTCCCAACATTTCAGAATTGACAAATCGCTTATGCTATTTAAAGGGCACATTGTTTTTTGTCAATATATCCCTAGGAAGCGTGTCTGCTATGGGATAACATTTTTCAAATTATGTGTGTGTATGACCAGGTATATCAAATTTTTTCGAATATATGAAGGAAGGGACACACATCTCGAACCCCCTGGTTGTTCCTTTAATTTGTTGGTCAGTGGAAAGGAGCTCATCAATTGGGAGCTCATGATTCCTCTACTGGGGAAAGGTTACCACTTATATGTGAACTTCCGCAGCTCGCTGACATCGCAGCCGGCCTCCCCGCTCCCACCATGCCGGCATTTTTTTTTCCATTTCCCGGCTTGTATAGTGGGAGCGGGGAGGCCGGCTGCGCTGTCAGCGGGCGGCGGAAGCCGGCTTCACCGCCCGCTGACAGCGCAGCCGGCCTCCCCGCTCCCACCAGAGATGAGCAATTCGCTAAAGTTCGATTCGGACGAACCCGAATTTTTGAGAAGTTCGCTCATCTCTAGTGACTGGTAATAACAACAAGGCCAGGTTTGTTGGGAAGCACTTCATGAAGAGCCTTCTCGATATCGGTGGTAAGAGTAATCCCCAGAGGGCTTGCAGGGTTTGCAGGAGATATGGCATCAGGAAGGATGTGCGATACTATTGCCCGAAATGTTGCAGCCAACAGAGTTTGTGCTTTGAAGGTTGCTTTGAGTGGTACCACATCCAATTCTATTTTTGGAGGTATGCATTTTTTCTGCATTATTTTCTTTTTCTTTTTAGGTGGGCCCCTTTTAGTGTCAGGGTAACCCCCACCCTGCAAACCTCCCCTGACACCTAATCAGATCAGAGGGGTTACAAAGTAAAAGCACTTATCTTGGCTGCGGGCTGGTGCTGCCACCTTGGGGAAAAACACATAGTTGCCACCCTGCCCTGTTTTATTTAGAAAAAACACTACAAAATGTAAAAATACTTTTTTTATATATGTTTTCCACAAAAAACATTTTATTTTAAATCGAAGACTTTGATTGTTGAAAAAAAATAATATAATATTTCTGTGAAATTCCTTCGAAAATTACAGTTAAACCTGTATAGTACAAAATGGGGAAAAACCGTCTGGCAACAGAGGATAAAAAAATCTCCAAGTAGGCTGGCAATTGAAAGGTTAAAGGATTTCTTCATTTACTGCTTAGAGATAAGGTGACTTATTATCTTTTTCCTTTCTTTCCATCTTTCATTGATGCATTGAGGGTTGGTGTTTTGTAATAAGTAACATGTTTTAATCCTTGCCATAGGCCTTGAGGGATGCTTTGTTTAAGACCACTGTGCTTCTTAGCATTTTAATTGCTTTGCACACATTGTAGAGTTCATGTAGTCATCCATAGCGCCCATGGCCAATCCAATGTTATAAAATTCAATCCTATGAAGTTTGTACTGAGCTCAGAAGTAGAGATGAGCGAACTTCTCAAAAATTCGATTCGGGCGTATCGCCGAATTTCTCAAAGAAATTTGGGTTCGTCCGAATCGAACTTTAGCGAATCGCTCATCTCTGGTCAGCATCAGCGGGGAGGCCGGCTGCGCTGTCAGCGCAGCCGGCCTCCCCGCTCCCACCAAGACCTGAAATGGAAAAAAAAAATGCCAGCATGGTGGGAGCGGGAGGCCCTGACAGCGCAGCCGGCCTCCCCGCTCCCACTATACAGCAAACACTTACCGGCATGGTGGAAGCGGGGAGGCCGGCTGCGCTGTCAGCGGGCGGCGTAAGCCGGCTTCCGCCGCCCAATGACAGCGCAGCCGGCCTCCCCGCTCCCACCATGCCGGCATTTTTTTTCCATTTCACGGGTTGGTGGGAGCAGGGAGGCCGGCTGCGCTGTCAGCGGGCCTCCCCGCTCCCACTATGTCGGCATTTTTTTTTTTTTATTTCAGGGAAAATTCGGTCAGCACGAACCACTAAAAATTCGGGTTTGTGCTGAATCAAATTTTCCCTGAAATTCGGAGCGAATTCAGGTTCATTAGAACCGATTCGCTCATCCCTACTCAGAAGCATAAAGATATGAGACAAACAAGCAAGGAAAAGAACAGTGATTCCCTTTACTGACACAGATGTACAGTAGTTTGATGCAAAGGCGTTGAAACTTTCCGGGTGGAAAAAAGTTTGTCCTGCATAAATAAAAGTTACTAAGTTACATACTATGATACAGAAGAGTGGCTAGATTCAACAGACTTCAGCAGCACAACAGGAAGAGTCATCTGCATGGCAGGTAAGCAAACAGTTATCTGATTTTACAGTTAGCCTTTGCTGCCCCTTTAACCCTTTAAGTGCCAGCCTATCCGGAGATTTTGTCACACTTTGCTGCCAGACCATTTTGCACTATTTTCCGCTCCACATGTTCAACTGTGATTTTTGAAGGGATTTCCAAGGATTTCCCAGGGAAATTATATATTGTTTTTTTCAGCAGAGTCTGGGCTTTAACATTTTTTGTTTGTCTTTTCTTAGATGTATTCTCAATAATTTTGGGTAAAATATGTGTAAAAAAATAAAAAAAAATTTCTTACAATTTGTAGTGTTTTTTTGTGATAAAAATTATAAGTTTGTCAATAAAATCTTATTGCATGCGAAATCCCCATTTCTCCCCTGGTTACAACGGTACCACATTTGTATTGATAGACACCCTTTCCTGCCAAGGAGCCTCCCCCAAACTGAAACAGCGCTTTAGGAGTATTTCAGATAAAATACTGTGCTTAGCGCTATGCGCACATTGCAGTTTTGCAAGAAAAACAACCCTTTAAATACCCCCCACAAACTATATATTCTCTGGAAGTACACACCTTAAGCTTTCTAGCCTTACCAGGGTTGTTGACATGGGTGCAGTTTTCTGGAAGAAATACCTCAATTAATTCTTTGGTTGCACAGGTTTTCCCTTTAAAAAGAATAGAAATCAAAGCCACATTTTCCTAAAAAAAACTATATGCAAACAAGAAAAAACAAGTTAAATCTGAGAAAGCAACATCCCCCAAACAGAACAATACCCAACATGCATAGGTCCTGTCAAGAGAAGAGTTGCCAAACACCCCAAAGTAAAGCATGCGCGTAACCGTAATTTTACTTGACAATGTCAGCTCTGCAGACAGCAGCGCACCTTGCAATTTTTCTATCAAAACAACCCTTTACATTTGGAATACCTCCCATAAACCATATATTCTCAGAAAATACACACGTTAAGCTTTCTAGGAATACCTAGCTCATTGTAGTGGGTTCATCTTTCTGGAAGTAATCCCTTGATTACTTCCAGAAATATGCAAACAAGAAAAAACAATATAAAGCTGAAAGTGCAAGGTCCCCCGAGCAGAACAATACCCAACATGTATAGCTAATTTTAACCCTTTTAATTGCCGACCTACTTGAGATTTTGTCATCCTCTGTTGACCCCTTAAAACCCCCCCAAAAAATTGCGTGAGGTCCCCCCTACCCAGCTTAACCAGACCAGGACCAGCTATGGGAGATTGTAGAACAGGGCTACAAGCCAGCATATGGACATGGGCTCTTCTGCCCCCCCTGGGCTTTGGGGAGGTAGGCAATGGGGGCTCGGGGTTAATGGCAAGTCACCCTCTAGCAGCAGGTGACTTGCCAGAACCAGAGCTTTGTGAACTGATATAGGGGTCTCATGGACCCCTTACCAGTTTACAAATGTTTAACAGTAAAAAAGCACACAACACACAGTAAAAATGACTTTATTAAAAAAAAAAAATGTTTCTTTACTCACCTCTAATTGTCAGCTCCTGTGTCCCTCGGCGATCCGATGACAGATGCAGATGATCACTAGCCAGAGGAGGGGGGGGGGGGGCAGGGGATCAGAGCATCCCCTACCCCTCTACTGCTTTGTCCAGCGATCTCTGCGCATCTGACAGCTGAGCCGCCGAGAGCCGGGATGACACAGCATGGTGATGTCATCCGCCCCACGGATTCCGGTGTAATTCCGGTGGCTGTGCGGAGGGGGGAAAGCCATGTACGTGAATTTTACGTAGCTGGCGCTAGAAGGGTTAAATGTTATGATAAAATACATATTTTACTTAATTTAAGTAGCAACACATTTTAGTTCATTTTACTCAGAGCGTCTCAGTCGCTGTATTAACCTGGCCGGCATCAATGAATATGATGTGTGTTGGGGGCTCTAACAACAGTATAGCGCTGCAGCGAGCGAGAGGTAGCACCAGCTTAGTGTGTCCGGCACTTGGCGCTCCACACCATATTTAACAAAAAACGACACACACACAACGTCGGCTCTCTAAAGCTGGGCGCTGTAGCATAGAGCACCAAGCGCTGTGTGATTAAAGTTTTTGAACACATATACACCAGTAACAAAGCGAAAACACATGGAATGACATTTTGTTTAACGCTATGACAATAACACTACCTGGCAATATCCGTTCTTAAAGAAACCCCTTAGTGATTTTTAGCAATAGGCTTATCTGGTCTGGAGAGGAAATGTGCCACCTTTCTCAAAATACACTTCTGATATCTATGCAGCAAATCCGCAGATGCTGATATCCACAGGTTTAAAATACACTAACACTGCCTGTTACATTACAATAAACATGTGAGGTACAACTGCACTGTGCCTTACCTTAAAGCAGAAGTCCATTCACCCTCTCGCCCCCGGGAGGGTGGTTATGGAAGAGGTGGTAAGGGTTGGAAGGAGATAAAGCTAGTTCACCTATTAACAGGGGCCCACAACTCCTCCAGTACCAAATTCTCACAACACTTCAAAGTAATAAAAATGTATACATCTAAGGGGCTCCTTGGGTTTGACCAGGGGACTCCAAACCAATAGGGTAGGAGGACACAGACATAGCACGAAGCACAACCCTCAGAGTAGGAGGCACAGGTGCAATCCAGTGTAAACCGCAGGGTAGATAACTGTAGCTGACCAATAGACATGATGCCAAATCTAGGCAGTGGGAAGCCAAAAGACTGCCAAGAACTCATGTTGCTTCTCGTCTAATATGGTCCACAGAGGTGGAGGCCAATGCAGAGGAGGGGGAAGTTGAAACGACTCTTGATCCAACATGGGACTAAGAGACAGATCACCAGAGCAGAAGAGAGGTGAAGTCCCTCCCACCCCATCACAGGCAGCATGGTATGTGGCGGCCCCCTATTCCATCACAGGCAGCATGGCGGATGAGGAGGCCCCCATCCCATCACAGACAGCATAGCAGATGAGACAGTCCTCATCTCATCACAGGTAGCATGGCATATCACGGCTTCCCCCAACCCCATCATAAGTGGCATGACAGGTGGCAGTGGCCCCCCACCACATTACAGGCAGCATGGCAGGTGGAGGGGGCCTCCCCACCAGGGGTGTAACTTGAGAGCGTACAACCTCTCCGGGGCCCAGTAGGCCAGAGAGGGCCCCAAAATCAACATTATCCTATATTTGCTTGCTCTGCATCATTTATAGAAAGGAAGCACTATTTGTCTCTACTGTTTCAGTTTTAGTTGTCTAGCTGCAACCATCAAAAAAATAAAAGTTTACTGTATGAGCCATAATGGGGCCCCCTCACCACTTTTGTAACAGGGCCCCCTCACCACTGCCCCCCACCATAAGGAAGCATGCCATACAACCCCCCCTCACTACAAGGCAGCATGGCAGGTGCCCCCCCACCTCAAGACAGAATGCCGCCATCCCCCCCATTAACCACTTGCTCCCTAGCAGCAATCAGTGCCAGGGATGTGCCAACCCCCTACTGAGGTCCAACAGGCTCCCCACAGCCTCCCTCATATGTCTTGAGGTGGATGATCAGGCAATGCAATGTCTACACTGTCTTTTTATACAGCCAGTGCAGCTGCCGCCTGATGGTGTCCACCCTGCTTTCCTATAGGCTCCTACAGAGCTGGGTCACAGGGGTGTCATTCCTGTGACCCAGGAGAGACCCCAAGGTGAAGCCTGACCCTGACAAAAACAGGTCGCCAAGGGTCCCCCGAGCCAGCACATAGGCTCTACGGGCTTGGCACTTAAAGGACAACTAACATTTGCCATGTCTTCTGGTATCGTGCTGAATATATTTTCACTAGACACTTCTGCCTTTCAGTTGCTTCTGCAAAGTAAACACAGCTGGCCGATTGCCATACACTGTAACAATTTTTATCACCCCCCCCCAATGTATCTTAATGTAACAAGTTTACCTGCAGTAGGAGAAAGTAATATTTATCAGCTGAGAGGCAGAGAAGTGACTGATGAAAATACATACAGCCTGTTGCTAGACCAGTTGGCAAATGAAAAGTAACAGGATCATTGGAAGTTAAGAGAAGGATGGCCCAGAAAAATGTCAGCTGCTTGTAGGATTGCTACTAAGGGGGTTACTTAAGAAGGGATAGCACCAGGTAGCACCTCGTAGCGGCAGGCAGTGTCTGGTGAACGCTGGGCGCTGTACGGAAAACCACATTTATGAAAGTGAATCTGGTGAGTGACTCTAACAGCGCCATGTAGCATCCAATGTATTATTACGTGCAGCTCAGTGTATAGCATCGGCGCTCTAGCTTCCAGAGCGCCAGGTATTACTTTTCACTCAGTGTCGCTCTCCCATAAATTTCAATGGCCGTTCATTTGCTTGTGTTTAAACAGCGTGTTTGACAATTTTTTGTTTTTGTTGCTCAAATCATTGAGTGACCTCTCCTGGCTGCAAACAAACACTTTTAGAAACGTTTTTGACTTTTTATATTTTTATACAGAATTGTCATTACAGGTCTGGCACTAAAGTGTTAATGTCACAATGTTAAAACAATGTCATTCCATGTGTTTTCGCTTTATTACTTGTGTATATGTGTTCAAAAACAGACTTTAATCACACAGCGTCTGCCGCTCTATGCTACAGCGACCCAATTTTAATTTTAGAGCGCCCAACATACATCACATTCATCAATACCGGCCAGGTTACTACAGCGACTACAGCTTGCACGGGCGCTCAGGAGGGCTGCTACTGGTAACTTTTTTGCCTGCCCGCCGCTCCCAGTCTGGAGGTCACGAACCAGACCAGTGTACCCAAAGGTTGGTGGAGGCCCTCTTGCAGAAAAAGTGGTGGAGGCCCCATAATCCGGCCCTGACAACGCCCAATACCTGCTTACAGCTCCTACTAGCAGTTGCTCTAAGCGCCGTTAAACAGACGCTCATCTGCCGATACCTGGCGTTAGTAGTGAATCAGACAATTTAAAACACCCAAATAACTGCATACGTCCTTATTACTGCTCTGACTCTAGACTCTGGAGCTGTGGTACCTTGCTATCTGGAGTTGTGTACAACAACACCTACACAAATCTAGCCTTCATGGAATCAGAATCAGAATGAAAATCTATTCTGCATCCTCAAAACAGCCCGGATGTGTTTAATAGTTAAAGACGAGTTTTTAATGAAATTATGTGCCCTTTTTTCTTGGTTTGTTTTAATCTTTTGGGTCCACAGAATTTGTTTTAAGAAATGTCTATCCTTCCTTATCAGAGCTCCATATGATGTGGACAGGAAACAGCTGTTTATCCATGCACCAGCTACCCATTCAAAATTATAAAGAACTGGTAAGCACACTTGTGTATAACTCGATATATCAGACTAATAACCTAATTGGGTGCAATAACATACAATCAGGGACCTAGGTCACCAAAAAATCATTGTCTACAACTAAGTATGACTGCACACCTGACTCAAAAGTTTGAGTATGCAAATAAAAATCAAATTTATTCCTTTACAGTATGCAAAACTAGATATGTGGATTTAGGTCCACTTGAAGGAAGTACAATTCATGTGAGGAGAGGGTAGAGACACTTACACAAAGCAGATATGTACAGCTATATACATTATATACATAAGAGAATATATTGGATCCTGAATACTGGATCAGTATCAGTATGGTGATACCTTATAAGCAATGTATGAGGCACCGATCCAAGCAAGAAAGGGGCTTCCTGTGCTCTAAGACTGCGGGAGAGGTCCAGTAAGTGCCGTTGGTGCTGCAGGCTGCGGTAGCTGTGCTGACACGTGTTTCGGTTTGTAACTTAAACCTTCGTCAGAGCGGGAGGGATGCTGTAGGGATTCCCGGTGAGTTGTTGTGCCTCGCAGTCTTACAGCACAGGAAGCCCCTTTCTTGCTTGGATCAGTGCCTCATACATTGCTTATAAGGTATCACCTCATTTCTCTGATTAACTTTGGCCTACATCAAAACCGTCCATAATAGCAAGCTAGTGACTGAACCTTGCAATTGACTTTTTGAGATCTGATTTGATCATCCGACTTCCTGATACTGTTGCTTTCATATCCAGCATCAAAGATACAATACTGACCCAATATTCAGGATCCAATATATTCTCTTATGTATATAATGTATATAGCTGTACATATCTGCGTTGTGTAAGTGTGTCTACCCTCTCCTCACATGAATTGTACTCCCTTCAAGTGGACCTAAATCCACATATCTAGTTTTGCATACTGTACAGGAATAAATTTGATTTTTATTTGCATACTCAAACTTTTGAGCCAGCTGCCCATTCACCCAGGAGTACACATGCTTAATTCTAGTTCAGTCTTCTGTCCCCATCATACAGCATTAAATGTATGACTTTGAGCTTTTTAAAAACAAAAACCTGACTTGGGATTCAGTCTGTTTTACAGGGGCTTTGAGATGCCCTTTTGTGTGAAACCCTCCAGTTCACCCAGTAACTTACCGCAACCCCAGCTTCCCATGGCACATGTACAGGCTTTTATTCAATTATTACTCACTGCAATGAATATTCATAACCGGCATTGATTTCTAAATGGAACGATTGCCAGGAGTTTTTAACTTGTCACCCCCTGTGCTGCACATTCCTACCACCAGCCATCAGATATGCTGGTGGTGGGTGTCAGGGATGCCACTGAAGGCCCGTGCTTGCACTGTAGGACAAATTTCAAGGTGGGCATACAAGCAATTCTAGGGGTTTCACACAGCAGAGTATGTATCGAAAAATTTGGATTTGCCCCAAGGACAAACTGTCATCCAGCCCTGGAGACTCTTCTAAAGCAGAGTTACCAGGGGTTTAGGACTTCTTTAACTGAAGGGGCATCCCAAACCATATCCTTCAAGGGTGATTGTTAAAAGGGACCTTAAGTAATACTTGACAGGAGACATGCCTTAATCCTTTTAGTCTAAGCCCTTTGAGTCCCTTTTGAGTCTCTCCTATAGTTAAAGTGGACCAACACCCACGGGTG
Organism: Gastrophryne carolinensis; assembly: GCA_027917425.1. Taxonomy (NCBI): domain Eukaryota; kingdom Metazoa; phylum Chordata; class Amphibia; order Anura; family Microhylidae; genus Gastrophryne; species Gastrophryne carolinensis. Next base: position 526,665,748 of record CM051235.1, on the reverse strand, counting down.
ATCGGCCCGGGAATCTATAAGATTCCCGGGCCGATCACCTCCCTCCCCGCGGGACATCCGAGATCGGGATGTCCCGCGGGGTGAAACCCCCCCCAAACTCCTTACCTTATCTTCGGCGGCGGCCGGCCGGCGCCGCCTCCCTCTCGCCCCTCTAGACGTGCGCGCGCCCGCCGTCTGTGAATGGCCGGCGCGGGCACGCGCGCGTCAAGAGTGATGCGCGGGAGGCGGCGGCGGAGGAGCCGATTGTCCGCGGCTTGTCCGTCGGCGCTGGGAGCGGGGAGAGGTGAGTTTTTCGGGGAGTTCGGGGGGGTTTCACACAGCGGGGCACCCCGATCGGGACCCAGGATAGTCAAAATCCTGGGTGTTGGTCCACTTTAAGCAATGCGGGACTCACATAGCTGACATTTTACTTAAAGGTATACTGAAAGCAAACCTGATTGTTGTCCCATTATCTCGGGCTACACATTGAACTGTCCCAAATTTCAATCTTTATGCAAAAAGACCCTGTAATTCCTAATTTAATGTATTAGAGAATTGGAGATATATATAGAATAAATGAGGAGAAACAGTGGGTGTGGCAACAGAGATGTGATGTAAGAACACTGTGTGCTTTACATATATCACAGTAAAAAAATAAGTGCATTGTTGTGCCTCTATTTATTACTGCCAGCACATAATGTGACCCAAAAAATTGGGCGCGAGATGCTGCAGGCTAAGAGCATCTCCAGTCTGCCAGCACATAGAGAGAGGCAGCTAATCAGAATGTCTGGGGAGGGAGTGGGGGGGGGGTTCCATTCTCAGTCCACTCAAGGTTGATTGAAGAACCAGGTCTGCGTGGTGGAGACTGAAAGTAGAACAACATAGCAGGAAGGAGGGACTCAATGTAAGGTAAGCTACTGATATTTACCTGAATCTCCAAAGGTTGGGGGGCAGGAGAGCCCTTGGCTCGCTAGGGTTATGTAGGCTTGTAACCTTCAAGGCTGGGTGCCAGTCTTGGTAGCGTCCTGGTCTACAAGCCTCCATAGCTGGTGCCTGGGCTGGTTTTATTGGGAAGGCGGGACTTCTTGCTGTTTTACCCCTTAAAAAAGCCTGGGCTCACCCCTGAAGAAGGGGAGCCCTACACCCATTTTTTAAAATGTAACCCTTGATAGTGCTGATAGTAGTTATATTTTATTTGAAAATGTCATAAAGATCTCTTTTCAGTTTGTGGGATCTCCTGGGTAGGAACGGGGAGCTACCGATACATATGAGGTATCATTGTAATCATAAGGAATGTGGCTTTAACACACAATATGGTTTTATTACAAAATGTTTATTAAATAAAAAAGTGACAACATTTTACATTTTTGTTTTTTTAATTTTTACTCAAAATGATTATGAAAGCACAGAAATATGACAAACAAGACATTTCATGTTAATGCCCAAATTCTGCCGCAAAAAAAAATATAATTTTCCGGGGAAATTACCAGTCCTGCTAAAATCAAAGCGCATAATGGTAAAAAAAAGTGTGCGCAAATACAAACGCATGACCATGAATCGACCCTATGGAGTTTGGGCTTTGGAGGGGGACTTGTAGAAGTAATGTGTATGAAGGGGGGGGGGGGGGGGGTTAGTGAATTCCTTTTTTTTCTAATAAATGATATTCTAATTACAAAAATGAAAATATTTGTTAATTTACATCATTGGTATTTAATCTAATTTGGCATGGGTTCCTAAATCATGGCTGTAATGGATTTGTTTTTAATTAATATAGTAGGGAAAATCTTTTTTCATGTGTATTTAGAATTTTACTGAATACAGGTGATGACTTAATAAGTATCACTCGAAAGGCTCAAGGATTCAACCCACACATCAATTCAGGGGAGACAATTTTGTGGTGGGAGGGAAAAGACAAAAATTAAGGTGAAACAAAACCCAAGAATTTGACTTTCCCGGGTTTTATTCCGTGCCCTCGGGGCATCCTGAAATGGGATGCTGTCTCATCTTAATGGCTTGGGGCGAAGCCTGTGCACACCACCAGAGATGCAGGGGATGCGGTAAGCTCCCCATTGAAAACCATCAGAGAAGTTTGCTGAAAGGCTAACTTGATTGAACGATGGGAGGTTTCACACAACTAGTGCCCAACATAGGCAAAAGGCACATGGGAAGTCAGAAACCATGGGAGGGGAACATTGGGTATCAAGTCCACATAACAGTAACTTTTAGAAATTTTAAATATATGTATGTATATGACCTTACTAAATATTAAACAAGGCAAGCTATCAGATGACCCCTTAAATAGAAAACTCATCGATAGGTTACAGTAATCTCAATCAAAGTGTATTCCAATTGATGCTATACTTGGTCCCTCTCATATACATATGTCAATCAAATAGTTTGCAAAGTGCAGGCTCAGCTATCCTCTGGCTCTACTAGGGTGGGCTAGTTAAGTTTTAGGCAGTAGGGAACCTGACATGGCCCCCTACCCTTCCAAATTCTTTTGACAATTCGTTGAGCCATTTTGTTAGCATTGTGCTGAATGCAGTGGTCTCCTGGCCATAGTAATGTTTGGACGGTGGTAGACATATTAGGGCCCTTCCCTTTTGTAATCTTTGAAGCTAAGTTTTTAAAATAGTATAGCATTGCTTTTACAGTCTACCTCCTCTTGTGATGATTAATTGTACATTAATTGTACACATTTAAAAGTGTCAAAACCCCTGTCCACCTTGTTGGGATGTTCGTGTGCAGTTTTAAGGCATTTGACTGCTCTGGTGCATCCCAGAGACCAGGATAAATATACCAACTTTTCTGTATACTATAATGGCATCCGCTTCTGGGTGTACCAGGATAATAGGATACTTTGGTCAGTGAGAAATAATGGCAGTCAATAAGATTTTACCCATCTCATTACAATCCTCAAGAAACAATGGAAGCAGAAGGAAACAGTTATGTTTGAATCAATTCAATTACTTAGTCATCTTGGAATTCGACTGGAATTTTTCATTATGATTGGATATGTTCATCATTGCAATTATCAGATATATGCTATGAAAGACATAGATTTACATAATTGTGGCCTACTGTTAAATCAAATTTGTCTCACTATATTTTGTATACAATAATCTGTTGTTAACACTTTTCGACAGAATGCTTTTGTTTTAAAACAGAATATTAAGCCACTGAAAGTCTATGCAGGCTTTTAATGAATTTATCTGGTTTATTTGTGAATTGCTTGTAGATAATAAACATCCCCCAAACTGAAACAGCACTTTAGGAGATTTTCAGATAAGATACAACCGCTATGCGCACCTTGCAGTATATCAAGAAAAACAAACCTTTACATTTGAGATACCCACCACAAATAATATATATTCTCTGGAAGTGCACAATCGTTATAGGTGTACCAGGCTTGTTGATGTGGGCACAGTTTTCTGGAAGTAATCCCTTGATGAATTCCTTGGTTGCACAGGGTTTCCTTAAATAAAGAATAAATGTCAGGTCTGGAGTTCCACCACAACATGGAAGTCTGTTTCTGTCCTGTATAGACCTTGTCTGTCTCCACTTCCTGCTGTATGCTGCTCCACCAGCAGGTGGCCCTCTGCTGCAGAGGTGCTGGTGATTAGCCAGCACCTGTGCTAATGACTTTCTGCTCTTTATAAGCTGATCCACACATGGAGCCAGTGGATCAGCATTGCATTGCCTTCTGCATCCAGACCTGGACTCTGGACTCTGAACTGTATCCCAAAGCCCAGAACCCAGAACTCAGGACTCCTGCCTCAGCCTCTGTGTCTTGCTTTCCCTGTCTCAGTCATGTTTCTGCCTTTGCACTTTGGACTTTCACTGGATCCTTATTCGTGTATGTTTCCTGCCTCCACCTGTGTATATGTACAGCACCCATAGTGTGTTTATGTCACCTATATTTCTGTATAGCAGGCGTAGCACTCCGTGATCACCTGTATTCTTGTACAGTTACCTCAGCACATGTTTATATTTCCACTTGTAAATCTGTATGGCAGCTTGATTGGAGTGTGCTCTGTTAACTTGTCCCTGTTTGTCACCATTAAACACTGTTTTGCTGCATATCCGCCTCTATCTCGCAGTCTCAATTACTGGTCATTCTACAATAGGGATTTCTCTGCTGAGAAATCTGTGACAACTAAAAAAAGCAGAATCAAAGCCACATTTTCCTAAAAACAAAATATTCACAAGAAAAAACAAGTTAAATCTGAAAAGCAAGGTCCCCCAAACAGAACAATACCCAACATGCATAGGTACTGTCAAGGAAAGAGTTGCCAAACACCCCAAAGTAAAGCATGCGCATAAGGGTAATTTTGCTTGAAGATTTTAATTCTGCAAAGTGCACACATTTTCTCAACCAAAACAACCCTTTACATTTGAAATAACCCCCACAAACAATATATATATATTCCCTGAAAGTACACACATTAAGCTTTCTAGGCATATCCAGCTTGTTGTAGTGAGCGCATCTAATACCTCAAAGAATTCTATGGTTGAACAGGGTTTCCCTAAAGAAATGTATAAAAAAAGCAGAATAGAAATGCATTTTCCTAAAATATCAATATGCAAACAAGAAAAAACAAGTTAAATCTGAAGGCGCAAGGTCCCTCTAACAGAACAATACCCAACATGCATAGCTACTTTTAACCATTATAACTGCCAACTTACTGGAGATTTTCTCACCCTCTGTTGACAGGTCATTTTGCACCATTTTACGCTATGTTTAACCGTGATTTTTGCTGAATTTTCCAGGAAAGTTATATATTTTTTGCAGCAGAGATTAGGCTTTAACATGAAATGTCTTATTTGTAATTTTTCCAATTTTTAAAAAATATTTTGAGTGAAAAAAAAATTTTTTTTTTTTACAAATTGTCTTGTTTATTTAAAAAAAAACATTTATTTTATTAAATAAAACCATATTGCATGTGAAAGATCCATTTCTCCCGATTACAATGGCACTACATATGTATTGGTAGCCCCCCCCAAACTGAAAAGAGCACTAACATTTACAAATAAATACTACCATCCACACTACAATAGGCTAAATTTCTAAAACATGGGGGGACCCAATTTTTGGGAGATTTTAACCCTTTAACCGCCAGCCTACCTTGAGATTTTGTCACCCTTTGTTGCCAGACCATTTTGCACTATTTTGCGCTCCCCATGTTCAACTGTGATTTTTGAAGGGATTTCCAGGGATTTCCCAGGAAAGTAATATATTGTTTTTTTCAGCAGAGCCTGGGCTTTAACATGAAATGTCTTGTTTGTCATTTTCTAAGTGTATTCTCAATAATATATAATAATAATAATATATCAATTGTGCAAAAAAAAAACTATTTTTTACAATTTGTAGTGTTTATTTGTAATGTAAAATGTAAGTTTGTCAATAAAATCTTATTGTGTGTGAAACCCCAATTTCTCCCGGTTACAGCGGTACCACATATGTAGGTAGGTAGGTAGATACCCTTTCCTGCCCAGGAGACTCCCCCAAACTGAAACAACGTTTTAGGAGATTTTGCTATGCAATATGTGCACCTTGCAGTTTTTCAAGAAAAACAACCCTTTACATTTGAAATACCCCCAACAAACTATATATTCCCTAGAAGTACACACCTCAGGCTTTCTAGGCGTACCAGGCTTGTTGACATAGGTGCAGTTTTCTGGAAGTAATCCCTCAATGTATTCTTTGGTTGCACAGTGTTTCCCTAAAAATGAATAAAAAAGCAGAATCAAAACCACATTTTCCTAGAAAAAACTATATGCAAACCAGAAAAAATCTGAAAAAGCAACATCTCCCAAACAGAACAATACCCAACATGCATAGGTTCTGTCAAGGAGAGAGTTGCCAAACACACCAAAGTAAAGCATGCGCATAATGGTAATTTTACTTCAAAATTTCAGCTCTGCAGACAAAGTGCGCACCTTGTGCTTTTTCTACCAAAACAACCCTTTATATTTAGAATATCCCCCATAAACTATATATTCCCTGAAAGTACACATGTTAAGCTTTCTAAGCGTGCCCAGCTTGTTGTAGTGGGCTCATCTTTCTAGAAGTAATATCTCGATGAATTCTTAGGTTGCACAGGGTTTCACAAAAAAATGTATAAAAAAGCAGAATAAAAACAACTTTTCCTAAAATATCAATATGCCAATAAGAAAAAACAAGCTAAATCTGAAAGCGCAAGGTCCCCCGAGCTGAACAATACCCAACATGCATAGGTAACTGTAACCTTTTAACTGCCAGCCTACTTGAGATTTTGTCACCCCCCCCTTAAAAAAAAATTTAAAAAAATGTTTATTAATTAATTAAATTATTTATTTATTAATTAAAATGTATTTTAACAAAAACATTTATTTTATTAAAGAAAACCATATTGCATGTGAAAGCCCCATTTGTCCCGATTACAATGATACCACATATGTATCGGTAGCCCCCCGTTCCTGTCCAGGTGATCCCCTAAACTGAAAAGAGCACTTTATAACATTTACAAATAAAATACAACTACTATCCACATAATAAAGGGTTAAATAAAAAAAAAATTGGTGTGGGGTCCCCCTTCACAGGGGGGGACACCATTTCTTGGGGGAATATAAGGGTTTTTTTGGGAGGCAGGTAATAGGGGGTCTCGGGGTTAATGGCAAGTCACCCACTAGCCGCAGGTGACTTGCCAGACCCAAAGCCTTGTGAACTGGTATAGGGATCTCATAGATCTCTTACCAGTTCACAAAGGGTTAAAAGTCAAAAAAAAACACACACAGAGACAAACTCTAAAAATAACTTTATTAAAAAATATATACTTTTTTATTATTTATTTTAATACTCCCATCCATCCCTCTGTCCCACGCTGATCACTTAGACTTCTGCTCTCCTGCTGCTGCTGGAAGCCTTTTATACCTACTGGGTTACAGGTAACATAGGGTTAATTAAAAAAAAAAATGATATAGGGTCACCCCTCCCAGGGAGGGGGACCCCATTTTTTTTTTTTTTTTTTTAAGGGTTAAAACCCTTAAAAATCCCCCCAAAAATGGCGTGAGGTCCCCCCTACCCAGCGTAACCAGCCTGTGACCAGCTATGGGGGCTTGTAGGACAAGGCGCAGGGGCCAGCTTTAGTGGCCCCTGGCCCTGCCGGCTACAAGCCATCATAGCCTAGGACCACTGCTCTTCTGCCCCACCTGGGCTTTGGGGAGGCAGGTAATTTGGGTGGCCAGGGGTTAATGGCAAGCCACCCGCTAGTTGCAGGTGACTTGCCAGACCCCCGAGCCTTGTGAACTGGTATAGGGGTCACATGAACCCCTTACCAGTTCACAAAGGGTTAAAAGTAAAAAAACACACAGACACACTCTTTCAAATAAACTTTATTAGAAAAAAAAAAATTTTTACTCACCTCCGATCTGCATCTCCTGTGTCCTGCGGCGATCATATGCAGGTGACGGCTGGGCAGAGGACGGGGGAGGCAGGTGATCAGAGGATTGCCTACCTCCCTCCTCCTCTGTCCAGCCCTCACCGGCATCTGAAAGTTGAACTGCCGGGTGCCCCTACGACACCCGGCGGTGATGTCATCGCTAAAATCCAAGATGGCGGCCGCCATCGGAAGCTGCGGAGGGAGGAGGGCTGTTATGCCCCCTCCAGAAGATCGGAGCCCCCCCCCGTGAAGAGGAGAGCCGACGGGAGCCAGCGGGCACGAAGGTAAGTAACTGTCATTTTTTTTTTTGCATGCAATCCTGGCGGCTGCTGAAACGGGGGGGCACCCTATTTTGGGCACTCCCCTGCAGCCGGAGGAGCCCCAATCGGCGATCGGAGCCCCTCTGGCTGAAGAGGAGACCCGAGGAGACCCGGCCGGATCGAACGAGGGGTCGGGTAAGTGACTTTTTTAAAAACTTTTTTTACTGTTAGTGGGGAAAGTCAGGCACGTAAAATTTACGTGGCTGGCGGTTAACTGCAGGGGAGGCAGCCACGTAAATTTTACGTGGCTGGCAGTTAAAGGGTTAAAGGTTAAATAAATATCTTCCAAAACCTTTGGGGCCCTAAGGCTGGGTCCCATGACCCAATCATTCAACCTCATCAAACTTGTTTAAAAATGTCTCAGTGCTTGTTTTATTTAGGTCCACTTTAAAACATACATATTCCATGAATTAATAATTTTATACACATAGTTGTACTTCTCCACACAAAATATTTAATGTTCATAATACACTTCAATATAATTCTCATTTGCATATTTTTAGGGACTATTTTCCCTCTTCCTATGGAAAGGTAGACATGTTTCGCCTCTCGGCTTTCTCAATACCTGAACAGAAAAACAATTGTTTAGTCACTCTGTGTATGATTCATTGTTATACTAAATATAATCTCAAAAGTAGGCATATGGTTATTAGAAACAATGATATTACCTTCTAGGACTCTGTACAGGTTTCAAAAAACATGCAGAAATTATTTTCCTCAATGTAGTACAGACTTTCCTGTGGCTTTCCTACCCCTCTGGGAGAAAATGCAGATGAAACAGCTCTAATTCGATGTCTATAAAACGCGCCAATATTATTTTCATCTTTTATTTTGGTATCTTCTCTCTATATGTATGGTTTCTAGCTTACCCTTTTAAAAACACTTTGTGGGATCACTGTGGCAAACTGACCAGGAGGTACTCGGGTCTATCCTGCCAAAAATATTTATAATACTGCATTTAATATCTCATTTACTATTATGCTATATGCTTATCTATGGGCCACCTGGCCTCTCACCTTTTCCTCTATGGGTTCAAAAAACATCAAAGAAGCTACTCTCCTCTTGCTTCCCCACGTGTTCAATTATTGTGCAGCTGATATTGTTCAATCCTATAACATGATTACAATATAATCAAACCGAGTATACCTGAACTCTTTCCCAATTGTAAACCCAGCCTGATCTCTTACCTGTATAATGGTCGCAGTTGTAGCTCCCCCTTTGATTTCCCAGGCCCCAGGTCCGTCCTGCCGCCAAGCGAGCACAGCGTTTCCCTGTGCTTCCATGTAGAAACACTCGTCCTTTATACCCCCCCCCCCCCCCCAGGAAGGACGTCATCCCTGCGCTTGCCAGTTGCAGAGCAAAAACATATATGTTTGCAGCTCAGAGGCCATTTTATTGTGGCTGCCTTGCCATCGCCATTTTGTCATGGTCTAACTCAGGTATAGCACCATGTTTTTGAAGTCTCTACTTATTGCTATTCTAACTTCATCTATTGCTCTACTCCTAGAGTGAGTGGTATTTGTACCTAGCCAAAGTACCTAGGTACAAATACCGCTCTTTCAAGCTGGCCAGGCACCCGAGTTCAAGTCCCCGTGCTGGGATGAAATGCGTAGGGACGTCTGGCAGTCTTATTGCTTAAAGGTTTATATACAGTTTGAGGATACATCTGCGGAGAGGGGCAGCTGAATACCGTAGTGGAGAGACACACTGAAGACCAGCTAAGTGTTGTGACAAGCCTGTTTTTTTATTTATTATTGTGAGTGCATACCTATCTTATTAAATTGTCATTAGTTTAAAAAGGTGTTGCACTAGATATTTTCTTTTTCTATCTCCTTACCTATGTTATAATATCGGGGCATTGCATTTATGACTCATGCCTTTTGGAGAAATGCTGTGGAATTGTATGAAGTGGATTATATTGCCTGCACCACCGGTGGGAATTTTTAAAGTGAAAGCTCCATTCACCTATGTTTATTTATGCTCATCTCTACTGTGAATCTGGTAAGAGGCTGTGCAATTCAGGTGGCGGAGAGTGTCTAAGCACGAAGTTTGTATTTTTCTGCACTGTGGAAATAATCGGTCTGAAGAATTTTTAAAGTGGAACTACAATCTCCCCTATCTTATCATTATAGCTCTGTGTATTACTGATTAACTTTTTATGACATACTGAGTGGAAGGACTCTTTTTCGCACGTTGAGCTTCGGCAAAATATCTTGATCTGTTTTTTAAGTGTTGTGTGGTTTTGCTTATTTTATCCTGAATCTAAGGAAGTGGGCACAGGTCATTCTGCTAAGTAATTAATCTAAGGAAGTGGGCACAGGTCATTCTGCTAAGTAATTAATCTAAGGAAGTGGGCACAAGTCATTCTGCTAAGTAATTAATCTAAGGAAGTGGGCACAAGTCATTCTGCTAAGTCAATAATCTAAGGAAGTGGCCACAGGTCATTCTGCTAATGCCATTGACCATGGCTTGATGTATCTGGGTGATCATGTCAATTACCACATACTGCAAAGAATGACATTACAACTTACTTGGTTGGTGGCCGACGGATGTCACGTTGGGGACAACCCTACGTCCTGGGACTTGCCACTGTTGTGAAGTAGAGGCTGTCGAGACATGGCAAATTGGGTAACTTATAATGTATTAGTCAACAGTAATCAAATGTCAATTTCAATGTGTGTGTCACATCACTCACCTTCTCCCTGTGTCTCCTGGGTGAGATCTGCTGCAGACTGCAATCGCTATGTACTTACTATGGAAATGGAGGCCGAAAAACCGCCGCACCCGGGGCATGTGCAGTCATTTCAGGTCCGACCAATGCTGCATGATCTGAGTGTGGGTGAAGGTGGTGTCCGTCTGCTGTTGGATTTTCCCAATGATCTCCAGGGCGACGGTGCGCTTCTCAAAAGAGTTGGGCAGGTAGTCGTACCTGCGCTCCAGCATGGTCTACAAAACACAACAGAAACATAGGATGTAGTTAACCCTTTAACCGCCAGCCTACCTGGAGTTTTTGTCACCCTTTGTTGCCAGACCATTTTGCACTATTTTGCGCTCCCCTTGTTCAACTGTGATTTTTGAAGGGATTTCCATGTATTTCCCAGGAAAATTATATATTGTTTTTTTTCAGCAGAGTCTGGGCTTTAACATGAAATGTCTTGTTTGTCATTTTTCAAGTGTATTCTTAATATTTTGGGGTGAAATATGTGCAAAAAAAGAAGAAGTTTTTTTTTGTAATATAAAATGTAAGTTTCTCAATAAAATCTTATTGCGTGTGAAATCCCAATTTCTCCCAGTTACAACGGTACCACATATGTATTGGTAGACACCCGTTCCTGCCCAGGAGACTCCCTCAAACTGAAACAGCACTTTAAGAGATTTTAAGATCAAATACAGCTATGCTAAGCGCTATGTGCACCTTGCAGTTTTTTAATAAAAACAACCCTTTACATTTGAAATACCCCCTACAGATGATATATTCTCTGGAAATACACACTTCAAGCTTTCTAGGCGTACCAGGCTTGTTGATGTTGCCACAGTTTTCTGGAAGTTCTCCCTCAATGTATTCTTTGGTTACACAGAGCTTCCCTAAAAAAGGATAAAAAGCCACATTTTCCTAAAAAAAACTTTATGCAAACAAGAAAAAACAAGTTGATCTGAAAAAGCAACATCCCCCGAACAGAACGATACCCAACATGCATAGGTACTGTCAAAAGAAGAGTTGCCAAACACCAAAAAGTAAAGCATGTGCACAATGGTAATTTTGCTTGAAAATTTCAGCTCTGCAGACAAAGTGTGTACCTTGTGCTTTTTCTGCCAAAAAAAACCTTTACATTTGGAATACCCCCGACAAACCATACATTCCTGAAAGTACACATGATAAGCTTTCTAAGCGTACCCAGCATGTTGTAGTGGGCCGATCTTTCTGAAAGTAATCCCTCAAAGAATTCTTTGGTCGCACAGGGTTTCCTTAAAAAATGTATAATAAAGCAGAATAAAAATTGAGTTTTCCTAAAATATCAATATGCAAACAATAAAAAGCAAGCTAAATCTGAAAGCGCAAGGTCCCCCGAGCAGAACGATACCCAACATACATAGGTACTATTAACCCTTTTAACTGCCAGCCTACTTGAGGTTTTGTCACCCTCTCTTGACGGGTCATTTTTCACCATTTTGCGCTATGCTCAACTGTGATTTTTGCAGGTATTTCCAGGAAAATGATATATTTTATTTTTGCGGCAGAGTTTAGGCTTTAACATGAAATGTCTTTTTTTACTGTTTTTTTAATATTTTTGAGTAAATTAAACAAAACAAAATAAAAAAAATATATTTTAGAAAATTGTCTCCTTTATTTCAAATAAAACCTTTATTTTTTTAAAGAAAACCATATTGCATGTGAAAGCCCCATTTCTCCCGATTACAACTGTATCACATATGTATCGGTAGCCCCCCGTTACTGTTCAGAAGACCCCCCAAACTAAAAAAACACTTTATAACATGTAAAAATAAAATACAACTACAATCCACACTATAAAGGGTTAAATCAAGAAAAAAAATTGGCGTGGGGTTCCCCTTCCCGGGTGGGGGGGAGGTAACCCCCATTTTTTAAGGGTTAAAAACCTCTTAAAAATTCCCATAAAAAATGACATGGGGTCCCCCCTACCCAGCATAACCAGCCCGGGGATCAGCTATGCAGGGCTTGTAGAACAGGGCGCAGGGGCCAGCTTTGGTGGCCCCCACCCTGCCAGGTATAAGCCCGCACCTCCTAAATCAGCCCGGGCCCTTCTGCCCCCCCTGGGCTTCGGGGAGGCAGATAATAGGGGGGCCGGGGTTAATGGCAAGTCACCCGCTAGCCGCAGGTGACTTGCCAGACCCCCGAGCCTTGTGAACTGGTATAGGGGTTTCATGGACTCCTTACAAGTTCACAATGGGTTAAAGTGGACCAACACCCAGGGCTGATCGGCCCGGGAATCTATAAGATTCCCAGACCATTCTATTTCCTCCCCCCGGGGCATCCAAAATAGGGATGCCCATCTGTGTGACACCCCCCGGAACACCCGCTATCACTTCAATCCCGGTCCTACGGCGCATGCGCAGGCCGCATCCCCACTATCCCTCTAGTAGGGCGCGTGCCCACGCCGGCTATTTACGCTCCCTGTTAGAGAGAAGTGGGGGATGCACCCGCTAGCGCGCACAGAGCGGCTGAGCTTAGACTTCTCTTAGACGTCCATAACGCTGATTGGACGAGCGGCCGCGCATGCGCCGTAGGACCCGGGTGAGGTGAGTTATTGTGGGTGGTCAGGGAGGTTTCACACAACGGGGCATCCCCAATCGGGATGCCCCGGGGAAAAGGACCAATACCCAGGATAGTCAAAATCCTGGGTGTTGGTCCACTTAAAAAAAACACACACCACAAAATGCTGGAAGCATTTATTACCAGCTGGGCGACAGGACATAAGGGGTTAATTAAAAAAAAATTTGACATAGGGTCCCCCCTCCCAGGGCGGGGGGGACCCCATTTTTGGGGGGGAATTTTAAGGGTCAGAAGATCTCCTGCCACCTCCTTCCCCGGCACCGATCACCGGCATCTGGCATCTGACAGCTGAGAGCTGAAGCCGGTGATCGGGACTGGGATGATGTCATAGCCAAAGGGGCGGGGCTTAGCGGGCAGACGACCCGGTTGACGTCATAGCCCCGGCCGCCGTCAGAAGAGCAGAGGGGAGAGAGCCTTCCAGGTGAAGAGGAGGGACAGCGGGAGCCAGTGCACACGGAGGTAAGTAAATGTCATTTTTTTTTTTTTTTTTACAGGAAGAGCCGGAGGCAGCTGAAACGGGGGGGCACCCTATTCCGGGCCCTCCCCTGCAGCCGGAGGAGGTCCGATGATTGATCGGAGACCACCATCTTGAAGAGGAGACCCGGCTGAATCAAACGAGGGGTCAGATAAGTGACTTTTTTAAAAACTTTTTTTACTATTAGTGGGGAAATTCAGGCACGTAAAATTTACGTAGCTGACGGTTAATTGCAGGGGAGGCAGCCACGTAAATTTTACGTGGCTGGCGTTTAAAGGGTTAAAACTGCATACAAATATCTGTCACCAATCGATCTTAATGACATTAACAGACACATTTGTAGCCTAATACAATCCTTGAAGCTGGCCTCAGTGTTGTTTCGCACGTGTGGGCCCTCACGTCGGTTTGGCACGAAGTTTTAAACACTTTGAAAACAAACCGTTATTTCCTGCGCTTCCTTAAGGGCTAGGCATGCATTTAGATGGCAAATCAAAGGCATTAAAAGACACTTACAAGAATGCTGATCTCTTCTTGTTGGCGGGTGAAGATTGTGGGTGCCATCTTGCCTCTTGTCTGCAGCAGATAAGTAATGCCCCTGCGGTTTCCGGGTTCCGGGCGAACGTCCGTACGCACGTCCGTTCGCGCAAGCGTCACACCCCGCCAATCTTATTTATAGGGTCCTGGACACACAGCTCATTCTCTTTCAGAGTCCATAAGTAATGGCACCAAAAAAATCCAAACCTAAAGCAGCAAAGGAGGTCAGCAGCAAACAGGCATCCAAGCGGCAGGAGCCTTCTGCAGGCCCAACTACTCGGTCACAGATGCCAAAAACGAAGCTGCGGCCAACCCGCATTGCTCAGCCAAAGGCACCCACCACAACCACCAAAAAAAAAGGAGCCAACGGGAAAAAGGAAGCCACAGGCAAGAAAGCAAACCCCAACGGAGGGGAAAAAAGGGACCAAGAGGGTGCGAAGCCCCAGCCCCCCCAGGTCACCATCACCCCACCCACGTGGCTACCATGGAAAGGCTACAAAAAGGAGACACTGGGAAATAAGCCCCAGCAGCTCTACCTCGCCATCACCACCACCCGCACGTGGTGAAATAACTTCAAAGAGCCAAACACAAACAAGGCCCAGAAGCCCAAGCAGCCCGAGCCCGGCATCCCCACCACCCGCATGTGGCCACAAGGCTCATGGCAAGAGGGCAAGGCACAGCCCAAGAAGCCCTAGGTCGCCATCCCCACCCGCACGGGTGTCCAAATCCTCGGCCAAGAGGGCAAGGCACCGGCCCAGAAGCCAAAGCTCTGGGTCACCCCTGGACCGGCTGTCTACCTCCAAGGGGCATGGGTCTTCTAAGGGCCCACAGAGGCACAGGGCCCCAAGCAGGACTTCCTCCACAACACCACCTCCTCCTCCACATTCTCCACCGGCACAGGTGTCAAGGCACTCTGAATATGCCACATCTACACCTGCGACTTCAGTGGCCACCCATCCACGCTCACCCAGTCCCTTTCCAAGTCTGGTCTGGCATTGGCTAGTGGCCTCACCTTGTATTATGATGAGCTATATGGGCGCAGATCCAAAGCTACAAGCAAGCAGCGCAAAGCCAAAATTTTGGAGGAGCTCACCAGACAGGTCAATGCAGCGGGGGAAGAGCTCAAAGATGTGGAGCAGATTCAAAGGAAAATATCGGACCTCAAGTATGCAGCTCGTAAGAAAGAAAAGAAACGGCGTCATTACAGGTACTTATATACTTTGTGGATTTGTCTTCGCCTTGTATTGGCACCATTTAGCTAAATATGTCCAACTATCTTTTTCAGCTTACAAACTGGCGGAGGCTTCCCCACTAAACTGCAATTTTCCCGAGCTGAGGATATGGTGCTTGGCCTGCTACATCCTGTGGCATTATAGGGACACTCAGCACGACAGGACATGGACATTCCGACTATTCCTGCCGGTTAGTAATGTTAGTGTGTATGTGAAATGTGAGCTACATGTAAAATGAGACTCCAAGCCATATATTAACACATGCCCCTAGGGTGTGCCTTGTAGTGGAGGTAACAATTTAAACAGGGTGTGTTATGTGAGGCGACTCATCATTTGCTATTTTCCTTGCCCATACATGAGTTTGGAGAGTCTTGAGGAACACTATTGAGATTACCAAAGGACTGCCTGTTATGTATTTAGAGTCAATTACATCCAACACTTCTATCTTTATCTGTAGGCCATTTGGGTTTGAGCTGTGCTTTGCTCAGAAAGACTTGATCTGGGGTGCTTGAAAGTTTGACCTAGAAAGAATGGCAACCAGCATAATCTGATGGCAAATGCTATTTGCAAGCTGAGTGTGGTCCCATAATGGGCTTTTAGGGATGTGTGAAGCCTCAGAATAGCCAGTACATGCAAGTTTATTTTGGTTAAGGAGACTAATGTGTATGTACTTGTTGACTAATACATCTAACAGATAATGGCATTCATAGTCAAGGTCAACTTGGTCCGTTGGGGGAGTTGCCATTCATGCGTGGCCCCGTGTTTTAGTGAACCATATGTGTTATTACACATCAGCAATGCCTAGTTGTTTGTTAACATGCCTTCTTTTCCACAATGCAGCCCAGCATCATCCCTCAGCTAGTGGGGAATCCTCTGCCAGTTTTACCATGCCGTCAACTTCCGTGCTGCCTCGGACCCAGGATCCGATATATACGGTAAGTGTCTTTTTCTGATGTTGCTTATGCATGTGCCTTGCCATGTTTCTTTTTGCTGAATTACATATGTATTCCCCAAACTGAACCTTTTTTATTTACATGTCCCAACAGACCCACACACTGATGGAGGAAATCCAGGAGCTGGAGGAGGATGGACCCTTCATTGGACCTTCTGAACAGCTCCCCCTGGGACAGAATCTGCAACTGTCCCAACATGTTTCTCCAACAAATCCTCAGCAGCAGAGTGAAGCTGGCTGCATGCTACCAGCCCATCGTGGGCAGCATGCAGAGACTGAGCCAACAGTCCCCAGTGTTAGCTCTGCTGTTGAGGATTTGCCAAGCAGACCTGTGGCTGTTGGTGGACCTAGAGGCACATCATCTGCACGCCCCCCAACCCGGGGAATAGGGAGGCGTAGTCGACTATGTCACCCAGTTTCCCAGGGGAGGGGCGCGCCGATGATGGAGTCAGCATGGCACCATGAGAGGCGGCTATTTTGCCTCCAAAATCAACAAAACCACAAGCATCTTCATGGGCAATTAGAGACATTAAATAACACCTTAAACTCCATACTGACTGAATGTAGGTCCGACAACAGCCACATGGCCACCTTATTATTACAGTGCCATGCTTGAGGAAGTTCGAAATAGCAATCGCCACATGGCCACCTTAACTAACAATCTCAGTGCCATGATGGCTGAATTTCGAACTTCTAATAGAAACATGTTGGAACAGTTGCAGATTCTGAATACCACACAGGCCCAGGTGAGGGCCCACATCCAAGGGCCCCAACCTGGGTTTTATGGGCATCCCCCATTTTAAGGCCTATTTGGCCTGTATCTGCTCCACATCTTTGCTCTACATCCCCACTGTATTGACCTGTCTGGTGAGCCTTAACAATATACCCTTTTGGTATGGCTTTGCTTGTATGCTTTGGATTTGCGCCCATATAGCTCATTAGAGTGTTGAGGTAGCCCACTAGCCAATGCCGGAGGTGAAGCCTCAATGAACCTGCCACTCAAGCTGTTGCGCTGCACGCTTGTGGTGAATTACATTGTTCTGGCTCCTCCTGTTTGTAGGCATGATTGGGGGACATTCTGGCCTGGCAAACTACTACCTTGACCCCTGGCTGAAATTGAACTGGACTTGGATTGGGACTGGGGGTTCTTGTTTGGGTGGCCCACTGAGTAACAGGTGTAGATGTGGCATAGGTTTGGCTGCTTTACACCTGTGCCTGTGGCAAATGTGGCCAAGCAGGAGAGGGTGTGTCTGTGGGCCTATTTGTTTTCATAAAAATCTGGACATGGCAATGCTTGTCACATTTTGTTTTTGTTTTTGAAATTTGTATTAAACTTTTGACAGGAGTGCCTTACTTTGAAACTCCTGCCTGTGGCCAATTGCTATGTGGCATGATTTGCCAAAAATTACATTTGTGGTTTGACCATGTATTTTCATGAACTATGGGAGTGACCATCAACTCCAATGTTGCTTTTCAAATAAACACCATACATTTTTTTAACCTGTTGTTGACTAAGTTGATGCCTTTAGGTTTTTGTGGAATAAAGATGACTTAAAGTTTGCACTAACAAATTGGGAAAAAAAAACATGAATCTAAAATCAGGTGTGAGGTTGTTTGTAATTAATTTGTTACTGTTTGTAAAAGTAAGAAACAAACATACAAACACAAATGTCAAAAACACAAATAACAAACAATAAAGGGACAAAACAAACAAAGGAACACCAAATTAAGAAAAATGTGTGTCTATTAAATAAGACCGCACGGCTTGGGCAGACGCACTCGGTGGGCCACGATAGTCCTCCTCTGGGTCATCGGTGGGTGGAGAGGGGGGCAAATCCACATACCGGGGGACACGCTGCAATATAGCAAAATTATGCAACACTGCACAGGCCATTATAATATCTATGACCTTTTTGGGGTCATACTGAAGTGCTCCCCCGGTATGGTCCAAGCATTGGAAGCGGGTCTTCAATAGGCCAAACGCCCTCTCCACCACAGCCCTGGTCTTCCTATGCGCCCTATTATATGCCTCCTCGGCTGCATTCTGGGGCCGAAGGACGGGCGTCAGCAGCCAGGAAAGCAGTGGATAGCCGGAATCACCTGAAAAAATTAAAAAAGAATACCATCATTTACACATTAATCCCTAAATTGAATCCAAAAATGGTCCTTCCCTATCACTAAGTGCCTATGTTACATTTGAGCAACACCCTGAGCATACAGATTGCGCAGGCCAAAATAAACCCTAACACCATCTAAGGGATGCTGGGACAATTTAAACATCAAAAATGGCGGATGATGGCCAATCAGGCATACTACTAACAGACTGCTAACAGGTATTGGTTTAGGACTGTGCTGCTCAGCATCCTTGGATGTCTTAACTTTTCAGGACCCCGTAGCTGCTTTGTCTGAGGCAAAAACAGCTCTAACCCGGCCCCTGCACTTTATCCCGCTCTCCTCTACTTAGTAAGTGTAATGCATCTAAGCTAAGATGGCGCAGACCCTATCCTAAAGTCAAGAACATAATTTCAGCCGAGTGTGGGAAGAGTAATCATTAATTTACTATAAATTCAAAGTTTAAAATTTGCAAATGCAGAACCAACATTTGGCAAGGCTTTGTTGTTTGAAAAATCTAATGGTTAAGGTCGTGTTTCACATGTAAACAAGGTGTTCAAATAGGCATAGTTTCATACATTTCCGAGTAATGCCTTCCAAAAACTTGAATAGGGCGTGGCTCAGCATAGGCTGGGAGATCCCCATGGAGAGGGCACCCAGTCTCTGGAACGAGCCGTTCGCCAAAAATTGCAGGCAGCCAAGCATCTTGGTCATACCAGATATTGCTTGCCCCTTCCTTGTGGTGCGGGCTAACCATGGCCGCAGCTCACTATACAATTTATGGAGGGAAGCGCGATTAAGTCTGGTGAGCTCAAACAGCTCAACGTCATGCATGCCATCGATGTGCATGCGCCGCCGGTGTAATCTGGTCTCAGCCCTCCGGATAATTTCAATGCCCATGAGCTGCAGATCCTCATGCTCCTCAAATGCACTAGAGTCATCCATAGCTGCTAGGCTTGAGGTCAAAATGGTCCTGTAAGGGGATCGCAAAGGAAACGGGTTTATAGGGTGGTGGTCCATCGGTAATCAGCTCTCTGAATGAGATGCAAGCCCATAGCAATAACGTAAGTTATCTGAACGAAGGAAAAATATCAGATTTGGTTGGGAAAATGATCCGCAAATGTTCCGATTTGCTTTCGTTCATCGAAAGCGCATATACGCATTTGCCCAAACGTTCATACGAATAAAAAATGAACAAAAACCAAACCAAAAAAAGACAAACAGACAGCTACGGAAGTCCAGACGAATGTGTCTCTGAATCGAGCCTTATGTATGTTTTAAAGTGGACCTAAATAAAACAAGCACTGATTTTTAAACAAGTTTGATGAGGTCGAATGATTGGGTCATGGGAATGGGACCCAGCCTTAGGGCCCAAAAAGGTTTTGGAAGTGTTGAAAAAGACCCAACTTTTGAACCAATCTAATAAACAATAATCAAGAGAGGTCTCCCTTGGGGATCCTTATTAAAGGATCCTCTGGGTTTTTTAAATAAATATCCCCTAAAAAAGTGATGTGGGGTACCCCCTACACAGCATAACTAGCTGGGGACCAGCTATGGGGGCTTATAGAACAGGACGCGGAAGCCAGCTTCAGTGGCCCACCTCCTGCAGGCTACAAGCCTACATAGAGGCCGATTCATCAATAGCGCCAGGTAGCGACAGATGAGCGACTGTAGCGTGATTTTTTCAGCGCCAGCCAGTATTCGCTGTGCTTGGCCGGCATTAGCTTGATGACAGCGACTCAGTCGGTGTGCGGTAATGTTGAATACGGGCTGGGGGGTCGCTGTTTCACAGGTCCAGCGTTGTATGTGAGCGCCTGACAACGAATGGCCAGAGCGAACGGCTAGCTTCATATTCATCAACAAATCACGCTCCGAATGTGCTGTCGCTGTCCATTCCTTGTTTAAACACCAGAGCGCTGGCGGCGATCTGTATTAACTAGTTTTTAACCCCTAAACAACCATATTTTTTGAATGTAACATTATACATGTTTTTAGAATCATTTTGTAATATGAATACATTAATCTCAGACCTGTTAGATCAATTCTGCACATATTTTTTTTTTTTTTGACTTAAAAATAAATCCTAACATTGCAGAAGTGTTCTCCGATTTTTTGACATTAAAAAAAAAAAAAAAAAAAAAAATTATTACCAATTAATTATGAATAATTATAGATTGCTCCATTGAAATGCATTGGACATCGCCAGGGAGCGACAGCTCATACCTGGCGCTGTGAGGGAATTTGTTTGGTCCAGGCGGCTTCATGATGAATGCCGCGCTAGCCGTCGCTCTCGCCGGCGCTAGCCTCATTTTGCTTGATAAATGCGTCATTGTGACCACCGCCGGGCGTACTTGAGTCGGTAGTCGCCGTTAGCTGCCGCTACCTGGCGCTCGTCAGACACTACCTGGCGCTATCGCTTGATGAATAAGGGCCTTATTCTCTGTGTCCCTGGGCTCTTCTGCTTTGGGGAGGCAGGTAATGGGGGGGGCTATGGGTTTATGGCAGGTGACTTGGCAGCCCCCTAAGACTTGTGAACTGGTATAGGAGTCTTATAGCTCCCTTACCAGTGCACAAAGGGTTACATGTAAAAACACACACCAAATTTTTTATTTTATTTAATACTTAACTCCAATCGATCCATCTCCGAGCACTGTGTCCCATGCTGATCACTCTGGCTTCTTCTCTCCTGCTGTTAGAAGCCGTTTATACCTGCTGTGGGACAAGACATAAAGGGTTAATTAAAAAACTGACACAGGGTCCCTAATTTTGGGACATATTTTGGAATTTTAAGGGTTAAAAGCCCTTAAAGCCCCCCCCCCCCAAAAAAAAATGATGTGGGGTCCACTCTACCCAGCAAAACCAGCCCGGGGACCAGCTATGCAAGATTTGTAGAACAGGATTCAGGGGCCAGCCTCGCTGTCCCCCTGGTGACCCCTGAATAATTAATTTTCCTGATTAAAGTGGACTGAAAGTAATGGGAGTAAGAGAAAAAGACATATAAAATAAAATTGACAAGCTTGCAAACCACTGCATACCAACCTGTTGATCCTGCTGATGCCATGTTTCTACACCCACAATCCTTCTTAGGCGCTTCATGCCTATCCCCGCGCCTGTGCACTAGCTGACTCATTTCTTCATGCATGCCAGTGCATAGGATTTAAAAGCTGTAGCTTGCAATTGGTCCATGCAGTGCGAATTTCTGCGCTGCATAAACCCAAAAGCAGAGGTACTTAAACCTGTGTCGGGAAGGTAAGTCCATGGGGCTTTTCTTATGTTTAGCTTTCGGTTCGTTTTGACCTGCTTTAAACACAAATGCCTCTCAGTTTATTGTAAACTGGCTGTAGAACAAGTGAAGATCTGAAAAATAAGGGCCATTTCATGATTTATTTCAGAATAAGACATAAATGAATGTAGGGTGAGAAAAGATTAAAGGAGTTTAAAAATGGGTACATATGGTAAAAAACCTTCTCTTCAGGGAGGTACAGAGGTGACAACATTCAGGAAGCAATATATATAGACTGGATTATCTCTCACTCCTGCTGGGGACAAACTAGATGAGTCATTCTGAAAAGCCTGTCAGCTCCCTGCTGAGAGGTCCATTGTGTTACAGTGTTATAGTCAAATGGCAATTCATTTATCTAAACTGATACTATTGAAATCAGCTGTGATACTTTTTAAGGCAGTCACGAGCCTAGTATTGAAATTCAGATGTGATGCGCACTGTGGAATGGGAAAGGCTCTCTCAGGATTGTAGTCTCTGTATCAATATCAACTGACTATAAAACTTAAAGAGGACTTCTAAGCTTTTTGTTACCCTGCATCCAGCCCCTCCCCCCTCACGCTAAGTGCAATTTCAGCGTTAAAATTATAAAACCACTCAACTGATTGCTCTAATCCTTCCCTAATTCTTGCAGGGAAAGGACTCTGAATGGCAGCCCGTGGAAGACCTTAGTGACAGCTGTAGACCTTAGTGATAGCTGGATTTGAGTAAATGACCAGTACACACACAATGCAGCATGGGATTGGGTGACTGACTTGCCATGTGCATTCTCCCCCAAGATGGCCACGATCATGACCTGAGATGCTGGGATCCCTGGACTTCCTCTTTAAGATTATCTTTTAAAAGTGAATGAAATACGTTACATTACTCTAGTAAATGTTTTAGATAGCAAATAATGCCCAATGACTTATTACTGAATCACACTTTAGTTTTGAAATTATTTAGAGAGATCTTTTGAGGCACATTTACTAAACTGAGACCAATTAGTTAAAACCGACTGTGGAATAAGGTTATTTTTTGGGAGTGAGGCCTTGTATATGGAAAACAATCTCTAGGTGTTTTTGCTCATCCTACTTCTTAACTTTGGTGTGACATGATTAACTGTGTAAAGGTTGCTGTCAGCACTATGAAAAATTATTCTGCCCTGGATCTGAAATGCAATTCTCTCATTTTCCTTCAGTATATCCAGCCCACAGTAAAACTGATTAAAAGTGTTGTCACATTTTGCCAATCAAAATTCTGCCAGCTACTTGGGTAATGTAATTAGTTTCATTTTTACTCCATTCTGGCTCTAAAAACTGCCCTCCCTTTCTTGTAATTTGACTTATTTTGTTAGTCTAAATATTTAACTTGTACAAACTCAGTTCTTCTGCAGAACTGCATTAACAACTGGTCACAGCAAACAAACATGATAAATGGAATATCTAGCCCCACACCTAATAATAATAATAATCCATTTTTTCACTTGTTCAAGAGGTCCCCTGCTGTCACAATGATTAGTTGGGGGAGATTTGCCACTAAAGGTCTTTTTACAAAGAAATTATTATTTTCTGCTGTTGAGAAATATAGCACAGCCTGCTCTGTTGAAATAGAAACAACTAGGCAGATATATTAAATGTGACCAAAAGTCCTGAGTCTAGCTCTCTTTCATATCTGATTGGTTAGAAGCCCATGCATGTGGTATGGGAGCAAGGGAGTGAGGTAAGCGATCTTTCTCACCCAGATACATCCCAAATCATGATGTCCCCCATCATCAGACCAAACTAAATTTGGATGTCCCACTTTCTGTGGGACAGTCCCACTTTGAGACATTTTGTCCCTCTACCCCACTCTGGTGATTCCTAAATGCTGACTTTAAGGGAAAGACTGTCCCACCAAATGCAGGATGCCTGGTCAATGTTTGACTCTTTGGCTGAATAACAGTAGTGGAATGCATAGACTGGCTGAGCATTGGTTCAATCGCCATCATCTTTTATAGACTGAAGACCCCTGGAGCATGTGACTGGGGGCAGAGTTACACCTACTTACACACCAAAACAAAATAGAATGCTGTGGATATTTGTTCCTCAAAAGCCCGTAAATAAGCAACAACCCCAAACGAGACACCAACCATGCCGATAACCCACAAACTGGTTTAAGCTGTCCCACTTAGGCAGGCCCCCAGTTTAACCAAAACCCAGTGGGAAGCAAAACTTGGTTTCGGTTTACTCTAATAGACTGCGCGTGCTTTCGGTGCAGTACTTGACTGCAGGGGATCTTGTGGAGGTAAATATGCTGATCTAGTGGAGTTTATGTAATACTTATAAATAGGAAGAGACTTAATCCAGTAAAACAGGCTTTTCTTGTCCCCCTCCCTACTAACAAATACCAAATACTTGATAACAAACATTGCATCATAAAATTTATTTTATACATTTATTACATTTCATGAAATGATTTTAACCATAATTATATCCAGATATATTGATTACAACTATTACCTAAGGGTCCGTGCAGTGAAAGCCTTACTTGGGTGCATGACCCTGGACAGAGTTGTTGAAATTTCCCCTTCATCAAAATCTGCTTCATGCAGAGGTTGTGGGAATGAAGGTACTTTATTAAATACATTGTGGGATCAAGCTTGTCACCCAGTTAAAACTTTTTTTCTGAAACATGAGCACCCCCTAGGAACTCAATTAGGCAGAAACATCTAAACTTAAATGTACATTGCTATTTTTTTCTTTGGTAGAGAAGAGAGAACTTCAAAAATATGATTTGCTGAATTTTTCCCAAAAGTTTGAGTTTGATTCATATATATATATATATATATCGCTAATAATTAGCTAAACTAAAGGATGTGCATTTTGGTATTTTTTGGTGTTTTTGTAGAACCCCTTCAATGCCCGTCAAACAGAAATGTTCCTTTTAGCACCAAAGGAAGCACAGATTTTTGCTGTGTGAACAGCCTTTACAGTAAAAATAGTGGAATATGACAGATATGACAGATGTCACCTGCTGCAGCTCCATTACCAGTGACAATTTTGAACACATGACAAAGCGTTTAGCATTGTGAGCAGCAGAAAGTTACCCCACAAGGGGCTACCACAGACATCTAAGGGTGGCAAGAGTCTTAAAAAAAATGACATTAACTGCCCACTGTCAGGCTAGGCAGCAGTAGCAGTGATTATGACAGCTGAGGGTGGCAAGAGATTTACATTGCAAATTCCAGTTTGAATAATTCGGTTCACTCATCCCTAAATTACATCTCAAAATCCAGCCAAAAGTATCTGATGTGGCCCAGGAAACAAAGACTGGGATCTAGGTTTTTTCTCACTCTCATATCTTAGAATGGAGATTTATTCCACATGACAGCGAGAAAACATTATACAATAGCAGACGGTTTGCAAATTATGGCAATATGAGCATGCCAGATTTTTTGGGCTAAACTTGAAATATCTACAAGGCATTTAAAGTTCAGAAGAAACAAATCAGATAGAAAAAATGGGTTTACCTCCATGACAAAATATCTGTCTTTACAAACCCTAACTTAAGGGATGATTGTGACAGCATATACTTCATTTTAAAAATAAAATATCTTTGCAAGAAGCCTCAGTCAATAAATAAAACCTCATACACAATGTCAGCATTAAGGTAACTTTTGGATATCAGCAAGTCATGGAGAAGTCAAGGGATTTGCATGCAATGCATACGATTCATTTTTCAGAGCTCTAAGCCGCTGCTCTGTCAAGGTCAACGAGTCACCAAGTGTGTCGGCTGTTGTTATACGTGTGCTTAAATAATTTAAAACTGTAACAATTCTGTAATTATTTTATTAAGAATGCTGTAAGCCATGGGGTGCACAAACCGAGAGCTAAGATGATTAATACTGCATTCACCAAAGAAACAATGCATCTGCCTTGCTTTATTGAGCAATTAGCCTTTCAAATTGTTATATAATATGTTAAATGGAAGGTACTGTTATGGTCTTTATATTTATAATAAAAATAATAAGTAAAACATTCTAGACTGTTATAGTCTTTTGGGTACATAAATATTTGCATGAAGATGCCATTAAAGGAAATCACCATCAACATTTATTTAAAACTGAAGAAATAATCATTATAGAATGTTACAAGTTTGGTTATAAATGTACAGTAGTAATGGATTTTTTTTATTATTATTGCAAGAGAAAATGTACCTATTTATTGTTAGACCAGTCACTGGTTTTAGACCTCTTCCTTGTTATATTAGTCACCTGTAAAATGCTCAAAACATTTTTCTGCTTATATTTACTTTGTACATTTTAGTAATTTGAAAGTGTGACTTAGGCCCTTATTTAACAAGAGATAGCGTCAGGCAGCGCCTGGTTAGCGGGAGGTAGCGCTAATTAGCGACGGATAAACGCTGGTCCATGCCGGACCCGGCACACAATAGCACATTTATCATCCGAAATCTGTGTAGCGACTGGAATAGCGCCATGTAGCGGCAGATTCATCAAATTTTCAACCATAGCGAACAGCGCCAGTGTTGTGCCTTGCACAGCGCAAGGTATTACCTCTCGCTACCTGGCGCTCTCCCATATACTTCAATGGCAGACATTGTTTTTGTGTTTTTTGTGTTTTTTTTTTTTTGTTGTTTTTTAAATAAATTCTGTCATGCATAAAACATAATTTTGGATTTTTCTGTAATGCTTTGGTTTGTTTTTTTTTTTGTTTTTTAAAGTTTAAATTAGGACTGTGTCACTTGGATGTCCAAATCACAGCACTCTCCCAATGTCATTTCAGTGATTGTTAGCGTTTTCGAAGGTGTCTAACCCCCCAAACTATCTTTTTTGTTATAGCGTTACAGGCGCTCTGTGCCGCAGTCACCGAACAGCAGCGCCCACGCTCTCTGACAGTAATGTCTTTGATGAATCTGTGGTATAGCGGCGCGGCCCAGTCGCTATGCCGAGTCGCTGTGTGTAGCAGGCCGTGGCGCTATGAAGTTCATAAATGTGTGTTTGGTTTTGGTTCGCTATTTCACACAACACGCCCCCCCAGTCGCTGTTGCTGAATACGCAGCAGACACGGCCGGCGCTGACTCGGCGCTATACGTTATTGTGATGTTGCATACCCTAGCGAATTGCTAAGCGTATTCAATTGCTAAGCATATTCCAGCGTATTTTAGCGATGCGTGTTTGTTTTTTTTTTACTTTTACTTTCGTTTTGCAACTTCCGGTTTCCACCTCTGAGGATTCACCATGCGGCCCAGACGCAGAGCTGTCCCCCTCCCCAGCTACACCTCCGATTCTTCCTCCCCAATCCCTTCCCCCCCTCCTCCCTCTGTCTCCCCTGGTCCCTCAACATCCCCTGCACCCCCCAAATTGCGTCGCAAAAGGGTGGATCCTCGGGTGAACGGCCAGGTGGTCAAAGTAAGTATATGTTGCATTTATGCTGTGCAACCATATAGCTTGTTATTTATGCTTATATATGTGTGTGTGATTTGTAATTTTTTTTTTTTAGGATTTTTTGCTGAGGGAATATGATTATGCCCGTGGGGTGAAGAGGCGCATAGCGGTGGAGGCGAAGGCCACTGTGTCCCGGCGCTTCCACACCAACCTCACCGCCTGGTCAATTGTCCAGAAGTGGTCGGACTTCAAGCGCCGGGACCCAGAGGGCGTGTATAGGCTCTATGATGCCTATGCTTCAGGTAAGTGTCAGCTCACAACATGTTAATCAATCCACTAATGTTTTTTTTTTTTTTTGGTAAACATTCTGGATTTTAAAGTTGTCCTTTTTTTTGCCCCCTTTTACACAGATAAGCGTCCTCCCCTGGGCAAACGTGGGAAGGGTTTCCTCCCCCGCAGCAGAGTGGTGGGGTCGGATGACTCTGCCGGGGAGGAAGGGGATGACGCCCCAGAGGAGCGTGCTGCTGGGGGGCGGGCAGAGTGGAGCCTCAGCTCCTCACAATTGGACTCTGCTGAGTCCGCAAACCCCGTGGGCCACTCTCAAGTGGGGAGTCCAAGTGGGAAGGTGGAAGTGGACTCACCCACACTCCCTCGAGGATCTGGGAGTGAGAGGGAGGAGGGTGGTTTGGGATCTTCAGGGCCAATTGTGAGGAGTCGAGGCTCCACGCCTCCTCCTCAGAGTCCTCCCTGGGAAACCAGCGGCAGGTCATCCCCTGGTGAGTGCATTTCTAATTCTTGTTTGTCTGTTACAGGTGATCCTGGTGACTTAACACTAATCCTGTGTCCTTGTAATCTGGTTTTTAGGGCATCATAGAGCCACCACCTCCATCAGCTATGCGCCAGCCCTTGCCCGCGGGCATAGTCATGGTAAGTGTTTGTTGTTATCCCTCACATTCCATATGTTATGACATTCCTTAAACATACACATGTTTCCTGGTCCATAGTACAAGATGGTTTTCTAATTTACATTAACATCACAAACCCCACTACAGTGCAATCCAACAGCCAACCACCCCTATGTTTCAGCCCGCACCATGATGGGGGGTAGCAAATGTGTTATTTTGGTAAGTTGGTCCGGCTAACACATGTTGCACACTCTCAAAGTAAGAATCGACACTCGACTTCAAATTACGCCTTAGCATTGCACTTTAAAGGTTATTGGCACATTATCTTCATGTGTCCATGTTACCCACATAAATAATTTACATTAACTCATGGACCAGGAAATATGCTAATGTCTGACAACATGTGTGTAACCATGCAAGCATTTTTTTTTCCAGACTCCCTAAACAGATGGATGTCAAATCTTCATGTGTCATTGCCCAACTAATATTTTTTTTCTCTTTTGCTTTCTCCTGACAGATGTTGCCACGCAGACCGAGCCGCTGACCATACTCCCCACCCCAGCTCCCGGGACGTCCAGCAGCATGGGCCCCAGCCACAGCTGCGATGGTGAGTACATCCCACTTCCTATGCCTAAAGACTTTGGACACCTATGTCTTATTGTAAATTCTTTCGAAAGTGACAATGTACCTATGTCTTTTCTAAGCACACATCTAGGTGACATGTGATTGTCCTACAATCCTAAATGCATGTCTGCATGCTCGATTGTTGGCTCACATTCATGTTTTTTATACGTAGTGTTAAAATGTGTTTGGAGAACAAACAAATTGGCCTGCTAAGGTGGTGAACTGTAATATGCTTGGCCCAAGCAGTTTAATCGTTAGGACTTAGGCCCTGATGTTTTGCAGTAAATAACCAAATAAATGTGCACACTGGGACTTATCCCTTAATTTATTCCCAAGACTTTACAGTAAATGTATGCTTGGGATGTTGCAGCCACATGTAAGGCAGGCACGAGTACTCATATAATGGTAACACATAAGGGCACAGTTTACAACAATGGGAATGTGAGGCTCAGATAATTTGTGCCAATTTCATTACATTGCTACATCTGTGTATGTTGAGCTCACATTATATGTGTTTAATATTGTTTTTTTATACTCTTTACAGCTTGTGAAACGGAGCATCGCAGACTGTGGCAGTATGTCCGTCGGACACGCCTTATGCTGCTGGGCAAGAAGAGGCGTCGTTAGGGTGGGGGGTATGGTTTTTGCCGCTGTGCGTCGGAATGTTGGCCATGTTGGCCGCCTTAATAAATGTTTTCTATTTTTATAATTACAGTGTGTTGTGCCTTATCAATCATAGTTTAAGTGTCTAGCAACCCATTATTTGGTTATTTTTTGGATAACTTTGTAGCCATTTAATGTGTAAACCATAGTAATATATGCCCAACAATGTGTGTAATACATTTCTGCCTACATGTACATATCTAGATCTAGAGACTCATCCCTGACTGTGTTAGTAGCTATATATTTTGAAAAACACTATTTTGAGGTGGGTTACTCAAATTTATTGAACCAAAATATTCCCAGAACAAAAAATAAATCAAAATTCTTGGCTCGGTGGCCTTGGAGGAGGTTGTGAGTCATTGCTAGGGGTGGTGTTGGGGGACAACAGTGCAGTAAAAAATATAGACTGCTGTTGTATCAGCTGATGGATCAACAACAAAGTTTGGTCCTGTGCTCTACAGCTTGCTCCATGGCATGTGCCATTCGTTGTAGTACCCTGTTGGTTTCTGATTGCTGCTGATTTTGCATGTCATGGAGCTGGCGCTGCAGGTCCTCAATTTGTTGCCGATACACCAGCCCCTGATTTTCCAACGCCGCAATGCGCTCACTAGTTCCATCACGCGGCTGTTGGTGACTGTAGTCCTCCAGCATCCGGACCCCTAGCTCATAGAAATCAGCACTTGTGGGTGCACCAACTCCTCTTCTTGGGTGTTCAGCCTAAAAAAATCAAACCAAAGATTGTAGTGAAGCTTAAACAATGCAGGTATGCCCCTCCCAATCATTTACCCAAAGTGTAAAAGTCAAACTTACCGTTGCTTGTGCCTCTGTAGCTTGTCCACACGGCACAGCTTGGGAATCCGGTATGGCCTCCTTGTAAAAAAACAAAACAGGTTACATGGTGGTTCCTGGACTACCCACCAACATGTCAATGTGGTTATTGTTCCCAAAAATCATCCATGTTACCTCAGTGTCGTCCGCCCTAAGTATTTCTGGGGTCTGGCTGCCAGAAAGGGGCAAATCCACATCTGAGAGATGGGGCAAGCTGGCATATGCTAAACAGGAAAGTCATGTTAGTAGGTCAGTTGAGATTATAAAATTTTTAGATGGATAGACTATCGAGGCCATACCTCGACAAAGTGCTAGATTGCACAATAGCCAAAATGTAACTTGCCAACTCAGATTGCCAACATGTATGTAAGAGGAAGAGTAGCCAATCATTGGGCCAAACACTAACAGACACATATCTCAAATTACACATACCCGCCATCTCACAGATGTCCAGAGTTAGTCCCTCACTCGAGCTTTGGCCTTGAAAATTCAAGGTTTAAACACAAGTTGGACTAAGAAATTCTAGGAAAAGGTTCACAAACATCCGTACTAGATAATAAAGCAAACACAACTTACCCTCATCTCTAGCAGCCTCACGTTGAAGGGCCCTTTCCGGACAGCCACTTCCTAGATTCCGGCCAACTAAAATACACAATGAATGTCTATAAATATTCACAACACTACTCTGGTGAATGTTTGTCTTTTAAGATACCAACAAAATGCATTGAAATCGCTCAAAACAGTTGACTAATGAGCATGGGGATGGCAAATCCACTCTAAATAGCCATCTTCAAGTTGACTTTGAAAACATGTAGATTATTAGAGGAACAAAATAGACCCAGTGTAACATAACCAGCATAAAGGATAGTGTTTTTGGCAAAACACACCAACAGGGTCCTGTTGACCAGCAACATAGGAAGTGGTGTCCAAAGATGAAGCAGTGACTTGGCCTACAAAGAAACAAACAAAATGAAAGACATGCACTTGTGTTAAAGCGGCTCCAGCAAGGTTGACACATGCACTTACCGGCATCCAAAGAGTAGCTTGGCTCCTGAGGAGATGCTGGTGCCAATGGGGGTGCAGCTATTCAAAAGCAAATTAAGGATTTAGGCATTGGCAATGTGCGGCACCAAATAAACCATGAATCAAGGTGTGTGTGAGCAGCTCAATCACTAATATTTACACACAGTCAGATGACGCCGGGCCTGAGAAATAGAGATTCCATTATTCAGCATTGCATGTCCCAACTTTGTGCAGTCAGATTTAAGAGTAGGGAAACCAATAAACACAGAGTGCCTTGGCGGGCCAGTGTGGCTTCCACATGTATCTGCAGATATATGCAAACACATCTCTGGCTTCCCACATAGCTACACATGTTTGGCCCTTGTTATTTAGTTGATGAGAGGGTTAAACTGGGCGTGAAATTAATTCCCAGCCCCATATTAATAAACCTAAAATGTGTGAAGAACTATTGTTTGAGGTGCTCCCACACCCATTTATTCTAAACAAACCATCCCATTAATTTGTGATAAATACCTTCAATGCCAGACTGGGTTAGGCTTGAGGTTGGTTGAAGGCCAGGAGTTGGGGTGTCCTCCTCCCCCGATTCATGGACATCACCATGTGCACCTATGCATAAAGCAACAGACATGAAAGTAAAACATTTATGAGGTATAATGTACTAGGTCACATGTCCTACTGTTAGTTGTCCAGAAAGAGACAAAGCAAATCACATACATTAACATCACCAGGAATCAAATTTGTAAAAAGATGTACCTTCTGCTCAACCTGTGGTGTCATCCCCAGCATCCACACCCTGCAGCCGAACGAGGGGAATTTTGGACTTCAGCATCTCCTCATATGGCCTGTAGGTACTCTTTGGACCCTGGATGGTCCCACTCTCGACCTCAAGATCATGCTTCATCTTTTGCATAAGGGCCCTTTTCAAAGTGCAGAAGCGTTTCTTGCAGGATGGGCCACTACGTGGGTATTGAGCACTGCTAGTAAGCTCCTCACCAATGGCATCCCACAATTTGCTCCTTTCTTGCTTGCCTATAGACTGGCTTTGGGAGCCAAAGATGAGCTCCCATTTTGCCAGGGTAAGATGCACAAGAGTATTGTTATCCGCCAAATTAAATTCTGGCTCCCTCTTGGCAAATGGGCGCCTGGCCTTGGGTGCAGGCTCACCTTCGGCCTGGGCCCTTTTCCGTAAGGGTGGTCTGCGCACAGCACCCAACACACTCCTACTTGGCCCAGCTGTGGCCGGCAGATGTCCAGAATTTGGCTCCATCCTGTAGCTGCACACACACCACTAGCCCACACACAAGCACGCATACAAACTACAGAATGGGGGGATGGGAGGTTTTATGTGCTCTAACAACCAATCAAAAACAGGTCCACTTAATTGCTTCACACATACTGCCCAGGTGCTTGTAGCAACAGCTACACTGCACTGACTGCTGTTTGTTGGAAGCATGTGTGGAAGCCAATTAACTAATTAGAGATCTCATTATGCAAACAACACAACCAAAGACAACAATGTAATCAAGTATATCAAACACTTGTTAAATGTGGCTCCACAAACGGCTATTTAATTTGAGAGCAGCTTACCTTTGATTGGTCCCAAACGGAATGTTCAAACATGTCCGCTAAAGCAGGCAAGTATCTGCTCACGTACGCTAGTATGTTTTAGCGTACGCATGCGCAAACCGTTTTTAGCACACCTGGGTCAACTAATTGCAGACAGGAAATAGCATAGCAACGCAAAAGGCGGCAAAGCGGACCTGTCCTTTCCCAAAGTTAAGTATAAATGGCTTTATTTGACAACCTTCTTGTATTGTTACACTGTGGCAAAGGCTGTGGTGTGGTACTTGGTTCCCTTAGCTCATTTTACTGTCTGGCTGGGTTTGGGCCTTACTCTCTGTGGCTTGTTTGGTGATTTCTGACATCAGTGCTGTTTCTTTAGGAGATTTATTTTGTTGGCATATGCTAATATTGTGTAGCATACAGCAAGTGAGGAT
Organism: Gastrophryne carolinensis; assembly: GCA_027917425.1. Lineage (NCBI taxonomy): Eukaryota > Metazoa > Chordata > Amphibia > Anura > Microhylidae > Gastrophryne > Gastrophryne carolinensis. The sequence continues at coordinate 526,632,727 of CM051235.1, read as the reverse complement.
TGATTTTGGGGCCTTTTGTGGGTTGTGCAGCAAATCCCCTCTTGGTTGTGCCTAACTTAGAAAGCACACTTTCAGCAGTCTGGTGGTTCTGACCACTATAGATCTGGTTTTGTGGTGAGCTGCATTGTTGTGATTGTGTGAGGAGTGTGCTTGTGTGTGTGGTGTGTTTGTGGATTTATTTTGTTTTGCCTTAATTTGGATATCTGGTCAGTGAGTGTGAGATGGATAAGAGGGTGATGTATGGGTTATGGGTGTATGGATGTGGTAGAATGCTGGAAGAACAGGAGGCCAGGGAGGAGGGTGCTGTGAGGCTTAGGGCACCCGATCCTTTGGCATCCGTCTTTCAGTGTGGGATTTAAGTGACGAGCAGATCAGAAACCGCTTTCGTCTGAATCGTGCAGCTCTACAGTCCCTATATGATCAGATTAAGACCAAAATCGATCCATCCACCAAACGCACCCAATCCATTCCAGGCATAGTACGCCTATGTGCCACGCTTAATATTGTGGCACGAGGGAATTTCCAGGCAACCTCTGCCCTCCTCAGCGGGATCAGCCAGGCTACAATGAGCCCCATATTTATCCAGGTAGTACTGGCTATATGTGACCTTATCCCTGTTTACATCAAATTTCCTGAGGATGCGGATGAGGTTCCCCAAATCAAACATGCATTCTATCGCATGGGAGGGATTCTGAATGTGCTAGGGTGCGTGGATGGTACACATATCCCTTTCCGCCCTCCCCGTGCACAGGAGCTGCATTATCGCAATAGGAAGCAATACCATTCCATGAATGTCATGGTGGTCTGTGACCATGGCATGAAGCTGCGGGCCGTGAGATCTGGCTTCCCCGGCTCATGCCACGACTCTTACGTGCTCCAGCAGTCAGTCCTGTGCCGGAAGTTTGAAAACAATGAAATGCCACCTGGCTGGCTACTGGGTAAATAACTAACCATGAAAAAGTATTTGTTGTAAAAAATGTGGCCTAGTAAGCTAAATTTAAAAATTTAGAAAAAATAACATGTACTAGTACTAATTGCTGTCTCTCTCATTGTGTTTATTCCACAGCGGATAAGGGATATGGGCAGAGAACGTGGGTCATGACTCCGGTCAGAAACCCACAGACCTCTGCCCAACTACTCTACAATGCAGCACATCGCAAAACCAGAAGCATTGTGGAAAGAACCATTGGACTGCTGAAAGCGCGCTTTCTGTGTTTGGCATGGCCAGGAGGAGAAATGTTGTACAGCCCACAAAAGGCCTCCAAAATTATCCTTGCATGCTGTGTGCTACACAATATTTGCATATGCCACAGAATACAACCCCCTGAAGAAACAGCACTGGTGTCAGAAGTCCCCAACATGGCCGCAGTATTGAGTGAGGACACCCAGACTGGATTTGAGCTAAGGGAAAGCATGATCACTTTGTTTTTCTCGGTAAGCTACCTCACCTTCACTATAATACAAGTACTGCACTACAGGGGAACTATTTGTTGGGGCCAATCATAAGGGGGGGTGTGTAAGTTGACCTAAAGCAGTATAAGGGGGGGTGTGTAAGTTGACCTCAACCACTATAAGGGGGGGTGTGTAAGTTGACCTAAAGCAGTATAAGGGGTGTGTGTAAGTTGACCTCAACCACTATAAGGGGGGGGGTGTAAGTTGACCTAAAGCAGTATAAGGGGGGGGTGTAAGTTTACCTCAACCACTATAAGGGGGGGTGTAAGTTGACCTAAAGCAGTATAAGGGGGGTGTGTAAGTTGACCTCAACCACTATAAGGGGGGGGGTGTAAGTTGACCTCAACCACTATAAGGGGGGGTGTGTAAGTTGACCTAAAGCAGTATAAGGGGGGGTGTAAGTTGACCTCAACCACTATAAGGGAGGGTGTGTAAGTTGACCCACATAACAATTAGGGGTGTTGTGCAAGTTGACAACAATTGACCTTTAAAAAAAAACAAAAAAAAAACTACAAACAAAATGGAAAAATAAAAACTAACTACACTTTTTCTTATTTTGTAGGCACCATGAAGAGAAAGCCACATTTGTTTAATTTTTTCTTTAAAGCAAAAAACACAAAAAAAATAAAAAAAATATAAACCAAGAAACATGGTGCAATGTGTTTACTACTGAAGGTCATAACATTGATTTCAATCCAACAGCAAACCAACACTCAGGCGCTGTCTTGAATAGCGTGTGAAAAAATTACAGCGCCTATAAAGCAGATCAGAAACATCATATTCACCAATGTAGGCATTCTTCCCAACAACGCCAGATAGCGACTGAGGAGGCCTGCTATAGCGAATCACAGGCGTTCGTGGCGTACGCTAGCGGCGCTCATAGCGCACTTCAGGCGCTCATCTGTCGCTACCTGGCGCTATTACTGAATCGGCCTCCCCGAATCCTTGGTGTTGCCATATACTCATTGTGGGAACCTGCGTCCTCCAGTGTAATCTACAATATGTGCAAATGTCTCCCAACAGGGTGCACATGACAGAGGAAATGAGGAATGGGGTGCAAAAGATTGCCCTGCTCCACAACAACCCTACGTCCTGCTTCCTGCACAACCCACTTGCATGGCATTCAGGTTAAAATAGGGCTAGACCTGGGTCTGCTATGGAACCCAAAACAAAAAAAGATTTACTTCCACGGAATAAAAAATACATTTTTATTTTATATTACATAAGGAGACTCTCCAGATACCAATGGAATGCCCCAACATAGGGTGATCGAATTTGGGGACCACTAAAATTTACCTAAAGAAAAAAGTAAATACAGTACTTATGGTAATACAACCAAAAGTCAAAATCATTACTTTAATGAAGGCTGTAGAATTGTAAACAACATAAGCCCCTGTGCACCATGAACAGGTAATTGTACATCCTAAAACCCTTTTTACAAATAGAATTTGACTGCTCTCGGCATATTTAACATGTTTTCTTTTGCATAAGAGGGAGAAAAATGTACTGTACAATATTTTCACAGATCTGGAAGACCATGACCACTAGTGTTGGGCTTTGCTATTTAGTCAGATTATATTGGAAAAACCCGCGCTTAAACCTTATCAATAAAAAATGTCAAAAAGTTAGGTACAATGCTCAACGTGTGTAGACCTATTATCCCTCTAGGTTGCATAAACATATGAAAATAAATAAACACAGAGCAAACTTATAACAATCGTGGTTAAAGTCCAAGGCAATAGATCATCCACTGTCTGTTCTCTAACAGTGTAATGTCAAAAGGCTTCCATCTAAGTCCAAAGTGGGTATCCCAAAATGCATGCACTGGTACTGTGCTGTTGGTAGTAGCTACAATTACTCCACTTCAATTTTCCACCACGTGCCCACCACCTGTTTAAATTACTCTTGCCAGATGGTATGCGGAGTAAAATACTCCAAATGAAGCTTTGGTTCTGCTGCTGTGTAGATTTCCTTCTTTCCACAACATTTAATCCTTATCCAGCAATATTGCTCCCAAAAGTGGTTAGTGTAAGAATATCAAGGCGTATTGCCATAAAAATAAAAGCATAAAGGATATCTAGTGTAACACTGTTTTAATATATTTTCTTAAAAAGTTGTTAAAAGTGTGCACTCACATTTCAGTTGATTAAAATACAGCTTCTATTCAGTGTTTAGGCAACAGCCTTCATCCTGCTCCCTTTGCGTCCTGGCCAGTGATGCTATATGGGGGGGAAGAGGCTGTCCGCTGACACTGTTTAAAAGAAGATTGCTGCAATGATAAAACCGCCCAGCCGCCGTCAACGTTTCATTGCTATCGGCAACTTTTTCAAGACTGGCGGCGCGGCGGTGAAAGCCGCTCTTTATAATATGCGGTTTGGGCGGGGCGGCCACAGCAGGAAATCCTTCTGACGATGGCTGTATGAGTTAGCCTATCAGCTACTTTGTTTACTACAGGCGTCATCAGTTTAAGAGCCTATCATAGACCAGTAATTCAGGCTCTGCTATTGGTGGCGGTACACAAACCGCTTGATGATAGGCTGAAGAGAGCCTGTATTGAACACATAGCAGTAAGCTGTCAATAGGAATGGTGAATACACTGGCAGGAGCCTGCACAGGAAGGGGCAGTTGTGGCCTAGAGGTAAGGGAGCAGACTTGCAACCAGAGGGTGGCAGGTTCAAATCCCGGTCCTGGAACATGACTGAACTGCTCCTGAGCAAGGCACCTAACCCCCTAACTGCTCCCCGGGCGCCATTATTAGGGCAGCCCACTTCTCCGGACATGTGTACACTCACTGCACATCAATGTCATCGAGTGCACTATAAAGTAGTACAGTGGTATATATATTATTTCAAATTCAGCAGTGTGCTTTTAGCCATCAGGGTCAGATGTGGCTATATTATAGCCAAGATGCCCTGAGGGTTGTGTTTTAAAGGATTAGGATAAAGGCTGTGCCCATTCACGTTAATAAGCAGTATACTATACTGGTTTAATACACAAGGTCTCTAACTAAGATGGTTTGATATATATGCTTGAAGATATCTAGCCCTTAATGGCTTTAATGACAACTCCAGCCTTACTGGTAATTAAGAGACTAAACATATATGTCATTCTGCACGAAGTTAACAGGTGTAGGGATAATACTGCAGTGGTGGTATAAGAATAAAGGGGTACCCCAACCATTATGTGTTCAATCCTATTTGTGTGATGTGAGCTGTTAGTGACAAACATCCCTCATTAAAGGGATATTAGAGGTCATAATTGAAATGTGATGTGGTGAACTAACAATCCTAATGTTAGCCTTACCCTTGGTGTAAGAATAAATGTGAAGAAAAAAATATAAAATAGTGTATAGGAAATAATGAGGGAGGGGCTAAGGCTAACTCAATATAGTGCTGAAATGATAAAAATAATTAGGACGTGTCTATAAAACAGTTGAGATCAAACTCAACATTTAGGCCATGAGGTGTGAGAGTGTTCAACGTGTATATCCAATAACTTTCCCTTTGTGATAATTGCCTGGTTAGATTGGATCCTCGCCAATGGCGGACAACTCGTTCTATCGCCATAAATGATAAACATTTGGGGTCTTGCGAGTGACTGTATTTGAAATGTGCAGAAAGGCTGTGTGTTTCTAGACCCTTCCTTATATTATAAAGATGTTCCCGTATGCGTACTTTGAGTGGACGAGTGGTTCTACCTATGTACTGTAGGCCACATGGGCACCAAATAAGGTAAACCACCCCTTCTGTATTACATGTAATGGACGTAGAAATTTTAAATTCCATAGTACATGTTATATCTGTGAAGGTCCTTTTTGGTTTTTCTATGGGATTGCATGTCCTACATCCCATGCATATCCCACATCTATAGAATCCTTGTAAGGGATTATTAACTAAAGTTACCTTCTTTGGAGGGTCTAAATAACTCATTGTTAATTTATTCTTCAGATTAGGAGCCTTACGGTAAATTACTCTTGGATGTTCTGGTAATGCTGGTCCCAATATATTGTCACTTCTGAGTATATGCCAATGTTTGTAAAGGAGTTTTTTTATATCCCTATGTTGAAGGTTATAGTTCGTTATGAATGAGAATTCTGTACTTTTTCCTTTTTTCCTTTGTTGGTGCTTGGCCCTAATAGAGACGATCTCTCTCTTGCTCTTATTTCCATTTTTTGGGCTTCTATTTCCCCTTGTTCATACCCTTTATCTATAAACCTTTGGGCCAATGTATTAGATTGAACGTCATAATCTGTCAGTGAGGTACAGTTGCGTCTTAGGCGCATGAACTGGCCCTTAGGGATGGCTTTCAACCAGGTTGGATGATGGCAACTCGTTGAAGGGACATAGCCATTGCGATCTGTGGCTTTAAAATAGGTGGAAGTCACTAAATTTTGGCCCTCTTTTTTGATGGTAAGGTCTAAGAAATGAATTTAATTTATGCTACTCTCCATAGTGAAGGTTAAATTAAAAGTGTTACTATTCACCCCTTGAAAAAAATTATCCAGTTGGCCTTGCGTTCCGTCCCATAGACATAGAACGTCATCTATGTAGCGTTTCCAAATTAGCAGTTGTGATTGGGGATGATTGAAGATGTGCTGCTCCTCCCACCATCCCACACATAGGTTAGCCATTTAGTGTCAGCTAAAGCAGAATATTGGCAAAATTCAGGTATGTTTGTTTTTTTTATTTTTGTGAAAACGAGTTTTGAATGGCAATTTGTCTGTATGCAAGGTCATTATTAACCAAATAATGTAAACATTTTTGAAAGAGGAAATGATAGAAACTCTTATTATAGCAAACTGTTTAAAAGAATGTATTTGCACAGTGAAAAAACTATGTGCATTTATAGAAAATTAATATGTGTGTGTGTGTGTGTGTGTGTGTGTGGGGGGGGGGGGGGATATAGGTGCATCTAATGGAGCGAATCTGAAATGTTTTGAAAAGTATTATTTTACACTATTCTCAAGGGGGATGGGGGGGGAGGAGAAAGGTCACTACATAAACTAAACAAATAATATAAACATACACTTTGAAGTTTGAAAGATTATTAATTTAATATTGATATCATGATTCTGTTAAGGAATCAGCAGATTTAAAGAGAAATTGTTTTGTCCGGGTTATTCTGTTAATACTGTATGTTTGTTTGTTTTACAAACAGATCAACACAAAAAAGGTGTATTCATCTACCACTAAAATACACTATTTGGCTAAGGGGCCATCCAATTTGTTTTCATTTTTTATTAGCACCTAAATGGTTGCCAAATCTGAGTCGAGGAATGAGGAAGCCTGCCAGGTGGAACAGAATTAATGGAGCACTAAATTGTTACTACTTTTTACTGGTGTCTGTGACAGGATCTGCCTGTATTCAGTGTGCTTGCATGAGCTAAAGTACAGAGTCCATTCTTCAAAAACTGCATTTTCAGAAAGCTAAGAACAGCACATATACTAAAAATGGCTGGCGAGGATCTATGCATGTGCTAAGGATGGTTCGAAGAAGTATTTCAGCCAATAAAATATGCGCATATGCAGTTACTCATGCAAGTTGTGTGTGATGAGGTGTGATAGTTCCTGCAGTTTTGGCTTGTCCTTTGGATTCTCCCAAACCCCTTATTCCAGTTAGCTTAAAGCCTGATACTCTGTGTTTCAACCTCAGCTTTGGACTTGGCTCTGCACTCTTGGTTTGGGCTTTGACCTTCAGCCTCTGTTGCCTGCCATTGTGATCTCTGCTTGAATTTTGACCCTCAACTTTTGCTGCCAGCCCTTTGGATCTCCACTTGGACTTTGGCCTTGGACTTCTGCTATATGCCGATTGGATTTCCTGCTTTCAGGACTGGTTTGGATGGGGTTGTGAACCAGCGGTCTGCCATGCATTATCACTCCAAACCCACTGCTCTCACCACTGTGCTATCTGCTGTGGTGTTGCTGTGTATCTACCAGAGTGGTGTGGTTCTTCCCTGGGTCCTAGAGCCTCATTGATTAACCTCACCTGGTGTTAATCATGCTGCTGCTTTTCCTACAAATGCATGTGCTTCCCCTGTGTTGGATCATTTCATTGTCTTTTCAAAGCCTAGCCTTGCTCGCCAATCCCCTGCATACCTCCTTGTCATTGTTGGTCTTTGGGCCTTCCTGTCTCGTGATTTTGGGCTTACTGTCTCCTTGTCCCTGCTGGGCCTTGTGGTCCTTCATAGTTCATGATTTGTGTGTTCTATGGGGGCTCACAGCCCTTCATAGTTTGTGTCTTTGTCTGTACTGGGGTTTACAGCCCTTCATAAACCATGTATTTTTCTGTGCTGTCCATGCTGGGCCTTGCGGTCCTCCACAGTTGTGTCTTTGTTTGCTGTCCCACCGCCCCTTCCATTGTCTGAGGCCCAGCTCTGCCAAAGCCTTCACTGGGGCCCAGCTCAGCTACAGGCCTGCACTAGAGCACAGCTCCGCCTTAGCCTGCACTGGGGCCCAGCTCCTCTATAGCCTACACTGGGGCCCAGATCACATGTTCGTGTTTTGTGTACATATGCCCTTTTCCCCTTCCCAAGTCTGCGACCACCAAGGGACTATAGGCGGCCTGTGCAACTACACCTTCAGGAGCACTGCTGAAGAACCGAGTGGATTACAGGCTCTCCATCGTGTACCAGACAACCCATGCCCCGGTTGGTCTGTCTTTTGTCCTTCTGTTCCTAGTCAGCTACCTAGCTCCCCTGGTCCCCAGACAGTGACCTCTGACCATGGCCTCCAGGGAGGAATTGACTGCCTGGCTAAGAGGTGCCTCCCTGTCTTGAGTCCCAATTCCTAAACCAGGAATTTCCCACCCCACCTCGTATGCCCAGCAATATTATTCACCTGGTATACCTGATCTGTCCTGCGGCCATTCCCAACTGAGTTGCCGTGCCCGGGCCTGGTTTCCCAGAATTGCCAGGTGGATTTTGGGGTGTTTGCAGAAGGGGCTCTAGTGAAAACCAGGGCACCTTGGATATTCTGGGATCTGGTAGACCTGGAATTTTGGTGGCTCTGTCTCTTGGGCTTTACCAGCCTCCAGTACCTGATACTCTGCTACATGAGTTGCTGCTACACATGTTTAACCCTTTAAAGAGCCCCACATTGTTGCTGGTACTCATCTGTCCCTGGTCCAACAGCACAGGGGCAGGCTCTCATCCTGTCAGATCCAGTTGCCATGCCTATGGAATTCAGCAAACGGCTCAAATAGGGAGCGAGCGCGGCTGCATCCCCTGAATTCTTGGGATGTGTGTGCACTCCCACCTCTGCTATTCAGATAGGCTGGGGCAGGAGCGTGTGCACCATTGGGGAGTGGATGTGAGCCCACGCATGCAGCATTGGAAGAGGTGAGTTGTTCTGGGCGATCTGGGGGGTTTCACACAGCAGGGCATTCCAATTTTGGATGCCTCCAGGGCATGGAACACAACCCAGGATATTTAAAATCCAGGTGTTGTTCAGCTTTAAATGCCAAGCACCTGTAATTGTAGCCTCTTCTCCAACCATTATCCGCCAGCTACGTAGATTCTATGTATGAAATTTTCCCCAGTTCACAGACCTAAAAAGCTTCGCTGAGGCTGCTTGCCCACTTTGTGATTCTTGTCCTCCATGCCGCAGGCCTCTTACCAGCTCCCAGAGGCTGCTGGCCCCTGTCCTGGGCCCTTTGGTGAGTGCACCAGCACCTTAGGGTTAACTCTGGTCCTTGTATGTTGTACTTATGTTAGTTAGCTTTGTTTCTTTGTTCTGTACTGTTTATCTGAATCCAAGATATTTTTGTTTCCTTTTGCCTTTATTTAATAAACCAGCTTTAGTGCTTTACCTCTGTGCTGTGTAATTGTTCAGGCCAAATAATCTGCTCCCCTGGCAGAGAGTTCCTTTAGGAAAACTCTCCCACCTGACACTGCCACATGACTGGCTTCTGTCATCTATATGACGTTAGCTTAACCGCCGGAATAAAAGCACTCCTGCCTGCAGCGGAAGTGAGAGATGAAGCCGAGATTGAGTGGCAGAAGTGGCAGAAGCTAGGAGTGGGGCAGAGGCACCCGGTGCCCATGAGGGCTATGTAGGCTGGTAGCCTTCAGGGCCAGGGACCATGCCCTGGTCTACAAGCCCCCATAGCTTGTGCCTGGGCTGTTTTTGCTTTGATAGTGGGGGTCCTACACTTTTTTATTTTAAATGGTTTAACCCTTGATAATTAACTATAATGTGCAGCTAGTTGTATTTTATTTGAAAATCTCATAAAACGTTCTCTTCCGTGTCTCCTGGGCAGGAAGGAGTGTCTACAGAAACATATGTGGCACCTTTGTAATTAACAGGAATGGGGCTTTTACATGCAATATGGTTCTCTTTAAATATGTACATTATTTTTAAATGCTACAATATTTAAAAAATAGAATTTTACAATTTTGTTCAAATATATAAATATATTGAGAAAGCACTGAAAAAATGATTAGTATAAATGGAGGCTGGATGCAAACACAATTTGGTTTTGCCTCCATTAGCGAGTTTGTGTATTGATTGGTTCTGGTGTGTGCATCAAGATCAGATCAGGATTGTGTGTGTTTGTGGTGTTTGGCTGATAAGTTTATGTGTGCCTTGTACAGGTGTGTGTATTGAGATGTGTATGTTGTTGTTTGACTGAAGTGAGACTGGATTACTGTAGGGAGCATGGATTTGGTTTTATGAGATTGGTTGTGTTGTGCTGCTGCAACAGAGAAAGACAATGAAGCTTGCTTTGCCATAGTAGACTACATGTGGATCGAGAATTGCCCACCATGATGAGTGATCCGCAGCTGATTCTGGCTCATTAGAGTGGCACTGTTGTAACTATATGAGCAGATTCGCCATGGAATCAAACCACCACTGCTCACAGCAGTCAGCAAGTCAGTCCCAGTCATGGTGTGATCTTGGCCATTTGTGACCAAATTATATAACATTTCCCACAGATGAGGATGAGGTAGTAATGTGATGGTAGTGTGTGACTATGAGATGTGGCTACGTGCGGTGCAGTGGTGCATTCGGTCTTTCCTGGCTCGTTATATGACTTATACATGCCAGCAATCAGCCCCATTCTGCAAATTTGAAAACCAGGGTAAGTAAGGCTGCATGGTGGAACAATAAGCAATGCATAAGCTTAATTAAATTGAGGAAATGGTACAAACATGCCTGAATGTATGTAGGGCATGGTTGCCTCCTCCCAATTTTGGTCCAAATAATAAAATCCACAGGGGGCAGCTGAAGAGAGATATAACGCCGCACTCAGAAAAACAAGAGGCAATGTGGAGCAAACAATTGGGCTACTGAAAGCACATTTTTTGTGTTTGGCCAGGCCTTGTGTAGAGATGCTCTACAGCCCTAAAGAAAGGGTCAAAATAATTCTAGCTTGCTGCATGCTCCATAATTTGTTTTTACAACACTGACTGGGGGATCTAATACTCCCTCTGCTGTTATGTTTTCAAGAGGAGACCCAGATCAAAAGTCTGTGTTCTTTTATTTTCTCATGTTATGTTTTGTTCCCTTTTCCTCCAAAATGTAAAAAATTATTTCCAAAGATAAGTAAAAAAAATGCTAATACACATTTTAATGTGTGTGATCAGCTTTATTTGCCATTTGTTATATATATAGCGAACACTTACTCAGTGAACAAGCACCTGTATCTTTGTTTGCTTTGATATATGTTCTTCAGCACCACATATTACATCCATTTATCATATATAGTGCTCACAAGGTACAGCGCCAGTTTAGCACTAGCTCTTACGCTATCAGCGCCATTTCTGACTTGCCACGGCAATGGTGCTGACTGGCATACTTTAATCAGGCTAGATAGATGCATGCACATGCATATATACTGTGCCAAAAAAAAAATGCATTAATTGAAACACAGTATCAAAGTGCTACTGCCATGTAAAGTAAACTATACTAAAATCAAATAATTTAATAATTCAAATTCAACATATAAGAAGTGCCACTACACCCATGTTTACCGTATTTTTCGCCCTATAAGACGCACCTGCCCATAAGACGCACCTAGGATTTGGAGGTGAAAAATAAGAAAAAAAATATTCTAAGCTAAATGTTGTGCTAAAAAATTACAGGCAGTGTGGCATTCCCCCATCCCAATTCTCCATAGGCAGTGTGGCATCCCCCCATCCCATTCCTAATGGGGAGTGTGGCATTCTCCCCTCCCACAGGCAGTGTGGGATGCCCCATCCCATAGGCAGTGTGGCATACCCCTATCCCATTCCCATAGGCAGTGTGACATGCCCATATCCCCTTCCCATAGACAGTGTTGGATGCCTTCATCCCATTCCCATAGGCAGTGTGGTATTCCCCCCTTCCTATTCTCCATATAGGCAGTGTGGCACCCCCCTCCCATTCCCCATATATGCAGTGTGGCATTCCCCCATACCATTCCCCATATAGGCAGTGTGGTACTCCCCCCTCCAATTCCCATATAGGTCGTGTGGCATTCACCCCCCCTCCCCATCCCATATAGGTAGTGTGGCATTCATCCCCCTCCTCCCCATCCCATATAGGTAGTGTGGCATTCATCCCCCTCCTCCCCATCCCATATAGGTAGTGTGGCATTCATCCCCCCCTCCCCATCCCATATAGGTAGTGTGGCATTCATCCCCCTCCTCCCCATCCCATATAGGTAGTGTGGCATTCATCCCCCCCTCCCCATACCATATAGGTAGTGTGGCATTCATCCCCCTCCTCCCCATCCCATATAGGTAGTGTGGCATTCATCCCCCCCTCCCCATCCCATATAGGTAGTGTGGCATTCATCCCCCTCCTCCCCATCCCATATAGGTAGTGTGGCATTCATCGACCCCTCCCATATAGGTAGTGTGGCATTTCCGTCCCCCCTCCCATTCCCCCATAGGCAAAAGTAAAAAGAGAAAAAAAAAAACTCACCTTTCAATCCTCCCCGCTGTCCTCGCCGTCTTCACACAGACACACTGGCTTGGAATAGCGGTGGGCGTGGCCGACGCTCAAGCAGTGCAAGTGGCGGAGCAGCTCGAGCGTCGGCCACGCCCACCGCTATACCAAGCCGAGTGTTCACTCCATGCTGGCGCTGCAGAGAGGAAGTGATGGGGCAGCTGTGTCTGCCACCTCCTCCGCAGCGCAAGAAGGCGGCAGACACAGCTGCCCCCATAGCCTCCTATCTGCGGCACCAGCATAGAGTGAACACTCGGCTTGGTATAGTGGTGGGCGTGGCCGATGCTCGAGCGTCGGCCACGCCCACCACTGTAACAGGCTGGGTGTCTGGCTCTGCAGAGAAGGCTGCCTCCGCCGCTTCCGGGACAGCGCGAGCGATGGAAAGGTAACTTTTTGCTTTTTATTTATTTTTTTGCCCACCTTCGCCCGATAAAGACACACAGATATTTTCCCCCAACTTTTTGGGAAAAATACGTGCGTCCTATAGGGAGAAAAATACGGTATATAGTTAAGCACACTTGCCATGTCTTACCTGTCGCTACCTGGCGCTCTCCCATACATTTCTGAGGACGATCCTTAAATCCCTTTCCTGATCCCAATTTTTTTTTTTTTCTTAAAAAAAATCTCAAAACTTCTGACATGTATCCTGGGCAAGAAAATGACATTTTTGAAAACTTTTTGGATTAATAATATTTTTATGCAGAATTGTAATTCCATATGTTTTCGCTTTGTTACTAGTGGATACATGTTCAAAAACAGACTTTAATCACACAGCCTCTGGTGCTATGGGCTACAACTACATGATTTTGAGTGCTGGAACTGTGTGAGGATTTTTTTTTTTTTGATGAATGTGTTGTCAGTCAGACGTACTGAGCTGGCCCTACCGTTTGCTCCCATACAGCGTAGTACTTCAACTCACACATCATATTCACCAATGCCGGACAGCGACTGAGGCGCTCTGAAACAATGATCCATGACCGAACACAGTAACTACTAGCGGACGCTCTGAAATCCGCTCTACAGACACTCATCTGTCGTTACCTGGCGTTAGTAATGAATCAGCCTGCCCATTCAATAAAATGCATCCACATGTAAACACTTTATATCAGAATAATTCTGTTATTTAGTAAAAGTTATTAAACAGGCAAATGAAAAAACAAATGGGTACTTGGTCAGTTTCCAGATGGCGCGGGATGTGGGGGTTGCAGTGGGGATACAGATTCTGTGATCAGGTGAGTTCCTGATCCCCGGACCTGCACTGATCAGCGGCGCTGGACAAAAGGTAAGTACCCTTTTATTTTTTCATTAACCAGCTTAATCTACTTTAAATTAGTGGGTCAGCAATTAAGGCCCAATACACCCATGTATAAATAGATAAACAAACTACGCAGTAAAAATTAAATAATGCTAGGGATCGGCAATGTAAGCACTGTGATTCATTGGCAGTCAAATACTATATATTTAGTAATCCTAATACATATATATAGTTGTGTAGTGTTATGACAGCAGCAATACCACCACCAATTGGAGAGCAGCGTAAGTGTGATTAATGGTATAAATCTATTCTTTTTCGAATAGTGTTGAATAGAGGCTGGATTTCCATTGTCATAAATGCGATAGAGACATTTTATGCATGGCCCCGGGGGGGGGGGGTAGCTAATAATTATTTTACTTGTTTTAATTTATATGAATATTATATTATATGTATATGAATTTAACTATTTTATCTTATAATACCTTTAGCTGAATAGGGATATGTGGGTTAATTTATTATTGCTGGGCTGGGGATGGAGAAGGAATAGTTCCCATATTTTTTGCCACAAAAGACGCAAGTGTGGGGGGAGGGGTGTTAGTGCTAATTATGGGGCAAATGCTAAAAAAAACCTTTACATTTCGGATGCTGCCATTGCCACGTTCCCTCTGCCACCCACCTGTGCCGCCACACACGTCCCTGGAGCTAGCACCGCTCCCAGCAGCTGGTGGGCATGGCCTGAATAGGGTCAGCTCCCATTGAAACCAGTGGAGTCTCAAGTCACGGCCACACATACCCTGAACCAGTGTTAGCACTGAGAACATGTATGGCGGTGGTGGTTGGTGGTGGCCATGGAGGGAACACATTTTTGGCAGGGGAGGCAGGCGGCAAAAGCTGCTAAGCTGCATGCATTTATGTGTGTGTGTGTGTGTGTGTGTGTGTGTGTGTGTGTGTGTCCCAGCAGTGACGGCAAGCAAGGAGGCATGTTGGGGGGAGATGATACACTGACTGTAAGGGGGCATGCTGCTACTTGACTGTAATGCGGCATGCTGCCCATGGACTTTTATGGGGCATGCTGCTACCAGACTGTAATGGGGCATACTGCCCACTGACTGTAATGGGGCATGCTGCACACTCACTGTAATGGGGCATGCTGCCCACTGACTATAATGGGGCATGCTGCCTAATGACTATAATGGGGCAAGCTGCGTACTGACTGTAATGGGACATGCTGCCCACTGATTTAATGAGACATGCTGCCACTGGCTGTAATGGGACATGCTGCCCACTGATTTAATGAGGCATGCTGCCACTGGCTGTAATGGGACATGCTGACCTCTGGCTGTAAAGAGACATGTTTCCCACTGAATGTAATGAGGCATGTTTCCCACTGACTATAATAGGGCATGCTGCCACTGGCTGTAATGCCCACTGACTGTAATGTAGCATGCTGGCCACTGGCTGTAATAGAACATGCTGCCCACTGGCTGTAATGCCCACTGACTGTAATGAGGCTTGATGCCAACTGGCTTTAATGCCCACTGACTGTAATGTAGCATGCTGTCCACTGGCTGTAATAGAACATGCTGCCCACTGGCTGTAATGCCCACTGACTGTAATGAGGCATGCTGCCCACTGACTGTAATGGGATATGCTGCCGATTGACTTAATGGGACATGCTGTCCACTGACTGTAATAGGGGAAATCGTTCACCGACTGTAATGTGGGATGCCACACACTGCCTTATTGTACCGCAGCCAATCAGCCCTCATCCTTCCCCTCCCTCCATTGGCCCAGCAGGACACTTGACTCACGTGGAGTGAGGGCTAAAGTAGGGTTGGACTTACTACTGCTGCACAAATACTACTGGCTTGTCACTACTGGGTACTGGGTGCACCCTTATACCACAATTTGCTCTAAGCACTGGGATGAGTGTGTGTCCCCTTATACCACAATTAGCTGTAAGTACAGGGGAGGGTGTGTCTCCTTATACCACAACTACTGCAAACACTGGAGTGAATGTGTCTCCTTATACCACAACCTTCTCTAAGCACTAAAGCGTGTTTACCCTGTTATCCCACAATTCGCTCTAAGCACTGGAGTGTAACCTGTTATCTCACAACTTGCTCTAAACTGTGGGAAGTGAGCACCATGTTACTTACAACTTGCTCTAACCACAGGTGTGTGTGTACCGTGTTATCCCACAACTTGCTCTAAGCAATAGGGTGTGTGTACCATGTGATCCCACAACTTTCTGTAAACACTTGGGTGTAAACTGCTATCCCACAACTAGCTGTAAGCACTGGGGTGAGTGTGTCACCTTATATCACAACTAGCTGTAAGCAATAAAGGGTGAGTGTGCCCCCCCTTATAGCACAACTAGCTGTAAATACTAGGTTGAGTGCATCCCCTTATATCACAACTAGCTGTAAGCACTGGGGTGAGTGTGTCACCTTATATCACAACTAGCTGTAAGCAATAAAGGGTGAGTGTGCCCCCCCCCCCCCCCTTATAGCACAACTAGCTGTAAATACTAGGTTGAGTGCATCCCCTTATATCACAACTAGCTGTAAGCACTGGGTGAATGTGTCCCCCTTATACCACAACTAGCTGTAAACACTAGGGTGAGTTTCCCCCTTATACAACAACTAGCTATAAGCACATGGGTGAGTGTGCTTAGATTTGGTAGTATTTGCCTATTTCCTGTGCACAGGGTTTTAGGTAAATATAGGTGCGCTGGAGGGAGAAAGGGTAGTTAATTGAGATTCAAGGTAATAGTTGTTAGTAAATCCAATGCAGTTATGCTTTTGATGTTAATTCGAAATATATTTATCCCAAGTTGTGAGATAACAGGTTACACAACTAGCTGCAAGCACGGTGTGAGTCTGTCCCCCATATACCACAACTAGCTGTAAACACTGGGGCGAGTGTTCCCCCCCTTATGCCACAACTATCTATAAGCACAGAGGTGAGTGTATTGCTTATACCACAACTAGCTGTAAACACTGGGGTGAGTGCCCCCCCCCTTATAGCACAACTAACTGTAAACACTGGGGTAAGTTTGTCCGCTTATAGCACACCTAGCTGTAAACACTGGGTGAGTGTGTCCCCTTATACCACAACTAACTGTAAACATCGGGGTGTCTCTTTCCCGTTATCACTCTAAGATCTGGGGTGTGTGTTCAGTGTTATGCCACAACATGCTCTAAGTGATGTATTGTAACCTGTTATTCCACAACTTGCTCTAACTACTAGGGCGTGTGTAGCGTGTTATTCCACAATTTGTTTTATACACTGGAGTGTGTACCATGTTGTCCCACAACTTGCTCTTAGCACTGGAGTGTAACCTGTTATCCCACAACTTGCAAAAACCACTGGGGTGTGTGTACAATGTTATCCCACAACTAGCTGTAAGCACTGGGGTGAGTGTGTGTCCCCTTATAGCACACCTAGCTGTAAATACTGGGGTGAGTCTGTCCACTTATACCACAACTAGCTGTATGCATGGGTTGAGTGCCCCCATGCCACAACTAGCTGCAAACACTGGGTTGGGAGTATCCACTTATACCACAATTAGCTGTATACACTGTGTTGAGTATGTCCTCTTATACCAGAACTAGCTGTAAGCACTGGAGTGAGTGTGTTTCCTTTTACCACAACTCGCTCTAAGCACTGGATTATAACCTGTTATCCCACATCTTGCTCTAACCACTGGGGCGTGCGTACCGTGTTATCCCACAACTTGCTCTAACCACTGGGACCTGTGTACCATGGTATCAAGTTGTGAACAAACAAGAAAAAACACAGCGCTGTCCCACAACATAAGAAGCTCAACGTGCCAAAACTGGGATTCCCACCCAGAACTAAGCAAAATATGAAAAACAATAAAAAACACAGAGCTAAAAATAGTCTATTAAGAAGTCCAATGAATAGTAGATCAAATTAAATTCTTCCAAACTTCAAAACACCAAGTGACTTTCATCGAATATAGTGCAAATCCACCACCTATGTGACAGGAGGCTTACCAAATTTAAATCATAAGAAAGCTTTTCTTAAAACAAAGTATCCCAACGACTTGCAGCAAATCCCATCCCAGGATGGAGGATGATAATTATAGCTGGCAAAAAGCTTCAACTTCCAGTTAGGAGTAGTTTAGATCCACTCAGGCATAACAATTTTCAGATCCCAAGAGTATGAAGGGAATAAGAAAAATAGAACAAATAGTGCAACACCGCTAATAAAAGGGCCTTTTTAATAAACAATTATATGCACTCACATGATAAAAAATCTTTAAAGCATATCAAAAGATAAAAGTTGTCTGCGACTCTCACCGCCAGGCATCAAAATCCAGTCGTTGTAAACCAAGAGTAACTTCCAACTGCTGCTCACCAACGCGTTTCACCCCACATTGGGGCTTTGACCAGGTTTGCAGCTCATTTGAGAGTGTGGGTTTAAATATCCCCCTTTCCTTTCATTTCAACCCGGAAGTGGAGTAATTACTTCCGGTCCGCGATCGGCACTCTAAAGATGTGGAATATTCCTAACAACCCTTCATAGATAGCCCCAATTCACCAATACATAGAGGCAAATGCTATATTAAAAGAAATTTACCTGTGTATAGACCCGCATAGTCTCCTAAACCTTTCCGGTCTGGCCGGAAGGTGAGACATATGTCACTGCGCCTGCGCCGACTCCATCCCTCATTGCGCACGCGTCAGCCGCGTCTCTCCTAACGGGCGCTACTGCGCATGTGCCCGTCCTTCGCCACCTGAGGCACACTGCGCATGCCCGAAAACTATTGACACTGCGCACACACCAATGCGCAAGCGCCAGCCCCATAACTCCAGGCCCACATCGCGCATGGGCCGACTCCGCTGCCCAGCAGCCGGCAACGCACACGCACACACACAGTGACATACAGCTGTCACTGTATCCAAATGCTATATGCCAACGCAACCTCTCCTGTCCTGAAGGAAAGGGCTACCATTTAGAACTAAGGGCCAAGGTTCATACTAAGGATGCCAATGCTTTGGGAGATAAAAAGCTAGAAATAAAAATATAAAAATGTATAATAAAAATATCATAAAAATACGCTTAACTATAAGAAGCTAGATATCTAATTGGATGATCATAAATTCCTAATACTAATAAAACGTAGACTCGGACTAATGTAGCCTATAGGTGAGAGTCACAGCTAACAATTCACCACTTTTAAAACACATATAATACAAACACATTCATATCATTAGGAACATAGGGGATTCTTAGTCCACAGATATTCAGGACAACATAACTGACATTAAAAATCTTCAATAAAACAATTTAAATCATATTCAATATTAAGGCCCCTCGGGGTCAAGGTATTCAGATTATAAATCCATCGACTCTCCATACGTGAGAGATTCCTCTCCAGGTTATTCCCCCGCCAATGTGCTGTAGCTTTGTATACCCCCATAAAGGAAATAGTACTGGGGTCTGAGTGATGGAATTTCTTATAATGGGCCGACACACTATGTCCCTCATATCCCCTCCTGATGTTATAAATATGCTCCCTAATGCGTATCTTTAGGGTGCGAGTTGTCCTTCCTATATAGATTAGATTGCATGGACACCATATGGCATAAACTACATATCTGGTGCTGCATGATATGAAACTCTTGATTTTGATAGGGTCGGCCATCCCTGGCACATAGAACACAGACAAAGATTTGTTCAATTTGAGTCCGGTTCTGCAGCCACAGCATGACCCGCACCTAAAAAAACCAATGGGGGGGTTTTCTACCAGGGTGATAGGTTTGGGTGGGTCTACAAAACTCCGGACCAGACGGTCCTTTAAGTTCGGGGCCCTCCTATATATACACAATGGTTTGTCCGGTAACACAGGCCCAATCACCGGATCATCCTTCAGGATGTGTCAAAATGCTCCTGACCTTACGGTGTTGTAAACTATAGCCCGTCAGGAAAGCAAAATCGGTTTGCCTCGGATCCCTTTTGGGGCGATCTCTTGAATGTCCCAAAAGTACAGATCTATCCATCTCCCTCACCTGTACCCTCTGTTTTTCAATCTCAATTCTGGGATATCCTTTCTCCTCAAATCTTTTCTGCAATTGTAAAGATTGTACATCATAATCTGCAATTTTGTTGCAGTTTCTCTTGATCCTAACAAATTGACCTTTGGGTATGGCCCGGAGCCAGTTTGGATGGTGAAAGCTGGCTCTAGGGACATACCCATTTCTGTCAGTGGCTTTGAAATATGTAGAGGTAGTTAATCCACCAGCCTCCCTTCTAATCTCCAGATCCAGGAAGTGTACTGCTGAGTCACTAATATCAGCAGTAAACTCCAGATTATAATCGTTTGAGTTCACTGAAATAAAAAATTCTTCCAGTGATGCTCGTGTCCCATCCCATACTACAATGACGTCATCGATGTAACGACGCCATAACTTAAGGGACGGCCAACCTTTCCCAAAGATGAAGTTTGCTTCCCAAAGCCCCACAAACAAATTGGCCATACTTGGGGCGAATTTAGCCCCCATGGCCACGCCCTTGACTTGTAGAAAAAAATCACCCCCAAACCAAAAATAATTGTGTTCTAGAGAGAATTTCAGGCATGCCATAATAAACTCAGTCTGTTGTAGTGGGAGGTCCGATTGCTGTTCCAAAAAAAATCTAACCGCCAGCATCCCAAGCTGGTGTGGGATTACCGTGTAGAGAGAGGTGACGTCTGCTGTAGCCAACAGACACCCTTCATTAGTCTCAATCTCCTGGCAGATGGTTAAAACCTGTCCAGAGTCCCTCAGATACGCTGGCAATCTCACAACCAATGGCTGTAGGAAGCTGTCAATATATTCACCTAAACGACATGTCAATGAGTCAACCCCACTGACAATGGGGCGTCCGGGAGGTTTAGTTTGATTTTTATGAACCTTCGGGAGTTGGTAAATTGTTGGGGTCCTAGGTTTTCCAATATTCAAATAATTAAATTATTTTTCCTTTAGGATCCCCAGATCCCGTCCGCCCTTCAACAGATCTATTAGGTCACGTTGATAGTCTTTTAATGGATCTGAATCTAGCTTGACATATGTTTCAACATCCGAGAGGAGGCGTGCCAGCTCAGCTATATAATCTTGCTTATCTAAGATAACTAGGCCCCCGCCCTTGTCGGCGGGTTTCACCACAATTTCGGTATTTCTTTCTAAGTTTTTAATGGCTCTAGAGTGAGATCGAAGTTTGTGATTTTTCTTTACCTGAATCTTTCTCAAATCTTTAACCACTGCTCCCTTGAATACGTCCAACCTTGAATTACAAGAATTTAAAGGATTGAATACCGACCTATTCTTTAGCCTTGTGTGTTTGAAAGATGGAATTTCAGTGGTTGCACTTATTGGAGGCATTAACTCATTTAAAGGAGGGTCTCTAGATGCTGCTGTTAAATTATCTTTATTTATAAAGAATTTTTTTATGTTCAGCTTACGCATAAATTTTAGGAAATCAATATGTACATCAAATTTATTTAAATCCCTAGGGGGCGCCATAGTCCAGGGCTCTAAGCTCTTCATTGCTCAGTTGGAGGGAGCTTAGATTGAATATCCCCTGTCCTAGCGCCACCGGGTTCTTCTTATGTTTTGTCCCCCCTCGTTTTCCCCTTCATCCCATTCTTTTCTCTTTACTGATCCCCTGCCTTTTAGAAGGGGACTGTTTGGTTTCCACCTGTCTATCATCGCTAATGTATGTTGTGGGTGGTGAGACATGGGGCCATCTCTGTGAAAAGGGGTCAATTCAGGTTCCCTTTCCATTCGTAACATCTCTTTACCTCTTCTTAGGAAGGGATCCTCCCTAGGAGCCAAGACAGAGCGATTTTTATCCCTCCATGATGGATTACGTTTTCGCCAACTCACCCCTCTATCTTTTTGTTTATCCAAAGGGGTCCTCTGTTGGTGCCTATTGAGGGTAGGAGAACTAAAGGGATAACGTTGGCCCCTCCTTTCAAATCCATACCTTTCCCTAGATGCGGTCCTTGCGGGCCTCTGGTTATGGATCAGTATCGATTGGGATTCAGGTTCCTTTTCTTTTTCTGAGTTCACCCCTACCTCTTCCATAAATTGCCATTTGAATACTTTATTGGAAGAATAATCAACGGCATCCCTTTGAAGTTTACGTATCTTTCTATTTCGTATCTGGGTCTCATCTTTTTCTAATCTAATCTTCAGAGAATCTGATTTACTCAAGAACAACTCTGATGTACTTAAGGGATCCAAACGTTTTCTTGTCTCCTCCTTTATGCTTTCCAACCCTTTTAATTGTATCCTCTTTTTCGTCAATAATTTATCGATCAACCTTAGACCACAATCATTGAAGAAATGGAACCACTCCTGCTTTGATTCTATAGTCTCATCCCCATCTTGTATGGATAACGTCCACCGCAACTGTTGCGGGACCATTTTTTGATCTAGATATCTTTCCAATGTGGCAATATCCCACTTAAGCCTAATTTCTTTATTAAATAGCTTATACATATCTTTAAATTCATTCTCCAAGTTTAGTTCCACAGAGGCATAGGGCATATTCATGCCACTGTTACCAAAATCAATGCTTCTCTGTGAGCTAAAACTGAATATATCCATCTTATAGAATAACGGACGGCTGCAGGTATTCAGAGAATAACTGTGATAACTGTGAACAAACAAGAAAAAACACCGCGCTGTCCCACAACATAAAAAGCTCAACGTGCCAAAACTGGGATTCCCACCCAGAACTAAGCTAAATATGAAAAACAATAAAAAACACAGAGCTAAAAATAGTCTATTAAGAAGTCCAATGAATAGTAGATCAAATTAAATTCTTCCAAACTTCAAAACACCAAGTGACTTTCATCGAATATAGTGCAAATCCACCACCACCATAGAACAAATAGTGCAACACCGCTAATAAAAGGGCCTTTTTAATAAACAATTATATGCACTCACATGATAAAAAATCTTTAAAGCATATCAAAAGATAAAAGTTGTCTGCGACTCTCACCGCCAGGCATCAAAATCCAGTCGTTGTAAACCAAGAGTAACTTCCAACTGCTGCTCACCAACGCGTTTCACCCCACATTGGGGCTTTGACCAGGTTTGCAGCTCATTTGAGAGTGTGGGTTTAAATATCCCCCTTTCTTTTCATTTCAACCCGGAAGTGGAGTAATTACTTCCGGTCCGCGATCGGCACTCTAAAGATGTGGAATATTCCTAACAACCCTTCATAGATAGCCCCAATTCACCAATACATAGAGGCAAATGCTATATTAAAAGAAATTTACCTGTGTATAGACCCGCATAGTCTCCTAAACCTTTCCGGTCTGGCCGGAAGGTGAGACATATGTCACTGCGCCTGCGCCGACTCCATCCCTCATTGCGCACGCGTCAGCCGCGTCTCTCCTAACGGGCGCTACTGCGCATGTGCCCGTCCTTCGCCACCTGAGGCACACTGCGCATGCCCGAAAACTATTGACACTGCGCACACACCAATGCGCAAGCGCCAGCCCCATAACTCCGTAGTATGGGATGGGACACGAGCATCACTGGAAGAATTTTTTATTTCAGTGAACTCAAACGATTATAATCTGGAGTTTACTGCTGATATTAGTGACTCAGCAGTACACTTCCTGGATCTGGAGATTAGAAGGGAGGCTGGTGGATTAACTACCTCTACATATTTCAAAGCCACTGACAGAAATGGGTATGTCCCTAGAGCCAGCTGTCACCATCCAAACTGGCTCCGGGCCATACCCAAAGGTCAATTTGTTAGGATCAAGAGAAACTGCAACAAAATTGCAGATTATGATGTACAATCTTTACAATTGCAGAAAAGATTTGAGGAGAAAGGATATCCCAGAATTGAGATTGAAAAACAGAGGGTACAGGTGAGGGAGATGGATAGATCTGTACTTTTGGGACATTCAAGAGATCGCCCCAAAAGGGATCCGAGGCAAACCGATTTTGCTTTCCTGACGGGCTATAGTTTACAACACCGTAAGGTCAGGAGCATTTTGAATAAACATTGGCACATCCTGAAGGATGATCCGGTGATTGGGCCTGTGTTACCGGACAAACCATTGTGTATATATAGGAGGGCCCCGAACTTAAAGGACCGTCTGGTCCGGAGTTTTGTAGACCCACCCAAACCTATCACTCTGGTAGAAAACCCCCCCATTGGTTTTTTTAGGTGCGGGTCATGCTGTGGCTGCAGAACCGGACTCAAATTGAACAAATCTTTGTCTGTGTTCTATGTGCCAGGGATGGCCGACCCTATCAAAATCAAGAGTTTCATATCATGCAGCACCAGATATGTAGTTTATGCCATATGGTGTCCATGCAATCTAATCTATATAGGAAGGACAACTCGCACCCTAAAGATACGCATTAGGGAGCATATTTATAACATCAGGAGGGGATATGAGGGACATAGTGTGTCGGCCCATTATAAGAAATTCCATCACTCAGACCCCAGTACTATTTCCTTTATGGGGGTAGACAAAGCTACAGCACATTGGCGGGGGAATAACCTGGAGAGGAATCTCTCACGTATGGAGAGTCGATGGATTTATAATCTGAATACTTTGACCCCGAGGGGCCTTAATATTGAATATGATTTAAATTGTTTTATTGAAGATTTTTAATGTCAGTTATGTTGTCCTGAATATCTGTGGACTAAGAATCCCCTATGTTCCTAATGATATGAATGTGTTTGTATTATATGTGTTTTAAAAGTGGTGAATTGTTAGCTGTGACTCTCACCTATAGGCTACATTAGTCCGAGTCTACGTTTTATTAGTATTAGGAATTTATGATCATCCAATTAGATATCTAGCTTCTTATAGTTAAGCGTATTTTTATGATATTTTTATTATACATTTTTATATTTTTATTTCTAGCTTTTTATCTCCCAAAGCATTGGCATCCTTAGTATGAACCTTGGCCCTTAGTTCTAAATGGTAGCCCTTTCCTTCAGGACAGGAGAGGTTGCGTTGGCATATAGCATTTGGATACAGTGACAGCTGTATGTCACTGTGTGTGTGCGTGTGCGTTGCCGGCTGCTGGGCAGCGGAGTCGGCGCATGCGCGATGTGGGCCCGGAGTTATGGGGCTGGCGCTTGCGCATTGGTGTGTGCGCAGTGTCAATAGTTTTCGGGCATGCGCAGTGTGCCTCAGGTGGCGAAGGACGGGCACATGCGCAGTAGCGCCCGTTAGGAGAGACGCGGCTGACGCGTGCGCAATGAGGGATGGAGTCGGCGCAGGCGCAGTGACATATGTCTCACCTTCCGGCCAGACCGGAAAGGTTTAGGAGACTATGCGGGTCTATACACAGGTAAATTTCTTTTAATATAGCATTTGCCTCTATGTATTGGTGAATTGGGGCTATCTATGAAGGGTTGTTAGGAATATTCCACATCTTTAGAGTGCCGATCGCGGACCGGAAGTAATTACTCCACTTCCGGGTTGAAATGAAAGGAAAGGGGGATATTTAAACCCACACTCTCAAATGAGCTGCAAACTTGGTCAAAGCCCCAATGTGGGGTGAAACGCGTTGGTGAGCAGCAGTTGGAAGTTACTCTTGGTTTACAACGACTGGATTTTGATGCCTGGCGGTGAGAGTCGCAGACAACTTTTATCTTTTGATATGCTTTAAAGATTTTTTATCATGTGAGTGCATATAATTGTTTATTAAAAAGGCCCTTTTATTAGCGGTGTTGCACTATTTGTTCTATTTTTCTTATTCCCTTCATACTCTTGGGATCTGAAAATTGTTATGCCTGAGTGGATCTAAACTACTCCTAACTGGAAGTTGAAGCTTTTTGCCAGCTATAATTATCATCCTCCATCCTGGGATGGGATTTGCTGCAAGTCGTTGGGATACTTTGTTTTAAGAAAAGCTTTCTTATGATTTAAATTTGGTAAGCCTCCTGTCACATAGGTGGTGGATTTGCACTATATTCGATGAAAGTCACTTGGTGTTTTGAAGTTTGGAAGAATTTAATTTGATCTACTATTCATTGGACTTCTTAATAGACTATTTTTAGCTCTGTGTTTTTTATTGTTTTTCATGGTATCAAGTTGCTCTTAGCACTGGAGTGTAACCTGTTATCCCACAACATGCTCAGTACAATGGGATGTGTGCACTGTGTTACTCACAACTTGCTCTAACCACTGGGGCGTGTGTTATCCCATAACTTGCTCTAAGCACTGTGGTGTAACGTGTTATCCCAAAACTTTCTCTAAGCACTGGGGTGTAGCCTGTTATCCTAAAACTAGCTGTAAGCCCTGGGGTGAGCATGTCCCGTAGTGCTAATGCACCAAACAATGTACATTACTAAGGTAAACTGCTAGGGAAAATTGTTTTCTTTTATACTACTTGTTCAAAGCACTGGGGTTTAACTTCTCTTTAGTACCACTGGTTTAGGGCACTTGCATGTCACTACTGTTAAATAACAATTGTTCAGGGCAATTGTGTGTCACTACTGATTAATACCAATTGTTCAGGGCACACGTATGTCACTGCTGCTATCAAATAGTAATTGAGTATTCACTGGTTTAGGCCACATTGGACTCTTGTTGGTTTAATAACAAATAGTCCACTGGTTCAGACACCAAGCTAGGGAGAGCAGACGGCCTCAGAGAGGGACAGCTTAGGGAGTGACATCTGCCTGTTCTCATTGCATCTTCTAGGCATTTACTTTAGCTCATCTGTGGGCACCCACTTCATTCTGCTTACTGGGGCTTAGAAAAAGTTTCTCACTTGAGGTGGATGTTGCAGTTTAGGTAGAAGAAATGGAAGTAGCCAACAGTTCAACCGTTCACTCAGGTGCTGGCACAGCCAAGTCCTGGGGAATCCACATCCGGTTTATCTTCACGAATGTAAGGATGTCCACATTGACTGTGGATAGGTGACTTCTGTTGTCGGTGATGACACCCCCCTCTGCAGTGCTGAACACACATTCAGATAAGACATTTTCCGCAGGGCCAGCACCTCCATGGCATAGAGGGCAATCTCTTGCATGTGTCCAATTTACAGACTTGCCTGTTAGTACTCCACAATTGCCTGCTGCTGTGGCTAACACATCATTTCCAATATACAGTATGTAAAGTGGAATTCCACCTATGAGGTGGTGGGTGGGAAGGTCAACGTTGCGCTGCGGTGCAGATAGGTGAGAAGCAGCCGGGTGTGAATGCCCTAAATGGATGCTGTTCACACCAAGCAAAAGCCATTTATCCCATCCATCCCCATCCTTACCTTCTATTGTAACATAGCCTTTTGCTCGTACTAGGTACTAAGATAAGCTTTGTGTACGGCAGCAGGGTCAGAAACTTGAGCACATATATTAGTTATGTACAGAGTGATATTAGGAGGTACTGCTATTAAGGGAATTCTTCCAGTGAAGCTATCTTTTAAGTCACGTTTAGTTCTATTCCTGGGCATACTGTCCAAATGTCCACAAACACTTCTCATGATGCCCAGATCATCAGGCTCATATATACAGTGCACCACAATCCGCATGAACAAGAACACCAACAGGGCACTCAGGATCAAGAGATTCAACATCCCCAATTCAGCAGCACAGTGTGCATCTCTTGTGGCTTCCTCAGCTGTTTGGGATCTTTTCCCATCGTCATGTTCTTTGTCTTGCTTCTGGGGTCCTTGGTTGACCTTCTTCACTCTACTCGCGTGAATCCAATACTGGCAATTCTCCTCTAGTATGGCGGTTCTAGTCACTTAGATCACAGTGGTTGGAACACCAAAAGGATAGCCTTGCTTCTTACTGCATTTCAGCTGCTGGACCACGACAGTGTCATCTACTTTGAATGGATGGGTGGGGTCCTGTGAAGAAAAAGGAGAGGTGTGAGCCGCATTTCTTTCAACATTATCCAAAGTTTTAATCAGTTTCCTAACATATTCATCCTCTTTCTAACATAAGGGGTACCCTAGCCCATGGAGTAGGAAATGGTCTTCCCATCAGAACTTCAAATGTTGAATACCCACTGACCTTAGAAGGGGTCATTCTAATTTCTCCCAAAACTGCCGGGAGGACCCTTTTCCAGTTAGCATAAGTTCCCCCTGTGGGGCTTTCTGATGTTATCTTTTATGGTCCTATTCATCCTTTCAACTATTCCTGAGCTCTGAGGGTGGTAGGGGATGTGAAACTTCCAGCCTATCTTGAGGGTTTTCACTAGCTCCTGACATACCTTTGCAGTGAATGATGGGCCATTGTCTGAATTTATCTGCAATGGGCATCCTCATCCTGTGTAAGAATTCTTACCACTGTCCTGGTATCTTCCCTCGTTGTCAACCCATTTATAATACATGTAACCCTGTCTGATACTTGTTTGCTTACTGTCAGGGCATATCGGGGGCTGAGGTTGTTAAGGAATGTCTGGATTAATGTGGTGTGGTGAGTCCTGCTTCTTGTGTCTTCCAGAAGTCTAGTACTGTCTCTGGATTTCTGATTACATGCCACAGCATTAGGCAGGGACGGGTGATTAGTAAAGGCTCTCTGTCTCTAACACTCTCCCACATAGTGTCCCTGTCAGCTTGTGTGTTTAACCCATATGCTCCCTCTGCTGTAGCTGGAGGCTGTTAATAGGCTCCATTACAAAGATGTCGCCTACATTCATGAAGGGGTAGGTACTGCATACATAATTGTGCTCCCCGAACCCTTTGCTGCATTCAGGATGGGGAAGGTTTCTGAGTAGCTAGGTCTGGCTTAACCTTTTTCTCACAGGCATGTAAACCCAGGGCTACTTTATCCCTTGGGTTGGGAACTCTTTTCTTTTGTTTCTTATCTGCCTTCTCGTACCATTATTGGGCATACGTTAGACAGCTTTCCCCTCCCTTTCTCTTGTAATCCTTATCCTAATTTAGGTCTCATTGATAATATGGGAAAGCCTTATGGTCCCTAAATAAAGTCCCCATTATAATACAGTGGTCGGTGCTTGTCGTACCTTACAGACACCAGGCAATTCCGCACTTACAAATTACCTTATACTTCTATGCGACAGAAAGATAAGCAAAAGAGTTTGGGGTTGGTGGGGCACACTCAATCAGACTAACCTATACTTCACAATTACAGTACTGTATTCTTATATCCTATTTCGACTACCCTGAGTCTGTCTCACTCGTGGCAAATGAACTGTGTCTTTTCATCCACGCACTGCTTGAAAAAATGCCTCACTGGGGAGATCCTTTGAGCCAGATTTTTAAGTGCTCAGTGTCATGGCATGGCATGGAGGGCAGTAGTAGCAAAGGGCTGACCACTCATGGTTGGCACCTTTCCCGCTGGCTGCCTAGGGCTGCTTGGTCACCAACTCTTCCACTGAAATCTGATTGCCTACAGTCCACGTTGGGTCTAGGACTTAATCATCCCCCCCCTCGGTTGTCTTCCACCCACTCCTTCCCGCTACCCTCCTTCTCAGCATCCACGTAGCTGAAAGCCACAGCACATCCCAGCCTGGGTATGTTATCATAGAGCATTAGTGACTCCATGACCTGTGGCTGGGACGACCTTGCTGATTGTAAGGAAGGTGAGGTGGAAGACTCTGCATATAATCTGTGACCACCTCAACGTGTTCTAGGGCTCGCTATTCTGGCAGAGGTATTGGGGCCTACAAGAATATGCTTTAATTCCTGGTGCCTTCTTGCACCAGATATTTATTTATTGATGTTGATATTTGTTCATTTATGTACATACTGATTGATGGTTTTTATTTATTGGTGTATTTTTTAATTTCTTAGTTTTCTGTGAGTATTTAGAGTAATTTTCCTAGCCCATTTTCTACAGGGCAATCACCCAGGTGTTCCTCTCGATTTCCAGCCCTGTAGCCCTTGCTGGCCCAATTTTACTGCCATTTTTGAGATCCAAAGTTTTGGTCCCCATTGACTTGACTTGACCCAATAGGTTTTGGGTTTGGATTCAGGGCCCCGGACCTGAACTTTGGCGGGCGAACTCATGAGGAGTAGATGGATAATTAATTAATTTAATTTGTACATAGACTGTTTATATTCCTTTTTTTTCTTTAGTTTATTTACCCTTGAAGGGAGGTGAGTGATGCCAGCTGTGAATGTGCGGGTGGGCTTGGGGGAAAGGTGAGTTTACTGGGCACCCTGGAGGGATTTCAACAGCTTGGCATCCCAGCTTGGAGTGCCCCAGGGAGAGGAAGTAAGCCTGTGGGTTTTGGTCACTTTAATAAAACTCACTAACGTGACAAGATCTTGAAGCACCTAAGCCTTATGTGGGGGTATCCAGTGTCTGGCTTCAGTGTTTCTAGTTTTTTATCCTTTTACCTCTCAATTCTCTGCCCTCCCCCCCCCCACTAACTGATTCTCAGACCCATTTCATAGCTTCTTTTTTGGCTAAAAGTTTAATATTTACTCTATGGGCCCTGGTCTTTGGGTTGTTACTATACTATCATCACTACCTTGGTACCTCGTCTAGTGTAAGCTGTAGATTGGAATATCCTAAAATTCTTTCACTGGGACTCCTGGCCTGGTTCAAGAGCCACTCTGTCCCTTGGTCCCTCAGTGTGAGCAAGCATGGCAAGCCACAGTGATCCAGAAGCTGTCTCTGATCACAGCAGATTATGCTCAAGATTCAAAAGCTGGCACATTACATGTCATTCCCATTTTAGCCATAATTGAGAAATAAAAGCAGAGAAAGGGGCTTTACTTAGAATACATCAGGTATTTTACATATAGGTCCTTATTTATAAAGCACCTCTGCCAGACAGTGTGACATGGGTGCAAATTAAAGTAGTGAAAAATATAATTTATATTTTTTGTCCACGCTTGTGCATGTTGCTGCATTGCAAGAAACACGTTTATTAAAACATTAGCAGTGCAGCAACATGCTAAAAAATGTAAAAAATGATATTTTGCACTACTACTACTTGCACTGAAATGGCATTGTCTGGCAGAATTGCTTGATAAATCAGGCCCATAATCTGAAATTTTGAGCTACTTTAAAATGGCTTATCTTACATTGTTCCCCTGGAGGATAAGGTAGAAGGAAGTTAGTGTGTGTCTGGACAGGGACATTAATATTAAACGTAGGCATCCCTATATAGAACACCTAGTTTCCAGTTGTAAAGGCTCGCTGTTTCTGGCTTTACTATACCAGGTGATGACGGAGAAGCATTGCAAATTGGATATTGTTGCATTATAGAATGCTTCTAGCAGATTCCTAGGTAGGTCAATTTTTCTGAGTTGTCTTAGAAGGTAAAACCTGTGATGCATTTTCTTTAGGATGATAAAGAACTTTGTTTTCCTGATGCTCCTAATCTTTGCCTCCCAGGCTATCTTCTATAACTTTAGGACAAGTTAACTCCTGGTGTACCACATGTCCAATCTCCTCTATATACTGATGATAATCATGTTGATAATCATGCTGATGAGTGTGGAGTCATAAGCAAATTTCAGAACTTTGATGATGGCTACTGTGGATGTGCAGTTGTTAGGAAACAGGGAGAATAGTTGAGGAGAGAGGAAACACCCATGGGGGCTACCAGTATTGGTGGTTCTGTTGTTTGAGAGTAACGAGTCAGATGGTAAGATGGATGTCTCTAAGGAGTTGTTACAGGTCTGGCCTGATGGTGTTCACACAGAGCGGTAGCCCACAAAGAGAAGTCTGGTTTAAAAGTCCAGTAGGCCCAGATGTTCCAACCTGAACTATAGGGCCATGGTCACAATATCCTCTGAGGATTGGTTTACTATGTATGAGAACTGAATCCAATTTGCAGGCAATGTGCCTTTTCAGACATCGGGACAACAATCTTTTGAATTACTTTTTGATGAGATATCTTTCATTGTAATTATTGTGCAGGAATTCATGCACAGTGGAACCGACCCTCTCTCTAATGAGTGCTTAAAGATTTTTGTAGATACTGGGGAAAGTTGGATGCCACTGCCTTTTAGGCTTTCAGGACTCATGTGCCTTCATGTGTTTAGTACCCTGAAGAAATGAGACTTCCCACAGATGAGGCATTGCTAAACATTAGACTGTCTGTAGGGGCATAGCACTTCCTGGTAAATTAACGTTTGCATAACTCCTGGTATACTCTGGTTGATAGCTATCCACATAAAACCTGCAATAGAACTTTTTGTAATCCCACAGCCACCTCTCCATCCCCATGTCTAAGCCAGATATGAGCATTAAAATAATAAAACAACGCACCTGATCACTGAAAGCCTGATGCTGGCAGGAGTGGGGCTCTGCATGGCAGCTACAGACTTGAGTGACGGCCCAGTCGCCTCAATCTCCCAAAAGTGTTCCAGCTTCATAAAAATTAAGACCACATCTCCCTTTAATACATAATGATGTAGTCGAGATAGATCTGGGGCAATGGTTCAGCCTTTTACGTATTTCTGGGAATTCCACTTTTACACCAGGTCTGAACCCTTTAGTGTTTCAGTGTGGCAGAATCAAGGCGTAACCACTGCAGGGGACATGCAGGACCACAGGGCAGAAGGTCTGTTTAACATGTAGCAATGAACTGTTCTTTTATTTCTTCCCCAGAGATGTAATGACATTGGCAGCAGAAAGCACATAGGATGGACTTACCCAAAGGTGGAATGGTTTTGAAAGAAGATAAAAATGTAATCTCTATCGACAGCACCATAGCCGTTTCTAGGTCTGGTGTGTAATGCCATCAACCTGGGCAGCATAAAGGTCTGGGGCTTTTGTCTCTCAGCGCATTGTACTGGATACTGCATGTTTCTCCTGCCACGTCCTGGGAGTGTGTGTGTGTGTGTGTGTGTGTGTGTGTGTGTGTGTGTGTGTGTGTGCGTGTGTGTGTGTGCGTGTTTGTGTGTGTGGTGAAAGGAGGTGCGTCACTAAAAGGAGTGGCAGGAAGCCATCGTCATATTCACCATGGCTCTTACATCCTGCTTCCCATCTTCCATGGTCCACACTAGTAAGCTGTCATGTGACAACTACATCACCTTCCTGAGTTGCAGATAGGAGAGAAAACTGCCATTGACTTTCATTGTCATCTGAGTGTAAATTTTTACCTGGCTCTGAACCAGTCTCAAGGTAGACAATGAAAGTCAACGGCAGTTCTCTCTCCTAAAAAAAGGAGGGAGAATTCTCATCTGGCTCTGAATTGATGTCTATATTCACCGGATGTTAATCCTCTGAACTTTGTCTCCGTAAGGCTTGTAGCAAAAGACAAAAGATTGAGAAAAAACACAATCACTATGCAATTTGGAATATATGTTTAAATAGATGTTATTTAACCCCCTATAGATTTTCCTGTTTCCCTAAGCATATATGTTGGGATATTATAATTCCCAGTATCCTACCCCCCCACCATCACCACCTTTTTTTTTGTTTTTGCTCATTTTTTTGTCATGATGACTGGCTGGATTGAATGATTAAGTACAGTTATTAAATGGCTGATTGAGGTTGAAATTGTTCAGTTTTTTAGAGAAATAATTGATACTAATAGAGACGGATACATAGAGATACAATTATATCTGGTGGTGACTTAATGCGAGCACAGTCCTGGTTTTCCAAGGTTAATATAATGAAAAATATATATTATATTATATTAAGAATAGAATGAAGGCTTTATGTATAATATGTTTATTGCTCTTGTTGCACTTGTCTACAAAGCTATGCATTGACTTAAAGGAGCAGTATCGCGAATTTTTCTTGGTGACTTATATTGGTACTTTGAATGTAGGTAAGTGTTGGAGTAAGAATTACAAATTTAGAAAAAAATGATGTGTGTGTTGAGCAGCTGGAGACTAATAGCTCATGTTTATGTCTTCTGAGTGTCGGGACCCGACACTCTGGCCTGTTCCACGCTGAGGAGAGGGGTGAAACAATGTATCAAAGTACCAGCTGTTCAGTGCTGCCAGCCGTCCAGCATAAGATAACAACATTGCAACATTGCCTGGCCAGAACATATATATCTAAAACAGAGAGAAAAGCTCTAGAAGTCATTTAGCTGATTTTGACAGTTTTCCCTTCATGTTGGCTCTGCTGCAGAATCTTTCAGTTTACCATTTTCTCTTTCATATTCTTATTTTTCATTTTTCCATATGATCTTTCTTTCTTTCAGCTCTGGAGTTTTGTTTTGTGCCCCTAGGGGCATACCGACTTGGGATGCCCTGATATGTGAAATCCCCAAGTTCGCCTGTGAAAACGTACCTTTCCCTGTCCCACAGCACATGTGCGGGCTCTCATCCAGTCAGCTCTGTTTGCACGCAGATGGGGAGCCTAAGCAGTAACCTTCCTGGCCGCCCGGCCTGTTTAAATGACTATCTGTGTGAGCGCGCCAGAAAAATGGGTGGATCTGTGGTTATCCAGGGGTCGTTTCACACAGTGGGCATCCTGATTTAGGATGCCCAAGGGGGAAGGTCAATGGCCGGGTCTTATAGACTTCAGGGTCGGCCACTCAGGGTTTTGTTCCACTTTAATACCTTTAGATTTTCCTGCACAGTTATTCAAAGAAGAATTTCAGTCATTTTCAGTCAGTTTAGTTTATTTTGTATAGATTTTACACATTTGAGTCACCTGGTCTCCTCACACACACACAGCCGTTACCACTGATTACAGTGTCAGCCTCTGAGGTAAAGTGTTGCTAGGAGACCAGTGGGCTAAATGAAGCAGCTCACTAAATACAACTCAGCAGATCCCCCTATTCAGCAAATGGACTGAGCCATTGTAATTATACAATTTAAAAGAAAGGAATATATGTTTTCCTATTTCTATCGCCAGATTATTTATACACATGTTAGAAGCTATTGTGTGGCTATTTAATTATTTATCTTTTTTAATGCAAATTTCGTGATACTGCTCCTTTAATGAATAGAGATGAACAAACCAGTTAGAATTTGAGGGAAAGTTCCATTAGTCACAAACCCAATTAATTTTGGGGTTTGTGCCAAACAAACTTTTTTTCTAAAATCCTGACTTGTTTTACTAGATAAGGTGGGGGAGCTATGCCATCTTTTTTATTTTTAAGGGTTTAACCCTTAAAAAATGTAAAAAAAGCATGGAGATCCCCCTTTTGGAGAGGGGGACCCTGTGTAGTTTTTTTATTTTAAAAAGGTTAACCATAAAAAATTAGCAGCCCAAGGCTACCAGCATGTATAGCTCACAGGCTCTTTTGACCCCCCTGGGCTTTGGGGAGGCATGTAATGGGGCCAGAGTTAATGGCAGGTCACTTGCCGAAGTGACTTGCCAGACCCTCATACCTTGTGAACTGGTGTAAGAGTTAAACCTAAAAAACACACTCACACAAGAGGAAAAAAAATTGTATTATTTTTATTTTTCCTCCATACTTACCTTTAAACCCCCGCTGGTCTCGGCAGAAGTCCAAAGGGTGTCCCACACCGCCCGCCGCTTGCTTTTAATGAGAACTAGAGAGATCAGCAGATTCCAGGCACGTGTCCTGTGTCAGCCAGTCTCTCTGGCTCTCAGTGACTGATTGCTTCCTGCTGCCAGGAGGGGCAATTTATACTGTGCTGCTGTCTCAGCATATTCCCAGTACAATACCCCTCCCTGTGGCTCGAAGCAAGATACTGTAATGGGACGGTGTTGGGGGATGTGGACATTACTCGGCACTGAAATGGGGAGGGGGTAAGCTTATTCTTTCAAGCAAGTTCATTAAAAGTACAGTAAGGGCGAAACCTAATTTCTTGAGAAAATTCAGCAAACCGTCCAAACCAGACTTTTAAGAAGTTTGCTCATCTCTATTAATGAATATGTTGTATTGTCAAAACAAAAAATGGAATTGAAAAAGGGCCCCCTTTCAAAAAACAAAATAGATATTACTATGCCCTTAAGACATGTACCCAGGTAGTAAATTAGTAAAAATAAAAAATAAACACACATAAAATATTGTAACAATGCTACATCTTAAAGGTGAGCTGCATCCCCCCTGGCCTCATTTAAACACGGGGAGGCCGATTCATTAATAGCGCCAGGTAGCGACAGATGAGCGACTGTAGCGTGATTTTTACAGCGCCAGCCAGTATTCGCTGTGCTTGGCCGGCATTAGCTTGATGACAGCGACTCAGTCGGTGTGCGGTAATGCTGAATACGGGCTGGGGGGTTGCTGTTTCACAGGTCCAGCGTTGTATGTGAGCGTCTGACAACGAATGGCCAGAGCGAACGGCTAGCTTCATATTCATCAACAAATCACGCTCCGAATGTGCTGTCGCTGTCCATTCCTTGTTTAAACCCCAGAGCGCTGGCGGCGATGTGTATTAACTAGTTTTTAACCCCTAAACAACCATATTTTTTGAATGTAACATTATACATGTTTTTATAATCATTTTGTAATATGAATACATTAATCTCAGACCTGTTAGATCAATTCTGCACATATTTTTTTTTATTTTTTTTTTAACTTAAAAATAAATCCTAACATTGCAGAAGTGGTCTCCGATTTTTTGACATTAAAAAAAAAAAAAAAAAAATTATTACCAATTAATTATGGCCCTTATTCATCAAGCGATAGCGCCAGGTAGTGTCTGACGAGCGCCAGGTAGCGGCAGCTAACGGCGACTACCGACTCAAGTACGCCCGGCGGCGGTCACAATGATGCATTTATCAAGCAAAATGAGGCTAGCGCCGGCGAGAGCGACGGCTAGCGCGGCATTCATCATGAAGCCGCCTGGACCGAACAGCGCCGCTGCAAATTCCTTCACAGTTTTTTTATTTTTTTAATGTCAAAAAATCGGAGACCACTTCTGCAATGTTAGGATTTATTTTTAAGTTAAAAAAAAAATTAAAAAAAATATGTGCAGAATTGATCTAACAGGTCTGAGATTAATGTATTCATATTACAAAATGATTATAAAAACATGTATAATGTTACATTAAAAAAATATGGTTGTTTAGGGGTTAAAAACTAGTTAATACACATCGCCGCCAGCGCTCTGGGGTTTAAACAAGGAATGGACAGCGACAGCACATTCGGAGCGTGATTTGTTGATGAATATGAAGCTAGCCGTTCGCTCTGGCCATTCGTTGTCAGGCGCTCACATACAACGCTGGACCTGTGAAACAGCGACCCCCCAGCCCGTATTCAGCATTACCGCACACCGACTGAGTCGCTGTCATCAAGCTAATGCCGGCCAAGCACAGCGAATACTGGCTGGCGCTGTAAAAATCACGCTACAGTCGCTCATCTGTCGCTACCTGGCGCTATTAATGAATCGGCCTCTATGATTAATTATAGATTGCTCCATTGAAATGCATTGGACATCGCCAGGGAGCGACAGCTCATACCTGGCGCTGTGAGGGAATTTGCAGCGGCGCTGTTCGGTCCAG
Source organism: Gastrophryne carolinensis (assembly GCA_027917425.1). Taxonomy (NCBI): domain Eukaryota; kingdom Metazoa; phylum Chordata; class Amphibia; order Anura; family Microhylidae; genus Gastrophryne; species Gastrophryne carolinensis. The sequence goes on along the minus strand of CM051235.1, from coordinate 526,595,782 downwards.
GCGGCTTCATGATGAATGCCACGCTAGCCGTCGCTCTCGCCGGCGCTAGCCTCATTTTGCTTGATAAATGCGTCATTGTGACCGCCGCCGGGCGTACTTGAGTCGGTAGTCGCCGTTAGCTGCCGCTACCTGGCGCTCGTCAGACACTACCTGGCGCTATCGCTTGATGAATAAGGGCCACAAAGCCATGTGCAGGTACAGGAAGTGGCACCTGAAATGACATGGCTGCCTGTGAGAATTGTACTTGGTACAAAAGTTCCTTCCTCTGCTAGTTACATTCTTTCCAACTTCCTGTGTTATTTTTCCTTGGACCAGGACCCTCCAACGAGTAGCACCTGAAATGGAACAGCTGAGTGGGAGACACCTGGAGCAAGGAGTTCATCTCTTCTACATTCAAACTCTCTAAGCTAATCTCACACTACTATCAACTTCTTGGACTATGAATCCCACCATGTCATGCCTGGAATTGAAATGGCTGCCTGGGAATCCCTCTTCTATCTCTATCCTCCCCCTGGATTCTCCCATCCAGGAATAAAGTACACATCTGCTGGAATTGTTAAGTGTTGGCCCCCCTACCCACTGTTGTCGCCTACCTTCCAGAGGAAATCCTTAAATGTAATGTATGTATATGGCAAAACAAATCTGATTCTGAAAGAGGGGAGGGAGCAGACAGTTATGGGAGCATGAGAAGTGAGACAGTTGCTGCAGGACACCCAGGCAGTCTCAGGGTTAGCACACATCAAGCTAGCTAATGCCCATAAAGATCTTTAGCAAAATGAGTACAATGTCTTCTGCAGGTATAATTTTAAGCCTTAGCACCCGTAATAGTAATAGTACATTTGAAATCCTCAAGGTAGACATGGACCCCTTTAGTGACAGGGTGGCTCTAGACATTTGAGCACTTTCCTTCCATCTAACATTGGCCACACATATTATTTATTTTGTAAGAATACTGGGCATTCTCCAACTACAAATCTTAGGGTTACACAGGGCAATGATGGTCAGAACCACCACTGGGAGAAAAATCTCTGCCCACTTTTTGTACCCTCATTGTTAAAAGAAGACTTTTTAGAACATGTTTGCCTGTTCATTTTTTAACAAACAAGTGGACTACTTACCTACAAGCAAACCAAGTTTTAACTCTTTAACATATAGCTTACATTATCTAGCTAGCAGCAAAAGATTTTTTAATAATGCTGATCAATCAATATATTTCAACCTAAGCTATCTCTCTGTGTAGTTACATTTTTGTCTTGTATACTTCCAATTTGCTGCACCATGCCTGCCTCATAGATTGTTTCTTGGCTTCTGTAGAAGGATTCTGGAAGAGTCCTGGTGATCTAAAAGAAGATGTGTACTTCACTCCAGTTCTGGGATAATTTTTTACCTTACTTGATTTCACTTCCTGGTGGGCTTCATTGTACACTTCATTTGGTTTAGCGTTGTCATTAGATAGGTAATATACATATTACTTTTCTCTCTTCTTGTTTTCACTAATTGACGATTTTTGTTATTGCAGGTATATGCACGTGGGTTGAAAATATCATTCAAAGAGTCCCACTAGATGAACGCTAGTAATGGAACACGCCCTTGGGAGTGGGAATGCAAACATGTGCTTCTCACAATAGTGCCTAACAATTTACAGATTGTTCACCCAATATAAAGGAAGATGATGAAATACTGGCTTTACTGATGCTTTACTGTTATCAAGGACCTCTGATTCCTAGCCCGTCAGACAGTTTGGATTTTACTCTCTCCTCCTCCTCACCAGAAATTGGTTATCCTCTGCTAAGGACAAAATCACTTTCAGGCATGTAATTAAACCCCCAAACTCTAAACAGAAAACAATGGACCAATATTTTATTTTTTAAATAAAAGAATAAAATATACAGCAGAGCACATCCCCAACATGTCCATACAGGGCATCTATCTCTAAATATACAGCTGTTAAATAATTAACATTAGATATTGGGTTGGTTACATATGTGGTTGTTGTTCCCTACACAGAGGGGGGCATCCCGATTGCTGATGCCCCCATGCTGTAGCGGTCACTAAAGCACAAAATGTTACCTTTTTAGGTGCTCCACCGGTAAAATCGAGCCCCGCAATTAGTCATCGCTGTAACATCTTTGCCAAAACCAGGATACCCAGGAGAGACCTGCAGACCACGTGACCACAGCGGCCAGTCATGGGGCTCAGTTTTGTGGTGGAAGTGATATTTTGTGCTTTATTAGGCATTACTGTGTGTGTGTGGGGGGGGGGGGGGATCTGTTAGAAAGTTATTATTATTCATATTTTTATTCATTATATCTTACCATGTGTTTTCACAGGCTACTATTCGCACACAGCAAAAGTGGCTGCTTTCATAGGAATGTAAGTGCGTGTTGGGATTGAGTTCTCTTGTATATTTGTGTATATTGCTTGTTATTTAACGCTGAGTTCAGGAAGTGGGCTGCTTGTTGGTTTTAGAGGTGATTTATGGATACTTCATTTTAACATAATACATTTCATTGATTTAATTTACTTATGGTCTAGCATTGTATTTCCATAAACAGGGATGTGTGGTTTGATGAAACACCTAAATTGTTGAAATTATGTTATGAAGTAATTTGAAGTAATTTGATCTGTAAATAATTTTGGATTACCAATATCCTGCATGAGCAAATGTGGGGAATCTTTGCAAGCATATCACTAATGATAACTATTCAGGTTAAAAAAATCTGAAGCCAAATAGATTTAGGTGGCACATGTATGAGCCTGAACATGTTGTTGCATGATTCAGGAGTTCTGCACCCTGTCTTTTTTAGGTAAACTAAGTGACCGTGTAAAAAATCCCCAGGCAACAAGGTTCCGCACTGACAACTGTAATGGAGGAGACATCACCTGTAAAAGAAAGCTGCAGCACGGTTACTCAGCAAAGACAACAGCCCACAGCTGAGAAACAAAAACAAAAAACAAGGAATATTTTACCAGAGAAGAAATCTTCTGACTCAGAAACTTGAATGTCAGCAGTTTCAAGGGCTTCATCTAGTGACAGAGATTCAGCTGGTTTTTCACTCAGTCACAGGAGGTGACTCTTCCCACTCCATTAAAACAGATAATTAGAAAGAAAGATAAAGCTTAAAATGGCTGTTGATTTAAAAAAATATTTTGAGACTAAAGGGCAAAGAATTGATACTATAGAAAGAAAGGTGGAGGAACCTTGAATCAGCATGAGCATGATTATGGGATCAATGTTGCATCAGATGGACCAAACTCAATCTAAAATTAATAACCAAGAAAATCGGTCTAGAACAGGGGTTCCCAACAGTTGGTACTAGTGCCTCTGGTGGTACTCGAGAGTCTCTCAGGTGGTACTTGACAAAGCTGGAGACTTACCTATACCCAAACCTGATCACACAAGATATTATTTTCATCAGCGTGGAAGTGGTACTTAATGAAAAAAAGTTAGGAACCCCTGGTCTAGAAGATATAATTTTACGGTGTGAGGCCTTTTACCTTATGCTGATGAAGGTCAGCTACTCCTTGATAGGGTGCATAGGGCAATCACATCACCTAAACAAGATAAAGCACTGAGAGATATAATAGTAAATTACTATCAAATTAAGGAATAGTCAGGTTGTCCAGCCCTTGAGACCTTCGTGCGTGTTATCACTTTAATTAGACAGAGAGGCATCTGCTGTGAGCCACTCTATCAAAAAGCAGGGCACACGCCCGTATGTCTGCAGGGGAGTGAGGGAGGCAGGCTGCTCCAGACAGTCAGGGAACACCGGGCCAGCCGCGAGCTCATCGCGGGTCCCCCGGGACAGGTGAGTTCCCCACATTACCCTCCCCTTGAGGAGGGGCCCCAGGACCCTCCACCCTGGGTTTAAGGGGATTAACTTTTTCCGCATGAACATCTCTGGCAGGAACCCAACTCCTCTCTTCCAGTCTACCAGATATTGAAGGGAATTCTGGAAAAAGCTGATGGTGAAAAAAACATTCAGAAACAAAATGTCTTCAGGAAATGCAGTGTTTATTCGGTCAACTGGGGGCTTGCTACTTCAACCGTCAAAAAAACAGAATTGCCTGCTCTTTTGCTTGCTTAAATACAGGTTTAGACAAGGGAGCCTAAATGACCATTCTGATTGAATGCCTGGACACATAGCATACTGCTATTGGATTTTTCAAATATATATACAGACATATATGGAAGGTATAGCTCAGACGTGAAGAACATCTGTTTCTCATTAAGCAAACATACCATTCTTGGTAATGGTTTAAACCTATGAGGAGGGAGGGGTGAAAATCCCCCTAAACACTGACAATGTGTGAGATGGCATACAGACTTATACGCAGGCTTATAAAATTAATACTAATTATAATATTCATTTTCCACCTCAAAGCGAGAATCTAAAAATCAGGCGATCTCGAATTCTTGCTGACCATCAACTGTAATGGCAGGAGGAGATGTATCGGCCTCCACTCCTTTTGCGGACTTAAGAAAGGAGACATGAAAGGAGTTGCACATTTTTAAAGAAGATGGGAGTTTGAGTCTGTATGTAACCTGATTTATCTTTTGTAGGATGGGAAAACGGTTGGCATAAAGTTAGATTTTTGGTGGCGAGCCAGACTAATTCTCCAATTTTATTGTCTGGATTACTAGGCCAGTGACGATCTGCAAAAGTTTTCTGCTGATTAGTAGCCCAGGTCAGATTTTGTTGAATGTTGCCCCACAAATTAGGCCATTGGGACAACCATTCTTCAAGGGAGGCCACCTTAGAGGGCGAGTCTGATAATGAAGTAAACTTAAGATCCCTCCCGAATACACAGCAGAATGGGGACACCCAGTCGACGTATGAATAGCATTGTTAAAGGCAAATTCAGCAAACGGGAGATATTGCAACCATTCAGATTGGATATTAGAAACAAAACAGCTAAGGTATTGTTCTAAAGATGTATTGGTTCTCTTTATCTGCCCATTGGGCTGAGAATGAAAAGCTGAGGACAAAAAGACAGAGAAATCCAATTGAGCACAGAACGCTCTTCAGAATTGTGATACAAATTGTATCGGAATACATGGACTAAAAATTGTTGTACTAGTTGTTGGGCTCTGGGCAACTTCTTTGATGGAACAAAATGGGCCATCTTGCTAAACCAATCCACCACAACCCAAATGACTGTAAACCCCTGAGATTGTGGAATTGGTGTTAAAATCCATAGCAAGATGTGCCCAAGGCCTTGAGGGAATGGATAGGGGAACCAATGATCTTACAGGGACACACCTAGGAGTCTTACTGCAGGCACAGATTTTACAGGCTTGCATGAAAGACCACGTATCTTCCCTCAAGGAAGGCCAGCAGACATGGCGAGATAAAAGTTCTATTGTTCTCTTAACCTCCAGATGGCCCACCGTCTTGGAGTCGTGAAATTGCTGCAAAACCACTAGACGGTGAGATAACGGTACAAACTGGACATGATCAGGTTTACCTGGAGGAGAATCTGCTTGAAACTGGCTCAATTCAGAGAGATCAGGTTGAATAACGACTACCACCTTGTGCTGTGGAAGTATAGGCAAATTACTCTCTTCAAGAGGATTTGGAGTTGAAAAACTCAGTGATAGAGCATTGGCCTTAACGTTTTTTGTTCCTGGTTTATAAGTGATGGTAAAATTAAACCAAGAAAAAAAGAGACCATCAGGCCTGAAGGGGAGTTAACCTTTTAGCAGACTCTATGTATTCTAAATTTTTATGGTCCTTATAGACCGTGACTGGAAACTGGGCCCCCTCCAACCAATGTCTCCATTCCTGGAAGGTAAACTTAACTGCTAAGAGTTCCCGGTTACCAACAGGGTGAACCAATACTGGGGCTGAGCTAAAGGCCACCTTGAGATTCTCAAAGGCTTGGATGGATAGATCTTGCCAGGTAGGGGGAAATGCCCCCTTTTTAGTGAGATCCATGTGAGGAACTACCATAGAAGAAAAGTTTTTGATGAACCGTCTATAAAAGTTGGCAAACCCCAAAAACTTCTGTAACCCCTTTAGGTCTTTGCGCTGTTCCCAAATGAGAGCTGCGGTTACCTTGACTTGATCCATAGTTAGTCCTGTACTAGAGATTATATACCCTAAAAATGGGACTTTAGAAACTTCAAAAGCACATTTTTTGAACTTGGAGTAAAGACAATTCTTTCTTAATTTCTGCAATACCAAATGAACATGTTCTCGGGGTTCAGCTAAGGGTTGGAAAAAAGATCAAGATATCATCTAGATAAATCACCACTAAATGACCCAAGAGTTCTCTAAACACTTAATTTAAAAAATCTTGGAAAACTGCTCGAGCATTGCAGAGACCGAATGGCATTACGAGATATTCATAATGCCAGTCTTGGGTGTTAAAGGCAGTTTTGCATCCATCGCCCTGTCGGATTTTAATCAAATTATAAGCCCCCGTCAGGTCAGGTCTTGTGAAAACCTGGGCCCCAACAGTACATCAGCGGCTTTCTCGGACAAAACATCCGCAAAATCTGCATAGGGAGAAGGGATTTTTTCCGAAGTCAAACGAGTAGCATGTGAGGGTAGAGAGTCCCAGGAATATGAGAATCATGGAAACAGCATGCTGACACCAAAAACATGGCAAAAAGTTGAGTTTTTCTATAAGGGTCGGCCAATAATCTTACTCTTGACAGATGCCAACAAGTAATTTGATAGAGTGCACTGGGTGTTCAATGAGAATATATTACCCCTGTATTCATGGCTGGTGTCATAATTAATGGCGTTGAACACTCCATTGAGGCATATGCAGAAGATTTATTATCTTTTTTTTTTTTAACCCAGTTATCGCCTCCCCTCCTTGATGAACAATTTCAACACTTTCCCACTTTAAAAAAAATGTTTAACAAATCAGAGGTTTTCAAATGGGCGAAAACTATCCTAATTTACCTAGATACAAAGTTTGCTCAAAATATTGGTGTCTCAACTTCGCCCATTGCTTACTCTACTGCAAAAAGATTTTAGGGTATGGGAGTTGCCTACTTACACCTGTTTAGGAGGATCACTCTAATCAAAATGATTGTACTCCCTAGAATCTTACCCTACCCGCCTGGATCCCTCTATTCTTCTTTAATAAAATGAATTCTCTCTTACACAAAGAAGGCCCAGCAGGACCACATTAGAACTGCTGTTTAAGGCAAGGGAGCAGTGAGGAATGGCTGCCCCCAACATGAAGACATACTGGCAGGTGACCCATCTCCAATGTTTGATTGATGGGCATTGCAGTGCATCCGATAGGAAGGGAGTCTATATGAAAACTTCTATGGGTCTACCCGATGAGGGACTTGGAGGAAGGAGAAAACTATTATACATAGGTAGCACCACCCTTTGGTGGTTACAACTTACAGCCCTTGGAAGAAGGTTGATATCTCCTTCCTGGCCCTCCCCTTATCCCCCTGATCAACAATGCAGACCTTCTTGGTTATTGTAATATCAGATCCCTGGGGTCTTGGAGCCGATTAACCTCCCTCAAAGGTAGAGCTCTACTAGAGGATGGGGAGTGGTGTTCCATGACGAGGCTCAGAGAATGGAGCCAGATTGAAGATTTTAGATCCATGGAATGACCTCATTAGTTGTCTAACCCAGATTTCTATCCAGATAATTCAAGAGTACCCATCTTATATATTTTTCAAGAAATGGTTGAGGAGGATTTGAGGAAACTACCTGGGTCACAAATGAAACAAAAAAACAGATCAAATCTTACTCAAAAAGAACACACAGCAATTATGTCACTTAATGAGAATGAATCCATAGTAACAAAGGGGGGCTGTGTGGTGGTTTTAGACACTCTGATCTATGAAAAAGAAGCTTTAAGACAATTGGAAGACCAGTCTACCTATTTGAAATTAAGGGGGGCCCGACTAAGGAGTTCCAAAAGAAATTAAAAATAATCTTAGAAGAAGGGAGAGCTCTATGAGTTATCTGACAGAATGAAAGAATGGTTGTATGTGGAGTCCCCAGTTGTCCCCATCTTTCATTACCTCCCCAAGATCCATAAACCCAATAGACCCCCAAAGGGTAGACATATTGTGGCAGGAATTGGGGGGATGCATGAGAGGTTGGGACAACTGGTGGACTCCTACCTGCAGCCTTTGCTTAAGAGATTTCCTGGATTCTTACAGGATTCCAGGGACATACTAAAATGTCTGAAGGATATTGAGTGAAGATCTTACTACATATGGTTAACCTGTGATGTCATGTCCCTCTATTCAATTATTCCCCATGACCTTGCCCTCCAATCACTATACTTCCACCTGAAGAATTACTCTAATTATGGTGATGATTTAATATCATTCTTGATCCTGGTGACTGAATATCTTTTGAAGCATAATTTTTAATGTTTGCAGATCCTCCAGAGTGGCGGGGCCTCTATGGGAGCACCCTTTTCACCTTCCCTCGCCAACCTTTATATGGGTTGGTGGGAGAGGTGCCGCATCTATGGATTGGAGAACCTATTTATACAAAATATTATTTTCTTTGGGCGCTATATTGATGACCTGCTGCTAGTGTGACAGGGAGATGAGGATTCGGTCTTGGAATTTGGGAAATATGTGAACGATATTAATCTGAATTTACAGTTCACGAGAGCCACAAGTCTAACATTTGTTTTTTAGACTTGATGTTATCAATCTCAGAAGATGGAAGGGGGGTAATGACTTCTACATATAGGAAGGAAATGGCAGGAAACACTATTTTGAGGGCAGACAGCTGCCATCCAAAACATACAATTCAGGCCATTCCTAAGGGTGAAATGATACAGGCCTGAAGAAACTGTTCTTTGGATTTAAGCTTTGAAAAGGAAGCATTAGAGATTAGTGAAAGGCTGCAGCGGAGAGGTTATCCTTCTGATTTAATAGATAGGGCAAAGATTCTAGCCCAGAATAGATCTAGGGCTCAATAATAAGGACCAAAACAAGAAATGAAGAGATCAAAAGCTTACATTAGTTACTGCCTTCAGCACTGAATATTTTCAGGTCAAAAAGATAATTAACAAGCATCTCCCAATATTAAGGTCTGATCCCACTCTGAAAAAACTTTTGGATAAAGGTGTTAGGATAGTTACTAGAAGATCCCCCACATTAGGACAAACCTTGCCCCCAAGTTTGTATAAGAGAGGAGGGACTCCCTCTGGGACGTGGTTGTCCCAAGTAGGATTTTTTCCCAGTGGGGTTAATCGGTGTGGATGCTGTCCATATATAGTTAGTGGGGACCAGTTCAAATCTAGTGCCACAGGAAAGTCTTTTTTCATAAAAACTTTTATAAATTGTAACAGCACTTATGTGGTATATTTAATACTGCTTGCCATTTAAATTGCAGTATATTGGTTGCACGACCAGAAAATTGAAACAGCGAATTGCTAAACATATTGCGGATATCAAGCATAATAGGGCAGGGTCCATATTCATATCCAATGCTTCTAAGCACTTTAAGGATATCCATGCTGGGGATCTGTCCTCTTTCAAATGTAGAGCGATCAAGAAAGTCAGATTTGGGCCCAGGGGGGAGACCATCAAAAGAAATTATTGTTTCAAGAGACAAGATGGATTTTTAATATGGACACCAGGGTCCCCAAAGGTCTGAATCACAAATGGGACGTGGATCTCTGCACAAGATAGGGTGCAGGGCCAGATAAAATCTATCTAGGAAAGTTGCCACAATTCAGGGAGTATAGGGTTAAAAGATTACATGTAGTATCTAGGAAAACTGCCACAATTCAGGGAGCATAAGGATTAAAAGATTTCATGCAGTTTGAATAATAGTTTTGTTTCTAACACTTTCCAGTGAGGGTAAGATAACAGGGGTAAAACAATCATGACATATGCAACAAAATAATATATGGGTATAATATGTCTATATTTGCTGTTAAGGTTTTCCCTGTTAGTTTCTGAAGATTTGTCCTTTCTTTATTATGATAGTGGATTGTGGATTGTACCATGGGGACTGAAATTAGGAGCCAGTATTTATTTCATATATATACCTATTGATTTCAGTCCACTTGAAACCTGGAGTGCAATATAGACTGTGAGGTGTCTCTCAAGAATACAAAAGTCTTAAAGGAGCCACAGCACTCAAACCAGTTAGCTTGCTGACCAACCTACAATCTGTCTCTAAACTTGGTTAAAAACAGAGGGCTCGGTCACACACATCTGCAGAAGTATGCTTAAGCTGCACCACCAGCGCCAAGGTGCCCCTGTGGGGTGCAGTCCTAACTCTAATCTCTGAGAGCCCCATTTGGGACATACAATGCAATAGATAAATTGGGAGCAGGCTTACCTGAGGTTGCCCTAAACCTCAAGTGCAAGCCATGGGGTGGAAGGGTCAAAGACCTTGCAATAAAGCCTAGACCCCACACACCATGTGCTTGCACAAATTCAAAAGAAACAAAGGAGGAGTGGCAGCCGCTCAGACCATTTTATAATTAACCTGGGAGGTGCATGTTAGCAGCGCAATTAGGATACAAAAGTCTTAAAGGAGCCACAGCACTCAAACCAATTGCCCTGCTAACATGCACCTCCCAGGTTAGTTATAAAATGGTCTGCCACCCCTCCTTTATTTCTCTTTAAGAATACCTGGATGTGAGTTCTGACTACTGGCCTCTATCTGAACATGTCACTGCTAGATTCCCCGTCACTCATCACTAACATATATCTATATAACGTGAGTTGAAAGTAATGACAGAGGTGATCTGTGGATGGGTGTACAGCACTGGGTAGAAGGGGTAGGTGTAATATAGAATGTTTTAAATTATTTTGCACTGCACACTGGTTGTAATTAGATATGTTAATAATATTTCTCGCTCGGGGTGCGGTCTTTGCCCTCCGGTTACTATATAATGATTGTAAATGCATTGGAGATATTGTCATGAATAAGAACCCATGGGGCTCGAAACGCGTAGACATACGTGTTTTTGGATTTTAATAAGGAAACACTTTTGGCAGGCAATACTTGTGCATGTTGTGCCTGATGATAGAGTGAAGCGCTCCTGCCGAGCCGATTGGATTTTCTACTTGGATTGGGACTCCCTAATCAAGGTAGAGCTGACTTTTGTCATGCTATGATCCACTGTTGCTACTGCACCACACTAAAAGTAGCCTAAGTAGATTAAAAAATCCCTGGAAAAACATTAAATTAATGCAGCAAAAATCTCTATCCCCAAATTTTGGAAGCAGCCCTACTCCCCGACCTTGGCTGTCTGGCTCTGTGAGATTAGTAATGTAAAGGAGATGGAAGATCTCACCTCCTCATTAAATTATAGAGCGGCTAGCATTTAGCTTTACACAGACTTGCATTACCTGGCTATTCCAAATATGGGGGGAAATATAAAGGCCTCACCAAATAATGGAGGGTTTGCCTTTTAACCTGCCTATGGGTTTTGGGAGAGCAGAACTCCCCCCCTCCCTTCTCTCCTTTTCCTAGCTCTCCTCTTTTCCCCCACGACTATTTACTCACCAACCCCCCCTTTCCCCTCTTCTATTCTTTTTCTTTTTCCTCAATTCCTCAACCTTTAGGGTCCCTCTCCCACACAGGTGTAAAGAGCAGTGAGATGGCAAATAGATAAGACACTTTGAACCAATTTGCTCCGTTTTACAGATAGATCTAAAGCACGTGCCATCGGTGACACTTTATTACATCAGGAGATATTTAGTACTTCTGTGATTATCTTAAGGTTTGGTTTGTGGAACCATTAATCTTTTACAATCACCTGTTATCTTAAGCCTACGTAATATTATTTTTTGAATTTTGCTTTCTGTATGCTTAATCATAAATAAGTAACGAATATAAAAAAAATGTTTCTTATATGTTTTTTGTTTTTTGTGTGTGTCTTGTTTACCGCTTAACTCGCTTTGTGAAATGGGAATGTTTTCTTTCTTTTCAACTTGGTATGTCATTTTAGAGAGACCCATTTTGTAAAGGTGATTAATGGTTAGCTTGGTTAGGACTATTTCTAAGTTATTTCTCATAACATTCGGGGTTTTAGTTCACCTATTAAAAGAGACAAAGCATTCCGTTATTATGGTTCTCTTGTGGCAGACTTGGGGGTTGATTACCAGCCAGATGAGAATTCTCATTTTTCATAGGGAATCTATATTATGAATTCCTCTTCACCGAAACATCATAGGTTTAGAACCTTTTTCATGGCTAACAGCAGTGTAAAGTAAAGAGGGCTGGCTATTTGTATGGCTAACATAGTTCTATTAATGGAGGTAGTAGAATGGTTTTGACACCAAAACGAAAGGACATTTTCTTCGTGCAGGGTATAAAATCATTAAAAAATTTAAAATATTTACAAGAAGTCTTATTAAAACTCTAAACGCAATAGAAGTTGATGCTGTATCCCAAAGGCCATGCACAAACCAACGAATTTCTTTATCAAATACTGTCCCAATATTGGAACCGCAATGATGCCTTCCCGTGAACTTAAAACCAGTAGTGTGAAAATAAAATTTCTGTAAATCCACCACCACAATAGATTAAATGCATACCAGAATGATTCTTTAGCCACACATCAAATAACAAAGGCTTTAGACCTTCTTTAAATATCTTTAGCCACACACTTAAAAAAAGGTTTAAATAGTTATCTCCATAAGATGTTTAACCTTTTCCTCAGGAAAAAGGGAAACAAAAAGAACCACATAGTGCAGCAAGCTTAAAAGGATATGAAAAGTGCAGCCTGCTCATTCATTTATTGAACTCACCAAATATCAAAAATAAATGCGCTTCAGAATCACTTCAGAATCGCTCCCTCTTTGTGCAGCCTCACCCTTCTGTATATTACCGGCCCAGGTGGCGAGCTGGGGAAAACAAAGATGAATGCAGCGCGGCTCTGGCCGGTAACCGAACTGTTTCCTCCCTCCAATAATCCTTTTTCCTGCAAGCGACCTAGTGTAACGCTGTCTGACTCCCCCCAACACATTTCGTCACTCGGGACTTTAACTCGGAGCTTCCATTCATACATATGTACACAACTGGAGATACTAATAGTACAGAACATTCTTGTTGATTAAGGAAAAGATTGGAGAGTCTCTTTTGTCTCTTATTACGCTCCTGTGTGATCTTATTTTTTTAAAAACTTTTTGAAGATGTTCTAAGTAAGGCAGAAGGCCAATGGGTTTTAGGAGGGGATTCCAACCTTGCTCTTGATGTAGTAAGAAAGTTTGGTCGCACAGTGTCCCATAAGTCTAGGAAGCCTCTTTGGCTGATCACTCCCCAGTGATATAGGACTTAAGCCATGCTCTTTGAGATGGAGACTAAATTAATCCTTATTAAGTGATCCTGAAATAGTTACTGAGCTGGAAAAAAAAAAAAAAGATAAGGCTTCTGAAACCTCTCCTTTATTAAACTGAGCAGCCCACAAGATGTATATCAGAGGGGTTCTGATCAAATTGGCAAGCAGAAAAAAAAGAAAAATTCTGAAGCACTTATTATAATTCAAATCCACACAATGATCTTTGACATAACAAATTAACATAATTAACCAGACTAGATTAGAGCTAAACCTGATTCTTAATACCAAGGCTGAAAAAACCCTAAGATGGAGCAAACATAAGTTTTATCACCAAGGGGATAAAATAGGGTCAAATAGGGCCATGGCAAAGGAGATTAACCACTGGGAAGCAAATGTCATCCTTTCCTAAATTGAGATAATCTTCACAGAATTTTTCACTCTTTATAACATGTCATATGCTGCACCTACTCCTTTTTATAAATATAAAGCAGATGATTTTTCAAGATATCCCATTTTCTCAATTATCAGAGGTTATGTAAGTAAGTATATTTTAAAATAAGTATATTTTAGAAAGAGCTATAGGTGAAGAGGAGATCAAGATGACAATAAAGCAAGTGAAGGTCTCCAAGGCTTCTGGACCTGATGGTTTTACTAACATTTATTATCAAACATTCATACAAATTCTATCAAATCATCTTGCTTTATGGTTTAATAGCACGAGGACTGATGAAGTAAGATTAGGAGATTTAAATAAAGCACACATTAATGTCTTGCCAGAGCTAGGAAATGATGCATGAGATTATTATAGTTATAGTAACTATTATAGTAGTTATAATAGTTATAGACCCATTTCCCTGATAAATACTGACTTGAAATTTCTTACTAAAATATTAGCATTAAAGTGGATAATAAATAAGCTTATGTCACCGATTGCCACAGAGGGGCTTTAGGGAAGCAATTTACTAGGCTTTGATTTTTTGACTGGAGGTTTTTAAGGGTTAGCTCTTTTCTGTCTCAGGATATTTATCTTTATCAGATGGGGTTTATCCCAGGAGGGCAGGCCTCAGGTCAGACCAGAAGAGTAATTGATTTGATTTCTGCAGTTCAAACTAACTGGGATCAAGGAGGAGCAAGAAGGGCTATGCTTCTCTCATTAGACTTTCATAAAGCGGGGATGTTGGGGGAGTGTGGGGGGAGGAAACATAAATGTGCATTATTTGCTGCTGATGTTCTATTGTTTGTTTCCTTTTACATTTTACTTAGCTAGAGTTAGAAGGGTTAAAGCTTTCTGCTATTTATTTGCCAGGTGAATAGCACTGATGACCATGTAACTGGGTGAAGGAACACAACAATCTTGGAGACCAGGGTGAGTTGACTGCAGTGTTATGAATTCTTAAAGCTAGTGTGCACAAAATTCCCTACTTCTGTCCTACCTTCCTGTTTACAATGTAAAAGCAGGACACCTGCACTGCATGTTACATTGTACAGTGCAGCAGCACAGGTTTAATTACTCTCAGTGCTGCTGCTTCTGTACATACTGTATAACAGTGATAGGTTGTATTATGCATACTCCGTTTCGGTTTTATATACTGCATATACAAAATACATACATACAGTTTCTTTTTTTGAGAAGCTTGAGGTTAATTTGTTCAGGAAATGCCCCTTATATCCTCTAGAACTATGCCTACCAGAATGTCTTTCTTGACCAACTGAAAAGCTACTGATATCAAAGCCACAATAGTAAAACCATTAAAGCTGTTTCCTTTTCCCTTCCTTCCTACTGGATGTTAATGTGCACAATAATGGATCATTCTTCTAAGGAGAGCCAGATTTACTGCCATGCAATTCATTAAAATGTTTTTGCTGAGCATCATTCATATGATATCCTCGGCGCTATAAATATTTTATCCAAATGCTTTTTCTTTTCTTCCTTTAGAGGGAGTTTCCAAGCATAGTTTATTAAGATTTTTATTTAAAGCTATTGTATATAGCATAAATGTATATTAAAGAACTATTATTACTATAATTATATTTGGTATTACTAAATGTAATTTTTTTCCTAACTTAGGCTCTGTTCACACCTATGCATTTCCTCTGTACTGCGTTGTGCATGCACATAGGGAGAACATTGCCCAGTGTTTTATATGAGCAGCTGACAGAGGTGAAAGGAGCCAATTGAAATCAAGGGCGCTGATCGGCTGATTTTTACAGCTACCTGGGGAGATGCCCTCCCTGAGAGGAATAACACAAAGGAAATGAAATTGCTCTTTAAATCCATCGCACACCTAAAGGTAGATGTGGAGAGTCTGTGAACCTTATTTATGAAGTGTCAGTCCCACACAGTGCCACTTTTTTGGCCTCAGCAGCATGTCAATACGGCCACCAGCTAACTTCTTATTTAACATTAACACCCAAAAGGTGGCAGCACCGGGCGCTCTGGTTGAAGCAGCACAAGTTGAAACCTGGTGCTGTAAATCCCATAGAGCACAATGGGCACAACTGGATTAAAGTGTTTTATTTTTATAATTAAACAGGATCCACGCAAAAACTAGAATAGAGTTACAATAGGAACAAGTCTGATCAAGAGCTGGATGGGAACATTTGATCTAAGAACCTGAAATTTGGGAGTGAATCTGCTAAAGTATTTATAAGGTTCTCATTGATAAGTGGAATATCCAGGATATTGCCTTCCTGGTTGCTGACAATAAAAACACAATTCATTTTATCCTGGATCAATAGAACCTTTTATTTAACCCCCCCTGCTTTAAGTGGACAAGCCCAGCTCACTGACTGGGCTGTGATCCCTACATTTCATAAGCTGTATGGCCTAACAGCCCCAAGCCTGGGTATGGTGCTCTGCCAGATGTGCCTCAAACAATGGAGAGCACTGCGATCTTCCTCACTGGGCTCTTCCTACCATTTAATATGATATAAGTGCCATTGGGACCTCTTACAGTTCACTAGTAGGGGACACAACATCTTGTTTACCAATTTAATAAAATAAGATAAATGAATGTATTAATATAATACTATATTTGTTTTTTTCTTGCTTTTTTTCTTCCGTTGAGCTTAGTGCCCCCACCTGAATGTTCTAGTACCCAGCCAGTCTTGGTGCTTAAAAACATCTTAAAGTTCTGCATGGCTTGCAGTGTAATTTTTACATCAGCCTAGAGCAGGCGAAAAAAGTGTAAGTAAGTAAAGAGTAAATGAATCATAAGTTCATACACTTACGAAATGCCAGGTGCACTGAAACCCCACATTTCTTGAAGTGATTGCCAAAATATACAAAAAGTGCCCTTATTTGTAACACAAAAAAGCAATCATTTATACTGTAGAATAATATTTTTGCTGAATCAAGGCCATATAATGAAGAGAATCTCTCACCCTAGCATTGTAACAGTGTGCAAGCCTGCAAATTACATACTAGGGGTGAGAAACTTTATTGGTGCAATAAGATTCACTTTGGATGTGCTTTGTGTATAATTTGATATTTTAAGTTTCTATAGATTTTTAACTGAAAAGAAGCTTCAGTAATTTTACATTTGCACAAAATGTACTAGACCAAAGAAACAGTGTGTTGCAGCACAAGGATACTAAACAATTGCAGATAAATTGCGGAGTAAAACAATTGTTCCATAGTGAGTACCTGGATGCTATATAGCCAGCAAATGATTAAAAATTAGAAAAGACAATTGAAATATTTATAATACTTGTTAGAACATATCAAACACACTACTGTAATAATAATTGATTATTTGATTTTACTCAACACACAAGAATGTGCAAAAAGAAAATGTGTGTTTATCTTTGAACAATTTACCTGTGACTGGGGTGGGTCATTTCTACAAGTGAGGTACAGCATTTTCCATAAAGTAAGGCTTTTGTTCTTTAATTATGGTGCAGCTTAAAGCTCTATAATGTTTTAGTAACATTTATGCAGACCACACAGCACTGAAGTGGAATATCACCTGAGCACTAGACAAAATGATGATTATCGTTTGCCTTCAGATGCTCTTCTGTACTTGCTGTACAAATATCCCTGCAGACACTGTACCGTTGCTACATCAGAGAAATAAAAATGATTATGGTATCACTCTTACTTTTGAAATCCAAATAACCGAATTCCATTCCCTGGCATTGCAGGTCCTGACTTAGCCGTCGGCACAATAAAAGGAGTTAAATGCACTGATGGCCTGAAGGCTTTCTGGTTCTCTGGTTTTCTTCAGATCGAAATTCCCCAGAAGATGCTAACTAGGGTGAACTATATCAAGAATGACACAGCAAAAAGGGATTTACACCTCATCATCCAGATATCTAAGCTTTACAGAATTACAAAGTTTCATCTGATGAGGTTCCATATGATTGGAGAATGGCCAATGTTGTACCAATCCATAAGAAGGGGAGCAGAGAAGAAGCCAGCAATTACAGGCCAGTTAGTTTAACATCTATAGTGGTAAAATTAATGGAAACTTTCTTAAAAAAAACAGATTGTTTCCCATATAAAAATTAACAACCTGTTGGACCCGAAACAGCACGGCTTTACTGAGGGCCGATCATGTCAGACTAATCTTATTGATTTCTTTTACAACGCCACTAAAGTGTTAGATGAAGGTGGTGCTGTGGATATCGCCTATCTGGATTTTAGCAAAGCCTTTGACACTGTACCACATAAAGAGCTCATAGATAAGTTATTGAAGTTAGGACTCAATTCCTGGATTGTTTTGTGGTTTTCCAGCTGGCTGAAGTATCGGTATCAGAGAGTTGTTGTTAATTGCATACCATCTGAACAAAGGCGAGTTACAAGTGGTGTGCCACAAGGCTCTGTCCTTGGCCCCATCATTTTTAATATGTTTGTAAGCCACATAGCAAAAGGTTTGGTAGGAAACGTCTACCTTTTTCCTGATAATACAAAGATTAGTAATGCGGTGGACACACCTGGAGGTGTCTGCAACATGAAAAATGATTTAGCATTACCAGATAAATAGTTAAAACTGGGGAAACTGCAGTTTAATGTCTCTAAATGTAAAAGCACTTGGGTAGAAGGAATCTGAGTACCGTATGGGCAGTACTGTGTTAGCCAGGAGAGAGATTTAGGGATACAGATTACTGAAAGCTGCAAGATGAGTGGACAGTGTAGCCAGGCAGTGGGAAAAGCAAGCAGGATTCTTGGCTTCATAGCTTGAGGCATCACCAGTAGGAAGAGGAAGGTTGTGATTTCGATTTATAGAACCCAGGTGAGGCAAAAACTAGAGTTATTATATTATTCAATCCAAATATATTATTCGATGTCCAAAGGCGGGAAACAAAAATTACATTTTTTTCAAGAGAAACTTAAATAACTTAATTTGTACAGTCTGGGGGAAAGAAGGGAAAGGGGGGACACGATTGAGAATTTTTAATGTGTGAAAGGATTGAATAAGGTTCAGGAGGGAAGTGTTTTTGAGAAGAAACTTAATGATAGAACAAGGGGGCACAACCTGAAGCTAGTTGGAGGGAAGATCAGGAGCAATGTTAGAAAATATTATTTTACAGAAAGAGTAGTAGATGCTTGGAACAAACTTCCAGCAGAGGTAGTTGAAAAATCGTCAGTAAGTGAAATTAATTATGCCTGGGATAAGCACACATCTATCCTAAGATAAAGAGAACATACAGTATACACATACGGGCAGAAGAGATGGAGCGTATGGTCTCCTTCTGCCGTCAACCTTCTATGCTTCTATGTTTGAATTCTATTCTTTACAAGAAAGCATGTGTACATAATTTTTTATCCACGATAAAATATCCAGCCATATGTGCAAACAGTCCATTAGCTCCCACCTAAATGGCAGTAATGGGCCAGCAGTAATTCCAGCTCTTAAAGTATTGTTTGGTCAGTAAATACATACAGTACATTTTACCTCTGTTTCCTCAAATATTATACAAAATAGAGTCAATCAATAACTAACAAATAGGGCAGACAGGAAGGTCCCCCATTTAGTGTGTACAAACTCTTTAGAGTCTTTGGGTTTTTATTTTCTTATGTAGCCAGCCATAGGAAAATACTAATTTAAAGTGGACCAAAACCCACACTCCAATGGCCCTGTATTCCAGGGGCACTAGATCCCCCCCCCCCCCCCCAGGGGATCCAGAATGTGAAACTCCTCAGGTCACCCAGAAACTCACCTTCTTTCCCGGTCCAATGCACATGCGCAAGCAATGGTCGCATTCCCACTATTGATTTAGCAGGTGCTGCTACGTATCTCAGAGGCAAATCTCATTAATCATGCATTAAGCCCAGGTAAGCCCAGGAATAACACCTCCATGCTAAACTCCAATACCTCTTTGAGGTGAATATCCAGGGGTAAATTCTCTCAGGGTAGACATCACACAGCTGACTGGACGAGCCCTTCTCCTCAGCAGGAGTCTCCCTCTCTACCCCTTTATATAGATCTCCACAGACACACTGTGGTCTCTTTAACCCTTTCAGTGCCAAGCCCGTAGTTTCTACGTGCTTGCTTCCACTCCACTTAAGTGCCAAGCCCGTAGAAACTACGGGCTTGGCATTTACCCCAAACAGTTAAAAATAAATACAAATTAAACACTTACCTCTGGTATCCCTGGGAAGCTGGGGGTCTCCTCTTTCTGGGGGGGGCATCCGATCGCCCCCCCGACGTCCTCCGTCTTCAGGGGGGGGCCCGAAACCGGCCGCCCCCCCCCCCCCGTTTTCCCCGCGCTCAGCTTCATTGAAAAAAAAAAAAAAAAAAGCGCCACTGACTCACCTCCTCGCCCGATCCCCTGCCCGCCGTCTTCTCTTCACCAGGGGGGGGGGTCCGATCCCCCCCCTGGGCTCCGCAGGCTTCGGTGAGGACCCTCTTCCGGGTCCTCACCGCTCGTAATGGCGGCGATGGCCGCCGCCTCTAATGGGAGGCGGCGGCCCCGCCTTTTGTGGGAGGAGCGGGATGACGTCATCCCGCTCCTCCTATACCCTCACCGAGCACTTCGGGTTAAAAACCCTTAAAAATCCAAAAAAAAACGACATGGGGTCCCCCTTACCCGAAGTAACCAGCCCGGGACCAGCTATGCAGGGCTTGTAGGAACAGGGCGCAGGGGCCAGCTTTTGTGGCCCCTGGCCCTGCAGGCTACAAAGCCCGCATAGCCCGTGGGCCCGGGCTCTTCTGCCCCCCCCTGGCCTTTGGGGAGTCAGGTAATGGGGGTGCCGGGGGTTAATGGCAAGCCACCCGCTAGCGCAGGTGACTTGCCATCCCCCCAGCCTTGTGAACTGGTATAGGGGTCATGGACCCCTTACCAGTTCACAAGGGGTTAACAGTAAAAAATAAAAACACAGACACAAATTTCAAAAAATGACATTTATTATTTTTTTTTTAAACTATACTCACCTCCAATCCTGGGTCCCACGTCGCTGTCCCGCGCCGCTCTCTCACCGCCGGCATCTGTCAGATGCCGGTGGTGATCGGTGCAGAGCGGGTGAGAGGAGAGGAGGCTCCGATCGGAGCCTCCTCTCCTCTCATCCGCCCTGCGCCGATCACTATCGGCATCTGACAGATGCCGGCGGTGAGAGAGCGGCGCGGGACAGCGATGTGGGACCCAGGATTGGAGGTGAGTATAGTGTAAAAAAAAAATAATAAATGTCATTTTTTGAAATTTGTGTCTGTGTTTTTATTTTTTACTGTTAACCCCTTGTGAACTGGTAAGGGGTCCATGACCCCTATACCAGTTCACAAGGCTGGGGGGATGGCAAGTCACCTGCGCTAGCGGGTGGCTTGCCATTAACCCCCGGCACCCCCATTACCTGCCTCCCCAAAGGCCAGGGGGGGGCAGAAGAGCCTGGGAGGGGGGACCCTATGTCGTTTTTTTTTTTAATTAACCCTTTGATTTCTGTCATCCAGCAGCTATAAAAGGCTTCTAGCAAGTGAGCAGAAGCCAGTGATTGCGAGGGACAGAGTGATCCAGTATGGATGGGAAGTAAGTAAGTAAAAAAAAATAATAATAAAATATTTTTTCTCTTTGTGTGTCTGTGTTTTTTTTTACATTTAACCCCTTGTGAACTGGTAAGGGGTCCATGAGACCCCTATATCAGTTCACAAGGCTGGGGGGATGGCAAGTCACCTGCACTAGCTGGTGACTTGCCATTAACCCTTGGCACCCCCATTACCTGCCTCCCCAAAGGCCAGGGGGGGGCAGAAGAGCCCGGGCCCACGGGCTATGCGGGCTTTGTAGCCTGCAGGGCCAGGGGCCACAAAAGCTGGCCCCTGCGCCCTGTTTCTACAAGCCCTGCATAGCTGGTCCCGGGCTGGTTACTTCGGGTAAGGGGGACCCCATGTCGTTTTTTTTTTGGATTTTTAAGGGTTTTTAACCCTTAAAAATCCCCAAAAAAATGGGGTCCCCCTCCCCTGGGAGGGGGGACCCTATGTCATTTTTTTCCCGATTTAACCCTTTGTAGTGTGGATGGTAGTTGTATTTTATTTGTAAATGTTAAAAATTACTTGTTTCAGTTAGGGGGGTCTCCTGGGCAAGAATGGGGGGGCTACCGATAAATATGTGGTACCGTTCTAATCGGTAGAAATGGGGCTTTCACATGCAATATGGTTTTCTTTAATAAAATACATTTTTTTATGTAAAATAAAGGAGGCAATTTTCTAAAAAAAATTTTTATTTTTATATTTTTTTTTTACTTAATAATATTGTAAAAAACAGAATAAAATTTACAAACAAGACATTTCATGTTAAAGCCTAAACTCTGCTGCAAAAAATATATTTATATAATTTTCCTGAAAATTCCAGCAAAAATGTCGCAAAACATGGCGCAAAATGGGGAAAAAATTACCTGTCAACAGAGGGTGACAAAATCTCAAGTAGGCTGGCAATTAAAAGGGTTAATAGTACCTATGCATGTTGGGTATTGTTCTGTTCGGGGGACTTTGCGCTTTCAGACTTAGCTTGTTTTTTCTGGTTTGCATATTTATATTTTAGGAAAAGGTGTTTTTTATTCAGCTTTTTTATAATTTTTTTAGGGAAACCCTGTGCAACCAAAGAATTCTTTGAGGGATTAATTCCAGAAAGATGAGCCCACTACAACAAGCTGGGTACGCTTAGAAAGCTTAACATGTGTACTTTTAGGGAATATATGGTTTATGGGGGATATTCCAAATGTAAAGGGTTGTTTTGGTTGAAAAATCGCAAGGTGCGCACTTTGTCTGCAGAGCTGAAATTTTCAAGAAAAATTACCGTTATGCGCACGCTTTACTTTGGGGTGTTTGGCAACTCTTCCCTTGACAGTAGCTATGCATGTTGGGTATTGTTCTGTTCGGGGGGATGTTGTTTTTTCAGATTATACTTGTTTTTTCTTGTTTGTAAATAGTTTTTTTTAGGAAAATGTGGCTTTGATTCTGCTTTTTTATCCTTTTTTAGGGAAACTCTTTGCAACCAAAGAATACATTGAGGGATTACTTCCAGAAAACTGTGGCCACATCAACAAGCCTGGTACACCTAGAAAGCTTGAGGTGCGTACTTCCAGAGAATATATGGTTTGTTGGGGGTATTTTAAATGTAAAGGGCTGTTTTTCTGGAAAAACTGCAAGGTGCGCATAGCGCATATCACAGTTGTATTTTTTCTGAAAATCCCCTAAAGCGCTGTTTCAGTTTGGGGGAGTCTCCTGGGCAGGAAAGGGTGTCTACCTATACATATGTGGTATCGCTGTAACCGGGAGAAATTGGGATTTCACACGCAATAAGATTTTATTGACAAACTTACATTTTTTATTACAAAAAAACACTACAAATTGTAAAAAATAGATTTTTTTTTTTTTTTTTGCACATATTTCAACCAAGAATATTGAGAATACACCTAAAAAATGACAAACAAGACATTTCATGTTAAAGCCCAGACTCTGCTGAAAAAAGCAATATATAATTTTCCTGGGAAATCCCTTCAAAAATCACATATGAACATGGGGAGCGCAAAATAGTGCAAAATGGTCTGGCACCAAGGGTGACGAAAACTTCAGGTAGGCTGGCAGCGAAAGGGTTAAGTCTCTATTCTCTCTCTTTAGGTGCTTACATAGTGGGTTTAAAGATACAAGCCACACACATGAAGATCCTTTTAGTCCAGATTTAATTTAATTTATATAAAAAAAAAACCTGTGCAACTCTCAGTCATAGAACCAGACTGGGGACTGGTAATAACCTTACCATCTGATGTGACGAACAGCAGGAATAATGATGGCAGTTCTTGCATCAGCATGCCCAGGAATATAGGTGATGATCTGGAAAATTCAACTTTCAGTCAGGCTGCCCTAATATCCCTTTACACGCCAAGTCCATAGATTTTAAGTTCTTGCCTCTCCTGCAGTTAACTTCCAACCACATATAATCTACATTCTTAGCTTTTTCTTCAGCTAGTGAGGAAAAAAATCTGGATCTAGCACTGGAGGCCTCCTCTTCCCCTGGGAGGCATTCTATCCTCCTTCTGAGGTCTTCCTCGGGGCAGAAAATGCCAGTTTTTGGCTGCTGGTGTCTGCGCGTTTGTGTGCTTTTTACATTTAACCACATTGTGAACTGTAAACCCCTGCCCCATTACCCTCCTCCCTAAGGCTGTGTGTGTGGGGGGAAGAGCCTTCACCTGCCCAGGCTGGTTTATAGTTCGGATAGTAGTATTTCTTTTCAAAATGCCATAAAGAGCTGAGGCTACTAATACATATGTGGTATGGTTTTAATTGGGGGATATGGGACTTTCATACACAAAATGGTTTTCTTGAAAAAAATTAAATGTTTTATTTTAAAAAATGCTACAAATGTTAAAGGCATATTATTTTATTTATTTCAATTATTAAATTGTATGTTTTACCACCCAACAGAATTATGAAAGCACTTAAATAATTACAAATATAACATTTCTTGTTAACGCCCAAACTCTAACAAACAAAAAAAAATATTATTTTTCTTGGAAATTGATGGAAATACCTACAAAAATCACGGTTTAACATAACACAAAATAGTGAAAAATAGCCTGGCAAAAGAGGGTAACAAAGTAGATTGAAAATTAGAAAGGTTAAAAGAACTGCTTCGACCACTAGTTTGCAATATGTGTACAACAGTTAAAGGGATTGAACACTCATTAAAAAAGCAAAACAAAGGGTACTTACCTTTTGCCCCTGCAGATAAAAGAGAGCACTGACTCCCTCAGCAGTGACAGCAGAGGGGCGGAGCCACGGTGGTGAGAGCAGGTAGTGGCAGGACCGGCATCCTCCCTGATGAGGCACTGCTTGGGATACCTCTTGGGGCCTTCTAGTATTGCTTGCTGAAGGCTTAAGGCTTCCAAGAAACTAACTGGAGCAGTGCCTGACCGGAGGACAGAGACCAGAACAGCCCGGGACCAGCAGCATGGATCGGGGGGTAAATGTGAGTATGGTCTTCTCACCGCAACACACAAGAGGTAAAGTGCAATGCATGCTCTGAAAGGGCCCATTTAATTTACTTGGCTGCAGTTTCTGGCCAATTGTGACACGCTGGAGTATAAATAGACTCAAATGGCCTGGTGAAAAAGGGGCCTTACGTTGCCTTCTATGGCTTGCGGTAGGAGATTGTGATTTGCAGTCAAATTTAAATGCGTTTTTCTCCATTCTTAATTTTTAGAAGAGCCTTTCTGCCTTTTGCCATAGGTTCAGTCCTCTTCCAGGGGTGCCAGGGGTAATTCTGAAGAATATCAGGCCTGTCCCTCTCTCTTTCAGCCTGTCCCTCTCTCAGTATTTACCCTGTTGCATTCCTCTTTTTGCTTTGACCAATCCCTAATGTCAATTTCAACATAAATAAGTTTAATCCACTGTACCTATCCATACATGTGCAGAGGCAGAAGAAATCTCCAGTAACTCATACAACAGCATGGCTGCCATGCAAGTCAGCTTGGTTGTGCTGGTATTAAGCTAGGGATCATTGGCTTATCTATTTTTCTTACAGTTGTATCCAGGAAACCATATATATATATATTGTGGTAAGGTGCAAGGGGCCGTTATTGACGGCAGGTATGTAGCACCAATGTACCTGGCATTGGTGCAGTAAAGCCGTGTAGTCTGATTTCCAGCATCAGCTGCTGGTGGCAGTTTGCTGCTGATGATTTAGAATAGCCGAAAGGCTAACCTGGGATGGCTTTACTGGGATGGAGCAGAGCAGGGTGGGACTCCATTCCACTACCCAGGTCCGGGTTTTGCGGGCTGTTTAAATAGCCTGGGGAATCAGCTGTGGCCTGTCCTTTGTCTAGAGCTCACATGGGAGTGAGACTCTGTGAGCCTGGCTGAAATCTCCTGTGGAGGCTGTTCATGCGGACCTGAGGCCTATTTGACTGTAAACAGGACCTTTGCTCAAGGACTAAAAGCTGTTTGCCTGACTGTATCATTTATGCTGCGGTTTCCTGAAAAGGTGATGTAACCTGTATGGACATATGCTTTTGTGGATTTTTGTGTGAAATAAACACAGACTTTACTTTGAACTGTTTGCCTCCGCCTCTATACTGCTGACACCCGGTCGCCTACCAGAGCTAATCTCCACATTTGGTGGAGGATGCGGGCACAGCAGTGAGGCCATTGCTAGGAGCAACCGACGAAAAAGTTTTTGTTTTGTGCATGTCCTATATTAAACCTGCCAGGCTGCTACCTGGGACTGCAGACAAAATGGAGGCGGTCGTGAAAGCGCTCTTGGAGGCGAATCTGCAGCAGCAGGAGGCCAACAAGCAGCAGCAAGAGACCAACCAGCTGTTTTTGCAACATATGATGGCGCAGCAAGCTGCAGGTGCGCCCAAAAGTATTCCTGATGCCCGGAAAGCTGTCCGCTCGGCGCTCACAAAAATGACCCCTTCAGATGACGTTGAGACTTACCTGGCGGTGTTTGAAAAGGGGGCTGCAAGGGAGAAGTTGCCGCATGACCAGTGGGCTGATGTCATCGCTCCATTTCTGGCGTCTGGACCCCAGCAGGTGTTGTTTGATCTCCCAGAGGACCAAGCCGCTGACTACCTGACTCTGAAGGGTGAGATACTGGCCAGACTGGGGGTGAATGTGTGGGTTCGGGCTCAGCGGGTGCATCAGTGGAGCTACCAGTCGGCAGAGCCCGCCCGACCCCAGTATTATAAACTGCTGCACCTGCTGCAAAAATGGCTGCAGCCGGAGTTGTTAAGCCCCACTGCTATGTTGGACCGCTTGCTGGCGGACATTTTCTGGAGGGCTTTACCGCACCCTCTTCAGCACTGGGTTGGCCAGGTATCCCCTGACAATGAACTAGGGATGGTGGACCTAGTGGAGCAATATGAGGCCACCAGGAACGTGCAAGGCGGCTCCATAAGGAGGGATTCGGGGAAACCCCGGAGGTCCCCGCCCCAGCTCAGGCGAGTGGCGTCCCCTAAACCCCTCAGGACCTATCCCCCAAAGTCCCTGCCCAAGTGTTGTGTTGGGGATGTAAGGAGCCGGGACATATCAGAGCCAATTGCCCCCACCAGGGGGAGCCCATGGACGTGAACTTTGGTTACCGCCCTTCCATGTATGCCAGGAGGCTGTGTGCTGCCGGTGTCCCTGAGCTTGTGGGGCAAAGTCACCTCTGTCAGGTGAAAGTGGGAGACACCCTGGCTGTGGCCCTTTTGGACTCAGGGAGTATGGTTACCCTGGCAAGACCCGCCTTAGTACTGCCCGATGAGTACACTGGGCGGAAAACCGGGGTTTTGTGCATTCATGGGGACTTGAGAGACTATGCCACAGCACAAGTGTCTCTCACCACCGTCTCCGGCAGCTGGAAACATGAAGTCGCTGTCGCCGCTAAACTCCCGTATGAACTGATTATTGGGAGAGACTTTCCAGGGTTCAGGTCACTGTGGGCCAAGTTGGCAGTTCCGGAAGCCCGCGAGGCGGGTGTGTCCCCTATAGACTGGCCCTACTCGGGGAGACCCCGGTGCCCTGGGAACCGGAATCAGGAGGCACCGTGGAAGAGGTGCCCGCCCCTAAAATGGAAGAGGGGGAGTCAACCCCACTAAATGTTATGGTTGGAGATGTGGAAGAGTTGGCAACAGGTCCAGAGTTGGCAGATCTCCATGTCTCCACAATTAACTTTGGTACCGCTCAACACCAGGACCCGACACTGTCTCGGGCCTGGGAGAATGTTCTTGAGGTGGAAGGTGAACCACAACAGCCAGGGGCGGAGTTACAGTTTCCTCACTTTGTGGTTCACCAGGAAATGTTGTACCGAGTAAACAAGGTACGTGAAGAAGTGGTGGAACAATTGGTGGTACCCAATCCATATCGCAAGTTGGTGTTGGATTTGGCCCACCAACATGTTCTGGGTGGACACCTAGGCCAGCAGAAAACACTGGACCGCGTTTTACAACGATTCTACTGGCCCAGTGTGTACAAGGAGGTGGAGAGATATTGTGAGTCCTGCCCAACATGTCAGATGACCAGCCCTCAGCCTCATTACCGTGGTCCCTTAGTTCCTCTCCCAGTTATTGAGGTACCCTTTGAGCGGATTGCCATGGATCTAGTGGGTCCAGTGCCAAAATCCGCTAGAGGGCACCAACATATTCTGGTGATCTTGGACTATGCCACGCGGTACCCTGAGGCAGTGCCCCTGCGTCACACCTCTGCCAAGCTCATTGCTAAGGAGCTTATGGAAATGTTTTCCAGAGTAGGTCTGCCTAAAGAGGTCCTGACCGATCAAGGTACCCCATTTATGTCGAAAGTAATGAAAGAGCTCTGTAAACTGCTGCAGGTGAAACAGTTGCGGACATCCGTTTACCACCCGCAAACAGACAGCCTAGTAGAACGGTTTAATCAAACTTTAAAGACCATGTTAAAAAGGGTGGTCGCCAAGGATGGGAAGAATTGGGACTTGCTGCTGCCCTATCTGATGTTCGCAGTGCGAGAGGTGCCCCAGGCCTCTACGGGGTTCTCGCCCTTCGAACTCTTATACGGTCGACATCCACGGGGCCTGTTGGATATAGCCAAGGAGGCCTGGGAACAGCAACCCACACCCCACAAAAGTGTGGTAGAGTACGTTACTCACCTACAGGAACGGATAGAGACCGTCTTGCCGCTTGTCAGAGAACACATGGAGGCAGCGCAGCGGGCCCAAAGCAGGATTTATAATCGGCAAGCCAGGGTACGGAACTTTAACCCAGGTGACAGAGTTGTGGTTCTGGTACCCACGGTGGACAGTAAATTTCTAGCTAGGTGGCAGGGTCCCTATGAGGTCATTGAAAAAGGAAGAAGTGACTTACAAGGTACATCAGCCTGGGCGGAGGAAGCCAGAGCAGGTGTACCATGTAAACCTGCTGAAACTGTGGAAAGACAGGGAGACCCCTGGGGGTGACAGTCCCCGACCAGGTATGGTGGGGGTGGTGCTTCCCATTCCTTGGTCTGTTATTAGAGAAGCAGTAGTCGAGGTGAAAACTGGCGACAACCTCTCCTCTAAACAGACTCAGGAAGCCAGGGAGTTTATTAGCAGAAACACGGACGTGTTTTCAGAACTCCCTGGGCGCACTTCGGTCATCCAACATGATGTTGTCACGGAACCTCAGGTCAAGGTCCGGTTGAGGCCTTACCGGGTACCTGAGTCCCGGCGACAAGCTATCGCGGAGGAAGTGCAGCAAATGCTCCGGTTAGACGTGATTGAAGAATCAAAGAGTGAGTGGGCCAGCCCCATAGTCTTGATTCCCAAGCCCGATGGTACGTTGCGGTTCTGTAACGATTTCCGCAAACTTAATGAAGTTTCCAAGTTTGATGCCTACCCTATGCCCCGGGTAGATGAACTCATTGAGAAGCTAGGCCAAGCCAGGTACTTTTCGGTTTTGGACCTCACAAAAGGGTACTGGCAGGTGCCCTTGACTGAGGCTGCCAAGGAGAAAACAGCCTTTATTACACCAGAGGGACTGTTCCAATACAAGGTATTACCCTTTGGGTTACACGGTGCTCCCGCTACGTTCCAAAGGTTAATGGATATTGTCCTCAGGCCACATCGTCGGTATGCTTCGGCATATCTGGACGATATAATTATCCATAGCGATTGGGAAAGTCACCTACCCAAAGTCCAGGCCGTAGTGGATTCCCTCAGGAAGGCTGGGTTGACGGCAAACCCGAAAAAATGTGCTTTAGGCCTAGAAGAGACAAAATACCTGGGCTATGTGATTGGACGAGGAGTGGTCAAGCCCCAGGTTAACAAACTAGAAGCCATCCGTAACTGGCCACGGCCTAACACCACCCGCCAAGTAAAGTCATTTCTGGGGTTGGTGGGATATTATATGCGGTTCATTCCCAATTTTGCCACCCTAGCGGCACCATTGACGGACCTGTTAAAGGGACGCAAGTCTGTCATGGTGAAGTGGAATGAACAGGCCGAAAAAGCGTTCTCCGCTTTAAAGTCTGCCCTGTGTGGGTCTCCGGTGTTGGTGACACCCGACTTTAAGAGGGAGTTCATAGTGCAGACCGATGCCTCCGAGGTAGGTCTCGGTGCTGTACTGTCTCAGGAAGTCAACGGGGAGGAGCACCCCGTTGTCTACATGAGTCGCAAATTAACACCCGCGGAGACCCGGTATAGTATAGTGGAGAGGGAGTGTTTGGCCATTAAATGGGCCCTGGAGTCTCTTCGCTACTACTTGCTGGGGAGAAGGTTCCGGCTGATTACGGACCACTCTCCCCTCAAGTGGATGTGCCAGGCTAAGGACAGAAATGCCAGGGTCACCCGATGGTTCTTGTCATTACAAAACTTCAAGTTTACAGTAGAGCACAGAGCGGGACGATTATTGGGTAATGCGGATGCCCTGTCCCGAGCACATTGTTTGGCATGTGTCCACCCCCTCAGGGTTGAACAAAGGGGGGGGTATGTGGTAAGGTGCAAGGGGCCGTTATTGACGGCAGGTATGTAGCACCAATGTACCTGGCATTGGTGCAGTAAAGCCGTGTAGTCTGATTTCCAGCATCAGCTGCTGGTGGCAGTTTGCTGCTGATGATTTAGAATAGCCGAAAGGCTAACCTGGGACGGCTTTACTGGGATGGAGCAGAGCAGGGTGGGACTCCATCCCACTACCCAGGTCCGGGTTTTGCGGGCTGTTTAAATAGCCTGGGGAATCAGCTGTGGCCTGTCCTTTGTCTAGAGCTCACATGGGAGTGAGACTCTGTGAGCCTGGCTGAAATCTCCTGTGGAGGCTGCGGTTTCCTGAAAAGGTGATGTAACCTGTATGGACATATGCTTTTGTGGATTTTTGTGTGAAATAAACACAGACTTTACTTTGAACTGTTTGCCTCCACCTCTATACTGCTGACACCCGGTCGCCTACCAGAGCTAATCTCCACAATATATATATATATATATATATATATATATATATATATATATATAGAGAGAGAGAGAGAGAGAGAGAGAGAGAAAGAGTCACAGGGAACAAATCGCAATCATCAGCTTTCTTCAGCATAAGCATATAATCAAAGCAGACCTCTCCAGGAACAGTCTCTTTGGCCATACAGGACAGAAACAAGGCCTCCTGGCCTTCTGATCAATCACCACCTTGTGCCAACATGCACTCAGGTTGTGGCTTTTGGGACAGGTCACAGTCCTGCTTGATTTGAGGTACTTCTGCAACTCTTTCTGTAGGCCTTTGAAGGACACGTAAGCTTCATCTGCAGGTTCAATGTCACATCCTATACCACCTTTGTATGATCAAACCTTGTATGGAGAGTTTCCTGGTCTGGCTAAACCTATGATTAACCTATTGTCTGTCATTTTACCAGTTACACCACTATAATAAATATATATATATATATATATATATATATATATATATATATATATATCTTTAATTTTAATACCACACCTTCATTTTTTTTGCAGATGAGCCCAGCACAAAAAATGTAAAAGTTATTTCAGTTTGAAAAATGGCATATTATCCCTTTTAAAAACTGATCGTTGCATTGAATGACAAAGTGACAGGAGACCGGATTATTTAGGCTTTGTGAAGATATTCTAGAAGCATACTCACACTTACACAATGTCTGGCCAATAAATTATGCATTATTGTACAGTGCCTTAAACAGAATCCTGAATGGAAGCAGAAGGCGTGTAACCATTTGAATTAAAAATGTAAAAATCAAACAATTCAAAGCTCAGGAAATCAGTGTCAATTTGAACTGCCCAGTTTAACTGTGATGCTATGAAGGAGTTCTTTGTAAGGATTAAAGCATGTTTCACCGAAAGGTTAACTTACTAGCTAGTGGCTTTTGGCAACTAGCCAGCCTTGCACAGGAAATTATTTACAGTAGAAATGACTAAGCACTCAATGCTTACCAAGAACCATGAGATTAATCAGAGTTGGGAAGCACTTTCAGCTATTGAGATACTCTGAGCATATTGTACTGAATAGCTAGTAATCTCCATTCTGTTATTTACAGCATTGAAGTCAATAAGGAAATGCAGGATCAGGAAGAATACTGAATCATACCATGACTATTCTTTAACATTGTTAAAAGCATTAATGCTATTCTTTGTTCATTTGTATCAAACTTACATGGTCACAACATAAATCTATGGTACTGTATTTGGAGTCTGTATGGGTATACGTTGCAGAGTATTTCAAAGGCTGTTGTCTATTAGATAAAATTGGAGGTACAGTTCCCCAAATTTTAGTAGATACTGGCTAAGCAGGATGGAAAAGCTTTCCAGGCTTTCAGTCTATGGGTGACATGTCAGATTGAATATGTCAGTATCACTTTTGCTTTTGATGATCAGAAATTGGTTTGAAATCAAATAAAAATGAGGAAACCAGTAAAAGCAAAGCTGGCAATGGATTTAGGGGGACAGATTACAATGCTGTTATTTGTTCTTCAGGAGGATTAGAAAGCTTGACAGAGGTGGACCCTCCCCCAGTTTCCTGCTGCTTCAGTGCTACTATAATACAGTAACATAGGCCTGTGAGAGGCGTGCGTGCAATGTCGTGTGTTTTGCAGCATGTATATAGCGGGGACAGGCTCGTACTCCTCGTCCCCACTGGCATCTGAAATCCACGCGTGTGCACTCATGAGCCATGACTGCAACTTCCCTGTCTGCAAGTCTTGCGACAGCAGCGGCTTGCTTCTATGAGGGACATTATAACAGACTTGCAGAGGGAAGCAATTGGCTGTGGTGATTTCATCTGATTGCAGAATCCGCTGCCCATGTATCTGGGAGCATGCATAGAAGGTTACGGTTAAGAACTCATAGTATTGGTAAGTTTATTTCCAGACATCATAGTGACGTCAGGCGGGAATTCCAGCACAGATTTGTTTAAAGGGACCACCCCTCTGGCACATGTCTGTCCCTGATGAAGGGGGCTGCTCCCCCGAAACGTTGGAAATATGGACACTGTTTACCATCAGACCTAATATGGACTACTGACACTTTGTGATGGATTTTTCTGCGCCACATTTATCTTTATGAAATACACTTGGTTGAATCATACAGGAGTGCTGGTCATCTGTGCATATTGGATCTACAGCGGCGCCACCACTGACCTGGCACCCACGCATATTTGTAGTAAGTGTGCACCAGCAACTTGGTCTTTTCTAATATATAAAAGTGTAGCACGGATAGGAAACAAGTTGTGTTGTTTTTACACTGTTGGTAGACATTAAGAGCACTTAAATGGTGGAAATAGTGGCAAGCAGTACATAACACACAATGCGTCAATGGCTATTAATACAACCAGGAAACTGAAATTGAAAATATAACAGATATAGAAACTGGGAGTGCACATAGAGGGAAAGGCTATCTGGGAAGCAACAGCTTTGCCAACAGCCACCATAGCAGAGAACAACAACAAAGGTCATACACATCTGCTCAGCTAATAAAGGCTGGCATGCCTCAGGCCCAGATGCTGAATAATCAGCCAAGGCCCTGAAGCAACAGGGAAACACCTGCTGGTTAACCTGGGGTAATGCATGTCTACAGTTCTGTCTTTTGAATCTTACACTTTTTTGCTCCCTACTGTCTCTATTACAGTGTTCTCAAACACTCTCCTCAAGAGCCACCAACAGGTCATGTTTTGTGTATCTCCACATAGCTGACTCTATTACTACAACTGTGTCTCTGTGTGTAAATCGTAAAACTTGGCCTGTTGGTGGATCTTGATGATTGGTTTCGGGAGCACTGCTCTTTTACATGCACTTAGGAGAGAAGGTCCTCGAAGAGTTTATAAAGAATTCGCATGGTAGAAATAAATCACTTTATGAGAAAAAAAGCATATTTCACTTTTGCTGAAACAACGATGGTCCTTTTTTTTACTTCTAACAAAAGAACGTCTTACTCCTTCTTACACTGTAGTGCCATTGCCCTTCATTGTCTTCCTATCTGGTGATTCAGTAACAGTGACATTATCAGGATTTTGTTATCATAAAGTGAAATTTTTACCACTTTGAGAATTTATTTCAACTCTAATTGAATCAATGCCATTGCCTGGTTTAAAATGTATCTGAAAGTGTCCATCCAGAGGGAAATTTGTGAGGCTTTTTCTGGAATAAATAGACCTATTTTTGGAGCCACCAAGTTCATTTCTAAAGATATGTGCCAGATTAAAATATAGGAGGCTTCTTTAGCTGCAGTTATTAGGTACGCTGTGGCTGAAGCCAAAATCAGCTGCAGTGGCATAACTAAATGTGACAAGGCCCTGGTCTGAAAATAAAATAGACCCCCTGTATAGGCTCATAAGTTAAATATTTTTCTGTCTTTTAACTCGTGTATGCACCTAGACGACTAAAGACTAAAACAGCAGGAAATAATTGTGCTTCCTTTTGCTAAATGATGTCAATTAGGCACAAATCTGATAAATAAGGTTGGGGCAACCTTGTGGGCCCCTGTGTAATTGCACCCCCTTATAGTTAAACCCCTAGTCAGCAGATACCGATTCTATTAATGTTTAGAAAAAAAAAATACTTTATCTACCAACTGAACCAATAAGTGATCCCAAATTTGCCTGGTGGGAGTGGCTAGATGGGGAAAAGAACCCCTATTCACAAGAACTAGGAAAAGAAAGAGAAAGATGCAGAGGGCATTGACACATAGAAAGGCTTTTGATCTGCATTAAGCTTTTTACAGGGAATTGGTTTGATGGTATGGCTTATTTGTGGGGTTTTAAGACCAGTTATCTGAAGCATTTTGTGTGTAAATTGGAGTAGTGCTGTCAAAGTCACATACTCAAGGCACAATCCAGGGATCTCTGGTCTCTGAAGGATGTTGGAGATTGACCTATTGCTCAGCCAATGCATGCATTGCACTACTATTATTCAGCCAATGAGCGAGGAACCCACAGAAAATAGGACATGTTATTGATTTATGCAGTAGTCAAGCTGGGAAATGATCAGGACATGCACAGAAATTTTTGCAGTGTCAGGTGGGAGGAAGTTAATGAGAGGTGAGGAGTCCATTGTAATACCAAGATTACAGGCTTTGGAAGTTATTCGGAGATCATTTCAGGTATTGTTACATTGGAGACAGAAGCACAATTGGATGGGGGGGGGGGCAACAAACACAGTTTTGTCTATACACAGTTTGAGGGAGTAATAGGACATGAATAATGAAATGAGCTGTGAGACAGTTGGAATATGAGATAGAAAGGAAGAGACATCTGAGAAAAGTTAAGGGTCACCTGCATGGAAGTGATATTGGAAGACAAATGAGTCAAGGAAAAGGACAAGCCTATAGGTTTAGATTAAGAGGGGGTGCAGGGACATAACCTTGTGGCAGAGCAACAGACAAGAAAATCTCATTAGAGTGGTATATTATTATTTTCTTATTATTATCATTATATATAGCACCACCTTTATCCGTAGCCCTGTACAAACATACAGGATAAAACTTACTGTATATAGGCTATTGGAAAAAAGGATGCTACAAAGATTAGTGAATGCTATTGAAACAAGGTACCATAGAGTAGAAAGCCCTGCCCTTACAAGCTCAAAGTAAGGGGTAGAGACAATGGGGAGGAATCACATATGCTATATATATTAAGCTTAGCATGATGTGTCATGTAAAGATTATAAGGGTTATCTAAACCAGGCCATATGTTTGGGGAGTCTTGATTTGAGTGGAGAAGGGAAGGAATAAACTAAACATGCAATCTGAGATGTAAGGTGTGAGCCATGAAAGTGCAAGATCATGAATCCTAAGAGAAATGGGTACTTAGAATAAGAGGGATGGTCAACATTATCGAAGGCAGTGGCCTTTATATTTGGTGAGTTAGTAGATTGTTAGTTCACTGTTAGAAACTGAGGGCAGTTTTGGTGGATTGATTAGGGCAGAATTCAAATTGGAGAGAAACAATTAGGAACAATGGATATCATTGATATAGTTTGCAAATGCTGAGTGAATATGCTGTTTCAGCAGTTTGGATGAGACAGAGAGTTGTGTCATGGGGAGGTAAATAGTGAGGTTCAGGGAGGGTTTTTTAAGTATCAGAGTTATAGTGAATGGAAGGTGCCCTTTGATAGAGAAAGATTAAATAGATATGTAAGGGCTGGGGTGAGGGAAGAGGTCACCTGTGGGATAAGTAGGGATGGAATAGGATCAAGGGAGGAAGAAAATTTGGTAGGACAGCTTTTGTTAACAGTCGGGCAGGGAGCTCTGCTGTTATTTGCGAGGTGGGGAGAGAAGGTTGTAAGCGAAGTAGAGATCTAAAGATGTTAAACAATTGTTTGGTGTTCAAACAATGCAGATACAGAGGAGACAGTCCTTAGAGCCTTTCCCACAGTGTGATGCAAATATCACATTGCACTGCATGCTATCTACAGTCCAATAATAGGTTCATGACTGCTTTAGAAATGATCACAACTGATTACAATAGATCAATTAAGAAAAATGAATTGCTATTTAGCTATACCATTGTAACACGATGGATCTCCCAGTAGGCAGCTGGCAGGCTTTTCAGAATGACTTTTCTTGTTTGTTATAGCCCCCGCAGGAGGGAGAGAAAATGCATCCCAAGGTATTAAAGCGAACCAAAACCCCCCAAAACAACTCAATTTATTTTGCTCCCCCACCCAGGTACATTCATGCTATCAATGCTGCTTGGTATTTCTGTTATAGTGATTTTAATTTTCGTTTAACCCTTTTATGCCATTTGTATGCCATTGGTTTCTGACAGGATACCCTTGTTCTAAACTAGCTTTTTAAGCCCCCCTCCACCCTATTTACGGTCATATGATGGGAGAAATTCAATCCTATTGAAAATAATGCTAGAAGGAAGATAAGAGCTAAAGGAATATTTGATTTTCCCTTAATTTTCTCCCAATTTAGCATTTGAAGCCAAAATTGTTTGTTAGTATTTGTATCCAATTCATTACCAGGACACTAAGGGAAGTTGATACATGTGTTTCTTTTCTTGGGGGGGTAGCCTTCCATAGGATGTGGTTGGTGCGCTCTAACATCCCATCTCAATATATGGCTCCCTGAACCTTGTTTCCTCTGTATAACTGAAGAGAAGTAACTTTGTTTAGCAGATGAAAAGGCAATCCTGAGTTTCTGAAGGGCATGTTTACTTAGTAGAAAGTCCTCACTGGCTTGCATTTTCCACCATGCTGTTCCTTTAATTTGTGGGGGGTACTGTTTTAGTCCAGCAGTTTCCAAGGTTTGTTTGTGCCCTATGGGTGACTGTTAAACAGGGGGGTTACAATGTTAACAGCTTACAGGTGATCATCAATCGTTTGTGCTGGTGTGATGGAGAGGTCAATCTAGAGAATGACTGTAACTGTAGGGAGATCCTTCCATGACAGTCATTCAAGTTGCTCAAGACATCTTTCACAAAGGTTTATCACAGATTCTGTGAATCTTATTTTCATAGGTTCCGGAAGTCTAGGGGTTTACTGTGGCTAAGATTCCAAGCTTTCTTTAGACAGGGCTGGACAAAGGTCTCGCCTATATTCCTAAGAAATAGGAAAACAATAAATACTGAACAATGTGGCTATATGTTCTGCCCCCTTATCCTTATTTTACCCCCTTGCTTTCCCATTGTTTACCTTAATCCTGAACTGCCTTTATACCCAGAGACTTTCTTGTAAATTGTTATAATGTACTTGGCGAACATTCTGATTCTGATTAACTGATTAAAGC
Source organism: Gastrophryne carolinensis (assembly GCA_027917425.1). Classification (NCBI taxonomy): domain Eukaryota; kingdom Metazoa; phylum Chordata; class Amphibia; order Anura; family Microhylidae; genus Gastrophryne; species Gastrophryne carolinensis. The sequence continues at coordinate 526,558,432 of CM051235.1, read as the reverse complement.
TATTCCTTTTCTCTGAAGATGGTCATCCCCATCACTCTCATCTCAGCCTACTTGGTAGTTCACAAGGGCAGATTAGTTTTGTGTTACCAACCACTTTAATGAGATGATGGCACTGAGAACTTTGTATTTTCCTGGCAAAACATTTGCAAGCTGTCGTTAGGGCAGTTAGGTATTTTTACATTTAATTGATTGTATTCCCAAATGGATGTACAGTTAAACCAGAATAACAATCAAAAAAGTGAATCTTCTGCATCTGGATAGTGCACCCGCCCAGGAGACGCCATTATCACACAAAATATGGACTTTTCTACTAAATTAAAAAGTTTAGACATTTTTTTGGCAGCAATCTGGATAGCACCCTATCCAGGTGCAGAAGATTGATTTTTAGGGTGTTATTCCGGTTTCAGGGATGTCGCTATTTTCTCTGATATACCTTTTTCAGTGCCATAGAATACAAACTGATTAATTTTTATCCTTTTCAATTAATACATATGCTGCAATAACTGTAGCCTTCACATAAGCCATATGCAATACTGTCATTACTATGGTAATAGTGCACACTACAAATTGATTACTAATGGGAAGCACAGGGAAAGCTTCTTCATTCATTTACAAAGCACTTCTCAGTTGTCCTTTACATGTTCACATAGCAGTATCAAGACCAAATCTGGCTATGAATCCATAGGCCATAAACACAACAATTTTGTACTTTCCCAACATTTTTTCAAATATATTTCTGATATACCATATTGCGCGCCATATAAGACGCAGTTATTTTTCTCCAAGAGTGGGGGCAAAATGTCAGTGCGTCTTATTGGCAAATGTGGAAAAAAAAAGAAAAAAGTCAACTTACTTTTCCATCTTTCCCGCTTGTGCTGTCCCCACCGTCTTCGCTGTATTTGCTGCCTTCCCCGGCTTCTTCGCTACCGCAGCAAACACAGACATCCGCTTCTTACAGCAGGTGGACGTGGCCGACGCTCGAGCATCATCCACTCCCACTGCTGAATGAAGCCTGGTGTCAGTGTGTGCAGGCGCCACGGAGAAGGCGGCAGATACAGCTGCCTCCGCCGGACATTCAGAAATGCATATGAAATGCCTGCAACATGATCAATCCCAAGGACAAGCTCTGAGGTATAGACTTCAACAAAACAAAAGTGTAGAACATTGAGTGTACTAATATGTGTTCCGAGTGACTGCTTTGTGCTGATGAAAAAAATGGATGGGCTAGTATTGCTGTTGAGAGGAATCTGCCCATGTTCAGATGAGGTCTGACAATGTAGTGGAGGTGCATTGTTAAGTGCAAATTCAGCAAAGTCAATATATTCGAACCACTTGTCTTTGCAATCTGATGCATAACAGCACAAATACTGCTCTAAAGACTGAGTCATTCTTTCGGTCTGGCCATTGGAGGAGGGTGATAGGCCAAGGACAACAAGATTTTAATCCCCAAACAAGCACAGAACTTTTTCCAAAACCAGGAAACAAATTGGAACCCTGATACCATATACAGTGAATGCAGAAAATAAGCTTGATAAATAATTGAACCAATTCGGGGGCAGATGGGAGTTTGGCCAAGGGGACAAAATGTGCCATTTTACTGAAACATTTGACTATGACTCAAATGACAATATCAACAATGACATCCATAGAGACATGGATTCATGGCTCTATAAGAACCTCCAAAGGAATGAGTAAACAAGCAGGGGGTTTATGGGTTGCCTTAGTACACACTGAAAATGCTTCGACAAAGGAAATGACATCACGCCTAAGAGTAGGCCACCAGACTGCCTGCCAAAATGACCAGACGTTTTAGCATCATGAATCACTGATACACTGATAAACGCATATGGGATGGAACATATCGACAATGAGGAGGTTTGTCTGGAGGTGAATTCAACTAGAATGGTTCCAATGAGCTAGACAAAAATCTGGCAATAATGCACCAACCGCACAACCCAGGAGCAAAAGGGGTTACTTCTCTTCAAACCTACCTTTACATTCCCCAAGGTTGAGGGACAATACTTCTGCCTTGATGTTCTTAGCTCCTGGCTTAAAGGTGATGACAACATTTAATGGAGAGAAAAAAAAATGGAACCTTCCAGCCAGTGCCTCCACTCCACGAATGCCAACTTCACACCTAGCAAATAATGGTTCCTCTGTACAGCTGAACTGAATTTACGCAAAATTATGGGCAAGGAGTGCCTGAATACTGAATGAGAACAGCCCCATGCCAATTTCAGAAGCATTGTCTTCGATGAATAGATGACTTACCGTATTTTTTGCCCTATAAGACGCATCTGCCCATAAGACGCACCTAGGATTTGGGGAAGGAAAACTAGAAAAAAAATATTCTAAGCCAAATGTTGTGCTAAAACACCCAATTACAGACAGTGTGGCGTTCCCCCATCCCATTCCCATAGGCAGTGTGGCATTCCCCCCTTCCTACTCCCCATAGGCATTGTGGCATCCCCCCATCCCCTTCCCCATATAATCAGTGTGGCATCCCCCCTCCCATATAGGCAGTGTGGCATTCCCCCTCCCATTCCCATATAGGCAGTGTGGCATCCCCGCCTCCCATTGCCATATAGGCAGTGTGGCATTCCCCTATAGGTAGTGTGGCATTCTCCCCCTACATTCCCCATATAGGCAGTGTGACACCCCCCTCCCATTCCCCAGTTTGGCAGTGTGGCATCCCCCCTCCCATTCCCTGTATAGGTAGTGTGATATCCCCCCCTCTTCGATTCCCTGTATAGGTAGTGTGGCATCCCCCCTCTTCCATCCGCCGATAGGTAGTGTGACATCCCCCCTCTTCCATCCCCGTATAGGTAGTGTGGCATCCCCCCTCTTCCATCCTCTTATAGGTAGTGTGGCATCCACCTCTCTTCCATCCCCTTATAGGTAGTGTGGCATCCCCCCTCTTCCATCCCCGTATAGGTAGTGTGGCATCCCCCCTCTTCCATCCTCTTATAGGTAGTGTGGCATCCCCCCTCTTCCATCCCCGTATAGGTAGTGTGGCATCCACCCCTCTTCCATCCCCGTATAGGTAGTGTGGCATCCACCCCTCTTCCATCCCCTTATAGGTAGTGTGGCATCCCCCCTCTTCCATCCCCGTAAAGGTAGTGTGTTATCCCCCCCTTCTATCCCTGTATAGGTAGTGTGGTATCCCCCCTTCCATCCCTGTATAGGTAGTGTGGCATCCACCCCCCTTTCATTCTCCTTATAGGCAATAGCAAAAAAAAAAAAAAAGTAAACTCACCTTTAAATCCTTCCCGCTGTCCCCGCCGTCTTCACACACAGACACACACAGCGGTGGGCGTGGCCGACGCTCGAGCATCGCCCACGCCCACCGCTGTATAGTCCGGGTGTCTCTGTCTGCTGGGGCCTTTGAGAAGTGACAGGGACAGTGCCTGTCCCTGTCACTTCTCCACGGCCCCAGCAGATAGAGTCACCTGGACTATACAGTGGTGGGCGTGGCCGACACTCGAGCGTCGGCCACGCCCGCCGCTGCATAAGGCCGTGTGTCAGAGAGGAAGCGATAGAGGCAGCTCTACCTGCTGCCTCCTCCGCAGCGCCAGCACATACAGGTGCCGTGGAGGAGGCGACAGATACAGCTGCTTCCGCCGCTTCCTCTCTCTGCGGCGCCAGCACACACAGTGAACACCCGGCCTTGGTATAGTGGTGGGCGTGGCCGATGCTCTATAACAGGCCGGTGTCTGTGTGTGCTGGTGCCGCTGCCTCCGCCGCTTCCGGGACAGCGCGAGCGATGGAGAGGTGAGTAAACTTTTCCCTAAGTGCGTCTTATAGGGCGAAAAATATGGTACATCAGAGTGAATTAACACTGGAGCCTAAGTTAAAGTCTCCTTCAGAGTTTGAAAGGCCTTCACTGCCAGAGAGAGCCATTTCTCCTGATACGCATATTTACTGGTTCGTAAGTGGAACAACAATGGATGAGAACCCGTTAATGAACCGACTATAGAAATGACCAAATCCAAGGAACCTCTGTAAGTCTTTTAAGGTTATGGGTTAGCCCCATTCAAAAAGGGGAGAACGGGAACTTTGGTGACCTCAAACATATACTTGGATAACGTGGCATAGAGATTATTATCTCTCAGTTTTTGTAACACTGCTTTTACATGATGCCAGTGTTTAGATACTGACCAAGAGAATATTGGAATGTCATCTAAATAAATTACCACAAATTGACCTGAAAACTCACAAAAGACATTGTAACTTGAAAGCATTACATAACCCAAAGGACATTACCAGGTATTCAGAGTACCCATCTTTAACATTAAAGGCAGTTTTCTATTCATCATCACGATGGATGAGAATGAGATTGTATGTTACCCTGAGATCCAATTTTGTGAAGATTTGGCCATCAATGACTTAAATAGGTCTCCGATAAGAGGCAAAGTGTATCTGTTCTTGACAGTAATTTCCCATCTTTCTTCCATCTCTCCTCTCCACAAAGAAGAAACCCAGCCCTGCAGGCGAGGTAGAATGAAACCCTTATCCAAAATGTATTCTCTTATTGCTAACTCCTGCTAACTCCTCCTGTTAGAAACCTTACCCCTATGGACATGGTCCCCAAAAGTTACAATTGTATGCCCTGTGAGGAGGTAGAGAGTCAGTAAATTTCTCAGACAATACATCCGCCTAATCGGAATAATGCTGAGGTAAACCATCAAGTAAAACATTGGTCATTCTTAACGCAATGTAAATACAATGATTAAAACAATATGGGCCCCATTTAGTTAAATCTCTAATTGTAAGAACACAGAGCTTTTCGTGATAGGCCTTTCAACCGCAAGCGTGAGAATTAGGACATCCTGAAGTGCATGCATCAAACTTTATAGCAAGTGTTCCCAGCACCAAAAGCACGGTACTTCCACCTTTTAACAGGGCAGGAGTGCTTATTGACTTTTTTGATTATTGAACATTGAGGAAATCTGGAAGTCTGATACGCTGTTCATGTGCGGTGAGAGTTTTTACCTACCTAAACTTGTGAGTGTTTCATCTACTTTTATTATACAAAAAAAATTGGTTCAGCATTATTGCACTAGATTGCTCTTTGTGCTTCTCTTGCATGCCCAATTTGTCTGTGGGAATTTTAACCATACCCCTGCTGAAAACAACGTTTGAGCATTGAAAGGAATAGCGGATTTGGCTTTCTATGTATCATCCTCTGAGTCCTAAAGGAACAACCAGAGTATATATATATATCTTATGCTTAAGCTGATGAGCGTGTGATCAGCGTTGGATTTTATTATATATGTCATTTACCCTCCGCCGTCTGGTAAGAGTTTGAGCCTTTCGGTGCTGGGAACACTTGCTATAAAGTTTGATGCATGTACTTCAGGACGCTCTAATTCGGCTGTCTCACGCTTGAGGTTGAAAGGCCTATCAAGAAAAGCTCTGTGTTCTTACAATTACGCTATACCAAGATTGGGACTACTACGTTTTTAAGCATTTTTCTGTTTAATGTTTGTGTGCGCGGTGTCTGTATAATCTTTACTCTAAGTATTATACCTGTTAACATTATTAGTTAAATCCCTAGTCTGCCAATTTATAAGCGGAGTGTAGGTCTTTAGCCCAGGAAAATGAAGTGGCAGGCATATCAAGAATGAGAAATTCCAGACTTTCTGAATGGGAGGAATCCAACATTTTATGTAACAATCTTTCTAGTTACAAGTCTGATCCTTTCCTCCCATGTAATATGTGAACCTCCTCCACCTATTTTAATTATTTTATGGTACTTAGATACTTTTCCTAGGGTCTGTTTCTTCCTGGATCCTCAAGTTGTAATGTGTGGGAAAACATTCGCTATCCCCCAGGTGTAGCAGGGTATGTTTTTCCACTTTTCAGCCTGATCCCATCTGTCTCCTTCTATTCTGAAATTAGAAGAGCGTAGAGAGCATGCAATCTGTAAGCCACATACTCTGGATAGGATCTTTGTAATCGCTGAGGCAGCAAGCAAAATTGGTCACTTCAGTCCTTCACTGGGTAGTGAGGATGAAAGAAAGGGAAAACAAAGTTACTCCTGTATCCAAATGGCGGCGCAACCGTCACCTTTTGACAGCCGGCACCTCCACATCTACATGCTGGAAGGGCCCCGAAGAAGTAAGAGGAGGTGGCGCAAGACAGAGAAGACCCGAGTAAGGCGGCATCCAACGGGGGACAGAATGGGAATAGGTGGGTATAAGAACAATACAAATATTTGTTGTGTAGTGTCTTATTTCTTTTTCAGTTGGGTAAACTGGGGAGCCCCATACCTGTTCGCTATGGTCAGAAGCCAGGCTTGGCGGGTGTCATGCCAATAAAATGATGCATAAACCGAAAGCTCACTTCTCCAAGCTGCAAGGGGCATGTGCGGGCTCTTGTCCAATGAAAGCCGTCTCCGTTATTCAGCAGATTGCTGTCATTGACTTGAATGGGGATCTGCCAATCTGAATGGCTGGGGCAGAAGCAAACAATAAGAGCCACCTGCGGAGTGGCATAGTCACAGCAGGCAGCTCTCATTGGACAAGAGCCTGTGCATGCTCTGTTGGAGCCTGGAGAGCTAAGTGTTATGGTCAAACTTGGGAGTTGTACACAGCGGACATCACGATTCGGGATGCTCCGGGGGAAAGCCATCAGCCAGCCCTGGAATCTTTTAGATTCCAGTGTTGTTGCTGGTGGATTTTGTTCCGCTTTATTAATATTGTCCAGGCAGAAATAAAAAAGTCTATACTCACCTGCAGATGCTCTGTGCAGGTCCAGTGTTCCCCCGCAGCTCTTCCATGTAGTGCTAGAATCTTTAAACTGGCTGGGAGTCATCTTACAGTACCACTGGTCTCTCATTGAGGCGTCCATGGAGCCTTATGATATCACAAGCCTACTTCCTTCATTGCAATTAATGGAGTAAGAGTGTTAGAAGATGTAATTTATATTGATGGATTCAACCATGTCTACCCAGCAATGGAGAATCGAATCGCTTGTTCTCCTTTATTGGTTATTACTTGAACAGGGACATTGCAGGCAAATGGTTAAATTAGCCTTATTTTGCTCTTTACATGCTGAATGTGAGGGCTACATCATTTATTCAGCCTGCTGGGGATGAGCAGAATGCAGCAAATTTAACCCTTTGCTTGGAATGTCCATTTAAGTTATATATTCAGACTCTGTATTTCAATAAACATGCTTTATGTTTTATATAATCAGAGTCAGGCTTCGGCTTACTGACTCCTCATAGTAGGCCAGGCTGAAGAGGGGCCTCAGGGTCCTCAGGTTTTTCAAAAAGCCCTCAGGTATAGATCAGGATCACTCAGGAAAGTTCAACTGGTCCAAAGTCCTTCCAATGCACCAAAAGTTTCAGGGAATTTCTATACCTGCACACACTCATAATTGCCTCCACTTTAAACTCTGGTTGGACTTTCACTAAGGCTGGTGACATGGAATACTGAGACAGGCCTGGATTTGGATTTAACAGAGACACATAAAATGAGTCTGGACAACCCACTGAAGGTAGCAACTCCAGAAGGTAAGATGTTTTATACCATCCCACAACATTTGATCATTTTTGGAAGGAATGTTTCCTGAAGTCATGTATCCTGGAAAGAAGCTCTGAGATAGCCAGCAAGAGTGTCCAGAGGCAGGCAATAGAGCAGTCAGACTATAAGTACCAACAGCACTCTAATCTACAAACTAAGGAAAACACACAATGCAAGATAAGGAACTATAGTTCCTAGTATGAACAATTCTCTGGTCAGTTGGGGTTTGGGCAGGCCAGAGACCTCTCCAGATGGAGTTCTTTGCTCAGGATCAAAAGTTAGGCCAGAGCAAAGGCACAACACAGGAGTAAATGAACAAAAAGGGAATTTATTAAACAAAGACAAACAATAAAGCATGAAACAAAGGATGATCTATGATACAGGCAGAAAGGAAACAGAAAGATCATGGATTCAGGTAACAAAAACACAAAACCAAAACTAACTAAACACAAGCATAAACCAAAACAGAGGGACCCCCAGGTTCTGTTAACCCGCCCCAGGGCACAAGACAGGAGCCACCAGCCAACAGGAACCGACAGAAGGCCTGCTGCATAGAGGATCTGGCACAGATGGTATTCAAGCAGCCTCAGGGAACACACAAAGAGGCCTGTTTGCTATTGGCTATGATCAAGAAAACACACAAAGCAAACAAACTCTTACTGCACCAGGTAGAGGGTGATTCTCCCTTGAATAGACCTAACAACAGGTACAGCAGCTGAGGGGCAGATAGAATAACCGGGGTCTCTATTGACACCCACTGGTGGTTGTCCAAACTATGGTCCAGGTAAACAAGCCACCAGCCGATCCCCAAGTTCTCACATAGACACTCTATCCAGAACAACTTCTTAGAGTGATCCAGTAGTAAATTGGTGATGAATGTTTTTTTTACAGCACGGAGACCCATGTCATGAAGTAGAAATATTAATTTTGTGGTTCTTAGGGTCAGTGGCCAGAAAACTCTCCAATCAATTCCATTGAGAACTTATGGCGAATTCTCAAAAAGCAGGTGAACAAACAAAAATACAAAAATACAAAAATTGAGATTAAGAAATGATTAGGCAAGAATAAGTTACCATTACTCAGGATTTGGCCCCAAAACCAGCATGTCAGGACCTCTGAATTGCAGAGGTCTTGAAAAATAATGGTATACAGATAAAGTTAATGTAGTTTAATTAAAGTTGTTAAACTTATACATTTTAGTTTTTACTTTAGTACAGCACAGACTCGATCGAAGATCTAAAACTCCGAAGCAGCAACATTTGTGACATCCAATAATTGTGTCAGTCTCACAATTTGGTCACGGCTGTAGGTGGTATAGTGCTTTAAATTAAATATAAAACAGTGATCCTAAAAAGTTAAAAATGAGCAAGTATACATTTTCCATGATTTTCCTAATTATATTTTTTTCCACTACTAGCAGCTTCAGAAACATGTGAAATGTTGTTATTGCATTTGTTATTCAGACTAAAGCCTCTTAAATTCTCAAGCAGTCGAATTTATTTTAAAGATAAGGCTGCTGTAATCCGTGCTATGATTTATGGCACTTTGACAGCCTGTTCATGAGGCATTTTGGAGATGTCGGTAGCTAATAGTTGCAATTTTTCAAAAACATATTCTCATGGACACCTTCTCTAAACATGCTAGCACATTTCTAACTCTACTACTTGCCTTTTTTTGGTACAGTAGTAGCTGTGGCACTGCAATCTGCAATCTGCATGAGCAAGTTTATAGGAGTAATATCTACAGTATATATCAGAGTAACCCACCATAAATCCAAAGGTTTTTAAATCCCTAATTTCCTCTGCCGCCAACATTCCTAAAGGAAATCATGTTTTTATTTTTTTAGTTGAATAGTAAACATAAATTAACCATTTCTTTGGGGACCCAAAGTGGGACTAACTCACTTAGATAAACTGAACACTTTACAGGTTAATAGATGTGGTGGGGTTGTGATTTGATGATGTAGCTTACCCAGGAACTTTTAAGGAACAAATATCATAGCATTATATGCTGCTCTTATGTGTGAAAGTAGGTGTGGCCTCTTCTCCAAACATACACCCAAAGCACAACTTGGGTATATCTCGTCTGTAACAGTTGCTGGTTATTGACCTAACGCTTAGCTAATCTATACATTTGACTACCACAGTTTGGCCGATGAGCTAGAGCCAGGCCTCAGTTGTAAATTTACTAGCCGTCCTGGATTCTGTGGTCTTTCCACTAATGTCAATTAAGGCCTTTTGTCTCGCTGCCCCCCAAAAAACTCTGGGGACACATAATGTGTGTACTGTCTCAGCAAAAGTGGGACATCTGGTTGGGTTAAAGTGGACCAAAACCCAGGATTTTGACTATCCTGGGCTTTGGTCCTTGCTGTGTGAAACCCTGCAGGTCACCGAAACAAACTCACCTCTTCCGGGTCCTGCGGCACATGTGCGGCGGCTCGTCCAATCAGCACGCTCAGATCTGCTCACATCAGAACATCTAAGCCTTCGTCTAAGGCAAGGAGCGTGTTGAAGGCTACATCCCTTGCTACCTCCTAACAGGGAGCGTGCCTGCGCCGGCTATTAATAAATGCATGCGCCCTGCTAGAGGTAAGAAGGTAAGTGTATGGGCAGCCTGGGGGGGGGGGGGTTCACACAGTGGGGAATCACTATTTTGGATGCCCCAGGGGGAGGGAATGGATCGGCCCAGGAATCGTATAGAATCCCAGGCCGATCACGTGGGATTTGGTCCACTTTAAGTTATCCTCTATGTTAACTATGTTTTAACTTTAGGTGTATTGTTTTTTAAATTAAAATAATATAGTGTAGAAAACTGTACATTGCAGTTTATAAACATAAACGATGAAACACAACTGTATTTAGAAAATGCAGTATCAAAAAATGAAAAAAAAGTCTCTACGCTAGGGAACTAACTATATATTCAAATGTGCATATTGTCATGTTTGTATGTTTTCCTCTGGAAGGTATAAATATATTACTGTATGCATTGCCATGGTGACAGAAGTCAGAATCCTCTATCAACCTCAGTGAATTAGACTTTGGAGTGCTGCAGAGGAAGAAAAAGAGAGCATAGCTGCAATGTCATTAACTGATTTCTATTTGCCGAAAATGAGATAACAACAGGTTAAACGGTTTATTTGCACAATTTGAAACTCATATATGTAAATGAGCTCTTACAGGTGTGATTCATGCCCACAAGTATTTGGATTCTCATTTTAATGAATAGGTTTGGCTATTAATTTGCCAGTAACCAGTAAAAGCAGCACATGTAAGAGGGGTACATTTCTGCCTTAATAAATTAGAACACAGAAATGGTTATTATCTAAATGCAGTCCTCTTTTCTTAAAGCGGACCTTCACCCTGAATAAGAGCCTATCTTATATGTTTTCCCCACCATGTACATACAGAATTGAAACACATTAAAAATCATCCTACCTGCATCTACTGCATGTTATGAGCCTTTAAACATCCAAGAAGGTGGCTCATAGAGTCCCAGGCTGCCTGCAAACAGGAAGTGTCTTCTGACTGTGCCGCTCTGCATTCTAGGATTGCTGTCCTTTCCATGACCCCAGCTCTGCTCCGTCTGTGCAAAGCACAGCTAAAACCCCGCCCCCTGCAGTTTCCCCGTTCTTCTCTCCTCATTATGTGATGCTACTGAGCCAAGATGGCGGCGCCCGTATCCTAGAGTCCTGAACAGAGTTGCAGCCCAGTGGGGGAAAGAATAAAAATTTAGTGACTAAAAACTTAATTTTATTAACTTTAAATGCTGGGGAATAGTTTTCTAAGGGTTTGGGCTTTTCATTAAATCATGCTGAAGGTCCATTTTAATACCCTTACTTGTAGTTAATCTCAAATGTATTACTTAAAGGGACAGGGAAGATAATATCAATAATAATAATAATATTCTTACTTTAAGCTTGTCCAATGTGCCTCTACTCCATTTTCTACTGTGGCCTGTAGATGCTTTGCCTCTCCCTTCCACTCCACCTCTTCATGACCACCTCCGTATGCAGTCCCATGGCCGCCCCTGTCCCTCAGTGCTTCCAGTGTGAGTCAGCCCAGCATACCACAGTGGTAAACTTGTTGGGCTTGTTCACATTGTGATCACTGACGGACATGGACAGCCACACAACCACATTTGGAGTGTGGTCATGAAAAAATGGAAACAAAAAAAGGGCCAAATTTTGCAGACCTGCTACAGCATCTAAAGTGCGCTGCAGAAAATGTAGGCGTGGAACGCGTAATGGGCCTTAGGTATGCTCCTTGCTGCCTTATTATTGCTATTGCCTCGACTGATTCTTAGATGCAATTGTGCTTGCTAGATTAGTGATGTTGCTTGAATATTCATCTGTTCTGTTAAGAGACAGTTTGGACATTTTTCTTTAATAATCTGGATTGACAGGTCTGAATCACATTCAAGTCTTGGGGGGCTTCTAGTTTCTGGTCTCTGTAAATCCCACTTACCTTACCAATGGCCTTGGATTGCACTGACAAAATGCCAAACATATGAGGAACATTGTGCTATTAAAAAAAAAAGCTAGAGGTCCCCATATGCTGAATAATGATTGTTAGGTCTAATTTAACTTTGAATTGTAGCTTAAGGTAAGTCCCCACTTCTTAATTCACTTGTTTGACAGCAAAGGGCAGCCGTAGGGCATATAGGCTGGTAAAAGCCAGGGCCAGGGGCCAACCTCACTGTTTCTGAGCCCTGAGTTACCGGAACCGAAAAAAATAATAATATAGACTCATCTTTTTATTTTTTTTTGTCTGAGTTGTATGTATTTTTTTATGTTTAAATCTTTGTAACTGATAATGGATCCAATTTTAAAGGGTAGGGGACTGGTATGCCACAACCTGATTACCCGCACCCGTTTCTGGGCACCAGTAGTGCAGACGAGCCCATGGATATGGGCTTGGTGTTCTTCCAAGGGCTACACTGTTTGTTGTTTATACAAAGAAAATAATATTAATAATATAGACTCCTGTATGTATTTTTCATTAAAAAATGTGCTTTGTGCTTTTAGCAGGCTCAATAAATATGATCAAAAACTAGTAAAAAAAGGTTACAAAACACAGCTGAATCACCATGCTTATACACATGCAAGTCTTTCAGGGGCACTTTTGTGCATTTTATGCACTCATGTCATCTTATAAGCAAATTTAATTAAAATTTACGAAATGGCTTTGCTGAATCCCACAAACCTGAAAATAGCCAAATAAGAGATATGCTTTCAAGCAAAAATAGACTTAAATGACAATACTGATTCTATTGCATCAAGCCCACTGACAACGGAAATATATTGTGTTGTCTCCTGTGAAAAACAGCAATCCGACTGGTGTTCTTGCCCATCCATCCCCATTTTATTTTTACCAGGTCCAGGCCTGAAGTTTTTGATTAGATAACATCAAATGAATCACAGCACACTCCATGTGGTGCCTGTTTTTCATATAGAATGACAAGCTGAATATGACTGAAAAAAAGCATGTTGAACCATGTAATAAAGCAATTTTACTGTCTTGTATGTTTTAGGTGAAGGTGTTGTTCCCTTTAGACCTCTGCAGTCTGTTCGCATTGGTAAACTGGTTTGTTGTAAAGGGCACTGACCTATATCAATCAATCTAGTTCCAATATACTTAAATCAGATTGCTGGACATTAAAATCTAGATGACTCTACATCCCTGCACCTGGGATTTTTTTACTAGCACTTCGTTCATGAAAATTTATAGATATAAAGCCAAAAATGTATTGTCTTTTTAGGAATATTGGTTAACTGGGATTCTGCTTTTCATATTTGGAGCTTTACTTTCATTATAAAATCTGTGGTCCTTGCACATAAAAATGGTTACATTTATTTTAGTTATTAAAAATACATACAATACCACCAAAGAAAACATTGATATATTCAGTCATAGATACAAATGATTAAACAGACCACACTTCTCTTGAATCACATACAAGCTTCTTGATGGTTGAGGACTGCATAAACCCTGTGCCCATGTTTGCCATTAAAGTATACCAACACCTATTGTAGATCTAATGCACATTGGTTCTGATTGCTGATGCTCCCCTGTGCATATACTGGCACCAGCCTAAGATAATCTTTTTTAATCATTGTTCCATGGGTGAAATGCAGACCTATAACTGGCTGTCTGCCATCACCTGGTCAGCACTGCTTTCGGGCCTTCTGACAGAGTCTGGACCATGTGACGCCCAGCGGCCTGCTGATTTCTTTTTCATGATGTAAGGCACTTTATTTTGACACTATAGCTAGAGGACCTTTTTTTTAGAAAAGATATCGGCGCCTCTGTTCCCCCATTTTCCCACAAAACATAACAAGTGGTTTGTGCCTCATTTGAATAAAAGTCAGGAGCAGCTCATCATCACGGGCTCATTGAAGATCCCTTTCTGCAGGCTTGTCTAACAGACCCGAGGCTCTATATAATTGCAACCTTCAAACAAATGTTAGCAAAGGCAAATGTTTTCCAAAATTGGGAATTTTTAAATAGGTGTTAAATTATGTAAGTGTATAATTGTTGTTTTCCTTTTTGGTTTATTTATTTTTGTATGGATGATTCCAAGTGAAAAAGTATAAAAAACGCTGATTTATTCAAATGACTCAAGCTGTAATTGCATTTGCATTTGCAGTCTTCAAGTCAATTTTCGAGAACAAAGTTTCCAAGAAGTTAAAGATTTTTTTCATAGTATACCCGAGTCTGATCTTTTTTTTTAACTGATGCAACATTATTTAATGAAAATAATGACTGTTAATCACAGCATGGGGGCATCCTGAATTATAATCCCCCGTTTACTTCCCCTGAAAGGTAGCAGCCAATAACGATCACTGCGAGGAAGGTCACCAAGTGAGCTGTAAGATTGTCTAGTGAATTTGATTGCCCACTGGTGGTAACATGGAGCCTGATCCCAGTGCTGGAGCGAGGAAGGAATAAGGACCCCATGAGGATCAGCCGGGGAGCTGTTTTTATATTAAGAGGCAGGGCATTTGTGGAGACTCTATGACATAAAATATGATGTTACAAAAAGGGAGGGGCAAGAGGGGGTGGCATGGGGAAAAAAAAATCCCCTCCAGGCCCCTCCCCTTTTGTGACATCAGCAATGATATCAGAGGAATTCCATGGAGGCCACGCCTCCCAGTATAAAAGCCTGCTCCCCCAGCCCTCACTTCAGTTCCTCTATGGGCAGGAAGAATGAAAGAAGGCGGAACCTATTTCATCTAAATGTCAGGGCAGCCATCAGATTCTGACAGGCCGCATCATCACATCTACGCCCTGGAGAGGGCCCCATAGAAGGAAGAGCAGACAGTGCAGGACAAAAAAGACAAAGGGTCGGGGACCTAGAACATCAAGCTACGACTCAGAAGGCCGATATGTCCACGCTGAGGGACGATGTGGAGATACTGCGCAAGCAAAACCTGGTATTACTTCATAAACTCGAGGATGTTGAAAATAGATCCAGAAGAGCCAATATTAGGGTCAGAGGTGTCCCGGAATCTGTCTTGGACCAGCAATCAAAGGTTATAGCTTTGTTCCAGGAACTCGTTCCATCACCTCCAATTGAGAGACTGGAATTCAATAGAATACATAGGGCCCTGCAGAAGAAGAGGGCCGCCGGTCTCCCACAAGATCCTTGTCAAACTGCATTTCTTTCGCACAAAAGAGCAACTAATGGCTGCGACGCGCAGACAGGCCACCTTGAAATTCCAGAGCTTCTTATATGAACTCTATGCGGTCTTGGCACCCCAAACTATAGCGAGAAGACGTGCAATGAAACCAGCTCTTCAAATCCTACAGTCCCATGGGATCAGATATAAATGGGGATTCCCCTTTAATCTACAAGGACACTCACTTTGAGGCCTCCTCAACTCAGGAACTCGATCGGGTGCTTGCTTCGGCGGGCCTACAGCCTCCTAGCGCTGCCCAAGTAGCCCCTCCTCAAAAGAAGAGAGCACTCTCCTTTTCGCCAGCGTCCAAGGACCAGCGTGAACTGCGGCGAAGCTCCCCGATGCCCGGGAAATCATCAGCAGCTCGGATCCACAGATTTGGTAAGCCAGCGGTGGGGGAGGGCTGAGGGGTAGGTAACCCTGTGTTTTTTTCTTCAAGGGGTCTTACCCTTCACCTTCCTTAGGCTGTGGCTGGAAGAGTTGTTCCCCGGGTTTACCTTATACTTGATGTGGGGGTTATATAGGATGGGGCGGAAAGGAGTTCCCGTCTCTTTCCTTCACATCTTTAAATTTCGTTACATTGTTCATTTGTTAGAATTAATGTTAAAAGCTGAATAAGCATGTCTGTTTCACGTTTTTCACCTCCCCCCAATGCAATTTTTCTATGTCTCTCATAATGTTAGAAATACCTTGGTCTAATGTTGATGTATGTTTTTTTTTGGGGGTCAGGCGCTCATGTGTCGGCCATATTCTCACTCCCGGCTCCCCTTCTGACTGCTTCTACAGTGGAAACGGAAGCATTAAACTCTTGGCCCCCCTGAGGGGACAGTTGTTTGTTGTCTTTGTGATGAGGTCTCCCATAGGTAGCCCCGTCACTTCGGTACGTCATTCCCTACGAGGCGGAGCATTACGCCGCCTTGGTGGGAATCTTAAGTTTGGAAGGTGTTTTCTCCTTCATTGTGAGCTTTCTATACTCTGTATTGGTATCCTTTTTTCTCTTTCATTCTCTCTCTGTTCTTCTTCTTCTTTGTCCTTTTCCTGGGTTCCCGAGCCTCCTTGCGCGATGGTTCTAAACCTGTTGGACGATGGCGGTTAGATTAGTTTCCCTGAATGTGCAGGGTCTGAACGCCCCCCAGAAGAGAGTGAAAGCATTTAGGCAAATGAGGTCTCACCACGCTGACATTGTATGTCTCCAAAAAACGCATTATACTAAAAATGGTACCCCTAAATTTCTCAGTGCCCTATGTTTTATTCAGCCTCTGCGCGCACCAAGCAGCGGGGAGTCCTAATCGCCTTCAAGCGTTCGACTTCCTTCTCCCTGGAGCGCGCAGTATGCAACTCCCTGGGCCGTTACCTAATTTTAGTGGCCACGATTCTGGATCAACCAGTAATGATTGCAACCTACTATGCCCCTAACCAATACCAAAATGCATTCCTGGAGGAGTTCTTTAAGAGACTCTATCAAGTAGAGAAAGGGTTCCTCATTGTAGCTGGGGAATCTAACCAGACCCTACACCCTACCCTGGATAGGCAACCGGACGATATATCTTCTCAGGCAGCCAAGAATAGACCCTCTGGGAAAGCATTTCGGGCAATGTTAAGTCAGTATCACCTGATTGACGCTTGGAGGGAGTTTAATCCAACCAAACGGGATTTCACCCACTACTCGTGTCCCCACAAGGTATCCACAAGGATCGACCACATTTTCATGCAGCAATCCTCCCTCCCCCAGCTTTCTCAAGCGAGTATCATTCCAATAGCCTGGTCTGACCACGACCTGGTCTCAGTTGACCTTTTGACCCTTACCCAGAGAAGCCCCCAGAAGTCTTGTAAGTTATACGAGCCAATGTTGGCCGATGAGGCCCTCCGTGAGCGGGTCCGCACGGGGATTCAAGAGTTCTTTCAACTCAATAAAGGCTCAGTGAGTTCAAATGTCACGCTCTGGGAGGTGCACAAGGTTGTGATCAGAGGGCTATTAATGCAGGAATCTGCCAGACGTAACGCGCCCCACAAAGAAAAGCTCCTGGCATTAACTGACGCGTACCAATTGGCCTCTACCGACTTCAAAAACCGGCCCTCCAAACAGAATAGGATCCGCCTCAACCAGGCAGCTAGCCAGCTCATTTATTCATTTAATCCCTACCGGGCAACTAAAACCCAGGGAGTATCCACTTATCACAAGTGGGTGGTGCACTGCCCACGATCAGGGCGTCTTGCTCAACCTGAAGCACCTACACAATACACTTACACACAGACGGTGGTTGTCATGCGAGATTGGCACAATAAACACCCACGGGCAGATAGTTAGCCAAATAACACTCAAAATTTAATTGGTACATATATTGTGGCACATGGCACATAGTTAGAAAAATACGCACACATGTAACTGTACACATAAATAAAAAGCATTGCTATTAAAAACAGGGGCCTCCACCAAGACTAGCCGGGATTCCACACCTCCCACACTCACGCTGCAATCACACACTCCGGCCGGCATCCCTCAAAGGGACAAAGTCCACATAGATTGGGCTGTGACATGTGGCTCAAAATGCAGTGGGGGTATGTTATTCCAAATCCTCAGAATGGCCTGCTGACTCTTTTCTTCAAGAATGCGTTGTATACCCACTATGCAGGGTTTATACAATCAATGTAATTCCTAATGAAGTCAGTAATAGCCTGCAGGCACTCACGTGTCCAGATGAATAGATGGGACCAGAAAGGCTTTACACAGATGTGGGGCGGGAGCTTGGCTATTCGTGCCCGCCTATCAAAGGCATGCTGAAATCCGCCTGTTTAATGCAGCCAGCTACTACCGTCCTCCATCCGCATCTCCGCCGCCTCCGCTATATCATACCCCACGTGGGTCCATAGAGGTGAACAAAACACGGCCTCTCCTTTCCTGCAAACGGCCACCAATCACATCCGACCGTGGCGTGGCAGCGTCAGGGCAGGGGGCGTGGCTAGGGGCCGTCACCGATGTACATTTCACTCCCCCTTGGGAGTTTCATCAGGGTGAGGGAGGGGCCGGGTGATACCATGCTTATAACTGTCACGCCATGCCTTCATGCTGATCAAAATCCAATCATGTCTTAGCCACAGGAGGCTACCAATCAACATCTCTATGTAATGCAGGCGCAGACTTACATACTTCAGTGGCGTTAGTATCAGTCAGACACATTAACCCCTGTTTCCCCTCCCCTCTCTGCTTCTAACACAGTGTACATCTACAGATCCGCACGCTATTTTTAAAGGGGACACCAATAAATAAATTGTCAAAGAAGTTAAAGTAAGTGGGTCTCGCTACAGGCTCACCCACTGTTCTACAGACACAGCAAATCATCCCACGGACTGAGTTAACTTATGGTGGCCACCCACTGTGAGCCACACATTCATTTGCCCATCCTGGACATCTACATTTCCTACTTCTAAGAGGAACCCACCACCAAGCACCCCCACATGGGGAAATGTTTACACTCTTCCAGGTGACGATATCAATATCCAAGCCAGGAAGAACACACTGAGCTCCAGGGGGGTATATATACTTGTACACTCTACTCTCACCTCCAAACCAGGAGGGCTAGTGCACTGGCCAGGACAGAACAGTAAGAAGGAAACGGCATAAGATCAAACAGAGAATAATACAGATCACCCAGAACAAAAACAAAACCAAACAAATGGAAGTTACCCATGCTCATCCAAGTGTTTACAGGAACGCTTTAAGGCCCATATCTGTATTGAGCCCATTTGGAATCATAGTTCCCAATTCAAATATTAGGCGAGATTCATGTTGCAGGAGTCTAACATCTCTGAACCCCCTTCTTCCCTCCATTTCCAATTTAAATATCCCAGCTACCTGCAATTTTTGAGGGTCACTATTGTGATAAATCCTAAAATGTTCTGCACTTCTCTTACGAATGTTCCTCACATGCTCCCCCACCCTAATACATAATTCACACTTAGTTTTCCCCACATACTTTTTATTGCAGGGACACGTAAGGAGGTAAACCACATATCTTGTGGCACAGTTGATAAAACTCTTTATAGGTCTGGGAGTCTTACTTTTGGGACCCATAAAGGACACTGTTTTTTCCATAAACTGGCAAATCTGACAATGTCCACACTTGTATGACCCCTTCAAGACTCTCATTTCTCTCTTATCTTCGACCCTAAGTCTATACTCACTGGGCACTAATCAGTCCCTGAGATTACACGCCCGTCTAGCCGTTATGAGGGGTCTGGGCCCTACATGTTTAGCTATAATAGGGTCTAAGATAAGAATATTCCAGTGTGACTGGAGGATATTCCAAAATTTTTCCCAGTGCACACTGTATTGGGTAATGAGGCGGACATGCTGCTCACCCCCCGACCTCTTAGATCTACAGCCGCCTAGTAATCCCTCAGTTGGGGAGTTCAAAGCTTTATGGAAGCACGTTCGCAGAAGCCGATGAGGGTAACCCCTATCCCTGAACCGCTGTGTCAACACCCTGGCCTCCCGTACATAGCTCTCCACTGAGCTACAGTTCCTCCTGGTTCGTAGGAACTGCCCCAGGGGGATACCACACTTCCGGGGGCCAGGGTGGTGGCTCGCGAAATGCAGGAGGGTATTCCCCGCTGTAGGCCTGCGAAAGGTGGAAGTGACCAGCCTGCCCGCCTCATTAGTAATCAGAAGATCCAGGAACTCAATAGAGGTGGAGCTAAACTTGTAGGTTAATCTAATATTCCTCTGATTTTGATTTAACGAGGATATAAACTCCTCCAACTGTTGCCCCGACCCCTTCCATATCAGCAGCACATCGTCGATATATCTCAGCCACAGGGCCGCATGCACTCCGAAGGACGCCCACCCAAATACCTCGAGACTCTCCCACCGTCCGAGGTGAAGGCAGGCATACGAGGGAGCACACGCCGCCCCCATCGCCGTACCACAAATCTGCTGTTAGAAAATTCCATTAAATCTAAAGAAATTATTTGTAAGGACAAATTCCAGCATATTTTTGCAGTCAGTAGGTTTTCTTCTTTGGCCCAGTGTGTCTGACTGATACTAACGCCACTGAAGTATGTAAGTCTGCGCCTGCATTACATAAAGATGTTGGTAGCCTCCTGTGAGAGGAGAAACATTTGGGCTGAGACATGATTGGATTTTGATCAGCATGAAGGCGTGGCGTGACAGTTATAAGCATGGTATCACCCGGCCCCTCCCTCACCCTGATGAAACTCCCAAGGGGTAGTGAAACGTACGTCGGTGACGGCCCCTATCCACGCCCCCTGCACTAACGCTGCCACGCTACGGTCGGATGTGAATGGTGGCCGTGTGCAGGAAAGGAGAGGCTGTGTTTTGTTCACCTCTATGGACCCACGTGGGGTATGATATAGCAGAGGCGGTGGCGGCGGAGATGCAGACGGAGGACGGTAGTAGCGGGCTGCCTTAAACAGGCGGATTTCATCATGCCTTTGATAGGCGGGCACGAATAGCCAAGCTCCCACCCCACATCTGTGTAAAGCCTTTCTGGCCCCATCTATTCATCTGGACACGTGAGTGCCTGCAGGCTATTACTGACTTCATTAGGAATGACATTGATTGGATAAACCCCGCATATCGGGTATACAACACATTCTTGAAGAAGAGAGTCAGCAGGCCATTCTGAGGATTTGGAATAACATACCTCCCACTGCATTTTGAGCCACATGTCACAGCCCAATCTATGTGGACTTTGTCCATTTGAGGGATGCCGGCCGGCGTGTGTGATTGCAGCGTGAGTGTGGGAGGTGTGGGATCCAGGCTAGTCCTGGTGGGGGCCCCTGTTTTTAATAGCAATTGCTTTTTATTTATGTGTACAGTTACATGTGTGCATTTTTTTCTAACTATGTGTCATGTGCCACAATATATGTACCAATCAAACCGGACCTTCAGCGTGATTTAATGAAAAGCCCAAACTAATGAAACGGTTCCCCAGCATCTAAAATTAATATATTTTACGTTTTAAGTCACTAACTTATTATTCTTTCCCCCACTGGGCTGCAACTCTGTTCAGGAATTTAGGATAAGGGTGCCGCCATCTTGACTCAGAAGCATCACACATACTGAGGAGAGGAGATTGGGATAAGGTACAGGGGGGCGGGTTACAGCTGTGCTTTGCTCAGACAGAGCAGAGCTGGGGTCAGGTAACGGTCAGCAGTCCCAGAATGCAGAGCAGCACAGTCAGGAGGCACTTCCTGTTTGCAGGCTGCCTGATAAGATGGCGGCTTCCGTAAGCCGCCATCTTGGATGTTTAAAGGCTCATAACATGCAGTAGATGCAGGTAGGATGATTTTTAATGTGAGCAATCTGTATGTACAGGGTGTGGGAAACATATAAGATAGACTCTTATTCAGAGTGAAGGTCCGCTTTAAATGTTGAGTGTTATTTGGCTAACTATCTGGCCGTGGGTGTTTATTGTGCCAATCTAGCATGACAACCACTGTCTGTGTGTGAGTGTATTGTGTAGCTAGCCAGCTCAACCTGTGTTTATCCGGCGAGGCTGTCCGCCAATTGAACTAATCCAAGTTCCATTGGTACCGTACGAGTAATAAGCCCAACAGTCCTCCTGCGAAAAGACGTAGGGGGATCGTACTGAGACCCAAACAGAGGGCCCCCTGTCTAGCAACCCAGCAAAGGTGGCGGCTACCTTTTCCAAACACCTGGAGGAACTATATAAACCCAAAAAGGAATTTGCCCCCTCTTCCCCCTGGCGCCAAGGAGCACATTGATAGGCCCATTGAGATTGATGAGGTACAGGAGGCCATAGCATCTTTAAAAGTTGGTAAGCAGCCAGGACCAGATGGCTTCACAACGCTTTATTAATAAAAAGTTTAGCCAGATATTAGCCCCACATTTGACAATAGCTTTTAACGCTCTGAGGGAGGGAGCCGCCTGGAGTTCTGACTCACAGCAGCTGTAAGTATGATTCCCAAACCTAATACAGATTACACGGTATGGTCTAACTATAGGCCTATCTCCCTGTTGAATGTTGATGTTAAAATTCTGGCAAAGGTACTGGCCGCACGGCTTAACGGGTTTATCAATGTGCTCAATTCCAAGGAACAGGTGGGTTTCATGCCCCAGCGTCAGGCAGGTGACAACATTAGAAAAATCGCCAACCTAATATATCACTCCAGGATGGAAGGTTATCATACCATGCTGATGGCGCTAGATGTACGCAAAGCGCTCGACACCATGGCGTGGAACTACTTGCACTTCACCCTCAATAAATGGGGCTTGGGTCCGTCTTTCCTGAAATGGATTTCCTCTTTTTACGCCAACCCGGGGGCATTTGCCAGGTACTCTGGGTATTCCTCTGACTGATTCACTCTGGGTAGGGGCATAAGACAGGGCAGTCCTCTCTCCCCCCTCCTCTTTGCCTTAACCATTGAGCCTTTCTCCAGACTTATTTAGGCCAATAGTGGTATTGCAGGCATCGAGGTGGGGGGATACGAGCATAAGATATCACTGTTTGCTGATGATATCCTAATGGTGATCAAAGACCTGCTCATATCCCTCCCGAGCCTTTTTAAAACCCTAGATTCTATTTCGAGGCTTTGGGGCCTGCAAATCAATTTTGCCAAATCTCAGGCCCTTAATATCTCCCTACCCGATGGAGTTCTGAGTACTGTCAAGGCCTCCTTTGACTTTCATTGGCAGGCCAGGCATATTAAATACCTAGGGATACAGCTGGCATCTGATTACAACTCTCTTTATGGGGCAAATTAATATGTTCAAAACCTTGAGGTCCCTGTTAGGTAACTGGGCCAAATTAAATCTTTCTTGGCTTGGTAGGATTGCTGCAGTGAAAATGGAGTGGCTCCCCAAATTACTTTATTTTTTCCGGGTACTGCCGACTATCGTCCTGGCCTCTGCTCTGAATCACCTCCAATCTGCCCCAAACAAATTTATCTCGGGGGGGGGAGCTTAAACCGCGAGTAGATCGTGGAGCGCTTTACAGAGCCAAACAGAAAGGCGGCTTGGGAGTCCCTAATCTCGCACGCTACTACAGCGCTTGTCAAATTGCCCAACTGACAGTCCTGCAAGGGGGAAGCAACAGACCTCTGTGGGTGGACACAGAGGTGGAGTCGTACTGCTCCCTAATCTCTATATCAAACTTTCTATGCCCCCCCCCGCAGTCTGTAGGAAAATCTCCAATCCTGTACTCAATCACTCACTTTGGAGGGCTAATATGTAGGGGGGGGGGGGGAACCTTGCCTCACCGCATTGCCCACTACTCCTCTTTTTGGGCAATCCGGAATTTGTCTCGGGCTTTTCGGAACCTGCGGCGTTCGAGTGGTGGAAGATTCAAAATCTGACCAGAATTCCGAATCTCTTTTCATGTCAAGGCCCGTTCTCCTTTGCCGAATTGAGATCCTCTTATGAAGTGTCGGGGAAAGAGTTCCTCCGCTTCTTACAAATCAACCACTATGGGTGGTCTAAATGTAAATCGGGCGCCCCACTCCTTCCCCTCACAATATTCAAGAGAGTCTGTCTATAACAGCCTATGGGTAAAGGAGTGATCGTGTTGGCCTATAAACTGCTATCTGAATCAGAAGGGGTGGGATTCCTGAAACATGTGGCAAAATGGAGCAACGACCTTAATCTGACCCTATCCGATGGGGACTGGGGGGCACTCTGGAGGCACACTTCCTCAGGTTATCTAAATGTTGGTGCCCAGGAAGTCAACACCAAGGTCCTCCTCCGGTGGTACCTCGTTCTGGAAAGAATACACAAATTCTGCCCCTCCTATCCGCGGGATTGCTTCTGAGGCTGCGGGCTCCCCAGTACTCACACACCTGATGGGAGTGCAGGGTAGTGAATCAATTTTGGATCAAAGTCCTCTTTGTTATTAATAAGGTCACAGGGCTAAAGCTGGACCTAACCCCCCAGCTGTCCCTCCTTAACCTGAAACCCTCTGACTGCACAAGAACCCAGTTTGACCTCATAAGACATATTACTATGACAGCCAAATTGATTATTGCCCAGTCGTGGAAGAAATCAGTCATTCCCCGGGGAGGCATTATCAGCCGGGTTAACGAGGCCATGCTGTTCGAGAAGATGGCGGCCGCCGTAAAGGGGGATTTGGCCCCCTTTCTATCTACCAGGGAAGGCTGGATCACTCAGTTTTATCCGGGGGGTCTCAACTGTGTTCTCCTTACAATCTAGAACCCCGCCTTGTCTCTTCTCATGATACCAACGGAGGTATGGAACCCACCTTTTACCCTTCTTCTTCTTCCCCCTTTCCCCCTTTCTTTCCTTCTACTTCACACCTTCATCTCTAAGCTCTCCTTTTGATGATGCTTGAGAATTTTTTTTTCTATATGGATAATTTTTGTCAGTGTTCATTTTATGATGGTCGTATTCTCCTGTATACTAGCTAATTGTTGGCACTTTCATACGACCTTTTACGCATTATGGAATATGTCCTGACTGTGGTCCTATGCTGTTTATCTCTGCTTTTATGGTCAGGAGCCAGCATTTTCTTTTATTCTAATTTTAGCCTATAGGGTTTTCACTCTCAAGGCCTTCTTGTTAACAAATGGAAAGTGTCTGAATGTCTATGACCTGCAAGAAGGTTTTTTTTTTTATAGTATTAAGCGGTTGTTGCATTATTCTTTGTTATTAGAAATATGGCCCTCCTTAGTTTTTGTGTTATGTGCAAACTGCTATCATAGTGTGCTTGTAATTTCTTACTTCTAATGACTATATTTCTGCAAGAATTACTTGATTGTGCTGTTTACTGTATGTTTGTTGTACTTAAAACTGAATAAAAATATTGCGAAAGAAGTAGAGATATTGAACAGCAAATTTTTCTTATTGGTGAATCCTAATAGATTCTGTAATTGGGTACAAGAACCTCCAAGGATCTTAACTAGTGATGGGCAAACCCACACCACAAAGTTTGAGTTTGTACCAAAATCCTGAAATCCGAACATGGGTTTCAGCCAGAAGTCTGTGTTCAGGTTCGACGTCTGGTCCAAATATGGAAAAGGATGGTAAAGGATGCAGCAGAAAGGTATTTGATTTTGTCCACAGTGGGGCACAGAAAAATGTGCGCTGTTCTTCATGAGTGAGGGCACTCCTAGCTGCCACTAGGAGTATCCTCTCTCATCGGGAGTGGTGGCCATTTTTCCGTGGCCCCGGTTGTGGACCGTTTCAAACACCACTGCTGCTGACAGAAAGGGAATTGAGGGCTCAGGTAAGTTTGGGTCCCCATGATTTCAAATCACAGTATGGCCGAACTTGCCGGACCCGAACTTTGGTGATCGCTCATCCCTAATATCCCTAATCTTAACTATAGGTGGGATCTTTTTTATGACTACAGCAGTAAATATGTTTGCCTGCTGTATTTTCATATTTGATCATTATTGCCTGGTGGCTGTTCAGGGATTGGGGATTACTTATTAGAATTTAAAAAGGGGGGGGGGGTTGTGTTTACTTGCAAGTTGTTTTAAAGCCTTATTTAGAAGTCTATTTAGAAACTTATTTAAGAAGTGTCAGTGCCACACAGTGCCACTGTTTAGGCAACAGAGTTACTCAGCATGTGATTTAAGAAATAAAAAAATGCAGCGCTCATGCGGCTGCCAGCTAGCCCCTTGTATAACACTAGCATCGGAAAAGGTTATCGGTCAAGATCCCATAGAGCACAATGGGCAGAACTGGAACTGGAAGTGGTTTATGCTTAGGATAAATATTACATAAATGTATTTGTACTGAACTTGCATTGTGACTTGTCAATATTGGAAACACAGGACCTAGATGTCACAAAATGTATTTTTGCGGTGGTAATAAAATTGATTTTAATGGTTTCTTTTGCTTAACAATGTGTAACTTGGACAACAGCAACTAAAATGCAGCCTAAACACACTGTACATTTTGCCCCCTTGTCCCCAGCAGTGATTTCTTGTAACTACAACTGTAATGATGACATGGCAACCAGCGCCAAAGATTTCATGAAGCAAAAAATAAAAATGTTGTGCAGCGCTGGAAAAACAGTGGAACAAAGTGGTCACTAGTGCTGGGAAATTTGCCATCTAGGTCAAACAGGCACTGACTAGGAGTGTCCTCACTTCCTCACTCATAGGAGCCGGCAGCCATCTTTTTGTAGGCCCAGCTGGAGACAGTTTCAAATGCAGCCGCTGATGCGGCTCTGCTGCACTGAAAGAAAAAGGATTGACAAAGGTAAGTTACAGCAGCTTCCTGCCGCTGCAACTTTAGGTGAAGCTGGTTGATGGGCCAATCAATCAGCTTTTCCATGTTCGGACCAGCCGTCAAACTTGAACACGGACTTCTAGCTGAAGTCCGTGTTCAGGTTTGGGAACCTGACCTTGCAATGTTTGGTACGAACTTGAAATTTGCGGTTGGGGTTTGCCCATCTCTAGTGACAACACATTCGTTCAGTGTGAAAGTAGCCTCAGTAATGAAGGGATCTATTTAACCTGTTTGTTTTAAAATGTAAATAATTACCATTGCCTAAACTCCAAGAATTACATTTTTATTGGATGTAAACTGTTTCTACTTTTTGGATTTAAAATTCCAAGAACAGATTCAGAAAACCATTTATAAGTACACATCAAGAAAGGACCCATTTCATTTTTGGCTCTAATAAATAAATTACTTTACTGCTGTCTTCTATCCTGATTCACACCATTGCTGCTTGTAATTTCAATTTATTTTATAAGATAAGGAGAGGGGCTAAAGGACCACCAGGTAAATTATCTAAAGAAACATCATTTGCAAAACTCGGAAACTATGTAAAGAAAGTCTCAACAGCAAGATTACCTTAGATTATAGGGCTGATTCAGCACAGTTTATTTCTCTCATTTAGTGATAAACCAACTTTGCACAGAGGAAAACAATCATGAGAAAATTTGTCCATCAAGTTCAACCAAGGGACTGGGGATTGCAGAAAGTTATTTTTATTTATTTTTTTACTGATAAGTATAGATGGATGAGCCCATACTGCAATGTTCGGGTTCATACCGAACTCTGCAAGTTCGGGTTACCAAACCCGAACACGGACTACAGCCAGAAGTCTGTGTTCGAGTTCCGTGTCCGGCCTGAATAAGGAAAAGCTGGTTGGTGGTCCCGTCAACCCACTTCACCTACGGTTGCAGCAGCAGGAAGCTGCTGTGACCTACCTCTGCCCGATTCTCTTCTATCGGTAGGCGGTGGAGCCCCAGCCGGGGGTGCAAATAGATGACCGGTGGCTCCCTTGAGTGAGGACACTCCTAGTGCTGGCACTAGAAGTCATGAAAGCCAGTGGCCATCTTTTTGTGCCCTGGCTCGGGCCAGATTCAAATGCTGCTGCCACTACTGCCGCTGCTCCAGCATGAGAAAAAATTAAATGAAAATGAATCCACCCTTATATGTGCTAGAGGGCATGAGATGATTCACATACTTGCACTTAGTCTCAGTTTGGAGTACACTTCAAGGGGTACCTCCATACACCACGTACTTCTGTGTATAGCGGCCCCCATTGAAGTTGATAGGACCGTAACATGGGTGGCCGACTAGCTACCACCCTGTCAAGTGTTACATTTATTGGTATAGGCCAGGTTATGGGGTGTTGTTATTTTGGGCTTGGAGGCAGGGACACCAGGGGGTAAAGCCTTCCTGCCTCTAAGCAGTAAAAATGTAATTTGGGAGAAAAGGTTCACAATGTTTTATTTAATTTCACTTAGGTGTAGCTACAGAGTCAGTAAAGGACTGGTAAGCACACTTGTGTTCCTTTGAAATGCAGCGCTTGTTGGACTCCAGTGGACTTTCCTGCTACTGCATTTCAAAGGAACACTGCCACTTTGATAAGTGCCTCAAAGCAATTTTCTCAAGGTATTGCTCAAATCATTTTCAATAACCTTGCATAGCTGCAAGGAGTGACAGAACTCTGCTTTTTTTTGCTCTTGAGATCATTCTGCTCTAACTAATTCCTGGTACTGGTATCACCATAATCAGCTTCAGATTGCCTTAAAAACCCAGTATACAGGACTCAGCGTCTTATTGTATATAGTGTATATAGTGTCTATAGCTTGTGTGTACAAGTGTTTTTCCCTCTCCCTCACTTATGTGTTACCTTGCAATCCTTTTCAAGTGGACCTGAATCCACCATTAGACATTGTATATAAATAAACTGTAATTTTTTTGCATCTCAACTACATTTGTCAGGTGTGCATTTCATAATTGTTTTCAATGGTTGGGAGACCCCTCTGTTCTCAAATTATATGAAATTGCACCCACATAACGAACTGCTGTGAATTCAAGTGCATGTAATTTGGTACAAGTGTGCTTACCAGTCCTTTACGATTTTGTTATATTATTTATTATAGGTTTAAGCACCTTGAACACTGTTTTCTACTGAAGGTACTAATAACAGTAACCGCATAATATGTCATTTGATGACCACTAAGAAGGCGGACACACTCACCTTTTCCCAGTCAGAGATAGATGCAATTGTATCTCAATATGGGGAAACATCCAGCCCCCTAAACAAAGATAACATCCTCCTCAAACGTCATTTCGAGACCCAACGTAAAAAATTAGTGCAATTCTAACTACACTCTGTGACCCTGGTAGAATATCTAAGGAATAAAAGAATTCCAAGGGGCCTACGCATTAACTTGAAACCATCCTTTTGCAAGGAGGACCCCAAATTCTGCAGCCAGTGGAATCAGGTTCTAAATAAATGCAGTTTGGACCTGATCGCTCTGACAATTCAGGGCATTCAGGAACAACTAATCACACTTCAACATTCTATCACTGCCACTAAAGACAAGTTAACCAACGCTCTTTCCAATCAAGAATTGCAGTCCTATCTGGATTCCCTAGAGGCTTCAATTGAACAATACAGGAAGGATACCTTGACCATCAAACTTAACAAATATAGGAGGGACACCCTTGATTACGAGGAAAATCGGGTGTACTCCTGGCTCGAATTCCGACGCCCTAGATACCACCTAAGAAGGGATCCCCAGAGGGGCAGCAATAGCGATACAGATTCCAGTAGGTCATCAGACGACCAAGAACAACCTTTTTTAGAGCAGACCCACAACACACAAGGCCCAAATCCACGAAGACGAGGAGGGGGAAGAAACGCACATGGCCCACCAGGTTCCCATCAAGTCTTACGGAGCCAGGCGCAACCACATCACTCCTAGTGGTCAACCTCTCCTCCAGAGAATTGTCACCAATAGAAACCAAGGTATTGCAGAGAGGGTTGGGGTTTGTGCCGACGCACTGGGGCAACCCATTGGAACTCGATATTGACTTACACAGATTCTTCCGTTCTCTTAGATTACGCTCATATTTCGACACTACTTCCTCAACGTTTCAGTCAACACCATCAGAAGTAACCCCATTGGGAGTGGATCTGAGCGGGTGTCGACCCCCCAGTAAGTGGCTACCCCATCTTCACCCCACTGCGTCGAAACATTTATCAAGATGGTTCAGAGGGATGTATCCAAATTGAAATGGCACCCCCAAGGCCTCCGCTATCACAACAATTTGCCACAACCTGAGAGACTAGCTCTAAAAGCATTAACAGATGATAAATCTATCATTATAAAAGTGGCAGACAAAGGGGGAGCCACGGTCATTTTGGATACCTCCTACTACAACACTAATGTCTTCGAACAATTGTCGGACACACAGGTTTATGAACCCCTCTTGAGGGACCCCTTACCAGACATCCAATTAGAAATCAATGAGGTGGTTGAGAGGGCTTTCTCCCAATCACTCATTGATCGCAAACTTAGAGACTTTTTACAACCCACATTTCCTATGACTCCGCTATTTTACATTTTGCCAAAAATCCATAAGAACCCCACCAGACCACCAGGACACCCAATAGTGGCTGGGACTGACTCAGTATTCCAACCTGCAGCCATCTTTTTGGACAAGGTCCTTCAAACTAATGTCATGAAGATTCCTTCTTTTTTTATTGTACACAGGTAATTTCCTGTCCAAATTAGGCTCCCTGGGTACAATTCCTCCACACACACTGCTATGCAGCATGGACGTAAACAGCTTGTATACGTCAATCCCACATCATCAGGGCATTGAAATCATCAGTAGTTCCCTAGACTCCACACTTCTATCTTCTCCCTACAAATCCTTCTGTATGGATCTACTTAAGATCATCTTGACAGGGAACTATTTTTGCTATAATGGTGTATTTTACCTACAAAAACAAGGGACGGCCATGGGGTCTAATGTTGCGCCAGCTTATGCAAATCTATTCATGTCAGAATTTGAAAGAACGGTAGTTTATCCACATCCTCTATATGTACAGTATGTGCTAATTTGGTATAGATATATTGACAATGTCTTCTTCTTGTGGACAGGCAATAATGACACTCTATCAGCCTTTAAAGATGACCTTGATCAAGGCTGGCCCACAATATCGTTTTCTATGGAAGCCGATGCATCTAAGGTACACTTTTTAGATGTATGGGTTAGCCTTTCTGAAAATTCTCTACATACAGATCTTTACACCAAGCCCACTGACCGCAATACCTACCTCCATGCCAGCACTTTTCACCCCAAAAAACACAAAGATGGCTTACCCTATAGTCAGTTTGTTCGCTTAAGGAGAATAATCGATAATGACACCAATTTTCAGGAACAGGCAAGGGTGATGGCACAAGACTTCAGTGCACGTGGGTACTCTAGCTCCAAAATTGACAGGGCCCTCCAGAAAGCTTCTACACTTGACAGAACTTTACTTCTATCTTTTAAACCCAAACAACCATCAAAACGCATCCCTTGTATTTTAACGTACAATAGACAAAGCAATGCGGTCAGATCTATCATTTACAAACATTGGGGCATTCTAACATGTGATGAAAAGATGTCAGAGGTATTTAAGGTTCCACCTATGTTTACCTATAAACGTTCCAAAAATATTAAGGACACACTAATTCAAGCAGACACATCCCAAAAAATATCCACACCGTTACACAGTGATTGACTGGGCAGTCTTCCGAAACCAATTGGGATGTTTGCATGTGGTAGCTGCGCACAATGCAATTCGGTCATCTGGTGCAACTCATTCAATCATCCTTCCACTGGCAAACTATATTCATTAAAGGGCTTTTTCAATTGTAAGACTAGCAACGTGATTTACCTACTAAAGTGCCCATGCGGCAAAGCCTACGTAGGTCAAACCCAAGGAGAAATCAAAATGCGCATCAGTGAGCACCGCAGCAATATTCGCCGCTTTAACTTTGACTCACCAGTTGCTAGGCATTTTGCGGAAGCCAACCATCAAGTATCCCAGTTACGGTTTCTGGTAATTGAAAAAGTATATCCCCACAAGAGGGGAGGAGATCTAGCCAATCGCTTATCCAGGAGGGAACTATTCTGGATTTATGAACTTAACACAAGACACCCCATGGGCATAAACAGATTCTATGTAT
Organism: Gastrophryne carolinensis; assembly: GCA_027917425.1. Taxonomy (NCBI): domain Eukaryota; kingdom Metazoa; phylum Chordata; class Amphibia; order Anura; family Microhylidae; genus Gastrophryne; species Gastrophryne carolinensis. Next base: position 526,526,791 of record CM051235.1, on the reverse strand, counting down.
CATTGAGGTAATAACTGTCATTCTTATTCCCTCTCCCTAGCACAATTTGATTTACAGAAGCTGACATTGCAACACTCTGATGTAGGTTTGAATTGTAAAACTGAAACACGTGTCAGCGTATCCGTGGCACAGCAGCGCTTGTTGGACTCCAGTGGACTTTCCTGCTACTGCATTTCAAAGGAACACTGCAACTTTGATAAGTGCCTCAAAGCAATTTTCTCAAGGTATTGCTCAAATCATTTTCAATAACCTTGCATAGCTGCAAGGAGTGACAGAACTCTGCCTTTTTTGCTCTTGAGATCATTCTGCTCTAACTAATTCCTGGTACTGGTATCACCATAATCAGCTTCAGATTGCCTTAAAAACCCAGTATACAGGACTCAGCGTCTTATTATATATAGTGTATATAGTGTCTATAGCTTGTATGTACAAGTGTGTTTTCCCTTTCCCTCACTTATGTGTTACCTTGCAATCCTTTTCAAGTGGACCTGAATCCACCATTAGACATATTGTATATAAATAAACTGTAATTTTTTTGCGTCTCAACTACATTTGTCAGGTGTGCATTTCATAATTGTTTTCAGTAGTTACAGAGTCAGGCCACTAGTGTTAGATTAGAAATGAACAATTTGTTTTTAATTGCAAATATTTCCAAATATGAGCATTTAGATATGGGTTTCTAACCTCAAAGACTGATTGGCTGCTGGTCTATATAAGGGTGACCCAGTGAGCACAGACTTGTCTTGTGATGAAGGAGAAACTGGTTGTTGGCAGAGGTTTCCCTTTGTAGACGGGGCCTGGCAGGTAGTTGTTGATGGTCATTTTGCACAACCAGGCCTGGCTAGAAAAGACTGTGCAGGCCACACTCCATGTGTGTGACATAGCAGCGAGAAGGGAAGCATGATCTGGTGAGCAACATTTGAATGGCAAGCTGAAGGAACACCTGGCAGAGAGAGACCTACCTTCAAGTGTCTCCTGGGAGCATACAAGGCTCCCTGCCATCCCACTTGTCCTGGTGGTGGACCCGTCCAGTCGTGAGAAGCTCTTGCTGTCTTGTGGTGTGACGACTTGATAGCGGCCTTTGTGTCTGGGGCCCCACTGCCAGAATTGCAGCCTGTCTGGCATGACAACATGGGTAAGGCTGCTGCAACTGAAGAAGCCCACTGTGTTGGAGAAGGAGGAAGAAGTGGTACCTGGTATCCCAGAATACAGTGGGAGACCTTGGTCGACAGAACCTCTGAGTGCAGGCCACAACTGAGACTGGTGACACAGAAGGAGGAGACTTTGTGTCTACCAAAACAGGACCTTGTGTGGAGATGGATTCCTTGAGCGACGGGAAATCTGCACCTTACACCAAGGGTCAGGTACAAGATACTGGTCCCCTGCCCTTTGAGTAGCCCCAGCCGTGTGAGGGGACTAATAGACCCCACGAGGGAGACATATTGGATTATTGGTGTATTACAGCTGTTGCTGATTTGGACTGTTCTGTGTGCCTGGTTCTGCTGAAACCCGAGAGAAGGGTGAGGCTGCAGTTGAAGAAGTCCCCACTGGGGAGCCTGACCCTGGACCAGGGGTGCCGTCCCTGTATTTTTGCTGCCTTCCACTGCCACCCAGTTTTGTAGTTCCATAGGGGTGAGGCAACTGGGACTTCCAAGAAGTGGTGGGCAGCTGCGGCACTGCTGAGTTCGTGGTTAAAGTGAGTGTCTTTTTTTTTGGTATTACATGAGCTTAATCACTATTTGGTGGGGGCAAGGCAGGGATTATTTTTTTTTTGCTTGAAGGGGCTGGAGTGGCCCTCTAACCCTGTGGTATATCATGCTTTCCTTCCCCTTGTAGGTGATGTATCGAGTTAAAAAAGATTCTTGTTATGTTGTAAGTTACAGTTTTCATTTATATGTGCATCCTCCTTCTCACATTTGCATTTTTGCTTTAATCATTTTATAAGTTCTGTTTGTTGTTGGTTCAGTGTTGTAGGTCTCTTGGTGTAGGTCCGCTTATGAGGGGCCATATGCAAGGAAAACAGGGAAAACAGGAAAACAGCATGAACAGAGCTGCCCTGCTGTGCATCACCTTAAAAAAAAAAAAAACGACCACCCAGATACTCACCGCTTCCGGGTCCTCTTCTACAGCTGCCATGGAGAAGCCTATTGGCTTTCAGGGTAGCACTGATAGGCTGCTTGGGGTGATGCACCCAAATGACTGCAAGCAGCCTATGAGTGCTGGCCAGCACTTGCCCTGAAAGCTGAAGAGGCGCTGGAAGTGGTGAGCATCTGAGCAGCTGTTTTTTTTGTTTTGCATGTGGTGATGTACAGCGGGACAGCCAGGGTCGCCCTGCCCGCCACTGTTTAGTACAGAGGGATCATTTTTGACCATAGTTCATTTTTAAAGCCTCCTTGCCTTTAAGTAGGTAAAGGGACTGTAAAGGCAAAAGTGAAAAAAAAATAGCTTAAAAAAGCTTACCTTGCAAAGAATGACAGTGCTCCTACAGCCCTGTCATTCTTCTCCACTTGGCGCCATGACAGAAGACATCCCTTTGCTCACCCAAGCTCTGGCCACATCCTGCCGAAGCAGCCACCAATCATCTCTATTGGAAAAACGCCCCCCCTCTGGCTTGAATGGCGCTCAAGCCATCAAGCCCAGTTAAACTCCCACCTCTTTGCCCCGCCTCCTCCTAACAGTGATCTATCTCCCAGCCCAAATTTTAGCAAAAAATATCCTCGAACCACACAAAAATATACCTGTGCCAATATCCGGGATTCCCATTTGGTATAATTAACCAATTTAGTTGCTTGCTCTTGATTGGTTATAACAATATTTTGGAGAAGTCCAGCAAATGCAGCTTTTTCCACTTGGTAATATCACTTGATAAAATCATTCAATATGCATATGTTTACTCACCGCCAGAGCCCAGGTATAGGGACCTAGGCTGTCTGTGATCCAGTGAAGCTCCTCCTTCAGTGCTGCTGCTACTTGGGATGTATATAACCAACTTGTTTTATTGTTGCACACTTCGTTGAAATCAAATTATGCTGTCCAATTGTTCTTTACATAATCTTGATGAGCCAGTGCATTGTGTTTACTCGTGGGCAGTCTAGAATTACTTGATTTAAAATGTTGTCTGTTTTTAAAGTGGATCAAAACCCAGGATTTTGACTATCCTGGTGTTTTGGTCTTTGCCCCTCAGGCAGGTCCAGTCTGCACACTCGGATCCACTCCCATCCCTTCATCCAAGTTCTTGTCCAAGGCAATCGGATTTGAGGGCGCTGGCGGCCGCATCCCCCGCTACCCTTTAACAGGGAGTGTGCCTGTGCCAGCTATTCACAAATGCCTGCCTTGGGCATGCGTCCTGCTAAAGGGATAGGGAGGATGCGGCTGCTGGTCGTGCATGCGCTGTTGGATCGGGTATGAAGTTTTTGGACAACCGGGGGGTTGACACAGCAGGGTATCCCAAATCTGGATGCCCTGGGGGGAATGAGTATGGCTGCCCTAAAGTCTCATATGCCCTAGGGTGGGTTTTGGTCCATTTTAAGACTTTCCAGTGTTTCCACTTTCTTGTATTCATTAATAAACCACATTATGAATGCTTATGATGGTATTTCTTTGTCTTTGTTTGCACCTTAATATTTTTGGTACTTCGTCCTTTGTTATCTATCCTTCCTACCTTTTTAATAGCGATCTCAATTTCAGATGTGTTCATCTGGGTTTGGTAAACTGTTTCATCCATATAGTTGCACTTCAATCGTATTAATTGTCCTTTGGGGATATTTTGTATCCAATGTAGGTGGTGGCAACTGTCAGTGGAGATGTAGCTGTTTCTATCCACTGGTTTTAAATGTGCTCTTGTTTTTAACCTTCCATCTTCCTTGAATACCACTACATTTTGGAACTGATTCTCTGCTTGACCATAATTATATGTGAATCTGATGTTCAGAGTGTCATCTACCCACCCCCCCAGGAAAAAACCCATCATCGATATAGCGTTTCCGATGCCTCAAGGAGTCTGTTTAGTTTGGAGCATTGTGGATTCCCACTTGCACATAAAGATGGTAGCTAGACTGCGGTAAAACTTGCCCCCCATCAGACCTCTGATGCGCGCGCTGTCGATGTGCCCATTGGGAGGTTCAGCGCGCTCACCACGCCTCCATAAAATCGCATCACTGAGTGCGACGGTTCATCAGCTGGCGAGGATAGCGCACGTGTAATTGTTCCCCGGCGTCAGGTCATCGCTCGCGGGGAGGAGGGCTCCACGGATCAGGCACTCTCTTTCACAACGCAGGCATCCGCCCCGGGACATGGAGGTTGTTTCCAACAAAGATCTTTAAGGTTAGCCAGCCCAAACTGATTATGCCAAATGTTACACTGATGCCTTACGGTTCCACGACTGCGCAGTGACCATTTAAAGGGCCTTGCAGACATATCAAACATATGTGGTATTAACCACACGGGGGGAAATTTGTGTCTCCCGTCTGCCATACCCAAATATACAGGGATATGGCTTTGTCCACGGAACCGACCTAAGGCATTATGATGTATTCTGAGTTTCTTTAGGTGGTGGTCCTTTCTTAAAAATTACTTCAATCACTTAGTCCCTCAATTAGGGACGTTCCTCCGGTCCTGGTGACCATCTTAAATCAACTGTGTTCTTTGGTGACGGTGACACCGGCCGAACAGGTTAAGGGGTCTTTTTTCATCACTAGTCTGAAAACAACATGTAAATACATATACTATAATAGCTTCTCTATACATTATCAGGATTTTTATAGTGGCCATGCCAGTCTAACAATTAATTAGCCACTGGGCAACCTTTCCTCAACATTTCCATCATCAAATGAGAAGTTGGTCCTCATACTGACGTTTGGGCAATGGAATTGGTCATATGATCATACAGTGAGCATCAGTCTTCCTAATCCCAGGTAAAGATTTCTCTTTACTTTTCTTCTCTTTTTCTTTTCCCCTGGTTCTCATGCAATAGCAAAAACAAAAATTCTGAACATTTTGTGCCATATGAATTTAACCAGTATATTGTAAATTAGATTATTATGTGTTGACAGTTACCTAATTACTTGTATTTCTTGCATACAGTTAAATATATCTAGTATAATGGGTACTGATGAAGCCACCTGCGGCGAAACTAGTATACCCCACTAGATGTTACAAGCCAATAAAGATCAAGACTGCATATGTGAGATGTCTATCAGGAATGACCACTGTACATTGTGTTTTTAACTTAAACTGGTGATGAATAATTTGTTGTATTGTATGTTACCTACGTTTGTAGGATTTGATGTAATGTAATATGTCAATTGTGTTCTAATAGTGAGCAATAAAATAATTTTGCAATACACTTTGGTATATTAGGCACATTTAATCATATTCAGCTATTAAAAGAGGGCGTGGTTACTAATTTAGACCCCCAAACAAAGGAGGTAGTCCAAAAACTCCTATGTAGCAAATTGGTCTCTTGGACAAGAGGTGAGGGGGCCACTTTATTAACCAGCCCAATAAATTTTCTTCATACTCTCCCAACAATATTGTTTCAGCTCAACGGTGGGTTAGGTCATTACCCGGACGTGTACCACAAGTGTCACAAATCCGGGAATCTAAATACCCCCATCAGAGCTCCCAATAATTGCAGGTAATATTTTTCATTGAGCCAAAAATAACGATGTTTTAATAAAAATTCAAGGGCCAAGCAGTTGAATTGTTGTTGTTTATCCTGGATATGTTGGTCTTGTGCCAAGTATGCGCTAACTACCGTTAAACCTACAGCATAGGGAATAATAACATCAGCTGTAACCAAAAGACCTCCCAATCTTCTAAAGAGTGAATAAATGTAATAGAATTCTTATATAGTCTATTATATAAGAGGGTAAAGACTTTGGCTGAAAAAAGTAATCCATATATTGGCCCAACCAGCTAGTTAAAGAGTCAATCCCACTCACAATGAGGCATCCTGGTAGGTAGTAGCTTTATGCACCTTTGAAGGTGATAAAATGTTGGTACCATTGGATGTTGAATATTCAAATATTCAAACTCTTTGCTACTCATGATCTCTTACTCGGCTGCTTTTCTCTATAGGAACTCTAATTTCTTCTTAATATCCTCTGTTGGGTTCCCCCTTAATACCCTATTTGTAGTGTCATCACCTAGAAGTCTTTCTGCTTACATCACATATCGTTCTTTGTCCTTAACCAAACCTCCCCCCTCTTGAATTTCTTTTCTTTCAGAGTTATATTTCTCTTTCTTTCTACTTTTATAGATTTATTTTCCAATAATTCAAAATCTTGCAATACCATGTGTGCATGTGTCTGGGAGTGCGAGGGTGCGTGCATGTGTCTGGGAGTGTAAAGGTGTGTGCATGTGTTTGGGAGTGTGGGGTGCGTGCATGTATTTGGGAGTGCAGGGTCTGCGTGCATGTGTTTGTTGGGGGTATGTGTATGTTTGGGAGTGCGTTTATGTGTTTGGGAGTGCAGGGACTGCGTGTATGTGTTTGAGGGTATGTGTATGTTTGGGAGTGCGTTTATGTGTTTGGGAGTGCAGGGACTGCGTGCATGTGTTTGGGGGTATGTGTATATTTGGGAGTGCGTTTATGTATTTGGGAGTGCAGGGTACATGCATGTGTTTCGAAGTTCGGGGGTGCGTGCATGTGTTTGGGTGTTCGGGGGTGCATACATGTGTTTGGGAGCATGGACATGTGTTTGGGACTGCAGGGGTGCGTGCATGTTTTTGGGAGTGTGAGGGTTGGTGCATGTATTTGGGAGTGTGGGGGTGTGTGCATGTGTTTGGGAGTTCGGGGGTGCATATATGTGTTTGGGAGCATGGACATGTGTTTTGGACTGCAGGGGTGCTTGCATGTTTTTGGGAGTGTGAGGGTTGGTGCATGTATTTGGGAGTATGGGGGTGCGTGCATTTATTTGGGAGTACGTGCATGTGCTTGGGAGTGCGTTTATGTACAGAGTGCGCCCATGTTTTTCAGAGTGCGGGGGTGCGTGCATGTGTTTGGGAGTGCCGGTCTAGATGCCCAATGTCACTAAGAAAAAGGGAAAGAGGGAGTGAGCACAGTCAGGGTGCAGGATCTCGAGCTCTTACAGACCCTGCCTATTATGCTAACTATTATGCAGCATCATAGTTCCAAAGGTCACCCCCCCATTAAGAAACTGTAATACTTGATATCTCGGCCATTTCTTGAATATTTATTTATTTATAAACTGAAAACAGTTTAGGACAGTGCCAAACCTAGCCCTGCAAAAATGTACACGTGGCTTTATTTAAATTGACTTAGGTATAGTTACAGAGTTAGGCCACTAGATGTTAGTGTTGGATTAGAAAGGAACAGCGTGTTTCTAATTCCAAAGAATTCCAAATATGGGCATTTACATGAGGTTTGCCAACCTCAAAGATTGAATGGCTGCGGCCTATATAAGGGTGGTCCAGCGAGTTCAGACTTATCCTGTGATGACGGGGAAGCTGGCTGTTGCTTGGACTGGAATATTCACATGTGCTGGAACAAATTTTTAATTTTTGTGTGTTAAAGTTAAAAAGCTCACTGAGGTGCATGCACACACAAATTTACACCCAGGGTTGAACTTGCCTTACTAAATCATTACCATGACTCCAAAAAGAATGCTCCTTTTATGACAAAAAAAAAATTAGAAGAGGGGCAAAAAGTAAACTTCTATGTTTTTGAAGAAAAGGTGTCTTTCTAGTCTACCTAGACCTCTCTGCCTATCTATCTATCTATCTATCTATCTATCTATCTATCTATCTATCCTTCTGCCTATCTATCTATCTATCTATCTATCTATCTATCTATCTATCTATCTATCCTTCTGCCTATCTATCCATCTATCCATCTATCTATTCAATTCAATTCAAAAGAGCTTTATTGGCAGGTCCAAAAAAAACATTTAGCATTGCCAAAGCAAAAAGAGAATAACAAATGGGGGGGGGGGTGTTGGGTTATAGGGGCAGGATTGGGTGTACAATGGTCCAGTCATGGTGGGAGTTGGAGACGTATAGAGGCAGTAGGGGGTTGGGCGGGATTAAGGGGCAGTATATAGGTTTGAAATCCATAGATTCTAAGTGTCCTTTTAGTTGTGGCAGTATATACGTGGGGTATAGGGGCAGTATAGGGGTATATCAGTCCATTGTGTCTCATGCTCCTCTCAGTTAGTGTCAGGTGGAGACATATATGGGGCAGTACAGAGGTGGGGTATAGGGGCAGTGTAGGGGTATATCAGTCCATGGTCTCTTATGTTCCTCTCAGTTGGTGGCAGGTGGAGACATATTGGGCGGCTATTTGCAGGATGTGGAGTTTCCTCTCATCATCTATGGAGGTGAAGTCCGGGATGAGGATGGAGAGTATCTGGAAATAAGTGTCCCTGGTGGATGAATATTTGCTGCAGTGTAGCAGAAAGTGGGCCTCATCCTCCAGGGCCCCCTGCTCACAGTGCCGGCACAGTCGGCTCTCCCGTGGCTTGTATGTCTGCCTGTGCCGGCCTGTCTCCGTCTCCAGGCTGTGGGCGCTCAGTCTATAGAGACTCAGGGTCTGCCTGTGTTTGGGGTGGTGCAGCCTCTCCAGGTATGGGGCCATGGTGTAGTCCCTCTTTAGTGATTGGTAGATGGTAAGTTTCTGAGAGTTACTTATTTCTTTCTTCCAATCCTCTATATATTGCTCCTGGCAGCTCTCTATCACCCCCTTTATTTGGGCATTTGTCAGGGCATGTCGGGGGTTTTGGCTGGACAGGTGACTGACACTCAGTTGGAGGGCACAGGGTTTGTTCTGGGCCCCATGGCTCAGGGAGGCTTTGTGGTGGTAGGAGTCGGGGTTGCTGCTCTGTATGTGCCCCCAGAATGACAGCACCCTCTTCTGCACCTGGAACCATAGAGGGAACCTGCCCAGCTCTGCCCGGCACGCCATGTTGGAGGTGCTGCGATGGACCTGGAGGAGATACTTGCAGAACTCCAGATGAAAGGTCTCTGTTGGGCTTGGGTCCCATTTGGACTGGTCTGGGTAGGAGATTGGGCCCCAAACCTCACTGCCATAAGGTAGGATTGGGGCAATGACCCCATCAAAGATCTTCATCCAGACCCTCACTGGTGGTTTGAGGTGGTACAGTCGCTTTCTGATGGCGTAGAAAGCTCTGCAGGCTTTTCCTTTCAGGGCCTCTATTGCTGGCTTAAAGCTCCCCGATTGGTTAAGCTCCAGCCCCAGGTAGGTGTAGCTGTTGGTTTTTTCTAGTGCAGACCCATTTAATGTGAAGGAGGGAATGGAGGCTTTATTCTGGCCCCTCTTCTGGAACACCATGACTTTGGCCTTCTTAGAATTGATGGGTAGTGCCCATGTGGTGCTGAATTTCTCCAGTACTGCCAGGCTGTCTTGGAGGCCTGTCTCTGTCGGGGACAGCAGCAAGAGGTCATCGGCGTACAGCAGGAACTTCACCTCACGGTCATGCAGGAGGAGGCCTGGTGCTGAGGAAGCCTTCAGAGCTGCAGCCAGTTCATTGATGTAGATGTTGAAGAGCGTTGGGCTCAGGCTGCAGCCCTGTCTGACTCCTCGGCCCTGATGGAAGTATGCCATCCTCTTGCCATTCACCTTCACACTGCATTGGTTCCCAGTGTATGAGCTCTTGTTAACATCATATGTTCTCCCCCCTATTCCACTCTGCAGGAGTTTCAGGAACAGGCCAGGGTGCCACACTGAGTCAAACGCCTTCTTGAAGTCCACAAAACAGGAAAAGATCTTCCCCTGTTTGGTGTTGTGGACGTGAGTCTTGATAAGGCTGTGCAGGGTGTAGATGTGGTCGGTGGTGCGATGGTTTGGCATGAACCCGGCTTGGCTTTTACTGAGAACCTCTTGCTGTGTGAGGAAGGTGAGGACCCTTCTGTTGATGATGCTGCTGAATAGCTTTCCCAGAGTGCTGCTGACACAGATCCCTCGGTAGTTCGCTGGGTCATATTGGTCCCCATTCTTGTAGATAGGTGTTATGAGACCTCGGTTCCAGTCTTGAGGGAAATGTCCGGAGCTCAGGACCAGGGTGAATAGTTTTGCCAGTGCAATGTGTACGTCTGGGGAGCTGTATTTGATCATCTCTGGCAGGATGCCGTCAGGGCCACTGGCCTTTCTGCATTTCAGCAGGGAAATGTTTTCCTGGATTTCTTGCATGGTGATTGGCCAGTCTAGGGGGGTTTGGAAGTCCTTGATTGCCTCCTCCATGTCCCTCAGTTTAGTGGCTATTTGTTGTTGTTCCAGGTTTTGCTCTTCTTCAGGGAGGTTTTTGTAGAGGTCCCTGAAGTAGCTGAGCCAGATGTTGCCATTTTGGATGTGGAGGGAGTTTTTCTTTGGCTTTGTGCCGATATGGTGCCAGATCTCCCAGAATGAGTTGTCCTGGAGGGAGTCCTCGAGCTGCTGGATTTTGTGGGAGAGATGTCTTTGTTTTTTCTCTCTGAGGGTGCGCTTGTATTGCATCCGTAGGGTGTCATAGGCTTCCCTCATATCCTTGTCATTGGGGTCTCTGTGTTTTTTGTTAGAGGCTGCCCTTAGGGAATGACGTAGAGCCCTGCATTCCTTGTCAAACCATTTCTCAGACTGTGTATTGGAGGGTCTCTTGAGGTTGGTCTGTTTGAGGCCTGCTAGTTCTGCCATGGTGTGCAGGATGGTATTAAAGTCCTTCACTGCCAGAGTGACTCCTTGTTGGTTTGGCTCGTAGATGTTAGTGTGAAAGTTTATGAGCATTTCTTTGATTTCCGCTTGGTTGATCACATTGTTGTACTCATTGGCGGATTGTCTGAGCCACTTGAAGGATGGTGGCAGGTTGTAGAGACCAGTCTGGTGGGGCTGCTGTGTGGATGGGCGCTCGGTGGATCTCATGTACAGCAGGATCTGGTTGTGGTCTGAGAGGTGCGTGACTATGAAGGCGTTGATATTTGCGGGGTCTGCGTCTGTGATGGCATAGTCCACCACACTGCTGCCCAGAGTTTAGTGTGAATCGTCCTAGACAGTCACCCCGGATACGCCCATTCATTATATACAGTCCCAGGCTCCTGCACAGGTTCAACAGCCTTTTCCCGCTTTTGTTTATAGTCCTGTCGTAGCTGTTTCTTAGTGTCTGTATAAAATCTGAGAAGTAGGTGTCACCTCCTAGGATATAGGCATTGCCGTCAGAGGTGAGATAGTCCCTCTCTATACCTGTCCTGGCATTGAGGTCTCCACAGATCAGCACCCTGCCCTGACACTGGAATTGGGCAGCCTCATTTTGTAGGACCTCATATATGTCTGGGTTGTAGTAGGGGGACTCGGCTGGAGGGATATATGCTGCACACAGGTAGATGTCATATTGAGAGGTGAGGATGGAGCTGCTTATTTTAATCCATATATGATTGTCTCCTCGTTTGACCGCTCTCATGTGATCTTTAAGCACCTCCCTGTACCAGATTAATATGCCACCCGAGCGGCGGCCCTGTTTGGCAGTTTTGTTTTTCTGGGCAGGCACAGAAAATTCCCTGTAGCCCATGGGTGCTAGGGATTCATCCTCTGCTCTGGTCCATGTCTCCATGAGGATTTGTATGTCTACAGTTTTTACTTTTTCTTTAAAGTCTGGGTCGTTCGATTTGGATCCAAAAGCTGAAGAATTCAGCCCTTGGATATTCCAGCTGCTGATGATAAGGGATGTCATTGTGAGTCGGTATACCTTGTAATGAGCTGCTTTTTCCTCGGACTTTCATTTAGAGGGGTCACATTAGTTTGTTACAAAGTGTCTTTAGCAGGTTTCTTATTTCTTCCATGCTGCTGCCCTCTGTTGTGGGGTGTTTCCATTGTGGGACTGGTGGTACTCTCCACCTCTGCCATCGCTGTGGACTGGGTCTGGAGCAATTGCTTTCTGGAATTTGCAGTCTATTTGTTGGGCTTGTTTGGGGTCGGGGTATCTGGGGTCTCTCTAGAACCAGTGTGCTTACTCCTTGTTTATCGAGGTGCTTGGCATCATACAGGTGCTGGAGTGTAATTTCTCGGTGTAGGGCCAGTTTTGTGTGGGGTATTGAGGGGATATTGGCGGCCAGCTCTGCGTTGATCTGCTCGGTTATACGGAGGGATATGTCTTTTCTTGGGAACAGGGCAGATAGGATTATTTTTGTCCTAGGGAATCTTTGATGGGTAGCTTTAGCTAATTGTGATATTCTTTCTGCTGCCCCCTCTTGCTGTAAGTCATTTGTGCCGGTGTGCAGGATGAGGTGTTTTGGGTCCGTAAAATATGGATTATTAATCACTTCTGCTGCTTGTGCTATTGTTGAGCAGCGGATTTTTGTGACCTGTTTCCCTGGGAAGAGTCTCTTTGTGTTGAGATACTTTCCATTGGAGTCTATGATGAGCACAATTTCTGGGCATGGCAATTTATTGTTGTCATGTGTTCTCTGTGTGACAGTGGTTTTTGGGGTGTTAGTTGGATTGTTCTCCTCTATTAGGGGGGCTCTTTGTAATTTGCCAGCTTGATTGGAGGTGGGGTTCCTGTGTCTGTCACTGGACTCTGTTGGATTCCTTATGGGGCCTGTGTTGTTGGTTATGTTACATGCCTGCACAATATTAGGGGATGATGGCTGCTTTTAGTGGTTCCTCCTCTAGATGATTTGGGGGCACATGTAGTCTTTTCAGTTTGATTATCTCCTCTCTGAGTTGGCCATTTTCTTGTTTAAGTGAGTTTAGGGCCACTTGAATTTCATGCAAGGCTGCACTGTGCTCACATTTCAGCCTGGTTATCTCTTCCCTGAGATGGTCACTGGTATGTGTGACCCTTTGGCTATTTAGGATCTCTTCCCTGAATTTATGAAAGTCTCTTTCTAGTACTGACAGGCAATCTGTGAGTGTTTGCAGAGAGGGGTGTGAGGTATTTGGGCCTGAGTACAAGGTGTCTCTGGAGACCTGTGGGGTGGGAGTTAGGGCTTCGGTGGTCTCCATGGCAGGATTATTTATGGATCTGACAGCCTTTACTTGATTAGATTCTATAGGCTTCACTTGCTGCTTTATGTGGGGAAAGACCTGCTGGAAATCTTCCAGTTTAGATTCTATTGCTTGGACCATAATCATCCCATTATTATAAATATTGATGGTGAGGGAGGTTTCTCCATCTTGATCTTTTACTCTGATCTGTTTCCCACTATTAATGCCACATTTGGTGATGTTCTTATAGTGATCACATAGAGCGTCAGACCAGGCACTATGGCATGTTGTATAAAATAATAAATTAGTCTTCACGCTCTGATTGTCAAAGTCCACAAACAGCTGCTCGGGGCTTTGCGTTATCTGGGCCTTTTTTATGGCCTTTCTCGCCTCCTTAGATCTGGCCGTCTCCGGGAATGTTATCTTTATGGCCTGTGACCCCATGCAGGCTGTGCCGGCCATTCCACTGTCCTGCTATCCACAATACTTGGGAATAGTTATAATGTTATGCACTCAATTCCGTTTATAAAATACTTCAATCTTTAGTTATCTATAAATTAGTCTATTCAAATCTTGTGATGTGATGGTGAGAAAGCTCTTACCTTGAGGTTCTGTGTATCTGGGCTCCTCTCAGGTGTGGCCGGGCTTTGCCTCTCTGCTGCTTGTCCACTGTGTAACCTCCTGTGTAGTCCTGGGATGTGATTCCAGCTTTTGCTTTTTCTTTGATTATTTTCTTGTTTTAGCTTAAAAAGTCCTTTAAATCCTTTAAATCCTCAGGCAGTAGGTCTTGTCTTGTCTCCCTATATTGTAATTTCCTTAGATATGTCCTCCAAAGTGCTCATTACAAGGTATAATCTTATGTTAGTTCAGGAGCTCATCTTCAGTGCTGCTTACTCCTCGGTGTCTGGGCAGCACTATCTATCTATCTATCTATCTATCTATCTATCTATCTATCTATCTATCCCTCTGCCTATCTCTCTATCTGTCTGTCTGTCTGTCTGTCCGTCCGTCCGTCCGTCTGTCTATCTATCTACCTATCCCTCTGCCTATCTATCTATTGGGTGTACAATGGTCCAGTGGTGTTGGGAGTTGGAGAGGTATAGAGGCAGTAGGGGGCTGGGCTGGATTAAGGGGCAGTATATGGGTTTGAAATCCATCCTTTTGGTTGGGGCAGTATAGAGCTGGGGTATAGGGGCAGTATAGGGGTATATCAGTCTATTGTGTCTCATGCTCCTCTCAGTTGATGGCAGGTGGAGACATATAGGGGGCAGTATAGAGGTGGGGTATAGGGGCAGTATAGGGGTATATCAGTCCATTGTGTCTCATGCTCCTCTCAGTTGATGGCAGGTGGAGACATATAGGGGGCAGTATAGAGGTGGGGTATAGGGGGCAGTATAGGGGTATATCAGTCTATCTATCTATCTATCTATCTATCTGTCTGTCTGTCTGTCTGTCTGTCTGTCTGTCTGTCTGTCTATCTATCTATCTATCTATCTATCTATCTATCTATCTATCTATCCCCTTGCCCATATCTATCTATCTATCTATCTATCTATCTATCTATCTATCTATCTATCCCCTTGCCCATATCTATCTATCTATCTATCTATCTATCTATCTATCTATCTATCTATCTATCCCCTTGCCCATCTATATCTATCTATCTATCTATCTATCTATCTATCTATCTATCTATCTATCTATCCCCTTGCCCATCTATATCTATCTATCTATCTATCTATCTATCTATCTATCTATCTATCTATCATCTATCCCTCTGCCTATCTATCCCTCTGCCAATCTATCCCTCTGCCTATCTATCCCTCTGCCTATCTATCTATCTATCTATCTATCTATCTATCTATCTCTATCTCTCTGCCTATCTATCTATCTATCTATCTATCTATCTATCTATCTATCTATCTCTCTGCCTATCTATCTATCTATCTATCTATCTATCTATCTATCTATCTCTATCTCTTTATCTATCTATCACTTCTCCTCTTTCTCATGTCGCATGCTTGGGTTCCTGTGCAATTCAATAGAAGCGCATCCTGCCACATCCCCCATATCCGCCACCAGGTATGTATGGGATGCAGCAGAATGCACTCCCCAATGAAAACAATCAGAGCCGTTTGCTGAAAGGCAATATATATCAGTCCATTGTGTCTCATGCTCTTCTCAGTTGATGGCAGGTGGAGACATATAGGGAGCAGTATTGAGGTGGGGTATAGGGGGCAGTATAGGGGTATATCAGTCTATCTATCTATCTATCTATCTATCTATCTATCTATCTATCTATCTATCTCTCTGCCTATCTATCTATCTATCTATCTATCTATCTATCTATCTATCTATCTATCCCCCTGCCCATATCTATCTATCTATCTATCTATCTATCTATCTATCTATCTATCTATCTATCTCTATCTCTTTATCTATCTAACACTTCTTCTCTTTCTCATGTCGCATGCTTGGGTTCCTGTGCAATTCAATAGAAGCGTATCCTGCCACATCCCCCATATCCGCCACCAGGTATGTATGGGATGCAGCAGAACGCGCTCCCCAATGAAAATATCAGTGCCCTTTGCTGAAAGGCAAATGGCTCTGATTAGACGAGAGTCTGTGCATGCACCGTTGGACTGGTGAGAGGTGAGTTATTAATGTCCCCTCCCTGGGGGCTTAACACAGCGGGGCATCCTGATTCAGAATGCCCCCGGTAAAAAGCCAGTGACCGGGCCTGGAATCTGCGCTGATGGGTTTTGTTCTGCTTTAAAAGGGACCCCCAATGCAGCATGGCATCCCGAAAGAGGCAAGTAATAGCACCGGAGAAAGTGCTGCTATGGCTTTTATTCAAATTTCAAATTACATTCTGAAAAACATTGAGAGGTTTTCAAGGAAAAAACAAACTAGCTTATTAATTCCAATAGTGCCCTACCTCCTACCACATACACATAAGCCTCCAATTGTCATTCTCCCATTTACTACTGTGTGTACCACGTGTAATGTTTTCTAATGTTGTGCTGCACAACAATAAGAGGGCGCGTGTCCAAAAAGTGCCTAGGGCAGCACAAGTCCAAAATGCAGCTTTGCCTAGGGGTTGATTAATCTCCAGGAGTAAAAAGGGAAGATTTTGCACCTGATGAGGAATCAAGCAAACTGTCAGGTTTTATTTTGTGCCTTCACAGCAAGGATTTGAAGTGAGCCTTCAAAAGATCAAACCCAACACATAAACTAAGACAAAGGCATTTGACTATTTCAGAGAGCCCTGTGGCTAGGCATCAGCATTACTGTGTCTGATGGCCGGGGAAATGCTTTTATCCCAGAGGTGCCAGTGACTTTAGTGAGCACGAACAGAGCAGGACGAGCAAATCATTGGGTGAGTTGCTGAGCGCGGGAGTAGAAGCAATCATCTAGACTGCTAACAGACCTTTAAACCCAAAGACACACTGCAACGGCAGTTGGTTCAACAAAATCCAAAAGCAAGAGACAAGCATCTTTCATCCCTACTGCTCCCAACTGCACTGCATCTCCTCTGCCCTACTCTTGGGCAGCTCCCCCATTACTGCCCTATTCCGTGCTGCACCATTTGCCTAATATAATTCAAGCTGCAGAGTTGCGTCCCTGGTTACACCATTGTATGGTCCAGCATAGAAAATCCAGCTCAAAACTATGGCTGCAATTCAGACTCCTTTCCAAGTCTGACTCCTTCTAAGTCTGCAGCGAATTTAACCTGAATTCACTCTATGAACCCAGAACCACACCACCCTCCATCCACATCACCACCACCTGCATTCTGATATGTCTCCTCTCTCATTCACAGGTACGCATTTTGATCTCACCAGCAACTTTTAACCCTTTCCTGCCTGTGTAATACCTGCTGCCAATCTCTCATCCTGGTACGCATTTTGATCTCACCAGCAACTTTTAACCCTTTCTTGCCTGTGTAATACCTGCTGCCAATCTCTCATCAGATTCACTATTTAAAACTTGTGCATATGCCTTATTTAGAGTTATGTACTTATTTTGAATGCCCCATCTGGTTCCCCCGCCCATATCTATATGTGTGATACTATCAACTGTTACTATCTCCTAAATTCAAACTGACCAATGTTGCCCCTTGTGTGTTCACTGAACCATAGCATCTAGCAACATTCCATTTGAAGTTTTATTACCTTATGTGCCCTCCCTGACCAAACTTTTAGGACTGACCTAGCCCTACCCTTTAGGCCCAAATGTTGTGCATGAGCTAATCACAGGCACTTAGAAACTGCTCATATTGAGTGAATAGTGGCTGCAAGTCACTATGGTTGCAATTCAGACTCCTTTCCAAGTCTGACTCCTTCTAAGTCTGCAGCGAATTTAACCTGAGGAAATCTGCACCGGATTCTGCTTGTCTGAATAGCCCAGCATCAACTAAAATGATCACCTTTTATCTCATCACACTGCTTCCTCTTACCCTCAGAATCCTAGGCTCACAGTATCCCCCTGATCCTGGTAAGTCCCTATATATCTCCCCCTCTCTGCTCTCCTCCCCCTACCTCTCTGCTCACGAATTCCTTTCCTTGGCAAAATCACACACCACCTCTATATCCAAACACACGACACATTATTCCACCCTCAAAAGCCAAAACCATCTCTTCTCTCTCCTTTTACTCTTACTTGCCGCTGGTGACATCAGTCCTAATCCAGGCCCACTCTCTCCACCCCCCTCCTCCATAACTATTCATTTTTCATCAAAGCCAAAAGTCTACAACCGTGTTAAACCGGGATACACATGCAACCTATCTAATCTGATACAGCTTAGTCACTCTCCATCCCTTCCCGCCACTGTCACCTGCGCACTGAGCGTGCATTCCACAGTGCGCAGGTGACAGTGGCGAGAAGGGATGGAGAGTGACCCCTTACAATCAGGATTCCGCCATAACCACTCCACTGAAACTGCCCTCACCAAAGTCACCAATGATCTGCTCACTGCCAAAAGCAAAGGTCACTACTCCATCCTAATCCTTCTTGACCTCTCCTCAGCCTTTGATACGGTCGACCACTCTCTGCTTCTTGATATTCTCTCCTCTCTTGGGGTTCATGGTCTTGCACTCTCTTGGCTCACCTCTTACCTCTCTGATAGATCATTCAGTGTATCCTATTCTAACACAGTCTTATCCTCACGTTCCCTTTCTGTTGGTGTGCCACAAGGTTCTGTCCTAGGCCCCCTACTTTTCTCAGTCTACACCCATGGCCTTGGCAAACTTATAACTTCACTAGGCTTCCAATACCACTTCTATGCGGATGACACTCAGATATATCTCTCAGGCCCCAATCTCTCCTCTCTCCTATCTCGTCTCCCCAACTGCCTCTCAGCTATTTCTTCATTCATGTCATCTCGCTACCTCAAGCTAAACATGGACAAGACAGAACTGGTCATTTTCCCACCATCTAACTCCCCTCCCCTCTCTAACACGTCTCTTTCTGTCAACAATTACACAATACCAGCAACTCCCCAAGCTCGGTGCCTGGGTGTCATTCTGGACTCTGCCCTCTCTTTCAAACCACATATTCACTTCCTGGCCACCTCCTGTCGCCTCCAACTTAAAAACATCTCACGCATCCGTCCCTTCCTCTCACCTGACCACTAAAATGCTAGTGCATGCCCTGGTCATATCCCGTCTGGATTACTGCAACATGCTTCTTTGTGGCTTACCAACTAACAGACTGGCATCCCTCCAATCTATCCTGAACTCTGCTGCTCGCCTCATCCATCTCTCCTCTCACTCCTCCAGTTCTGCGCCTCTCTGCCAATCCCTACACTGGCTGCCAGTCCCACAGCAAATCCTGTTCAAAACTCTAACTCTCACATACAAAGCCCTCTCCAACCAGGCCCCTCCCTACATCTCATCTCTAATCCAACAGTATCAACCTAGACGCAGCCTCCGCTCTTCTGCCGACCTTCTCCTGTCCTCCACCCTGGTCACCTCCTCTCATGCCCGCCTCCAGAACTTCTTCAATCTTCTGGAATGCCCTCCCGCACCCAATCCGCCACTCCACAACCCTCAAAACCTTCAAAGGCGCTCTTAAAACTCACTTATTTAGACAAGCCTATAATCTGGCCTAACCAATCTTCTAAAGGGCACATGCCACAAAGCTCAATACTGACTGTTTGTGATCCTTCCCCCTCGTCTTCACCCCTCTTCCTTTAGACTGTAAGCTCGCAAGGGCAGGGCTCTCTCCCCTATTGTATCTTGTACTCAGAATATCCATTGTCAACTCTGTAAAACTGCATTTGAAATAGTATATGTACCGTATGTTTCTACCCTGTCTGTAATTACTACTTTGTAAAGCACTACAGAAGATGATGGCGCTATATAAATAAACAATAATAATAATGTGATGCAGATTAAATATTAGTTTCTACAAGGCATCATTAACAATCAATACAAATCAGATCAAAAAGCTCATGGCTCAAAAATGATTGACAATATGAAATTATTCAACGAGCAAAGTATATATAAATAAAATATTCACAGATTAGAGAGAGATGGGAATGCATGATTAACCAAAAAGCGATGATATCGTTTCATGTGTATAGAGCCTATAAACACCTAAATATACATAAAAGCCCCGAAGGGCGTTAGAAATTTGCACAATGTTCCATCAAAACACCCCCCACCACACACCACCCCCCCCACACACACCCCTGCACCCCCTACCAAACCCAAAACTGGGTAAAACATTCCAAAAATACCCACACCGTGCCGGCCCTTGCAAACAGGGATAAATATAACAATGGTGATCATATCAAAAATTATATATAAACATATAAACAACAACTAAATTATATTGAAGCGGTGCTTCCATCCAAATCTTCAAACATCTGACATTCCGAAGATAGTTGATCAAATAGGAATCAGAAACACCATTAACCATAGATATCTACAAACAAGCCAAAAGGAAACACACACGTGAGAAATACACAAAACCATAAAACCATATCCAACGGCTCCAGGACTCGGCCCTACAAGGACCACCTTTATTTTTACATATTAATTAATGTTCTATCTTTATATTCCAATTTAATTATATATATATATATATATATATATATTCATAGGTATTTACCTACCCAAAAAGGGCTCAAATGAAGCATCTTCATTGAGCTCCAAGGGTGCAATCGTATTGAGCCTGTACATCCATTTTAATCTGCTCTGGAGTAATTTCAGCTTAATATTACCCCCCCCCCGTATTCCCAACTGGATTTTCTCCAGTGGGGTAACCCTCAGGGTGGACAAATAACCCTCATGGAACCGTAAAAAATGATTCGCTATTGGAGATATGACCCTATGCAAATCCCTATCTCTTGATGCAAGTCTAATATTTGAAAGGTAGGCCTGTATTCTAGTTTTTAGTGCATTTTTGGTTTCTCCTATATAACCCAAATTGCAGCCACACTGCAAGAAATAGACCACGCCCTTAGTCCTGCAGTTCAAAAAATCTTGAATCCTGAATCTCTCCTTAGTATATTGGTTAGTGACTGAATCTGTTTTTACAATGAAACGACAAATGGAACAATTGCCACAACTATGACTACCCTTCATTTGCTGTTGTTCCAACCAAGTATTGGATCTAATAAAATGGCTCCCACAGAGAATGTTTTTCAGATTCGGGGCCCTTCTAGCTGTCATCTGTACCTTCCTGCCTATAAATGTCCCAATAATTTGATCTGATTGTAAGATCCCCCAATGTCTATCCAATACCCCCCAAATGGGTCCCCAGTTGTTACTGTACCTAGTCCCAAATCTTATAGCATCGTCTTTTTTACGTACCCTCGGGGTCAGCAAATCACTACGAGCCATACCGGCCACCCGTCGATACGTACTGGTCAAGAACTTTTTGGGGGTATCCCCGATTACAAAATCTTTTCATCAGGCCCCGCGCCTGTTCATGGAACTACTTATCCTTGGAGCAATTTCTCCGAGCTTGAATAAATTGACCTTTGGGAAAACCCATCCTCTGGTGTTTTGGATGGAAGCTCCCAAAGTGGAGGAGACTGTTAACAGCCGTCTTTTTTCTGAATAAAGTGGTAGAGATAGTACCATCACATTCCAATCTCAGCTTCAAATCCAGGAACTCAACCTGTGTGGTAGATACATTATATGTTAAAAAGATATTCAAATCATTCCTATTCAATTTAGCAAGAAACTTGTGACAAAGATCACCCGGGCCGTGCCAAATTAAGAGGACATCATCTATAGCGAAACCAGCCGCTAATATAGGGTTGGTAGTTGCTCATAGACTCGCTAAACACAACCTCTCTTTCCCACCAACCCAGGAAGAGGAAGGGCGTACACCACCCCCCCATGGTCACCCCCCTTACCTGGCGGTAGTGGGAATTGTTGAAATAAAAATGATTGTGTGAGAGAATGAAGTCAAGCAATTCCAAAATAAATTCCTGCCATTCCTTTAATAACTCAGATTCCATATTCAAAAAATACCCCACAGTACTGAGAGCTAGATCATGAGTAATATTAGTATATAGGGACTCAACGTCTGCGTGATCAAAAAAGTGCCCTTTGGCCAAAGAGTGTCCTCCAATTTATTTATTAAATCCGATGAGTCCCTCACATATGACATCAAGGATTGAACAAACTCTTGTAGATGTGTGTCTATATACACACTCGCTTGCTCCGTTAGGCTCCCTATGCCCGAGATTATGGGGCGTCCGGGAGGAGTCCTGGTGTTTTTATGGACCTTAGGTAACAAGTACAATGTTGGAATTAAACTCTAAGAAATTCAAAGGTCGCTTGATCAATTGCCCCTTTGGAGATGGCCTGATCCAAAATTGCTTCAAAGGCCCCCTTGTATTGAGTTATAGGGTTGGAAGGCAGTTTTTCATAATTGGCCCTATTATTTAACTGTTTATGAGCCTCCCTAATGTAATCAGCCGTACCCCAGAGGACCACATTCCCGCCCTTGTCAGCCTCGCTGATGACAGTGGCGGGATTGGCCCGCAATGAGCGCACAGCGCACAGCCTCCTGTCCACTTCGGGTCAAATTGTGTTGAATTTTTGACTATGACAATTTTTCCATTGCTCCACTCACCATGCGGAAAAATGTTAATACCGCTGGGGCCGATCCAAGGGGGGGAGTGAAGGTTGAGGGCTTCCTGAGCCTATTAATTAAATTTAGCCAGGTCTGTGGATCTTCTTCACCCCGCTGGGGATCAAAATTCAAAATCTCACGTTCTAGACCAGTGGTTCTCAACTTTTCTAATGCCGTGACCCCGCAATACAGTTCCTCATGTAGTGGTGACCCCAAACCAAAAAATAATTTTGGTGGCTACTTCAAAACTGTAATTTTACTACAGTTATGATTCGGAATGTCAATTCCCCGTGATAAAGGTTCCACCTGTGTCCATAAGCTGGACCAACAGCTGCTGTAGGTCAGGATGGTGACAACATTCTGTGTGAGCCCAGAGCTGTATTTAAGGTTCATGCTGCCCTAGGCACTATTAATGCTAATGCCCCCCATCGCTATACTTAAAGCAGAACCCATGCCCCTGCACTGCGCTATACTCAACTGATGGAGGGTGGGCCTCCAGGAGGCACGGCACTGTGAAACATAGCACAAACTGAGGTAGCCAGCACTAGAGAGAAAGATGGAGGGAATGTGGAAAAGAGAGAAAGATGGAGGGAATGTGGAAAAGAGAGAAAGATGGAG
The DNA here is from genome assembly GCA_027917425.1 of Gastrophryne carolinensis. Taxonomy (NCBI): domain Eukaryota; kingdom Metazoa; phylum Chordata; class Amphibia; order Anura; family Microhylidae; genus Gastrophryne; species Gastrophryne carolinensis. The sequence goes on along the minus strand of CM051235.1, from coordinate 526,504,146 downwards.
GGAATTTGGAAAAGAGAGAAAGATGGAGGGAATTTGGAAAAGAGAGAAAGATGGAGGGAATGTGGAAAAGAGAAAAATATGGAGGGAATGTGGAAAAAAGAGGAAGATGGAGGGAATGTGGAAAAGAGAGAAAGATGGAGGGAATGTGGAAAAGAGAGAAAGATGGAGGGAATTTGGAAAAGAGAGAAAGATGGAGGGAATGTGGGGAAGGGAAAAAGATGGTAGAATGTAGAAAAGAAAGAAAGATGGAGGGAATGTGGAAAAGAGAGAAAGATGGAGGGAATCTGGAAAAGAGAAAAAGAAGGAGAGAATGTGGAAAAGAGAAAAAGATGGAGGGAATGTGGGGAAGAGAAAAAAATGGGGGAATGCAGAAAAGAGAGAAAGGTGGAGGGAATGTGGAAAAGAGAAAAAGATGGAGGAAATGTAGAAAAGAGAGAAAGATGAAGGGAATGTGGAAAAGAGAAAAAAGATGGAGGCAATGTGGAAAAAAGAAAAAGATGGAGGGAAAGTAGAAAAGAGATAAAGATGGGGGAATGTAGAAAAGAGAGAAAGATGGAGGGAATGTTAAAAGAGAAAAATATGGAGGGAATGTGGAAAAGAGAAAAATATGGAGGGAATGTGGAAAAGAGAAAAAGATGTAGGTAATGTGGAACAAAGAAAAAGATGGAGGGAATGTGGAAAAGATATAACGATGGAGGGAATGTGGAAAAGAGATAAAGATGGAGGGAATGTAGAAAAGAGAAAAAGATGGGGAATGTAGAAAAGAGAGAGAGATGAAGGGAATGTGGAAAAGAGAAAAAGATTGAGGCAATGTGGAAAAAAGAAAAAGATGGAGGAAATGTAGAAAAGAGATAAAGATGGGGGAATGTAGAAAAGAGAGAAAGATGGAGGGAATGTTAAAAGAGAAAAATATGGAGGGAATGTGGAAAAGAGATAACGATGGAGGGGATGTGGAAAAGAGATAAAGATGGCGGGAATGTGGAAAAGAGATAAAGATGGGGAATGTAGAAAAGAGAGAAAGATGAAGGGAATGTGGAAAAGAGAAAAAGATGTAGGTAATGTGGAACAGAGAAAAAGATGAGGGAATGTAGAAAAGAGATAAAGATGGAGGGAATGTGGAAAAGAGAAAAAGATGGCGGGAATGTGGAAAAGAGATAAAGATGGGGAATGTAGAAAAGAGAGAAAGATGAAGGGAATGTGGAAAAGAGAAAAAGATGTAGGTAATGTGGAACAGAGAAAAAGATGGAGGGAATGTAGAAAAGAGATAAAGATGGAGGGAATGTGGAAAAGAGAGAAAGATGGAGGGAATGTGGAAAAGAGAAAAATATGGAGGGAATGTGGAAAAGAGTAAAAGATGGCGGGAATGTGGAAAAGAAATAAAGATGGGGGAATGTAGAAAAGAGAGAGAGATGGAGGGAACGTGGAAAAGAGAAAAATATGGAGGGAACGTGGAAAAGAGAAAAAGGTGGAGGGAATGTGGAAAAGAGAAAAAGAAGGAGGGAATGTGGAAAAGAGAAAAAGATGGAGGGAATGTGGAAAAGAGAAAAAGATGGAGGGAATGTGGGGAAGAGAAAAAAATAGGGGAATGTAGAAAGGAGAGAAAGGTGGAGGGAATGTGGAATAGAGAAAAAGATGGAGGAAATGTAGAAAAGAGAGAAAGATGAAGGGAATGTGGAAAAGAGAAAAAGATGCAGGCAATGTGGAAAAAAGAAAAAGATGGAGGGAAAGTAGAAAAGAGATAAAGATGGGGGAATGTAGAAAAGAGAGAAAGATGTAGGTAATGTGGAACAGAGAAAAAGATGGAGGGAATGTGGAAAAGAGAAAAAGATGGAGGGAATGTGGAAAAGAGATAAAGATGTAGGTAATGTGGAACAGAGAAAAAGATGGAGGGAATGTGGAAAAGAGATAAAGATGTAGGTTATGTGGAACAGAGAAAAAGATGGAGGGAATGTGGAAAAGAGATAAAGATGTAGGTTATGTGGAACAGAGAAAAAGATGGAGGGAATGTGGAAAAGAGATAAAGATGGAGGGGATTTGGAAATAAGATAAAGATGGAGGGAATGTGGAAAAGAGAAAAAGATGGCGGGAATGTGGAAAAGAGATAAAGATAGGGAATGTAGAAAAGAGAGAAAGATGGAGGGAATGTGGAAAAGAGAAAAAGATGGAGGGAATGTCGAAAAGAGAAAAATATGGAGGGAATGTGGAAAAGAGAAAAATATGGCGGGAATGTGGAAAAGAGATAAAGATGGAGGGAATGTAGAAAAGAGAGAGAGATGGAGGGAATGTGGAAAAGAGAAAAAGATGGGGGAATGTAGAGCCCTGCAAATACCCCCTCACTCCATAAGAGCCCTGCAATTACCCCCTCACTCCATAAGATCCCTGCAAATACCCCCTCACTCCATAAGATCCCTGCAAATACCCCCTCACTCCATAAGATCCCTGCAAATACCCCCTCACTCCATAAGATCCCTGCAAATACCCCCTCACTCCATAAGATCCCTGCAAGTACCCCCTCACTCCATAAGATCCCTGCAAATGCCCCCTCACTCCATAAGAGCCCTGTAAATAGCCGATCAATATGTAAGACATCATCTCCGCCGGATAAATACCTCCTCAGTCTGTAAGAGACTGAAATAAATGGAACGAGCACTGCTGATCCGGAAGAGGTTATTTTTCGGGGGGTCGCTCGCTCCACACTACTTCGGACGGCAGATGGGGCTGCGCAGAGACGCAGGCGGGAGAGGATCTATTCTAGGAACACTGGCTTCTCAACATGTGGGCCTCAACCTGTGGGTCGCGACCCCTGTGATTTGGTCATTTGACCCCCGTCGTGGTCGCGACCCACAGGTTGAGAACAGCTGTTCTAGACCATCCTCTATGGCATCACCATTAGAAAAGGGAATGTCAATGGAAGACCCCCTCGTAACAGAGAAGTGTCTCTTCAACAGAATTTTCTGCAAAACATAAATAAGTCTTTTATGGTTTCAAATTTATCCATTTGATTGGTTGGGGAAAAACTCAGTCCCTTACTCAATACTGACCTTTCTATAGCCGTTAAATCATATCCCTTCAAGTTGATTATTTGTAATGCATCATGGTCCCCGTCTCAGCTTGGGGGGGTCACATTTTCCACTGAGGTGAGGGTGGGGGTATCTGCCATAAAATTCCCATCCTCCATCTCTTTGGACGTTAGGGTGCTAATCTCAGGGGATCTCAGGTGGTTCGACCCCTGTTCCCCTGTCTGTCTTCTCCTCCCCCTAAACCTCTTCCCACCTCTCCTCGTCGGCCTCCTCCCATGTCCCTTCCTATAATGCCGGGGGATAAAAAATGCTCCTGGGAGCCGTCAAAGACTGGACAGAGACAGAGGAACTCCTGCTAAATGAACGCTGGAAACGATGATTAGAGTGGCAACCCCTACCATTCCCTTGGTGACGCCACTTGTAAACTCTATTGTCATCCTTGTCCCTTTTGTCTCTGGCCATCTTAGATCGCTTGTTTTGTATAATCCCATCCTCATATTGCTCCAAGTCCCTTTTTTAGGGTATCCTGAAAGTCTTAACCATTCTAGACTATTTATGTTCCACCACAAACGTATATATTGTTTGTGTGCTTGTTTCAAATGGGAGAAAATATGTTTAATCTCCCTAATTCTGCCCAACCCCAAATTATTATCTGAATCTAGGATATTTCTAAGTTTATTACTCCAAGATTCTTCCTCTCTATCAAAATTCAAGTTATAATTAGTGCTCATGATGGTGTGCTGAGACACTACACCCAGAGCTGTATTCCCAAGAACCAGGTACAGGTGAATACTGGTATAAGTCACACACAATATTGCACACAGTGCACCCTGTCCAGCACCACCCCAGCAAAAATACACAAGGGAATAAGAGTGTGCCAATCCGGCATCCCAAATCAGCACAACAAACACAGGGTCTGCGGTCCCAGAAAACCGCAGAGAAAGGGACTTGAACCAAAAAGGCACCACTCTTACCCTACTAATAATTCAATAACACCATCTGTACTTAATATCCATCAATTTAATTCATCAAAACTAATTAAAAAACACATTAAAGACAATACAATATCACCACAGACATTTAAAAAAATACACAAAAACCAACCCCCGCAGGAGTGACCTAATCAATCCCCATTATCTGTACTATACCTATACTATTCCTCCTATTCATCATATATACAACCTATAAAGGGCAACTAAAGTGCTAATGTGAAAAGTGTCACAAGTGCCAAAAATCAATAAATATACAATTTGAATAAAAACATAGAAAAACACCAACTCACTGGACTAAATTCACCTCAGTGCAGAATATGATCCCCTCCTGTTGAGCCAAGTATTGTTTTCACCCATGCGTTTCGTAACCTGCTGTCACTTCCTCAAGGTGCCACATCAAGTGCTGCCAGTGTCCCTACCTTTATAGGCCTGAAGAAAGCATGCCACCACGTGTCTACACCCTTCCCGGCCGGCGGCCGCACTCATGCCGTACAAGAGGCAGAGCAGGCGCACGCACCATTCTCCGCCCCCCACCGCTGATGACGACGTCATGACAGTGCCTCCACACGTCCCCCAGACCGCCCCCGACACGCCCCACACAGCAACGCTGTACAACAGCGCGCGTTCATGGAGACGGTCGCGAGGGTGAGGGGGCGGGCGGAGGCAAAGCAGACACTGCGGTCATTCAGCCAGTGGTAAAAAACCACACGCTGAGTGACATACTGGCAGCACTGAGAACACTGATTTCTCTATATACATAACCCCACACATAAAAAGAAAGACGCATACCATACAAATCCTATATACAAATATTTGATGCAGATTAAATATTAGTTTCTACAAGGCATCATTAACAATCAATACAAACCAGATCAAAAAGCTCATGGCTCAAAAATGATTGACAAAATGGAATTATTCAACGAGCAAAGTACATAAAAATAAAATATTCACAGATTAGAGAGAGATGGGAATGCATGATTAACCAAAAAGCAATAATATCGTTTCATGTGTATAGAGCCTATAAACACCTAAATATACATAAAGCCGAAGGGCGTGAGTAATTTGCACTATGTTCCATCAAAACACCCCCCACCACACACCATATATCCCACCCCCCACCCCCCCCCACACACACACCCCTGCACCCCCCCACCAACCAATCTGGGTAAAACATTCCAAAAACACCCACACCGTGCCGGCCCTTGCAAACAGGGATAAATATAACAATGGTGAACATATCAAAAATTATATATAAACAAAAATTGGACCATCCAGTCCAACATAAAGTGCCACATGTGAAAACGAAATTATATTGAAGCGGTGCTTCCATCCAAATCTTCAAACATCTGATGTCAAAAAACTCCAAATGGACCTAAAGGGAATCCCAATTTTCCTTCCGTAGATAGTTGATCGAATAGGAATCAGAAACACCATTAACCATAGATATCTACAATTATTATATATTATCTATTAGTAGGGTAAGAGTGGTGCCTTTTTGGTTCAAGTCCCTGTCTCTGCGGTTTGCTGGGACCGCAGACCCTGTGTTTGTTGTTGTGCTGATTTGGGATGCCGGATTGGCACACTCTTATTCCCTTGTGTATTTTTGCTGGGGTGGTGCTGGACAGGGTGCACTGCGTGCAATATTGTGTGTATCATTTTTTTACAGAAATTAGATATTAACATAATATAGCTAGATATATTTTTCCCTGTAGTTCTCCCTGGCTGTAACCAATAAGTTAGAGGATACTAAACAGAAAATGTGATTATCTGTGGACATTTTTAAAGATTTAATCATTTTTGTATACCCCTGCACAGCTGATCCAGCACAGTAGTGACTAAAAATATTTTCCCCTTATTCTGAAACATGGGTCCACCACCATGATCCTAATAACTGGAGAAACCTGTAGTATTCTTCAAAGAGAAATGCTGCAGGATGTTGTTGGCAGGTGTTTTGGTGCTTCACAACATGTCTTGCAAATCAAAAGCTGCTATCGGGGTATGCAACATCATGGAGCTTAACTATCCATCCTATGTTCCAGACCTGTCTCCCATTCTTGAGGTTAAAACAGCACACTTCCTCTAACAATGATCTGCCACCCCCATTCACTAAGATGGTCACACACTATACCTCCTCTTTACTAACCTCTGCTCTATATCTAACTTCTCTTCATCTCCACTTCCCCTCTCTTACCACAACCTCCAATGTTCTCTCCCTTTTCCACTACTCCCTCTGTAAACAAACCTAAAACTTGCACAGGAACATGAGGAACCTAAACATTTAGTGTCTTTACCGTACCCCTTCAGACCTTGCTCTCATACACTAACTTGAACTTCTCCAACTTAAAAACATCTCCCCCATTTGTTCCTCTCACCTGCTAAAATGAATGCCTGTTTTAAGCAACTCCTTACCTCCACAGGGCACATACCAGGAAACACCAATGCCTACTACTTGTGATCTATCCCCTTTTGTCTCTACCCCTTATTCTTTGGACTGTGTGCTCGTAAAGGCAGGACTCTCTCTCTTTTATTGTATGCTGTTTTATAGCATTACATTTATAGCATAGGATGGATAGTTAAGCTCCATGATGTTGCATACCCCAAAAGCCTATGTACTGCCTATGTACTGCCTATGTACTGCCTATGTGCTGCCTATGTACTGCCTATGTACTGCCTATATGCTGCCTATGTACTGCCTATGTACTGCAAAGGCATTTATCCTGTCTACAAAGGGAGTTATTTAAGAAGAGATAGCACCAGGTAGTGCCTTGTAGCAGCAGGCAGCGTCTGGTGAACGCCAGCTGCTGTATGCAATACCAAATTTAAGAAAGCGGATCTGGGGTGCGTCTCTAACATCGCCATGTAGCGTCACATATAATAATCTAGGTGGCTCAGTGTATAGCGCCTGTCGCTCTGTAGCGCTCTCCCATACATTTCAATGGGGCTTCATTAGTTGTGTATAGGTAGTGTGTTTGGCAATTCATTTTTTTTTTTTTTTTTTACTCAAATCATTGTGACCTCTCCTGGCTGCAAACAAAACAAAACCAACGCTGTGTTTGTCCTTTTTTGATAAGTATGGTGTGGAGCGCCGAGTGCCGGGCGCACTGAGCTGGCGCTACCTCTCGCTCCCTGCAGCGCTGTACTGTTAGAGTGCCCAACATACATCACATTCATTAAATGCAGCCAGGTTACTACAGTGACGCTCTGTTACAGCAGTCGATACCCGCTTACAGCGTCTACTAGCGGTCGCTCTAAGCACTGCTCATCCGCCAATACCTGCCACTAGTAGTGAATCAGCCTCAAATACTACTTTGTACAGCACTACAGGACAACATGGCACTATTTAAATAAATAATAACAATAATAACCACCCTGGAAGAAAGCTGTCAGTGATGATGACAGTCTGCTTTCAGTCCCAATGACACATATAAATGATCTATAAATTAACCTTTGTGTTCATGACTAAACAGGAAATGAATATATATCTCTGCAATAATGTCACAGACAGTAAACGTAACTCTCAAGTGGTAAGAGAGGCAATATAAAAAAACTGTGTATTTGTGCTTTAAAACTCAAAAGATCTGAGTGGGACCTCCTTAAAACCGGACCTTCACCATGATTTATTGAAAAGCCCAAACCCTTATAAAATGATTCCCAAGCATCTAAAATTAATATATTTTACATTTTATTCTTTCCCCCACTGGGCTGTAATTCTGTTCAGGACTTTAGGATATGGGCGCCGCCATCTTGACTCAGAAGCATCACACTTACTGAAGATAGTAGAGTGGTAGTACAGGGGGGTGGGTTATAGCTGTGCTTTGCTCAGACAGAGCAGAGCTGGGGTCAGGAAAAGGTTAGCAATCCCAGAATGCAGAGCAGCACAGTGAGAAGGCACTTCCTGTTTGCAGGCTGCCTGATGTTCCATGAGCCGCCATCTTGGATGTTTAAAGTCACATAACATGCAGTAGATGCAGGTAGGATGATTTTTAATGTGAGCAATCTGTATGTACAGGGTGTGGGAAATATATAAGATAGGCTCTCATTCAGAGTGAAGGACCGCACACCATCATCACATGTAAAGACTGGAAGAATGGTTACATGCCGGACTCACTTTTTATATGAAAATCCCTGCGGGTGTGAATGAGTCTAGTGTGTCTCCTCAGGGTGCAGCAGACCACAGCCTTTTATTATATTCGCACAGATGGGATGGTCTTAAGACCCGTTAAAAAGGTTTTGCCAAACTATTCCTTGGGGATTTTTACTGGATCATTTATTTATCTTGTACGCATTAGAAACTACCATTAAGCATTAGAGGGAGGTGGCTTTTCATTTTCTCTTTTTTCTTCTCTGCAAAGCCAGTCTGCCTTTTGCTCTGCTAGAGGATTTTTGAATAGATGCTGCAAAGGATTTCAAAGCCATTTTTTTTCTGTAATTTTTAAGACCTAGCAGGAATGGATGCCAATCATTATGCATATATTCATGCATCTGTACTGTGCATCAGATGCTGTTTTCTTCCCCCCATGCCTTTTCTGTGCTCTGTTAGATGCTTACGCTGGTGTCTATACTGCTAGCGTGCTGCTGCTGGCTTCCACAGCTCAGGCTTTCCTTAGCTCTAGCTTCGGATTGGTCTCTCTCTTAAAGTGCTGGCCAAGGGTTGGTTGCAGGGACTGCTGAATAACAGGTGCATTTTGCTGCTCTGCCGCCTTTGAAAGAAGCAGCCGAGGAATGATGGTGCATCTGTTCTGTAGCTAGAGAGAATCTGAGAAGAGAGAAAAAGGCTGCTACTGTGTGCAGGAATGTGCTTGATCGGATAGACAGAAGGGGAGCAAACACGGATGCTTGGGAGAAAAAGGAAAAAAAAGGAAGGCTGGTATATCTTACACAGGAGACAGGAGAGATATGAGAGCAAAGTGAAGAGATGCCAGGATGAATATCATGGTGAGCCCTGGATGGATGGCATTTTCTAGCTGAATCAGCTCTGTTTCTGATGTATTTTCTTCTCTGTGCAATTTGCTATTTAAATGGAGGAATGTTTATTGCTAATTATACGTGACATTTGAATGCTGAGATCTATCTCGCATCCTTGTGGGGAGCCCACTTAAATGCAGATGATCCAGGTTCTTGAAGCTCATGTATTTTTGGGGTGAAAGGAATATAGGATGAGTGAAGTGGCTGCCTCCACCTCACCACCTGTGCGTCCGGCAGCTGCTGAAGAGGCTGCAGGTGGAAATGCTACTGAAGAAGAGGATGGGGCACCAAATCCTCGGGAGGTGCGTTGTAGTGACTGCATTGTGTGGAACAGGCAGCAAACGTGGCTATGTGTAGTGCCTCTCTTAATTGGATTTATCGGCTTGGGTCTCAGCCTGATGCTTTTAAAGTGGATTGTAGTGGGTACCGTAAAGGATTATGTGCCGCCCGATTTAATGGATTCCAAGGGTATTGGCCAGGACCCGATTTTCCTTTCAAAACCAAGCTCTTTTCCTAAAAGTATGGAGACCACAACTACCACCACCACAACTAGGACTCCTAATCAAATTAGCACTCGTTTAACCACAACCACGCGGGCGCCCACTCGAATCCCTGGAAGCAGAGTTCCTATTCGGGTTAACCCCAGAACCACAACTATGCGCCATACACTTGCTCCTCCTACAGTTCTATCCACCACTGTCCCTATTAGCACAACCACTTTTGTGTCACGCCCCATTCCTGGGACCCCCAACACACAGCCAATGCCCATCTGGCCCACTTCGGAATACTCTACCTCTTCCTACAAAATTTTTCTCCATGTTTCTACCCAGTCTTGGACACAATCTCGGTTTCACGAGTCTACCACGACCACCCCGGAACCTACCGCTATGCCCAAACACCGTAAGTAGAACATAGCGAAAAAAGAGCACAAGAAATAATGCCATGCCCTTTTTCACTAGTTGGGGCATACAAGGGGGTGATGAAAATTAAGAAATGATGCTTTAGAAATCTATGGTAAGGAGTCACATCCAATGCTGGGAGTCTTCTGCCATTACTGCTCAGTATCTAGTAGCTACCTTAATTAATCAATGGGTTAACTTTTCCATTTATGTTACAGAAAATTGGCTTCACTGTCAGTGCAGATCTGTGCAATGTTTTTTTTTTCTTTCTGTAAGTCTTCATTTGTTAACAATTTAAAATGAATTTATGAGATGCTTGCTGTCCTGGTGATGCATGTTCAATCCTGCAGCAAGTCTAAAAAGCTATGTGTCCAGGGAGGTGTAAAATCTCTGCAATGAGAAAAAATACCAATGATTGGATAATATTGACGTGAAAATGAAACATGCATGCAGGCAGTCTCCTGATTTCTTCTGGTATAGACTTCTCAGAGCGGTGGTTACATATCTGACATGTAATGTATATGGCTTGTACTCACTTCCCCATATAACAAGATTGCTTAACCAGCTGGTATATTCAGGCTTTTCTGAAATCCACGGAAGCAATAGAATGACAGGATTGCTTTCGGATTTTACCAAGCAATATAGATAGTTCTGCATTTTTAGCTTTGTGCTTACTTGCTATGACTATACTTTAAAACAGTTCTAACCTTTCAGATGCGAACCCTGCAACCTTTGAAGGTTATTTAGGACAAGGGCAGTGGAGAAAGTCCCAGAGAACACAGTGGTTCATGAATAAGTAAAAAATAGGATTTCTTTTGTTATTATTTTTAAAGGGATATAAAATCCGCCTCCTAGATGTGTATGACAGTCAAAGCCTTTGAGTATCATTTTATGAAAGGGTAATCCCAGCTGTGTCCCTGGGATGATAATCTGTGATTATTCTGCTAGAGGATTTGGTAATACCATTTATTCATTTCAGTGTATATTTGCTCTATTTTGTTTACTTTTTCATTGTGTAAATCTATTTATTCATATGCCCTGGAATGTATATACACCCATCTGCAGAGAATGTGATACTGAACTGATATTGGGGGGGGGGGGGGGGGGGTAAAAGCTGTTTGCAAATCAGCATAACAAACAAGGCAATAACCCTACATCAGTTACCAGGAGAGGTATTTTCAAAGGACTTATTTGCAGGGAAGGTGGGGAGGAGGAGGGGGAGGTTGATGCAACCATTGAGATAATCAGTTAATGACAGATAAACTGCAGTGTATGTTTCCATGTTGTGAGTTATTTCTGCCTCTCGTATTTGTGGAATTTAGCTGTCGTGTGATTTCACATTTCACTTCATTTTCAGACCCATGGGTGCTTGGATCATCTTGGTATAATGCAGGCCACACTACCAAGAAATGGGTCAGCCAGTATTCTAGTTAAGAGTGGATAACCCCTTAGACTACTGTCACCCTCCTGTTATTAAGCAGTGCATCCAAATTACATTCAGTGCAGGTTGCTTTCAGCCTGTGCTAACATTTACCCATCAGGTAATTTGTACAATTTATTTTTTTCTTGCTAAAGATGGAGAAAAAAATCCAATGCATGATTTTAGCTTAATGAGCCATAGCAGGTGCAGATGTCTCTCTGCTTATTTTATTTCACTAAAGCAATTTTAACCATAATCCTGTTACATATTTCTTCATTTTTGCCTTGTCACATTATAAATTGGTACCTAACATCTAACGGGCTGATGAAGGATCTTAAAGATTTGCTGTTTCAAAGCACTGTTGTCGAGAGGAGACCAGATAAAATCATGATTAATAATTAATCGGTGGCAACACCCTCTGTTGTGCAAGAAAATAAAATGCAAATGGCAGCAGTCAGGCTCACTGAGCAACTGCAACATATTAGCAATCTCATTTTGGTCACTGTGAGCTTTCGGGAAACAGCAGAGAGTTGTTAACACAAGATGAATTTTAAGAAGTGCAGAGAAGGGCAGATACTGACTCTGGCTGAGCAGGAATATTGCTGCTAACCTCAGATGAAAGAGATTGCCTTCCTGACAAGGATGGCTGCAATTTGCACAGGAACAATGCTTTTTTTTTAGGAACACACATGAGATGTTCTGTTTTAATTGATATGGGTTAGAGATATTTCAACACCAGACTCAGAGGTTAGGCTGCTTTTGTTTCGTCTAATCATCAAATTGTAGCATACGTGAATGTCAATTCTCCTGAGGAGCATCTGCACCAGTCCCTTGCTCTAACGGTGACCATTGTACTGGGGGGGAAAGCATATTGTAGAATCTAGACTATTCTAGACAGTTTGCTGTTAACATACCATTTTCCCAGATCCTGCTCTGTCATGTCTCTCTAGATAAAAATGGTCTGATGTCCTTCATAACATGATAGCAGGCACTCCAGGGGCTTGGCTGGGCAGGCATTAATAGTGTTTATGGACAATGCTTTTCCCATTATGAACAATAAGTTACAAAATAAAATAAAGACCATGTAACCTATGAAAAAAGCATTATATATTGTCCTCTTTTTATTTCAAATATAAATGTGCATATGCCATATGCTATAGCAGAACATATGCCTTCCGCTTTTGGTTTTGGAATGCATTTTGTGTATTAAGGAATCCTTGGCTTTATTGTAAAGCTTACTGAGAACCAAGGTAGGGTTAAAGAACCAAATCTGTTGAGGGTAGTAAATACTAGAGAAGAGACTTGTGTAGTTTGTCTTTCCATATTTCACATCCCTCATTTTTACAGTATTTCATTGCTCACCACAAAAGAAAATGCTATGGCAATGTTTGAATCTGTTTCCTTTGGCAAAATTTAGAAGCCTCGATATACTAAACCAAACAATGTGGTCACCACAGTGTTTTATAAAAAAAAAAAAAAAATAAATAAAAAATAAAAAAGAAGCTTGGCCTTGACATGTCGAATCATGTACTCGGTAATAAGTGTAAGAGCATGAGCATTGCTTGAACCACCAGGGGTAGTCATCACTCTTTTCAACTAGCTTGTTTTCATAGTGAAGTGCTGGCTGTTGGGTCTTGGTGAGCATTTAATATAAAGCTGGATCACAAAATGTTTTTATCAGGGGCTTATGCCCAAACCCTCCTATAACAGAAAAGGCTAGGTAATGGATATTTAGGTATTTAGGGACTGTACAGTAAATGTTAGGTTGCATGTTAAAGTGAAATATTTTTTGCAGTATTTGGCCGTTTTCCACTGCCTATTTAGGGATATAGAAGTAGAGAATTTTAAGGGTTAATCTAAACATTATTAAAGCATAACCAATTGTACGAGTAAAGGGGTGGCTGAGACATGTATGGTTTATAGCACTGAGAACTGAAATATTTTAGACGTGATAGAGTGCCTTGAATATTTTCTATATTGTGGAAATTGATTGTATATGGCATTATTATTATTAATAATAATACAACTGAATATTACAGCAATTTAGAACATATTCTAAGTGTATCTGCCTTTAACAATTGAAGCATTCATCAATCAACCCAAGAAAATCCAGAAAAGTTCATAAAAAAAGTCTTATAGGCCCTAAAGCAGTGTTTGGAGTAAGGCTTCTTGATTGAAAAGATCAGCCGCTGATGCTGGGCCTTACTCACTGTCAGCTTTCCAATCCATCCATAAAGGTTTAGTGCACATTCTTTCACATCAGACTCGGTAAACCACTTTATACATTGCAATTTGTGCACAGGGACACTCGCACAGCTATATAGAATGTCATTTCCTGCTATAGCAACTGAGGGCAGATTATTTGTTCTATTCTATACTATACAGTACTATATTTGTAGACACAATGCAGTTCTGCATAAATGGTATAATTCACTCGGTTTATATGGCTTTAAGTTGGGGATTGGGGATAAAGATCAGCCCAGGATTTCACCTGACCCCGGCCAGCCCATGTGCAGCCTGCAACATCCCTACCACACCAATGTGCTTCCTGGACAGTCAATGATGGTGCTCCATAGCTTAGGCTAAGGACAATAAGTGACTTCTAAGTCACTGCTCTTGAACCTTCAGTAAGGTAGATTCTGCTAATTTGCAGGGATAAGAATAAACACCCACTGCCATAATACTGAAGCTAGAGAACACTAAGGAGGCATCGGTTTGGATGGGAGTGTTAGAAGATATATCCCAGTCAAGCACAAAGTTAGGAGGCCCATAGAGAACTTTTCTGGTACAACCTATGACCAATACACTCTTAAGTTGAGCATGCTTGCAACATCTCTACCACACCAATGTGCTTCCTGGACAGTCAATGATTGTGCTCCATAGCTAAGGCTAAGGACAATACGTGAATTCTAATTCACTGCTCTTGAACCTCCGGTATGGTAGAGACTGCTAACTTGCAGGGATGGGAAAAACACCCACTGCCATGATACTGGGGCTATAGTACTGAGGCAATAAATAAGCTTGGGATTTTTAGCTGATGGGATACAGTCAGCCAGAGAAAACTAAGGAGGCATGGGTTTGGATGGGAGCATTAGCAGCAATATTCCAGTCAAGCCCAAAGTTAGGAGGCCCAGAGAGAACTATTCTGGTACAAGCTATGACCAATACACCCTTATGTTGAGGATGCTACTCCAATACATAAATCATGGTTTGCTAGAGCAAATCTTGTAGTCCAGAAACCTTCCAAACAGACTCAGGAGACATGGGTTGAATGGAAGTTGTTAAAAGCAGCCGCCTAGCCAAGCCCAAAGCTAGACGAGCTACCTTGAACTTTTCCAGTTCTACTGTGCCTATGGCCTTTTCACCCGTAATTTGGAGATGCTACTGCAATACAGAAGTAATAGTTTACTATGGCAAATATTGTAGGCCAGAAACCTTCCAAACTGATTTCAAATACTGAGTAAGAACTCAGTATTGGAAATCAGTTTGGAAGACAATTTTTTTCTGCAAATTCTGCTTAATTTGATTCATGCAAAAAATGGTCAATAGTATTCAGACTCTGCTTCAGACTCTGCTTCTGAAATATAGGAAATGAATTATATAAGAAAACTAGTGCCTACGTATAACAGCAGAGGTATTGTATACAAATGGATGTGTTTGTTTATATGGGTGGTTAAATAACATTGTATGTCTTTACTTCCTAGAAGAAGACATTGTAAATGAAGCTTAGTGAAAATATCATAATTTACATGAGTCTCTTGTTATAAAAAATATTTTTTCTAAAATTTTTAAGGCGGAGGCAATGATCAATAGGTTGTGGTATGGAAGTTCTACTCCTGTTGTCTGATGAGCCCTGGTGGTAGTAAAACTACCCTTTTGAGACATGTATTACTAAATGTATATTATCTTTTGTGGTTGATTTATATTGCACACAATATGTTCTTATTATATTTTAACCTTTTAATTATGCTTTAACTTGATCTGCAGGTGCCATTATCATGGCACAGATGTTCTTTCTGTTTTATCTCTTGAGGTCAATAGATTTCTGCTCAATAATATGACCTACTAACCTTAAAGTATATCCCAGACTGGAGGGAAGCCTGGGTCACTTCATCAACCAACCGGCTATTACCCAAATGCCTGGTCATAGTGGTACAAAAAATGTTTTTCTTCTGAAACTAGACCACCACAGCCAGGAGCTTTGGGAGGGAAGGTGAATAGAGGCCACGAGGGGGGCAACGTATTTGGCCCACTTTAAGATTGTATATATACATAGCTTAATTGCAATATACAATACACATAAATTGTATATCTTGTCTTAATAACTGTTTTTTACCTGTCTGCATAGCCTGTTGATTCCAATAGGAGCTTACCTACTACTGTGTGCACTGAAGTGAACCCTCTAACTGCCACCCTCAGACCTCCTGTTGACAGAACACTTTAATAGAGGGTGTGAGGGGCATCACCAGTAAGGGTCTCTGATTCTGCTTTTTGCAAATGTAATGGGGCTTTTATAGCCACAGTCTTGGCATTAGAGAGCATAGGGGATGACAAATGAGACCCTAGTGGGAGGGGGAGAGTTGAAGAAGTACCTTGTTTGCAAAGAAACTCCCAACCCTTTAAATATTTAAGATATAAATATTAAATATTCAAGAGACCAGCATGTAACCCTCCCCTTTTCCACACAAGGACATATGCAAAAGAATATAAATACAAACATGGTGATGTGAATGTACAAAAGGTGGGAAAAAACGGAGGATATATCATAGGTGCCTGATATCTGGTAAAGCAAAGCACCTTTCCTTATATCATGTTCAGTATATAGAAAAAACCTAAAGGGATTGCAATAGCCAGTCAGGAGGGGGACATCATACCTTCTGACAAATGCTAAGCAAGCATCATATCCCACCCTATAATGTCCAATAAGGAGGAGGCAGGATTAGATCAGAGATGCCAAGTCCGCCCCCATTCCCCCCGACATAGAAAAGTGTCAGAAATTAAAGTCACTTCCAAGGCAGGTTTCTGTAAATCATAAGAACAAAACATATCTATTGATCTCTAATCTGTTCTAATCTGTTGTCAGTTATTGATAGCAAAATATAATTGAGGGTGTATGGGTGATATATCAAAATATTCAAAGCAAAATCAAAATAAGAAATAAATAGAAAATATATATGGCAGCACACAAAGCCCAGGAAAATAGTAGGCAAGAGCTCCACATGTATGAGCAGTTTTACATAGGCACCTCCTATGTAAATATGCACATTTTAATATGAGTTTAAATATTAAGCCTTGCTAGAACCTACTGACTACCACCACCACCTGAATATTTAATATGTAATAAGAAATCACAAGGCATATTGCACTACATATAGGCATTTGGGATGTGAATGTTAAACCTAAAAAGGCTAGAGATAGATACAAGTGAGGCTAAAATCTAGGTATAAAGAAAAAAGTTATTAAAATGAATGGCACAAAATACTAAATACCAAATCCCCCACCATAAATATACTGCATACTGGCATTGTCAACAAGGCAAAGGCACTGGCCTGTCTACACACAAAAATGTATGATCAGGGAGGTTCATAACCAGGGAGTTTCATTTTCTCAAATGGAATCTAATCTACTCTAAATAGTTTAGTTTGTTGTGTTTACCTGCTGGGCCAAAATATGTCAGTACTTCCCTGATCCCCAAGCAGTTTTTTGGTTCCACCCTTCCCTCCAGAACCTTCAGTCCAACAAATCTTTTGCAAAGCTATGAGTCAAATCAGCATCAGAAGTAAAGGGTGCACAGCCCTTCATTTTTCAGCTAGCGTGTACTGTGTGCTTTACTCCTAAGTGAATTTTTACTCCTGGTGTTTAATCAGCCTATATTTATTTTTATTTAACAACTTGTACATTTCTATCACCTTATTTATATATTTTAAATGGACACGTTTTGCATGAAATTGTATCTCTGCACTATTGATAACTCCACCCTTTAACTTTCAAACTTAGTGAAATGATGTGCTTCCTATAGTATAGTGGTAGTTCCGTTGCAGAAATCCTTTAGTGTTAGCAAATAATTGCAGAGCAACTGAGATGGTGCTTCTAGGAGATATTTTAGTTATTTTCCAAACTTTGTTGGCAAATTTTGTTCATAATCATCACATTTACAATAAGTAGTAATAAAAAGGCAATAGGGTGATTTATTGTTCAGTAGCTCTTGAGCAATTATTAGGCAATCTATACAAAACTAACCAGATGATTCAATTCCAAGTCAATCATAGAGACCCCCTAAAGTGATTTCTCATCCAGACTGGCAGCATTGTAGTCTGTAGCTAAGCCCTTAACTAGCATATAGATATGCTTAGATCAATTCTGCCCTACAGGGGCTTATACTGGTTAATCATATAAATGCCAGTTATTTACAAATAACAAAGATCAGTTTGAGTTGTTAATACATTTGTGCTTTAGAGCATTAAATGTTTTAAAAAATAGGCCTCCAAACCCATAAGTAATACTGTACTATTCATTCCAATCATACAGTTCCTACAGTATCTGTGCGTTTAAAGAAATTGATATTTCATTAAAAGCATTATTTATTCTATCTCCACTGAAATAAATAATGATTTTACATAAAAGGTACAAAAATACACGTACTTTACACATTTTAATAACTGCATGTGTTTCTAAGCTAGGACTCTAATGACCTCTCTAAGAATGTCCATGTGTTTGATACTTCTCAGTTGTGTAGTGAACAACTAATTAAATCAGTACCTATTATATATAACAGGAGCTGTTGATATTGCATTTGGCCTACACACTGTACATGTCAGCAAGACATTTGTCAGTGGACAGATAACTGATCATTTACTGAAGTTCTCATATCTCATGGCTGTAGCTTGTAGCAAGGCTTTTATAGAAGCTTAAAATGCTTTGTTCTTGGCTGAAACAGCAGAAACCGAGGGGTTAACAATCATCTTCCCTTGCAAATGAATCCATTAATATACTTGTGTGTAGTGTGCCTCCTGACCTATGCCAACATCTCTTCAAACTAGCAGGTGACCGATTTTCTCATCCTGACTCGATAGCAAATTCATTTCACAAACAACGTCTCTAGAAAATACAATTACCCAAGATGCACAATGAGAAAAAAAACATACACTCAGAATGTGAATGTGGGCACCCTGTACACTGAGCGTGGGAGGACTGAAATTCATCTGCAGAGATTTGTATTTTAATCAGAAGCGTTAGATAAAATCAGATCATGCAGACAATATGGAAATGTGATGAAAATTGGGTGATATGGTGGATTATACATAGAACACTGAGCTACGACATCTCGCAGGCTGGTAAGGTGTAATGTGGAATGGTAGATGTGCTGTGAGATGAATGAAAAGTGTTATCTCGCTTCTGCTTTGCTGGCTACAGATCTCTGCAGTATCTCTAAAGGACACTCCTCTAGTGCGCTGCAGAATGGAAGCAGCTGCTTGAATAATTGTGTCATGAAGACAGGCATCCTACTTCTATACATCCAAACGTGAATGCACCCTATACTCTGTTAAGCCTCATTAACACATTTAAGTATATAGGTACATTTAAAAAATTGGATTCATAAACATTGCTTTGCAGCTGATATGCTGACGTGGCTGTAGAAATATTGAAATATAATTTACGGATTCTTCCTGTATTACCTTTTCCTCCTTTAGTCTGCATGAATTTTATTGAGTGTTTAGTGTGCCTCTGTTCTTTTTATTAGTGTATTTTCTAGAATTAAAGGACATTGTTGATAAACATAAATACATTTAAATGTGCAAAAAAACAACGTCATAAATTTTATAATTAGGGATGAGCGAACCGGTTCGGACGAACCGGAATTCGCTCCGAATTTCAGGGAAAATTCGATTCGGCACGAAACCGAATTTTTTTGGGTTCGTGCCGATCGAATTTTCCCTGAAATAGAAAAAAAAAAAAAAAGCGGGCATGGTGGGAGCGGGCAGGCCAGCTACGCTGTCAGCGGGCGGCGGAAGCCGGCCCGCTGACAGCGCAGCCAGCCTGCCTGCTCCCACCATGCCGGTATTTTTTTAAAAAGCAAACACTTACCTGCATGGTCGGAGCGTGGAGGCCGGCGCCGCTCTGATGACGCGTCCTCTGATGACAGCTGAGAGGTCGCCGCTCTCAGCTGTCATCAGAGGACGCGTCATCAGATGACGCGTCATCAGATGACGCGTCATCAGATGACGCGTCATCAGATGACGCGTCATCAGAGGGCGCCTGAGAGCGGCACCGGCCTCCACGCTCCGACCATGCAGGTAAGTGTTTGCTTTTTAAAAAAATGCCGGCATGGTGGGAGCGGGCAGGCCGGCTGCGCTGTCAGCGGGCCGGCTTCCGCCGCCCGCTGACAGCGTTAGCCGGCCTGCCCGCTGACAGCGTAGCCAGCCTGCCCGCTCCCACCATGCCGGCATTTTTTGCATGGTCGGAGCGTGGAGGCCGGCGCCGCTCTGATGACGCGTCCTCTGATGACAGCTGAGAGGTCGCCGCTCTCAGCTGTCATCAGATGACGCGTCATCAGATGACGCGTCATCAGAGGGCGCCTGAGAGCGGCACCGGCCTCCACGCTCCGACCATGCAGGTAAGTGTTTGCTTTTTAAAAAAATGCCGGCATGGTGGGAGCGGGCAGGCCGGCTGCGCTGTCAGCGGGCCGGCTTCCGCCGCCCGCTGACAGCGTTAGCCGGCCTGCCCGCTGACAGCGTAGCCAGCCTGCCCGCTCCCACCATGCCGGCATTTTTTTTTTCAGATGAGTGATTCGTGAAAGTTTGATTCGGGCGAACCCGAATTTCTTGGGGAAATTCGGCGAATCGCCCGAATCGAACTTTCAAGAAGTTCGCTCATCTCTAATTATAATTCACAAAATTAAAAAAATCAATAATTTATCAATTTAATTTTACTGTGGCTTCCAAGGGTGTGGGGACTAACTGAATTCTATATTGAAAGTATCAGTATAACTAACACAAAAATGAGATACATATTTGGATATTACTTATTAATGAACTGTACCTTAAAGGGTAAGTCCACTTTGGACTGAATATTTGAAAGTGTGTATTTTTGTGTGGCAAAATTATGTCTTAAAGGTACAGAGATGATCTAGCATATTATGAGAGATTCATTACTAGCGCCACGTATAGCCATGTGAGCGTCTGTGTAGCGGAACTTAGAGCAACTGCTAGTAGATGCTGTAAGTGGGTGTCGGGCTCTGGAACCTAGCATAGAGACCACACAACATACCTTATGCCATATAATATATTTTAGCTCTTCAACTATGAAAGTGTTCCATAGACTACACAGCATGCCTTATGATGTCATAATTTATAGTACGGAACCTGTACTATATCTTATAAAACATTCCTTAGTTTAAGCGTTGCACAGTTGAAAAAACTCTCCAAAATTCACTTGCCCCATCTGCATGCATGAAACGAATTCATTGTCAGCATTTACATTTGCTCCTGCACCTTCTCAAAAGCTGAAACTCCACATCACCGTTTTTTTGCTGGTAGCAGCCATTTTAGAGCTTCCTTTCCCAGCATCCCAGCTGTGCTGTTGCATGGATTCAACTGATATGAATCCATAATGCACAGCCGAAGGAAACTTCCTCTTTGAAGGCAACCTGCAGCACCATACGGCGCCATTTTGTTTGGAAAATTGACCGAAATAGGAGTTACAAAAAGGTAAATGAATTGTCATATACAGCAATCTGAATTGCACTGGGGAAGCATGCATAGGAGCACTGTTTTTGTTAGGGTATTTGTTCGGTTTTATTCCATTTAAATTGCATTGGAATGTATGCGGTCTGGACCTGTTTTAATCACTTAAAGACGGTGCTGCAATTTCTTCCTAGAGGGGACAGGGGACACTTAAACCGGACCAAAACCCACTGAACTTGTGAAATACATTTTGGCACCTACCAATACTCCTCTCATAGAGGTTAGAGCCAGAAATAGATTTTTTTTGCTTTTCGAATTGTCCTGGAACACTGATTTTTTTTCTGCCCCTCAGTGTAAGATGGCAGGCGATCAGTCATTGCATAGGTGTGGCCACACAACAGTAGCAATGAATGGAGGAGGCCGAGCTTTACAGCTAAAACATGCTGCATTATCTGGGATTAGAGTGAAGCAGGAGCAGTAAAAATTGACAAAAGATGCTCTTCATAGGGGGAGCAATTCAGGGGATGCTAGTTAAAATGTGGGTTATGGTGCACTTTAAGAAAGAATTAGAGTTATGTCTCTGCATCCCACCTTAAATGTCCCGTTCTTCTGTGAATATAGAAGTGAAGAAGAGGTTAAGAAAATTTGCAATCTCTGTCCCTCCCTACCATATTTAAATTATAAATGAATGCAGCATGTTTTATTGCAGTAAGAAATTTATGGGAAAACCAACAAGCAAAACATATGACCAGGAAAATGGACACCTTTAACCTCTGACAATCTTAGAAACATTCTAGAGTAATGGTTATCATCACTGATTGTGACATCACATCACCCACAACCGTTCCTTGGTTTCATTACTGTGGGGTGTTGCTGTTTAAAGCTTAAATATAAATCAAAAAAATCCACAGATTCATAAACTATTCCTGAAGACAAAATGTATAATAAAATAAGAAAAAATGTATTATATTTCAAAGAGGAGGAGACACAGTGTTTTGCATGCTAAATATTTTATATTAAAAAAATCCCCCTCTAGATATGTCATATTGAACCAGGGCAGGTAAATGTATCATTTCTTTCTATTGGATGTTTAATGGTTTCTAAGGGATGTATGTGGAGCACATGGTAGAGAAAGATAGTGTGTTGTCATTTGGTAAAGTCAGGGGCTCTCTTCATGTCATGACTTCAAAGGATGCCATGGCTATGGTATGGGACGTAATTGTTGCTCTTGAGGGAACTGTGGCATTGTTGAAGTGAATGCATCAAGAGGGGCATAGGTGCTCCTGACCAGAGCATCATTTTACCCCTGTACAAGTCACTGGTCAGACCCCATATGGAGTACTGTGTACAGTTCTGGGCACCTGTGCTTAAGAAGGACATATCAGAACTGGAGCGTGTTCAAAGGAGGGCAACTAAGTTAATAAAAGGAGTGCGGGGACTAGAGTACCCTGAAAGATTGTCAAAGTTAGGTTTTATTTAGTTTAGAAAAAAGATACCTGAGGGGTGATCTAATAACTATGTATAAATATATTCGGAGTAAATACAAAGATCTGTCCCACAATCTATTCATACCCCAGAGCATAACCATAACCAGAGGGCATCCACTAAAGTTAGATGTAAGGTGTTTTCCCCACCGATATAGGAGGGGATTCTTCTCTTTAAGAGCAGTGAGACTATGGAACTCGCTGCCAGAGGAGGTAGTAATGAAGGATACGCTAAATGTGTTCAAAAGTGGCCTTGATGCCTTCCTGGCATGTAATAACATTTCCAGCTATGGCTACTAGACCACTGGAAGAAGATACACAGGCTAAACTGGATGGACTAAAGTTTTTATTCAGCCTTACACACTATATCACTATGTAATAGTAAGATTTGGGCAAAATAAGACAAGAACTTAAAATTAATTTACTGCAGATAATGTGAAACGGTAGCAAATTTTTATTGTTATAGCTGTGAAATTTATTAAGAAGATATCTACATATGTATTAAGAAGATATTCACATATCCCTTCTTTTATAGGCACCACAACTTGTAATGCCCACCTTATGTGGACCCATGCAGTCAGGGGCACATTATAGGCAGGGCCCAAGGGGTGTGGGCCTCTGAGCCTCCACCATTTTCTATGTCAAGGGGGCCTCCACCAGTTGTTCATTTTGATCATTGGAGGGCCAAGGCAGAAAAGATGCCAGTCGTGGCATGCCTGCATTAGTAAGCTCACAGTGAAGGTAGGAGGGGGCTCCTGCTTGGATGGCAATACTAGAACCAGGGAGGACCTATTTCTAGCATACAGTGCAGGCAAGGAGAGCAGGGGGGCCACGAATGTGGACTCTGCGGGATGAAAAAAAAATGTATGATGGACCTCCACCTGATTTTCCACCACAATCAATCCAGCCCTGCACGCATTACAGAGAGACCTACCTTTTCATCACAGAGCCCTGTCCATCAGGGGACACATCAAACAGCTGCACACAGCAGTATTATGTACCTCCTTTTGGTGGAAGCATGTCTAACGTAGTTTTGCATCAGTTGCATGTCCTGTTGAAGAGAACAAGCGCCAGCCAGTGCTAGAAACATTTCAGTACACATTCCATTGTCTGTGAACCAGTAAATGGATACTACCATGCTTTCTGACAAATTCAACTGGAAATTTACAGAAAAGCCATAGATATCTCTGATGACAGTCTCATGTTTTGCACTGGTGACCAACCTTTAGTCCTGCAGACCTGCCTAGACCTGAGTCTAAATTGAAGGACAGCAACAAATCTAACCCTGTTATTGGATGTAGAATGGGCTGATAAAAAATATATAGCTTCCTAATATATGTCTATTTAGTCAGATTTTTGGACCCATTTTTACATTTGTACATTATATGGTACAGTATATTGCATCACATGTTATGTCTTCCTTTGTCATTCCATTAATATATATACTACAAAGTGTAGCAATGCTACAGTTGATAGTAGATGCCTACAGCTTTAGTCAGATTAAAGATTATCTCATAAGATTTGAAATGAGATTTCTTACACTGTTTTTTTTAGATCCATTGCGTGAATTTACTATTTACAAAGAATGTCATTTAGAAACAATCTATAGTTGTCTGTAGGACCATACTTGCATATAGAATTTTCTTGAACACCTGATAACATTTTAAAATAATCTGTGAATCTTTTGTGTAAATAATGACCTTGATTTAGTGTCTCAATAAGCTGTTTTCTTTGGGTTCACACAGCGACACTTTTTTGGCCTCAGCAGCACTCAGCGTCTTTTGAGAAATAAAAAAATGGCAGCCCCTATGCAGCCGCCAGCTATCGCCTTATTTAACACTAGCTCCGAGAAGGATGCAGCACCAGGCGCTCTGGTTGAAGCAGCGCCAGATGAAAACTGGTGCTGTACGTCATGATCCCATAGAGCACAATAGACAATGGATTTAAGTGTTTTATGCTTATAATTAATATTACATTACAATTAATATTTATTTGTACCAAACTTGCTTGAAAATTGATTTTAATAGCTTCTGTTGCCTAACAATGTGTAATTAGGAAAACAGGAACTAAAAAGCAGTCACTGTCAAATTTGACCGCTTTGTCCCCAGCAGTGATTTCTTGTAACTTTAATGATGAAATGCTGACCATTGCCGGAAAAAATACAGTGCCAGAGATTTCAAGGAGGAAAAAATAAATGTGATGCTGAGCGCCTGAAAAAACTTTGGTACAAAGTAGCGCTCCTTGTCATGGGGATATTCGGCAAGTAGGTCCAACAGGCGCTGACATAGGCCGTCCAATACCTAGTGCAACAATAAAAGTCTATTAGCATATCTTTTTTTCTCCTTAATATTTTTCTGCCCTCCCTCCCACATTGTTGTGTCTGTGTTGAATTTCCACATAGAGCGCTTGTGAAGAATAATTATGCACAAAATGTGTTCGCCAAGACATGTGGTTTGATGGTTATCTAGAAGATCACTTGTTTTTATCTGAACGTGATACTGATTATATATAATTTTTCACTCCATTAAATGTATGAACATTTCTTACAATGTGACTGCCATTCCTTATGAAGCCCTTTTATTCCAGCATCAGTCACATCTGTGGCAGTGGGATGACAGTATTTGGACATGCAGCACTCTGAAAGAGAGACAAGTATTACAAGTGATCAAGAGAAGGATTAGTTTCCTGACCACCCTCGTAGAGGATTTAAAGAATCTGTTAAAAAAATGACTAGGAATGTGGAGTTTAATGTAAGACACCAGCAGTGAGACTTCATTTTAGAGAGAAGCAAATACTGTTTGTGGGCGCAAGGTTGTTATATTCACAGCGGCGTCTGAGGAGATTAAAGGTTAGAGAGCTATGATGCAGGGAGGCTGTTAAGCAGTGGGTATCTGTAGAAAATGCAGACAGGAAGACCATGAACCATATTAGTATTTAACAGGCACATAGATTTTCACTTTGTCTGGGGGGCTTTTTTTGTTTTTTGTTGAATAGAACTACAGACAAAATGTATTGACTCATACACATTAGGGGCCTAGTTTTGTGCAAAAAATGTTTAATGGCACTGATAACATTTTAGATATCTGTGGTACAGATATATAAGATCACAGGTCAAAATGTTGTACAAATGAGTCTGGTTGCTGTGCTTATACAGACATATAAATACATACAAACTTCACTCTAGCTATACCACCTCTTAATCAAGTCTTGATCAGAGCAGTTGGCCTATTTCCTGCTATAAATGATGTTACTTTACCTTGACAGCAGCAAAATTTAGGAAACCAAGCTTGACTAGAGGCAGGGGATGCAAATCCAGTTGCTTTCGTTTGCTGTTGAAGATACACCATGATCTGGATGAATGAGAACCTTCACAGGAATGTCTTCTTTATTTAGAAGAAATAAGTGATTCATGTTTTGTTCAGAGATTCCAACATCTGGAAACATGGGCCATCACCTTTTGCTCTCCTTTTAAGTTATTGCTTTCACTTGTGACTGTTATCATGTACTGTATTTCCAAGGATCAGTGCCTCAGCCAATGTCTGCTTACCATGCAAGAGGCATTTACAGCCGAAACGACTTTTCTCACATCCGGAACATGTGTTTTTATCACATAACCTGTTCAGGGACTGATCATGAAGTCGACAAACATTTTTAAGGTCAGATTCTATGTAATGTAAAAAAAAAATGGTTACGATGCTTATTTTTTTACATAATGCGATGTAGACACCTAAGTCTATAATCACTATTACTCACATCCAAGCATGATTCTCACTGCTCTTATTTCTTGTACAATCACCAACACAATATATGGATTAAATGGACTCACCACTGCCCATGAGCCTTGCCTTAATGGCTAGGCACACTTGCGAGAGGTGATGGTTGTACTATGATATCCTGAGTCGACACAGGCTAACTCGAATCTCTTATCCAGCATGCACAACAAATGCACTCTCCACTGTTTACCAATATGTATGCTCGGGGGGGGGGGTAGACTTTTACCCACCCAATTAAAAGGAATCCCTGTGAGGAGAGTACTGTCCCACAAATCTAATTCACAATTCAGATATTGATTTGTAAAGAAAAAAAGACACAATACAACATCAGGAGCTATCTATGTTAATATCAATCCTAATGATGCAATTCAACAAATGCAAAAATAGTGTAACAACACATAATAAATATATGTACGGCCATTGAAGGGTTACTGAACCCCCCCCCCCAAAAAAAAAACAGGCACTCACCTTGATGCAATTCAACAAATGCAAAAATAGTGTAACAACACATAATAAATATATGTATGGCCATTGAAGGGTTACTGAACCCCCCCCCAAAAAAAAAAACAGGCACTCACCTTGGCTGCAGCTGAAGCCCTGTACCTGCTGGATTTCGGGAGTGGCAGCTGGGGGCAGTGGTGAGGGGTGCGCACTGCTCCCTAACAGCAAGCAGTGTTTGGTGCCTCCATGGGTGCTTCCACCTTCCATTCCTTGAAATGGAGAGGCGGGTCGGCCGCACACGAGGCACCAGTAGTGTGGAACCGGCCCAGGGTTTAGTAATCAAACCATATATCTAATAAATACAGTCCCTGTTGAGAGGTGTGCACCAGAATCCATGCAGTATACAACATTTCCCAATATACAAAGTCTACACAATTAATCTTAATATAAAAAAACATACTAATAAATAAAAAACCCTATTATACGTGACCTGCTCTCCAGGACAATAGCATCCAACAATGCCCTAACTTCAGACACATGCGTTCCATGATAAAATAGACCACTTACTCAGGGAAATGCAAGGGATATTGGTAAGGGGCTCCATATTTAAAAGGCAAACAACCAATGTATTTTACGAGTGGAAACACGTTACTCTGATACTGAACTGATACTACACCCAGGCCTATATCTAGGACGTAACTGTTTTGTACAAAGTTTGTACAAAGTTCTCTACTCCTTTCTCCTTCTTCCAATGCCCCTTTTTTCTTTACTTTTCTCTCCACGTTGTATGTTTTCTTTTTTTCCTCTTCTTTTTCCCTTTGTGCATCTCCTTTTCTTTTTTCTCTCTTTTTCTTTCTATTTTCTTTTTATCTTTCTTTCTTGGATGTTTTTCTATTTTCTCGCCTCTGAATTCTTGCCCCTTTCCCCCTTTTTTCCCTTTTTGTTGTCCGATATTAATGACTCTGACCTTGTTGTCCTCTCTAGCATTCTCATTGTTCTTAATTCCCTGTCTTCCCTCTATGTTTATGTTATACTTTCTGTCTTCCCGGGCCTTCTCCTTCTTCTTCCTGTATAGAACCTATACTGTGTAACTTTCTTATGAATTTTGTGGCTATATCCCTACCTGTGGCCTACAGGGCAAATATCCATACTATATATGGGCTTTGCCACATCCATGGATACTATACATTTTTATAATTTTTTTTTAGTCTGGTATCCAGTGTATTGTTTCTCTAATTATGATCGTGCTCTCTCCAATATATGGGCCTCAATTCTTTTTGAAATTATGTACATGTACCCTTCCAATATTTAATAGTTTCAATATTATATTCACTATTATTTACTATTATATATAGGGATGAGCGAACCGGTTCGGACGAACCGGAATTCGCTCCGAATTTCAGGGAAAATTCGATTCGGCAAGAACCCGAATTTTTTTTGGTTCGTGGCGATCGAATTTTCCCTGAAATAAAAAAAAAAATGCCGGCATGGTGGGAGCGGGCAGGCCGGCTACGCTGTCAGCGGGCGGCGGAAGCCGGCCCGCTGACAGCGCAGCCGGCCTGCCCGCTCCCACCATGCCGGCATTTTTTTAAAAAGCAAACACTTACCTGCATGGTCGGAGCGTGGAGGCCGGCGCCGCTCTCAGGCGCCCTCTGATGACGCGCCCTCTGATGACGTGTCCTCTGATGACCTCTGATGATCATCAGAGGACGCGTCATCAGAGGGCACGTCATCAGAAGGCGCCTGAGAGCGGCGCCGGCCTCCACGCTCTGACCATGCAGGTAAGTGTTTGCTTTTTAAAAAAATGCCGGCATGGTGGGAGCGGGCAGGCCGGCTGCACTGTCAGCGGGCCGGCGGCGGCCCGCTGACAGGCGTAGCTGGCCTGCCCGCTCCCACCATGCCGGCATTTTTTTTTTCAGATGAGCGATTCGTGAAAGTTCGATTCGGGCGAACTCGAATTTCTTGGGGAAATTCGGCGAATCGCCCCAAATCGAACTTTCAAGAAGTTCGCTCATCTCTAATTATATACACTGATTGGCAATCTCCGCTGTCGTGGTTGCTCACCTCCCTCTTTCCACTGGCCTTCTCTGATGGCTTGCCACCCACTGCCAGTAAGGTGACCTCCACGGCCTGTGGTGACCTCCCCGACCCCCGCCTCCCCTCCGGTGCCCTTGCGCGTAACACAAGCGATCAACATATGCTGCGATGTAGCAGCATTTGGATGAGACAGTTCTATCTTGCATAGCAACCGATGATGCCTGCCCAGGATAAGGCAGTGATTGTGCGACGCGGTCCAGGCCCACTATCTCTTCTGGGGTGTGGCCATTTTGGATGGGTTGGCAAAAGAACTAAATAATGGTATTTGTAATACATAATGTATGTTTTGTCTGCAGTGCAATGCTTCTTTGGCTGCTACATAACAGGTGATGATGTCAGATGGGAGCGGATTAACTCCTGCCTTTCCCTATTGGTTATTTTATTTATTTATAATGTTCTTCAATGGACACACAGCCTTAAAAAGGGGTTCTGCAGCTCCCTGAAATGTCAGGTCACTATGTGTACCCTGCTTATTTTGGCTATATGGAATACATAGCTGAATAAGCCATTGATGTGTTGGCACTTCTTCGATGCCTCAAATGTTGAATGTATTCACTGACTGGTTGGAAAGTACTTCAGATGTGTGGCTCAATGGGGATCTCATGGCATGGTCAGAAGCCAGTAACAAGAACTTGAAGCACAAACCAAGGAATGCCTGCTTGCAATAATTGATCATCAACCACATGTAGTGATTGGGGCATCAGCATCATGTGGGGATCAGAGCACTGCACAAGTCAAAGAGCGAGTGGAGCACAGACTAAGGGGAACTGACCAAATGCAGCAATTAGATCTAAGACTACATGCAGCGATCAAAGCATGTGTCTGAAAGCTGTCTGCGTGCTTTGGCTGGAGCACTGCCTACTTGTAGCAGACCTGTGACACTAGATCAAGTAAAGCTGTTAATTCTTCCTGACAGCTTCTTTTGACTTCTAGAAAGATTCAGAGAATCTAGAAAACATTATGCTTTGGCCCTGTCCATTGGCTCACAGCCGAATTAGTTGGTCATGTGCAAACTAAGCCTTTTGTGGAGCTGGTAATCTTTTGGGAAAAGATTACCAGCTGTGCCTTACACGATAAATCTAGATTTAATAATCATAGGTCAATTTCAGTAGATGAGCTTGAGTCTTTGTAAAGTAGACTTGGCTAAAGATAGTCTTTTTAGAATATGAAATGAAATGTGAGGCAAAGCTCTCACTGCAGTTACTGGAGTTTCAATATGGAAACTGACACGTGAAAATGTCACTAATTTCATGTCAGGCAATGCTTACCACTTTCTCATGTTCTTGTATGGACAATTTCCTGACTGTCAGGTTAGATGTGCAAGTTGGCATACTTGACTTTACATCTTCTTTAGTCTATGAAGGCTTATCAGAACTGCAGAACTGCTTGCTATAGGCTTTAAATCCACATGAAGGGCCTGATTTACAATGCCCTCCTCCTTCTGCTAGCTTAGGATAAACATTTTTCACCAGTCACCTTCCTCTAATGTGGCAGTCACATGAGCAAAACTGATATAAACTAGTGGAATTATGTGTTAACTTGTTTGTGCATGTAGCATTTGCCCACTTTCACCCACCTTTTCCTGTTCTCATGGTGCACACCCACAAGTCCGGCCTATCTTAATGGCTGGGTGCAGGGAGCGCACACAGCTGCAGAGGAGCCAGGGATGTGCCCGCCAGTGGAGATTTCTTTGCGGGACCGGCCGGGATCAGGTAAGATCATTTGCATTCAAGGGGTTTCACACAACAGGGCATCTCTTGTAGGATGCACTGGGGGAAGGCTAACGGTCGGTCCTGGAATCTTTTAGATTCCATGCCGGCCACAGGGAGAGATTGGTCCACTTTAACCAGGTTTGACTTTCCCAGGTTTTGTTCCATTCCCTGAGAACATCCCAAATTGGGATTCCCCACTGTGTGAAACAGTCTGTACAACTCACCTCTTTCTCATTTCTATGGCGTGTACAGCCAATCAGAGGTCCTTTGGCATGGGAACTATAAGTGACTTAATTTTTTATTTTTTTATAATACAAGAACAAATTCTTGATACTTGAACTAGTCATGTGACTGGAGTTTCATTCGTAAGTGCTCTTGAGCAAGACACCTAACCAATTGCTTCCTGGGTGCAGTGGCAAGGATAGCCCAACACTAACTCGCATTCCTATATGTCTTGAAGCATACAGTGGTGATATAAACACATTTTATTACATTAATATAATGAATACAGTAACCCTGGAAAACTGTCACGCTTTTCAGACAGCGCATCCCTAATAATTGCTGTTGATGGCCAAAGTTATTTAAAAAAACCTTATGAGAATGATGACCCTTTTAGAAAAAAAACACTGCAAGCATAACAAAGAGTAGGTATTAAATTCACTAAGTAAAGTGTAAAACAATTTACCATCAAGGCTGTTTCTTTTGTGTGTTAACCAGAATAAAGCTGGCCCCAGTTAGGTAGTGACTGCAACATATATTCTGTACTAAGGAAGATACATTGTACACACCATCTGACACTGCCAGCTTCCATAAATTGTGTAGAAGAGAGAAACATACTCTAAAGAGCATTCCAGTAAATATACTGAGCTTGCTTACCACAGAAAGAAGAAAAGCAGCATAAATAAGTATTAATAGGTGGTACATTGGAGTGCTGATGGATGTTATGTTATAAACAGCATGTTACTGTATTAATCAGACAACGACACCTTATTGTTGATAACCACTGGCTGCATCTCCCGTGTGTTTTATAGCTATTGATCAGCTGGAGAAAATTAGGAAAATCAATATAAACTGGCAGATTGCTTTCAGCAAAAGGTGTTCCTGAATACGTTGACAATTCCAATGATCTTTTTAATACACTTACGCTTAGATGAAGCCCCTGTAATTGTTTTTCTTAATTAGAATCAGAATCATAGTAACATACTGTAGTTTGTAAGGCTGAAAATGTTGATTGAGACAAATAGCTTATATATATATATATATATATATATATATATATATATTCTTTTTAGATTAACATTAGTGATGTGTGGACCCATTGAAGTTTGGGTTCACCGAGTTAGGCTGAACTTGCCGTCAAAGTTTGATTGAAGTTGAAAGGAACCAAATTTGGGGGCCCAAAAAAGGTTGTATAATGGGAGTGGCAAGGGCTGGAGGACTGAAAATCAAGGTGAACACCAAGGAGATTGCCCTACACAAAATGGGCTAGGAAAAATACTCAAAACAATCATAAAAAAACATACATAAATGAAAAATACAACATAATATTCCGTTTTTCAAGGGTGTTGGGGGCCAAATTGGGGGTGGGGGTGCCTGGGAGATTGCCTTGCACAAAATGGGCTAGGAAAAGTACTCAAAATGATAACAAAAACAAAAAAATATAAACACAATTTAATTTTTTTTTTTTTACGGGTGTCAGAGGGCAAAACGGGGGGGGGGGGGGGGGGGTAACACCAAGTAGATTGCCCTGCACAAGATGCAGGAAAAGTACTCTGAATAATCACAGAAAGCAAGAAAATTAATTAAATACATTAATTAATAAATAAACAATAACGTTTTTTTCATGCTTAACTTGTTCCCGCTGCAGGCAATTGGCTTTGCGTTTATTTTTTATATACTTTGGTAATTTTTGGGGCATTTTTGGCTAGATCCAATTTTTATCTAATGAAGATAGCCTGGCTTTTTATTTTTTAAATTGTATTTTTTTCAGGTTTAACTATTTTATTACAAGTGGTTTTTAAAAGCACCCCATTTAACATGGAAGTTACCTTTATTAAAAAAATTTAAATTAAACATGTTGGGTTTAAATTTGAAATACTTTTCCCACCAAAAATGTAAAAAAAAAATGCATGGGGTCCCAACCTTTAAGCATTATCAACTCAGTGAACCCCAGTGCTTAGAGGAAATTGTGTCATAAGGGGGTACACTCCAGTGCCTACAGCTAGTTGGGGTATAAGGTGGTACACACCGATTCTTAGAACTAGTTGTGATAAAAGGTAGTACACAAAGATCATGCTTAGAGCTAGTTGTGGTATAAGGGGGTTCATTGCCGTGCTTAGAGCTAGTTATAGTATAATTGGGTACTCCCCAGTGCTTAGAGAAAGTTGTGGTGGAGCTTAGAGCTAGTTGTACAAGGGGGTACACAAACCCCATTGTTTAGCTCTAGTTGTGATATAAGGGGGTACACAAACCCCAAGTGCTTAGAGAAAGTTGTGGTATAAGGGGATACACCTCAGTGTTTAGAGCTTGTTGTGGTATAAGGGGGTACACAAACCCTAGTGCACACACCCCAGTTGTGAAAAGAAGTAGTTTTAAATGGTAGTGCTGACACCCCACCTATCTAGCCCTCACTCCAGCTACTATCACCGACTAAATATTGCCCTGAAAACAGCAGTTTTGTTTTAACCAAGCAGTCCTATCTTTTCCAGTAGCAGCAACTGCCCTTATCTACTCCAACAGCGATTTCATCACTGGCGGGGCACGGCCCCTGAATTATATACGGGGTCCTGTGTCCTGCCTGGCCAATCACAGCCATGCCCAGAACGGGCATGTATGTGGTTGCTAGGGATGGAAGAAGGCTGATTAGCTGCTGTGCAATTTGAAATCAGTGTTTGGGGACCAAACCTGCAAAGTTCATCACAGATCCAAACTTTGCGGGTTGGATCTACCCATCACTAATTAACATTCATTTATGAACTTCTAGAAACTACAGGTGGATAATCCAAATGAAGTACATGTTCCAACAGAATATATCCCTCTTCTAAATTAGACTTGACCATTAATTGGGCTTTATGCAACATAAAACCTTATAGGTTAACAAAGCAAATTGTTGATCTAACAAAAGTTTAATTTAAAGTTGACCAAAAGACTGAATTGTTTTTTCAGTCTACTTAGCACATTCTCTTGAGGCATCCCAATCTGGCATGGCCTGCAGTATGTACCACTACAGAAACACCCCTTAGGCCATACTGCATACCTCATACACCTAGTTCCTCAGAAGTCAAATGTGACATTCAGCCAAACTGTTCCCTCCACTGTGTGTGTTAAACAAGGATACTGCTGCAAAAGCTACATTTGACCATCATGGGTTTACATAACTAGGACAGTATGCATTATGGGGCAAGGGCTTCTTTAGCGGTATAAACTAAGGCATCCAATAGGGTAAATTCTAAATAGTTAATAATACTTCAGTAGTAAATGGGAAGTGGTCACCTTCTGTCATCAGCCTTCTATATTTCTATGTTTTATATGCATTTGGCTGTACACAATACAATCTGGTTGGATGTCATATTGCCAAAACAATCCGATCTGCATTATATTTATTAAGGGGGGCTTTATATTAGATAATGTTAGTGTATCAAGATTGTACAACTGTGGTGTATGAATGGCTTTCATATGGGGGAACACTCATGGCGGGTGCTCACCACATAGATTGCGGAGGGATTTTCAAAGCTTCTTTTATTGAACAAGTAGTGCAAACAGACTATTCGGGACACAGCCCAACAGTTTGGATAAAGTGTCCTTAAGGGGGGCAGGCCGGTTGGGTGGCACCCTGCTGTACGTTGACCACTTGGTGGTAGGAGTAACAAAACCGAACAACGTAGAGACTGAACCACACTTGCCTTCCTCAGGCAGGTAGAGAGGCTTCTCACAACACATTGATGCCTAACAGTCCAAGCCCTGCAAACCTCTCCCTTTTTTATAGTGGACCTACCCCTTCACATCTGCACACTTCCGGGAGAACCGGAAGGCCCCCTACTGACAGAAAGGTCCCCTTGCCAAAGACAAAAATGGTGATGACAGTGTCCTGGTGCTTTCCAACCTAACCCTATATGGAGGTTTTATCCTAAAACAATAACCAGGTACACATGTTGTAGTGGTTACATTCAGCCTCTCTCTTTAGAATGTGTTTTATGGGAATAGGTGAAACATTTGAAAAGCTATCAGGGTTTGGAAATTAGCATGAACACGATCCAGTGAAAGGGCTAAAAAAGGCATGTAATATCAACCCTTATGTTTGCATTTTGACTGTTAAAAAAGACAAATGAGAGAATGTAAATTCAGTTTAGCTTTCAACTGAACAAAAAAATGAAATCATTAATTGCATTAGAAGGCTTATATAATAAGCTATTATGTGGCTCAGATTTCCTGACTGAGGTACTTAAAGCGGGCCAAAACCCACATTTTTAACTAGCATCCCCTGAACTGCTCCCGCCATGAAGACCTTTTGCCAATTTTTAGTGCTCTTGCTTCACTCTAATCCCAGATAATGACATTAGTTTATTTTAGCTGTAAATCTCCACCTCCTCCATTCATTGTCAGGATGATACAAAAAACAAAAATATCAATTTCTAGTTCTACACCCTAAGA
Organism: Gastrophryne carolinensis; assembly: GCA_027917425.1. Classification (NCBI taxonomy): domain Eukaryota; kingdom Metazoa; phylum Chordata; class Amphibia; order Anura; family Microhylidae; genus Gastrophryne; species Gastrophryne carolinensis. Next base: position 526,469,010 of record CM051235.1, on the reverse strand, counting down.
AGGGAATATTGGCAGTGGCTATGGCCAAATGTATTTCAAAGGTTCGCTGTGTTTTAGTCCACTTTAAAAGCCAAGGAAAGGGCCCAAATTCCCCTCCCCCAATGTACTGTTCACTGAAACTTACTGGTGAAGAAAACAAGGTCTCACAACATGCCTTGTTTCTCCACCTTGTATAGAGGGAGTACATCAATGCAGTGGCTGGCATTGCACTACAGTGAATATAGCAGTGTACACCAGTCACTGGGATTGGGAGCGGCATCTCCACCTATTTGCTTGAAAATGATGGACAAGCTCCCACAATATTACTACAAACAACCCCTTTTCATTTGCCTTTATTGTGTCTTTTATTTTTTTTAGCAGCTTTATTTTGTAGTTCAAGTATGCATATGTGTTTTTAGAATGATTCAAGAAGAAGGACTTTACTATAATTCAAGTGCACATATGTGTTTTTAGGATGATTAAAGAAGAATCCCTTGTATAAGCAGTGCGCCATTGGATTCCAGCTGAGCTACCAATCAAAGGAATTAAAAAACTTTGATAACTGAATGAATAATCAGTTCCTAAGCTGATGGTAAAGTCACTTAGTTAGAACCATATATAGGTCTAACAAAAAGACTGAGAAATTAATGTAGCACGCTTCAAAAGTCTTTTTGTAAATTGTCAAGCTAAATCACATTATTGTAGGCACATACCAGAGGAATCCACATAGATTAGAGAAGCCTTGTTCCCAAACATATTATGCTGAGTCCCACTATTGGATATTCCATATTGTGGTGTATGGAAATGTGTATGGAAAGTGTATGGAAATGTCATAAATGGAGTGTATTTTCCCCCTGCTAGGCTGTATCATGCACGATCCGTGCTGGGTTTTCAGGACCCAGGGCACTTTCCCCAATCCTTTTCAGGTTTGTTCCCTGGTCTCAGATCATGCACAGGTGATCAGGCTGATTGCAGGGGAAGCCTGAATAAAAAGGTGCCACTGAGCCTGTCAGTTTTCTGTTAACCAGCCTGAAGGAATGAGCCCAGGCTGCATTGCACAAGTGGTGAACAAAAGAACTGAATGTAATCTGAAGGACTTGGCTCCCGCAACCCCTAAACTTTGACTTGTCGGGAGAGCTGCTATGCCCTATAAAGTGGACCTGACTTACCCTGGAATTGCACCTTGCTGGAGTACCCAGCCCTGGACTTACATTGAATTGGTGACCACTTTGATGTATTGCATTGTTGCTGCAATCGCTGAAGTGAGAGATATTTTTGTTTTTGAACACTTTATTTCTCAATAAACCTGCTTTTGCTGTTGAAGAACTGTTGTCCGTGTCACTGCCGTTTGCCCCAAACGCTCACAATATATACAGTATGTACCCTAAACCTGGTTTTGGTTGCAAAGCGACATAGCAGAAGTGATCTGTTAATCCTACCAGGTTTCTTTGATTAAAAAGACTAGGCTACTGTTTTTTCCTGGAAAAGCAGAATTAGTAGGGATACTGTTAGGGCGAGCGCTGCACGCCCATCTCTCAGCACTTCACTCACCTCCATGGCTGCATCCAGCCGTCGGTCATCTCACAGCATTTCCCTCACCTCCATGGCTGCTCCCAGCTATCTCCCTTCCCCCCATGCTTCCTCCTCGCATGGTCAGGTGCGTGCACGTCCCCGTCCACTAGAGGGCGAGCACACTGGGATGCCAAGTTATGCCGAGGCTTCCTTGCCCAGTGCTCTCTACATTTAGAGTTGTTGGCGGATCAATTCCCCACTGAACGAGCTAAGGTGGCCTTTGTCATTAATTTGCTCTCTAGAAAGGCCTTGGCCTGGACCACTCCTTTGCGGGATCGCAACGACCCTGTCACTTCTAGTATTCACACCTTTGTTTCAGAGTTTCGCCAGGTCTTTGAGGAGCCTGCCCGGGCTTCATCTGCTGAATCGGCCCTATTGAACTTGGTCCAGGGTGAATTGTCCGTTGGTGAATACGCCATTCGGTTCCGTATCTTAGCATCTGAACTGTCTTGGAATAATGAGGCCTTGTGTGCCTGCTTCAAGAAAGGACTTTCTAGTAAAATTAAAGATGCTCTAGCAGCACATGACTTGCCTTCGTCTCTCATTGATCTCATCCATCTGGCCACATGCATTGATGTGCGTTTTTGTTGAAAGGCGTGTGGAATTCCGCCAAGAAAGAGATACTCAGTGCCCTAGGAGGGCATCCCATCTGGCCCCTCCTATGTCTGTGCATGTACCTCCCAGTGAGGAGGCCATGCAGGTCGACCTATTCCACCTGACCCAGTTGGAGGTTACTGTGCTGGCTCTGAGCATTTTTTTAAAGACTGTCCTATTCGCCATCCTCGTCAGGGAAACGGGCGCACCTAGTGGATGTGGGAGAGGCGTCCCTGGGTGTATGTGCTTCCTCTCCACGTCTCACGGTTTCTGTGCAACTTACCATCGCACCTACCACCTCTTTGAATTTTTCCGCCTTTTTGGATTCGGACTCTGCAGGAAACTTTATAGAGACCTCCTTGATTAATAAATATAATATTTCTGTGAACCGCCTCGCAAAGCCCTTATTTATCGCCTCAGTCAATGGTGACACGCTGGACTGTACCGTGCGTTATCGCACTGTTCCCCTTCTTCTAAAGGTTGGACTTTTCCATCAAGAGAGTATTGAGTTCTACGTCCTCCCTAATTGTACATCTCAGATTCTTCTCGGCTTACCTTGGCTTCGACGTCATGATCCCACGCTTGATTGGAACACCGGCAACATCAAAACTTGGGGTGCGGCTTGCTTCAAGAGGTGTTTGAGGTCCATTCCTGTTCGACCTATTCCTGCTTCAGATCCATTACTTGGCCTGCCTGAGGTCTACCGGTCCTTTTCCAATGTATTCTGCAAAAAACAAGCGGAGGTACTTCCGCCTCATCGCCCTTACGATTGCCCTATAGACCTCTTGCCGGGTACCACTCCACTCCATGGTCGTATTTACCCCCTCTAAGTCACAAGCTATGTCGGAGTATATTCAAGAAAATCTGCAAAGAGGGTTTATACGGAAGTCTTCCTCTCCAGCAGGCGCTGGTTTCTTCTTCGTGGCAAAAAAAGATGGCTCTCTACGCCCCTGTATTGATTACAGTGGCCTCAATAAGATTACCATCAAAAACCGTTACCCTTTGCCTTTCATTGCTGAATTATTTGACCGTCTGCGTGGGTCCAAGGTTTTCACCAAACTTGATCTGCGAGGGGCCTATAATTTGATACGTATACGCGAGGGCAATGAATGGAAGACAGCCTTCAATACCCGCGATGGCCACTTCGAATATTTAGTGATGCCCTTTGGTCTTTGCAATGCACCCTCTGTATTCCAGGAATACGTAAACGACATTTTTTGGGACTTGCTTTACTCCTGTGTAGTTGTATATTTGGATGATATACTCATCTTTTCATCTAATCTGGAAGAACATCACCGTCACGTCCGGCAAGTTCTGTCTCGCCTCTGTCAACACCAGCTTTACGCCAAGTTGGAGAAGTGTCTTTTTGACCAAACCACCTTACCCTTTCTTGGATATATTGTCTCTGCTCGTGGTCTCCAGATGAACCCCAGCAAATTGAAAGCAGTTTTGGACTGGCCACGTTCTATTGGCCTACGGGCTATTCAAAGCTTCCTGGGCTTTGCCAATTACTATCGACAGTTTATTCCCCACTTTTCTACTGTAGTGGTGCCCATTGTGGCTCTCACGAAGAAGAACACCAATTCTAAGTCTTGGCCTCCTCAGGTGGAAGAGGCCTTCATTGCCTTAAAAAAAGCCTTCTCCTCTGTTCCGGTGCTGTCTAGGCCAGATCCCTCTAGGCCTTTTGCCCTTGAAGTAGATGCCTCCTCCATTTGAGCCGGAGCTGTGCTCACTCAAAAATCTTCTGGCAGGATTTTCACCTGCGGGTTCTTTTCGAAGACCTTTTCTCCGGCTGAAAGGAATTACTCCATTGGAGATCAGGAGTTACTCGCCATCAAGTTGGCATTGGAGGAGTGGAGACATCTCTTAGAAGGTGTCCATTTATACTGATCATAAAAATCTGTCATATTTAGAAACTGCCCAGCGACTGAACCCACAACAAGCTCGTTGTTTTTCACCCGTTCCAACTTTCAAATCCGCCCTTTCTCGCTCCTCAGACATCTCTGGTGTTGAATCCACTCCACAACATATTATCTCGCCTGAATGCCTTGTCCGCTCCGCACCCGCTGCCTTTGTACAGGCACTGCCGGGAAGGACTTTCGTGCCAGCTTGCCAACGTCGCAAAATATTAAGATGGGGTCATTCTTCACATGTAGCCGGCGTCAGAAAATCCTGTGCTATCATTTCTAGATAATGTCTGAGGAGCGAGATGTCTGAGGAGCGAGAAAGGGCGGATTTGAAAGTTGGAACGGGTGAAAAACAACGATCAACAAGCTTGTTGTGGGTTCAGTCGCAGTTTCTAAATATGACAGATTTTTATGATCAGTATAAATGGACACCTTCTAAGAGAAGAAGAAGATTTTTGAGTGATCACAGCTCCGGCTCAAAATTCCTAGCTACAAATTGGGCCCCCGTTACCTGGGTCCTTATTGGATCAAACAACAGATCAATCCAGTTTGTTATAAGCTACACCTACCAACATCACTGCGAATTCCCAATTCTTTCCACGTTTCCCTGTTGAAGCCAGTTACTGTCAATCGGTTCTCTCCTAAAACCTTGGTGCCTGCTCCAATCTCTGGTACCGAGGATGCCTTTACGGTGAAAGAGATTCTGGCCTCTAAGCTCTCCAGAGGTAAAATATATTTTTTAGTTGACTGTGAAGGCTGTGGACCTGAAGAAAGATCTTGGGAACCCGAAGAGAACATTCTAGACCGTAGTCTCATCTGGGATTTTCTTGGTCCCAAGAAGAGGGGGAGACCCAAGGGGGGGGGTACTGCGCTCCCATCTCGCAGCACTTCACTTACCTCCATGGCTGCATCCAGCCGTCTCCCTTCCCCCCATGCTTCCTCCTCGCATGGTCAGGTGCGCGCACGTCCCCGTCCACTAGAGGGTGAGCGCACTGGATTCCTGAGATTTAAAGGGCCTGTACAGCACTGATTGGTGCCTGGTCATCCAATCCTGCATCCACTTTCCCTATTTAAAGAGGCACTTCCTTTCCTTCAGTGCCGGATCTTGGTCTTTCCATGCCAGTTCTAAATCAGTTGCTTTTGGATTGCTCACCCGTGTACCGACCTCTGCCTGTCCCCGACGCTGAACCTGCCTGCCCCGACCTTGGCTACTCACCTTTACTACGAACCTCTGCTGCCTGCCCTGACCTCTGCCTGTGTGTACTATGCCTTTTGCTGCCTCTTGTGTACCCCGCTGAGCCTCAGCTAGCCGTGGGACTGGGCCGCTGTTTGGGGTTAGCGACCTGGGGGTCACTTGCCGCACAAGACCAACCTGCCTTGCAGTGGGCTCTGGTGAATACTGGTGGGCTCTTAGACTCCGCTCCCCTGGCGCGGTACCTGCCATCTGTTTCACAGTTAAAGCGGATCCACACCCGAGTCCGCTCCACCCTGTCCATGACAGATACTTTGAGCTAATTGTATACATGCTGATACTTTAGAGGTAAAGATGGCATGACATATAATATGAGTTTGAGGGACGTGATCATTGAAGCAGGTCTGGTGGATTCCCGGGAAACAGTGGTGAGTGACTTTAACGTGTATTTCGATTTTAATTGCTCTGAGAGCTCATTAGTTTTTGTCATTACCTTTATAGTATATTCAATAGCGTAATTCCAGCTAATAAGTTCGGGAACAATCTCTTATGAGTCGTATCCAATCTATATTGGTTCCTCTAGTTTAATGTTCCTACAATATGTGTTTTTAAAATAACCAAAACAGCCTGTGAATATGTGCCATCATGTAAGTCCTTGGCTTTTGGCTTTGGTTTGGCTTTTCAGAAGATTTTTGAATATTTAAATATTTATAATTACATACTGTATGTACTGGTCCTTGTATTGTAGGCGGTCAGATTAGGTGATGCAATCAGTAGGAGTGATCAAAAGTACAAACAATGGTGAATTTGCCATATTTTAGTACATAAAAGCTGTCACAACAGCTGCCTTACCAAAACACAAAAGAGTATACATGACCCTACGGCAAATTTGCCATGGAAGGTTTTGGAGCTCTATAAAAACTCTGGGAATAAACTTACACAAGCCAGAAGATTTAAATACACCAGGTAGATACAGATTTAGTGAGGAGGACATTTTCCCTTCAAACACTAAGTTAGGTGCTGAGTAACTTGATATGAAGCAAGAAAATGAGCACAGGAAATGAGAACCATCTCCTTAGTAACCCCAAGTCACCATGGTGATGATTAAGAATAAATTAAACTAGTGATGCCTATCTATACAGAAACTATTCAGACTAATTGCTATTTTTTCAACTAAGAACAAGTGCTTCTTCCTGTTCCCGTATGCTGTCTTATAGACAGTAAGATGAGGAGCCTTGAATTTGCCCTTTCATGCTGATGGCACTGTCCCTGGATTTCAAACTGCATCAAAGGTCTGATTATTCAAAAAACAATCATATCGATTAAGGATCTGGTATACCAAGAGTAGTGAAGTCCTTATAACCTCACCCTGTCTCTCGCCCTTGGCACTGAGACAGTGTGGGGGGGGGGGTGGTTTACAATAAAAAACAGCTTAGCTTTTGTAAATTTTCTGTGTTTTTGGCTGTCACTGAAGAACGTGTAACCATGCTAGATCCCAGGCGAGGTAAACGTTTTTTTATTGTAACCCTCCCACCCTGCCTCAGTACCAGGGGAGGAAGGGCAGGGGACTTTGGGGGCTTGACATTCACTTTAATGCAATAAAAAAATCCCTTTTTGGAAATTTTCATCATTAGATTCAAGAACACCTTTTTTATTTCTGTGCATTTTTGCACTTTTCACACTGCACATAAAAGCATGCAAAATGTGCACCTAAAGAACTAACATATTTATAATGTGCCTGGGATTCAAGGGTTTAGAAAGGGGGTATTGGAAAATAAAGCTGAGCTAGAAAGATACAGGGAACTTGGAAATCCACACTTTAAATTCCACAAGACAGGTGCACTTGGTTTAGGGTAATGTGTGAGGCTGATATTGGCCTACCTTAACGAATAAGTGCTGTGGCTTTTTTCCTCTGAATTGTTTTGGCTGATTTGGAGAAAAATGAAACTATACTCACCTTTGTTACCGGACAAAGTCCACTCTTGGTCCAGAAGCTCCCAAGGTTCTGCCTTCGGCTCCTGTCCTGGTGGTAGTGGTCAATGAAACCAGCCCACTAGGTATGCTTGGCTGCTGAAGGAGGCTTTTATACCCCACAGGGATATAAAGATGAGTGCTTCTGGTGAATACCTTCCATGCCCCTTCCCTCTGCAGAGGACAATAATAGAGAGAAATGCAGAGGTGTGTCTAATTAAAAGATGTTTACAAATGTGTGGGTGTGTTTTTCAAACCTTTACTCCTTGTGAACCTTTATATCAGTTTAAAGGGTGGGGGGACAGCAAGCCACCTCCCAGCTCAAATTGCCTGACCCCCTCTTGCACATTAGGGGTGCAAAAAATCCCTCTGGCATTGCATGTTGTCATTCATTTCATAAAGTGAATGTTTGTATGTGGTCAAAAAACATCACTTGCTACGGCACACGTAAAAAATACAGGTATTGTGCTGAACTGCTCTAATTGAGTGCAATCCCATGATCATATGTTCCTGCATTTTTATTACAGGTTTGTGCAGCTTTATTGAGTCAATGCCAATGTGTTTTGAATTTTGACTTTTTACTTTAAAAATAGTGTGTGTTGTCACACCTTGCTCGCTGTGTCATCATTCTCACACACCGCTCCCTTTGTCATTAAAGAAACAAAACTCATTTAAGTTATATTTTATGGGTCTAAAAATGTTTCAAGGCTTCTACTGGAGGTTTTCGATATGGGAAAGCCACCCTCTATTACCTGTGTACACTGTACATAAATAGCTCTAAACATGAAGAAAGAAAAGCTTTCCAACAATGCATATAATGGCAGTTAAAGTGGTTTAGATCTTATAATGAGGGGGGCTGGTACAACACAAGGTGCAATAAGTGCACTTAAGAGGAAACATAGGTGAAAAATGAAATATAAGTGCTCTCTTTTACACCCAGTGCTGAATGAACCCCTAGGTAGAAAATTAAACTGGCTCTCCACAAAAGCAATGCATTTTTTGCAAGTGGTGCTAGAAAGAGCTTGAAAGAAAATAAAAGTTTGATTTAGCACCAGGTTAAAAAAGGGCCTGCATTTTTAAGTAAAAAGTGTAGCACCGATTTAGCACCAGTTATAAAAAAAACACTTCTATTAAACTTTTACTTTACTCCAATGTGCACTATTTGGTTCTGGTCTCTGATGTGCAAAATAACTTTGAGAGAACTGTAACATTATGCACGTTTCTAAAGTATTGTCTAAACTGCTGCATGAAATTGAACTAAAGAAAAACTATTTAATAGGGAAAATCTCATCTTATGACCATCATTTTCAGCAGTCTTAAGAAACATTAATCTCAAGTCAAAGTAGACTACTGAATGTATTTCCAGGACACTACATGATGAAGGAAGCCAATGTTTGTTTTGGAGTTCTCCTTCCATTGCCATATCTTCATACTTACCAAGGGTAGGGATCCAGTGATTCTGTCTTCTAGCACCAGTAGCCTCTCATGGCAGCATCCATGGGGCATTTTTTCCACCCCACACGCTTTCTCTATTAATTGCAATGGAGGGAGTGTACCAACCCGGAGGGATGGTACAGGTGCTGGAGAAATGGGTATTTCTTGATCTACTTAATTTGTGATTATGAAGATGCCAGAGCTCCACAGATGGGGGGATAAAAAGTGAGCATAATCTTTACTTTTTTTAAAGCCAGGACATGCACTTTAAGTAGAAATTAATGTTTTTTTCCAACAAGTGTCACACTTTGTATAATATAAAGCCTTATTTCTGATTGCAAATTAATGTTATCTGACCACAGATAAGCTCGTCGGCAGGAACCACAGCTTTGGACTTGGACCACAGCCTTGGACTATGGAAGTAGAAGGTCTCCTGTTGTGCTAAGTGATTTCTCCCCTTCCAACTGGGCTGCTTCTGAACTCTCCTTCAATGCTCACATATGGGAAAGGGGGAGAAATTATCGAACAGGATGGCTCTGTTAGTGAATGCCAGAGCCTCACAATTTTAACATAAGTGAATGGCATTGACCATGAGAGAGGAGGTTCCACATTATTTGTAGACATAGATACATTTACATTGTGCTGTATTTGGAGGAGAATTCCATCAGAGCTAAATTCCATTTTTGACTGGTGTTGTCGACCCTAATAAAAAAAAACAAAGTATGATACCTTTTGGTTCACAGCAGCTGATCCTATTCTGGATATCAGCAACTCATCTAATGCCTGGATTACATCACTCATCCTGGCCAGGTCTGATTTCCAATCACCGGCACTTTCATGTCAGGATCACGCCCCTCAGCCTAAACTTCACGTTTCATTGTAGTGAATGGAGAGAGCATGACCATGACCCTGTGACTGCTGGTGGAGGGGGTGCGATCCCGACATAGAAGTACCAGTGACCAGAGATCGGGCCCACCCGACAAGGGATGTGATTTAGCGATTGGCCGAGTTGCTGAACTCCTAAATTATTAGCCTCTATGAGGCTGCATGCCCCTTCTGTTAAGTGCCTAGCCAGATTTTAAGGGATTGACATTTTCTCCCCAGGAGCAAGGTGTCAGAAGCTGGTCCTTGCTTTTGCTACTAACTTGCTACTAACCAGCTTTAATAGCAACAAAATAGCAGTGAACAGCACAGGTCAGTAGAAATCGGCAATGGCAGGAGGTAAGTGGGGGGGGGGGGGGCTGAAAAAAGGCTTTTGCTAGTATGTGTTTGTTTTGTTTTTGTTGTTTTTTACATTTAACCCTTTGTCAACAGGTAAGGGTTCTTGAGGGCCCTATACCAGTTCAAAAGGCAGGAGGGGCTGGTGAGTCCCCTGAAGGAAAGCAGGTGACTTGCCAAAAACCCCACCCCATTACCTGCATCCCCAAAGGCCAGGGGGGTGCAGAAGAACTCAGTGCTCATGTGGGCCTTTAGCCTTCAGAGCCCGCACCGCCTCCCTGCCCTAGTCTACAATCCATCATAGCTGGCGTTGGGCTGGTTTTGCTTTTGAGGGGGGGACCCTTAATATTTTAAAGACTTAACCCTTGATAGTGATTTGAAAATCTCATAAAACTGTTTTCAGTTTGGGGGGACTCCTGGGCAGGGACAGGTGTCTACTGTTGCAATCGGGAGAAATGTGACTTTTACACACAATATGGTTTTCATAAAAAAACTGATATTTTATTTTTATAAAAAGCTACATAGTTTAAGATGTTTCCCCCGATCTCTCCTAAAAATATTGAGAAATCACTGAGCAAATTTAAAAAAAAATGTATTTTAAAGTCCAAACAATGTATACATTTTTCTAGAAATTCCTGCAAACATTGCAGTTTAAAGTATATATTGCAAAATGCTGAAAAATTGCCTGCCAACAGAGGGTGACAAAATCTCTAGGTAGGTTACAACTGAAAGGGTTAAGGTCCAAATATAAGCAGCATATACTGCTCTCCCTATTATGGATCAGGCATAATTAGGGCACCAAGCTATGATATCTGTCAACCCAAACTCTCCATTAGATCACTTATCCTTTGCTGCAAGGACAGACATTATCTTTTCTCATGTCAATTCCACATTGTCACTGTCAGAGTCAGTGTCCAGACTGCCTGCACTTACTTGTTTAGAGCTGATGAGCTGATGACACAGGGCAGAACTTAAAAGAGCAAGAGACAAGACGGGGAAGCATATATCGAGCAGAAAGGCTTGTGGTGTCACCAACTTTCAGGACAACTGATATAAATTTTCTGCAAAAATAACTTTCTGCCTTTGTGACCAAACCATTAGTAAAGCTAAATCTTCCCGCCAGTGTTACAGACAGCAAACATAGAAGTCTCCCCAATATCACGCAAAAATTGAACACTGAAAAAATATTTGGCTGGAATAAGCTTTAATAATCTACATCTCATATACCCTTCTCCCTGTTCTTTTATGTGACACCAAAAAGCTGTAAATGCTATGCGTGACTAAAGTAATAATGCAGTGTAGTCATATCAAGCTTCATACTATACTGTATCAAAGGCCGTTTCACTTCAGTATGTCCAAAAAAAAAATTGTGCCACTATGATGTTTACCCAATCAGATGTTTTTCATGAGCTTATTAACACTGCTTTCAAATTTCATGAATCTGCCACTCTTTATGTCTGCAAAACAGATAGGAGGTGGAACAAATTTTGACAGCGCAAACATTCATCATAAATCAATATATTTTCTCAGTAACTTTGCACTCCCACTAATTGGAATTTGCAAGATCACATGTAATTGCTTCTTTGACAATTCTTTATTCTTATTTATAATGTTTCTGTTACTTTTTTTTTATTGGAAACAATAACACAATGGGTGAAAATTAAGCTTGCACTGTAATTGGTGCTATTACTTACCAATATAATGACTCTAATTGTAGTGTTGATTGAGTATTTCTGGAAGTGTTGAACTGATGTCAGCTAATGTACATTTTCCTGGTTAATCATAAGCTGCTGGCTGTATAAAAGAGAATGTACCTGTACCGAACATATACGTTTTAAAGCAAAACAGCACTTTCACAGGTCTCGCGTCACCTTTTACCAAAAAGAGCATCTGGAACTGGATAGAAAACATTTTCTGCCAGTTACTAATTGGGTCATGACAGTTCTCCAGATTTTTTTTCCTAATGGAGTGGGTTCGAGTCTTTGTAGACCTTTGGAGACATGTGGGGGGATGCTATTATTTAATTAATAAAATTAAACTTTGCATGTGCTTTTGGATGCGAACTGAAATGTTATCTGAGTGAGCGTTTTTACTTTAACAACCAAAAATTGCAATAAAAATAATATTGAAGCTTTGAAACAATAGTACCCTATGGGCTGTGCAGAACAATTTGGTGAATTCTTTAGCATACGTCATACTCATGTAGCTGTAGCGCTTCAGTCCTGTGCAGATACAGTACTGTCTTTCATTTATGCTTTGGGTGCCACTTTAACGGAGCTACCATTCTTGTTTTAAGATTTACAGATGTGGCAAACTTCTAAGTGATCTCTCGATCACAGCAGCATGATAGAGAGATCCCTGATACATTGCAGAAAGCTGTACGTACATTGATTACATTGTACTACATAATAGCACATGGCTGCTATTACAAAGTAAGACATTAGGGAGAACAGTTCTTGTTAAATTATAACAGCAGGCATGTGCCCTTTTTTTCTTTTAATGTCAAAAACAGTTTTTGACATTTATGGGAAAAGCACAAAACAGAGAATGGTGAACTTTTGAAAATAATGAGTTTTCTTCATCAGACATGATGTTATACAAGAAACTGAGAAATAACTAGCTAATCATACACATAGAACCAGCACACATCAAAATATCAAAAACATATAAAAAAAGCATCAGGCGATAAGAGGGTCAGTTAGAGCGGCTGTTTACAATAAGCCAGGTAATTTTAAGAAAAATGGGAATATAAATATATGCAAAAGTTTCACATTGCATCTTTGCCTACATTAGAAAAGGTTTATGTTCTATTATGTCTGAGAACTTGAGCATTGATGCACTAAGCTTACCATCCCGGGGCGAGCAGCTTGTTTCCCCTTTAGCTTGCGTTGGTATGGTAAGCTCTATTTTTCATTTTTAATCCCTGTATCAACCTCAACATCGGGGGGGGGGGGGGGGGGGGGGAGCAGAACTTTAAGACAATCTCTTTGGCATTTTATGTCCTGTCTCTTTCTGACCTTAATTTTTTTACATCTCTTGATGTGTTTCATTTTTATGTATATATAATAGTATACATTTACATTTTGTGTGCCTTGTATAACATGTCTGATGAAGATAAGTCTCTTAGACACAAAAATGGGCAGATCCAACAAGAGCTACAGGCCTTTCATGAAACTTCACTTTTATTGTCCAATAGTAAAAAATATCTAGCATCACATCAGGCCAAAACTGCGTAATAGCAGCAGGGTGTAGTGCTGCTATGTGACTTGGGGTCTTACTCATGCATAGCACTACCATAACACACATGGTAAAATAGACAGTGACTCAACTGCAAAAGCAATCAGTTGAGAATGTCACTCCCATTCCCCATCTGGTGCCACTGCCAGGTAGTGCGGTATATAGAGGTTTTAGAACAACATATTCTCCCATCCACACAGCATATCTGGGAAGACCTTGTTTATTTCCGGAAGATAATGTTAAACACACACTGCATTAATCACAATAGCATGGCTTCACAGAAGAAGAGTCCAGGTGCTGAACTGACCTGCCCACAGTCCCAAATGCTGACCAACAGAAGACATTTTGGTACTATCCTGAAATGAAAAATCCAACAAGAAACAGGACTGTTAATAAGCTAGAGCAGTGTGAAAACATTCCTCTTCTAAATCCCAACCACTTTAAAAAGTGGTGTTGCTATCAATTTCTTAATAAGTTCACTTTTTTCAAATGAACTAAAACGTATTTATTACATATTTTGTATTACAAATAATATATATTTATACTATTTATAGGGTTGTGAATTTTGTATTCCAAATTAGATATGGTTATATCAGCTGATGCATTATTGCATTCTTGTTTTCTACACAGTATTTTAACTTTGTTGGAATTGGGTTTGTCCATCTGTCATTTGACCTGGTCACCTTTAAAAAGAGCATGGACCTAATTATGCAGTCTTCATATTTCTCATTTAGCATTTTTCAAACAAGCATCCATCCTCGAGTATATTTTCATAAGACTAGCGTATTTATTCCAGTGCGCAGAAACTGGCCATCGCGGCCCACCTGGTGGTAGATGTATTTGCTAGATTTATTGCTTTTATTATTTAATCATTACTTTCTGTCTAAAGCATGAAAGGTACCTACTGTCACTTTTGTAAATATACTCTCCTTTACCACAATGATATAATTAAGTATCATCATTTTCGCAAATTAAATGAAATTGCAGTCTAAATAAGGGTTGCCATTAGAGTAAATGGGAAGATTGAGTAATTTAAAATGACACTCATTATCAGTAAAGGTATTTGATATGTCTTGATTAACACTAATCTAGCTAACACCAGCATAGATTTTTGTGAGTAAAGATGATTAAACTGTATTGTGATTGATAGATATTTCATCTTATCTGTGATAGTCTAGGCACAACCAAATGCATTCCCATTGTGTAAGGTTACACATGGCAATGTTTTTTTTCTTTTTTGTAAAAGTAATGATAAAATAATGTTTCATCTCATGTTGTGCTGTCCTGTGGCGGAAGTGGCAGGGTTGTGTGATGCAAGCACACTGTGTGCATTGCATTAGAGCAAGGATTGAGTGACAGTGTGGGCTCCATCCTATCCTATAACTAAGATGTGGGGCATCAACCTAACACAAGCCTCAGGCTTGGATTTGTAGTCAAGATCATGGGGGAGGCACTGGAGGTAACAAAGAGGAAGACAAAATTTCTCTTCCTTTCAGTAACTGGAGCAAAAAGACAGCGTGGGACTTACATTGCATCAGGTAAGCTGGCAGGTAATTGATTTTGAAAGTTTGACTGGTTAATCTATTTAGGGCAACAGTGTGTGTTCAAAGGACACTAGGTAAAGTCATCACTTCCTCATTCACATGTTTAGTAGCAAATGGCAGCCTATCATGTGACCTGGAGTCATGTGATTGGCAGGCATACAGTGAATAAGGAAATTAGCTTACTTTACCACTTGTCCTATAAACATGCCTAATTGGGAGTGGGGCCTTTAGAAGATAGGGTAAAATGCCCAAATAAGGATAGAATATAGGCCTTTTACTTACTGGATCTGTGAAAGCTAGGGCTACTTTGGCTATTTATAGCTTGTGGTTTACGGTAACATCATAATAATTTGCTACAATGCATAATTTGCTACAGCAACTAATTTAGAGCACTATTGCTGGAATATGATTGACTGGCTGTTTTTACATTATGGTGAGGTAGTGTATTGCTGCTGCTACTAATGACTAATAATGTAGCCTGTCTATTCTCTAGAAACCAGTGATCTCCTTCAAAATGTTACATATCTGTTTACTGCTATAAAGCAGCATCACTAGTGACTGTAACCCATCCATTTCCTTGAGGAACAGTGACAATTCTGAGAATGTACTATAATCTTTGTGTTCAATATAGACTGAGGGCATACAGTTAGAGATGAGCGAACTTTTGAAAAATTCGATTCGACTGATTCGCCGAATTTTCCGACAAAAATCGTTTCGACCCGAATAAATTCGCGACGAATCGCTATTAAAAACGGCTATTTCTGAGCCTCCTACAGCCTCAATAGGGCTGTAAACCATTCAGCCTTGCTGTAACACGCACAGGATGCGTGCTGGGTTAGTTAAATAATACTTTGAAGAAATATCACATGCAGATCAGAGGCATCGCTAATAGAATCGCAGAGCGGCACAATTGCAGAGAGTTGAAGTGGCATCACTATGAGGGGCAGAAGGAGCCCAAATATACACTGGAGTTGGCCTCAGGAGCCCAAAAATTGGATGAATCACACCCTGGAGTTGGCAGGAGTTGGCAGCAGCAGCAGCAGGAGCCCAAATATACACTGGAGTTGGCTTCAGGAGCCCAAAAATTGGATGAATCACACCCTGGAGTTGGCAGGAGTTGGCAGCAGCAGCAGCAGGAGCCCAAATATACACTGGAGTTGGCTTCAGGAGCCCAAAAATTGGATGAATCACACCCTGGAGTTGGCAGGAGTTGACAGCAGCAGCAGCAGGAGCCCAAATATACACTGGAGTTGGCTTCAGGAGCCCAAAAATTGGATGAATCACACCCTGGAGTTGGCAGGAGTTGACAGTAGCAGCAGCAGGAGCCCAAATATACACTGGAGTTGGCCTCAGGAGCCCAAAAATTGGATGAATCACACCCTGGAGTTGGCAGGAGTTGACAGTAGCAGCAGCAGGAGCCCAAATATACACTGGAGTTGGCCTCAGGAGCCCAAAAATTGGATGAATCACACCCTGGAGTTGGCAGGAGTTGACAGTAGCAGCAGCAGGAGCCCAAATATACACTGGAGTTGGCCTCAGGAGCCCAAAAATTGGATGAATCACACCCTGGAGTTGGCAGGAGTTGACAGTAGCAGCAGCAGGAGCCCAAATATACACTGGAGTTGGCCTCAGGAGCCCAAAAATTGGATGAATCACACCCTGGAGTTGGCAGGAGTTGGCAGTAGCAGCAGCAGGAGCCCAAATATACACTGGAGTTGGCCTCAGGAGCCCAAAAATTGGATGAATCACACCCTGGAGTTGGCAGGAGTTGGCAGCAGCAGCAGCAGGAGCCCAAATATACACTGGAGTTGGCTTCAGGAGCCCAAAAATTGGATGAATCACACCCTGGAGTTGGCAGAAGTTGACAGTAGCAGCAGCAGGAGCCCAAATATACACTGGAGTTGGCCTCAGGAGCCCAAAAATTGGATGAATCACACCCTGGAGTTGGCAGGAGTTGACAGTAGCAGCAGCAGGAGCCCAAATATACACTGGAGTTGGCCTCAGGAGCCCAAAAATTGGATGAATCACACCCTGGAGTTGGCAGGAGTTGACAGTAGCAGCAGCAGGAGCCCAAATATACACTGGAGTTGGCTTCAGGAGCCCAAAAATTGGATGAATCACACCCTGGAGTTGGCAGGAGTTGACAGTAGCAGCAGCAGGAGCCCAAATATACACTGGAGTTGGCTTCAGGAGCCCAAAAATTGGATGAATCACACCCTGGAGTTGGCAGAAGTTGACAGCAGCAGCAGCAGGAGCCCAAATATACACTGGAGTTGGCCTCAGGAGCCCAAAAATTGGATGAATCACACCCTGGAGTTGGCAGAAGTTGGCAGCAGCAGCAGCAGGAGCCCAAATATACACTGGAGTTGGCTTCAGGAGCCCAAAAATTGGATGAATCACACCCTGGAGTTGGCAGAAGTTGGCAGCAGCAGCAGCAGGAGCCCAAATATACACTGGAGTTGGCTTCAGGAGCCCAAAAATTGGATGAATCACACCCTGGAGTTGGCAGGAGTTGACAGTAGCAGCAGCAGGAGCCCAAATATACACTGGAGTTGGCCTCAGGAGCCCAAAAATTGGATGAATCACACCCTGGAGTTGGCAGGAGTTGACAGTAGCAGCAGCAGGAGCCCAAATATACACTGGAGTTGGCTTCAGGAGCCCAAAAATTGGATGAATCACACCCTGGAGTTGGCAGGAGTTGACAGTAGCAGCAGCAGGAGCCCAAATATACACTGGAGTTGGCCTCAGGAGCCCAAAAATTGGATGAATCACACCCTGGAGTTGGCAGGAGTTGACAGTAGCAGCAGCAGGAGCCCAAATATACACTGGAGTTGGCTTCAGGAGCCCAAAAATTGGATGAATCACACCCTGGAGTTGGCAGAAGTTGGCAGCAGCAGCAGCAGGAGCCCAAACATTACTTTAAACAGACCCTGGGGTTGGCCTCAGGAGCCCAAAAATTGGATGAATCACACCCCGTGGAGAGTCATGTGGAGAAAAAGTAGCTTAGTTAGTAATATCTACATAAAATTATGAATAAACAAATGCAAAAGTTTGCCAAAGTGAAGTTTTGTTTGAGGGTGTGTTTCCACCTTTTAATTAAATCAGAAACAAGAAGGTGTCATTGCCTCTGACTAATTAGCCCTCAAAAATTCTTGGAATTTTTAATCTGGAATCATGTCTGATCCGTCTTATCCGAAGAATATTAATAAAAAGTAAGAGTAACGTAAAGGATTTTTTATCAATACTTACTTGTGGTCCGATGCGGAGGAATGTCTGTAACTTGAGAGCAGCGCCTTAAATCTGTTTTGCACGATCCATCTTTCTTGGTCTGGCCCCGTCATCAATCTACTGGAATACATCAGGCATTGTTGGGAGGAAAGCTTGGCTGATCCATGCGCCATTCATTTCCACGCAGGGCAGTCTCTGGAAAAAAAAAGTCTGTATAAACCAGGGTCTTTTTCATATAAAAACAAATGGTTATTCTTGCTTTTCAACCATATGTTCCACAGCTTTACCAGTCATTGTGTCAGCCAATGAAGCAACTTTGTCTGGAAGTGCTGCAAAAGCAGTCCACTGCATCACAAGTGGCATCTGACACCCCCAGTCAACTGTCTGCCTGTTATGCTTTGGGTTCAGCTCCACTATCCATTGATCTGATATCCAAGATCTGATAATCATAAAATTCAGCAGCTACTGCCCAGCCAAGAAGTGGAGGAGACACTCGCCTCTTCTTCCACTATCCGGCAACTAGTGATGAGGAGAGTGTCGTGGGAGGAGGTGTTGCAAGCCGAGGTAGTGGAAGAGGGTCCCTGGAGTCTGCGGCGGTGGCGGCGGCAGCAGCAGCGAATTATTGCGGACTGTTGGTAGGAAAAATCAGCTACTCAGCGATGTGGCAGTGTTCCATGCAGCATCCTGTGGAGAAAAAGTAGGTTAGTTAGTGTATATACATAAAATTATGAATAGACAAATGCAATAGTATTGCGAAAGTGAAGTTTTGTTTGAGGGTGTGTTTCCACCTTGCAATTAAATCAGAAACAACTAGCTATCATTTGCCTCTGAATAATTAGCCCTCAAAAATTCTTGGAATTTTTAATCTTGATGTCTGAGGGATTTCTCCTCTCAGACAGCGTCACCATAAGTCCAGCCTGCTGCATTACCCAGTGGTGGACCTTTCAGAGAACTGATGGCTTGTGCCGAGCCGAGGTGGAGAGTCACATGGCATGGTTGTTGAACAGAAGGTGGGCCAGTCCTTTAGCCTGTCAGTGTGTACCAAAGTGCACAGTGTTGTCTACGCCTGGAGCTGTAACTATAGACTCATGGTGGACAATATATATCCTTTTAGGCCCCCTTGGTGATTGTTGTTTCACGCTGTTCTTCACATGGTTTTCCTTGACCATCAGAGTCACACATGGGAGGAACTACTAAAAATGAGAACTCAATCCATGAAAGCATTGCTTAATCCACGAAAACTGCAAATTTGGACCCATGGTGACTGACACTTGGAAGAACATCTTGTTTGCGCTGCGACAAGGAAGCCAGAGTCATGCGTCCTGACATGGCACACGTGTTCAGTCTAGTTTTGAAGTCTTGCCCCCATCTGAAAGACATCCGAACAACAGGAAAGAAAGTTAGCATGCACTTCTGGCACTCCTACACCACCAAGCACAACCTTATTGAGCCTCAGCGTCACAAAGGTGTACCCCACCATAGTCTGATTTGCGATGTTTCCACCCGTTGGAATTCCACCCTCCATATGCAGGATCCACTATAGCAGTGGTCCCCAACCCTGTCCTCAAGGCCCACCAACAGGCCAGGCTTTGCAGATCTCCACAAAGATGCTCAGGTGGAGTAATTAGTGCAGCTGCAGAGCAATAGAGCTGGCTATTTGGAGATCCAAAAAACATGACATGTTGGTGGGCCTTGAGGACAGGGTTGAGGACCACTGCACTATAGGAACAGAGAAAAGCCATCACGGATTTCTGGATGATCCAAACGGATAGGGGGACACCCCTGTGTAAATTCAATGTAAACCATTGGCAGCTCATACGTGACACCGACCGTTTGTTTAGGCCCTTTGAGGAAGCTACATTATTAGTCAGTTGCCAGGACTATGAGATGAACGATGAGATTCCACTGCTTCATGTACTACAACACATGTTGGAAAGCATGGCTGGTCAGGGCACTGGAGACATGGCACATACATTTCACAGCCACATGAAGCCTGTGGGGGCTGAAGTGGAGGAGGAGGAGGGGGTGGGGCACAGCAAACCACAGTTTAGGTTTCACAAAATGACCATTTTATCTAGTCATCTGACAGGAGAGGAGGTGCAGCCACAGGAGCTAGAGGGTTGTGAGTAAGGCGAGACAGAGGACCCAGACACACCATGGCAGTTTACAGTGGAGATGGAGACAGGTAGTCCCTCCGAGTCACTTGCACAAATGGCACGATGCATGCTCACATGCATGCGTACTAGTGAGCGCAGAATTGTCTCCATTTGTCAGCGGGAAGACTTCTGGCTCTCCAACTTATTGGACCCTCGCTTCCGGCACAAAATGGGGGCATTTTTTACGCCCACTGAGAGGGAGGAAAAACTGACCTACTACAGAGACATCCCACGTAGTCAGTTGGGCGATGTCTATTTGCGCCATGGCCCATACTCCCGCAGGTCTGACTCTAGGGGAACTTTGCGATCACCTTCCACTGCCATGGCTGCTGGGGGGGTGGAAGGAGCAGCAGCAGCTCCATCAGCAGCAACCTCAGTCTTCAGTCGCTAGTGAGTAGCTTTCTACACCCGCATAGTGAGTCTACTCATGAGAAGCAGGAAGACCTGGAGCTGGACCTCAAACAGCAGGTCATGTCATACCTTGACA
The DNA here is from genome assembly GCA_027917425.1 of Gastrophryne carolinensis. Lineage (NCBI taxonomy): Eukaryota > Metazoa > Chordata > Amphibia > Anura > Microhylidae > Gastrophryne > Gastrophryne carolinensis. Next base: position 526,448,491 of record CM051235.1, on the reverse strand, counting down.
TGACCATGCCAACACACCTTCAAGATCCACTGGATTTGCTGGGAAGCCAAACTTGACTTGTGCCCGCAACTAGCAGAGTTTGCCCTGGAAAAGCTGTACTGGCCGGACAGTAGTTGATTTAGATGGCAACTGGGCTGCTCTATATAACGAAGCAAAATGGCAAATTTACCTCACTATATAAGCTATTGCCCCTCAGATTTACACAGGGGCTGCTCTATATTATGCTGCAAAATGGCAAATTAACCTCACAATATAAGCCATTGCAGCTCTATATAAATAAAAATAAATAAATAAAAAAAGGGCCTGTAGAAGCTTATTTAGTATAACAGATAGGGTGACATGTGCTGGTTTGGGATGCCCATATGGGCTAGTGTTTTGGCAGCAGTACAAAAACCAATGCAAAATGCAATAGCTTAATAAAGCTGATGCTGATCAACGCTTATTTAGTATAACAGATGGGGTGCAACATGCAGGTTTGGGATGCCCTGCGGCCTGGTGTATTTAAAGCAGACCAAAACCAATTCAAAATGCAATAACTTAATAAAGCTGAGGCTGTAGATGCTTATTTAGTATAAACAGGTAGGGTGCAAGGTGCAGCTTTGGGGTGCCCTGCGGCCTGGTTAAATGAAAGCAGTCAAAAAGGAAGTGCAAACTGAAGTAGCTTAATGAAGCTGATGCTGATCAACGCTTATGTTGTATACCAGATAGGGTGCAAGGTGCAGCTTTGGGGTGCCCTGCGGCCTGGTTTATTAAAATCAGTCAAAAACAAGTGCAGACTGAAGTAGCCTGATCAACGCTTATGTTGTATAACAGATAGGTTTAAAATAGCATGTGCCTTGGGATGCCCGTGTGGCCTGTTATATTTCAAGCTGAACAAAAAGTAACAATAATCCAAGTATGAGACATCATTTTGACCTTCTTCACAGCGCCATACTTTGAAAAAAAAAAATTAATTTCATGCCGATCAATCCAAAGGTCAATGCCCCTAACAAAAATAGTGTTCGGTATAAGTTTTCCTTCTGGAAGGACGTAACCTTTAGTTTACATGGTTGGGGTAGGTTATCTTACAAATTGGGATACCCCACTGTATATGAAACCGAATATAAATGCACACCCAAAAGTGGACACTCAGCCTCCAAGAGGCCTGCTTAGTTTAAATAAGAGAGCTGCTTAGTATGGTAGGTAGGTTATGTTATGTTACAGAATGGGATGCCCCAAGCAGACTTGAGATCAGTATATATGCACACAGCAGCAGTGTGTTAGCAGGCTCATACAGGCCAAATTTCTTTAAATAAATGTGCAGCTTACAGTAAATGCAGAGGCTAATGGTATGTTAAAGAATGGGATGTCCCAAAAACCAGAGAGCACCTGGCAGGCAGCAGTAAGACTATGCACAGCAAAGCACAGCTTTATCATGCCTAATTTCAATTAGAATAGGTGCAAATGGTTAGGTTCTTAAATAGAGGCTGGTGTAGTCACAGAATGGGATGCCCTAAAAACCAGCAGTAAGTACACCTGGCAGGGTCCAGTAGTGCTATGCCCAGCAAAAGTGTCTTTATCAGGCTAATTTCAAATATGATAAGAGCAAATGCTTATATGGTCTTAAACAGAGGCTGCTGTAGTCACAGAATGGGATGCCCCGGGCAGGAATCGAGCTGGCAGGGTCCAGTAGGGCTTTGGCCAGCAAAAGTGTCTTTATCAGGCCTAATTTCAAATATGATAAGAGCAAATGCTTATATGGTCTTAAACAGAGGCTGCTTTAGTCACAGAATGGGATGCCCTGGGCAGGAATCGACCTGGCAGGGTCCAGTAGGGCTTTGGCCAGCAAAAGTGTCTTTATCAGGCTAATTTCAAATATGATAAGAGCAAATGCTTATATGGTCTTAAACAGAGGCTGCTTTAGTCACAGAATGGGATGCCCCGGGCAGGAATCGAGCTGGCAGGGTCCAGTAGTGCTTTGGCCAGCAAAAGTGTCTTTATCAGGCTAATTTCAAATATGATAAGAGCAAATGCTTATATGGTCTTAAACAGAGGCTGCTGTAGTCACAGAATGGGATGCCCCGGGCAGGAATCGAGCTGGCAGGGTCCAGTAGTGCTTTGGCCAGCAAAAGTGTCTTTATCAGGCCTAATTTCAAATATGATAAGAGCAAATGCTTATATGGTCTTAAACAGAGGCTGCTTTAGTCACAGAATGGGATGCCCCGGGCAGGAATCGAGCTGGCAGGGTCCAGTAGGGCTTTGGCCAGCAAAAGTGTCTTTATCAGGCCTAATTTCAAATATGATAAGAGCAAATGCTTATATGGTCTTAAACAGAGGCTGCTTTAGTCACAGAATGGGATGCCCTGGGCAGGAATCGACCTGGCAGGGTCCAGTAGGGCTTTGGCCAGCAAAAGTGTCTTTATCAGGCTAATTTCAAATATGATAAGAGCAAATGCTTATATGGTCTTAAACAGAGGCTGCTTTAGTCACAGAATGGGATGCCCCGGGCAGGAATCGAGCTGGCAGGGTCCAGTAGTGCTTTGGCCAGCAAAAGTGTCTTTATCAGGCTAATTTCAAATATGATAAGAGCAAATGCTTATATGGTCTTAAACAGAGGCTGCTGTAGTCACAGAATGGGATGCCCCGGGCAGGAATCGAGCTGGCAGGGTCCAGTAGTGCTTTGGCCAGCAAAAGTGTCTTTATCAGGCCTAATTTCAAATATGATAAGAGCAAATGCTTATATGGTCTTAAACAGAGGCTGCTTTAGTCACAGAATGGGATGCCCCGGGCAGGAATCGAGCTGGCAGGGTCCAGTAGTGCTTTGGCCAGCAAAAGTGTCTTTATCAGGCTAATTTCAAATATGATAAGAGCAAATGCTTATATGGTCTTAAACAGAGGCTGCTGTAGTCACAGAATGGGATGCCCCGGGCAGGAATCGAGCTGGCAGGGTCCAGTAGGGCTTTGGCCAGCAAAAGTGTCTTTATCAGGCCTAATTTCAAATATGATAAGAGCAAATGCTTATATGGTCTTAAACAGAGGCTGCTTTAGTCACAGAATGGGATGCCCTGGGCAGGAATCGACCTGGCAGGGTCCAGTAGGGCTTTGGCCAGCAAAAGTGTCTTTATCAGGCTAATTTCAAATATGATAAGAGCAAATGCTTATATGGTCTTAAACAGAGGCTGCTTTAGTCACAGAATGGGATGCCCCGGGCAGGAATCGAGCTGGCAGGGTCCAGTAGTGCTTTGGCCAGCAAAAGTGTCTTTATCAGGCTAATTTCAAATATGATAAGAGCAAATGCTTATATGGTCTTAAACAGAGGCTGCTGTAGTCACAGAATGGGATGCCCCGGGCAGGAATCGAGCTGGCAGGGTCCAGTAGTGCTTTGGCCAGCAAAAGTGTCTTTATCAGGCCTAATTTCAAATATGATAAGAGCAAATGCTTATATGGTCTTAAACAGAGGCTGCTTTAGTCACAGAATGGGATGCCTCACAGCAGACTTAAGATCAGTTCAGTATATATGCACAGTTAGTTACTATAAGCAGCCTGAAAACGCTAACAAAGGCTGGATGAAAAAAAAAAAATCTCCCTGTCAGCCAGCTCCATTTTTCCTACCTTTCCCTGGCTTTCTGTCTGTCTCCTGTCTGTCTCCTGCCTGTCTCCTGCCTGTCTCCAGCCTGTCCCTGTCTGTCCCTGTCTCCAGCCTGTCTAACTGCCTCAGCTACACAGCGTTCTGTCTGTCTGTCACGAATGCAATAGAGAAATGAGGAAAAGCAAGATGGCCGCCGTTAAATACCGCTGTGTGACGTCACCGGGCTTGCTGGCTGCTGATAGGCTGCATGTGACTGCCCCAGCTTGCACTGGCGCGGGATACATGTCCAGACATGTCCCGTCCGCCATCTTAGAATGCCTGTAATGTAAATGAATGGATGTTAAAGGAAAACTTCGAGTGATCGAATCGCGGGGAAATTCGGATTCGATCCGAATCGAATTTTTCCTGAAATTCGGATCGAATCCGGGTTCGTCCGGATCGATTCGCTCATCCCTACATACAGTAGCTGAAAATGTAACTAATTTAGGTTCTACAGTGACAGTTTTCATTTCCATCTAGCCCTTGGTTAAAGGATGGTTCTTATCACTTAACCTGCAATATGTATACGAAGCAATGCATTGCAAAATTCAGAGGCGGGTTTCTGTATGCTATACTTTGGGGCCACACCGCATTCAGCATCCCTGGACGAGGCTCATAGACACAAGATGATAGGAGTAGAGCAGTGTTACAACATTAAAAACAGGGCTGTAATTTTTAGCACTTAAACTAATCATTTCAGAATTGTATTTATGGATCTGCTTTTTAGGACTTGATTATGTAATTTCTCCATTTGATTATCTATGGATATGTATATTTAAAGCATGAAGCATGTTATACCATGTGGTTTAATATAGGGGTTATATTATTATAAGCAGTCCTGACCATAAATGGTGATATTTACTTCCCCCAGGTCAGTTTACTTCCCCCAGGGAGTTTTTATCCTGATGAAAAAAGTTTTTGAAATAATTGTCACAAACTCATAGCCACTATCCCAGGCTTAAAGGCTGAAATCAGCATGTTGCGTTGTGGGAAACCACGAGGGCCACTGGTAAACTCACCTTTACCGGCAGCTTCTGTCGGGATGGGATCACTTCCCAGGCTAATTTCTTGGGGTCAGCCAATTGGCAACCTAAAAAATGCCAGATGGGTGTGGCCTCAGTGGTGGAAAAAAAACTTTTTTTTTGTTGAGACAATGAGAAATGAGACACACTTGTCTTTGGACACATGGCGCAGGATGAAGGGTATGTGTGTTTTGTTATTGGTAGTCAGAGTTAAAATAGGGCTAGGTATATTCCTGAAGGTCATAGAGTACACAATATAATTCCCTACATCTAATCAATGTACAGAATTTTGATACAGGCACCATAACACTGATCAGGCCTGATTTACTAATCTGTCTGGATTATGCAGCTAGCTAGCTGGTTGGCTTATGCTGAGTTAAAGTCTAGTTCCTACATGGTGAGGCTTAGGTTGGACAGCTTATATAAACTGCGACATAACACTTAGGACAAAAAACCATTTGTATAAATAACATTGTCCAAGCTATTAACATGCCATGTGTTTTCCATATATCTTTTCTCCTTAGAATATGACACTCAAGCCATTTCCTATATACAGTTGCATGCAAAAGTTTTAGCGCATTTGGTCAAAATTATTGTTACTGTGGACAATTAGAAAGTTGTGAAAAAAATGATCTCCAAGAGATATAAAGCTAAAGACAACACTTCCCCACAATTTTATCAATATTAGTGTAATTGTTCGTGATGTGCCACAATTCTGGAGTGAAAAAAAACAGGAAAGGATCTTGAAAAAGTTTGGGAACCTGGGCAAGTATTTTTCAAACACAGCCAAAACACAGTTGCCTATATGAAAGGGACCATAGTCTACTATGAGCAATTTCTTTTCTAAAAAAAATATTTTTCTATGCTTTATTTTGTGGCCATTTTTTGGCATTGTGCATATTTATACATATGCACTGCCCCTTATTGGTAATTAAACCTTAATATAAAATAAGTGGCCTTCTGTACTTAAGCCCCTGTTACAGAGAAGAGATTTTTTTGTGTGCTATTTGCCATTGCCTTGTGCAGTTGGCCATGTGACCATTTTACACCGGTACCTCTGAAGCATAACTGACAGAGCTTAGACAAGGACCTTAGGAAATAGGCATGTATAGCACTAACAAGTCAGCTTTTTGTTAGATGTTGTCAGCATTTCCTCTAAATATGTGTGTGTACAGTGTCTGAAAAAGGGTTGTCAGAATACCATTCCTGAGATGTTCAAAGAAAAGGCACATGCCCAACCCAAAGAAAACACATCCCCAAACCCCCTTTGTTGTTTGCATTTATTCTCATACCTTTTCCTAAATATATAAAAAAAAAACACTGTTAGCTTTAAGATTTCCTGGCTTTGCGCCCCTGTTACACCCTTGTTGAAATTGCATGTTTTTCATGTAATGTAAAACAGACCAAAAATTATTATTTCAAATAGTTTTTCATCTTTAACCTCACCTATATTCTATTCCACTGCTTCTGAACCTTTTTACATGGGGAGGCCGATTCATTAATAGCGGCAGGTAGCGACAGTTGAGCGACTGTAGCAGTATTTTCACAGCGCCCGCTAGTAGTCGCTGTGCTTGGCCATTGTTCGGTTGATAGCGAGTCGGTGTGCAGTAATGTTGAATACGGGGTGACGAGTCGCTATTTGACAGGTTCCGCGATGTATGGGTGCGCATGATAGCGACTAGTCAGAGCGACCGGCTCACACCATATTCATCTAAAAATCATGCTCAAAAAATTATCGCGCTTTGAAATGCTTGTTTAAACCCCAAAACAACCATATTTTTGGAAACCAAAAAAATAAATTTTTTAAAGAATTTAGTAATATGAATACAATAATATCAGACCTGTAATATCAATTCTGCACAAATTTTTTATTTTTTTTTACCTTAAAAAAATGATCTAACATGGCAGAAGTGGTCACAGAATTTTTCACATTTCAAAAAAAAAAAAAAAAAACATTAATAACAATTAATTATGAATATTTAAAGATTGTTCCATTGAAATGCATTGGAGAGCGCCAGGTAGCGAGAGGTCATACCTGTCGCTGTTCAAGGTCAGATGCTGGCGCTGTGGGCTGAGGGTGGAATAATGATGAATGAGTGGCTATCTGGCGCTATCTCAGTCGGCTTGATAAATGTGTGATTGTGGTGGGGAGCCGGCGTTCTGGTGGCGGTGCCCGTCATTACCGGTCGCTCACCAGTCACTACCTGTCGCTATTCCTTCATAAATAAGGGCCTAAGTATTCCCTAGTAACTAGCAGTTACAATCCCCAAGGAGGAGATTAGTTTTTAATGTTACCAAGTAGGTCACGTAAAAGTAACATTTTTAAAAGCAAGAAAGAACAATGCTTTGCTGCTAAAATAGTATACCAAACCCATAATAACCCCCCTATTGATGCACCCCATTGCTGCATGCTCCGTGATGTACATGTACCGTAGGTTGAAAAACAACACAAAAACATTTTACTGAAAAATAAACTGAAAACTTTTAGGGTAAAAAAAAAACTTGAAAAGGATCTTGGAAAAGAAATAGATATTTCTTACAACTTTTAGTGTAAGAAATAGATCTTACACTTGATTGCCTGTAATGCTCAGGAAAAAAAACATTGTTGGTTTATAGAGATTCCTTTGGGCTCTTCAAATGAAAAATGAACTGAAAACTTTTAGGGTAAAAACAAACAAACATCTGTCTTGATCAGAATCCTGGAAAAGATGTGGATTATAAGAATCTTACTAATGATTATGCAAATGCAAGGCCCAGGAAAAGATCCTTGTTGAGTAGATGGCCTTGTGGTGTGGTGGTTTAATTACTCTCAGTAAAGTTATGGCAACACATACACATGCCTTCTATGCAAATGTTCTATTTTCATTGTTACAATACATTGTTTAGATATTCAATGCAGATGGATGATCGTGTCCTGTTTTGTGTTTGTCTATATCAGTGATCATTTTTTAGCTTTATTTCTTTTGCAGTAAAATGTTGTATGAAAATGTAATTTAATTATAGATGATACATCAAATTCATAAAAAGATGACTCCCTTTCAGCTCAGTTATCTTGGATTGAAGCCAGGTCACTTTCACACAACTCTCTTATAGGAGCGGTGAGTTCTGAACTGAAAGCAACATCAATCACCAATGGGATTAGCGGGCAATGTCAGGTTCATGGCTGGAGGTTCAAAATGTACATTGCAGATTTCTCATGATAAAATGTAATGATAAAAGTATTAACAATCATGTTTCATACTCAATATGATCAGCGACAAAATACAAATCTTCTTTATCTTGGTTGTTAAAATGTACAGTATACTGATTTAAATGTAAACAATACAGATAGTAAATCTTGTATAAATCAGCGTGCCATTATGTAATAACCTTGCCAGTAATTGTTACCACAGGTGGTTTGCCATAAAATGTTGTCATTATATTAGGCAAACTTGGATCCTTCCCCAGCAGATGTACATTAAAGTGGACCTCCAGTCAAAAAATAAATGTTAAGTAAACTTCTCCCCTAAACTCCCCCTCTAAAAATCATTCATAAGTTGTTTGAGAGGGCTTAACCCCCTGCAGATGTTGTGAAACGGTGTAGCTTTGCTCCTGGAAGCAGCCTTCTTAAATAAGAACACACAGGAATTTAATTTTCCATGTGTTGTTCCTCCGTGCGTCGGCATCCCATACTGGAAAGCCCCGCTGTGTGTACCCACTCAGGTTGCCCCATTTCACTCATCCTTCTTCCACTCTCGGACGAGAGCGAGTGCACTGGTTGGCTGAGCGGGGATGCAGCTGGAGAGCACAGATGCAGTGAGGGCTCCCGGAGAAGGTGAATGAAACTGGCAACTCGGCCTTGGAGTCTCTCTTTAAGAAGGGTCTGGAAACCCTGCCAAAGAGGTTGACCTGTGCAGAGTTCACCACTGGATAACCAATGATCTCACTGGTAATAATTAAGATCTTCTACTAGCAGATTTTGGGGGGGACATGTCCACTAAATTTGCAGCTTGTTTCCAACCCATGTTTACTTGTCCAACAGTAAGCTGAGACAAGGAGAGGTACTGAGAGAATGTCACTAAGGCCTTTTCAGAGGGTAACCAAGGGAGTTTATAGGTAGTTCACAGTTCCTTTTCTAGCAACACTTTCAGCTTGTCAAATTTGTGATGATTACAGTACACCAAGCAAAATAAAACGTCTGCTGTATGGTTCATTTGTCCAGGAGACCCACATCTCCACTTGTGTTACCCAGAGAAGCATGTCTTGTCTCATTTTAGGCAACCTTTGGAAAAACTGTGCGTAAACTGGCATAAAACCGGTTCATGAATTAGGGCTTTGATTCGGAGGGAGAAGAAGTCCAAGAAGCTTAAAATGACAGAAGACACTGTGTAAAGCGCCGACGCTGTATGTTCAGCAGCACCATGTAGCACCTGTCGCTCAGTAGCACTTTCCCATACATTTCAGTGGTCTTTGTTTGTGTATAAATAGCATTTGGATCAACTTGTTTCCACTATTTTATCATACGATGATGAACTAAAGACTTATATTGTCCTTTTATTTTATTTTTTTAGGCAGAATCATGTGTTGGTCTGCCATTGCAGTGTCAGTGTTACAGTGTATAAACAATGTCATTTGATTCAGAAACACACATTTTTATATAGTGTCTGGCGCTCGGGCCTAGAACGCGCAGTTCTATAGCGTCAACGCTGGTTTTGTGTTTGATTTTCTAAAATATGGGCTTCAGCACCGAGCATTGGACGTACTTAAAGTGGACCAACACCCTGAAGGATCGGGCCGGGAATCTATAAGATTCCAGGGCTGATCCAATCCCCCTCCGCAGGGCATCCAACATCGGGATGCCCCGCTGTGGGAAATCCCCAGGACGCCCCATTCACCTTACCTACGTCCTAATCCAACAGCGCATGCATGGCCCGAGACCGCATCTCGCGCTTCTCTCTAGCAGGGCGCGTGCCCGTGCCGGCCATTTGTGAATGGCCGGCACGGGCGCACTCCCTGTTAGAGGGAAGTATGATATGCGGTCGCCAGCGTGCTCGGAGCCGCTGAGCTATGACGGCTCTTAGACACGCATACCTCAGGGGCTCCGAGCATGCTGACTGGAGCGGCTGCGCATGCGCCATAGGAGCGGGGTGAGGAGAGTTTTATTAGGAGATCTGGGGGGTTTCACGGAGCAGGGCACCCCTGATCGGGGTGCCACAGGGAAGTGACCAATACCCAGGATAGTCAAAATCCTGGGTGTTGGTCCACTTTAACTGACGCTGCAGCGTTGTTATGTTGTACACGAGACAGTAGCTGCATTGGTACCCTCAGGTGCTGCAGTGAATTACAGCGCCCTCCAGGCACATTTATCAATGCTGGACAGGATACTACAGCGTCACTTGTTCTGCAGTGAAGCTAGGTCACAGCGCCAGTTTGAGACTTCCAGGCACTCTGAATGCAGCTACATAGAAGCACAAATTGCAATACGTGGCACTAGTCTTAAATCAACCTCCACAAGTTTACCCAAGGAAGAGAACAGGCAGAACAGGCACTAAAATCTACATGCATCTCAGGACTCATAGAAGTGTTTCTGCTTTTCTTTTTTTAATTGAGGATGGCAGACAAAGAACCATGGTAAAATCTGGAAAATATTAATTAATTAATTGAATTATTAAATCAGTTAATGTGTATGTATGCCACATTTATTCAGCAGATAGTATTATCAAATTGGTGATAGCGGAGAACCAAATCCAGTGTGGCCTGCCTGCAATATAAAAAAGCCCCTCTAGAACTCAGAGCTGTCCATTCATCTGCTTAACAAGCATATTTTACTTCTGTCAAATCTGCATAGGCTCACAACTGTCCCACGCCGTCTGCCCTCTTTATCTCCTACAACTTCCTCCTCTTACCAACAGAAAAGCTGTTTGACCATACCTGAGCTGACCTGTCTTTACTGTCCAGTGAAAAAGGTCTACTGATGATGAAAGTTATGATTTACTAAAATTTAACTTCATAAAGCATATCAAGTAAGTTGTGCAAATCATGCTGTAATCTCCTCTTATTATTTTGAAAGAAAGCAAGATACAATCTTCATTTTCATAAGATCTTTTAAGGCAATTTTACTGAATTAAATCATTTATCTCTCAACATCTTGCTATACCCCCTCTAGTTTACACTGGTGATGGAAAGCTGTGAGTCAGCTTTGAGCAGTTTACATTGTTGTGACATTCCTATACCTGATATGCAATGTATCACAACAGGCTGTTGCTCTTGTCCCTACCATCTGCCAAAGCCTGTCTGTTACAATGCACTGCACAGCAAGGAACTGGCTGGTTTATACAGTGTAAGACTATGACTAATCCTGCTTGTTACACAGCACAGCAGGAGGCCACAGCATGAGTTTCATTCCATTTTGGGGTTTATTTCAGAAGCGCTAGTGCCACATAGTGCCAGATGAGTGTCAGGTAAAAGTCAGGTCCCAGTGCAAAAGGTGTATTTATTAAGTAAAAAATCCATAGCACCTCCATATATGGGACCAGGTAGGGTCCCATATATCAAAAGCGCTGGTGCTGTGTTCCGTACAGTGCCACATAAGACCAGGAACACACCAAGCATTGTGTGGCCTTATCCCATAGATTTCTATAGGCTGGGCTGGCTATTTTTTCGGCCTTGTTCTTTTTGGGCTGGCGCATGTGCCACGAGATCCCTGGGCTGTTTGGATTTGTTTGGATTTGTATGCATTTTTTTCTTGGTGTTATACTGGACTGGACTCCCGCCACTAGCCTCTTGTCATCTCCAACACACAAACATCTCATAAATCCATCCCTTTCTCATGTCTGACACCACTAAAATTCTAGTGAATGCCCTTTCCTTACTGAAAGGTTAAATGTATGTAGGTAAAGGTAGGTACATTTTGTCTTTGCCCCCTATTATTTAGATTGTGAGCTAACAAGGGTAGGACCCTCACTCCTAGTGCATTTCAGTATCCTTATATCTGTTATAATATGAGAATATTCTTTTTGTTATCCTGTTTTTAAATTCTTCATTGTATAGCATAATAATAATTATAATCAATTATAATATAAATAAAAAATCAGGGATGTTAAAATTGCTCAATAATTTTACTTGAGCAGAAACATTTAGCAAAACATTTTATATGTGTGGCTGATTTGTCTTCTAATAATAACCACACATGTACAAGTTTTGTTCAATCCATCAATAGATTTGATCTTTTTGGGACCAAATCATTAAAAACAATTGATTGGGTATAATGGGAAAATCAGTTTAATGATTTAAAGTGTGCCTGGTACTTCTGGTGATTTGTGTTTTTCCACTAAAATTGATTGGATCAACATGATCAATGTTGCAGTTTGCTGCCCATAGTTTGTCTGCAGCCAGGCTGAGCCTCATGTGCTGTTCCTGACATGTATTTGCTCCGGATGTGCTACCCCTACCTCCTCTCGCCTCAGCATGCTGAAAGCTACAGCTACAGGTCATCAGAGCTACCTACTGTAATGAGAAAAAAAAATTGTATCACATTTTCTATCCTCCCAAATTCTTTTTCTTCCAGTCTGCCTATCATTTGTCCCCATTACTGCATCTGTCTCTGCACTGTTTTCACCCTTTGTCCCCCTCCCCGCTTTCTTTCCTGCCCTCTAATAGTTACCCACAAGTCAGACTACTTAATCTGCCTTACATTGCATTGCTGTTTTATTTATGTATTTTTATTTTGGTTTTTATTGTATACTGAACACCCTCGTCCTGGTACTCCACTCCCTATAATACATGATATATTTGACATTTGGTCTGTCCTATTTGACCTATGAGGCATCGGACTTCCCCTGTTCCCTGCTGTGTGTGACAACATATAGAGGCCGATTCATTAATAGCGGCAGGTAGCGACAGTTGAGCGACTGTAGCAGTATTTTCACAGCGCCCGCTAGTAGTCGCTGTGCTTGGCCGTTGTTCGGCTGTTGGTGTGCAGTAATGTTGAATATTGGGTGAGGAGTCGCTATTTGACAGGTTCCACGCTGTATGGGAGCGCATGATAGCGACTGGCCATAGCGACCGGCTCCCACCATATTCATTAACAAATCACGCTCCAAAAATTCTCGCGCTGTAAAATGCATGTTTAAACCCCAGAGCGCTGGCGGCGATGGATTAAAAGTAGTTTTTTAACCCCAAACAACCATATTTTTGGAAACCAAAAAAAACACGTTTTTTAAATAATTTGGTAATATGAATACATTAATATCAGACCTGTAATATCAATTCTGTACATTTTTTTTTTTTTACTTAAAAAAAATTATTTAAAATGGCAGAAGTGGTAACAGAATTTTTCACATTAAAAAAACAAAAAAAAACAATTAATAACAATTAATTATGAATATTTAAAGATTGTTCCATTGAAATGCATTGGAGAGCGCCAGGTAGCGAGAGGCCATACCTGTCGCTGTTCAAGGTCGGACGCTGGCGCTGTGGGCCGAGGCTGGAATAATGATGAATGAGTGGCTATCTGGCGCTATCTCAGTCGCTAAGCAGGATTGGCTTGATAAATGTGTGATTGTGGTTGGGAGCCGGCGTTCTCGTGACGGTGCCCGTCATTACCATCGCTCACCAGTGGCTACCTGTCGCTATTCCTTCATAAATAAGGGCCATAGTGGACTACAATGAGCATGCTGCTGTGTGCATTTGCTGTCCTGCATTTGAAAGTTCTGGATTGCAGTATTGGTAACTGCAGCTCATGCATGCGGTTTAGCAGTGATTCCTACCACAGGGCATCCTAAATTGAAATTCCTCCTAGTAATCATGGTGGCCAGACCAAAAGTCAGAATGACCTTCGGTTTGGTTTAAAGTGTGCACAACCCACTCCTTCATAGGGGTATCCTCATCTAGGCCGATACATTCAATCCTCATGATCGCCCAATACATTCCTGTAGCTGGCAACTCCACTGTGCATGTGCGGGCTGTGGCCACATCCCCACTTACCTCCATTTAAGATGCGCACTCACACCAGGGATTTCTGGATGGCGGGAGCCGGTATGCAGTGCAGCGGTTACAGCCAACGGTGCGCACTCCACTTATCTTTACTAGCTGATCTGACATCAAATTGACTAAGCAAAGAAAAGGATGGAATGCAAGCACTGATGCATGCACTATAGGATCACCAGAAGGTGTTTTTTGGCTGTTCTTGGGGATTTCACACAGAGGGGCATCCCAAATCAGGAAACCCAGCTGGATAGAAACAATACCCAGATGGGTTAATAATTCCAGGTGTTGTTCCTCTTTAATGTACACTTGAGAGGGTGCAAAACAAGGTCTCACTCAGTGCACGAGGACACTTAAACTGGACCAACAACCCAGCACATTTGGCAAAGAAAGGTAGCAGCCATTTTGGAGCTTCTTTTCCCAGCATCTTAACCATGCTGCTGTTTGGATTCAACTGAAATAACTGACAATACACAGTAACAGGAAGCCCAATAGCACTTCCTGTTTGCAGGTGCCTGCAAAGGCATGAGCCGCCATTTTGTTTTTAGAATTTACCACAGTAAGGTTCAGAAAAGGGGAAATTCATTTTTATGTGCAGCAATCCAACGTAAGGACAAATAGCATTACCCATCAATCCTTGCAGCACACGGAGCTATGCAAATCATCTCTTTATGTCTCTGAGCAAATCAACGCCCTTAAAAATGCTAAGAGTGCAATGCCAAGGATTAGCTTTAAATTTACACATCCATACACATCCAGTTTAAAGCTAATCCTTGACATTGCACCCTTAGCATTTCTAAGGGCCTTGGATTGCTCAGAGACATAAAGAGATGATTTGCATAGCTCCGCCTGCTGCAAGGATAGATGGGTAATGCTATTTTTCCTTGTGTTGGGTACTGTGCAAATACTTTCCGTTTTAGGAAAGCGCCTCTTTTCCTTTACTTTTGAGTAAAGGTTTTTTTTGGTCTCTTTAGTCTATAGTCTATATTATACCACAACAATGGGCCCTAGAGTAGCCCAACGGTTCCACACAATATACCGCACACCAAAATGTCTTTATCAATCAAATATTAATTTATTAGTCTATATTAGACCTAACATGGGTCTCTCCACATACTGGCTTGTGACTGTTTTTATGTGCAGCAATTTAAATTGCCTTGGGGAGGGGATTGATATGAGCACTGATTGTTGTGTTGATCTGGTTTTAGTCATTTTTGACCATTGCTCTGCTTTTCATCTGGCCCTGCCTTTTAGTACATGTTGGAGAAGAACTACTCTATTGCAATGCTGCTCTTTAGCTTTAAAAATGATGCTGTCACATCATATGTATAAAATTACCAATATGGATGTGTAATAATAGCTGACAGAAATTTGTGTGTCAGTTTGATATGCATTTCTTCCTATATTACCCAGCAATCAATAATTTACGTTAGGAAAAAGCATTGCTGTATTATTTTCAGCACCGGATTTCATGTTTTACACATTTATTTTATCTAAAACAACAACGACATTTGGTCTAAAGCGCGAAAATAATATAAAGACAACATATAGAATTTCCATTAATGCCTGCATTGTAAGTGATCACCTCAAGCTTTCGCTTAACAATTAGGCATCTCTCGATATTAAAAAACGTATAGCATATAGCATTAATAGCATATACACAAGCCATTTGTTTATATATAGATCAAACGTACCAATGCTTTTTCAAATCTGGTAAAAATTTTCCATCATTGGAAACGTTTGGAAGCCATATTTTGTCCACTTCACTGCCGTCTAAGAGAAGTGCAAAGAGCTGTTTTTTTTTAAAACTACCGGGCTTACAATCGCCTTATGGCTGCGATGCATGCAAAGGTTAATCCCATCAAAGCACTCTCAGAATCAGTAGGAAGCCTTCTAAAGGCAATTTCAACCATGGAAAAAATCTAAATTAAAGTAGACCCGAGTGTTGTGCCTTCTACACCCTTATTAGTTATTAGAATTTGACATACTGTAGGTCACTTTATAGGCCATATCCAGCAGACCCCCATTTACAGACGCTTATTCTCGAGAACATAAACTGGACTAGTTACAGGAACTGCATTGCATTTTTATTTTGTGTTAATCATAAAGGCTTACGAGATCACAGTGACTATGGGCCTTATTCATGAAGGGATAGCGTCAGGTAGTGGCTGGTTAATGAGAGGTAGCGACAGGTAGCGACTGGTGAACGCCGGACACGGCACGCAATTACACATTTATCAAGCAGAATCTGTTTAGCGACTGGGATAGCGCCATGTAGCATCTGATTCATCATTTTCCCAGCCTCAGCGAACAGCGCCGGCATTCAGCCTTGCTCAGCGCTAGGTATGACCTCTCGCTACCTGACGCTCTGCCATACATTTCAATGGACGATCCTTTCCTTCTCTTTAAACTGTGTTTTTGTTTTTTGTTTTTTTAAATCTCAAATAATTCTGTGACCTCTTCTGGCATTGAATAAGCAGTTTTTTCACATTTTTTTTATTTTTTATATATTTCTTCAGAAATGACATTACAGGTCTGCCATTAAAGTGTTTATGTTACAATGTTGCTACAATTTAATTCCATATGTTTTCGCTTTGTTAGTAGTGGATAGATGCTGAAAAACAGACTTTAAACACACCGCCTCCTGCGCTCTGGGCTTCACACAAGCATTTTTCAGCGCCAGAGATTTGTGAGGCTGTTTTTTTGCTGAATATGGTGTGAGACGGTCGCTATGAGCAGTCGCTACTATGCGCTCCCATACAGCGCTGTACTGGTCAATTAGCGACTCCTCACAATGTATTCAACATTACTGCACAGCGATGAAGTAGCGACCCACGGGCGAGCACAGTGACTACTAGTGGGTGCTCTGAAAATGCCTGCTACAGACGCTCATCTGTCGCTACCTGGCGTTAGTGATGAATCTGCCTGCCCGTTGCCTTCTTGATGAGACGTTCCTAGGGAATAGGATTGACAGTCATTTTCATACGACCCTTGGCTATTTGTAGCTTTCCTGACTGTGTCTGATAAGCATAATGTAATTTTTAAGCTTTGTTTTCAGGAGGACCTAACTTTGTCTGCCAGACAGTCATTGTTTTACACCATTTTCCCCTCAGAGCAGTGCAGGCATGAGTCCTGTATGTGCACTGATCAAATCAAATCTATCACTATATTTGCATGCATGAAGTGACACCCTTGAATCACACGTTAAAGGTAAAGAAAGCAGCTATTAACAGCATTGTTTATTCACAACTTTTTTATAGTTTCTTGTAAATCTGGTGCTGTATAGGTGTCAGCGGCACTATGGGGGCATCTGGGGGTATGGTATGCAACATCATTTCAGCACTGACATATGTTCAGCATGGAACAAATGTGCCCTAAAATTGAACCTAACCAACTCTGTGCCAGGTAGGGTCCAGTTTTTCAAGAAGCCTACCACACCTATTCCAGCTGCCTGTGAGAACAAAACTAGGGGGTTTATTCATCAAGGCAGGCAGCGTCTGGTGAGCGTCGGGCGCTGTATGCAAACCACATTTATGAAGGTGATTCTGGTGAGCGACTCTAACAGCGCCATGTAGCACACGGTTCATTATTAAAGGCAGCTCAGCGTATAGCGCCGGTGCTCTCCCATACATTTCCTTCTGTTCCTTTTCTTCAGTTTAGACAGGGTTTTTTGTTTTATTATTTTTTTTTTTTCTCTCAAATAATTGTGTCACCTCTCCTGGCCTAGAAAAAGTCATTTTTGAAAACTTTTTAGGTTTTTTCTATTTATATGCAGAATTGTCATTGCAGGTTTGGCATTAAAGTATTAATGTCACAATGTTACAACAATGTAATTTCAATGTGTTTTTGCTTTGTTACTGGTGGATATGTGTTCAAAAACAGACTTTAATCACACAGCGTCTGGCACTCTATGCTATAGCGACCAGATCCAGAGCATCGACGCAGTGTGTGTGTGTTTTTTTGTTGAATATGGTGTGAGTCGCTGAGAGTCGGTCACACTGATCTGGCGCTACCTTTCACTCCCTGCAACGCTGTACTGGTGTTAGAACGCCCAACATCTCATACATCTCATTCATCAATACCGTCCAGATTACAAGAGCGAATGAGATGCTCTGTTACAGCTCCCCGTAGCCGATCACAGCGTAAACTAGTGGTCGCTCTTAGCGCCTCTGTAGAGACACTCATTTGCCGATACCCGATGCTAGTAATTAATCAGCCTGTCAATTCATCTTTTTCTTATAAGGACCTGATGGAAAAAAAGGGAACCGCTGAACTCTGCAGTACCGCACACGTCGTATTAGAGAAGAGGTGGGCGCTGCATATGTTCGCAGCTTTTTCCTGTCAGCTGAGGAATTGAGATCTCCTAATGGTGTTATTGATAAGTTTAGAGTTCCTGAGTTCCCTTCCCTGAGTTGACCAAAGAATTTAGGTCTGCTTCAAAGATGAACAAAATCCAAGATTTTCCTTTGGGTTTTGTTCGTCCTGTCTGGGGCATGCCAATTTGCCTATCAGGTTGCCTCCCCACTCGGCTGTGGGACCACGCTAGCTACACAAAAATGCCTGGCGGAGATATGTACACCAACTAAAGGTATAGCAGAGATGCAACGTGGATTGGGCAACCCCTGAGGTTTCACACAATGGGTCATTCCAATTTGGGATGCCCAATTAGGAGAGAGATTACCTCCCCGAGTCTTATAGATTCTAAGTGGGTGATTATTTCTGTTTAAAGTTGACCAAAACCTGGGAAAGTTAAAATCCTGGGTTTTGGTCAACTTTAAAGAGGAACAATCACCCCCCCCCCCCCCCCCCGAGACCATATAATTCAGTTTTGGTCTCCTTTAATAGTCGATTCCCTCGGGTCTTCCGGATTTGGAAAACCCCACTTTGTAAAACCCCCTGGTCACCTGATATACATAACATGCCATTAATCCCACTGAACAGATGCAGCTCAGCTCTAGTCAGCTTCTTTGGCTGTACTTATGAATGTTAGGCTAAATAAACTGAATGAAAGCTTAGCCACACTCGTGATCTGCACACGGCATGGCTGTGCATGGTGATGCCAGGTGACAGCTTGAGAAAGATGAGAAAGGTGGTACCACTGGCCGTGTCTATGTTGTGGGTTACCTGGTGAACTAAATATATCAGGTGACTGGCGGGGTATTCATACAGCAGGACATCCCAAATCAGGATGCCTCAGGGGTGTGGGTCCAGTTTTGGTCCTCATTAGGGATACGAAACCACATCAGAATTAAGGATAGTTAAAGACGATCAAAACCCATCAGTGATGCCAAACCATATTAGCCAATCACGCCTCCCCTCCCTGAGAGTTGAAAAATAAATTAAGTTTTTGTATTCTTTTCCTTCTATGTCATCAGATTGCATCAAACACTTTAATACATAATGAAAAAGGACACAGTACTGATGTGTTCAAATCCTGGCCACTGGGTCTTGATCCAATCCGGCAATCACTGGTCTTGCCACTCAAACCAACCTAGGACTTCAGAGAAACTGTCACATCTAATGCTGGAAAAGTAGAGAAGGGGTGGTAAAACCATCCAAAGTGTACTGTCTGTGGCATTAGGGCATTAATAAGCACACCAGAGGAAATCTTTTTGGAGGACCACCCTTTAGCGAAGGTATTGTCAAGACAATGTGAATAATAAGGCAGCAAGGAGCTCACCTGAAGCCTGTTCCCATGGGACTTTCCTCTTTTTACTGCAGCATGCTTTAGATGCTGAAGCAGTCCTCCAAAGTTTGCCCATACTTTCCATTCCATTTTTCCATGACCAAGCTCTAAAATGTGTCCCTTGGGGGTCCCACTGTGAGAAAGACAAAGGTCATGCTTGCTGCGTTTGCTCATACTGACATTGCTGAGGGACAGGGTTGGCTATGCGACCACATTTCGTAAAAAATTGTAATGGAAAGATAAACCTCACCATGGCTTTTACCTGGTGCTACAGGAAATGGAGGAGAGGTGCATGGGACAGGCATCAGGTGAGCTCTTTGCTGCCTTATTATTGCCATTGCCTTTGCTGACAATTAAAATGTATAATATACTGTAAATGTTATGTTTATTAACCAAATTAAAAAACGTAATACATAACAAACTCACAGAACACTCCAGGCAAACCCGCATTACTCTGATAGTGGCCATGAGTCAGTGCCTGGGGCCCACCAGGGAATCCTTTGGTGTCGTCACTAGATGAGGGATCTTTGCAACACCTTGCCCTGAGGAAGTGACGCTTGTTTGCTGTCGTCACAGAACGCGTGGGAGGCAGGCACTGTACATATCCTGGTAATTAATAATCTATAATATATTCATTCCATTTTTTGGTCAAATCCCTCTGGATAAAGTTTTTGCACAATGTATATGTATTTTTATGGTAGATTAGGCTAGCACATTGCACTTTGGGTCCCCCTGTTTTTCTGGGGGAGCTGGTGATCTAGATAAGTATAAGTGATCATATTATCCTGGTTTGCGCAATATTGTTTGCACAGTTATTAATTTGTGAGAGTTAGCACACTGCACTTTATATGAGGTTTTAGTAAGAGGGATCATTCTTGTGACGGATTAGGAAGAGGGATATGACAACAAATATTGTTCTTTGATTCTTTAATATCCAGGTATTAATAGAGAATTGCACAGTGCCCAACAAATATTTTTGTGGTGTTTTGTCTCGATTGTATGTTTTTAAATGGTTTTAATTGTTTTTGTAAGCTCTATGTGAAACATGAATAAAGAATGTAATAAGGAAAATTAAGCAGTGGTGCGGTGGTCCCATTTGTGTGGCTGTGGGGAGTAGAGGCTCTCCCCATGTGGTGGGTTTTTGTGTATAGTTGCTTCACGGGACCGTTTATATTGGCTTTAATTTTGGTTGGTGTAGCAGTTTCCTTGTGTTCCTACTAGATGTGGAGGATATTAGTCAAAATATGTTGAGTCGTAATTAGGGATGAGCGAATCGGTTCTAACGAACCTGAATTCGCTCCGAATTTCAGGGAAAATTCGATTCATTACGAACCCAAATTTTTAGTGGTTCGTGCTGACCGATTTTTCCCTGAAATTAAAAAAAAATGCCGGCATGGCGGGAGCGGGGAGACCGGCTGCGCTGTCAGCGGGCGGCGGAAGCCGGCTTCCGCCGCCCACTGACAGCGCAGCCGGCCTCCCCGCTCCCACCAAGCTGTGAAATGGAAAAAAAAAATGCCGGCTTCCTCTGATGACGTGTCCTCTGATGACAGTTGACAGCACAGCCAGCCTCCCCGCTCCCAACAGGCCGGCATTTTTTTTCCATTTCAGGGCTTGGTGGGAGCGGGGAGGCCGGCAATTAAATGGTTTTAATTGTTTTTGTAAGCTCTATGTGAAACATGAATAAAGAATGTAATAAGGAAAATTAAGCAGTGGTGCAGTGGTCCCATTTGTGTGGCTGTGGGGAGTAGAGGCTCTCCCCATGTGGTGGTTTTTTGTGTATAGTTGCTTCACGGGACCGTTTATATTGGCTTTAATTTTGGTTGGTGTAGCGGTTTCCTTGCGTTCCTACTAGATGGAAGGATATTAGTCAAAATATGTCGTAATTAGGGATGAGCGAATCGGTTCTAACGAACCTGAATTCGCTCCGAATTTCAGGGAAAATTCAATTCATTACGAACCCGAATTTTTAGTGGTTCGCGCTGACCGATTTCTCCCTGAAATTTAAAAAAAAAAAATGCCGGCATGGTGGGAGCGGGGAGACCGGCTGCGCTGTCAGCGGGCGGCGGAAGCCGGCTTCCGCCGCCCACTGACAGCGCAGCCGGCCTCCCCGCTCCCACCAAGCTGTGAAATGGGAAAAAAAATGCCGGCTTCCTCTGATGACGCGTCCTCTGATGACAGCTGACAGCGCAGCCGGCCTCCCCGCTCCCACCATGCCGGCATTTGTTTTTCCATTTCAGGGCTTGGTGGGAGCGGGGAGGCCGGCTGCGCTGTCAGCGGGCGGCGGAAGCCGGCTTCCGCCGCCCGCTGACAGTGCAGCCGGCCTCCCTGCTCCCACCAGAGATGAGCGATTCGCTAAAGTTCGATTCGGACGAGCCCGAATTTCTTTGAGAAATTCGGCGAATCGCTCGAATCGAATTTTTGAGAAGTTTGCTCATCTCTAGTCGTAATCTTAAAAAACGGGAAGCGGGATCCTAGGAACTCATACATTTGCATTTTATGGGGCCAAAAATATCTTCTGGTATATCTCAGGGCTGGTAGCAATTTGCATTTTTTTTTTTAACTAAATGAAAACTGTAAACAGTGAGTCATCCTAACAGTGCACATAGAGGGACGCTGAATCTATGGTAGGCCTTGGCATTCTTAATTTCTTAATTATCTGGTAGTGCAGTTTAATTATACTATATTTAACAAGGCAAGCATGTTTACACGTTGAATAAGTGCAAAACCACAGTTACATTTCATGTTGAGAATACTTAAATATATCTTAAGCAGATACAAAATGACATTAAAAACAAGACGCAGCAATTATAAGACTGAATTCTTCATTCATTTCCTTTGAGTGCTCCTGCTGAATGATGCTGCTGGTATTTATAAGAGGAGTTTAAAGGAGATCAACATGTTTAAATGATTCATATGTAGCATTGCATTTAAAGAATCCTAATACAAAGTTTGATGATCCAAAGCTTTTTTTGATTTCCATTATGCTGTCCATGGTGCCAGATCCAGAATCTAATAGGATATCTACTCAGTGAGGTCTAAGACTAAGATGGATTCAAACAATCCTCCACTTGCTCTAGTAAATTATTTAACTAACATAAAAAATCACAGTAAAATGTAATACATTTTTCTTAGTAAAATAATACTATAAGAAATTAAATCACAAGCCAGTCTACAACAGAATGATTAAACTCTTTTAAGTCGTGGGATTCCAGGGCTAGCCCACTTATGTGTCCACACCAATAGCCGCACACTATAATCCAGTTAATTCAATTTATTGCAGAATAGTACATATACAAATAGACATACAAAACACTATACATAACACTATAAAAACCATATATTAAAAACCCAAGTGGGGAGGAACTCCATGGCTAATCAATTTAGATATGAATAAATAATAATTTTAGCACCAATTGAATGTAAAAAGTGTGTATTGGCTGATGCTTATAGGATAAAGTGCTTAGTGCATATACCTATATAAATTTAATGAACAAAAATGTGACGCCTATATTCGTGCCAACAGAGAAACTATATATAATTAGATAATTATCCAGTAAGCGTCTCCATCTCACATGTAATACAGATAACTCAATTATATATACAATAATCTATGCCCGATGTCCTCCCCACTTACCTCACGCTGCATGGTCCTCTCACCACTTCGCCTTCGCCTCTGGCAATAACTTAACCGAGTGCTGGGTTTTTTCAGGGAAAATTTAAATTACAGGTAGTATTGATATTTGCATTTGGAAAAGGGTTAATAATTCTGGACAAATTAGGTCATTTTTTATCATTAAGTCTTTTATATCAGTAATTTATCTGTATGGCAGAAACCTCCTTTTAGTCACGTAATGTATTTGTAGAAAGATAGAAGAAGCCACATTTAATCAGTGTAAAACACTTGAATTTTAATGTTAAAGTTCCCAGTTTATCCATCTTTAATTTCTTTACAGTGAACCCAAACCCGTCAGTGATGCAAAACCAAGTTAGCCAAATTTTCAGCTGAAAGTCCTCTCCCTGGGAGTAGGAAATGTGGAGGCTGGTTTAAGACTAGCGCCACGTATTGCCATTTGTGTGTCTATGTAGCTGCGCTCAGAGCATCCAGAAGTGGACGCTGCAAACTGGGCTCTGCTGCTGTGACCTAGTTTTGCCACTGGACAAGTGACGCTATAGTATCCCATCCAGCATTGATAATTTTGATGTCTGGAGGGTGCTGTAGAAGTTCTCTCCCTGATTCACTGCAGTGCCTGAGCGTACCAATTCTGCTACAGTTTCATGTAGCACCGCGAGGGAAAGCAGACCAAGGCGATGCCCCATATAACATCAGGACAACGCTGCAGCTAACAGTAGGTAGCACCAGTGAAGAGGGACCAGCACTGGCACTCTAGAACTGGACGCTCTGGCGGCGAGCGTCGGACGCTGTTTGAAAAAAGTCTGTTTCTCACAAAAAAAACCCAACCACATGGAATGACATTGTTAACACATTGGAGCACTGGCACTGCAATGGCGGAACACAAAATACAATTATGCAGCCTAAACCTAAAGTGCGAGGAACAACACTAAAGCCAACACACTCATTTTATGTGAAAAAATACAGAAAAATGTAATCCAAACGTTATTTCTACACAACCAAAATATACAAATATGGGAGAGTGCAAATGAGCGACAGGTGCTCCCTGGCGCTGCAGAACATACAACAGAACATACAACATATGTTGCTTTACACTGAGCCGCTGCTAGTGATTCATGCAATGCTACATGATACTATAAGGGGAGCACACCATTTAATAAATATGGTTTTCACATACTGCATCCGGTGTTCACCTGACGCTAAGTGGTACGATGTGGCATTAGCACTTCTTAAATAAGGCCCTAAATCACTATTTTTTACCAGTCTTTACATAATAAATTAGGCCCCACTTGGGGGCAGTAAGTTCATGCATAATAAAAGAGGACCCAGCACCAAAAGAGTTGAAGAACAGCATGTTGAAAGCCTGAGAACTAGGCCATGATGCAATCAGGCAAGCACTGGTCCTCTCGCTCATCCCTGGGACTTTAGGGAAATTGCTGTATCTTTTTCTGAGAAAGTAGAGAAGGCCGAGGAGCAATACCATCCAGAAGGTACAGCATGTAGGGTGGAGGGATACTATTATTCAAAAAGATTGATTTTGGTGCACTTTAATGGACCTGTTTCTCTGAACAATGCAAGTACAGATATCCCCTTTTATCCTTTGAAACCTTGGCAGGAAATAGCTGCCTGTCATTCAAATTCCAGTGTCTGGTAGGTACAGAGTATAGAAATTCCTGTAAATAACAGGTATATTTTCAGGGGCATACAGGCCCAAGTTTCTCAATCATAGACTGCACATGTCAGACTAGCTGTCTCATCACTCAGCTTCCCCCAGACGTCCTTTCCCTCACAGTATGGGGCCCTGTGAGGAGCCAGGCTCAGCCACCTAAGACAAGCCAAAGTACTCAAGTAAGCAGCCTCCTAGATTTCTCATCTCACTCAAGTTAGCACCCTGGGCGAGAAATATACCCCTTCCACTGTGTACCTAGCTGCATGTCTACAGGCACCCAGGTCATGCTCCTCTATAGATAAGAATTATTAAACCTGATATCAGGCATCAGTGTTTACATTTCCACGTTCCAGTGCTCAGGGGCGGACTGACAGGCAGGTCCAATCGGACATCGTCCTAAGGCCCGGGCCTGGAAAAGGGCCCGCAGTCCGCTGTCAGCAGGGGCGGACTGGCCATAGGGCATACTGGGACAAATCCCGGTAGGCCGCCTCCCCCCTGCCCCATAGTTTGTAATGTTGGGCCGCTGCGGCCACAGCTGGCTGGCAACAAGGAGCTGCCATGGTCGCCCGGCGCACTGTGCTGCAGCACATGACATCCGGGTGGCAACACTGAGCTGTATGATAGGGCAGTCGGGGGATCTACTGACAACTGTCACAGCCAATGAATGATTGGCTGTGCAGCGCAGCGGACGGGCTCCCTCCAGAGTGGGCGGGGCTTCTCTCTGGTCCCCAGCAAGGCTGGAAATGCAAGGAGTCCCAGATCAAGGCCGACATCTGAGCTGAGAGGGGGGAAAATCTTGTTGTGTGTGTTTTGTGTATTTATAATTTCTATTGCACTTGTATTGTGTATTTATAATTTCTATTGCACGTGTATTGTGTATTTATACATTTGTTTTTGTGTATTTATAATGTATATTGCACTGGTTCTTTTTCGTTCTTTTGTGTGTAAAAATTCTGTTATTAAACAGTTTTCAGAAAATGGAATTTGTACTCTGATATGTAGGGGTGGGGCATATGGAGTGGTTTGGGCAGGAACAGGGGCGGGACAGAGGTGGGATCAGGGGTGGGGTCTCGCTGGGGGCCCTTGCTTTTTTTGGTCCGGGGGCCCTGAGTGGTGTAAGTCCGCTACAGCCAGTGCTGCAGATAGAAAGTTGATAAGGGCAGCCCGTATATGTACATAACATATAACAACCAGTTAGGTCGGCCATGCTCCTTCATGCAGGTGATTGAGCAGGCTCCTCTAAATAATTTATTTTAATATAATTTAACAATATAGTTTTTGCATTTAGTACGTCCTTATGTTCATGAATAGAGGTTATTATGTTTTTTTTCAGCCGTTTATTTAGAGGACAATAAATCAGTTTATTTATTTTTTTTCTGCCTTTTACTTGAGTATTAAAAATACTTGTGCTTATACCCTTGTTGTTTAAGTCATCTTGTTTGAAAACTTGTTCTGAGGAGAAGTGTCTTTTTGCCCAGAGGTATTTTTAATATATCTTTAATAAATGGCTGAATGGGTATTTGCTCTCTATATTCCAGAATGCTTCTTTTCATGATCATACATTACAGTGAATTATAGTCATTTTTTTATTAAATATGTTATTTCTAAATCCTTTGAGAAAGTGTGTAAACCATCTGTATCACATGTTATTGCTTAAAATGGACCCCAATGTTGCATAACTTAGGACTTAACAAATACCTATAACAACATGTAAATACCTTCTGAATGAGTATGAACGGGAGGAAAGTCAGCAAACGTAACTTTCACCTTAAATAATTTTGGCCTAGGTCTATTGTATCCAGGAAAATATTTATTATAAGGCCTCTTTGTCCAGGGTCACCAGCAGAGCCCCTGAAGGCAAATCTAAATCTTGTAAAGTAGACAAGAAATGTGACTGCTATGCCTTATGTAAAGCAGTAAATTATGTATACGAGGATGGCTTTCAATATATTGACTTGCTTTTTCCGTCACAGACTCAAAGCCGGAGGCCATGAGAAATTAGCAACTCTGCATAATATTGGTTAATGGAGTAACATTTGGCCATTGAAAAGATTTGTAATCAAATTAATTCAGATTTCAAATAGATAGAGATATACATATACATTATTTGAATATTTATAGTATATTTTGACCAGATTTAGATCAGAGAATGGTGATTTCATTTATATGGTTTGGGTAGGATAGCAAGGATTGGATTAGTTGTGGTGGAGGCCCCTGGGCAGAAGGCCTCTAATAAGTTAGTGAGGCTACCTATAGGGATTGCCTCACCACCCACCCACAGAAATCACTGCACCCCCCAGCCAAATCAATAAAAATGCAACCACCTCACAATACACCTAAGAAGCGTCAATGTCATCAATGTCATCAATGACCTATATCTCTTCTGAGCTTTCTGAGATCTGGAGCCCAAGAGTGTGCCATTTGGCATCATTTTGCTGACATTTGCCTTGGTTTGTCTGCTTTGGGGAACTTTTATAGTTCTTGATGTCTGTTCCTAAATTATCAGTTTGCATTGGCGCACTAGGATTATCTCTATAGGGCAGCCTGTTTCAGTGCCTGTTTCAGTGCCTGTTGATGGATCTTATAGGAGTTGGACGCCATATCTGAAAACATTTTTGATGAAAACAAGACAAAGTTTGTAGTGCATTTGATACCATGTTTAGTTGAATGCATTGGTCTGAACATTAAGAGGAACAAGTGCTTTTGACAATTTGAAAAAAAATAGCAGTTGGTGACTTCTAAGTCATACATTTGCAATTCTGACACATTACACAACTATTTCCTTTTTATGGCATTTATTTTTGCCATGTTTCAGTTGTAAAACACTTTAATACATTTCCTGACATTTTGCTCTATTGAGCCACTTATGACGGACGTGGCTTATACAACAGTGCAGCACTGCACTGTGATGGATTAAGTCATACAGTTGATTGTATAAGGCATTCTATTTGGTGCTATCTGTCACATGTCTTAAATTAGTCGTAGAGTGATACAGTGGTAAAACCATTGACGCTTAAAAGTGGAGACACTTCTTAGATCAGAATCTAGGTGATAATCCCTTCCTTACTCCACCTGTATTTATTGTACAGCACTTTTTATGCACATAGGATAATGTATTGCAGTATATTGATTGATTTCTACACACTTATTTCCCAATGTTGTTATTGATGACATTAATAGTAGACAATTAGGAGTACGATGAAGTGGAGGGGCTTGCATTTGCATGGATTTTGGTGACTTCAGGGAGCCAGGATTTGTTTTTTAATTTGCCTATGTTTTTATGTGTTTTCATGCTGGTAAAACAATAACTATTATACATTTTTGTACAATTACTGGCTATGCAGCAATCCCTGAGAGTGTAAAGGGCCTACTTGGGAGCTACATTTTTTGGTACTTTAGGTTCATTTTCCTTTTCAGTGTGTTTTCTGCCTAATAATTTTTGTTGGCTCTTTGCAGTGTATCAAATACTGTATATTGCGTTATAACCTCTATTCTACCATATCTGTTTCTTGCAATTTTCTGTCAAACAAGGATTGGTTGGGGTTTCTGCTTATATCAATCTTTCTGCACAATATACTCGGGCACGATAAATGGAAAGCCAGAGGTTTAAAAAAGGCTGAATTGTTACTTTTGGCAATACAGACACAAAACTGCCCCATGAGCCAAGACATATTGGGTCTGATTTACTGTATGCCAGCACAGGTAGATAAAGCTTCTGGCTAGCAGGTCTAACTGTGCTAAGGTATAGTTCTGTCTAGACATAGTGAAGCTTAGATCGGGCATACAGTGCAAATTAGACAGCTCTCAATGTAATTTGTGGTTAAAAATCTTTATATAACAATGCTTACACTGAAATATGTAATCGGATTTCCATATATTGTTTCACCCTAATATATGAGGTTCACATAGGGCTCAGAACATTGCAGTGCTTTAAAATCCAATTTGCTTGATCATTGCATAAAGACCAAATTAGATCTTATATAAAATGGTGGTAATGTGCATGTTAATAGCATTGAATAAATGGGTTTAGCAAAGCTGCATTCAGAAATGCAACAATATGCTGCAGGGTA
Organism: Gastrophryne carolinensis; assembly: GCA_027917425.1. Classification (NCBI taxonomy): domain Eukaryota; kingdom Metazoa; phylum Chordata; class Amphibia; order Anura; family Microhylidae; genus Gastrophryne; species Gastrophryne carolinensis. Next base: position 526,419,842 of record CM051235.1, on the reverse strand, counting down.
TCTGTTAAGCTGAGATAATTGGGTCAAAATAATTGCCAGTTTTACAGTTTTTTTCTATTAAAAAAGATTTGCTATTTCCCATAGGATAGTAGCCCAATGTACCAGGAATAGAGGCTAGTAGTCCAGACCCCAAAGGGCAGGTGCTGTGCCTCCAGACCTCTAAGTCTACTTGCCCCTATGGCCTTCAGCACTAATCAAATGCTCTTCCAGTGTACCAGGGGCACCAGCAGCTTCTGTACCACCAGTGCCTAGCAGGGTGTGCAGGTAATCATGCTGGGTTATTCACATGCCACTTGCCAGTGCGGGCAGGGGTCAGGCCGGTCACCCTACCCGTTAAACTGGTATAGTGGGTCTTTTGGACTCCTTACCAGATCACAAGTAGTTAAATGGAAAATAGACTCCACACAAAAAATGGTTATTAAATGTAACAATACTCGCCATCCAAATTTTCTGTCTTCTGCCCCCCCCCCCCCGTTAGATAACATCATCTCTCCCTCCTAATCCAGCTAGCTTATTTTCCGAAGCCAGCTGCATGGTGTTAGCAGCCATACTTCTGGCATCTTCTAACCAGTCATCCAGCCAGGGATAATGCTGGCTATCAGGGAGGCAAGCTAATATTTCACAGTGGCGGGGCTTCTGTGGAATCTGACTATCCACATCACTGGATACTGGACAGGAGGGACATGTGGTGGAATGAGGATTACAAGGGTGTTGGACATGCTGGTCTGGTGGGGTTTCTAGGTCTCCCAGTGTTGATTACCCAGAGAGTAAAAGGGAGAAGTGCACAGAACTCTTACGTAGAAATTAGTGGTAGTGCACTGGGTAAACAGTACACCCGTTATATAATAAATCTTAAATGGTCATTCCAAATAAACATGACATTTGACACAGAATATAGAAAGTAAAACATTCAAACCACATAAGTTTTAAAACAGAACATTTGGAACCCAGGCTTAGTTGCTTCTGTCTGAGCATGGCTAGCCCTGTAACCCAGTAGCCCTGTAAATATTTGCCGGAGTGTTATGATTAGAGATGAGCGAACTTTTGAAAAGTTCGATTCGGCCGATTCGCCGAATTTCACAAAGAAATTCGGGTTCGGCCGAATCGAACTTTTACGAAGTTCCCCATCAAAAATGCCGGCATGGTGGGAGCGGACCGGCCTGCTCCCACCATGCCGGCATTTAAGAAACAAAAAAAAAAAAAAAAGCATTTTTGCCGGCATGGTGGGAGTGGGCCGGCCGGCTCCGCTGTCAGCGGAACCGGCCGGCCGCTCCCACCATGCCGGCATTTGAGAAGAAAGGCAAACACTTACCTGCAGGTCCGGAGCGTGGAGGCCGGCGCCGCTCTCAGCTGTCATCTGAGGGCGCGTCATCAGAGGCGCCCTCTGATGACGCGCCCTCAGATGACAGCTGAGAGCGGCGCCGGCCTCCACGCTCCAGACCTGCAGGTAAGTGTTTGCCTTTTTTTTAAAATTCCGGCATGGTGGGAGCGGGCTGACAGCGGAGCCGGCCGGCTCGCTCCCACCATGCCGGCAAAAATGCTTTTTTTTTTTGTTTGTTTGTTTTTTAAATGCCGGCATGGTGGGAGCGGGTCGGCCGGCTTTACCAGCCCGCCGGCCGGTTCCGCTGTCAGAGCGGAACCGGCCGGCCCGCTCCCACCATACCGGCATTTTTTCTTTTTTTTCTTTTCTTTGTTTTTAAATGCCGGCATGGTGGGAGCGGGCAGGCCGGCTTTACCGGCCCGCCGGCCGGCTCCCACCATGCCGGCATTTTTTTTTTTTAATTTCTGGAAAAATTCGATCGGCACGAACCACAAAATATTCGGGTTCGTGCCGAATCGAATATTTCCTGAAATTCGGAGCGAATTCCGGTTCGTCCGAACCGGTTCGCTCATCTCTAATTATGATGTAGATGTGCAATCTTCTTTTAATTCAGCTTTTACTTGTATTACCAGGAAAAAATTACCCATGTCTCCTGGCTGCAGAAAAAAAAGTAGTGACGATAAAAAAAATAATTGAATGTATTAAAAACAATAAATATATATTTTAAATCTTATAGTGTACGTTAAATTAGATTGTTGTGAAAGATAAGGAGCAGCAGGTTATTCAGCATTCCCATAAACCATTATTTTAATAAGTTGAGAAGTGATAAGCAGTGGGTGTAATAAATTACAGTGCTGCTCACACAAGTATCTTAGAATCTGCTTTTCCGCTATCCACCCCCATATTTTTGTATCTTTTTTTCCTCAATAAACTGTTTCATTTTGTTCACCTTTCATCTGTAGGCAGATAGTATGGCTCATCTCCTCCTTCCTGCTTGTCAAGATAAATAGTTGGTCATTTATCAAGGTGAATGTGGCTGAAAAGTGTGATCGCAGCAGCCACTTTTGATTTGCATATATTATTGAAGAACGAATTAGGAATTATATGCTAGCTAGGTCTGTGCTGCTTTCCCAGTGCCATGCTATTCCCCTTCTATTTTACTAGAACACATTACATATTTAAAGGGATAAAAATGTTGCACAGAAATGCATCGCGTCCAAACGAAAGACAATAACAAATAAAATCTGGCAGCCATTTTAAATCCTCCTGTTTGTTTTCAGTTTCTTGTTTTCATACCCATAATCCACATACATAGCTGTGACACAAGATTTCTGTTGTATCTATATTTACCCTTTGTGACACCCTCTGATTGCAGGATTTGTTATGACAGGTCATGTGATGATTGCTGAGGAAAAATGCTGGGGTAAAAATCTTTGAATCTCACTGTACCAAAACATAAAACCTGACGTATCAACATCTTTACATCCTACACACAAAGATAGAATTCACAGGCTGTGATTAAAAAAATGCATAAAAAAATACATACATTAATACGTTATATGGGGCAGTATAGCCAAGACTACTGTATGGGACAGGGCTACAAAGGAAACACCTACCCTTCTGGCATTTCCACACTCCCAGCTTTAAAGCAACTCACCCACCCTCTACTAGGTTCAATTACCCAGGGCCGGCTCCAGGTTTAGGTGGGCCCTTGGGCAGCATGTTCTCAGTCGCATCACATCAAAAATCATGTCCAAAATCTAGATGCCCGCTAAGGATTGTGCTATTTGGACCAAAACTCTAGTTTTGGTCTAGTTTGAAGCGCACCAAACCCCTTTAAACTTGAACCAGGAAAATAGAAAAAAAACCTTCTTTAAAGAAAAAAAAATGACCTCTACAGTGCTTTTCCTCCCGGCTCGCACTCCCGCCCTTCGCCTGTCACGTGGTGTAGAGGCCCCTTCTTCTCTTCTCTCTCTGGGGAAGAGAAGTTGCACCACAAGGAGATGTGGCCACCAGCTGCAGCGGTGCCCTCCCAGTTCACCGCTGGTCAAGCGGCGTTGCACACCCTAAAGACCCTGTCAGTGGGCCCCCCTTAAGGCTGAGGGCCCCGGCAGCTGCCCCGCCTTGCCGGGTCCTGATGCCGGCCCTGCAATTACCTATGCATCTCAATTCACCCCCCCCCCAGTCACTGTAATCAACCATGGATAAGCTCAGAATTTAAAATTCTTTTTTTCTCTCTGATCTTCATCTAACAAAGGGCCAGGAAAACTGCTGCACCCCATGTGGGATCTGCACCTTCATTTTGCAGCCATATCTGGGCCCCTCTTTTGTGGTGATCCTTTTGATAGGCAGCTGCAAATAACACACCTGGTGCGGCAGTTTCTGAGGCAAGGCAAGATTTTAATGGGGCCCTCAAAATTTTGTAAAACAGCCTAAATATATCTTTGAAAAGGAACAGCTTTTTCAGATGCTAGTTCTAGGAATTTGCAAATGGATCATATTTGTCAATGATCTCACAATCACTGCAGCTTTCCAATCATGGTGTCTTTGGGGGTTATTTAGGAAGGGATAGCGCCAGGTAGCGCCTCGTAGCTTCAGGCAGCGTCTGGTGAACGCCAGGAGCTGTACGCAAAACCTACATTTATGAAAGTGAATCTGGTGAGTAACTCTAACAGCGCCATGTAGCGTTCGATGTATTACAGGTGGCTCAGCATATAGCGCCAGTGCTCTAGCTTCCAGAGCGCCAGGTATTACCTTTCACTCAGTGTCGCTCTCCCATACATTTCAATGGCCGTTCATTTGCTTGTGTTTAAACAGCATGTTTGACATTTTATTTATTTATTTTTTTTGCTCAAATCATTGTGTGACACCTCTGGCTGCAAACAAACACTTTTAGAAACTTTTTTGACTTTTATGCAGAATTGTCATTACAGGTCTGGCACAAAAGTGTCATTGTCCCAGTGTTAAAACAATGTCATTCCATGTGTTACTGGTGGATATGTGTTCAAAAACAGACTTTAATGAAACAGCGTCTTGCACTCAATGCTATAGCGACCAGATTTGGAGGCCGATATATTAATAGCGCCAGGTAGCGACAGATGAGCGACAGTAGCGTGATTTTCACAGCGCCCGCTAGTATTCGCTGTGCTTGGCCGTTGTTCGGCTGTTGACAGCGACTCAGTCGGTGTGCGGTAATGTTGAATACGGGGTTAGGAGTCGCTGTTTGACAGGTTCCGCGCTGTATGGGAGCGCATGACAACGAATGGCCATAGCGAACGGCTCCAGCATATTCATTAACAAATCACGCTCAAAAAATTCTCGCGCTGTGAAATGCTTGTTTAAACCCCAGAGCGCTGGCGGCGATGGGTTAAAAGTAGTTTTTTAACCCCCAAACAACCATATTTTTGTTAAAAAAAAATAAACATGTTTTTATAAACATTTTGTTATATGAATACATTAATATCAGACCTGTAATATCAATTCTGCACAATTTTTTTTTTTTAATTTTATTACCTTAAAAAAAAAAACTAACATTGCAGAAGTGGTCACAGAATTTTTGACATTTAAAAAAAAAAAAAAAAAAAAAACATTAATATCAATTAATTATGAATATTTAAAGATTTCTCCATTGAAATGCATTGGAGAGCGCCAGGTAGCGAGAGGTCATACCTGGCGCTGTGATGGGATTAGCAGCGGCGCTGTTCGCTGAAGTCTGCAACATGATGAATCCCGCGCTAGCTGACGCTCTCGCCGGCGCTAGCCTCATTTAGCGTGATAAATGCGTGATTGTGTTCGTAGCCTGGCGTTCTGGAGTCGGTAGCCGCTGATAGCTGGCGCTACCTGGCGCTAGTGAGACACTACCTGGCGCTATCCCTTGATAAATAAGGCCCTTAGAGCACTGACGCTGCGTGTGTGTCCTTTTTTGGTGTGGAGTGCCGAGAGTCGGTCGCACTGAGCTGGCGCTACCTTTCGCTTCCTGCAACGTTGTACTGGTGTTAGAGCGCCCAACATACATCACATTCATCAATGCCGGCCAGGTTACTACAGCGACTGAGGCACTCTGTTACAGCGCCCGATACCCGCTTAGAGCAACTGGCAATACCTAGCGTTAGTAATGAATCAGCCTCTATATGTTAAACATGATTCTGCTCTCTCATTCACAACTCACATTTAGTCACTAGTCCCCTGTCATCTACAACTAAAAGATATGACTATTGTTTACAGAGGATCCAAGGTTTGGGGGTGTTGGAATATCTGTAATGAAACAGCTACATTCTGTATATGACTGTCTGCTTGTTATACTCACACCCGTCCCTTCCTCACACCTGACTTTACTAAAATTCTAGCCTTGGTCATTTCCCAATTAGACTACTGAATCACTCTCCACTGTGGCCTACCAGCTAACAGACTGGCAACCTTCTAGTTTGTTCTGACCTCTGCTGCTCCCATTACACACAGCTCCCTTAGTTTTTCCTGTGCTGCCCATCTGTGTCATTTCCTCCACAGGCTGCCAATATCTGAAAGGCTTTAATTTAAACTTCTAACCTTTGACCACCCCCCCAAGCTATATCATAGTTGCCATGTTTTGTTCCGTACCCTTGGGGCATCCCAAAGACCACTGATAGGGCCAGCCTTTAGGGCTCTGTTTGTCAAAGAACCCCCTTGGCTTGGCCGTTAACTCAAACTGGCGATCCCAGAGTGCATTTACCAGTTCAAGGAAAGTAATGAACAAAGGGGGAACACACAGGGGCATCCAAAATCAGGAAAATCTAGATTTGTTTAGACTACGAGGTCAGGTTTAAAGGGGGCAGCCCGATTTTGGATGCCACGGGGGGAGGGAAACGATCAGCCCGGGAATCTTATAGAGCTGGGTTTTGGTCCACTTTAAAGGGGGTTTGGTGCACTTCAAAGTAGAGCAAAACTAGAGTTTTGGTACAAATAGCATGATCCTTAGGGGCATCCAGATTTGGGATGTTCCTGATGTGACTCTTCACCACAAAACCTCCCACATAAACCTGGAGCCGGCCCTGCCCACCAGCCCATAAAAACTCACCTTCCCATCTTTCAAAGGAACGTTTGCACGTTTAACACAGAGAGACATCCAAAATCAGAATGCCCCTAAGGACATAATATCACCCAGGTATAAAGTCTTTTGGACCAGAGGTTATCACTCAGTGGTAGCTGCCCTCCTGTGATACATGAGTTATCAGGAGGAGAAAGGGGCCTAGGAGGGGTCATTAGGAAGGATTGTGAGGGAAGATTTTTAATGGAATGTTGTAATGAGCAATCCTCACCTGGTTGACAATAGGGTCACAGTAAGAAGGAGGACCAGAAGATGCAGCAACTCACAATACCAGCCAGCAACTCTTACTGAAGAAAAGGTCTGCCACTGCAGTGTGTGCATTAGATGAAGATCCAGGTTTGAAAAGGTACAGTACCATATTGCTCACTAAGGGGCAGACCATTTGTCCCAGTGATGCTGTGATCAACACTTGTGAGCAAAGACCTTCTAGGTAAATTTTAAGTCCATTGTAAATTCCCCAATGTACTCCAGTAAAAAAAGAGCTGGCAATAAGATGCACCAGGGAGCAAAGTCTGGCCTGATTTGGCAATAGGGACATTGTTCGTAGGTGTAGTACAGTATAGGCCCTTTTTTAAGCAGAACTACACCCGGGTATTGGGTGGTACTTGGGGTAATCATAAAATGGGGAAGTGGTACTACAATGTGCTGCAAAAAAAGTAGGTGGTGGATCCGCACTTCCTTAAAATAGTATCTTTATTATGTAAAATTTTAAATCATCTCCATCCAAAAAATGGTGCAAACAGCAGCAGCAGCAAGAAATAAAATCCAATACAGACTCGGGCACAATGAAGTGTGTGGTCCTCTGACGTGTTTCGGGTCTTTAGAGGCCCTTATTTATAGATAGAGGGACAACAACACCACACACAATTTATAAGAAGTAAAAGGAAACTTACCCCAAACTGCAGCGCAGCTCACAGCGGCGGGGAGCCCCGGGCGTCCAGGAAGCCATGACGCCAGCAGCAGAGGAGGACGCATCGACCAATCACAGGCGGCACCCATGGGCCAATCAGAGGGAAGAACCCTCTCACATGACACCGCAGAGCCAGCCAATGAAAGGGCGAGTCACACCTCTAGCTGCGACGTCAGAGGAAAAAAGTTGCCTGGAAACAAGTACACAGCCAAAGGCTGGTTGGATCGTACTAAAAGCAGGCAGGGACTGAGCCACAGAAACTTCAGCAGGGCACCCGGGGGAAAGCATGCAGCGTAGTGCAACTGTGCTGGGTTAGCTCAGTGGTATAGCTTGAAATTAAGATTATGATAAAAATCTCACATAACATTTGGTAATTAAACATATTAGAAGTATTAGAAATATAAACATGCATAATAATAAAGAATAAAGGATCTAGCATACATTAAATATGTAAAACATCTGTAGGTAAAGGGGAATAGTATATTATACCCAGAAAAAGTCACCCAATCTGTTTTGGCATGTAAATGCATCTCTATACATATATATAAGTGAGAAAACCAGTAACCAATACAATCATGAATCATAAGATAGCCAATGTAAAAGGTATTAAAATATACACATATACATAGGTCAAACAATGTGGTTTGACACAATTCAATGTTCAATGAGGTTGAAATACGTGTCAAGAAATACAGTACATATATTGTATATATACATGATATATTATATATTAGAAGCAATTTCATAATTAAATTGTTAAGACCCATGTGAATATATATAAAGTGCCTATCTAACATAGATTATCTATCAGTAATTAGTGAAACATCCCATCTATGGTTCATGCCCTGAGGAAATCTGGTCGCCAGAGTAAAAATCCAGTATGCCTCTCTGGCTAGCAGTTTCCTATGTAGAACACCCCCTCTCGGACCCAAGGAAACCCTCTCAATAGCACAAATTTTAAAGCTGGCCCTTTGGTCCTGATGACATGTATTATGGTGACGTGCCACATTGGAGTTCCTGGGATTATCCATCCTGTGGATACCAGACAGATGTTCTGCCAGGCGGATTTTTTATTTTCGGGAGGTGCATCCAACATATTGTTTATTGCATATGTTGCAAGTAATGAGATAGATCACTGAACATGAATTACAGTTCAAAATTGTTTTGATAGTGTACCTCATACCAGTAACAGTAGAAGTAAAGTATTTGCCCTTGTCCACCTTGTTGCACATACCGCAACGATTGCCACCACACGGAAAACAGCCCGTGGTGGATAGCCATGTCGATTTTTGTACATTATGTGATTGAAATAAACTGGGAGACAATATATTACCCAAACTGGGTGATCGCCGACTAACGATCTGTATCCCTTGATCAATGACGGTTTGTAGTAAAGGGTCTGCCCTCAACATGGGGAGATTTTTTCTAATGATGCCAGCCACCTGTTGAAATTCTGTGGTATAGGGTGTACTAAACACCACCCTCATTTGTTGTGTCGTTCGGGGATCGGCTGTTTTAGACTTAAGGTGCATTTTAAGGATTTTAAGACCTATCATAGCGCTTAGAAGCTTTCTTGGAGTAGTACAGTAAGCACAAATAATGCTTATGGGCATGTGTGTGTTTTGCTGGGATTTGAGAAGCAAGTTTGATGACATTTGAACTGTCTTCAAGTTGGTTAGCGTCTTGACTTCCAAACATTGGATAGTGAACTCCCTGCTGTATTTATTTTCATTTAAAAAGTATTCCCACTATAGTTATTTTGCAGCAGTACTTTGGTAATTGTGGGACACTGGATTTAGCTTCCATGTCTCTGAATTCAGTTTGCTGTGAAAAGTGCAAAATAATGTTTAGTTAAGACATCCTTTTCTCTAGAAACTAGAACGTAATGTAATTTAATTTCCCCAGGGATTAGTGGCATTAAGTATAGATTTACTGTCATGAGTTAAAAATGTTAGTATACCTTTTCTTCCATAGTAACTTAGTTCATAAACTGTATCAGTTTAAATTTGAAAAGGGCTTGTGCTTTTAATAAAAACAATGAACGCATTTTTAAATAGCTTGTGTTTTTTACTTTATATTAATACTGTGATATATGCCTAAAGAATGCCCTAAGAAAGGATACTTACTACAAAAAAGTTTGATACAAAGATAAAGCCCGGGGTGCCCTTATAATGAAACCACATGTGGCAGCCTCCTACAGGGGGCAACAATTGCTGGATTTGTTTTGTCTTTTTGTACATTTTTTTCACGATCTTGTTAGTGGTTCGGTGGAAATTGGGGGGGGGGCACCGCAGCATGCTGTCATGTTTTTACAGTCAATCATTGGAGGCTCATGAGGGTGGCCCTGCCCCCTCCCATCATAGGACTATGTCAGACGGAATGGCGACCTGTTTTATTGAGTGGCATAACTGTGGGGGCCGAAGTGGCCAGGGGGTGTTCCCTGAGCTGGAGGAGTTGCACTCTTATGCTCTCAAGCCGAAGTGCATATGCAAGGTCTGTATGTTCTTGGCTGGCTGAGCTGTCTGTATATAACAGACCAATGAGCCCCATAGTTGCTTGTGGGCTCTGCACTAAATCAAGTGGGGCATTATCAACCCTGGTGTTGTTGCCTAACCAGGTAGTTCAAGGTTGCCCCATCCAATCCCTGCACACCATTCCCCTATAATGGTGCCCCAGCCCCTGTCATTAGTGCTAGTGATTTGGGTGTTGTGTTGTGCTCTTTTTCCCTTGCTACTCATGTTTGACCTTGACCTCGCCTCCTCTGAACCCCCCCCCCCCACTGCTGACCTCACAATCCTTCACGTTGCCTCTGCCTGCTCCCTTCGGTACCTCAATCCATCTTCCTGTGTATTTCCCTTGCTTCTTCTGACCTCCCATGAACTCCAGTTTATGCATCCCAGCAAATAGGTGCTTGTCTAAAGGCGAAAAGGCTGTGGAGATTGGGCATTATCAACTAACCTGCTAATTGGTGAGCCTTACCTTATCATGGGCCTCCAAAGCACAAACTAACTAAGATGAAAAGTCTTGTTGAGCAAATCCAGACTATGGTAAGCTTGCTCATCATGTGGCCACTGAGGAGGATCATCAGCCACCCACCTCTCGAATGGCTACGGTCTCCGCAGATCCTAAGGTGCCTCTTCCTGAGAAGTTCAATGGGGACCGTACCAAGTTCTCAAATTTCAAAAACTCTTTTATATTTCCAAATGCAGCCAAACGCATCAGGTACTGAGTCTCAGAAAGTGAGCCTGGTGATTTCCCTTCTACAAGGAGACCCACAGACCTGGGTGTTCCGGTTGACTACTACCAACACTGTCTTGCAGTCTGTAGCTGCCTCTTTATGGCTATGGAAGTTCTGTATGATTATTTAAATGGCCAACGCCAAACTGCGAGGTCTCAAACAGGGGAAATAAACAGCCGAAGAATACAGTTCTGAATTCTGCTGATGGGTGATAGGTTCAAGCTGGAATGATCTGGCCTCTGTAGTCAATTTCTATTGATTGGTCTCACTGGAACTATTGAAGATGCTTTGGTGAACTTCAGGACTCCCTTGAAATGCTGTTAATCATATCGTAATTGTAGGTTCCTCCCATGTAGAAAGGTTGGAATTCTTTATTCTATATATTACTGTCAATCCATTGGGCCTGGGTCCAATGGAGTCTTTCAAGACTTTGTTAACAATGTCTTTCATGAGATTTTGGGTCGCTTTGTGGTAATTTACTTAGATGACATTCTAATATTTTCTTGGTCAGTATCTGAACATCATGATCATGTAAAAGCATTGTTACAAAAACTGAAAGAAAATAGTCTCCAATGACTCCAAGTCATCCAAGTGTGTATTCAAGGCCACCAAAGTTCTGTTGCTGTGGTATCTAGTCTCTAGCCAGGGCCTGGTTATAAATCTCCCTGAAGTTTCCAAAGTTTTAGAGTGGGACCAATCCAGAACCTTGAAAGCCCTACAGAGATTCCTTGTATTCACTAATTTCTATAGGCGGTTTATTAAAGGATTCTCAACCATTGTCACTCCAGTTACAGACCTAACCCTTAACCCTTTTGTTGCCAAGCCCGTAACACCTACGTGCTAGCTTGGCTTGGCGTTAAGTGCCAAGCACGTAGGTGTTACGTGCTTGACTTTCCCCGCTGCTAGTTAAAAAAATAAAAATAAAAAATACTCACCTGACCCCTCGTTGGATCCGGCCAGGTCTCCTCTTTAATTTTGTGCCATCCGATCCCACGTGAGGGCTCGGATGGCTCCAGGAGAGCCCCCGGAATAGCCCCCCCCGCTTCGGCAGCAGCAGCTGCTAACTGTAAAAAAAAATAAAAATGACATTTACTTAACTGTGACCGCTCTGCCTCCCGCCGGGTCTTCTCTTCACTGGGGGGGCCTCCGATCGCCCCCCTCTGGCTCTTCAGCTTCAGGGGAGAGCCTGAAAGGGCTCTCCCCCTCCTCTCCCGACGGGCGCCGCCATCTGTCATCACATCGAGGGACAAAGGAGCTGATGATCGGAGGTAAGTAAAGTAGAAAAAAGTTTTTATTTTTTAATAAAACAAATTTTTTCTTATGTGTCAGTGTGTGTTTTTTTTACTGTTAACCCCTTGTGAACTGGTAAGGGGTCCATGAGACCCCTTATACCATTTCACAAGGCTGGGGGCTGGCAAGTCACCTGCTAGCAGGTGACTTGCCCTTAACCCCTGGCACCCCCAATTTCCTGCCTCCCCAAAGCCCAGGGGGGCTTTGTGGGCTCGTAGGCTGCAGGGTGGGGGGGCCACAAAAGCTGCCCCCCCCACTCTGTGCCTACAAGCCCCCATAGCTGGTCCCGGGCTGGTAATGCTGGGTAAGGGGGACCCCATTTCGTTAGCAGGTGACTTGCCATTAACCCCTGGCACCCCCAATTACCTGCCTCCCCAAAGCCCAGGGGGGGCAGAAGAGCCCGGGCCCACATAGGCTATGTGGGCTCGTAGGCTGCAGGGTGGGGGGCCACAAAAGCTGGCCCCCCCACTCTGTGCCTACAAGCCCTCATAGCTGGTCCCGGGCTGGTAATGCTGGGTAAGGGGGACCCCATTTTTTGGGGGATTTTTAAGGGTTTTTAACCCTTAAAATTCCAAAAAAATGGTGTCCCCCCCCCCCCCATGTCATTTTTTTTAATTAACCCCTTATGTTTATAGTGTGGATAGTAGTAGTATTTTATTTGTAAATGTTATAAAGTGCTATTTTCAGTTTGGGGGGGGTCTCCTGGGCAAGAATGGGGGGGCTACCGATACATATGTGGTACCGTTGTAATCAGAAGAAATGGGGCTTTCACATGCAATATGGTTTTCTCTAATAAAGTAAATTTTTATTTAAAATAAAGGAGACAATTTTCTAAAAAATAATTTTTAATTTGTTTTTCTTTTTACGCAAAAATATTTAAAAAACAGTAGAAAAATTACAAACAAGACATTTCATGTTAAAGCCTAAACCCTGCTGCAAAAAATATATCTATAATTTTCCTGGAAATTCCTCCAAAAATCATGGATAAACATGGTGCAAAATGGTGAACAATTACCTGTCAACAGAGGGTGAAAAAATTTCAAGTAGACGGGCAATTAAAAGGGTTAATAGTACATATGCATGTGGGGTATTGTTCTGCTCGGGGGACCTTGCTCTTTCAGATTTAGCTTGTTTTTTCTTGTTTGCATAATGATTTTTTAAGAAAATGTGTTTTTTATTCTGTTTTTTTATAATTTTTTTGAGGGAAACCTTGTGCAACCTAAGAATTCTTCAAGGGATTACTTCTAAAATTATGAGCCCACTACAACAAGCTGGGTACACTTAGAAAGCTTAACATAGGTTCTTTCATGTATGGTTTCTGGGGGGTATTCCAAATGTAAAGGGTTGTTTTGGTAGAAAAAGTACAAGGTGCGCACTTTGTCTGCAGAGCTGAAATTTTCAAGTAAAATTACCCTTACGCACATGCTCTACTTTGAGGTGTTTGGCAACTCTTTCCTTGACAGTAGCTATGCATGTTGGGTATTGTTCTGTTCGGGGCATGTTGCTTTTTCAGATTGGGCTTGTTTTTTTTTGTTTGCATATTTTTTTTTCGTAAAATATGAGTTTGATTCTGCGTTTTATTCTTTTTTAGTGAAACTCTGTGCTACCAAAGAATTCATTGAGGAATTACTTCCAGAAAACTGCACCTATGTAAACAACTGTATAATTATTAAAACCACAGGGAGACCATGTGTACATATATGTAAAGCACTGCCCTGTGTTCACTAAGGGCTGGTTCACTAAAGGCTGGCATTTACAGATGAAAATACACACTCAGGCTGCTTACTGCAACACAAAAGTAAATTTATTAAATATGGCACATACATCTATCAACAAAACCCCATCTCTCAATTTAAAAAGCTAGCATAGCTCAAATAGATACGTGGGCCCCCCACACACAAATGCCACACCTCCTCCTACTCACACATACCACCACACATCCCTAGGGTTAAAGGCTGGCCAGCCACTAAGGGATATTCTGAGGAGCGACTGCAAGCTTGAGATGTATGTCCTGAAACGGGCCTGAGCCACATATATTGACCAAAGTGCTGTGTGCTGTAAACAGTAAGATGCTTGACACCAATGTGACTTGATAGCAGCAAAGTCCAACTGTGTAATCATAAAGTGCTTAGTGCTTAAGTATGTCCAATCACATTGTGGAATCCGGATAGATTGCACTATTACACACTAAGTGTGGTACTTCATATACACGCACAACTATTAGCATTGCACTATAACCACAGGAGCCGCGCTGGGCCCGGCCGGGGCGATGCGTCCGGCCTCCGACCCTATTGCAGCAGCTCTACTGTGTTACCGCGCTTTCCACCATACGCGTGTAGTATCAGCTGGCCAGCGTGTGCGGTGAGGCGAGGGGAAGAGGGGGCGTGGCCGGGCCTTCCGTCCACCAACGGCGTTTCGCCCCGCCTACTGGGGCTTCGTCAGGGTGGCTGCGGCCAATCACTGCCCGGCTTTTATCTTCATAGACTTCCTGCAGCATGATTCAGTCACGCCTCTAATCTTAACCCTGTGAGCCCAAGCTTCACTGAGATTTCACTTGGCAGCTCTTCATCATGCTGGACATATTAGCCTTTACGGCAGCGCTGGACGTCAGAAATATATATTGATCCGCATTCTATTGACAATATATTTCAAAGTTCCTTATGACACCTGTTAATGTGTAGTAGAGAAACACATATGCTATCAAGCTGCAGCTGTAGCACTATTCTTATTATTGTTACACCTTCTGTGTATTGAGACAAAAACCATCAGAGGGACACTTGCAGAGGGACCAAGCCTACTCCAAGACCCACCATGTGTACCGGGAAGGAACACGATGCATACTTACAAGCAATGTATAACACTTTTTCACATGCATCATACACACACCATACAGGAGAAAGAGAGGGAAGGGAAGGAAATGGGGAACATAAGGGGGGAAAAAAGGGAAAAGGGGAAAACACGATCAACGGCAGGATATATTGTTTATATTTTCCTACATATAATATATAGAAAAATATAAACAAATATGTGTATAACACATGGGCCACCTGGGTGGAAATTCTACTCCTTATGTGTGGGGATGCCCTACTTGAAGGAAGATATAAGAATAGGAACATGAAATATATTGTCAATAGAATGCGGATCAATATATATTTCTGACGTCCAGCGCTGCCGTAAAGGCTAATATGTCCAGCATGATGAAGAGCTGCCAAGTGAAATCTCAGTGAAGCTTGGGCTCACAGGGTTAAGATTAGAGGCGTGACTGAATCATGCTGCAGGAAGTCTATGAAGATAAAAGCCGGGCAGTGATTGGCCGCAGCCACCCTGACGAAGCCCCAGTAGGCGGGGCGAAATGCTGTTGGTGGACGGAAGGCCCGGCCACGCCCCCTCTTCCCCTCGCCTCACTGCACACGCTGGCCAGCTGATACTACACGCGTATGGTGGAAAGCGCGGTTTAGCGCGAGGTCACGCAAGAGACTGCTGCTCAGGAGAGGTAACACAGTAGAGCTGCTGCAATAGGGTCGGAGGCCGGACGCATCGGCGCGGCCGGGCCCAGCGCGGCTCCTGTGGTTATAGTGCAATGCTAATAGTTGTGCGTGTATATGAAGTACCACACTTAGTATGTAATAGTGCAATCTATCCGGATTCCACAATGTGATTGGACATACTTAAGCACTAAGCACTTTATGATTACACAGTTGGACTTTGCTGCTATCAAGTCACATTGGTGTCAAGCATCTTACTGTTTACAGCACACAGCACTTTGGTCAATATATGTGGCTCAGGCCCGTTTCAGGACATACATCTCAAGCTTGCAGTCGCTCCTCAGAATATCCCTTAGTGGCTGGCCAGCCTTTAACCCTAGGGATGTGTGGTGGTATGTGTGAGTAGGAGGAGGTGTGGCATTTGTGTGTGGGGGGCCCCCGTATCTATTTGAGCTATGCTAGCTTTTTAAATTGAGGGATGGGGTTTTGTTGATAGATGTATGTGCCATATTTAATAAATTTACTTTTGTGTTGCAGTAAGCAGCCTGAGTGTGTATTTTCATCTGTAAATGCCAGCCCTTAGTGAACCACTGGTCTTTTTTGTGTTTGTCTTATAACCTATGTAAACAAGCCTGGTACACCTAGAAAGCCTGAGGTGTATACTTTCAGGGAATATAAAGTTTGTAGGGGGTATTTCAAATGTAAAGGGTTGTTTTTCTTGAAAAACTGCAAGGTGCACCTAGCGCTTAGCATATTTATATTTAATCTGAAAATCTCCTAAAGCGCTGTTTCAGTTTGGGGGAGTCTCCTGTGCAGGAAAAGGTGTCTACCTATACATATGTGGTAACGCTGTGACCAGGAGAAATTAGGATTCCACATGCAATAAGATTTTATTGACTAAATTACTTTTTTATTACAAAAAACACTACAAATTGTAAAAAAATTGATTTTTTTTTTATTTTTTTGCACATATTTCACCCCAAAATATTGAGAATACACCTAAAAAATGACAAAAAAGACATTTCATGTTAAAACCCAGATTCTGCTGAAAAAAGAATATATAATTCCCTGGGAAATCCCTGGAAATCCCTTAAAAAATCACAGTTGAACATGTGGAGCGCAAAATAGTGCAAAATGGTCTGGCAACAAAGGGTGACAAAAACTCCAGGTAGCCTTGCAGCGAAAGGGTTAAAGGTGCCTTTCAGGAATATTGGCCCTCTTAGGCTGTGAAGTCCTTTAAAACTCTGAAGCAGGCCTTTTCCTCGGCTCCAGTGTTAATTCATCCCAATGTAAGACGTCCATTCATTGTTGAGGTCATTTCTTCTGAACCTGGCATAGGGGCTGTTCTCTCTCAATATTCCGGCATTCCCAAAAGACTGCACCCTTGCTCATACTTCTAGTGCAAATTCAGTTCTGCCAAACAGAGTTATGAAGTGGGAACTGTGAGTTGCTAGATGTGAATTTGGCATTTGAGGGGTGGGGGGGGGGGCACTGGGTGTAGGGTTCCTTACACCCCATTAATGTAACACTGACCATAGGAACCTTGAGTACATTGAATCAGCTAAGAAGTTAAATTCACGTCAGGCCTACTGGACGCTCTTATTCTCCTGATTCATTCTTCTCATGTCACCTTTAAGCCAGGAGCAAAGAACACCAGATGCAGATGCATTCTCTTGCAATCGAATGAAGGGAAAGGTTTGAAGAGAAGGAGCCCATTTTGCCCCTGGATTGTGTGGCTGGTGCAGTTTTGCCAGATTTGTCTAGCTCGTTGGAACCATTTCAGACAGATTCACCTCCAAGCAAACCTCCTCATTGTCAATATGTTCCACCCCATATGAGTTTTGCAAAAGTTTTCATGATACTAAAACATTTTGACAGCCAGAAAACCCTAAGGTTCATTGAGCATCATGTCCGGTGGCCTACTCTCAGACGTGATGTGATTGCCTCTTTTGTTTTCTTGATAAGTGTAAGGTGAGAGCAAGTTTCAGTTTAGTGATTTGAGTGGAAACCAGATTGGAGGGGACCTAGTACAGTGTTAGTAGAAAAAAAACAAGCATGTGTTGTTTGATAACTTAAGATGAAAAAGGGAGCAGTGAAAAAGGGTGTTGCCTGGAGAGGACACATAGGGCAAGAGGGAGTTTCTGTATTAGAGAAATTTTAGTAGCAGAATAGGAGTAGCAGGGTTGTTCAGTTATCAGGGTTATCAGGGTGAAATGAGTTAGGGATTAAGGCAAGGGGATGTCTGGGGAGTAGAGGGATTCTGAAGAACGTGACAAAGGGTTCTGCTGCTATTTGGCAGGTAGGAGGAGCTGGGGGTGGTCAAATAAGAGAGATAAAGGTGTAGTCCATTCTAATTTTTGTCGACCTATCCTCAGCTTCTGACATTGTTGACATTGTTGACCACACCTTACTTACTTGCTAATAAACTCTCTTTTCTTGAAATGTAAGGTCTTGAATTCTACTTGATCAACTGCTATCTTTCTGACTGATCTTTTAGTGTATCCAACTCAAATTCAAATTTAGACTCTGTTCCTTTTTTTGTTTGTGTACCACAGGGTTCTGTTCTAAGCACTCAATTATTTCACTATATATATATATATATATATATATATATATATATATATATACTTTTTTTCTTACATTTTCATTTATTTATTTATGTATCATGTCTATTAAGCTACGACTACCAGAATATTCCTCTAATGTTTTATACACTGATATTTGATAAATCTTGTTTTGTATTATTTATGAAAAGAAACTGAAACTTTAATGGACCTATTGATAATACATTCTTAAGAGATAATCAAGTAGAACTCCAGTGCTGCCAGACACGATTCTCAGTTTATTCAGGTATCTGCAATGAACTTTGCAGTAATCTTACAAGCTGAGTCACTCTAGGCACTCATTTAATATAAAGGCCTAATTTCATTTTTTTACCCCCAGGCTGCCTTAATTTTTTAGTACAAGTACAATAAAATTCCAGTTTCTGCAGCTTCTGGATATCTGTTGCAATTCTTCAAATTTAGACGTGTTTTAAGAAAGGGTGAATGCTAAATATGACCAGGGGTGCAGCTAGCACATAGAACTGAGGAGTACCAGGAGCTTTTATAAATAAGTCCTGGTTGTCCATGTTTTAGTAGCCAGACCAATAACTTTTTTTTTTTTTTGGGGGGGGGGGGGGGTAGAAAAATGCATTCATGTTTGTTGTATAGAGCAGTGTAGGAATGCAGTACTTACTGGAGGAAACAGTTATTGAGGCCCACCCCTCGGTTACATAGAAATAATACAAGAAAACTCCAAATCATGTAGCAATTCATAATGCAATTAGATTGTTGCACAATATAAAAAGCAAGGTTATCTTATTAGGACCCACCATTCAGCTACATAGAATTAATACAAAAGAATTACAAGTAGTCATTCAGATTGTTGCACAGTAAAACATGCAATGTTAATAAATCAAAGAATGAGTACAACTCAATAAATAAAAAAACTTAAAGAACACTACAGGTAAACCAGAAAGACTTTCTGTACTGCCCTGATAGGGCCCCGGGTCAGCACCTGGGGCTGGCTGAAGGATCCTCTGCTCCTCTGGAGGGACAGTCTAAAACTGGTATCAAGAAAAGTCTCTCTGCAGGACTGCAAGACAAACAACAACAGTTACCAATTCAAGATAACTGAAAAGCAAAAGCAGCTCCCAACATAGCTTATTTTTTGCATAGCATAATTTTTTGTGGCAGCAACTGCCAAAATAAAAAATCATTTGTAAAGGTAAGTTTGTGGGTACAAAACTTAAATGTGAGTTTTTGTGATGTTTTTCACCACAATTTATATGCCGCTGAAAGGCCTGACAGACTTAATTCAATGTACTTGCTTTGTTTTAAATGGCTTAGTACCACCACCATGCATTTGCAAAGAGTATGTTTTAACTGCTGCAGAAAGTCCCCATTTCTGTGACAAATTACATATTCAGTAATTTAATAATACACTACAAACTGTAGTGAACTCTAGAAACCAGTAAGATATTAATATCCTTTAGCGAAACAGGGAAATGTGTTGAACATGTGTCGAACTAGTAAACCTGTACCACAAAGTTTGGGTTCGTAGATCATTTTCAGGCTCTTAAACCCAGACACGGACTTCAGCCAGAACATGGAAAAGCTGGTTGCTGGATTATGAGCAGCCCAAATATGAAAAAATGTTTGCATCAGTTCCTTCTCATCCTTTCCGTGCTCCTGTCTCTTGTGTCAGTCTCTCTTTGTGTTTACACCCTCTCAGTTGGCTAAAACACCCATATGTTCTTGGTCTTGAGCTTTGACTTGTCAAGCTCATGTCATGCCCATTGGCAAATGTACTGTTCCACCAACGGGAATACAGTGCTGCAATTGGAGCGCCGGCACTCACATCGGTAGCAAAGGCGGCACCATAGTTTCAGCAGCCGAAATGTCCTGCCCATGTGAGCGCCAGTGGCCAATAGCTGTGCTGGATTCCCTTCAATGAACTGAGATTAAGGGAAGAGTTACAGCCGTTCCTCTGGGTTATGTGTGGGGGCTTCAGCATTCTGCATACCCCCCCCAGACTGTCATTTAGCAGCGGAGACCAATACCCGTACCACGTGGGTTGTCTGCATTTATGTTTGCCATGTTACATAAGAATAAGCTACCATAGAGCATCATAGAGCACAATGGCAGGAAAAGTACTTTAGTGTAACATGTCAAAAATGCAAATGCATGACTTATCCAATTGCTATTCTTTTATACATTTTCACACCTATGCATTCTTCTAATCTCAATACCTAAAAATGTCAACAAATGTACCCCATTTTTATGACAACAGTGTTTTCATATAATCTTAATAACATTATGGCAACCGGTGCCTAAAGATCCAAGGCCAACCTCTGCTGTGTGTTCAAAATGAGCAAATATGTCATGCAGCATTAATAAGTTGGCAGAACAGAGTAGCACACATTGGCACTGTAAAATTCAGCGTAAGGAAGCAGAGGTACAACAGGCACTGACACTATCTGGCCTATAGATGTCAACCTAATGCCAATGGAAGCTGATTATTTAAGAACAAACATTTTGACTTGCAGCGCCATTCAATGCTTGTGAAAAGATAACTACACAAAAAAATTCAACAAAATGACGCAAAAATTGCACTTCTCTTTTTTTTATCAAAGAATGCTAGCCACTATTAGACCATGTTTTCTCTTTCAATAATTTTTATTGAGCAAACAGAACATACACTGCTAACAAAATCAAAGCATTGGGGAAGACAAAGGGCATAACCATTGTCCACACAATGTTGTTACAATCTGAAAATAAGCACATGCATAGCGAATAATAGTTGCATACCTAAGTCACCACACACCCATCAGAGTGGCCAGAACATGTTAAAAGTTGATGCTTGTGGCTCACAGAAAGCGCAAACAGAAGATGAACCTATTGGGCCTTTAGGCTCACGAACATAACTAAAAGAGACAATGGAGCATGAGATGAGAACAAAGAAATAAAGGGAAAGGAAGCGGGAGGGAGGACAAAACAATCAAAGAGATCAAGCTGAGAAGGATGGCCACCAATGCCAGGACGGCGTCAAATTGTTAAGAGGGTATGGTCAAAATTATGAGGGTAAAAGTGAGCGATTCAAGCATCCCAGAAATCCAGGAATCTCTGAGATGTGTAATTTAAGGAGGCAGATAGTTTCTCAAAAAACATCATTTCATTTAAACAACGGATCAGTCCTCCAATCAGGTGCCTTTGCTGCTTTCATTATCTTGCAGTGATTCCCTTTGCGGATGTAGTGATGTGTTTGTAAAGCGTAGACTTTTTAACAGCGCAGTCGGAGGTTCAGGAGAGCAACCGACAACAGAGGTCTGATATGAAGTTCCATAGCTTTGCTGATGATGTGAAACACCTTATCCCGGAATCTTCTGGCGACTTGACAAGTCCACCAGATATGTACCTGGGTACCTTGGTCAGTACAGCCCTGGAAACATTGAGGAGGATAAGAAGGAAGGGCTTATGGATCCAGGTTGGCACCAAGTACCACCTGGTTAAAACTTTTAAAGCTTATTTCAAGGGCGTTGCTGTTTAACATCTGGGAAAATGGCCAGCTACACTGCTATCTATTAGGTGCGGGTGGCCAAGATCTTAGCCAGGATGTCAATATTCAATAGTCAAATGGGCATAAAATTAGACCAAATGCTAGTGTCTGTATTGGTTTGGGAATCATACTAACCCCTGCGAGAAGGGTATCTGCACCCCAATAATACCCGTGCTGAAGCGCCTTAAAGTAGCGTAATAAGTAGAGAGAGACCACCTGGGCACACCTCTTTTAGTAAACGGCTGTGAAACTGTCCAGGCCAGGTTGGTTATAAGCTTTCAAACTTTTGATGGCGTTGTGTATCTCGAATAGTTCCTCTTCCGCCTCCAACTAAAGTCTGGCCTACTCCGATAGTTTCGGGAGTCGCAGCTGATCAAAGAGAGTATTGGCCAGGTTGCAGTCCAAGCATCCCTTTGATTTAAAGATCTTCAAGGCAGTCACAGAATGTATCTACAATTTTGGTCTCTCTGGTAATCAAGCAAATGGGCTTAGTTTTGGTGTGCAGGCCCTTGAGTCTTCTAGCCAACAGGGTACTGGGTTGTTGTTAAGACAGTACCAGTGGAATCTGGTCCATCTTATCTGGTGCTTGGCTTGGGATATACATAAATTAAGTTCATGGCTCAGTTGCATGAAAGGTTTTTTATTGAGAAATGACAACTGTTTAAAAGCCCGGTTGGCCAAATAGTGCTGTTCTATGAGGTCAGGAAGTTTATTTTTGTGCTGTAGTTTCTTTTTAGAGGCAAGCCGAATGAGAATACCCCATAGTACTGCTTTGTGAGACTGCCATATTGCTATTGGCAAGTCTACAGAACCCACATTGCTAGTAAAGAAGTCCTCCAACCCAACCTGTAACTGACTGACCATAGAGAAGTGACTCGAGAAGCTAGAAGTGCTCAATTGAGGTTAGATAATGGTTAGACCATGGAATGGGGATGATGGATGCAGCTGACATTAGAGGGTTAGAAAAATTTATGAAAATAAGGTGCAGATGGGAATAGATGGCAGATGGGAATAGTGAGTTAACCGGGTATGTCTCCCTCCAGGTATCCACTAAATGGTATTGACCCAGGAGATCTCTGAACCATTTATTGGGTTCAGAGAGAGTAGAAAGGAAAGAAGATAAGCAGATAACACAAAACCGGACCCAACATTTGAGTGCAATATAGGGTAAAACATCTACACATGGGACAAACCAAAGGATCATTGAAAAAAGCACACTATGGGGCAGTGGGGTACCCATTGATAAGGCAAGCCTGACACAGAATGACTGGGTAACGCCATACTCCTAGTTATGCATGGCAAAGTGAAGAGTGAGGACTATGCATGGCCCACAAGGTTCTATAAAAACAATAGTAATAGACAGCAATCAGTGACAGATGAGACCATAGTTCGCCCTTTGTGGCAAAGGTGCCAAGAAAGGCCAAAGGGACCCACCTGATCTTTAGAACTTAAGAATGAACAAAGATCAGTCAATGCCGCAAAGTGAGACCCCAGGCGTAGAAGGATCAGTAAACCTTTGAGAATGACCTGTTTTAAAGACATTCTAGTAAAACATAGACCATAAAAAATGTTTCTTGATGGTTTTATGACCAAGGAGGCGGAAGGGGATGTGACCACCAAGTAATAGCCCTTTTACAGGTGGGGGTAATGCCAGGCTGTGGCTCAGGCAGAGGCAAGGTGAACCATAGCGATATATAGGTCCTGAAGTGTTAGGGGCAAAGGCTTTGGCAGTACAGTGGAGCTGGCAGGCCATTGTATGGGTTTGGGACACTATTTAAATGTAAAGCAAAGGGCTGTACCTTATGAGAATTGGCAGCTCTTTGCTGGTAAGGAAGACACCCGCTATGTTCTTTTGGCTTGGCAGCAATGAAGGATTCTAACAGAAGACAGTAAATAGCACCCACGGATGGTACACAAGCAGGAATTTTATTATAGCTTTTTACTACTGTATAGTTCAGAACCTGAATCATTTCTGCACCATAGACGCCAACATGGTGTATAATTAACTTACATGAGCTGGGTTCCTTTTTATTTTTGGTCTTAATCTGGAGTAATGTTATGATATTTATGTCAATGTTTTGGTCTGACTTCACTAAGAATCGCAATTACGTTAAAACACTAACTTCCTAATCTTCCTGCGTAAGAGTAATTAATACCTTCTTAGAAAAAAATCAAGTTAACATTTTCTAAAAGAAACAGTTGGACTGGAAAGCCTGTACATGGCTACAACTGCAACAAACTCACAGATTTAGTTTGTCCCTGCAAAACTGCAGGATGTCCGTTATTGGATAGGAGTGCTAGTTAACAGGAATCATTACACAGCTGTAGTAAATATGTGGAAAATGCTCATTTGTAATAAAAGTTGATTTACCGACATTGGGGAAATCATGAGAAGGAGAGTTGAATGAACTTCTAAAATGCATTATACCTGATTGCAAGGCACTAATGGATTTCACTTATGAAAATTCACACAGAGCGGATTAAAATTTTTACACTTTGCTAAATGCTAAATTGTTAATGAGCTACAAATTGCAGGAGACCATTGCTGGAAATGTCAATGTTCCTTCAAGATGCTGTACATAAAATAAATGAAATTCATGAGACTGCTGCCCTGAAGAAGATTTGGAGAATGCCAAGAATTTATTGGAGCAGGGAGGGTAATGCTAATAATTTGGTAAAGCAAGGCTTACTTGGGCCGTGCTTTCAGCCTTGAGTTACGAACTGATTCTCACCTAACTTTTCGACTCAAACCCCAGGAAAATGCAAAAACAAATCTCCTGCATTCTTATAAATGAGGCATTTATACAGATGAGGTACATATTTTTCTAATGAGGTTTAGGAATTTGGAAAAACTGTAACAGTACCCTATGGGCTATGCAGAAAAAAACTCCCTGAATTGTTTTGCACTGCCAAATTCTTAAAAATGATCTTTACCCCATAGCAAAAAATATGTACCTCCCATGTCATAATATTCGTAGGTGCAGGAGATTTGTTTGGAAAAGTTAATACAATTTATTATTGCATTTTTGTGGTGTGTCCTTTCTGTGATCCTATCTGAATGGCTGTCGCGGGAATGCCCAAAGGTATGCCAGCTAGTCCCCATGCTGTATGCTAGGCTGTGTGTACACTGCATAGAACACTGAATGAAAGAGAGCCCACATATGTGCCATGGTGTTCCCAGTATACTTCCCCCCCACACTGCAGGGCATCCAAAAATGAGGATATACAGGGGACAGAGACCAAGACCCAAGATGCTCAAAATCACTATAACCAAAACCCTTCAAGTTATTTTCCACAATGTATTAGACACTTACAGTTTATAATTTCATGGGGAAGGTCTAGAGCTCCTTTTTTGTCATAGTCTTTGAGAACCTTTGGATGAAGTCCATCTGGTCCTGGAGCCTTGTTCCTTTTGATTAAGAATTTTGCTTGTGCTGACATCTATGTTAGATCCTTGCCCTTCTTTTGTATATGCTCAGAGCATATACCTAATAGACCTAATTAGCAGCTCCGCCTTTTCTTGACATTTTGTGACCAACTCTCCCTTACCCTTAGTTAGGGCACTTACCTATTCTGGCCTTGTTTTATTTGACTATATGTGTTTAAATACATTTTGGGGTTATTTTGTTGTCTTGCCACCTGTCTCATGTTGCATTTTAGCCAGCTTTATTTCTTTTACAGGCTTAATTACTGCTTTAGCCTGGCCAGAGACTGGTCCCCTAGTAGGCTATGGGTAAAGGGGGCCACACAAAAAAATAGGCTGAGTGATTTAACCCGAATCTAGCTTTTGCCCAGATATGAAACCCATCGCTAGTAAAGAACATCCAAAAACTGACCTTCATTTTATTGTGGTACTTATCAGCTTAACTTTAAATTTGAGCCTAACTGTTAAGTAGTTCTTCAAAATACTCTGCAATACCCATATGTTTTTACTTCTGATCTCATACTGATGAGACAGCAAGAACTATTTTAGACCCATTAGAAGATAGGAACAATAGCTATATCCCTTTAAATGCCAGCCACGTAAATTTTACGTGGTTGCTTCTCCTGGACTTAAGTGCCAGCCACGTAAAATTCACGTGCCTGGCATCTACCCCTGCTAGTGGGCAAAAAAATAAATAAAAATACTCACCTGACCCCTCGTTAGATCCGGCCGGGTCTCCTCTTTAATTTGGTGCCATCCGATCCCCTGTGGGGTCTCGGATGGCTCCAGGAGAGCCCCCGGAATAGTGCCCCCCCCCCCCGCTTCGGCAGCAGCAGCTGCTATCTGTGAAAAAGAAAAAAAAAAAAAATGACATTCACTTACCTTAGGTCGCGCTGCCTCCCGACAGGTCTCTTCTTCACTGGGGGGGCCTCCGATCGCCCCCCCCTGGCTCTTCAGCTTCAGGGGAGAGCCTGAAAGGGCTCTCCCCCCTCCTGCTCCGACGGGCGCCGCCATCTTGTGATAAGCCCCGCCCCTTTGGGGGCGGGGCTTATCGCGTCCCTCGCTCAAGCTCCGCCCCTTTGGGGGCGGGACTTATCGCAATCCCGGCTCGAAGCCCCGCCCCCTTTGTGACGTCACTCACCGGGTGCCGTCCTGGCTCCCGGCTGTTGTTCTTTCACATGCGATCATGCTGGCCACAGGAGCAGAGGGGCAGGTGATCAGATCATCACCTGCCCCTCTGCTACTGCAGCCAGCATGATCGCATCTGTCATCACATCGAGGGACAAAGGAGCTGACGATCGGAGGTAAGTAAAGTAAAAAAAAAAGTTTTTATTTTTTAATAAAATTTTTTATTAAAGTGTCAGTGTGTTTATTTTTACTGTTAACCCCTTGTGAACTGGTAAGGGGTCCATGAGACCCCTTATACCAGTTCACGAGGCATCCCCTATTACCTGCCTCCCCAAAGGCCAGGGGGGGGCAGAAGAGCCCGGGCCCACATAGGGTATGTGGGCTCGTAGGCTGCAGGGTGGGGGGGCCACAAAAGCTGGCCCCCCCACTCTGTGCCTACAAGCCCCCATAGCTGGTCCCGGGCTGGTTATGACGGGTAGGGGGGACCCTACGTCATTTTTTTTTTGAATTTTAAGGGTTAGGGTTAGGGTTAGCCTAACCCTAACCCTTAAAATTCAAAAAAAAAATGAGGTCCCCCCCCCCTGGGAGGGGGGACCCTACGTCATTTTTTTTTTTAATTTTAAGGGTTAGGGTTAGCCTAACCCTAACCCTTAATTTTTTTTTTTTTTTAAATGACGTAGGGTCCCCCCTCCGGGGGAGGGGGACACCCTACTTCATTTTTTAAAAAAAAATTTAAGGGTTAGGGTTAGCCTAACCCTTAAAATTCTGCCAAAAAATGGGTTCCCCCCCCCCCTTCCCGGGAGGGGGGATGCTACGTCTTTCTTTTTTTTTTTTTAAAGTGGACCAACACCCAGGCTGATCGGCACGGGAATCTATAAGATTCCAGGGCCGATCAGATCCCTCACCGCGGGGCATCCGAAATCGGGATGCCCCGCTGTGTGAAACCCCCCAGGACGCCCCATTCGCCTTACCTTATCCCCATTCCAACGATGCATGCGCGGGCCTCCGCCGCCTCTCACGCTTCTGTCTAGCAGGGCGCCGTTTGTGAATGGCCGGCGCGGGCACGCTCCCTGTTAGAGGGAAGCGCGAGATGCGGCTGCCAGCGTGCTCGGAGCTGCTGTGGTTGTCCGCCCCTTGTCCGTGCATACCACAGCGGCTCTGAGCGCTCTGATTGGACGAGCGCTCGCGCATGCGCCGTAGGAGGGGGTGAGGTGAGTTTTTTTATCTTTCTCGGGGGTTTCACGCAGCGGGGCACCCCCGCGGAAGTGGAACAAAACGCAGGATAGTGAAAATCCTGGGTGTTGGTCCACTTTAAGGGTTAGGGTTAGGTTAACGCTAACCCTTAAAATTCCCCCCAAAAAATGGGGTCCCCTGGGAGGGGGGATCCTATGTCATTTTTTCTTTAATTTTAAGGGTTAGGGTTAGGCTTAGCCTAACCCTAACCCTTAAAATTCCCAAAAAAACGGGGTCCCCCCCCCCCCCTGGGAGGGGGGTCCCTATGTCATTTTCTTTTTAAATTAACCCCTTGCGTTTATAGTGTGGATAGTAGTATTTTGTTTTTAAATGTTATAAAGTGCTATTTTCAGTTTGGGGGGGTCTCCTGGGCAAGAATGGGGGGCTATTGATACATATGTGGTACCGTTGTAATCGGGAGAAATGGGGCTATCCCATGCAATATGGTTTTCATTACTAAAACAAATGTTTTATTTAAAATAAAGGAGACAATTGCTTAAAAAATATTATTTTATTTATTTTTTTGTTTTTTTTACGCAAAAATATTTAAAAAACAGCAGAAAAATTACAAACAAGACATTTAATGTTAAAGCCTAAACTCTGCTGCAAAAAAAAATATATATATATTTTCCAGGAAATTCCGGCAAAAATCACGGTTAAACATGGCGCAAAATGGGGAAAAATGACCAACAGAGGGTGACAAAAGTTCAAGTAGGCTGGTGATTAAAAGGGTTAATAGTACCTATGCATGTTGGGTATTGTTCTGCTCGGGGGACCTTGCGCTTTCAGATTTAGCTTGTTTTTTCTTATTTGCATATTGATATTTTAGGAAAAGGTGTTTTTTATTCGGCTTTTTTATACATTTTCTTGTGAAACCCTGTGCAAACTAAGAATTCTTCAAGGGATTACTTCCAGAAAGATGAGCCCACGACAACAAGCTGGGTACGCTTAGAAAGCTTAAAATGTGTACTTTCCGGGAATATATGGTTTATGGGGGATATTCCAAATGTAAAGGCTTGTTTTGGTAGAAAAAGCACAAGGTGCGCACATTGTCTGCAGAGCTGAAATTTTGAAGTAAAATTGCTGTTACGCACATGCTTTACTTTGGTGTGTTTGGCAACTCTTCCCTTGACAGGACCTATGCATGCTGGGTATTGTTCTGTTCGGGGCATGTTGCTTTTTCAGATTTTCAGTTTTTTTCTTGTTTCCATATAGTTTTTTTTAGGAAAATGTGGTTTTGATTCTGCATTTTTATTCTTTTTTAGGGAAACCCTGTGCAACCAAAGGATATATTGAGGGGTTAACTCCAGAAAACTGCACCCATGTCAACAAACCTGGTACGTCTAGAAAGCTTGAGGTGTGTACTTCCAGAGAATATATAGTTTGTCGGGGGTATTTCAAATGTAAAGGGTTGTTTTTCTTGAAAAACTGCAAGGTACGCTTAGCGCGTAGCATAGTTGTATTTTATCTGAAAATCTCCTAAAGCGTTGTTTCAGTTTGGGGGAGTCGCCTGGGCAGGAAAGGGTGTCTACCTATATATATGTGGTACCACTGTAACCGGGATAAATTGGTGTTTCACGCGCAATAAGATTTTAGTGAGAAACTTACATTTTTTATTACAAAAAAACACTACAAATTGTAAAAAATAGTTTTTTGGGGTTTTATTTGCACATATTTCATCCAAAAATATTGAGAATACACCTAAAAAATGACAAACAAGACATTTCATGTTAAAGCCCAGACTCTGCGGAAAAAAACAATATATCACTTTCCTGGGAAATCCCTGGAAATCCCTTCAAAAACCACAGTTGAACATGGGGAGCGCAAAAAAGTGCAAAATGGTCTGGCAACAAAGGGTGACAAAATCTCAAGGTAGGCTGGCACTTAAAGGGATATATCTCTGTCCTACAGCTATATATGTCTTAGACAACAAGGCTCTTTGCAGAATAGATTAGGTTTACTCATGATATAGTACTTTCCTTATATGGCCCAACAGTTAAAGGTTATGCTAAGGTAATGCTGCCAGAGATCTTTTGTCGCTAAAGTAAATTAAGTTCCTGTGACATTGTATTCATGCTTATTTTCAATGTAAAAAGCCTGTTTTATAATCCCTTTATAAAATATGTCTAATAATGCCAATGCTTTACCATACAATTAATTTATGATCATGCATAACTAGATCCTCTGTTGTGCTATCCAAAAATCAATAAAAAAACAACAGATTTATACTTTCAGTTTTTTCTATATTTAAAATGCAGGTGTGCACAACGCCATTGGTTTCCAGCATGCTCCAGACCTGCAATGACATTTAGGGGTCGATTCAGGAGAGAAAACTACCATTGACTTTCATTTTCTACCTTGGGGCTGATTCAGAGCCAGGTGAAAATTTACACAGGCAGGCTGATTCATTACTAGAGCCAGGTAATAGCAGATGAGCATCTGTACTGCGGCTCTAAGAACGACCGCTAGTGGTCGCTCTGATCGGCCGTGAGTCGCTATTACAGAGCGTCTCAGTCGCTGTAGTAACATTGCGGCATTGATGAATTTGATGTGTGAGTCGCTATAACACCAGTACAGAGCTATATGGGAGTGAACGGTAGCGACTGCTCAGTGTGAGCAACTCAAACCATATTCATCAAAAAAACAGCCTCACACAGCGCCGGCGCTCAAAATTGTGTCGCTGTAGCCCAGAGCGCCAGAAGCTGTGTTATGTGTGCCAAAGTCTGTTTTTGAACACATATCCACTAGTAACAAAGCTAAAACACATGGAATTACATTGTGACATTAACACTTTAATACCAGACCTGTAATGACAGTTCTGCATAAAAAAAATTAAAATCAAAAAAGTTTTCGAAACTGTATTTAAATAGGCCAGGAGAGGTCACACAATTATTTGACACAAAACAAAAAGATTATTAAAGGAAAACCCTGTTTAAAGAGAAGAAAAGTAACGTCCACTGAAATGTATGGGAGAGCAACAGGTAGCGACAGGTAATATCAGGCGTTCTGAAAGCTCTAATTCAATAAATATGTATCTAAGTCCTGCTTAATTCACTTCATCATAGTCATGGGGGTTCAGCTAATGTTTAACAATAGAAATATCCATCTATCCCCCAAGCAATTATTAAATAGCTATGCAGCCTATAATTTTAACTATAAATATATCAGTTCACACAAATCATCGACCATTGCATTGTGAAGATTAACAATTCAGTTTATTGATCCATTCTTTATAATTTGTTGATTATATGTTTCCAATTCAAAGAAATTCATCCACTAAATGAACGCATTTCGCTTTGACTTATCCTTAATCTTGATAACCATAAAGTGGATCTACACTTTGATCTACATGTGGTCTGTGCAGCAGCTACAACAGCGCCAGTGACATTGCTGTATCATGGGCAATTTATGGAGTTTTTTCATTGTAACCCCCATGCCCTGCCTCAGTGCCGGGATAGGTTGCAGGGCAGAGGGAGTTATGCTTAGCCCTGACATCCAGTTTAAGTGATGGCTCAGTATGATAAAGGTTTGTAAAACCATGAAAATGAATCTGTCATTCAAAGGTTTAAATATGTGCTCTTGTTTAAGCATGGATGTGCTTTACATAATTTAGGGATCAGTCCTCCCATAGAGTTCAGTGAATGGCTGGCCAAGAAAGTCTAATATAATTACAGCCACAGGTAGTAACATCAGTATACATGATTTTTTATATTGATAGAAAAAGTCTGGTTGAAACAATCCTTAATTATAGGCAAAATGTTATGCCCTGCGATGTTAGATATGTGAGCTTAATACTAGAGAATTAGCATAAAGGAATTTAGAAATTTGTCTTTGAAAATTTGAGCTTTTGTGTCTCGATTCAGTAAACGCCTCATCTCATCAAAATTGCTCTTATTTTTGTGAGGGAAAGTTTACTGAATTACAGCCATATTCATGTAATCATGGATGTATAATCTTGCTTCTTTTTGCCACCGTGGAAGAATTAACAGTGGCCCTTCATTTCTGTCAACATGAGCTTGGCTAGTACATGAGAAAATGCATTTCTTAACCTTCAGCTAGAAACTATCCAAAGCTGGAAAGGAAAATGTTTTTCAGAAAGATTATTGATTTAATGCAGCGCCGAGATTATCTTGTTTCACACAGACACTTTTTCTTTGCTCTGCCAGAAGTGAGATTTGAATTTCTTAATTTCAACAGCAGACTCGCTCTTCTTGACTTCTTGCCTGTTACTCGCACTTTTTCCTAGTGGGGATTGATAATAGGTTTATTGGATTAAATGTTGGGAGCATTAGGGAAAAGCGCATTCATTGCTACTTTGAATTCTTTGTATAATTTGAATGTATACGTCAATTTTTATAAGATAAAGCTAATTTAATTAGTTTATGGGTACATTTACAATCTATGCTAAACAACGAGTCTGAAACTACTCCACTTTGTAAATTATTTTCATTTGTGTCCTCTTTAGAAAAGCTACTGAGATGGTAATAATGTGCAGTAAAAGTTTACCAGGTAAACCAACATATTTGCTGTACTATTACTAAATACCTTCTTTCGCATGCTGTACATATGTCTTTAAGTCCACTTGTGCACTGTGTGTTTATAAAAAAGACAAAAATTGTAAATTTATAAGATATTTTGAGGTTTTTTTTAGTAAATAGGTTGCATCTCAAAATCTCTGAAATTATGTAAATGCCTTATGCATTCTGTAACTTGTCCTTCTCACGCACTGAGATCACCATGGAATAAAGTTCTGCGACAACCTTCTACCCTGCGCTCCAGGAAATGAGGGAAATGCACATAAGACAGGCATCACATGAGCTCCTTGCTGCCTTGTTATTATTGCCTTTAGGTTTACAGTCCATTTAAGGTCTGTTTTATTATTAAATTGATTCATTAAAGCATTATGCTGGTTAGCTACGGTTTGAGATGAATGGCATGTCAGTTGTGCGTGAAAACTAGATTTATCAATTTTTTTTGTGGAATATTCTCAAGACAATATGATATTCCCACACCTGCCACACTCGGGATGATGGAGATAACATTGTATCCCCCCACAGATCCTGATTGGTCCTGGCTCATGCGCATCATGCTATCTTGAAATGAAATGCTTTTCGAAGGCTTCTTTGTGAGATATCACAATGGGCTAAGCTGTGATGTGTTGGATAACGATTGCTACATCTGTATATTGCCAAAGCCTTGAAATATGAACAGTGGGTTTTTGTCATATTTGAAATGAGATAACAGTTTTAAAAGTTCTCAGTTCTCTAAACACGGAAATATGTTTATAGGCCGAGTTTAATCCCCTAACATTATAAGTACAAAACTTCTATTAAGGTTCATACATGATTTTTGTAAAATCTAATTTGTTGTGCTTAATGTGAGACCTTTTACCAAATCTGTGATTCCCTAGTGGGTGAAAAATTAATATTTTTATTCTTAATTTCAGTGCTCCTCCATATTACCCCCACCCCACCCTTTCCTATTCAATGCCCTGTCTTTAGCCCACCTAGAGTTCCTAGGTATCTCGCTTGACCTCTCTGGGGGATTTTCCTTTGACGCTCCTACTTGGGCCAAGCTTGTGCCCTAAATCTGTAAATATGATCTATGTGATTAGCGCCACTTTCCTTCTGCATTAGGTACTTACATTTCTCAGAGTAGTGGAAGAGAAGGGAATATTGTATGACCTATATGAAGGGTAGAGGAAAGAAAAAAAGAGAAGGAGAGAAAAAGTAGTGAGAGAGAGAGGGAGGGAGGGAGGGACAGAGGGGAAAGCGCAGGGCCTAGTTGTTTCATTCAAGCAAGAAAATTATTTCCCTTTTTTTTCCTTTTTTTGAATTTGTGTGTAGGGATCAAGGACTGTTTAAATTCCCAAGTTCTCATGTTAGTGGTTTAAGTAGTGGGCCAATCTTCTATGATTAGCTTTGGTAGGTCAACTGTACTAGTAGCATTTAGGTCCCATGTTTTTATTGTCAGTGGCGGAAGATCTAAAACTTTGGTGAAGTGTTGTCTCCTATGTTTTTACGGTTCAGAGTGACACTCAGACCAAACAGAAATGTCCATCTTTTTGTCATTTATCTGCTCTCTATCTAAGAGGTAATTAAATAGTTGTTGTGCCAAATTGGGCAGGTCATCTTGTGGGATAGTAACTGTTACGCCTGTTATTTAATATTGTTCCTTCTGCTGAGTTTTTCTAGATCATCGACTTTACTCAACAGTTCTAAAATGGCCCTTGCTCCTCTTTGTTCCTTGTTATGTCACTCTTCTTTCCAGAGCAATGGTGGTTAGGTTTACCTATATTCTTTCCATTCTTTTGGTTAAATCTTGTATCACACCTTTTATTTCTGCAAATTCTTTACTAATTGCTTCCCTTATAGCTTCATGTAGTGAGGCAGTTAAGGAATTGCTCATCTATGCTGACAGCTTGTTAAAAAGGTCAGTGATTAATTGCGAGATGTTACTATCTTCTAGTCTCTCATTTGTTTGTGATTGTTCGGCTGGAGTAGAAAGGGTGGTAATGGTGGCTTGGTCACATTTTCCACCCATATCAGTCATGGGTGTTGATTTGTTCTTTCTGTTTTCAGTGATTTCCCTGCTACTATATTTGTCATCCCTGTTGCACAGGCAGCCTGTGTTCTGGAAATGAGTGTATATTAGATGGGGATGTCTAACGGTGGTAGCATAGTTGCGTTAGTATTTTTCTGGTTTTAGCGGACTTTGGTATTTCCATAATGCTATTATGTAAGATTTCGGATAAAGAGCCACTCTTGGAGCGAGTGGCAATTCTGTCCTCAGTGGAGTCCCTTAAAGGAGCACTATCGCTAAATTGTGTAATATTAAAAATCCATATAAACACTTTAGCTAATAAGGAGAGAGGTCACTTATACACCCCAACTGAATAAAACTCCCACCAAGCTTGTGTTTCTTTTCCCCTGGTAGGAATAAAATCCTGGGGTTACAGGTTTAGTCTATGGGGGGTGACAGAGTCTGTCACTTGAGATGTCCTCTTCCTTCCATTAAAATAAAAAATAACAGCCGGGCTGGATATTTCTCGATACTGGGTGTATAAGTGACCCGTCCTCCCACCATCCAGAATATTTATATTGATTTGTATTATTGGGCCATTTTTTCGCGATAGTGCTGCTTTAAGTAGACATTTATGGTGCTTTTTGAGCACCCACCTTTTTGAGGGATCTGAGTTTCAGGCATCCACCCTCTCTCCTCCCCTGCCTTGCAACCTCCACTTCCCCCCACTCCCCCCTCTTTATGATGGGTTATCTGAGGAAAGTTTTACAATTAGTCTATTTCCTATTGAGTCAATGTTGCTTTAGTTGTGCTTTAGAGAAAATGTAGGAATTTAAAAATAGGAATCAGAAAAGGGATAAATGTCTCTCGCTCCCATCCTCACCACTAGAGATGAGCGAACTTCTTGAAAGTTCGATTCGGGCGATTCGCCGAATTTCCCCAAGAAATTCGGGTTCGCCCGAATCGAACTTTCACGAATCGCTCATCTGAAAAAAAAAATGCCGGCATGGTGGGAGCGGGCAGGCCGGCTACGCCTGTCAGCAGGCCGCCGCCGGCCCGCTGACACTGTAGCCGGCCTGCCCGCTCCCACCATGCCGGCAAAAATGCCTGAGAGCGGCGCCGGCCTCCACGCTCCGACCATGCAGGTAAGTGTTTGCTTTTTAAACAAATGCCGGCATGGTGGGAGCGGGCAGGCCGGCTGTGCTGTCAGCGCCCACCATGCCGGCATTTTTTTTTTTATTTCAGGGAAAATTCGATCGGCACGAACCAAAAAAATTTCGAATTTTCCCTGAAATTCGTCCGAACCGGTTCGCTCATCCCTACTCACCACCACTAATATCTGAAAGTTGCTTCAAAATACATTAATCAGATGCAGTTGAGAGAATAAAGGAAAAAAAAAACAGATTTCACCGCCACAATTTTACCTTTAAGGTAAGGTAATAAAATGTTTTTGTTCAATTTTCCCAAAATATCATATGGATGTGCAATGAGGTGCTGTATTTGCTGCTCCATAAAAGATGCACTTGGCCATAAGACGTACCCAGGCTTTAGAGGACAAAAACAAAAAAAAATATTCTGCTAAAATCCGCTTCCTACTCTACCAATTACACTGTGCAGAATCCCTCCTAAGCACCCAATTACAGACAATGAGTGGCATCCCACATTACAGGTAGTGAGCGGCATCCCCCATTATAGCCAATGAGCAACATCTCTAATTACAGCCAGTGAGTGTCATCCCTCATTACAGATAGTGAGCGGCATCCCTGATTACAGACTATGTGCAGCATCCCCCACATTAAAAACATTGACCAGACCCCCTCATTACTGGCAGCATTCCCTGGTACAATCCCCTCACCACATAACGCTGAAGAAAGTGAGCAGCAGGTTGGTAGGGTAACCTACCCGTACCTGCCTGCCACTGCTGCTGTTGCCATTGCGGCTACCACTTGCATACATACACACACACATACACACAACTTTCACTCTTTACTAGGCTTTTTTGCATGCCTACCTCATACCTCATAGAGCCCTTTTTTGTTCCTCATTTCCGAAAAAGTACCTAATATGAAAAATGATGTCATCTGTAAAAAAATCATCATTTATTGAGGTGTGAACAAAAATATTTTTGCACTTTCTTGTGTGTTAAAACTAAAAAGCTCTCAGAGATGCAGGTTGGAATTCACACCACAAGGCTCACTACTGGTGCACCATGCTTTGCCAAATAATTAGCATTACTCCCATTGAGGGGTCATGCTAAATAGTTGGCAAAGCCAGTGTGACTTCCAGTGTGCTTTTTGTATGGATTGCAACCTTAGCATTTTAGCGATAACACACAAAAAAGTGCAAAAAAAGTCTTTGGCCTAAATTTTCCAATCAAAAGTCCTCTGTATATGTGAGAGCACGTTTTTACAGTTAGGATACATTCATTTTCCAGTGATGTAAGGATAAGTTTGGAAAAAACAGCACCCTATGGGCTATGTAAAAGATTTTAACAATATTTTCTGCATAGCACATTTTGTTTTGTTGTTTCCAAACTTAAAAACTAAATGACCTCTAATTTGGAAAAATGACGTGCCTAACCTTTAAAAATGTTAATCACAGGTACTGGTAATATTGGGGAAAAAAGGTAGAAAAAACATTTTTTTCCCATTTTGTTCCTCAAAAGCTAAAAAGATCACCGAGATACAGATACAAGCCACACTTTAAGGAACACTGCAAGTCACACTGGCTTCACCAAATAGTTAGCGTGGCTCCTTTTGTCAGACTGTCCGATGGTGAAGCAACTCATTTTAGATTCTTTGTTTCTGAAGTGTTACACCAGTGCAGCCAACTCTTTGTGCATGATGATCTTTGTGACATGTGCCACAGCCATATAAAGCTAGTTCAAATCACAGCTGTGTGTACTTCCAATCAAATGCAAGATGCGGTAGTGCCAAGAGTTTATAGAGTGCTATTTCCCCTGTTTCCTTCTGCTACAACTTCAGAACTAAAGGTACTCCTCCATTTTGCTCTTATTCACCATACATTTATATTAAGGCAGTTTCAGTATAATATGTAATATTATATTTGCGTAATATAGATGTGTGCCTTGTTTGGTATTAACTTTAGCTGACCTTTGAATATTAGTTTCAATGACCTACACACTATAATTCTAGACATTGAGGAAAATCAATAAGCAAGCTATCGATTCTTTCCAAGAAAACATGCAAGTCAGGTTTTCAACTCAAATTACAGAATTCGTAATGTTAAATAATCCACTGCAACTATTTTGTATTGTGTTTATGGCATTGCTGCTTACTGGTAAGCAGTATAGACAATAAATCATTTTAGATTTTACAGTCTCAAAAAAAAATATTCCTGCATTGTTTAGATGCCTTAGTGGAGTGTTCGTCATGCAAAACTTGACTTTAAC
This sequence comes from Gastrophryne carolinensis, assembly GCA_027917425.1. Lineage (NCBI taxonomy): Eukaryota > Metazoa > Chordata > Amphibia > Anura > Microhylidae > Gastrophryne > Gastrophryne carolinensis. The sequence continues at coordinate 526,382,697 of CM051235.1, read as the reverse complement.
ACCTCCAGAGACATGTATATTGCCATGGAAAGACTGCTGGATTACTGTATGACTGCCAGTGCATTGCAACCACAGGGATATAGAAAGCAGGTTAGCAAGACTCAGATTTAAAGCCACTGAACCAGAATGTAGGACAGGATGTGGACATATTGCCTGCAACGCACACTGTGCCAATGAGCTTAACCAATGTATAAGGTATTTTTAGAAATCACTGTTATTTCAGTAAACAGTAGGCTTTCCTCTAAACCCCCCAAACTAAAGAGTCATTTTTTTTGTTTTTATAACCTATAAATGTGCTTTGTACAATGCACTGCACTCTGGGAATTGAATTTCCTAGAACAGAGCAAAACTGAGACAGAGGATTGTGTAACACTAAACATTGATCAGTCACATTGGCTTCTTTGGAACCGAAAAGGCTGTTTTTATGTTGTCTTATGCAAAAAAAAATGTGCAACTCATCAGTTTGTAAAAAGCCCGAGGGCTTTAAAACAGTAACCTTAATTGCAACGAGTCAGCATATCCCTGTGCTTTCTTGTGGCTTATTTTTATGAGAGTTATAAAATGGCAAAAGTCGATTTGGAGTTCCATTTACCATTTTACTGAATGATATTTCATATACCTCATATGCCTATAGAATGGTAAAGATTGCAAAGGAAAAGCTATTTTTCAGCTTTCCTCAACAGTTTACACGTGTGTTGTACTGTATGGAACAATTTTTCAATGGCAGACATTTAAAGTATATATATATATATATATATATATGATCAGATTTTATTTTTACTGCAGTCATATTTTTTGCAAATTATGGGGGGGGGGGGGGTTCTAAATGATTTTGTATTTTTCTAGAGAGGCTAAGGCCCTTATTTATGAAGGAATAGCGCCAGGTAGCGACTAGTGAGTGGCCGGCAATGACGGGCACCGCCATGAGAACGCCGGCTCCCCACCACAATCACACATTTATCAAGCCAATCCTGCTTAGCGACTGAGACAGCGCCAGATAGCCACTCATTCATCATTATTCCAGCCTCAGCCCACAGCGCCAGCGTCCGACTTTGAACAGCGACAGGTATGACCTCTCGCTACCTGGCGCTCTCCAATGCATTTCAATGGAACAATCTTTAAATATTCATAATTAATTATTAATGTTTTTTTTTTTTTTTTAAATGTGAAAAATTCTGTGATCACTTCTGCCATATTAGATAATTTTTTAAGGTAAAAAAAAAATTGTACAGAATTGATATTACAGGTCTGATATTATTGTATTCATATTACTAAATTCTTTAAATTTTTTTTTTTTTGGGTTTCCAAAAATATGGTGGTTTGGGGGTTAAAAAACTACTTTTAACACATCGCCGCCAGCGCTCTGGGGTTTAAACATGCATTTCACAGCGCGAGAATTTTTTGAGCGTGATTTTTTGATGAATGTGGTGGGAGCCGGTCGCTCTGACCAATCGCTATCATGCGCACCCATACATCGCGGAACCTGTCAAATAGCGACTCGTCACCCCGTATTCAACATTACTGCACACCGACTCAGTCGCTATCAACAACCGAACAATGGCCAAGCACATCGACTACTAGCGGGCGCTGTGAAAATACTGCTACAGTCGCTCAACTGTCGCTACCTGCCGCTATTAATGAATCGGCCTCCCCGTGTGAAGAGACAGTGAGTGGTAATAAGAAAACAGCTGTTTATAGGGGAATCCAAACATTAATACTAATTAAAATTGAGAATTTCCCATACAGCTGGTTGCTGTTATTTTATAACTTGTAAAATAGAATATATATCTTTATAAAAAATATTTGGCCGTATAACTGTCCCATTGCATGTGCAATGATTTTAACACTTTTTTGTTTGCTGAGTGAACAAATGCTATGACTGCCTCTCCAAACTCAGCCGCTCCAGAAATATCCAAATAAATTTATTGTCTGCTGCTTTTTGAATATGTACTCATATTATTCTATACCAACAATATTAAATTGGTAAATTAGTTGATTGGTTCAAGAATTCTCAAAAGTATTTAAGAAATTTAGAGTAAATGACCAAATCTATTTAACAGAAATCTAGGAATTATATTGTAAAGTTTTAGCCACATGCAAAATGGTTCTCAAGTCATTATTGCTGACCATATAGGAGGTTGTTATTTGTAGTTTGTCTCCTTGTTAAAAGTTTGCAACTAGTTTCAATGATTTCTTTAATACAAAACTCCAAAATATTGCATAGAGCAGTCTATAGTTTCACAAAGCCATTTATTTACCAGTTATTAAAGTTTTAGCTCAACAGATCTGTGACCCTTTTTATTGCCCGTGACATCTGGAAATATTTTATTACCTTGAAGAAACAATTTATCCTGCAACATTACCCTGTTGCTTGCTTTGTGTGAGTGAGGTGATATGGTTCCAGTTTCAGGCTGAGTAGCAGTATTGAGGTCAGGTTGCAGGTTGTGTAATGTGCAGATTAAGATTGATATTCAATAAAAACATTATGCATGGAAAATACCTTGAGCTGATTATGAGCAATGGAACTTATGTTGCAGGTAGAGAATTTTTTAGGGTTAGGCAGGATTGTCTTTACCTGGCTATTTTTATAGATACTTGTATATTGATGTGTTGAGTCTATATGTGGAATTTATATTTTAGTCATCCTGATGAAGTGGTAGGCAGCTATCACGTAACGTGTCGGTGTTGTGCTGCTTCGATAGTGGCCTTGGCTCTGCTGATTGGGTGATAATATTTTTAAATAGCCTCCAACTGCTCAGTTTCACTTTTTGTCTTTATTTGTTCTTTCACTGTGCTTTTCATAACAATGTGTCACTGCCCCTAGTGGTGATCGTCAGAGAGTGGATCAGTTTGGTCAGTTTATTTGCCTTCACCTCTTATATATGGATTGCTTTTTAGCACAAATATTGTATATATGTAACACATATACATTTTTGCACATATTGCAGTAGCGTTTGTAGATAATCTAATCAATTATGAATTGATTAGAGCCTTTTTATAGTGTCATTTAGCATTTGTCATACATGTTTTTTAATAGGTCTGATTTGTGTGTGTTTTGTATTGTCATGTGGCTAGGAGATTTTTAATAATAATTATTCAAATTCTTTTTGAATATATTTGTGTGTGTGGTATCAGTGGTAAGGGGGACTTTTCTGGGCTGAGCTGGTAGCACAAATGTTATTTTTTATATTTTAATGTTTCTACATTTTTCAGTGTGCATTTTGGGGCACGGGTTCTGTTATCCACTCTTTGGTATGGCTATGAGCAACCGCACCCTTATTTAATTTATTTTGGCTGTGCAATCTGTATATACATAGTTGGATACATTTGTGTGTAGGATTCGGCATTACATGCTGCTATCTATCCAGCCACTTAGCGCCTGATCTTTGCCTCCATCCGCCATTCCCCATATTGGCGGTAGCACTGCTGATGTCAGCTTTGTAACGGTAAAACAGGGCATACAGAAACAGCATCAGTGGTAACGGCAAAATGCGGTGTACATCTATTTGGTACCATTGCAATTATACCTTTTTCTACTTTTGACCACTTTCCACTACTGAAAACTGACATTTATGTAGTTTGGATACAAATTTCACATGAGCACACTATTACAACCACATCAACATATACTGTGGCCATGCAAACCCTTTCTTTGGGGCCCAAATATTCATAGGTGGCATCTGACTTCATCTCAGAGGGTTGTGGGGTCTTGTTTGTGATAAAAAAAATCTGAAACAACAGGACTTACTTGACAGCCATTTCAAGGATATGTTGAGAAAAAAAATATTTTTGTAAAAAAAAACAAAGGCTATCGACAAAATCAATACATTTCACTGCCAAGATATGGTCTATGTGCCACAGAAAGCAAACTACACATGCAGTGGCTGTGCATTACTTATCAATATATATATATTTGGCTGAATCTGGCTGTGCCAGACAAAAGCCAGTGGATGGGTCATTTATGGATTAATAAATATGAAACATCAGCGCACACTGGCAGAATTTGCCATTCGCATTCGTAATTCAGGCCAGATAACTAGATAGAAACATGTAATGCCAAACCCTATCCGCAATTCCCTAGAGGTAAGAAAACAATATTGTGGCTGGAGGGTTGCAGGTTCAACAACCAGCCAGGACATGACTGAACTGCTCCTGAGCAAACCTAACCACAAACTGCTTACCTGGGGTCATGGTTGGGGCAGCCCACCGCTCCGGGCATGTGTGCACTCACTGCTTGTGTTTGTCTCAATGCACAGATAGGTTTAATGTGGAGGAAAAAAACAAACCAAAGTTTGTCCCACTGTCAGAAAAACAGCAACGGCAATCAGACTAGTTGCTTTAAAACCAGTTAGAATTTTGTATTAGTGCAAGTGACAAACCACTGAAAACAAAGACATTTGCAAGCAATGGTGATAGCGACCAAACCAGCCAATTTCCCACGAGGGTCATGCTAACGCGACCTGCAACCTGCTCTCTGTGAGCTTTTTACCTTTAACACACAAAAAATGTAATAATGAATTAAGGATCATTTTTTTAAAGGCTTGGAAACTGCATCACTCTAGGGACTATGCAGAAGAACACTGCACATTTGTTAGCATAACCCACAGGGTGCTGTTGTTTCCAAACTTAAAAAAAAAATGATCCTTACCTCATTGGAAAAATGGTGCACCTCTCTTGTAAAAATGCCCCATTGCAGGAACAGGTGATTTTTTGTGAACAATTTGAACAAAAATTGTATTGGCATGTTTTTATGTGTTGAATTTAAAAAGCTCACCGACATGCAGGTTGAAATTCCCACCCAAATTTGCACCCCCGGAGAAACAGTACAGAAAAATGGGATGCCGTACTGTCATGGGGACTATCTCTATCATGAATATATTCACGCGAGTCCATGGGTCCCAACCCCCCAAGTTCATTTTTAGTTGGTGGTGTTGAAAATGTCCATAATAGTTACCCTGGGTCATCTGGGGTGCCACAGCCAGGGGCTGTTTTTGAAGCTACAGGCCTTGCTGTGGGGACAAGCATATTTATAGATGACACTGCTGAAGTTCAGCTGATGGGGGTGTTTTCACCTCATAGGTAATGCTTAGGCATCCAGACGGCAGAGGCCACTGTCAAAGTAGCAGAGTAGCAGTCACAGAGAACAGGTAGTGATGGTTGCAAATACAATGTCTAGTCAGAGCAGTAGTATTAAGCACAACACCCTCTGCAATTGGCTGCTCGGCACTCACGTGGGCAGAACAATGGGCGTCCGGGAAAATGCTAATAAAACAGATTTTTTTTTTATGCATTTCAATATTTGACCCTATGAAATAGGAAAACATAATAAAATTAAGAAATATCAATCAAATAATTGAAATTATCATTTGTAAAATCCTATTAAACAACTGAACAATTTTATAGTCTTGGATAACAAATTATAATTGTTTTATCTGGGAGCTGCTATGAGTGTTCAAAGGATTGACCAGCCAAACATAAAAAATCTATTGCATGGCAACTTACCTGATGCAGTATTAGTCCCATGCTGTCTATTTGCTCCAGGCACTAAAAAGAAGTGCCTCCTCCTTATCCTGACCTCTAAATGAAGCCACCATTTGACACCCCCTTCCATCAGTGGTAGGCTTGAATGCCAATAAGCCCCTCCTCAACCCACCCTCCTCCTGTCCTTTGAGCATGCTCTGCTGGGGTCAGAAATAGCTGCGGAACCATTGTGGCTTGCCATGCTCACTACAAGGAACAGGCTGGCCACTGTCAGGAATGAAACTGAAAGAGGGCAAATGTCAAATGTCTTCTTCCCTAAACTGCAGGGAATCGAGGAGAGACACATTGAACAAGTATCAGGTAAGCTGCCTGCTGTCTTCTTATGACCATTGTCTGGACTGTCCATTTAAAGGAACCAATTGCCCAGAGCTGGTCGATGAGAGTCCATGGATACTGTACTAAACAAATAAACAGCCCAATGCTTATTCTAGACAGCACACAGGAGATCCTTAAATAAATCCAGATTTAGTTGCGTGTGTCTGTTTGCAAACCTTTGCTTTGCAAACCTGGCCTTGCACACCAAACAGCCCCTATATGTTTACAACTATTAAAAACATAAGCTTTTAACTTGACTCTAATCTCTTTTAATTTATTTATGAAGGTAGAGTTTAATAGAAAAAGAATAGGAAAGGCTGGAAACAAGCTGTCTATCGGGAAAGCATTTGTCTCAAACATCTGTCATACTCGGTGTCAAATATCGCTTCCCATTCCCTTTACTAAATATATATTTTTCAGATGAATAAGCAGTATTGTCATGTTATAGGCACTAAAATAAACTACATTATTTTAGAAGCAAAAATAGAGTGCAATGTACATTGTTATCCCCATTCTTAGAAACCGCCTATTTCCAGTCTAATTTTCATTAGATTCACTGAGATGACAATACCAGTTATAACACATGGACACAATTTAAATTTTTTGTGACATTTTAGAAAATAAATGTGGGGGCATTTTTGTTACACACAATCTGGTGTTTTGTTGACTTTTTCTTTGGTATTTAAAAATATTAAAAACCCATGAAAAATGTGTGGGGGTTATCCAAATGATTTAGGTAAAAATAATAAGTAAAATAAAATTAGTTTTATTCTATTTAAAAATTAACAATCTCCTGCACATGAAAGGGGATAGTGAGGGTGCAAATTATTTTTAATTGGGTAGATATTTATGTTTAGTATTAAATTATGTCACAAAATAGCAGCAGCCTATGGGGAATCGAAACTTATTTGGACAGGCTCATTATAATGTTTTTCCCATGGGCTACTATTACTTTGTAATTTAGAAAATAAAATATCTACCCCATCAAAAATAATTAGCACCTTGTATGATTGCATGATTAAAAGCAGCTGTAGCCCAGAAACCCCTGAAACATGTGGTCGTGTGATTACCATTGACTTTTATATTACATATTATATAGTATAAAAATATATTGGTCAGCTATGTCTGCCTTCTATTGAAAACAATGGATTCTGGCCTATGTGTGTCATGCCCATACCAAAGACCACACCGAATTGCAGCTCTGAAATAGTAACAGCTTTGAAGTGTGTGTGTGGAAGCAGAGGCAGGCGGTGCCAGTGGGAACACATGTGTTGGCGGGCATGCTGCCCCTGGCTGTAATAGGACATGCAGCCCAATGGCTGTAATGGGGGATGCATTCCACTGGCTGTAATGGGGGATGCATCCCACTGGCTGTAATGGGGGATGCATCCCACTGGCTGTAATGGGGAATGCTGCACACTCCTTTAATCTGGGATGCCACTCACTGTCTGTAATGAGGTGACTGGGAGGGGAATTTTAGAACACTGTTTGGTTCAGAATATTTTTTCTCATTTTCCTCCTCTAAACTCTGGGTGCGTCTTAAGGACGGGTGCAACTTATGGGGCGAAAATACTATATATGTTTATAAAATGTTATTTTGTACACTTTATCACTTGCCATTGTGATGTCACAAAATCACTTTCTGTTCCCTGCAGCACCTCTGACTGGCTCCAGTGTTTTATAACAGAACGAGCCCTTTAACGGTCTTTAGTCTCCTTCTCCAAGATGTAATCACAACCCTCTGCACTTTCACTCCAATCACTGCAATGTAGGGGTGTGATTCCATTTTGAAGTAGTTAGAGGCTGGGGTGCCTGTTTGCCAGTGTTGGTAAGTCATACAATAACGGAGCTGCAAAGGAGCTGTGGGTGAAAAAATTGGAGTATAGGCTTTTTGCAGCATAAACAATGACTTTAAAGTGACATTTAATTTCATGGCCCACTCCCTCAAGATTACCAGAATGGTTCATCAAACGCAGTAAGCACAGGACCAAAAGGCATGATAGCCTGCCCCCAGTCCTATAGTTACCAGTCCCTGTGGCCCTCGCTTACCAGTCCCTGTGCCCCTCGGTCTGTCAGGTTCAGAGGCACCCCTGTATGAACATCTGGCCTTTTCCAAAGGCCAGGCCTATTTCAATGGAAATAATTAGCCACCAACCAGCTGACCTGATGTCTGTCTCATATGCCTCTCATATTCCATTCCTCCTGGACCAAGCAAAAAAGTGGCCCTACGTCTACTCTGTCCCTAGGAGCTCTCAGCATGAGGAAGAACAGTAAGCAACCTGTCTCTGACCACAGCAGAGCATACTCATAACTAGAGATGAGCGAACCGGTTCGGACGAACCGGAATTCGCTCCGAATTTCAGGAAATATTCGATTCGGCACAAACCCGAACATTTTGTGGTTCGTGCCGATCGAATTTTTCCTGAAATTAAAAAAAAAAAATAAGCCGGCATGGTGGGAGCGGGCCGGCCAGTTCCGCTGACAGCGGAGCCGGCCGGCGGGCCAGTAAAGCCGGCCGGCCCGCTCCCACCATGCCGGCATTTAAAAAACAAAACAAAAAAAAAAAAGGCATTTTTGCCGGCATGGTGGGAGCGGGAATTACCTGCAGGTCCGGAGCGTGGAGGCCGGCGCCGCTCTCAGCTGTCATCTGAGGGCGCGTCATCAGAGGCGCCCTCTGATGACGCGCCCTCAGATGACAGCTGAAAGCGGCGCCGGCCTCCACGCTCCGGACCTGCAGGTAAGTGTTTGCTTTTTTTTAAATGCCGGCATGGTGGGAGCGGGCCGGCCGGTTCCGCTGACAGCGGAGCCGGCCGGCCCGCTCCCACCATGCCAGCAAAAATGCTTTTTTTTTTTTTTTAAATGCCGGCATGGTGGGAGCGGGCCGGCCGGCCCGCTCCCACCATGCCGGCATTTTTGATGGGGAACTTCGTAAAAGTTCGATTCGGCCGAACCCGAATTTCTTTGTGAAATTCGGCGAATCGGCCGAATCGAACTTTTCAAAAGTTCGCTCATCTCTACTCATAACGTATAATGCTGCTCCATGACACACCCTTTCCAGCTCAGCTATGATTCATCAATTGAAACAAAGAAGCAATATTTGCCTAGAATACAGAAAGCTCTTTACATACAAACAGAAATTTTCAAGTGTTTTAATATGGCTCATTTTAGACTGTTCTCAAGGGTGACAAGGTGGGAGAACGTTAAGCAACCTATAAAAAAACAAGGACTTGCATTTGCAATGAAAGTACCGTATAAGCAAGGCAGTCATATTTAAAGTGGACAAATACCTGGGATTTTTTATTATCCAGGGTTTTGGTTCTGGCCTCTGGAAACAACAACTGCTGATAATTAGGTTAAGGGTACCAAATCGTTTCAGCAAAATTTAAAAATTCAACCAGTCAATTGTAATTTCATGTCTAGAGCGGTGGGAAGCTGAAGAAATTCACATTTTACATTTACGCACTTCTAAATGATTCCAGTTGCAAAGCTTACTGCTTCTAGAAGAAAATCCCATCGCCTTTTGTTCTACTGAAACTGTTTTATGAATATATATATATATATATATTCATGTGTAGCAATCTAGCTGGTCACTATCTGTGCACCATTTTCTGCTTATAAGGTTACAGTCATTGTGTCAATGACTTCATGCTGCCTGATTGATGCATGCTTCATTTTCCTGAATATATTATGTAAAAACTCAGGCTAGGTTTTATTTTATGTTTTTTTTCAGTTTGTTATACAGAATATTGTACCCAGCTCAGTAGTTCTATTTTTAGCAACTCATTTTGTGCAGCAAACTAAAAAAGATGTAAAGTTTTCTGCATACTTCTTATATATAGCATCATGTATCTAGACAGTTTCAGCATTTTAAAGAATCTCATTGTTCACAGTTAAAGTGATTATCTATCATTTAGGTCAAATAGATCCACCTCAATATTGCTTTAAAGTGATTGCCCCAGCAAAAAAACAAAAAGAAAAGTTTGAATTCCCCCCCACCCCGTTCCTCCAGCTGGCTTTGCTTTTTTGTTCAATTCTGAAAATGATCAACTTGGGCCCTTATTTAACAAGGAATAGCGACAGGTAGCAAATGGTGAGCGGCCGGTAATGACGGGCCCCGCCACGAGAACGCCGGCTCCCCACCACAATCACACATTTATCAAGGCAATCCTGCTTAGCGACTGAGATAGCGCCATATAGCGACTCATTCATCATTATTTCAGCCTCAGCCCACAGCGCCAGCGTCCGACCTTGAACAGCGACAGGTATGACCTCTCGCTACCTGGCGCTCTTCAATGCATTTCAATGGAACAATCTTTAAATATTCATAATTAATAATTATTTTTTTTTTTTTTTTTTTTTTTAATGTGAAAAATTCTGTGACCACTTCTGCCATTTTAAATAATTTTTTTAAGGTAAAAAAAAAATAAAAACCAAAAAAATGTACAGAATTGATATTACAGGTCTGATATTATTGTATTCATATTACTAAATTATTTTAAAAACTAGTTTTTTTTGGTTTCCAAAAATATGGTTGTTTGGGGGTTAAAAAACTACTTTTAATCCATCGCCGCCAGCGCTCGGGGGTTTAAACATGCATTTTACAGCGCAATAATTTTTTGAGCGTGATTTGTTAATGAATATGGTGGAAGCCGGTCGCTCAGTGTCCAGTGTTAGTCAGACATGTCAACCTTCATCAAGATAAAACTCTTTCCCTCCGCATACCCCTACCTCAACAAGCTCTCTCTATTGCAGTCAATTGAGTTGGAGTGCCGAGGGGAAGACTTCTGTCTTTTAGGAGGTGGAGATTAAACTGAACAGATGTCCCAACTTTCAGTGGTACAGTCCCGCTTTGAGGCCCTCTGTCCCTCTAAAAACGCCGGAGAAACCTAAATGTAACAAGAAAACACTCTACCGAGGATCTTCCAGTTACAACACGTACCACTATGAGGTATACTTTGCTTTGTTTATATTTTATATATTATATATTTGGGTGTTGGAAACGTATAAGCAAAACGTGTCCACCCATGGCAATATATTTATGGGATTATTGACCTGGAACATTGATCCTATGACAGTTAACTGGCTTTAGAGCAACTCTGAATATCGGAATGTTTTGAAGGCACATGTCACTTTAAAGCACTGTATATATTGGAGGGAATTGTGTGGTAATAAAATTGTGATTTTTTTAAAATTACATTGTCATGTGATAAATGACACATTTAATACTTGAGAACTAGTAAAGGGGTCAAAGGACCCCTATACTAGTTTAAAGGGTGTAAAGGGGGCATATGTCACATTATTTTAACTTATGTGATATGGAAAGTGAAAAAAGTGAAACAAGTAACACATTGCTTTCCTTTGCTGAATCACACAGCACTGTAAAAGAAAAAAAAAAACATATTTATTACAAAAAAAGGGACACATTTGTTTCTATAACCCTTGCTAAATCAAGTATCTTATGTCTGGAAAAAAGAGCTTAGGCTTAGTATTAGGATTGTGCATGCTCGTGCAATATTTATAGCTACCTGAAAAGAATCACATTACTTCTGGAAAATTCAGAAGTTTACTGTTAACACTTGTGGTACAATTAAATTGTATGTATAATGTCCCCCAGGTCATTTGAGTTAGAAAACACTGTTTTAGGTCAGTCGATGCCATAGAAGATAATAACTACAGTTTTTATAAAACCACTGAGAATTGTGTTCTGCGTACTGACCCCAGGCAAGGAAGTATAAAAGCCGCCCAGGGCCCAGCAATTCTCAAGGTCCCATTTTCTGTAAATTAGAATTCCGGTGGAGCCAGTCAGTCATGCAGGTAGGAGGCAGATCTCCAGGCTCAGAGAAAGCAAAGTTATGCTTACAGTTGCCAATCACACAGCACCACTGTGACACTCTAAAGTGACCATTTCATTGGAATGACAGAAAATATCAGCTGTATGCAAAATCACAGAAAGAAATTCTTAAAATCAAAATGACAGATCATGTCCACTGAGTGAATGAGAGTGGGTAAAAAGAATGTCATGATATGTGGCTTCATCTTCTGAATTCATAGGAACATTACTGCTAACTTTTACATTATGGTCCTGATTTAACAAAAACATTTAATTTGTGTCCGCTTTTTGAAGCTCTTTGCGATTCAGTAAAGCAAAAAAAAAAAAACTTTATTGTTTTGGTGTAGTTTTTACATTTATGTGATTCAGTAAATAAAGTAGAATCTGCTGAAACTTTTAAAAGGGAATAAAAATAAAGGTTCGATTAGATTCAATTAGTTTTTGACACCTGTTTATGGCTCACTTACCTTTATAGAATTGCTTTTTAAAAAGATACAAGATCTGCCGCCAAGCATAAGGGCTGGTATTCCATTCTTTTGAAATCATAGAACTTTACCAATAGATTCTCCATCATAAATTGCCTGGCAAAGAAATAAACAACAATAATAATAATAACAAAATAAATAAAACTACACATGTACCCTCCAGCCATGCAAACCACCATAAAGACGAGGAAAAGGTTAATGCACCCTGGTAAAGGTGAGAAATTATAGGGTGCTCGACCCGGGGCAGTCCCTTAGCCCCACACAATAGAGCAAAAGAGGGTGAAGGTCCGCACTCCTTAAAAGTCCCAACTTTTATTATGTAAATGTAAAAACATTTCTATATAACAAAGTTCATATTGCAGCCATAAAAACGTTCATACCAGACCCAGGTGGAAAGAAAATGTAGAGTCCACTGACACGTTCCGGACACTAGGGGTCCTTAGTCAAAGATAGGGAATCTGCATTGACAACAAGTATATATAATAAAAATAGCATTGAATTAACTTACCCTGTGGCATCCTTCTCCACCTCACCACCCGGGTCGCGGCTGCCCGGCCGGTGGTGACGTCACCAGCTCTTCCTCAGGCCAGACTCACCGTGTCAGGTGAGAGTTTTCTCTCTCCTGATTGGTTTGCAGGGCCAGCGCTTGATTGGCGGTCGCGACCGCCTGGCTGGCGATGATGTCACCGGCTCCACAACGCTCCTGTGACCCGGACGGGAGGAGTATGCCACAGGGCAAGGTAATTATATTTCATTTTTATTATGTATACTTGTTGTCAATGCAGATTCCCTATCTATGACTAAGGACTTAATGTCCGAAACGTGTCAGTGGGTCTGGTATGAACGTTTTTATGGCTGCAATATGAACTTTGTTATATGGAGATATTTTTAAATTTACCTGATAAAAGTTTGGACTTTTAAGGAGTGCAGACCTTCATCCCCTTATGCAAAACACCATACCCTTTGCTTCAGTTCTCTGCTAGCGCACCCCGCTGGCAGAGCGCATCATTACCAAAAAAGCGGTTTGTACTTTGCATGACTACAGACTGGCATTGTGGCTTTCAAGCTGCAGGGATGATACCCAGCTATGTTTGACGTGCTGGGCTAGTAGTCCTGGATGGGACCCTACACACATTTTTTTAATGTAAAAACACTGGAGGTGCCAATCCCACCTCCATTGAACTGGATACACAAGAAATCAAAGCTGATTTCTTGTGTATCTGTCAAAAAAGAATGAACTATCACCAACCCGGGTTGTTGATGTTTGTCTCTTATGCATGTTGCAGCATCAACTGGGCGTCAAGACTGCCACTCATGCTTTTCATCAGCTAGACAGACCAAGAGTGCAGCTCCAAGCTCCTGACATGCGATGGGGGGGCAGATGAGTATGAATTGTTTTTATTCCATGAAATGGCTAAGTGAGGGGGTTCAGACATGAAAGCAGGAAGCTTTAACTGCATTAACTGAGGATTTTACAGTCAGTTCAAATAAATTAAACTAAAGTATTCAGGACTATGTGGTGTACAAATAAAAAGTATTTGAGTTTCCAGGCTGCAAAACTCTATGGAGACATCACGTTAAAATATTTAATGTAAAAGATTGTCTTTAATAGTTTTTAAATGTAACTTACCCTGTAACCCTTTTACTATAATTTGTGCTAATGTTTTTCAGTAATATTTATATTAGCAAGCATCACGGCATCAGCAGGGACATGCAGCTGCAAATGAATATCCATTAGATGAGTCTGAATGTGGGGGTGTTTGGAATCAAAATCATTATACAAGCAAAGTGAAGCAAATGCATTGTGATCTTTACTCCCAATAAAGCATTTTTAAAACCACTTTTTGAGTACCATGAAGCTTTAGCAACAAGAGATAATAAGGGACTGTACAGTATTAATGTAGCTTACTTACAAAATATATACCTTAATAACTTTCTATTTGCATCAAAAAAATATAATTTAAAGTGATTGGCAAGTCAAAAGTTAAAAAATAAATATCAGTAGCTTACCTTTCACCCTTATCCTTAGTAAGGAAATCACTTTCCCATTCAGCTTTCAGTCCCCACCACGCTGATTTGGTCCATCAATCAATCCTCGGTGGACAAAGTGACGGTACACCCCCCCCACTCCCTGGCCAGGCTTTTCAATTGGCTGCCTTTCTCTGCAGCTCTGAAACCCCGCCCTCCTCTCTCCTCTCACACTCATCACAGTGTGCTTACATTCCATCACTGTTGCCACACCCTCTGTTTCTCTTCATTTTTTCTATGAATCTCCAATGCTCTAATACTTTTTAAGATAACTTAGGAACTATAGGGTATTTTTTAAAATGTGGGAGCACGTGTGGAGCCAGGTGATGCAGCTTTGCTTCTTTACATGCAGCGGGAGAATGAGAGGACGCCTGGCTAAAGTATGGGATTTTTTTCTTTCTAAACCCCATCCTGCCTCAGCACCAGGGTAAAGTGGAAGGGTGGGGGGCGTTTTAACTTAAGTCCTGCTTTAACATGGGAAACAAAATGGCATTAAAGACAGCCATGATTGTAGTAGTTGAATACACATACTTTCTATACAGCAATGCTTGAACATTTATGAATGCTTCAGAAGTTATGCATATATTTAGCCTAAAAGAGATCCAATATCACATATATGTGAGTGGTAAAAGAATGAAAAGCTTTATTTGCAGTATTTGGTATGACCCCATTGTGCAGCTGATTATACCCTCACAATGGCTTGGAGCAAGCCTGCCTATTGCTCTGTGTTAAACAGCTTTACCTCTGTAATGTTGGTGGGTTCCCTCCCATAAACTGCTTGCTTCAGGTCAACAATATTGCTTTTTGATTAAGGTTGGGATGCTGACTATGTCATTGCAAAACTTTACCTTTGAGTTTCTTCAACCATTCTTTGGTAAAAAAAATTGCGTGCTTAGGGTTTTTGGCTTGCCACGTGACAAAAAAGGCCCAAATGATACTACCCCACCATGTTTAACAGATAGGGTGAGGATTTTAAGCTGAAATGTTGCCAAAATATTCAATTTCTGCTTAAATTATTCACAAACACTGTGTAAGTTTTGAGATAAGCTAATTTTTCTTGCAATCCTGCCATGTACATAATTGATTTTTAGTGTCCTCTTGATGGTGGACTAAAGAACTTTAGCATGATTTTACCTTGGGTTCTTTTGTGACCTCATTAGCTTTTATATGCCTTGCTTTTAACATAATATATTTTGGTTGACTCCTTCTGTGCATGGCAATAATGGTCTGGAATTGGACTGTGGATTGGTGGATGCCTTTGTAAATATTTCCAGCCTTATGAGCATCAACAGCTCTTCTTCTGAGGTTCTTAGTAATCTCCTTTGCTTATACCCAAACATGTGTTGTGAAGACCATACTCTGATAATCCCTGTTTCATTTTGTTAGTTGGCAGAAATTACTGTGATATATATATATATATATATATATATATATATGTATCATTATTGCTGCAGATACTGCAGATTTATTTTTTTAAAGACAGTTTTCAGGCAAAAACAAAAAAGCTATACTCACCATGTATCCCACGCAGACTCACACTCAGAGTCTGATGCTCTGGATCTTACCTGATCACTGAATCCATGTCCTGCCCTATCCGCCCAGTCATGCCTCTCTTCTGTCCTCTCCGACCGGTAGACGCCCCTTGCCATCAGTCACTATTAGCTGGCATGCCCCAAAGACAATTTTCAGGCAAAAACCAAAAAGATATACTCACCATGTGTCCCATGCAGACTATCTTTGCTCCAGATCTTACTTGATCGCTGAATCCATGTCCCACACTGCCTACCCTATCGTGCATCTCTTCTGTTTTTTCCGATGGTGATATGCCCCCCACCATCAGTCACTATTAGCTGGCATGCCCCAAAGACAGTTTTCAGGCAAAAACAAAAAAGATATACTCACCCTGTGTCCCATGCAGACTATCTTTGCTCCAGATCTTACTTGATCGCTGAATCCATGTCCCACACTGCCTGCCCTATCGTGCATCTCTTCTGTTTTTTCCGATGGTGATATGCCCCCCACCATCAGTCACTGTTAGCCGGCACGCCCCAAACATTCAATGCAATGTAGATGTGTGTTAGGTCTCGGCGTATACGTTACTCTGACCTTGATTCAATAAAAGTTGGTAGTAAAAAATTCACTTTATGAGAAAAAAGCATGTGATTTTCATTGTTACTAAATCACTAGCTAGGAAAACAATGAAAATCAATAGTGCTTTTGTATAACTAAGACACGAAGTACACTTTGGGCTCCATTTTACACTGTAATAAAAAGTGGCATTGACTTTCATTGTCTTCCTAGCCTAAGATTTAGTAACAGTGAAATTCAACTCTTTTTTCAACTCTTATTGAATTTATGCCTCTGTTTTTATAAGAAAAGGCCACTTCAATGGCATTTTATTAAGTGAGTATTTTTTGTGCCGAAAGGATGTCCTCAAGGTGCTGTGCGTGTCTAATATATATATATATATATATATATATATATATATTTATTCTTATGTTAGCAAAGCAATGTAGTTTTCACTACCTGCAATCTGTTGCTATTGGCAATAGCACAGAATTCTGCTGCTGGTCATGTGTAAGCATAAGTGAGCACCATAAGCAGCAGCCATAGCAGTAGTGTTCTGTGTCTACAGGGCTCCTTGTAGATGCTTCCATAAACACACATTTGCGAACATAAGAAAAAAAAAACACTAAATAGGCTCAGCACATTGAGGACATCCATCTGCCACAAAAAACATACACTTTTAAAAATGCCATAGAAAGTTGACTTTCCCTTTATTGAAGCAAATGTAATCTTTTGCTAGTCCTCACGCTGCTTTTTTGCACCCTTTTAATCAATGATGATTTAGAGTCATTATTAGCCAGTAAGCTATATAACAAAGATTTCTTTTTCAGTGACTAATTATCAGGAGTACATAGCTTTTAGCTAAACAAAACAGCTTTCTGATGTAGAGATAAAAAAGACCTTGTATCAAGGAAGCTTCACATAGTTTTCTTTGCAAGCTTTTGCCTCGCATGCTATTCCAAATTAATATGGAAATCAGTATTTGCTATGAGAGATGAGAACATTAGTCAGAATGTTTTGCACCTGCTTTTATGTATTTTGTTTTTCCTGTATGTGCATTTGCACTGCATTGAGTCCTCAAGGTGACCCCTCCCTAGTAACTGTACTCATTTCGGTATTGTCTTTATTTCATTGGACTACAACAAAATGTTATAAACATCTTGTTTTTGTTCAAAATACACCTGTCACCAAATCTGTCCTCCTGAAAACACTGCATGTCTATAAAGAATAATGCGTAATAAATATTACTGATTTTGCTTCTGTGTATACATTATATTTCTGTATATTATATATAAAAATAGATCAACTTATTTCTTTAACCTAGAACAGGTCTAGCCTCTTTACAGATTGAGGGTTTTTTGAGCAAGTCAAAACAGCAGAAACATGGTAAAAGGATACTAAAGTGTTCTTCCACAAATATAGAAAGTATAAGTAAAAAATGCTGCCTTCAAAACAAGATTAACAAGATAAACAAGAGTTTAACCAGATCCTTGACAGTGAAGTCCTTGACAGTGAAGAGAAATGGACTAACCAGTTATCCAGTACCTATACGGTCGTTTCAGAGCCTGGTAAAAAAAAAACACTTTTTTAGTTGAGAAAACTGCAATTCACTTCCATTGTCTACATTGGGGCTGATTCAATGCCAGGTAAAATATTCACACCCAGTAGACAATGGCAATTTCCTCTCCTAAAAAGGAGTGAGAATTCTAAACTGGCTCGGAATCAACCCCATATTCTTTAACATTTCCTAGAGAACCTCATAATAAAAACAGTACACCTCACCAGATACCCCTACTTACCAAACCATTTGATAGCCCTATAGGTGGTTGACCCTGGTGCCAACTCAAAAATTTGGATTAAGCTCCTGTTCTTATCTAAGCATCAGTCTCCATAATAAAATAATTGTGTGACTGATCCTGGATTCCAAAAGATTGAATTGACATGTTCTCACTGTTTGTTCTTTTAGGATATAATGCCTCCAGATGTTTTTGTGCTTCACAGTAGTTAACCAGCATTTGTAGTTGTGACACTACTCTGTGAGATAGACACATCTTGAGATGAGAAAAGTATGGGGGGGGGGCTTGGCAACCCTATCTGTTATCCCTGCCCTATCATAGTTCTTCCCTGGTCTATTGGTTGGTTAGGTTTTGCTTACCAATATCAATATCAGTGCAGTTTTGTGTACCCATATATATAGGTTAAGGTTAAAGTGGAGTGCCCTGTCGGAGCTTTCCACTAACATTATCTTTAAGCCTGAACTTGTATCTTTTATTTGGGTAGCATTGTGGTGGCTTCAGTGGTCCCCCTGCCAATGGAGCAGAGGTCTGGCTGATATTTGGATATAGAGCATCCATTTTGTCCTATTTAAAATTATTTCCCAATTTTAGTGCCTTTAATAGTTCTCAGTATGGTTCTGTCTAATTAATGGCATGGTACATAGCCCATGGTGTTGCTTTTTCAGCCTCCCCCTCGTCTCCTATGAAATTTGGGGCATTTGGCTTCTTTTGTTAACCCTGTAACATGCAGCACTTAAAGGCTGGCAATAAATTATTATTCTTACCATGCAGAGACTATAATGGCCTCCCTTTTGAATAAGAATCAGAGAAGTTGATTCACAAAGGGTGCAGGTGACCACACTTGAGCCCAGAAGGTCAGTGGGGCCCCAGCATTGTTGCTCCCCATCACAGTTAGTTACACCTCTGTTGATTCATGTGGGTTGATCTCCCAATTTACTTATGTGATCAAAATCCACAGGAGCACCTGCACAACGTTTCACTTGCTGCATGTGAAGGTTTCCTGTTTTGCTAAGCATAAAGTAAATAACCCCCCCCCCCCAGGTTACCAGCCCAGGGCATCAGGCAAATGCAGGCCTTAGGGGTCGAACTGACACCCCCGGACCCTGGGTGATCAGCCTCCATCCACTTCGACCAGCACCGGTAAAAGAGGCAGTGGCGGGAAAGGAGCCCTGTAATTGGCCGCCAGCATGAATGTGTGCCATGGCTGCATCCTTGGCACCTCACGCCCGGACTCCTTTCCCGGCATTGGCTCGTAGTGAAGGTAAGGATATTGGGTCTTTTGGGCGGTTATGTGCTGGGGCGCTCCAGCATTCTGGATGCCCCCTCGAGCTTGTTTTTATTAGCTGCGGGACCAACACACATTACAGAAAAAAATGGTTTTGGTCCAATTTAACAACATGATTCCACTGGTTTCTGCCCATTTTGTCATCGAATACCATAAGATTTACCAAAACAATCGTGTGTAGAGCAGACTAGCGTGGTGGTAACCTTCGTCACGGTTCCACACCATACTGGTAAATTGCACTAGCTAGGATGAAAAAAGCAGACCAGTCTTTGTTTGTTAAATACAATAATCATCACATTTGTAGATGAATTTAAAAAGAAATTCCTCTTTCCTTGAAACTAACCTCATACAGACATTAGGCTCTCCATCTTAACCGTTTCTGATGACTATTAACAATGGGGATATTCTGTACACACACCCTAAAGGCAAGAATGCAAAAGTGTGGTTTACAACAGCAGGCACCGGAGGCCCGGGAGCATGGTCTAAGTCACGGGAGCATGGGCAAGTAAGATGGAGAGCTTTGTGCCTTTATGACATGGCTAAGGTTGGGTCTGAACTTTGAAGACAGTGTATTGACTCTGGTTCATGTGGAAGAAAAAATACCTGAAAAAATAGAAATTTGTCTAATGTTTTCTCTAGAGGAGACTTCCGGTGACACATTCTCCTCTTGTTTGCCTCTTTGGTGTAAATGCATGTTTTATATCTGGATTTATTCCTGGTGGATGGATCGAATTATAACGGTAAAATGTTAGATGTCTGTTCCTACAGCGATTTCAGACAGTACAATTTGTTAGTATCTTACTATGGTATTCTAGCAGCTACATTTGCCCCACTAGCTTCATCATGGTTCTCTAGACATATATTTATAGCAGGTCACTTTTCCAGTGGTTCAGTGGTTAAATTCATTTATACAGGTATACATTTTTTACATGAGTACAGAAACTAAACATAACCGTAAAAAATGCATTTTCTTTTCAATAAGAGTTCCTGTTTACTTAAAATATAGAACAGCAAGGAAATCAAGGGTATATTGAAAGCTTCAGGTGAGGTTCTTGTGAGACTAAACTGCTTTCTGTCTTTCACTATCTTTATGCTGACAGCTAGTGTGCCTCCAGTGTATATCTGTGAATGTTACTTGAAGCAGAGATGTGTCTTGCCAAGCAGCGGGAACTCATGAATTAATTCAGCAGGTAGAGTCAATGACAGACAATAGACCTCAAGTTGCCCTTTTCTTAACCTCCACTGTTAATATTAATTGGCCATTAGTAGATTCATTTATGATACAGCAGCTGTCCCTTTTCCAACATTTATTTATGTTATTTAGTAGAAATCATACATTAGATATACAAAATTAGCTCAGGATTGAGTAAACGTTAAAATAACTAGAGGAGAATATTAAACACAATATAAGGATATGATAAACATCATGCCCAATCAGCTCAACCGTTTCATCATAGGTTTGTATGAATTGCCTGTTCCACAGTTATTGTATTATTTAACCTCATGGGCAAGTTTCTCAAATGTAAGGAAAGTAAATTCAAAAAGTTTCTTTAGAATTTTTAATGAATATGCTTGATAAATGCTCTAATTATGCTACACTGTCCAGTCAGATGCCACCATGCAGGACCGGATTATGAGGAGGGTGCAAGGGGTGCCCGTCCCGGGGCCTCCACCACTTGCCCTGCAAAGGGGGCCTACGCCACTTGCCCTGCAAAGGGTTATGGTCTGATCCAGGAGGCTTTTCAGTCTTTGGTCTGACGGGCTGTGGGGCAAGCAACAAAGCTATAGGTGGTAGTTGGGGCGCACCTAGGCAAGCCTCTATTTTTTTGCAAACCTGCAGCCAAAGCCACCACAGGGCAGGACAGAGAGTCTAGGGCAGCAAAGCCACCATCAGCAATGCTACAGTGATGGGTGCAGAGCTGTCAATCGGCAGCTGCTCACTGCACAGAAGCCGCCAAGCACAGCCGCTGGCAGCTCAATGCAGGGAACTGTTTTTGCTGGACCAGCTGGATGACTACACTACACCACCCAGAATGGCAAAGCAGGAGTTTCCAAGCAGCACACAGTCTGACATTCTAGCAAGTAACCACCAATCGCTTACTTTGCTGGACTAATATTTTAATGGAAAAAATATACTGTATCTGGGACCTCCACCAGATTATGTACCCAGGGGCCTTAATCCGGCCCTGCCACCATGGCAAACTTGATATAGCCATTTCCCTATTAGTATAAAATGTGACAATTTTTTCTTTAAACATGTTATTGTGTGCAAAATGTACCCTGAAACCCAGGACCATTTCTGGACACTTTTGGCCTGTGTCATTATCTCCTTCATAGTCTGATACAAACTGCTATACTCTATAAGCACAAATGTGATCCTGGGTATTTTTATTGTTTCTAATTGCACCATGACATATCCACATGCCCCAGAACCCACTAAGTTGCATGTCAACACAATGAGCAGAAAAGCAGTAAAGCTTTGCAAAGCAGTGCAGAAATGTATAGCAGTGTTTTCCCATAGCCCACCTAACAATGAATTATTTAACCCTTTAAATTCAGAACAAATAAATAATGGATCCCTGATATTGTGGCCACTGGCATTAACCAGGGAAGAAGAAGAAATCTCCAACACAATTACAAAACAGACCCTAGAACACCCTAGAAAATGTGGACAAGTACATTGAAGTTGTGTACAACTCGGAGATTATAATTCAGGAGAGCAACACAGACCATTGAATCAAGCGTGGTCTGAAGACTTCTAAACCAAATATGGCAGTCCTACTTTCAGGACCCAGACAACAAAGATCTGCAACTGATTAGCAAAATCAAGTCTAGCCTAGTCCAGACAATATTTTTATTGCAACCATCACCAAAATTATTATAATTATATTATAATCAACATCAAAGTTAACTTCTCACTCCCACTCTTCACTTCATATGCTCTGCATTTCTCATATCTCTTCCTGAGAAGGGCTTGTCTCCCCACTATTGGCCTTTAAAAACCATTGATTGCAATGAAGGAGGAGGGGGTAACTGTATTCCCGCTCACTACAGATCCTGGCGGGGATTACAGATGCAATAGTATCCTCCCCCAGCAGCAGACCGGCACATGCGACATGGCTGAGCTGCAGAAAGGACGCCATCTGTTTTTTTTGTTTTTTTTAACTTCATACCAGTTGACAGGGTAGCAATTGCTGCCGCACTACTGCCAGCAGCAGGATCTTGCCGGTATCCGAGATGGGGCAAACTGGGCCGAATTGGCAAGATCCAGATTGAATCTAGCTTTGGCCTGGATCAGAAGCCCATCATTAATCCTAATCCAGGAAATACTAAAAATAATTTCCAGGTGGCATAATAATTCATTCCACTTTGAAATCCATCTAATCTCAGAATCACACTTCATATGTCAAGCTAACTACCTCAAATTGACTTCTCTAACCTCTGTAGGTGAAGGTTTGGAGCAAAATCCGATTTTCTGCTTGGAGGCAGTAATTTGTATTAAAATAGTAGCATTCCCTAGGGTGCTTTTTCTTTTTATTGTTCTTCCTTTCCCTATTTCCAAGTCTTTCATCAATACCAGTAACGTGTAGTAATTTTTTCTGGAATATAAAATGCCTCAGAAAACACCAGCTCATGATGAGTAGTGGATCATTTCCAAATCTACGGTTGTATTTTATGACAGGGATCCGCTTTACCTTGGCTGTGATAAGTGTATAGGTCTGCTTTCAAAATAATAGGGGGTCATGCTAAAGATTTAATGAACGAAAGTTCAACTTTGGGTGCACGTTTGGATGTGAATTTCAGCTCTCGGTGAGTTTTTTTTAACTTTAACACACAAAAAAGTGCAATAAAAAATATTTGTTCTAATTTTTTATTCACAATTCACCTGCACATCTGATGGAGCATTTTTACAGGTGAGGTGCATCATTTTTCCATTGTGGTAAGACACATTTTTTGAAAGTTTGAAAACAACAGCAGCCTATTGGATATGTTAAATAAATATTTCTTTCTGCATACCCTATAGCGTGCTGTTGCTTCCAAACTTATAAACAATTATTCTTACCCCATTGCATTCCTCATGGTTTATAAACAATTATACTTACCCCATTGCATTCCTCGTGGTTTATAAACAATTATTCTTACCCCATTGCATTCCTCGTGGTTTATAAACAATTATTCTTACCCCATTGCATTCCTCGTGGTTTATAAACAATTATACTTACCCCATTGCATTCCTCATGGTTTATAAACAATTATTCTTACCCCATTGCATTCCTCGTGGTTTATAAACAGTTATTCTTACCCCATTGCATTCCTCATGGTTTATAAACAACTACTCTTACCCCATTGCATTCCTCATGGTTTATAAACAATTATTCTCACCCCATTGCATTCCTCATGGTTTATAAACAATTATTCTTACCCCATTGCATTCCTCATGGTTTATAAACAATTATTCTTACCCCATTGCATTCCTCATGGTTTATAAACAATTATTCTTACCCCATTGCATTCCTCATGGTTTATAAACAATTATTCTTACCCCATTGCATTCCTCATGGTTTATATACAACTACTCTTACCCCATTGCATTCCTCATGGTTTATAAACAACTACTCTTACCCCATTGCATTCCTCATGGTTTATAAACAATTATTCTCACCCCATTGCATTCCTCATGGTTTATAAACAATTATTCTTACCCCATTGCATTCTTCATGGTTTATAAACAATTATTCTTACCCCATTGCATTCCTCATGGTTTATATACAATAATTCTTACCCCATTGCATTCCTCATGGTTTATATACAATTATTCTTACCCCATTGCATTCCTCGTGGTTTATAAACAATTATTCTTACCCCATTGCATTCCTCATGGTTTATAAACAATTATTCTTACCCCATTGCATTCCTCATGGTTGATATACAATTATTCTTACCCCATTGCATTCCTCGTGGTTTATAAACAATTATTCTTACCCCATTGCATTCCTCGTGGTTTATAAACAATTTTTCTTACCCCATTGCATTCCTCGTGGTTTATAAACAATTATTCTTACCCCATTGCATTCCTCGTGGTTAATAAACAATTATTCTTACCCCATTGCATTCCTCATGGTTTATAAACAATTATTCTTACCCCATTGCATTCCTCGTGGTTTATAAACAATTATTCTTACCCCATTGCATCCCTCATGGTTTATATACAACTACTCTTACCCCATTGCATTCCTCATGGTTTATATACTACTCTTACCCCATTGCATTCCTCATGGTTTATAAACAATTATTCTTACCCCATTGCATCCCTCATGGTTTATATACAACTACTCTTACCCCATTGCATTCCTCATGGTTTATATACTACTCTTACCCCATTGCATTCCTCATGGTTTATAAACAATTATTCTTACCCCATTGCATTCCTCATGGTTTATATACAACTACTCTTACCCCATTGCATTCCTCATGGTTTATATACTACTCTTACCCCATTGCATTCCTCATGGTTTATAAACAATTATTCTTACCCCATTGCTTTCCTCGTGGTTTATAAACAATTATTCTTACCCCATTGCATTCCTCATGGTTTATAAACAATTATTCTTACCCCATTGCATTCCTCGTGGTTTATAAACAATTATTCTCACCCCAAGTTGATTTCTCATGGTTTATTAGTGCCTGTTGCACAGATCCCATCCACATAACTTTCGGGTTTTGCCATTACAGGATTGAGGTGAGTATGAATGTTTAAGGGGGAATATTCCAAAATGTGTCACTGCTGGTTCGGTGGACAGATCATCTTTGCTTTTCAGATGGAGTGATGTTTTTATTATTTGCTATTAAAAGCTACATTTTAAAATTGTTCACTATTGCCTGGATCAATGATGCTGGACTTTTCCTTTTCCTGGTTTGAAACACCTGAAGCCGCACCGTGCATTAGAATTCAGGCTTAGCTATATGGTTGGAGCTGTGGGAGCTGCATAAGACGGTCTTTGTTTTTATATTGCAATTTAAAATATTGGGGAGCATTTCCCTGCAATCTGACTGTGCTGCACAAAACAGAGAAAGCACACATTATATCACGCATCATTGGAAGTAATCCTTTCAGGTTCTGTGGCACACAGTACTTTCACAGACAAAACTTTTCTGTCCTAGAACATGGATTGTGTGATTCCAGCTAGGTCTAGGTCAGTCATCGGAGACCAGTTTGTGGGATGCTTTGTTGAGTTAACAAATCCAGTCTGTTCATCAGATATCATGGGTGTCTGCCTAACAGGATCTTTATGTCCTTCATGGACTTGGATAGGGCTCTGTCTAACAGGTCATCCATGTTGTTGACCCCCAAACACATCTTTGTGATCAGAACCTTAAAGAACCCAAATGGGAACGCTACAATGAACATAGCTTACTACAAATCCATGGGATAATGTTGAGTACCTATCACCATTTGGAGTGTAAATAGAAATCCTTGATGTCTAGAGTTCCCTTGTTCTGGAGACACTATAATCAACTTTGGGAATTCCATTGAGAACTGTCTAGATGAGCCTGTTCAAAATGTTTAAATCTAGGGCATTTAGACAAATTTTAACCTACCCCCTCTGGAACAGAACAGCCCAAAACAGCATCTTAGGTTAATGCAGACTCTTACTATTGTTAAGACATCCCCGACCAAGATGGATTTCACCAAGCAAACCCAATTATGAAAACAGATATTTTCATAATATTTCGGAAAAAAAAAATAAATAAATAAAAGTGCATAGAAGGAGCCATGTGACTCAGTGGTTGATTCAGTATATTCTCCTGGTGATATTATTCACAAGATCAAATACCTTATTCCAATATATTTGGGCAAAAAATATAACTTGAGTAAGTTGTTAACCGGCCCTTTGAAGGCAACCAAAATGCTGATGTGGCACTCCATGAATATTATTTTTACACCTCCTGCTCTAAACCTTCCTCCAGAGACAAGAATTCAGAAATCCTTTATGAGCCATTCCGAGTCCACCAAGAAAGGCCTAACTTGATGGAACGACTTGAACCTAGGTTGAAAATATAGGTGCCACAGATGTGGTATTTATAAAAGATTAATGGAAGCAGGCAGGGTACAAGACACTAAGCCTTTCTCTATAAAGCATGTGGATGATATATATATATATATGAAATATTTTTGATTCTTTCCAGAAGCCACTGATTTAATTTCTAAACCTTAAATAGTTTCTCCCCCTTTAAAAAACTACTGCATAACTGATCTACTTTAGGTGCTTAAAAATATTCCTTACTGCGCTTTCAATGCAACACCATGCAATTGACTTTGAAACGCTGCATATGTTTGGCTATGGGCGCATTGAGGGAGGCCCATGCAATCGCTGCAGCATTTTAGAGACCGCTGCAATAGCAAATCAACTTCGCTGAGCGGAAACCACCATCACAAGAACTTTCCAAATGCTGAATACGGGCGATTGCTTGGCGCTCGCACTGCAACCATGATCGACCTGCAATGGCCCAATGGGAATTGTGTCATAGGCCCTTATTTATGAAGGAATAGCGACTGGTGAGCGGCCGGTAATGACGGGCCCCGCCACGAGAACGCCGGCTCCCCACCACAATCACACATTTATCAAGCCAATCCTGCTTAGCGACTGAGATAGCGCCATATAGCGACTCATTCATCATTATTCCAGCCTCAGCCCACAGCGCCAGCGTCCGACCTTGAACAGCGTCAGGTATGACCTCTCGCTACCTGGGTGCGCTCCAATGCATTTCAATGGAACAATCTTTAAATATTAATAATTAATTGTTAATAATGTTTTTTTATTTTTTTTTTTTTAATGTGAAAATTTCTGTGACCACTTCTGCCATTTTAGATAATTTTTTTAAGGGAAAAAAAAAATAAAAATAAAAATTGTACAGAATTGATATTACAGGTCCGATATTCATGTATTTATATTACTAAATTATTTAAAATATTTTTTTTTTTTGGTTTCCAAAAATATGGTGGTTTGGGGGTTAAAAAACTACTTTTAACACATCGCCTCCAGCGCTCTGGGGTTTAAACATGTATTTCACAGCACTTTAATTTTTTGAGCGTGATTTTTTGATACATATGGTGGAAGCCGGTCGCTCTGACCAGTCGCTATCATGCGCACCCATACATCGCGGAACCTGTCAAATAGCGACTCGGAACCTTGTATTCAACATTACCGCACACCAACTGAGTCGCTGTCAACAACCGAACAACGGCCAAGCACAGCGACTACTAGCGGGCGCTGTGAAAATACCGCTACAGTCGCTCAACTGTCGCTACATGTCGCTATTAATAAATCAGCCTCCCCATGTCCTGCAGAGGGAGCACTTTTTTGCAACAAAATATCCCTTGGGGGCTGGTCAAATCGTATGTGCAAATACAAAAATGTGTTCCTTGGTAAAACACAAAAAACATGTATTTTGTTAAAGTTCCATTTGTTTCTTTAACATTGCTTACAAACAAGGTTTTAGGCATTTTTATACGCTATAAAGAAAATATAGCCATATTCACTGTACCTTGTTAAACAGGCATCTTAAATCACTTTACAAACTAGTCTAGTGTTTTTACACATTCATATAGTATCACTGCACTCAAGACACACTCAATCAATTCATTGTAGTTTCTTAAAGTGACCAGTTTATTATTTTTGTGGTCCTATAGACTGATCTTTTTTTATAAGCCATGCATTTTACTGCACTTAAAGCGGAGTGAAAGTCCCAATGGTCTGGACTTTCACTTCCACAACTGACATCACCCAGTCCACAGCTTCGGATCTCAAGCCACTGCTTGGAATCATGAATAAATCAATGTGGCCAGTGCAACTTGACGCTGCTCCCAGGAGGATTGTGAGATACATACACCTCCCAGGGGCAGCAACATGGCGGTGCAGGAACGAGATGTTCAGGAGCCAGTGGCCAGGTAAGATAAATAGGTCCTCAAACATGCAGCAATTTGTATGTTTATCAATGGCCCTTTTTATTCAGTCCACTTTAAGGAACAAGCAAATTAAGCCATGACTTGTTACAGCCTTGTTTTATCAATCTTAGAAGATGGAAAAAAAAAACATTCCCACTAGAGAAATGGTTAGTGGGGGTAGTTGTTGGGGCAATAAGAAACATTTCTAATTGTCTCATGCAACTAGTGGTATGTTAGGTTGTCCCTTTTAACTGCAGCACATAAACAATGTAGTAGACGGGCAGGCTGATTCATTACTAGCATCAGGTAGAGACAGATGAGCGTCTGTAGAGCGGATTTCAGAGCGCCCACTAGTAGTCGCTGTGCTCGACCATGGATCATTTTTTCAGAGCAGCACCTCAGTCACTGTCCGGCACTGATGAATATCATATGTGAGTCGCTGTACTACGCTGTCTGTGAGCGAACCATAACACCAGCTCAGTGCGACTGACTCACACCACATTCATCAAAAAAACAGCCACAAACATCGCCGGCGCTCAAAATCATGTAATAGCGCCAGAGACTGTGTGATTAAAGGCTGTTTTTGTACATGCATCCACTAGTACCAAAGCGAAAACATATGGAATTACATTGTTATAACATTGTAACATGAACACTTTACCAGACCTGTAACAACAATTCTGCATAAAAATATTATTAATCCAAAAAGGTTTAAAAAATGTCATTTTCTTGGCCAAAATACATGTCAGAAGGTTTGTGTTTTTTTTTTTTATGGAAAAAAAAAATTGGGATCAGGAAAGGGATTTCAAGTGGACCAACACCCAGGATTTTGACTATCGGGGTGCCCCGCTGTGTGAAACCCCCCCCGAACCCCCCGAAAAACTCACCTCTCCCTGCTCCCAGCGCCGACGGACAAGCCGTGGACAAGCGGCTCCTCCGCCGCCGCCTCCTGCGCGTCCCTCTTGACGTGCGCGCGCCCGCGCCGGCCGTTCGCAGACGGCCGGCGCGGGCGTGCGCACCCCTAGAGGAGCGCGAGGGAGGCGGCGGTGGCCGGCCGCCGCCGAAGATAAGGTAAGGAGTTTGGGGTGTTTGGGGGGGGTTTCACCCCACGGGACATCCCGATCTCGGATGTCCCGCGGGGAGGGAGGTGATCGGCCCAGGAATCTTATAGATTCCCGGGCCGATCACCCGTGGGTGTTGGTCCACTTTAAGGATCTTCCATAGAAATGTATGGGAGAGCGCCAGGTAACAACAGGTTAGACATGGTGCTCTGCAAGGATGAACGCCGGCGCTGTACACTGAGCCTGGGATAATGATGAATCGAACGCTACGTGGCGTTGCTCTAGTCACTCACCAGATTCGGCTTCATAAATGTGTAATTGCATGCCGTCTCAGACATTCACCTGCCACTACCTGCCGCTACCTGCCGCTACCTGCCGATACCTGCCACTGTACAGGCACTACCTGGCACTATCCCTTCATGAATAGGGCCCTAAATTATACAGCAGGAGTAAACTACAACCACCACCTTCACTAGATGCAGAAAGTGTGGTGAGCAATGAACAGGCTACTACTTTATACAAAGCAATTAACAGAATATCTGACCTTGCACACGCTAGCCTATGTGTCCTTACTCCCGCTAGACTATGTGGCAATAAGCCCAGTCTTTGCCTTTGGCCATTTCTTTCTTCCCAGCCCATAGGGAACTGGTACTTCTACCAAAATGGCCTTCCTTCATTGAAAAAATGTGTGCATCCCTTGTAAAAATGCCATCTTTTTTTTTGCATGTTAAAGTTAAATTGCAGGTTGCAATTCAAACCTATATGCATACCAAACGTCCCTAACCTAATAATTACCATGACCCCCATGTCTATAGGTGCGGGTAGTATCGGGAGGGCTTTGCTGTTCTGCATAAAACACAGGGGTCTACTGCAAATATTTACAGTGCAGTCGGGGGGGGGGGGGTGGATGTAACTGATATATCTGCCTGGCCTGTCCTCAGATGTGGGTCAGATAACTGGACAGTCCAGGCAACAACAATAATATGGCTTAATGGAGCACATGTGTTTCACTTTCAGTTCCTACAGCACACAGCAGATGCTGTAGCAGGTCTCCAGAATGTGCTCCTCCTTTCCATTTTTAACAACCGCACAATGTGGTTGCACAGCCGTATCCGAAGTGTGTTCATTATGGCTTGCTGAATCCCCACATTTGTGCATGGGTGTGGAGTAATAGATTGGAAAGTAGGGGCCTGCTATAGAATCTACAGCACATTCCAGTAAACGAGGAAAGGCACATGGGACAGGCAAAGTGAGCTCCTTGTTGCCTTATTATTGCCATTGCCTGGATTGTCTCTTCCATTAAAATAATTCAGGCTTCGATTTTAGATAATCTTCACACTTCCCTGCAGGCTGCTGAGTCTATTTTCATATAATGAAGCATGTATTTTTAACAGAGAATTAACATCAAACAGAAAAGCTGTTTAGTCATTTAGATCGATTTGGTGGTCTTATTCTGGGACTGTAAGTCCTAAAGATGACATTTTAAAGTGGACATTCAGTCACAAAATGTGGTGTGGGCTGCTTATAGCAAAATCCTAAGCTTCTGACAGTCTACCTTGTGTGGAGAAACAATAAGATGCAGTCACACAGCAGCCATGCTGGTCTTTACATCAACACAGCCAGCTAGAGAAGGATTTTATCTTCTTCTAAGATTCTGTGTGGAAATTGAACAAATCTCTGGTTGGACTGATCATAGGGAAGCTCCCAGCTCAACTGCAATGTGTCTGTGTGCTAGCAAAGACTCTCCCCATCCTTCCACCCAAGCTCATGTGTATGCAGGTGTGATCCAAGATGGCTGCTCCAATGTATTTCTAGGAATACAGCTATTCCAATACATCTGCATGGGGTTAGCCCCTAAAAGGACCCTCTGTGTAATGT
The DNA here is from genome assembly GCA_027917425.1 of Gastrophryne carolinensis. NCBI lineage: Eukaryota > Metazoa > Chordata > Amphibia > Anura > Microhylidae > Gastrophryne > Gastrophryne carolinensis. Next base: position 526,351,464 of record CM051235.1, on the reverse strand, counting down.
AACCCCTAAAGGTCTATTTTTGTGCACCTTATTCTAAGGGCTAAATGTTTTTAGGAAGACTTCCCCAGGAGCCTTTTGCTTGTGGTCTGGATAACTTAAGCTCCACTTTTTTATTATAAAGAAAATTCTGATATCATTCTGGGGCTCCATTCTAGAGACTTTTCTTTGTACCCTGGAGACTGTAAGCTCATATTTTCCTTACCATGCCAATTGTGTGCTAGCAGCTAAAAAACAGTCCCTGAAACAGATGTATATTGTGAAGTTATTCTTCTGTTTTTAGCTTGTTATCCAAATGTATTTGTCAAAGGAAAAACTTAATTTTAACCTCTGTGCTAAAGTTTCATTAATAGTATTTTTACAAAGAAAATGCATAGCCAGTAAAATGTTGTGGTCTTCTAATGAAACTTGGGAACATGCGTTAGCTACTTTCCAGAGATCAGAAAGAACAACTTTTTTCACATATAACTTGTCTTCATGCCTATCAATCTCAAAAAGTTGGGCACGTTTGGCTGAACTGCTTCTTATTAATTCAAAGGTATATTAGAGCAGTTTTAATAAAACAAATATAATGGTAGCTCCGGATTTCTGTTCAATTTATTTTTTGCCGTACTGCACATGTGCCAAACGCAAGGCCTGGGGGCCTGATGCGGTCATCCAAGCCTTTTTTGGTGGCCCTCGTACAGGTGCCAGACAGTGGCAGCTGGGTGGTGTCCCTTCTAGGTGGCCTGGTGACACCAAGGCTTCAGAAACCAACAGCACGTCTTTGCACCTGTGTGTGTCTCTGCCGAGAGATGTTCTGGTACGTTGCATGGAGCACAGTACTGCCTCTAATCCTGTCCCCAGGCCTGGTGCATATATAAGCAGGTGGTGTGTGACCTTGTACAACCATCTCTCACCACACAAGTGGGTGGCCAGCTAATCCCAACTAACTTACTGCCACATTAGAGGATAGACTATTTGTCTGGGATAAGGCACTCCCCAGGTAGTTATAGCAACTTTTGTATCTGACCTCACCACACAAAATATAAAAATATGCCATTCATTCATAAATCCTTTAAAAAGCATGTATTATACACTTATAGAATAGCTCATACAATAAAGTACAAAAAGGATCCCTCCCATGTACATATAGAAAATTAATTTCAAGCTTATTTTGCGTTTTGCTTTATAGTATTTGGGAAGACATGTTTCGCCCTGTCAGGCTTTCTCAATGCCCCTGGTAAAAGCTTGCTTTTTATGTACATCTATGCCCCAATTTAAATCACTGATCCTTGGGGAAAGCTGTGGGTGGTCCCTGTTTGCTGAGCTCAGAGGCCCCTCTAAGTATTAAGAGGAGAGACCATCATGGCGTTGAAAGGGTAAAGCCCTGCATTGTTCTCTTGGCCCATGCAGGAAGCGGGCTTTGCGCCTCCGCCAGCAGCAGTGCCGCGTCTGCAACTTGCAAGATGTAAGGTGTCGCCTGTCGACCCATCCGACCTGTGCCTGGAATTCCCCACAGCAGAGGATGCCAGGTGGGGGTCAGAATAAAATGATTATAGTGCTGCCCTGGACAAAATTATTTACCTTCTGCATCTTCTCCCAGGCAAAACAAATCTTGAGTCTATAACCATACATTTGAATGGTCGTGTTTATATTTTGTTCTGTGTTAGCTATTAACCGGCTCCTTGAAGGCAACCAGAATGCTAATGTGGCCCTCGATGAAAAATAATTTGACACCCCTGCTCTTCAGTATATAACAAAAATGTAATGTTGTAAGTTGTAGTCTAGGTATGACATACATCTTTTCCTTTTTGGATTTCAAATCATTGTTTTTATTAGTTCTATACAGTATGTTTTAGGGCCTGGAAGTATAAGAAATCAGGTGTTTGAATACTGAATGCTAATCAATGCAAAAGTTAAAAGTTTACATTTAATTGGCTTTTACGTTAATTACTGTTCATAACCATTTATTCTCTTTACAAAATGTAATTCTTAATTACTTTTGATAAAATTATACTTTGCTATTAAAGGCTTGGTGTTATAAAAATACAGAGCCATTAATAGTAATTCAGCGGAGACCCCAGAATTAATTGTTTAAAGCTTTCCTCTCATGAGATGACCTTAAAGGACATTGGGACGCTTCATTCTTTTATAATTCTGGAAATGACTGAACACTTGTGTAATATCATTTTAGCAGGACATGATCATTGTAAGAAATTTCTAAAAGTTGTTGGTTTCTAGGCTAGGTTCAATTTGGTAAATGAACCAATTTTGGTATCGGTATAACCTAATGATTGCTGAGTAAATGTTATAAACACATGGGAATGGAAGTCTATACCATTATATAGTTTTTTTAATGAACAGACTAGTATGTAACATACAAGTATAATCAGTGGTAGTGGTCAGATGCTGATAACTAAAATAAAAATAAGCAATTAGACGTTGTAAAAGTGACTACTGTAGGTGTAGAGACCCATTATAGTTAGATAATGTATGATCAAGTTCTAGGAAATTGTAGCTCTCTTTCCTAAAAATTGGGCTATATATGACTACTGGGTTAATTCATAACCTCAATGGAAATGCTCTATTTTTGCATATGCCGGCTCGCTGGCTGAGAAGTTCAGTCCGTTCTTCTGATTCATAGCCATGTCCAAACTGAGTTCGGTCGGGCGTAAGTGGTTCGTGTAAGCGTTCCTTTTTTGCAAGCATTTATGGTTTTGATCTGCGAAAGTGCATCTTAAGGCAAAAAAGTACCTTTATATATGCGTATGTTGCTGCATTGTCCAGCATTCTCACCGCTGGATGATCTTTAGTGCAGGCATCTGCGTGTTTTTCTCCCATTGCTGCATGTCTTCTTCGGGGCATCCCATGTTTTAGAATGCTCCCTGCAGTGTCACTCACCCCATCCCTCCTTGCTGTGACTCCTTATTTGGGGCATCCAATGTAGTAAGTGTGTTCTTCCTACATTGTCACTCACCCCAACCCTTGTGCTCTTACCTACCTGCTTTCCCTAAGTTGTTTTGGCCACCCTCCCCCACACTTTCCCTTCCTCAACCTGCATTAAAGTAAGTGCTTCTTTCCTTTACCCCATCTCCCATGTTACAACTGGTGTGGCAGTATCCCAGGGTGCCTAGTGCTTATCAATGGGAGCAGCAGGTGGAAAACGTATGCCCAAATTATATTTTGAGAAAAAACAATGGCAGGTGCACACTTACATATCTTGGTTAGGTGGGTTCCAGGTCCGTGGTGGCGGTGCTTCATAACAGTCAAAACATAAAAGACCAGCACTCCCCAATTATATACTATGTATGGGAAAATTCCCGCCTGACGTCATAATGACATCAGCGGGCTCTTAGGTATTGTAATATCAAAGTAGGGATCACAGCTTACACACTGTCATCAGTTGCCGGGCAGGCTTTGACGCCCGGCTGTCACTCTCCATTCTGTCTTTCAGACAGGGGGGAATCGCTGGCGGTGGAGGGGCTTCATTTTTGGTATGGAGCCCCAGTGGATGTAGGTAAGTATCATCAATAGTGTTTAATTTATTTTATTGTAGTACTTTTTGTGTATACCCTACTTTGATATTACAATACCTCATTATGACGTTAGGCGGGAATTTTAGAATTTTCCCATACATAGTATATAATTGGGGATAATCTACTAGGCACTGGTTGGCAGTTTTCCCTGAGCAAGGGGGACTACGCAACCCCGAAACGTAGGAATATGCGTGGACTGTACCTGATGGACTTGATTACATATTTGGCATTATTATTAGAAGTTTGCTCTTTTGCAAGATTTTCATAATACAACTCTGCCTTATTACTGCAATACATGGAGTGCTGGTCTTTCACGTTTTGACTCAACTTGTATTTTAGGCGGGAGGAACTAGGTCATCGGCCACTAAATTTTACTGGAATTAACATTAGCCAATAAGAGCACCTGTGTTGATAATAAATGAAGACCAGAGGGCAAGACAACTTTCTCTGCATAAGTTAGTTTGATAGTTTTAAAGGGCTCTTGACAGTTAACAACTATTGTAACTGTTCTGGTTATAGAGAAAGTCCGAGCTCCCCTCCCCCCCCCCCCCAGCTACTCCCTTCCTCCACCTGTTCTGAGGGCAATTTGGAGGTTAAAATAATAAAACTTACTTAGTCACCACAATCTTCCCCTTATGCCATCAGAGGGCGGGGCTTTGTATGACAGCCCAGGGGTTGATTGACAGTTAAATCTGGGTGACAAAGCAGTACAGTCACAATGATGCAGGGGATTGGGTGACTGACCTGATCTTCCAAAGCAGTTTGCACGCCCCCCAGTGATTTGGTTTTTATGTTATTGCCCATATTGGACTTAGCACAGGGGGCGGGGCGGGTGGTTGAAATTTTTCAAAATGATTGGACTTCCTCTTTAATATTAATATACATTTACACAGGCTATAACACAGAAAGATTTCTTTAACTGTAATTGTTTAGATTCAATTTATTCTTTATTTCATTAGTTAAATTAGTTATGATTACGTGAGACAGGGACATTATTTATACCTGAAACTTTTGCTAGGTTAATCTACTAGTTAATTTATTTCATCAAAACAAATATCAAGTGTTACTGTATCTTTTTATTGGCATTTTAACACACTAATAAACTCCTAATGTTCTTTATTTTTATCATATCTTTTGGAACTTCTGAAATAAATAATTTAACCAATGGACTGCTATTTAACATGTTATTGTTAGTATTTAATGTTATTTTATACATTTTGGTATCTGCACTTTATGTATTGTTATGTTTTAGACTGGCATTGTACTGACAGAGGTAATCTTGGCCTAGATTTCAGTTAGAGAGCTGCTAAAAGTAAGCAAATCCTATTGAAAATTTAGTCTTGAGACGGCAAATGAGAGGTTAACTCCGTCAAGAAGGATAGCGCCAGGTAGTGCTTCGTAGCGGCAGGCAGCAGCTGGTGAACACTGGGTGCTGTACGCAAAACCACATTTATGAAGGTGAATCTGGTGAGCGCCTCTAACAGCGCCATGTAGCGTCCAATGGATTATTATTATAGGCGGATCAGCGTATAGCGCCGGTGCTCTAGCTTGCAGAGCGCCAGGTATTACCTTTCGCTCACTGTCGTTGTCCCATACATTTCAATTTGCTTTTGTTTAAACAGCGTATTTACCATTTTACATTTTTTCTTTTGCTAAAATCATTGTGTGACCTCTCCTGGCTGCAAACAAACATTTTTAGAAACATTTTCGACTTTTTATATTTTTATGCAGAATTGTCATTACAGGTCTGGCACTAAAGTGTCACAGTGTTAAAACAATGTCATTCCATGTTGTTACTGGTGGATATGTGTTCAAAAACAGACTTCAATCACACAGCGTCTGGTGCTCTATGCTATAGTGCCCAGCTTTAGAGCGCCAACGCTGTGTGTTTGTCCTTTTTTGGATAAGTATGGCGTGGAGCGCCGAGTGTCAGTCGCAATGAGCTGGCGCTACCTCTGGCTCGCTGCAGCGTTGTACTGGTGTTTGAGCGCCCAACATACATCACATTCATCAATGCTGGCCAGGTTACTACAGAGACTGAGGCGCTCTGTTACAGCGCCCGATACCCGGCATATACTAGCGGCCACTCTAAGAGCCGCTATGCAGACACTCATCTGCCAATACCTGGTGTTAATAATGAATCAGCCTCTACGTGTGTGTGAGATGCTGCTTCTGTGATGAAACCACCAGGTGACTCCATGAATATATAAAATCTCTACAAAATGAACTAAACTGTCTGAAAAAAAAATGATACCTTGAATGACTGTGCTGGTATACATAAAGATATTAATGTGGAACAAAAGACTCCAGTGCCAGCCACTGGCCTTCCCCTGAGGAGTTTCAAATTGGGAATCCTCACTGTGTGAAATGCCATTCGGGTAGCCACAAAACCCACGTTTTTCCTGCTTCCCATGGAGATGTAAATAGCTGCAGCCGCATCCTCAGTTTCATGGTTAAGTCATGTTACATGTTACACCACCCCAAAAAATTGCCATTATTTTGAAATTTAGCTTAAACAGACTCTTGCCACATGCTGCCCTAATCCAAGACTACCCACCTGTTTCAGTAGGTTACAGGGAGCTTCAGACTCTTTCACATTACATTTGCAAATGAATTGAAGCCTCCTGCTGCACTGACATTTCATTTAACTAGACTATTGCCACAAGCTGCTGTAGTCAGAGAATACCCATGTATTTCAGTGAGTTAAAGGGGGGACTATTTCTGTTTAGTTCTATGTTGCAGTAAATATAAGACAATCAGGGTGCCATTGTGCTGTACCTTAGCTTAAAGTAGCCATCCGCTATCATGAATACAAAGCTGAATTGGAAGATGTGGTTGTGGGTAGACAATCCTTCTTTCATCAGTCAAGAACACTGTGATTTTTCTGGAACTTGGAGGTGGGCACATTATAGTATATGCGTGCCATTATGTTGCTGTGTTTAGAAACGGACCCTCACATAACACACATCAAAGACACAGCGTCACGGTCAACTTACCTCAGGATCGGTACCGCGTTGTCTCTGGGTGGTTGTCCGGGGCTCTTCCTACCCGGCGGGCGTGCCAGGCTCCGGCTAGGGCAGCGTAGGCTCGTGTAGCGCAGAGCGCGGCCGCCTCCTCCCTTCACCGCCGTACCCCAGGCTTCTCTCGTGCTCTCTGATCGACACGCGAGCATGTCTCTCTTATGTCCTCCGCTGCACACAGCGTGCCCGCCGGAGGCTGAATTAAAAGGCCAATGAGTCCAGAGTTTGTTCTGGACGAAACACCCTTTAAAGTTTAAATGGGGCTATCACCCCAAAGTATGCACCAACCACTTACATTCCCTTGTCCAATCCCGTTTCCCCTTTCAGCCCTATAAAGGTTTTCTCCCCTCAGTCTATCGCTGCCCATGATAGAGTTTGACTGGGTGTGTCTTGATCCTGAGATTTCCTGTTTTATCCCATTGCCGACCTTGTTTGTTTGACCATTCCGTGATTGCTGCCTGGCCCGACTCTTGCTTGTACCCTGACCAGGTTTCATGTACCTGTGACTTTCCGCATTGACCTTTGGTTTGAACCTTGACTCCTCTCTTGTCTCTTCCTTGGTGCTGCCATAGTTAAGGGCTGACTTCTAGTGTATAACCCTGGCTTACCCGACATTGCCCAGTCTTGCCTCTGGTTCACCCGCCTTCACTCCCTGTATGCTCACTTCCTTTGTGCTATGTCCTGGGGGCAACCGTGTCCGGTGAGGCATGTAAAGCGTCCTGGCAAACAGGGGCTTGACTAAAGGTGAAGCAGCGGAGATTGGGGGTTGTGGGCTTACCTAGAATGCAGGTGTCCCCATCTTTGCACTGGTTAGTACTCACGTCCTCCAATAAATATGTCAACTGCATCTTGGATCGCATCAGCCTCATGACTAATAAGCCCCTGGACTACTGGGTGGCAAGGGTCAAGGAGTGGCCAGAGCTTGCAAAATATTGGCAACAAAAACTCTCCTGTCCTGCTGCTAGTGTGTTGTATAAAGAGTATTCAGTGCAGCTAGTGGACTTCTCACTTACAGATGTTTTCATATATTTTCATAATTGTTTTTTTTAATTAAAGTCAGTACTGTCTTGATCTGTGTTTATGGGCCACTATACTGTCCTTTTCCCTGCAGTCTTCTCTTAGAAGCATACTTACCTTTTTCTTTTGGCATTTGCTTACCCAGAACATCTTTAGCTGGGTGTCATGTCCTCTCACTGGTGTCAGTAATGCACACTCTTTTGAGGCATCCCTGTTCTGATCATCCATGATTGTCTGGTTAGGTGACTGTCATGTCCATAATTTGGATGGGTGGGTTATGGGTTGGTCTGTGCTGAATGTGGGGGGCCTTAAGCTCAGGTGGGACTACTGTACTGAGATTAGAGGTAGGGGCAGGGATAGAAAATGAGTTTTGATTTTGAACTTTTTTATGACTAATGGAGTTATTCTCCTAAAACACAACATGGGTTCTTTTGTCCCACAGCTGTTGTGATATTTTCCTTGTATATCACATAACTGGATGGATCTTTAAATCCGCATCAAGAAATGTTGACAATTCTAAACAACTTTGTGGGCCAGAGTACATTCTAGCTTTTGCAATGTAGTGATGTTGCACTTTGGATTCCATTCTCTGTTTGAATATGACCCAAAAATTTTTCATTTGGTTCCACCAATTCACCAATCTACCTAATCTATTGTAGGTAAAATCAATAGGAATGGGTAAGGGTGGTAGGCAAAGGGGTTGTATTTTTATGGGCGAAAGCCAAATTGACTCCTGAAGTAGCCTCAGAACAACCAATCTGTACTAGGGGGTGACCTAGTTTGAGCATCTCTAAGTTTATTTTGACTCCCATTGGATGCTGTTATTTTGTAACTCCCCAAAAAAATAAAAAAAATCTACCCTATTAAAAATGATTTGCACCTTACTTGTAGAACTACCCAATCACATGTGCAGGGGTTTAATTTGACTAAAATATTGTTTATTTCAGTTACAGTCGTGTACAGAGTGAGAAAAGCCCTCACTGCCTCTCCAGAAAATTCCAAAATAATTTGTATAGCCGTAAAAGGCTTACCTCACTTGTAGAACTACCCAATCACATGTGAAGGGGGCTAAATTTTTACAAAACTATTGTTAATTTCAGTTAGTAGTAGTAGTAATATCTCAGGGCATACGGCAAAAACAGAATAAAATAATTAATTTAAAAGTTTTACCCATTTATAATAATAAATCAATCAACTTTTAATTGAGATCTACCACAAAACATGGCCTGATACAAAAGAAATCTATAAAAATATGCTAGATGTCATATGAAGATGTGTTACTTATATACTCCATGAGAAAAAAAACACCAACTGCATGTCTTTTTGTTTTTGTTTTTTTTTATTGGAAAGAAAAAAACTGTGGTTATGAGACGCAGATCCCAAGTTTACCTGAGCTAAAGAAATTGGCTACTGATGTTGTGGTCCTGCACTTTAGGCTGACATTAGAGTGCTCAATATTACTCTTTTACATAAGCTAGCTCAGGAGATATGCAGTTAATAGTGATTAGTTCTCCCCAGTGAAAATGCAACAGTACATCCTGAAAACTCCTGTTATTTCTTCCTTCCAGCAAAAGTAAACAAGCTTGGTAAGATAGTTTTTAAAATGTTGATAAAATTGTAGTCATTCCATCTGTGGATCACTATCACCAGAAGGAAGAGGGACGCTGTGATACCACTGTATAAAACTTTGGTGAGGCTATATCTGGAATACGGGGAGGCCGATTCATTAATAGCGACAGGTAGCGACAGTTGAGCGACTGTAGCGGCATTTTCAGAGCGCCCGCTAGTAGTCGCTGTGCTTGGCCGTTGTTCGGTAGTTGATAGCGACTCAGTCGGTTTGCTGTAATGTTGAATATTGGGAGAGGAGTCGCTATTTGACCGGTTCCGCGCTGTATGGGAGCGCATGATAGCAACCGGCCCTAGCGACCGGCTCCCACCATCCATGTAAAATGCATGTTTAAACCCCAGAGCGCTGGCGGCGATGGGTTAAAAGTAGTTTTTTAACCCCCAAACAACCATATTTTAGGAAACCAAAAAAACTAGTTTTTTTAATAATTTTGTAATATGAATACATTAATATCAGACCTGTAATATCAATTCTGTACAATTTTATTTTAATTTTTTTTACCTTAAAAAAATAATCTAAAATGGCAGAAGTGGTCACAGAATTTTTCACATTTAAAAAAAAAAAAAAAATTCATAACAATGAATTATGAATATTTAAAGATTGTTCCATTGGAATGCATTGGAGAGCGGCAGGTAGCGAGAGGTCATACCTGTCGCTGTTCAAGGTCGGACGCTGGCGCTGTGGGCTGAGGCTGGAATAATGATTCGCTATATGGCGCTATCTCAGTCGCTAAGAAGGATTGGCTTGATAAATGTGTGATTGTGGTGGGGAGCCGGCGTTCTCGTGGCGGGGCCCGTCATTACCGGCCGCTCACCAGTCGCTACCTGTCGCTATCCCTTGTTAAATAAGGGCCTACGTAAAGTTCTGGAAACTTCACCTACACAAAGACATTGCTCAAACAGGTCCAAAGGCGGGCAACAAAAATGGGCGGACAGGCTTAAACACAAAACTTCAGGAAAGACTTAAATAACTTCATGTTTACACCCTGGAGGAAAGAAGGGAAAGGGGCAACATGACTGAAAACTTTAAATATTTGAAAGAATTGAAAAACTGAGGAGGGAATGGAGGGAAGAATCTTAATAAGAGAAGAAGGGGTTTGAGGAAAGATTAAGAGCAATGTCAAAAAATATCATTTTACTGAAAGCTTAGTGGAGACTTGGAACAAACTCCCAGCAAAGATTGTCAGAAAATCAACAGTATGGTAATTTAATTATGCCTGGGATAAGCATATATCTACCCTAAGATCATGAAAACAGATACACACAAGGGCAACCAGATGGACCATGTCATCTCCTTCTTCTTTCATGCTTCTATGAGGCTGATTCAGTACTAACGCCATGTATCAGCAGATGAGTGTCTGTATAGCTGCGCTTAGAGCGACCGCTAGTAAACATCTATCAGCGCTGTAACAGAGCACCTCAGTTGCTGTAATAACCTGCCCGGCATTGATGAATGAGATGTATGTTGGGCGCTCTAACACCAGTACAGCGTTGCAGGGAGCGAGAGGTAGCGCCAGCTCATTGCGACCAACTCTAAGCGACTCACACCATATTCAACAAAAAAACAGACTCACAGAGCGTAGGTGCTCTGGATCTGGGTCTGTTTTTGAACACATATCCACCAGTAACAAAGCGAAAACACATGTAATTACATTGTTGGAACATTGTGACATTAATACTTTAATGCCAGACCTGTATTGACAATTCTTCACAAAAAATCTAAAAAGTTTTCAAAAATGACTATTTCCAGGCCAGGAGAGGTGACACAATTATTTGAGAGATAAAAAAATAATAAAGAAACAAAAAACCCTGTTAACATGTAAGAAAAGGAACGTCCATTGAAATGTATAGGAGAGCGACAGGTAATACCTGGCGCTCTGGAAGCTAGAGCGCCGGCGCGATACACTGAGCCACCTGTAATGATGAATCGGACGCTACATGGCGCTGTTAGAGTCACTCGCTAGATTCACTTTCATGTGGTATTTCCTACAGCGCCCGGCGTTCACCAGATGCTGCCTGCCCCTACGAAGCACTACCTGGCGCTATCCCTTCATGAATTAACCCCTATTTCTTTATCAGCATCTTTTTACCTGGGTCATGCGGCAATAAGGCTTTGGGCTTTGGAATTAGACAGAATGTATTCCTCTCCTTACCCTAAAGGACACCCTGGAGTGGAATAAATGAGTGTGTTTGCTAATGTTGCAGAAATGTGAACTGTATGTAGATGTTTGCAAATCTGAAAAGGGAACAATTATCCAAAATTGGGTTCAGACAATGCTAATTCTCTTTGGCATATTGTAGCTAAGATTATTATTAGGAATGACTTGTAGGCAACTTTGAAAATCACAGCACCTGCTATTTAGTTCAGGAACAATAATTGCATTTGGCAGGTATACAATTGCTCTATGTACATTGCCATTTATGTAGTATATGGCATGAAAGGGCTTGAAATTGCATTCTAGTTAGACGCACTGTTTAGACGAGGTACAGTACGTTTAGAAAAGCCTGTCAAATTGATTTCCTGACTTTTAAGCACTCGTGTCACTTCTTCTGCTTACCATGGCTTTATTTTGATGCTGTTTGCGGTGCAGTCAAATTGCTACAATTCTATCAGACTTCCAGCCTTTAATTGATCTTTTTTACCTTTTAGACTCTAGAAAATGCCAACCTTGTGTATAGAAAAAAAGAAAGCAACTCTATCCCAAAATATGCCAGGATTGTACTATAACAGAAGTGTGAAAACATTGTAATAATTGGTACATTGGCTGCCTATTATCTGTTCAGAATAATGATGTTCTCATGAATGCAGGTGGGATGCATTAGCCAGTTGTACAACTGCAAAAAAACATTCGGATAGCCAAATGTAAGGCAGCCATGCAATGTTATGCAGAATAAGTCAAGAAGCTTCAAATAAAGATTTGTGAAAGCTGATCCTTTAGACTCATATTTGACTTGTAACCACAATCCAAGACCTACGCATTTGCACTGTTTGAACAGATGCTTGGCCCAAATCCCAAAGCATATTGTTCATAGTTTATTACCAATTCTCAATACGTACGTAATCTTGGCTACTACCCTCTGGGTACTTTAAATCCCCCCTACCATATCCTTCTACAAGTGTGTTTGGAGAAGAGACGTGTGGAACTGACAGGAGTGTGGCTGGGAAGCAAGCTGTCATACCCACCACTGGCTGGTCCATTCTGCTTCTAATCCTCTGTGGTCCAGACTAATGGTATATGCAGTCATTGGAAACTTATCATAACTCTGCTTCTCGTCCCATCTACCTCTCCTCTTGCTTCTCCAGCACTGCCCCCTCTTTCAATCTCCCCACTGGTTACCAGTCTCCCATAGAGTTCAGTTCAAACTTCTAACACTTACCTATAAAGCTCTCTCTAACCAGGCCCCTCCATACATTTCATCTCTTATCCAGCATTACCAACTCAAGTGCAACCTCAGCTCTGCCCCTGACATTCTCCTGTCTTTCACCTTTGTTATCTCCTTGGTTACCTTCTCTGGAATGCACTGCTCCACTTAATCCGCCACTCTCCATCACTCCAAGCCTTTAATAGTGTCCTTAAAACTCACTTTCTAAGACAAGCATCTGACCTGGCTTAAGCAACTCCTATAACTTCAAATGGCACATGCAGCCCACCTCAAGCTCTACCACATGTGATCCCTACCTTTCGTCTCCCCCCCCCCCATCCTTTAGACTGTAAGCTCGCACGGGCAGGGCTCTCCTTCCTATTGTCTCCTGTGCTCACAACACCTGGTTTGAACCTTGTGGCATCTAATTTTGTATTGTTCCCTGTATTATATGTTTTACCTTGTCTGTAATCATCTGTAAAGCAATACGGAAGATGATGGCGCTATATAAATAAACAATAATAATAATAGCCTGAGAGGTGGATGATGTAAGACAGAATACAGGAGCTGGATGATGAGTATAAAAGCATGCTTCCAAGTCTGCACTAGTCTGTGCCGTGCTTTTCTCAAAGTCCATTGATTTCTGTTTTACTACTTGTACATCTATTTGTACTATACATATAAATTATTGGGGACGGGGGGGTCCCATGGGCCTTCTTAAAAATCATTAAAGCAGTACAAATTGGCAGATGATGTTTGACAAAAAATGGACAATAATGCCTATCAGTTTGTGGCAAAAATGGGTGTATGAGGGTAACAGTACAGATGAGAAGATAGGAGTTAGCTTCCTGCAGAAAATAGTAGATAGGGGTCAGTGTGCAGCACAGATTAGCAGCAGAGATAAATGAATTAAGGGTTAATATGCAGAGCATGAAGGGGATGCTGAATAGGGGTCAGTCTGGGGTACAGTAAAAGGAGCAGTGTCGCAAATTTTTCTTGGTTACTTATATTTAAATGGCACTTTGAATGTAGGTAAGTGTTGGAGTAAGAATTACAAATTTAGAAAAAAATGATGTCTGTGTTGTGCAGCTGGAGACTAATAGTTCATGTTTATGTCTGCTGAGTGTCGGCCCGACACTCTGGCCTGTTCCATGCTGAGGAGAGGGGGAAACAATGTAACAAAGTATCAGCTGTTCAGTGCTGGCAGCCGTCCAGCATAGTATTGCAACATTGCCTGGCCAGAACTCATATCTAAAACAGAAAGAAAAGCTCTAGAAGTCATTTAGCTCATTGGTAAATTCAATGTCAGTGTGAACCAGAGAGTCATTGGTTCGAATCTCAGGCTCACCAGTTTTTTTTTTTTGGGGGGGGGGGTTATTTAATTTCAGAATTGGATTTTTATGTTTACATCCTGTTTTTTTGCCATAAACATTTTTTATTTTGACAGTTTTCCCTTCATGTTGGCTCTGCTGCAGAATCTTTCAGTTTACCATTTTCTCTTTCATATTCTTATTTTTCATTTTTCCATATGATCTTTCTTTCTGCTTTGTGTGTTTTGAGCAAAGCCCAACCCATGATTTTCACTATCTGGAGTTTTGTTTTGTGCCCCTAGGGGCATCCTGACTTGGGATGCCCTGATATGTGAAATCCCCAAGTTCGCCTGTGAAAACGTACCTTTCCCTGTCCCACAGCGCATGCGCGGGCTCTCATCCAATCAGCGCTGTTTGCACACAGATGGGGAGCCTGAGCAGTAACCTTCCTGGCCGCCCGGCCTGCCTAAATGACTATCTGCGTAAGCGCGCCAGAAAAATGGGGGGATCTGTGGTTATCCAGGGGTCATTTCACACAGTGGGCATCCTGATTTAGAATGCCCAAGGGGGGAGGTCAATGGCCGGGTCTTATAGACTTCAGGGTCGGCAACTCAGGGTTTTGTTCCACTTTAATAGATTTTCCTGCACAGTTATTCAAAGAAGAATTTCAGTTATTTTCAGTCAGTTTAGTTTATTTTGTATAGATTTTACACATTTGGGTCACCTGGTCTCATAACAAAAGCAGCACCTCACACACACACAGCCGTTACCACTGATTACAGTGTCAGCCTCTGAGGTAAAGTGTTGCTAGGAGACCAGTGGGCTAAATGAAGCAGCTCACTAAATACAACCCAGCAGATCCCCCTATTCAGCAAATGGACTGAGCCATTGTCATTATACAATTTAAAAGAAAGGCAGATATTTATACACATGTTAGAAGCTATTGTGTGGCTATTTAATTATTTATCTTTTTTAATGCAAATTTCGCGATACTGCTCCTTTAAGAGGCATCATACTGCTAAGATGACCAGATAGGCAACTGGCTTGTAGTAAAGATGGCAAGATGATGGCTAGTGCTATTTACAGATGATCAGCAGGTGTTCTGTCAGCAAGTTTTGGTATATAGCCACAGCCGGTTATATATCGATCACTCCGCGGGACATACAACTTCAAAATTCAACACCAAAAGTGTTATATTTCCATTGAGGTGTGTTTATCATATATCATATATATATATATATATATATATATATATATATATATATATATATATATATATATCTTTCAAATTCACCCACTTCTTAATGGCAATAAAAATGGGTCTTGTGATATTTTTACATCAAGCATTCGCTCCAAATTTAATGTTGATTTGCATCATCCTGGTTCAATTGCCACCACTATGCAATGCTCACCAAATATATCAATAAAATCCAGCATATAGTATTTTTGAGAAGGCAAAGCTGCGTGTTACCACCAGCGGTCTTGCCACCGCAATCAGCTCAGGCTCCTACCGCTCTGCATATATGTTTACCCGACGCCTCGGCTGCAGGCTCAGTAATCTCTGTCTTCCTTTTAAAGTCACGTGGTCACTAGGCTCTGCCTGACGCGTTTCGTCCTATTGACTTACTCCTTGAGCTGCCCGGAACCTGCCATGCTATGCTTAAATATCCTCTACAAGTCAATTAACTGCGTCTTTTCCTATCTAAATTCAATATGAACTCTGGAGCACACAGTAGCACAGAGACAAATGGGGGAAAACAGGGAGCTTTGCCTTTTACAGCACTTAGCATCCACTTTTTCTGGTCAATTCTATACAAATTTTTATACCTTATTCTTATAGCACACTTTACAATACTAATCAATTTCAATAATACATTTAAAAGGGTGTTCTGTCACCTTTTACCCAAGAAAGAGAGGGATAGTAGCCAGCTAACAACTCCTCCCAAATTCAGTAATTTGAAGCTTGGTCCCTTAACCATTTATTCAAGGGGTAGGGTAAAACTGGGCACAAATCAAATGACAGCACTTAATATATTTGCAGATACATTACATTCCTTTGTATACATAACTTATGATGAGATAATGAGAAGCTGACTAAATGAGAATCTAACTGAAATGGGGGACAGGAAACACACCACAAATGAATGGTGTATGGAGGGACTTGTCTTACCATATATCTGAACTACTGCACAGCTATGTGGAGCAAAAATACATTTTAACCAGTGGGAATTTATATAAAGAAGGGACTGGACTTAGCAGCTGTGATGTGTAAAGGGCCAATAGGAAGTTAGCCATAGATAGCCTGAGGACATGATCTGCCTCTGCAGCTAAGATGGCTGCTGGTGAGAAGAAGGGCAGGCGCAAGGGGCTAAACAGGCCAGAGGTGTTACAGATAGAAACAATCTGATAACAGATACATGGGTTGAATATAGAGACTAAATAACCTGAACAAGGCCGCTATTAAGTAAAGTGTCGCTAGATGGCAACATCCACAATGGAACTCGAGGGAACTGATAAACTCAATGCAAGTCTATGAAAGCATAGAAAAAACAACAGATATCAGTGCAACAGTGGAACATCGTTCCATGACAGCAGGTATCTGATCCACTGCAGAACTCTGCTTCAGGTAATGTTTATCAAATATCAAAATAGAAAAACCCCTATTAATACAGGACATCAACACCCCCCCCCATTATCATTAATACACAATTACTGAAGGGCTGACATCTTGCTAAAGAAAAAAAACAGCTCTTCCCCATAACAGGTCAGCACAAAAAGCTTCTGACGATTTTCTTTACCCCTGCGCTCCTCCTTCACCATTATTAAGGACTCCTAGGTCCCAATAACTTTTTTTAGACATTTTTGGACATTTATGCCCATGGTATGCTCATATACACATAGGGATCTTTCCTCTGCATTTAACCCATCTGTGCAGTGTGACAAAGCAAGCATTGAGTGCATACTTGGCAGGGGAGGTGGACTGCCTTATGCAAAAGCAGTCAAACCTGCCACCCACCAGGGAGCTTCTTTAACCACTAGGCCATGACTGCCCCACGTCTTCTCCACTCAGGTTGCCATTTAAGAATCCCATTGTGCCAGATTTCAGAAATGTTTTTTTCTCATGCCCATAAAGTTCATCAACAAACTGCCATCTATTGATAGTTAGCTAGCCTTGCCTTTCAGAATTCTACCATATTTCTGCTATTTATTATATTATTGTTATGCTACTACTATACTACTTGTATTGTGTGTCTGTAATTTCCAGGCAAAGCAAATTCCATATATATATTTTAAAAATGAATTTGGCAAATACATTTGATTGTGCTATCATTAGAGGTTAGAAATGGTTCAGATCCAATGGAATTAAGACTTCTGTTCTTTTCCATATTCCCGTAGAAAGGATTTATGTGGCATGTTTTTGCCCATCCTCCTATGCCTTTTAGCTGGGGTCTTGCAAGTGTTTTTGTTATTATTTTAATTGAAGCTTTATACTTACCTGGCTGCATGCTGCCTGTTTCTGTCCCTCTTTCCCTGTATTTAAGAGTTTCTGGTTGACTGATAGAGTTTATCTAAGGGGAAGAAACATAGCAGAAACTCGGGATGGCCTTTAGGGAGCCTCCTTGTGCAGCTACACCCAGGTTGGCAATCCATGTTCTTCAAGGTGGTAGCATGGGTAGGTGGATGTCTACCTGCCCTGCCACCTTGCCTCCTGATATTTTGCCTGTTCCCCTTCTGTCTTGGACTCTCCTTCTGGAGTAGGTGCTCTCCCGGTTGGCCAGGGAGGGGGATGGATACACAATTTGAGCAGCTACTTTAGGAATCAAGGCTTATGATTATATTACATCATGTATTATATATTTGTATATATTAAATCGTCCTATTACAATTCACCTGCTTAATTTTTTTATAGTACCCATGAACTTTGTCTTTTTAATGAAGCTCCTTTCTGTTGGACCTCTCTTTTTTCTGAATGCTTTAGGAGATTGTCAGTTCTTCCCTTGTCCAGGCACAAGGATTCAGTGCCATATTCTACAAGTGATCTGAGTAGCTACTTTTCGCAACGTTCTATGACCCTGCCTGTTATACAAATTGCAATCCGATTTTAGCAGTGTTGGAGGTTGTAAGACTTACTCAAGAATGTAAATTAAATGTTGCCACATTTGCTCTGCTACAGCATCAGATATCTTAGCAAGAATCGGATTAGCCCTTAGAAAAATCTTTTAATCACCTGCACATCCCTTGCTGACATATAGCCATGTTGTAAATCCTCGGATGATTCTTAATACAGCACCGGCAGTCTTTCTATAAACACAAGTGTTTTGGAAAGTAAGCAAACATTTTCCTCGAGACTAGATATCAGCGCCAGCCTGATTTGAATAAGACCCAGTTTCATTAATGGAAGAGAGTTGTTTGTGTGCCCGCATCCTAAAGGATTGGAGAAGTTGGATGGCAGAGTGATCGGCTTAGGCAGTAACACAGAAAGTCAGACAAATGGTTTGGATTGGATACAGCACTTTTATCATGTCCTGCGGGAGGATCTCTCTTATATTTATTTCAAAAGCTTAAGTAAATGGCAAGGTCCAGTGTGTTTGTGTATGCCTAAATGCTTTTGTACATAAAAATGGTTTTTGCATTAATTTGCACTTTAAGAAAAAGAAAAAGCCTGTACTGTATGTATAATAACAGACAAAAGAGCCCTGGGCAGCCTCAGGTAAGTTCAGCTCTCAGTTTATCCATTGCTATGGGGTATATTTATCAAGGGATAGCGGCAGGTAGTGCCTTGTAAGCGACAGGCAGCGTCTGGTGAACGCTGGGCGCTGTACGCAATACCACATTTATGAAGCTGATTCTGGTGAGCAACTCTAACAGCGCCATGTAGCGTCCGATTCATCATTACAGGCAGCTCAGCATATAGCGCCGGCGCGCTAGCTTCCAGAACACCAGGCATCACCTGTCGCTACCTGTCGCTCTCTTACATACATTTCAGTGGACTTTCCTTTTCTTCTGTTTAAACTGGGTTTTCTGTTTTTAATTTATTTATTATTTTATTATTCTCAAATAATTGCGTCACCTCTCCTGACCTAGAAAAAGTTATTTTTGACTTTTTTGATTTTTTTATATTTTTATGCAGAATTGTCATTACAGGTCTGGCATTAAAGTGTTAATGTCACAATGTTACAACAATGTCATTTCCTGTGTTTTCGCTTTGTTACCGGTGGATTTGTGTTCAAAAACAGACTTTAATCACACAGCGTCTGCCGCTCTATGCTATAGCGACCAGATCCAGAGTGCCTACGCTGTGTGTGTCGGAGAGTCGGTCGCAAGGAGCTGGCGCTACCTTTCACTCCCTGCAAAGCTGTACTGGTGTTAGAACGCCCAACATACATCTCATTCATCAATGTCGGCCAGGTTACTACAACGACTGAGGCGCTCTTTTTCAGCGCCTGATAGGCGATCACAGCTCATACTAGCGGTCGCTCTAAGCACCTCTTTACAGACGCTTATCTGCCGATGCCTGGCACTAGTCATGAATCAGCCTGCCGGTGTGCCCCAAAATTGGGGGAGTAGGACTGCAAGAAAAGGAGGTGCCTTGACGTGGTCCTGCAGCTTTCCATACATTTGCAAATGTTAACAATGAAAACCTTGCTGTTTTTGAAATTTAGACAGATTGTAGGATTTGTTGCATGCTGGTGGGGATTTGAGTGCCGGGGTACTCCTTTTTGTTTTTTTTATTTTTTGGTATAATAACATACCACTGACTAACTGTTTATACAGATATGTAACTATGCTTTACAATTACAGTCAATAAACTGAACTTTTCAAAAAATAGCGAAACAATCTGTGCAAACCATTTTGTTTCCTAGTGTAATTTTAAAATTACCTTTTCATTTCAGTCTGAAGCCAGCAATAATTTTAAAATCTCTCACACAGTCTCTTCATTGTAATTGTAATTGGAAGCATACTTTTCTTATCAGTCAGAGAGCACTGAAATAAAAGAGAGAGATCTTGACCTGCAAAAATGTTTCCTAGGGGGCACTCTGATTAGCTCCTGTAATGTTCCACCACAACCAAAATGGCACTTGGGAAATACATTCCTTTCCACTTTAAATGCTGCTGCCTCGACCCTCTTTACCTTTTAAAGCTCCAGCTGTTTTCTCCAGCCAGTGCTGCTTATTCCACTGGTGGTAATTACAAGGCTGGGGACTGATCTGTACACCAACCTGGTCTGCTGCCATCTAGACTTTAACCAAGGCCCTTATTTAACAAGAGATAGCGACAGGTAGCGCCTGGTGAGTAATGACGGGCACCGCCACGAGAACGCCAGCTCCCCACCACAATCACACATTTATCAAGCCAATCCTGCTTAGCGACTGAGATAGCGCCATATATCGACTCATTCATCATTATTCCAGCCTCAGCCCACAGCGCCAGCATCCGACCTTGAACAGCGACAGGTATGACCTCTCGCTACCTGGCGCTCTCCAATGCATTTCAATGGAACAATCTTTAAATATTCATAATTAATTCATATTAATGTTTTTTTTTTTTCTTAAATGTGATAAATTCTGTGACCACTTCTGCCATGTTATATTTTTTTTTTAAGCTAAAAAAAAAAAAAAAAACTTTGTGCAGAATTAATATTACAGGTCTGATATTAATGTATTAATATTATAAAATTATTTGTAAAAATTGTTTTTTTTTTCCCAAAAATATGGTTGTTTGGGGGTTAAAAAACTACTTTTAACCCATCGCCGCCAGCGCTCTGGGGTTTAAGCATGCATTTCACAGCGCGAGAATTTTTTGAGCGTGATTTGTTAATGAATATGGTGGGAGCCGGTCGCTATGGCCAGTCGTTATCATGCCCATACAGCGCGGAACCTGTCAAATAGCGACTCCTCACCCAATATTCAACATTACTGCACACCGACTGAGTCGCTATCAACAACCGAACAACGGCCAAGCACAGCGACTACTAGCGGGCGCTGTGAAAATACTGCTACAGTCGCTCGACTGTCGCTACCTGCCGCTATTAATGAATCGGCCTCCAAGCCTGATTACCTCTATAAGTACAATTTTGCTCCAAAAGATGCTAAAAACTATTTATACGCATTGTTTGTGCATTTCATACCCATGAAATGGCAGTTTTACATGTACCACAAAGGTGATCCTTTATGTAACTGGAAAACAGAAAATCTATCTATGCTTTTATGCATTTATAAGATTATTGGTGTCATATATTTTGTTTCTTCACTGGTTTTGCCACCCTCTACAATTTTTGTAGATGCTGAGTTTGGAGAGACTTTAAAACTTAACACAATAAAGTACATAAAGGTGTATAACTCGCCTGCATCTTTGCAGTTCAGCAGGTAAGCTAAAATGTGAGCTAGAGATTTTTGTATATACCAACACCCTGTAGAGTGAGTATAGCGGAAGTCCAGTCTCTATGCTACTCCCCCACCCTGCCTTCCTCCCCTTACACTTTGGCAGGATGGGGGGGGTTACAAAAAAATAAACGCAATACCTCGACTGGCATACAGTGTTGTTCCCCCAGCCTTAGTGCAGCAATCATGGAGAGGATCTCCCACCCTGATTGTACTGGTTATTCAATCAAGTTCATCTGTCACTCAGGTCTGTCATGGCTGTACTCAGGTCTGTCATGGCTGTGTGGCTATTTATAGTCCCACCTTCCACCCAAATCAGGGGAGGTTTGCGGTGATCAGGTGAGTTGTTTTATTTTAACGTCCAAATTGGGCTTAGCACAGGGGAGTGCAGGGTGGCTGTAGGATTACAAAAAGCATGGAGTTAGTCTTTAAATGTGTTTAATAAGCCTATATTGTAATGTGCCCTATAGTGTAGGTATATAAATAATTTTCTACAGTAACTCCTAAAAAGGCTTAAAATTCACTTGTGGAAACTTGTGATGTGTTAAATGGTATTTGCACTTTAAGTCCCCAACTTTAACCTTACCTTAAAGTTATACTAAAGTCAAGCCTGATTGCTGTCTCGGGCTACACGTTACACTGTCCCAAACTTCCATCTATTTTCAAAAAGACCATGTAGTTTCTAAGTTATTTGTTTAAGTATAAGAGCTTAGGAGATGCAGAGAAACATTTAGGAGAAACAGTGAGGGTGGCCACAGTGATGTGATGTAAGCACACTGTGTTCTTTAGATATTCATAAAGGCCGGAGTGTGCCCGAGACCGCTCTTTATCATAGTAAAAAAAGTGCACTGCTGTGTCTCTAGTTATTATTGCCAGCACATAGTGTGATTAGATAAGGGGGGTGAGAGATACGGCAAATCAGAGAAGAGGGAGGGGTTTCATAGCTGCAGGGGAAGGCAGCAACTCAGGACTTTTGAATGGCCGTGTTTCTGTTCTTAGTCCCCCAAAGGTTGATTGTTGGATCACATTGGGGGGGGGGCGGGGAGGGAAACCAGAATGAGGTAGTGATCTTCCTCACTATAGAGGCAGACAGGAGTGGATTGGAGTCACTCAATGAAAGGTCAGCTACTGATTTTTTTTTTACTTACCAATCACTTTAACAAATCTGATGAGAGTAATGGACATTTCATGCTTTATTTGAGAATTAGACATAAGATAAAATAAGGTGTAATACATATAAGAGTGTATGAGTTTATAAATGCTTGAAATTGAACATTTGTTGGTTTCAGTGTCTAAAACATTCAATCCAGGATAGTAAAACATTTGCAACCGGCATCTCAGTGAGCTATTTAGCATTAAGACTCAAAGAATTGCAAAAAAATGTTTGTTCTACCTTCAAAATTACCTGTACCTGTGATGGCGCATTTTTAGAAGTTAGGTACATAATTTGGGAGATAAGTTTGGAAACAACAGCACCCTATGGGCAGCAAATATGGCAAATGCTTTAGCATAGCCCATATGCTGCTGTTATTTCTAAACTTAAAATATATATATTCTTACCTTAATATAAGGTATATATTTATATATATGATTAGGGATGAGCGAACCGGTTCGGACGAACCGGAATTCGCTCCGAATTTCAGGGAAAATTCGATTCGGCACGAACCTGAATTTTTTTGGGTTCGTGCCGATCGAATTTTCCCTGAAATAAAAAAAATGCCGGCATGGTGGGAGCGGGCATGCCGGCTACGCTGTCAGCGGGCGGCGGAAGCCGGCTCGCTGACAGCGCAGCCGGCCTGCCCGCTCCCACCATGCCGGCATTTGTTTAAAAAGCAAACACTTACCTGCATGGTCGGAGCGTGGAGGCCGGCGCCGCTCTCAGCTGTCATCAGAGGACGCGTCATCAGAGGGCGCGTCATCAGAGGGCCCTGAGAGCGGCGCCGGCCTCCACGCTCCGACCATGCAGGTAAGTGTTTGCTTTTCAAACAAATGCCGGCATGGTGGGAGCAGGCAGGCCGGCTGCGCTGTCAGCGAGCCGGCTTCCGCCGCCCGCTGACAGTGTAGCCGGCCTGCCCGCTCCCACCATGCCGGCATTTTTTTTTTCTTCAGATGAGCGATTCGTGAAAGTACGATTCAGGCGAACCCAAATTTCTTGGGGAAATTCGGCGAATCGCCCGAATCAAACTTTCAAGAAGTTCGCTCATCTCTATATATGATGTATACTATATGATGCACCTCACCTTTTTTAAGAAAACAATATTTTTTATTGTAATTTTTATTGCAATGTTTTGTGTCTCTCAGCTTCCATAATGTGTGTGTATATGGGGGGTGGCTATTAGTATGCCCCCCCACCCCTGTAAGGACTACAGCTGTGGCCAACACTGATGCTATGTAGCATGGGTGTCAGACCAGTTTAAACTAATTGACCAAGAGCGCTGGACAGCTGATTTGGATTTTCAATTTTTTTTTCCTATAGACGACCTAGTCCTCTTAGGTGTAGAAAAAGAAATCTAAAAAATGTGACTCAGGTAGTTAAATGTGACAGCAAAAAGTTCTGATGACTCATTTTTCTTTTAGAATGTAAATTCTTACAAATTATTTTTTAGAGCAAATACTTGTATTATTCAAGTCGTTTTTTAACATTGCATTTTGCTTGTTCTTGTGACATTTCCTTTAGACTTTTAAAGAAGTAAGAACCATTTACAGCTCAAATAGTGGAATATATAATATTTAATGACTTACCATTAGCACAGCAGCCTAAACTCCAAAAGAGAAAAATATATATTCCTATTTTTATTGCCAGTGCTGTGCACAACTGAGAATTTACACACAGTTAATGTCTTTTGTTTTTCTGCAGGATTAATTTATTATGATTACCACATTAGACACTAAAAAGTAAAGAAAACTTTCTTTAGCTAAAAGCATTTACCTTGTGAATATTTTTAAAGAAAACAATTATAATAACATTAAAGTATGAGGCACATACTATTGTCAGTCCTAATGATCCCCATACATTGCATGTTTAGCTATAAATTAAAATAATAACTTTGCTTTATAGTAAACTACCTAGCTAGTCTAAATGTAAGGATCACCTTTACCGGGGCTCCCGCGTTGCTTGTCGTTGCACACAGCCATATTCCCTGGCTTGCCTTTAAATGATGCCTGCTTCCATGCCCAGCCATTCAAATAGGCTGAGGTGGGAGTTCTACCCACACTAGAGGGAAGCCAGTGATGCGGGAAACGGGCAGGTAACATCACATGACATTTTGTGGCTCAGCCATTCGGCAATCTCAAAAATTGCAGGTGGGCATGGTCACAGTGGCAGAAAAATCTACATCACCAACCAAAATACTCGTGGAGGGGACCCTTTAGCAGGTTTTGTCCTGCTTTGCATATCCCATACTGTTATTAGTAGTATAGAGTAGTGTTGAGCCAGAATGGAGTTCCAGTATCCAGCATTCTTTACTCCCTATAGTTATGAGCATGCTATGCTGTGATCAAAGACAGTTGTGGGACCATTGTGGCTTGCCATGATTACTTGGGTTGATACACCAAGGGACAGAATGGTCGTTGGACTACTTTGTTGTGTGCTCCTGGAGAAATGGAATTGAAAGGAGGGCAAACATTAGAGCTCTACCACAACTACTACCCAGGTACTACAGGAAATGGAGGAGAGGAGCTAAGAATTATTATTTCTTATTATTTCTATTGCCTGGGTTGTCAATTTAAAGCTGCTTCACCCAAAAAATCATCATGACTCCCATTGTGAATAGAGGCGATCACAATCTATGATGCAAACAGGGACTAGTAAGAAAACTATTAAGGCAAGGGCATGGAACAAGTCTTAGAAAACAGCAGCTGGCCTACTCAGTCAGCCTACAGATGTCATTGGTCAAAAATATGAATTAAACCAGTCATACATAGGTTTCACAGGGCCCCATAGCAAAAGTCGTTGTGCCCTTCCAAGCCAGCCCTCAGCATCAACAGAACTAAATCCCCCCCCCATGCGCGCACACACACACACACACACACACACACACACACATACACACACGCGCACACACACACACACACACGCACACACGCGCACACACACGCACGCACGCACACACACGCACACACGCACGCACACACACACACACGCACACACACACACAGCCCAGTCCTTAGCATGAAGTAGATTACCCCCCAAGCACATTACTGGCTGCATTTAGTAAGAGAACGAGAAGGATCTGGGCCCCTGCACTCTGCCTATTAATGCAAGTAAACTAACTATTGTTAGTTTACTTGCATTAGAGGAATAATTATACTACAGGTTTACAGAAGATCCTGGAAGTATACAATATATGTCTACTAGACACAACTACTTTACTTTCCATTTCAAACTGCCAGTGTACATTAACAATTGCTGGTAATTAATGCTGTAAAGATCTCTGGCTGCGCTTGTGTTCATTTGAAATGTTTCTTTGAATCACAAAACCAAATAGCTTATTTCCATTGAAATAGTGACATAATAAGATTGGTGAAATGAAAACTGGAACTGTTGTCCAAGGAAAATGTACTTAAAATGATATAAATATAAAATTTCTCAAGGATTTAATAGTTTTCAAATCATTTGGAAATAGAATGTTCAAATAGCAATTAAAAAATAAAACCTGTATTACACATCTTTTTGTATAAGAAAAATTAATTGGTAAGCTTTGTGTTGATATTAATTAATTTGAACACATTTCACCTCCAAAAGTTACGAGGCAACTTCTTGGTAATATCTCAGATGGCGATTTTCAGTTCAAGAGCTTTGGTGCTGTCGCCTGATACTTCAATTAGTGACCTCCCTTTTGAGATTCTCACCTAAGGTGACAAATGACAAGTAAGTACTTTCATGCTGCGTTGTTGATAATGGCTTGGCAGGAATGAAATGGAGGGCTTAGGCGTCACGGTTGGGATCCTTTGGCAGTGCATGACCATCCTTGCAGATTTCTGGATCTTTTTCTCAGGACACAAGCCAACAGAGCGCAAACACCTGTGACAGTAGACAATATTAACAACCTAAAATATTTAACCCTAATTATATATATTGCAAAACAAGTAAAACATGTGCTTCTGTTGTTTCTGACTTTACTACCACTTTGTAAGTTTTGCCTTTTTCATACCATAAACAAGCTTAAATTAATACAAAATTGTATTGTGGAGGAAAAGTATTATATAAAAGTATCATTTTGATAAATCATCTGCAGTACTGCACATCTACGGGGCATGTTTTGGCACAGAGGGACTGCTTGCTTGATGGCCCCTATTAAAAAGAATCATTTTATCATATGCATCTGAAGAGATTTAAGAGATTGCCAAGAAGTCACAGGCTCATAGCTATCATTGCAGCTTCTATTTGGTCATCAAGAAAAAAAGGTTTCTTAATTCAGTTAATTTGACTGGAACTGGTAGATACTGTCTGATGGGAAATTACTTCATCTGATTTAAGGGTGGTGTGGAAACAAATAGATTATGTTAATTGTCTTCTTTATTGAATTGATAAGGGAAGTTTAAGATGAGTATCTCGGAATTACTTAAATAAATTAGACTTGTTAGTGATTATATGAGCTAGTGTTCGTACCCCCTTAATAATAATGCATCTTACCAAATTAACTGAAATGAGATGTTGCCTAGGAAATAATCCTTACTTTCATGCTCATGCTTAGACTGCTATAATTTGGAAACAAAGAAACACATGAATTTTAAATGCAGGTAATCTGATTTAAATCTCTTGTCTCTTGAAGAACGATTTATTTAGATAAGTGTTATTTTGATGGTAGCACAATTGTCTTATGTTGCATTTATTGACATTTGTAACATTTAAAACATATACAATACTTTGTAAACTTGAAATAACATTATAGATATTTGTAGGCCTGAGTGTGCCAACTAGAGTTGCTACAATATTTAGGAATACTCTGGCTAAACAGGCTGCAAATCCTAACTAATAAGTGGTTCTATGGGGGGAAATTTCTGATTGTGTGTTCTCAATATATTTTTACTACAGAAATTAATTTAGAAAAATGGGACAGTACTTGGGATACTGGGCAGTAAAAACGTATCACTCCTTTTCTATAACAATAATTGGATATCTATGGGGAAAACTACTTTATGAGCTCCAAAATACAAAGAGGAATTCTAAAACTATGACCTTGATTAACAAAGAGTTGAAAAAACCTCTCATGGTAGTAAAAAATTCATTTCATGAGAAAAAAGCCTGAGAATGTCACTGTTAGTGAATCACCAGATAGGGGAACAATGAAAGTCATTGGCACTTTTTACTACAGGTAGGAGTAACTAGTTCAATACTTTTTTTCAGGAGTAAAAATGTGTCATTGACTTTCATTGTCTTCCTATCTGGTGATTCATTACAATTCTCAGGCTTTT
Organism: Gastrophryne carolinensis; assembly: GCA_027917425.1. NCBI lineage: Eukaryota > Metazoa > Chordata > Amphibia > Anura > Microhylidae > Gastrophryne > Gastrophryne carolinensis. The sequence continues at coordinate 526,323,814 of CM051235.1, read as the reverse complement.
TTTCTCATGAATTGTTCTAGAACCCCACATATGTGAATTTATCTCACTTCACTGAATTAAATTGCCTTATTCCTATTTCATTGTATATTGCATTTAATGTATAACCTTAAAAGGCAATCACAATAATATAATGATGAATCTTCACTCAGGTGAAATTGTTAACATTTTTAAAGACAATAGGGTTGATTCAGAGAGACATAAAAAGACTTTAGTTTTTGTGTCGATCTGTTTTTTTTTTTAATTTCCTGCTCGCGTATGAGTGTACGCGCGATTATAAGCATGCATCGCAAGCCTTCAGTAAAGTCTTCGTCCGTTCGTATGCCAACGAGAATGTCATTTTCCAGCTTTCATTTTCTGTTCATGTTACTCATGTTACAACGTAGGCTTTAGTTTTTGCCCTTTTTCCATCGTCTCCTCCCACGAATCATTTACGTTTCCCATTAGATTCAGATTTAATTTTACAATAAGTTCTCGTCCAGACGACCTTACGCCTGCGCACTACAAACGTAACTCATTAATGGGCTCGCCTACATATTTGGTTCACTCACTTCTGCTACAATGCTTACCTTAATCACTTCACGGTCACTATATTCTTGCATTTCCCACCCCTAAAATATACTCAAATCACTTTGTGGTCAGGCGAATCTTCATATCTGAATGTTGTTTTTGCATTCGTCTTGTGGTAACCAACCCTTAATGAATGTATTTAGAAAACAAAATGACACAGCAACAAGTTTTTTTTTTCTTTTTAATTTGAACTGGCATTTTTATATTGCCTTTTTTTTAAACTTATTTTTTTAAAATGGAACAACTTTGAAGATATTTTTTTTTCTTTTTTTACAAAACTGTAAATATAAAAATTTTACAATTTTAAAAATACAAATTTACATGTTTTAAAATATATACACTGCAATGGCAGGCCCCAGAACATTATTCTTCATCTGTGGTCCCCAACGAGTCGCGCAGCTCCTGCATCTCGCCCACCAACTGAAGGACCCTGGCACTGAGTTGTGCCACTCTGGCACGTTTGGTCCCTGTATAAAAAATGTTAAAAATGTATTTGTCGGCAAATACATGTTTAACAGCTGTGAATGGAATGTTTATTAGGTTGCAAGCTAACTCATGAGGCCATATATGTCATTATGCTAAGGAATTAATAAAAGGAAGAGGCGCTCATATTCCTCCACAAAGCCGCAAAACATGGTCAAAAGCAAGCAAGCCGAGTGCAAAACGATCCTGTAAGTGTATCGCAAATGAAACGGTTTATAGGGCGGTGGTCCCTCGGCCATCAGGTCTCTGAATCAGACGCAAGCCCATCCCAATAACGTAAGTTATCTGAACAAACGCAAAATATCAGATTTTGATGGGAAAATGATCCGAACTAACGCAAATTATCTGATTTTGTTCCGTCCATCGAAAGCGCATATACGCATTAGCAGGAACGAACATACACATGGAAAAACAAATGAAAAAAAAGGCCAAACAGACACAAAAGCATACACAGACACATACGAGTCCAGACGTATCTGTCTCTGAATCGAGCCTAATATGCTACCACACTTGGACATGATTTTGGGTCAACCTAAAATAGTTTGTCATTGTTAAAGAACTTGGTGAGTAGCTATGGGAGTCCCTGCTTTGACATCTGTGCTAGGGATTTCCCTGGAGATGTGTGGGGGCGGTCTGACAGATAACGTAGCTGGGTGCAGCTCTGTCCCTGGACCTTATTGGTTGGAGGGGGGAGCGTGCCCCTATCTGGCCCGCCCTCACTCCATTTAGCTCTAGAGACCCCATTCAGCTCCTGTGGATGGCCGTCCCATCTAATAGCAGGAGGAGGTTTGCTGCTTGATATGGCCAATACATTAATTTGGCTTTGCACACACCTGTGGACATTTCTTTATACCACACCATTGTTAAGGAGGTTAGTGCCATAATTATTTGTATGAGTAAAGATTACGCCATTCCTCTTGTTCCATGCACTGGACACATTATTTGACCAGGTTGCAGCTGTATTTTCCGTCTGTTGTTTTAGCCGAACCCAAGTCTGTGTTCAGGTTTGGCGACCTAAACCCAAAATGTTTGCCACGGACCCAAACAGAGCAGTTTGGGCTCGCTCATCACCGGTTGTTTCCACTCATCAACACCAAATGTCCCCAGCTCCTGCACCTTATCTCTCTTAACTGGGTTTATGGACCATGCCTTTATGGACCATTCCTACTAGATAACTCCCTGGCCTACTCTTATGCTTTATTAGTGTGAATTAATGGGCCTGGCAAACTAAATTTTGACTTGCTGTACTGGAGCCTTAATCACATGTAAAGATATGTTTTGTAACTGCTAGGAATGCATGCTAGTTGCCATCCTATCTCTATTTTTAGCCAACTTAAGAGTTTAATTGTCTCAATACATACCCATGTATGTATTTGCATAACATATATGTTTTCAGTCAGTTACCACAAAATCATATGGCAAGCAGTAAGTAAATTAATTCTCTATTTTCCCAATAAATGTATGAATGTATATATATGAGCTAAACATATAATCTATAACTCAGATTCTTGTACAATAATGTTTTAATTCATAAAGTCATAGCTATTTGTCTATCACTATAAAAAAGAAGAAATAAAGAACGATAATGCTTTATTAAGAATTACCAAGACTCCATGTTACCTCCTTATGAGTAATTACTAGCCTGTCATATAACGGTCACATATTCCTAGATGGCAGGCCAAGGTCATTGAGTAGCTGGTTTCATTTTTTTAACAAATGATGTTGATGTCATTTTATAACCTCGATTTATCTGCTGCTCCTGGAGGTCATTTCAATAGGCTATCTAAAAAAAAAGTGCCATTGGATACATTTTTATGCATTTTACAGCATGATAAAGGTTTTCAAGGGCAAAATGTTAAATGTATCCATTGGGTTGTTGTTAAATATGTTGTGGAGACGCCTTCACAATATTAATTTCTGTTCAATCTGAACTGTTAATTAACTGCATATATGAAGGGCCTGATTTGCCAACACAGGCAGATAAAGCAGTCAGCTAGCAAGCTGGCCCGTGTTCAGGTAAAATGTACAAAGGAAGAAAAGTAGCTTAAGGAAATCCATGAAAGGTTATTGCATTATATAGTGATGATGCACACCCCTACTTCAGTTTTGGGGCATGGAATCAATTAAAGATGGCTCCCATTCAGGGCTACTTGCTGCTGCATCTTTAGAAGAAATGTGGAAGACTGTTGGGTCAATGCTACAGCTCATAGATTAGGCATTTCAGTTGGCAAATTTTCCAGTATTATGATGTTTTGATAATTAGGAATGTAAGGTTCCAGTGGGCACCACAAATGTTGATGCCTGAGAAAAAAACAAGTCACCAGCAATTTAAGAGAATTTAAACGTGCTGAAAATGAAAATCTGTGAGACTTCTATTTTAGAATTGTTTTGGGTAATAAAACATAGGTCCAATAGCATGACTCTGAGACCAAACAAGGGTCCATGCAATGAAAGCAAAAGACATCACCAACTTCAAAAAAATTGCGTGTGCAGCTTTTAGCAGTAAAGGATACAGAAGGTATTTTATTACTTGAATTCATGCCATACAAGACAATTAATGAAGACGCCTATGCTTTAACAATGAAGCAATAAGTGAGGCAATCAAAGAGAAATGCAGTGGGAAGTTGTCAGCTGGTATGTTGCTTCTTCCCAACAATGCACAGTGTCTTCAAATCACAAACTGCTATCAGGGAATGTGGCTTCATGGAGCTGAACCATCAGCCTACAGTCTAGACCTGGATCCTAGTGATTACTTTCGTAACCTGAAAAAAATGTCCGTTAGGGCAATGATTTTGTGATGATAATGCAGTCAAAGAGGCAGTAACGGGGCTCCAGCAGCAGCAATAAATGTCTTTCTATTTTGAGGTCATCCAGTCACTGGTGGAGAAGCAAAATACGTATATTTTAAAGTCAAGGGGAATTACATTGAAAAGTAATCATTTTTAATTTAAATTTCTCGGAAGATGTTGTTTTGATATTCAGGTAGTTAACTACTTGAACACCCCTGTATTTCCTACAAACATGTAAATAAATGCTTCTTATTGGAGGTTTTTAAAATGTAAACCCAAGAAACTCTTTTTTTTTAATGGTAACTCCCATGACATGTTTTTGGGGTGCTGCATTATTGTTTTTCTCTTTTGGAATGTAACATATTTGTGTTAGAATTGGGCCCCAGACCTGTGATTTACTTATCAGCATGATGTTTTCATGATTCCCATATTCCTCCCCCTGGTTTGCTACAGGGGGAGAGGTTTTTATAGTCTTGGGTAAAAACAATGGAGTAAAAGTCCCACAATTCTTCTAATGCAGCAGGTAAACTCTTTAGCAGCTTTAACAAGGTCTAAACAGCCTAATGACCTCTCCAGCTGAGAACCCGGCCATTACCCCTTGCTACTGGAACACAAGACTGTGATTGTTCCAAACTGAAGAAGATGAATTTTTGCAGAATGGGTTAAACAGGTCACCTAGGCAATAGTCAATCAGAAGATTAGCAAGCTAGAGTGAGGAAGTCTCTGATATGTACTCGAAAACAGCACTTTGGTGTACAGCTAAGGTAAATACATTGTTGCTAAGGAAATAGTTTTCTTTTAGAACACAGAGTTGCAAACAATCAGAAAATTTAAAAAAATAGCAGATAAGCTTAGCAAATTGATTACATCATTTCGCCACACAATAAAGAAAGCTTTTAAAAATGCCATTGAATGTGGAATTACCCCTTAAAGTCCCTGTCGAGGCAAACACCCCATTTCCCTCACCTTTTTTCCCCTGAATATGTGTAAGATAAGCCATTTCAGAGCATCTCAAAATCTCAGATTATATAAGTTGATACCTTAGGTATTCTAAGGAAGGTAACATCACTTCACTTCAATTTCTGGGTCATGGCTTATTTGGGAAGGTCACGTAATTGTGCAACTTTATAACTCATCAGCATGCTCTGCCCCTGTGTTCAGAGACAGCTGTTGGAGAATGAAAGATGGGAAAGATGATAGGAAAAAAAGCATAGAGAAAAGAAAAAAAAATAGAAGGAAGGAGGGAAAAAATAAAAAGAAAGTGAGGGGATCAGGTAATGAAGGAAGGGAGTAAGGGAGAAAAGAAAGGAAGGAAAAGAGAGGGAAAAAAGGAAGAAAAAATGAAGGGAGGAATAAAAGAAGAAAGGTAGAAAAGAAAGATTGGAAGAAAATAAAGAAAAAAAAAGAGATGAAGAGAAAAGAAAGAAAGAGGGAAGAGAAAGAGGGTAGGAAATAAAGAAAGGTAGATAGAAGCAATGAAGGAGGAAAAGAAAAAATAAGAAAGAAAGAACTAACTCAGGAAATGCTGGTGCGCTGCTTCCTGGAGCATTGCAGGTTTCCCTGATGGGAGCATCCATCTTTGTGTGGCCCTGCTTGTTTATACTGTAGGCATTAATGGAGGCTCCCCAGCTGATATCCATCCTGTTCTCACCTTTACCCCTGTGGTTACCAGTGGTGCTGTACTCCATGCCTTTGCCCGGTTTGCTCTGGGATAGAAACTGCCCTACATAAATAGTTCTCTTGCTGACATGTTCTCTGGAAGCAATCTCACTGTGCATAGGCAATTTTTACAGCAACATCATTCTATGCTTGGAGGTGTCTTAATGAAAGCTTGTGTGGCCCAATGCTTTGTGATTGAATTTTATTGAACCCCCCGGATGTTTTCCCATTTCAACAACAGCTGACAGGGCTAGGTGTAGCAAAGCAGAAATATAACAAATTCATTTCATTTTCTGAAAAGGTGTCATCTTATAACAGTGCTGGAATAAAAACACCAAGCATTTCAGCATGAACTAAAGTCTGGGGTAAGAAAAATGTCAGTAACTGCACTGTGTTCCTAAGGAAATTCCTTTATTTGCTTTCTCATTAATGAAAAGAGCAGAAACCGCAGCATTTAATAGGAGGTCAGAAGCATCAGAGAAGCAAGCAGGCTGAAAATAGAGCACCGTTAACCTCTGTAAAAACAAACTGCTTCAGCCACAGAGTCACATCAGCGTGAAACAGAATGTGCTTCTGATTTGTCAAATATATGCGCATAATAAATGCTCTGAGGGCATATTCACCCATTCAAATGTAAGCCATTATAGAATGTGTGACTCTATGGTAGTCTACAAAAAAAATCATCAAAGGCTATTAAAGCTCACTCTACAGTCCAGAAGTATATTGTGTGCCATTCACCTTCTGCTAAAAATAATAGTTTGGTGAACAATTTACTGTATACTATTTAAATCTTATAAAAGGTTTATTTAATACTGTGACACAATATATAGCTATTTCTTAAAAGGAATCTTTTGTTCTTTCTCTTTTTAAAGCTGGACTATAGTCAAGTCAATTTCTCTTTCATGGTGTATTGCACTATATGGCAGTTAATCCGGTGACCAACAGAAACCTTTCAGGTTTGATATGCAAGTCCACTGGGAAATTCAGATTGGACACCAGCAGTCATGTGCGTGTCTGCCATACGTTAATAAGGAAGTAATTAACATATGTTTATAGTGCCTCTTTAAGTAAAGTAAGAAGCAGGGTCCACAGTCTCTTGAGCACAGAATGGTCACATGACCACTCAAAACTAAAGGTCTTCTGTGGACAAAAATGCAAAAACACATAAATGACACCCATTTACCTACTGTACAGAATATTGTACTTAGTACTAACCCCCCCCCCCCCAATACTTACATCAGATATAAAATGTTTATACAACCCTGTTTTGTGCTTGTAAAAAAATCAAAGACAAATTATTTCAGATGAATGTCAACCTTCAAATGGGACCATACAAAGCTTAAGACCTCCTCTGGACAAAAATATAAAAACACAAAAAAAAAAACCCTACTGTAGAGGACTTTATGAATACTTACAATGGATATAAAACATTTACACGCCCTTGTTTTAGTGCTAGGTTTTCATCTTGTAAAATATCAAGCAAAGACAAATTAGTTTAGGTGTATATCCACCATCAATGTGACCCCATAATCTGTACAAATTAAAAAAAAACTCAAATAATTTGGTTGTGAACAATCATTGGGGATGTGGTTGCATTCCGAATTTGCTATTTACATTTAAACTCATTTTAAATAGCCAGTACACAGCTGATATCATTTTAAATTATTGTGATTAACCACATATAACGTTCAGCTGTTCTAATAGGATTTTCCTGATATTTTCTAAGTTGCATTTTACAGAAAAAGTCATGGTCCATAAACAGCTTTCAGCACATCAATAGGATCAAGGCATTAGATTAACCATGAAACATAGCCATAAAGAATTACATAAAACACTTTAAAATTATGCACTATTAAAACTTAAATATAAAAAAATATATACAAATCTTTTATTTTCTGTAGTCGATAGCCCCTAGTCTGACAATCACCTGATCACATGATCTAGGTCTTGAACTACCGTGATCATCTGGACTTCTGTAGCAATTGACAATGGACTACTGGATGTTTCTAAATTCAATTCATAAAAACATGAAGGGGCATTTCAGGATGAAAATGACCCAAAGCAAAACTTCACTTCATCAAGAGAAAAGCTTTTCTCCAGATTTTCCTCAAATTCTGACATATTTGAAGTGCTTTTGCAAGGAAGAATGAGCAAAGATTATATCATAGTGCACTTGCATTTTGGGAATGTTCTCATTTCCGAATGGGGACTGGGGAGACTAAGGCTACTTTCAGCCAGGAAGTTACGTTCTACCCAGAGACTATAGCAATAGTCACTAATCAGTGTATTTTGGAAACTACAGTTACAGACCACAAACTGAGAGATTGGAGTAACTGGCTGGGGGCATATGGGTCACACTGGGGAGGAAATCACCTGATCTAAGCCACCAGAGAGGCAAGCCACCAACCACCCTGGGCTTGCAAGGTCTGGTATTCAATGGAGAGCCCATAATCAACCCATGCCTTTAGAAGAGCTCCCAATGGTGAAAGGTACACTAGGAAGACCTGTGGTGGTCACAGACTTGGAAAAGGAAAAAAAGGGTGGATGCTACACAGCAAAGCAGACAGACTTACAGTAACAGGTATCAGTGGACAGGAGCTAGCCGAGGGTCTAGTGGATGGCATAAGCCTAGCCCAGACAATAAAGGGCATGAACCCCAGTACAGAAAATTAATATTAACCTATTCCTGACCCATAGGTGTCACCATAGAGGTGGGGTAATCACCACGTTTGTTCTTATTACAAAAACTTCGCAGGCCATAGCCTAATCTCAAAAGCCAGCCAGGTTTCACAAAGTGAACTTGTAAATATTAAAAATCTGGACTACGTTCTGTGAGCCACGGGGTCACCAGGGAGGTTCCTAAAATAAGCAAACCTTGGTTATACAAACAGTGGGAAATTCCTAAATCGGTCTACCCTGCTGGAGAGGAACAATACTCGGGATAGTAAAAATCACAGTGATTGTTCTCCTTTAAGAAGAGATTCCACTTTTTATTTAATACTAAATAGAGGTTTTTCATCACACATTGGTTAAAAAGAAATAGATTTTCCCTAATGCCATGAGCAAACCTAAATATCATCTACTTAACCATATCACCAGAGCAGCTAAAATAATTATTGCTAAGGCTTGGAAGAAGGCCTGTTTGGCCATTTGCCATTTGGTGAGCGAGTCTCATGAGTCAATGAATTTATGATTGAAAAAAATTGGGAAAAATTAGGAATGATGGATAAAACACTTTGGCCATCTCAATTTCGATCAATCACTTTAAATAGTTTAAAATACTCAGCTATTGATGATACCTCTTCTCTTCTCTACCCCCCCCCCCCCGGTACTTCTCTCCTTTATCTTTTCTTTACTCCCTTGGTCTCTTTCTACATTTAGTATTTTAAGGGTTTAAAGTTATCAGTTGTTTATGTCACTTTAATACAATATCTAGGGATGAGCAAACTGGTTCATCAGAACCCAAGTTCGTTCTGAATTTCAGGAAAAATTAAATTCAGCACGAAACCAAATTTTGGGGGGTTCGTGCTGATCGAATTTTTCTTAAAATTCACTGGGCGGAGGGTGCTGAAATTCACAGTGCTGTCAGCTGTGAAAGCCGGCTGACGCCGCCCGCTGACAGTTCCTCCTCCACTCCCACCATGCCGGCATATAGGTAAGCTACACATCGCAAGGTGGGAGCTGGTGAGGCCGGCTGTGCTGTCAGCTGTGCTGGCGGCCCCCCATACTCCCACCGTGTGGTGTGCTTTCCAGAGGTGCGCGATTCTCAAAGATTCAATTCGGACGAACCCAAATTTCTTGGAGAAATTCGGCTAATTGCCCGAATCGAATTTTTAGGAAGATCACTCATCTCTAACTATATCTACATTTATGCATTTCTAATAGCTGTTTTCTATTTTGTCATTGCTTTAGTGGAGCGGTGCTCAACCCTCAAGGTCCACCAAAAGGCCAAGCTTTGCACACTGATGCACAGGTTTAGTCATTAGTTCTCAGTCTTAGTCTATAGATGTACACTATAGCACTAATTACTTAATCTGTACATCAGTGTGGAGATCTCCAAAACCTGGGCTGTTGGTGGTCATTGAGGAGAAGGGTTGAGCACAAATGTTTTTGTGTAATTGGCAGCACTATTTTTTCATTTGATTCATGATCTGTCCTTATTGTAGTCAGTATATAGTTTGGTTATTCACAACTTTGTAATATTTATGTGAGCATATTTTGCAAATGGAAAATGAGACTGTTGGATGTCTGTATTGATGTATGCCTTGTCTTTCAATAAAAATGATTGAACAGTAATTGCTTTCCCAATACCTGATCAGCAATGCATTTTGTGCTTTTTATGTGTTAATTTGCAGAGGATCTGAAATTCATAATAGATTCAATATCACTAGGACCTCTCCTGCAATGCGTTACCCCCCAAACAAATAATTTCTTCTTACTATATTTTATTTTTGTTAAACTGCCTTAGATTTTACTATTACATTTCCAGATCTGAAAAAAATATAGTAATTAATGGTTACAGGCAAAAAAAAACCCAGCAGAATGAGAGTTGTATTAAAAAGTGGAGTGCTCTTAGCGTTAAGATGATAATTTCATCATGTGAAAGCCTAATTCTTTAATTCATATTTTTAAAGGTATCATTGAGTTCCTTTTTCTATGTTCCTGTTCTTCACTCGTTTTTCTTTTTTTTTACTTTGCTGATTTCCTGATTTCTTCAAGACGAAGCTCAAGAGCAAAAGGAACATAATGAAGGAACACTAACATGTAATTTACAACCGTGTTGTAAAACGGTCAAGTGATTTCAAGATAATGATTTTGGAAAATGACAGGATCTGCTGTGCAATAATCAGCAGACAGACTAGGCCCCCAACAGAAATTCTAATTCACAGCATCCATGGCAGCAATGAAGTCTCAGTTGCTGCGGGTGTTTTTATATTTCAGTTAATAGTATTTGATTGTTTTGATTACACATCCAATGAAAGAATCTATCAAAATGAGATTATTTAAAGAAATACATTACATTACATGTTCTTAGTGTTGCCTAATCTTCACAAGTAACTGGTTTAATTTGATTCTGCAAAATTCTAATCTTTTTTTAACAAATATATACCTGGCTTTGTTTTCATGTACTTTGACAGTTTTGCTTTAATGCTCTATAACCCATTTTGACAGGCCTGAAAAGTCTAAAAGCCTCCAGGGCTGGCTGATTCCCACACCTCTGGGCACTGTGTGATATACCCAGGTTTACCTGATATATCTGAAAATCTGGTAATTCCACAGAGCATGCATTGGTCATGGTGGTATACTCAACCCGAGCTAGGCGTATCTGAATGGCTGGTGGGGGTGTGTATTAGCAGGAGGGGGCATTGCCAAAGAGATACTGGCTGCTCTCCCAATTCCTAATGTTTTGATGCTTCTGATGTACAATAACATTGGTGTTTTTACGGCCCTACCGGGCTCTTAAGCCTGACAACTAGTACAAAACAATACAACACATTAAAGCGGACCAACAGTCAAAAGTGAATTAAATCAGACTAACAGCCCTCATGCATCCCTCTCCAGGGTAATTTAGATTGCTGCACATAAAAATCATTTACCTATTTCTAACGGCTACTGGGAACATTTTAAAAACAAGATGGAGCTCATGGGCTTGCAGGCCACCTGCAAACAGGAAGTCATGCTGGGCTTCCTGCTACTGTGCATTTCAGTTATGTCAGAGAAGAAGCTCCAAAATGGACAATACCTTTCTTTTCCAATTATGCCAGGCTGTTGGTCCAGTTTATGGGGTAATTTACGAAACTATTCGCCGCATTGCCGGGTTTACGCATTTACCAAGTGAAATTTTGCATGTTCCGCCAGCAATGTCCATGTTTTTTGGATTTACTTCTACTTCAGTTTGCCTAAGTGAATGCTGGCAAATGCTGGTGAACACTTTTGCATTCGCTACCTTTTAGTGGTGAACCCCATAGGAATCAATGTTGTTTAGGTAGATTTTCATTTTAGGTTTTTTTTAGCATCTTTAACGTATTTTTTGAGCGTGAACATTGGAAAGATGCCAAGTATGTGAAAAACAACTGTTAATTATGTTTTTATATTTTCAAATAAACTTTTATTCTTAATCTTTTCAAACAACCCAGACACTCCCAGGATATCCCACATATATTCTGAGATCTCTTCAATGTCGACATTTGCTATAAAAGTGTGTTTTCAGAAAGGTTTCATGTTTTTGCTAAAGAATTCTGCCACAGCAGTTCGGCGGCATATTGCTGTCATTCTCCAAACCACTTTTCAGTTTAAATACCTGTGACTTAGCCAGCAAATTGCAGCACATACACAGCAAAATACATTGAGAAAGTTTGTGTTCAATGGTGTTCCCTTACTCACTGATCAGTCATGAGTGCATGCGTCACACATCCAATGACTTTTATATCAGGTAGCGAACAAGTAAATCACTCCCTAAATACCTAGCCAATCAGAGGCACCTCCCTTCCTATACCATCAGCTGGGAACAAGTTTTCTAACAGAGGGATGTGAAGGAGAGCAGTTTGAAAGATCCTCTGTCCACATTCTAAGCAGGGTCTGAGCTGACATCAAGATATCTCTAATTTTCCTGTTTGCCTCAGCATTTCACCAGCTTCTGCCAAACCTTTTTATAAGTAGATGCCAATCTTTCACCCATGTAAAGTGCAGCGATACAGACGGTCACAAATATTCAGTTTATGTTACTTCATCTGCTACTATTTTAGCTCTGTTTGCTACAATTATAGCTGTGCTTGCTGCTCTGCTCACAAGTGTTATTATTGTTATTTATTATTATTGTTTATTTAAAAAGCGTAATTGTATTCAGTACAAAGTTATCCTGAAGTTGATAGTGTCAAGACACTGTATAAAGTATAAGTTATAGGAGGGTAGGATGAATAACATATTTATTATACACAGGGCATCATGGGTCAGATATAACAGAGATATGACAACAAATGCATTTAAAACATACAGTATTAATACAGAAGTACCTAAGGAGCGAGAGGTCTACCCTTGCAAGTAACACAGGTAGCATGAACTAACAAAAAAATAGTTAATGTGGTAAATCAGGCCATATGTACATGAGCAGTTATACCTCTGATACAGTGCTTCAGTCAAATTCAATGCTTTTCTTTAATTATTTTCGGCCTAGTGCATAAAACCTAGAATTGCACCCCAGTAGGCCCCAAACTTTGTAAAGAGCCTCTTTGCCTCAGTTGGCTAGTATTTAATAAATATTCAAAAATTTCAATCTCAACACACAAAAAAGTACAAAGATTTTTTTACACTGGCACTTAGATATAATCTTTGGAGGGAGAGGCTGTACATTTTAATGAATGTTTCAGTAGTTGTCTGTAATACATATACTGAATATAATGAAAAAAACTTCATCTCATTGTAAAATGTATGTACCCCACCCATAGAACTTGCAAAAACTTTAGGTAACAAATAAACTGTTTCTAAACTTCTGGTAAATGTTTTTAACCAATACATGAAATGCTAATTATACAGATAGTCAATGAGAACTTTTAGATCATTCTGTTGCTGCAGATAAATATACATTCTCGGTAAAGCTGCTAGACATGAACAATGTGTACTTCGCTTATTACAGGTATAGAAAGCAGAAAGATAGAGATAGATTTCGTTCACAGTCCGATTTTCTCATTTTTTCAGAAAATAATAGCTTTAATGTTAAAATGTATTTTTCATTAAAATTAATATATTAATCACCTATGAACATTTTCCAAATTGTTTGAAGTGCAATAATAACACAGATTATTTTTTTAACGTTTGGCTCTTGATCAGAACAAATACAGATCTGAGTCCAAAAATTAAGAATTAAATGGTCAAGAGATACACATAATCCTAAGTATGGATGCTATCCATTCCAACATTACACCATGCAATCCTGGAGTTGATAGTGTCAAGATTTTACATGGGGATTAGGGGGTTTATGATGGTATTTCAAGGACATGTATTGCTTTATACGGAGAGAAATAAATGAACAAAGCATTCACAAGCCTTAGTCCATGCCAAACTGTGTATGATTAATGCTGTCCAGTGCCTAAACAGACAACAACATGCTCCTCCTAAAAATTACTGTGGACCATTCAGAAACCTACCAACTTTGTCCCTGTGCAACTATTGTTGCAACAATTTCTACTGCCCTCAGATATTATGATCTTCATAATGCAGGCCTGTTCCCCTACTGGAATCCAATATAGTGCAATGCTTTCTAATGCCCTCAGATATCACCATCATCATCACGCAGGCCTGATCCCCCAATTGGTCCTGAAAACCCAAAACATTTTTTTAACTGGGACAATTCAAATGTCAGAACAGTTTACTTCAGAGAGTTTCATTCACTCTGACCTGATCAAATGATTTGTTCTGTGCTCCCAAAAGACAAAGCTTAAAGTTTAATATGAAGACACCCGTACCTTGTGAACCTGGCAGACTTTGCTGTCACCAAGATAATACAGGCCGTCAAGACCCTAACAGACTGCAATGCCCTTTTACTACCACCAGTGAACAGAGACCTGCCATCCCTATAAGACTGCCACCAGCTCTATTTTGATACATCCTTATCCCCTAATGGGACTATATCAGACCAGAGGCAAGCCCGTTAGCGTGTAATATATCTGAGAAACACAGGTGACAGAGAATTCAGGTTAAAAATACAGAGCAGCCAATGATTAATTAATCAAGTAATGCATAGATACATACACAGATATGTATACGATGAGTAAGTTACAATCAGAATGAGCAAAATGTATGTCAGTTACCGTAGGAAGCCACTGAGAGACACGTAGGGAGTTCCTGGTCCATTCCTGCGATTCTTTCCATTATGATTCCAGCATGACGTCTATCCAGAAAATACAGCTCAGTTGCCTCTTCCTTGGACATTTAAACTCCTGGTTAGTCACTCTTCCTCTCTCCCTGGGAGAGGCTGAAGTCCCCTCTTCTTAGCAATGTTAGCTAAACTTTTACACCTTTGGTGAAAGTTCCAATTCTGGTACCAACAGACCCAGTTTTGCACTATGCATGCTAAAAGAGCAGTCACTGCTGTTTGATATGGCCTAACCAGAGTTCTCTGTATTTCCACCCCTGATGGTCCGGGGGTGATGGTGGAGATGTCTTGGCGTACCTTATGAGATTCCGAATATGACGGTTTAACCAGTTATGGCTAATATGCAGGCTTATTCCATGTACCATACAGGAGCCAGGATGTCTACCGGATTTCTTCTAAGCTCCCTTGTCATTCGAGGTTCCTGTCAGGGGGGGTTCTGCCAGCCCCATTTGGTCTAGTCTAGTTATGACTGGTACTCGCAAGGTTTTTTCAAGTGGAAAAAACCTTGCGAGTACCAGTCATAACTAGACTAACATAACTAGACTGTGTGGCAATGTGCTTATGAGCAGGTCATCTCAGTAATAGGTGACAATTTCCTCATGCCTAGAAAATCAGAATGCATTTTAATGGAGGACATGAGAAGGTCAGATATTTGATATAATATTTCTGTCATATATCTGTCAATTTTTTATCCTGTGAACTCTCAAGTTTATAGTTATTTCTTATTTTTCTTATTTTCTTATATGCTACTTCAAATTATGAAAAATATTTGCAAGGACTAAGCAAAAATAAAGGGAATGGGGTTTGCCTGTATACAAATGAAAATAAAAAAATGTATAGCTTCTTTTGATCAAACTAGACCAGTATGTCATCTTCATTTAAACATGCTTACAGCTGAAAAAGTAGGGAAAGAAAGGTAAACAAGTAACAGTGATTGAACAGTGAACAGTATTGTGTAAAGCAATAGATGGGATACAATGCTGGATTATACCTGCTGTGTTTTTTCTACATAAATATAGTTTTTGGCCAATGGGTAGAAACTTGATATTTAGTTTGCAAATACCCCAAAATATTAATGAACATAGAGCCTAGTCTACCTAGTTCGTCAAGAAGTTAAATAAATAAAATATTAAGCTCACAGAAGATGTATTAAATATTTGCCTGAAGAAAACAAGGGCTTGAAAATAGATGATTTAACGCTTTGCACCGTAGGGACGTAATCCAAATTTTGGTATTGTTCATGTAAAAGTAACAGTACTTAAAAAAGAGATTTTCTCCAGAATTATTGTAAAATGTATATGTTAAATGAGAACATATTGCTAAATGTAAAGAGGAGATTATGTAACTGCTCTTTAAAGGCATAAGTGAACCTGGGATAAAATAAGGAATAGAGGAAAACAGAAGTAATTGAGTAAATTGGGGACCACCCCAGTCGCAGGAAATCAAAGAAAGGGAGGTGAAAGAGTAGGCCAATGGAGGTTTAGGCTGGAGGTTTAGGGTGGGATTACTAACAAGTTCAGGTAATGAAGTCTCTTTGCTTAACCACCTGCCCAGACAGCCAACTCTGAGGCAGGACACAGAGGGAGCCCTACGCCAAGAAATAGAAGAGAAAGAGTATAGAGTGGAAATTGAGATTTGTGTAGAAATTGCAACTAAGGTTGAGGTATGGATTCCATGGATATAGTCAGTAAAGGCCCATTCTGCTGGTTATCAGGTGTAACAGTTCACTAAGGGTCATGGAAGTGCAATGTTTATGCATTTTTTGTGGGTGAGAGAGAAACATCAAGAATGAGGAGGGGGCTGTGGGAAGCAAGATGCTTGAAGGGAGGAATGGGTATACGGGACCATCTAGAGAGGGTGAAGGGGCAACAGTGGGCATCTGAAGGTGGGTTAGGACACCTGGGGGCTTCAAGGATACCCGGAGGCCTGGAGGTGGGTAGAAAGGCTACAGGGAGCACCTGAAGGGGTTGAAGGGAGACACAAGGAACACTTGCAGGAGGTGGAGGGGCAATAGGGGCACCTGGAGGTGAGTGTAGGGGGTCATAGGGAGCACTTGGAAAGGATTGGAGGGGCCCCCAGGGAGCACCTAAAAGGGTCTGGAGGCTACTGAAATGGTTACATGGGCACCTAAAGGTTGGGTGGAGGAGTTGAGGGGGCACCTAGAGAGGAGCACTCCCGCAGAGGCAGCCATAGTTACTTGCCATTGTCAACTAAAGCAGTAAATATTGGTCTGTTTAAACCAGTTGGGAAAAATAGGTGCAGATAGGAAGGTTTTGCTGCGTGATGATATTGGAGTCTGATTTATAATGTGTGCAATTCTGTGACATTTTGCATCTTTTTGCTGATGTTAGCATCCACCTTGACGTGTTTACCCTTTTTTGGACACTTCTCTGTAAATGTCTGTTCTTAGATAATTGACTTGCCTTTGCACACTAGGTTTCTCCCTATACACCAGCCTGTGGCGGTGCCTGTTTGTTTGCCCATGGGCTCTTATGCTGGATTTAACAGGGCTTATGTGCTCTACTCTGTAACGACATATTCTGCAGGCTGTATGACAAATTTGTGTAAAAATCAGGAGTAAAAATGTGTCCATGTCTTAAATTAGGTATAGAGTAACACAATGGTCAACCCATTAATGCTTAATGGCACAAATGGTCATGCAAAATTCTTCTAAAATAACCTTTTGGCCAAAGTCTAAATAATCCCACCACACTGGAACAAATGTTATCATAGAAGTGATTCTTTCTGTGCATGGAGATCATGATTGCCCAGTAAAAGACAGGATCTCTACAGGCCTCTACACTTGAGATGCATTATATTTTTTTACATTTTTTGGGGGCCCTAGATATATCATGAACCTGGAAAGGTACTGTATAAAGAGCATTTCCTCGTTGTCTGCCCATATTCTGGAAATGAGTAACACTGGCAGATTTAGAAGTGCTGGATGTACAAGAAATAGAAAGAGAACTAATATTATGTTCCTTTGCGCAGGTCAGTGCAATGCCCTATCTCTCAAAATAACTAAAACTATTCTTTTAGGAATAACTACATATAACTGTTCATACAAAGTCTATTCAATACAGAAAAGTACATTGTATGACCTCAGTATAACCATCTATTCCCTTCTGACTGAAAGAGTTGTAATATATTAGGTAAATACCCAGTCTAGAACAATATTACTCTATTATAGAGGAGTCTTCTTAAATCAAGTAAATAATTAAAATGTTATCAATAATGTTTTAGTGTAAAACTATATTTGTTTTCCTTTAAATTGCTTTCTATGTTGTCTAGCATCTTGGCCTTGCTAATCGTTACTCTAAAGTAAAGTTCTCCAAATCTCTCCCTAAAAAGGACTCTTTGCGCCACCACTATAAAAGCGCGGCTTGCTCCATAGAAAACAAGAGAGGAGACAGGGGCCTCCAATCAATCAAAATGATTACAGGAAAAAAAGAAAGGGACCGCCCCAGGGAAGTGGGACAACGCACTCCCAGGATAATTAATCATTTCATTATTTAAATGTAATTAATTCCCTAAAACATCATCCAACACTGACAACTGTTAAAAACATTTGAGGCAGGGGCAATCTGTCTAAAAAGTTCTACGTATGTATCCAAACCAATGAAAGACTATACAAACAAGCTGCTGGGAGAGAGATTGTGGTGCTTTCTCTCCCTTTCCCCGAGGAGGCCCCTTTCTTTTTTCTGGTCATATAGTTAGTAGATTGGAGGCTCCTGCCTCCTCTCTTGTGTTCTAGGGATCACATTGCACTTTTTAGTGTTGGTGCAGAGATTACTTTTTTCACTTTTGTTGGCCATTTGGGAGAAATTTGGAGAACACTACTTTAGAGTAACAATTAGCAAGGCCAGGACAACTGACAACATAGAAAACTATTTCAATCATAAAAAGCATTATTCATGATATTTTAATTATAAATATTTCCAGGACCTTATTGTAAGAGGACCCAGACGAATTGACGGAGTCACGATGTGCATTTATATATATATATATATATATATCGTTAAATCATTTTAGATACTTCATTGTTGCTAATTATCTTGCACTTTATGCCAGTGTACAGTAATTATCTGGTGTGTTACCACTTCTCTGGGCAGCAGCTTGTTTGTATAGACTTTCATTGCCTTGAATACAAACCTAGACACAATTAGATACTTGCTCTGGTCTCAAATGTGTATTTATTTATTATCATTATCCTGGTGGTGCTATGTTTCCCTTTCCCGAGAAGGTGTGTTTCTTTTTTTCTGGTGTGGCTATCCAAACAGATGCAGAAGGTACTTGCTTAAACAATGCTTTAATGTGGATCAAAATCTATGAGACTCCAGGGCAGGCATACTTGCTCCTCTGGGGCATCCAGATTGGGGATGCCCCTCTGTGTAAAACCCCTCCGATAAACTCACATTCTCCCCGATCCAACGGCACATGCATGAGCTGCGCCGCTTCCTGCTATACCCTTAGCAGGGCGCACACCCGTGCCAGGCATTTGTGAATGGCTGGCGCAGGCATGCTCCCTGTTAGGGGACAGTGGGGATGCGGCCGCTGGCTCACCTCTAACTCACCTCTAACTCACCTCCCCGCGATCCTACGCTGCATGCATGGCCTCCTTTCCAATCAGCCTGCTCCTACAGCATGCGCCGTAGGATTGGGGAGAGGTGAGTTAGAGGTGAGCAAGGACCAAAACCCAGGATAGTCCTGGGTTTTAGTCCACTTTAAAGTTTGATTCACAACTTGATGGCCCTTTAACACATGCTAAACTCTACATACCCATTTTACAATACCAGGATTTTGGTATATAAAAAAATTATTTCAGAACTATTTTTACAGAATGACAGCTTCAAAACTTAGACTGGGAGTGGCAGAGGGCCCCAGGGCTATGCACATGTCTGCCCTCAATAGAGGATCTTAGGACTGAGAACCCAATATATCCACATTTCATGGCTCTTGTATGGACAATTAGAGGCATTCATCTCATCTCAGTACCTAACTGTAGGCTACCTGCTTCTAGACATTAAAAGGCTCCTCTCCTGTGCCTTGCACATGGCTCATGCTCTTTCCATGTTGTACCAGGCTTTGGGGAACTTTTTTATTTTTCTCCACTGGCATATATCTCTCACTGGCGGGGAGGGGGGAGAACTTATCCATATTTGAAGTGGAGTTGAAAAAAATGTTCAGAACAACCCAACAAAATATAAAATATCAAAATATCAAAAATATAAATGCGCTGCTCAGAAGAAGAGTTTTAAGGTCTTCACAAGAAGGTATTAATGTCCCATAAGACATCAAAAGCTTTGTTCCTGGGGCCGCAGATAGGTGCTGGAAATGCCATAGCTTATTGCTGATGGCAAAGGCTTCCAGTTATCTGTTAATAAAAAAAATATGTCCAGTGTTTAGCAGTTCAGGCCACTTTACGACAACTATCTGTTAATAAAAAAATGTGTTGAGTGTCTAGCAGTTGAGGTCACTTGACTGGCAGTTATCTGTTATTAAAAATTATCTTTTGATTGTTCAGCCATCGAGGCCACTGGATAGGCTGTTATCTGTTAATAACAAAAAATGAGTGTCCATCAGTTCAGGACACTTGACAGGTAGTTATCTGTAAATTAAAAATGTTTTTGACTGTCCAGTAGTTTAGGCTACTTTATGGGCAGTTATCTGTTAATAAAACAAATTGTTGACAGTTCAGATCACTTGACGTGCAGAATTTTCTTTTCCGATTGACCATTTTCGAACTGGCAGTCCATGCAGAAAGCAGCAAATAAGGGACAGGGATGTGACTGTGGTGCTGCTGCTGGTGGTGATGGAGATGATTCTGCAGGGAAAGCAAGTGTTACATCTGTTAGAGTGTGTTACACCTGCTACACATTCCTCTGGAGCCAGCCAGGATTTGCAGTGTCTTTTTGTAGGCCCCAATACCACGGTGAGGCCAGACAGAATTCAGGCATTCATAGATTATATGGCATAATCAGATAAATAAGCTTATCCAGGAATCCTAAGCCTGCAGCCAGCATACACAATAAAAAGACTGGCCATCCACATGCAGCAATCAAACAAGAGTTTTCCGGCACAGCTGGTGTCAGTAGAACATAACATGTGTTTAAAATCATTAGTCCATGACAATCCCAAGCATTACAATGATAAGATCAGTTGATGTGTTAAGTCTAAGACTAATTATTTTAAGCACAAATAAATGTTATGTTTTACTGATGCTAGCTGAGCTGGAAAACTCTTGCTTGATTGCTGCTTGTAGATTATATAGCACACAGTGCTACCAGTTCCATGGGATTGTCTTCCACCCACTCCATTTCTGCTGAAAATGCAGGGCTCTACACTTTACCCCCTTCAAATCAGCAAGGCTGTCACAGAGAGTTTCTTATGATCCATGATGCCACTCCTAGCTAGGATATTGAGGGCTAGCCACTTGCTTCTGCCCGAGTTGCAGACCTAGGGTTCCCAGATGCCCACCACCTATTCAAGGATGAAGACATGGTCAGCGGACCATCGTACGATAAGGAGCAAACCCAAGTGCCAACCCAAGTGCTGACTGCTGAGGCTTTCTGCAACGTAGAGGGTGAGGGGGAGGATAGCAAGGAGGAGTGAGTGGAAGATGATCCGAAAGGTGATGACGTAGTCTTAGACCCAACATATATTGAAGGCATTGGATTGAAGGAAGAAATGGTGGTCATGCAGCCCCAGTCAGCCAGTAGAAAAGAGAGAAGGGTGCAAACTCTCAGTGGTCTGCCCATTGCTACTATTGCGTGGCATTTTTCCAAGCAGTGCACAAACAACAAGACAAGGTCAAGGTCAATTGCACGCTGAGCCAGCAGTCCCTGAAGTGAGGGAAAGGTTTTAATAATTTCTGCACCACGTCCAAACAGGTGCTGCAGTGGCAGAAACACCTAAAAAAGAAGGAAAAACCTGAGGCTCTCTCTTCTTCTTCGGTTGCCTCATCCTCTACCACCACCTCCCCAACAACAAGGCCAATTGTCTCCCCCCAAAGGGAGGATGCAAGACCAGCAGCAGCAGCACAACCATCACCAAGCCTATCCACACCATCACAGGGAAGCCTTCCACTTTTCATCCTTTAAACTTTGGAGAGAAAGCAGAAGTTCAGCCCATCTCACCCAGGAGCCCTGGCCCTGAATGGAAGCATTTCAAAATTGCTGGCCTTTGAAATGCTGCCATTCCAGCTGGTTTAGATGGAGGTGGTTTTTCCCAAAATACACTATTCCCAGCTACTACTTCTTTCCTCAACAGGCCATTCCTGCCCTGCACCAACATGTTGTGGATACAATCAGGTGTGCACTGCACAACACTATTAGTCTCAGGGGCCACATTACAACTGACAGTAAGCATGGCCAGGGATGTTACATCTCTTTAACTGCTGACTGGGTCAATGCAGTGGCTGCTAGGTCTAAGGTGGAGGGCACTTCGACGTATATACTTCCACAAACCAAGATTGCTGGATATCACTCGATGCCTCCTGTTGTCTCCTCCTTCTACTCTGCTTCCTCCTTTCCTTCCTCCTCATCCAGTCAGCGCAGTGCATGCATCACCAATTTGATTGCAGCCATGGGTAAATGGAAGCAGGTCATGCTGAAACTCATCTGTCTGGGCAAAAGACCACACCCCTCCCCCAGAAGCTGTGGACTAGCATCTAGGAGCAGACTGGGTGTGCAATAACAGAATTACAGGAGTAACCTAGTAGAATCTTTGGGCCGAGACCAGATAATGCACACCCACTTGGTGGTGCAAAGCATCCTGGCCCATTATCCAGACCTGATGGAGCTGCTGCATAAAGGGCATGCCATGTGTGTGCACTTTCAGCATTCACCCCATGCTGCTGTTCACCTATATGCACTTCCCACTGCCTCATATGTGATTTATGAACCAAATGAAATTCTACTTCACATATGCTGGAAAGGGTGTGTGAGCAGTAACAGGCGATAGTTACTACAGAATGCCAGGGTGAGTTGAAGTGCAGACCAAAAACAGTTCAGCACTTCAGAGTGAACCTCCATGAGGGACATTTGCACCATGCCGCAGTGCTTCCAGTATGCCACCAATATGGTCAGTGCTGATGATGCCATCATTATTATAATCTGGCCAGGAGTCTCCCCCAAAACAGCGCTGTAGGAAATTTTCAAATAAAATCAACTGCTAGGAGCACATTGCAGTTTTTAAATAAAAACAACCTTTATATTTGAAATACCCCCCACACACCTCAAGCTTTCTAGGCGTACCGGGCTAAATGATGTAGGCACAGTTTTCTGGAAGTCCCTCAATTAATTTTTTAGTTGCAAAGCCACATTTTCCTGAAAAAAAAAACAATATGCAAACAAGAAAAAACATAAATCTGAAAAAGCAAGGTCCCCCGAACAGAACAATGCCCAACTTGCATAAGTACTGTCAAGGGAAGAGTTGTCAAATACCGCAAAGTTAAACATGTACGTAAGTAATTAATTTTACATGGAAAGTGCACACCTTGCACTTTTTCAACCAAAACAACCCTTTACATTTGGAATACCCCCAACAAACATATTCCCTGAAAGTACACATATTAAGCTTCCTAGGTGTACCCAGCTTGTAGTGGGCTCATTTTTCTGGAATTAATCTTTTGAAGAATTCTTTTGTTGCACAGGGTTTTCCAAAAAAAAAAAAAAAGCAGAACAAAAAACTCATTTTCCTAAACTATCAATACGCAAACAAGAAAAAAAAATCTAAATCTGAAACGCAAGGTTCCCCAATTAAAAGAATACCCAAGCTACCTACTTGAGATTTTGTCATCCTCTGTTGGTCATTTTTCACCATTTTGCGCTATGTTTAACTTTTTTTTTTTTTGCAGGAATTTTTCAGGAACATTATATATTTTTTGCTGCAGAGTTTACAAACAAAACAAAAAATTATATAAAATGTTCTAGTTTATTTTAAGTAAAACATTTTATTTTATTAAAGAAAACCATATTGCATGGGAAAGCCCCATTTCTCTCTCACATATAAATCGTCAGCCCCCTGTTCCTGCTCAGGCAATCCCCCAGACTGAAAAAGGGAAATGTGTGTACTCACCTTTCTCGTCCTCTTCCATTACGGGGCACCACCAGTAGCAACGCGTGGGTTAATCTCAGCTGTAGGCGGGGACTGCAAGCAAAAAAAAACTAGTGCTTCCAAGCCTACATATAGCAGGTTGTGGCAGGATCTCCTCAGTTAATTAAAAGCAATTCAACCACGGAAGGGGAGAACGCTAACCTGCACATAATGCGCGCAACTAGAAAACAGTGTAACAAAACTGAAACTGTGTAGAAGGCATCAACCACCACTGACTCAGTCGTAACACAACAGAAGCGCCCCCCTTCCATCCACACTGGCACTCTCCCTCCCTGACAAAGGTAGACGGCATTTATACCCATATGCACCACTGCACAGGAATTCCTGTAGCATAATTTGACTATCCCATGAAACACCAGAAAAATGGGAGGAGACCATCCGGGGGTTGGATGATGATGGCAGAAATAAGAATAGTGTATATTTAGAATAATTAAATGCTTTTGTGTTGTGTTTTATTTTTTACTTCAATACCTTGAAATAGTAAGGAGTCCAGAGGATCCTTATACTAGTTCAAAGGGTGAGGGGCAACAAATTGCCTGCTGCCACAGCAACAGGTGACTTGCCTTGCCCCCATCCCATTTATTACCCATAATGGTCAGGGGGGTGCGGAAGAGCCCAATGCCCATCAACCTATGCCTGTTGTGCTGGCTGATAGCGCCAAAGAGGGGGGTGTAATTTTTTTGGTTGAGCTTCATAAGCTTATACTTCAAGCCTCAATATCTCATCCCTTTTTTATTTTTATTTTTTAATTTTAAAGCAGAAAACATTTTTAGGACACTGAAAAGTGTAGCTCTGTATAATGGGCTAACCCTTGGCTATGCCTGAACAATGACTTTAAGAGGCTTGAGCACTCTTCCCCAGCATCTAAAATTAATATATTTTAAGTTCTTAGTCCCTTACTTATTATTCTTTGCCCCACCGGGCTGCAACTCTGTTCAGGACTCTAGGATACGGGCGCCGCCATCTTGACTCAGAAGCATCACATACTGAGGAGAGGAGAGCGGGATAAAGTTCAGGGGGCGGGTTTTAGCTGTACTTTGCACAGACAGAGCAGAGCTGGGTTCAGGGAAAGAACAGCAATGCTACACAGTCAGAAGACACTTCCTGTTTGCAGGCTGATGGTCCATGAGCCGCCATCTTGGATGTTTAAAGGCTCATAACATGCAGTAGATGCAGGTAGGATGTTTTTTAATGTGAGCAATCTGTATGTACAGGGTGTGGGAAACATATAAGATATGCTCTTATTCAGAGTGAAGCTCCGCTTTAAGCATCCACTGGGCCTCTGAGTAAGTACTGATTTTAAGCCTGTATTGTCACAGGATGGGACCCAGAGAAGTACTGAACACATAACTGCAGTTGCTGTAGCAAACATATACAGATACATATACATATATAGCGTTTCATGCTCGGTACTGCTTTTAATATCTGATAACAAAATGGAAAAGGGATGTTTCTAGGCAAAATAGTTCTCAGTGCAGGAAAAATGGTGGCCCCTTCCTTGTCAATCCTATGATTCTGATGCGGTAACATAATGGTATGTGCCATGTTCTGCCTCTTACTTAACAGCAAACAGTGGCCTTCCCAACCAAGGAAGATGTGAAGCCTTACCACAAACATTAGTACTGATCCATATGCATAAAAAAGGAATGGCTGGGATAAAAGCAATCCTTTGCATACACAAAGACCCTGACACCAAGCTCCCTGCTCAACCACCCCTAGTAACAGCCCTGGAAAAGACCTGATAATGTAAAAGGTTAGCTTTCATAGATATATAGGCCTAAATACTGTGGCAGGCTTCACACTGCCAATTTCTTTACAGTCTAAGATCTATAGCTGAAGACTAAGTATGTCTGATCTCTAGGGTATATTCTGAATAATGTACGAGAGACTAAAACCAAGAGACCATGAAAAAAGCATGTGCTGATTTACATTTCTGTAATTAGAGCCTTTCACTTTCAAGATACATGTTTATGTATGTAGAACAAGTTAAAAGCAGCTCAGATCTATGCATCAAGCTGCTCTGCAATCAAAATCAGTTATACGTTAACATTTGCAATTCTGGCCCTGTAGTGGCATTATGTCAAGTTGTATATTTATATGCTTCTGTATTGTTTAACATTACTGTTGTATTCGTAAATGTATATAATCAAATCTGGGTTTTAGAGTTAAAACAAATTCTGCGCCTCAAATGCTTTGATATGTTTCTGAAATGTCCAAATGTCCAAAAAATGAAATGGAAACGGTACAGCAATTTCATTTATTTATGTTATTGTCAGATAAGTTAGCGCAAGTAAATAGCAGCCTTGTACTGTGGTGACATGTAAATTAAAAAACAGAAAAATATTGTAAAGTCATTTGTAATGATCCTATAAGTAGGCTGTCACTTGATAGAGAACAAATATTTGACCTTCATCTGAGTGGTAGGGCAAGCAGGAAAGATTTCAACACAGGAGTGTTGCAAAACTGGACCCAGGGCCTGATTTATTGTTATTCTAACAGTGTGCCCTTTAAAATGCTACTACCAACATAGCCATATATAAGGTGTGCCAATGTTAGCCTGGGTTTTTTGAAACTGGTATAGAGTGGCTGAGACTAGCATGCACAAAACATACACATATGATAAAAAGTACCATATTTTTCTGCCCTATAAGACGCACCTGCATATAAAACGCACCTAGGATTTGGAGAACTAAAATTTGAAAATAAATATTCTGAACCAAACGGTGTGCTAAAATACCCCCTACCAGTCACCCTATTATAGACAGCGTGCAGAATTCCCCCTGGTGGAAAAGGCAGGCAGCGAAGACTACGGAGTCAGGGGATCCGTGGAATGTACGTTTTTTTAACATTAGCCTGATAAGACGCACTGATACCACCTCAAGTTTGGGGGCGTCTTATAGTGTGAAAAACGTAGTATTCTTTTAAATAAAAAATATTTAAGTAGAAAAATAATAATGTTATAAATACTACAGTTGTGACCTGTACGATGTGTGTGATATAAATCCTTTTTCGAGATGTTAAAAACATCTTTAAAAACAAATGGCAGCATCTCCTGCATTAGTCTGTGCCACTGATCGCATTAAGCACTTTTAGGTACTCAGCCCAAAAAGCCGATTGGAGGAGAGCCGTGCCTGTTGCATGGAATTGCAGGTCGATGTATGTATAACGAGGCACTGGCAGGGTTTCACCCAAATAGGGATGCCCAAACGTGCGCACCAATAATCTGTATAGCAAAAATCCCAAGCTTTGGTCTACTTTGACCTGGCATGATAATATTTACTTCAAAACATCCTACTGTACAAAATGTACATGATTAAAGAGCAGCAGATTCTGCCAACATCTGAGGAAAAAACATGTTAATGGTAATGGTAATGGTAATGTTTCTGATCCTAAATGTACAGCTGCTGGACCAAGTGCAAAACATATTTTTTATATAATTATTATTATTATGTATAGATTTTATCATTTTACATTTTTGTATGTTCAAATCATGCATACCTGTTTGGGCTTTGAGGTAAAAATGTCAGGGGTGATAACGAAGTCCTAGACCCAATGTGGAGTGAAGGCCATCAAGGTTCAGAAAAAGAGGGGGTGGTGCTCTCCGCAGGCAGCCAGAAGAAGAGGGAGAAGGGTGCCAGTGGTCAGCAGTCAGCTCATTGCTGCCACTGCCCAGGGACTGAGCATGCCAAGGTGGGGCTAAAATTAATCTGTCTGGCAAAAGTCCCCACATTGCACAGGAGCTGGGGATCAGCATCCAGGAGCAGACAGATGAGTGGCTGCTGCCATTGCACCTAAAGGCTTGGTATGCGACAATGGACATAACATAGTAGCAGCTTTTGGATGAGCCGGATTGACGCACATCTCTTGCCAGGCACATGTGCTCAACTTATAATACAGACCTTTCTGACCCAGTATCCGTTCGTGCTGAAGCTGCTGCATAAAGTGGGTACACACTTCAGCATTCCCACCTTGTTGCCGTTCACCTGACTGCACTGCAGAGAAACTTTGGACCATCCACAGCCTCGTATGTGACTTGCCCACCAGGCAGAATTCCACGTTACATGTGCTGGAAGGGGTGTGTGACCTGCAGAAAACAATACTGGAGTTTGAGCTCCAAAATGCCCGGGAGAGTAAAAGTGCAGACCAACAACATTTAACCCCAATGAGTGAGACTCCATAAGGGACATCTGCATGGTGCTACAGTGCTTCCAGTATGCCACCAATATAGTCAGCACTGATGACACCTTTGTCAGTGCCACATCCCCATCCTGCTGGAAAAAAGTTTTGGAGGATTCCAAGAAGGAGGGCTTTCTCGCACAGCAGGGCGGCACCCAGCACAGCTCATGGTCACTGATAAAGCATGGCTGGAGGGGGGTGCTGGAGGAGGAGACATCTTGACTCAGGGTAACCTGGCTCACCTGACCCATTACATGCTCCAGTGCCTGTGCAACAACCGCAGCATTGCCCACATAGTAACCAGTGCCGATTACTGGAGGGCTACCCTGCTGAATCGCCAGTATAAGGACAACATCACCTTCTTGATACCAACACTGGAGCGGGATAGCAAAATGAGTACAAACGCACTCTGTTGGATGCCCTTGTTGGTAGAGTTCCTAGCTGAAATTGGGGGCTCAGTGGTGGAGGCTAAGTAGGAGCAGCAAGTCACCAACACAGAAGGAGCACGACACAACCTCACAGGGGAGGGTGGAACAATGTGGAACAACTTGTTCCATTATCCACCACATCCGCCACCATTGGATACAGCCCATTGAGCCCAAAGTGACCAGAAGAGAACAGGCACCAGCCTCTGCTCGTCTGAAGAACTCATCCCCAACAATGCTCCTCTGCTATTTTACAGTCCTGCTTCCACTGACTCTAAAATTCCTGACCTCCCAGCATCCGCCTGCACCTGGTAAGTGTCTCTATATCTCTCCGTCACTGCTCTCATCCCCCTACCTGTGCTCGCATGAATTTATCTCACTGGCTAAATCTCTCTCCCTTTCTCCATGCACCCGCAAAACACGCTCTGCCACTTTCAAATCCCACAGTCACCTCCTCTCCCTTTCTCTGCTACTACTTGCTGCTGGTGACATCGCTCAAAACCCAGGTCCATTTCCTTCGCCTTCCCGCTTCTCTACACCCCACAACTCATCACAGGCTAGCCTTCACCATAGTAGCAAGCCAACAAACACACGGAACCTAGCCAACCTCTTAACAATCACCCCCTCCCCACGCACTCCCCCCATGGTCACCTGTGCACTGTGGAATGCACATTCAGTGTGCAACAAACTTGCATACATCCATGACCTCTTTACTACCAACCTCTTCACCTTCATGGCCTTTACTGAAACCTGGCTCACTCCCTCTGATACAACCTCACCCGCTGCACTCTCATATGGGGGCTTACAGTTCAGCCACACCCCAAGATCAAGCAACAAACAGGGTGGAGGCATCCTTCTGTCTGAATACTGCTCGTTTAACCCAATCCCTGCTCTACCCTCCCTTTCCTTCCCTTCCTTTGAAGTTCACTGTGTCCGTCTCTACTCTCCCTGTCACCTAAATATTGCCATTATCTATCGGCCTCCTGACCTGCCAATCTCTTTCTGGACCACTTCTCCACTTGGCTTCTCCACTTCCTGTCCTCTGACATCCCGGCTATAATCATGGGGACTTCAACATACCCGTTGACACCAACAACCCTGCAACCACCAAACTATTATCCCTAACCACCTCCTTCGGCCTCAAACAATGGTCTACCAGCCCCACCCACAAAGATGGACATACGCTTGACCTACTCTTTACTCACATTAACACTCTCTTCCCTTAACACTAACCCCCTGCACACAAACCTGCAATTCTTCTCAGGAATCTCAGAAACCTAGACCTTCAATCTCTCTCCGATGCTTTATATCCCCTTCACACCCTGCCCTCATTTACCAATGTATTCACTGCCGCTTCATACTACCATAATACACAAATTGCTCCCCTTATCTACAGCCGCCCTCAGCCCAAAAAAAGACAACCATGGCTTAACACTAACACTGCAACATTGAAACGACATTCTTGAGTTGCTGAACGGCATTGGAGGAAATCCAAAACCAAGGTGGACTTCCTGTTATACAAGAAAGCCCTTCAGGAACTCAGGACTGCCCTTTCATCAGCTAAACAGGAATATTTCACATCAATCATATCGGCACAGGCCCAGAATCCAAAACAGCTATTTTACACCTTCAACTCCCTTCTCCGCCCACCGCCACCTCCTCCTTCCTCACAGTTAACGGCTGAGCAATTTGCCACATACTTGAAAGACAAAATCGATGCTGTTATAACTCCGCTCATCAAAAAACCCTCTCTGGATCCCTCTGCCCTCCCCAATTACCGCCCTATCTCTCTGCTCCCTTTCTCATCCAAGCTTCTTGAACAGCATGTCCATACAGAACTTACCAACTATCTGTCTACAAACTCCCTCCTAGATCCCCTCCAATCTGGTTTCCGCTCGTGTCACTCTACCGAAACTGCACTCACCAAAGTCACCAATGATCTACTGACAGCCAAATCCAAAGGCCACTACTCTGCTCTCATTCTTCTCGACTTATCATCTGCTTTTGACACTGTCGACCATGCTCTGCTTCTCAATATTCTTTCTTCTCTTGGAATCCAAGGTCTCGCACTCTCTTTGCTCTCCTCCTATCTCTCTCACCGCACATTTAGTGTATCTTACTCAAACACCATTTGCTCTCCCCGGCCTCTGTCTGTTGGGGTACCACAAGGCTCAGTCCTAGGACCCCTACTTTTTTCAATATACACTTCTGGTCTTGGACAACTAATAACCTCGCTAGGCTTCCAATATCACTTTTATGCAGACGACACTCAGATATACCTCTCTGGCCCAAATCTCTCTTCTCTCCTCTCTCCTCTTCCTGACTGTCTAACAGCCATCTCTTCCTTCATGACATCTCGCTCCCTTAAACTGAACATGGGCTAAACTGAACTGGTCATTTTCCCACCATCTCACTCACCTCCCCTCCCCTCTCTAACACCACAATCTCTGTTAATAATCTTACAATAACTGCAACTCATCAAGCTCAATGTCTGGGTGTCATTCTGGACTCCTCTCTCTCGTTCCGACCTCACATTCACTCCCTATCCACCTCCTGTCTTCTCCAACTCGCTCTGGTCATATCCCGACTGGACTACTGCAACACCCTGCTCTGTGGTTTGCCAACAAACA
Source organism: Gastrophryne carolinensis (assembly GCA_027917425.1). Classification (NCBI taxonomy): domain Eukaryota; kingdom Metazoa; phylum Chordata; class Amphibia; order Anura; family Microhylidae; genus Gastrophryne; species Gastrophryne carolinensis. The sequence continues at coordinate 526,293,096 of CM051235.1, read as the reverse complement.
GGCTGGCACCCTTGCAATCTATTCTAAACTCTGCTGCTCGCCTCATCCATCTCTCCTCTCGCTTCTCCAGTGCTGCCCCCCTCTGTCAATCCCTCCACTGGTTACCTGTCTCCCATAGAGTTCAGTTCAAACGTCTAACGCTAACCTACAAAGCTCTCTCTAACCAGCCCCCTCCCTACATTTCAACTCTGATGCCGCATTACCAACACAAGCGCATTCTCCGCTCTGCCTCTGACAATCTTCTGTCCTCCTCCTTGGTTACTTCCTCGCACTCCCACCTTCAAGACTTCTCCCGTGCCTCTCCACTTCTCTGGAATGCACTTCCCCACTCGATCCGCCACTCTCCATCACTCCAAGCCTTTAAAAGCTCCCTCAAAACTCACTTATTCAGACAAGCATATGACCTGGCTTAAGCAACTCCTATAACCTTCAATGACACATGCAGCCCTACTCAAGCTCTACCACTTGTGACCCTGCCCCCTTTGTCTCCACCTCCATCCTTTAGACTGTAAGCTCACAAGGGTAGGGCACTCCTCCCTATTGTCTCCTGTGCTCACAACACTTGGTTTTAACCTGTGGCATCTAATTTTGTATTGTTCTCTGTACTATATGTTTTATCCTGTCTGTAATCATACCATGTAAAGCGCTACGGAAGTTGATGGCGCTATATAAATAAACAATAAAAATAATAATAGTACCAGGAGGCATACTTTGACTCCTGGTACTATGAGACTACCTGTCCAAGTGTCTCCTGGGTTGCTAAATTGGACACGTGGCCAGAGCTTGTCATCTATGCCTTGGAGGTGCTGGCCTGCCCTGCGGCAAGTGTCCTGCCACTGGCGGTGTCATCACTGAGAGGAGGATGCATCTATCTATCTATCTATCTATCTATCTATCTATCTATCTATCTACAGCCAATGTGGGCATGCTTACATTCCTTAAGATGAACAAAGCATGGATTCCATGGAACTGTACCTGAGTGAGTGCTTAAAGTGTTTGCTACCGCCTCCTCCAACGCTTCAGCCACATCCACCTCCTCAGCCTTTTCCGTTTATACTGTCACATCCACCTCCAACAACTCCCCCCCACAAAAAAATTATATATATATATATATATATATATATATATACATTTATTTATGTTAATATTATTTATATATGTATGGATATATTTATTTGTGTATACATTTACTGTTATTAATTATTTATATACTCATTTATGTATATATTGATTTATCAATTTATTTATGTATCTATATGTTTCAGAATTTGTTCATTTTCTGTTATTATTTTGAGCACTTTCCCTAGCCGATTTTGTGCAGGGGCCATCACACAGATGCCCTCCAAATTGACCTCCAAGCCCTGTAAAGAAAACTAATATTATTTTTTCATTTATGTATCTATGTATTTATTAAATTTTTTAGTTTTCTATTATTATTTTAAGCCTAGGTGCTCCACCCATTTGGCCTCCAACCCCCATAAAAAAACTAAGATTTCGTTTTTATGTTTATGTATATATGTATTTAATTTTATTTTCGTTTTCTATTATTATTCTGAGGACTTTTCCTATGCCATTCTGTGTTTGGCCAAGCTTTTTAAACCCACACCTCAGAGGGTCTGCCTATCCCTATTTAGGAAATTCTGTATCAACTGCCCTTTATGTAAGGAACAGTAATGATTTAATTTTACAGACAATTTTTAAGCCAGTGACTGACATTTTGTTTTCTCCTGAGCACAGATTTATTTCAAAAAGAGAATTTAAACCATCAAATGACAAATCTATTAATATGCAAATTTATATTGTCCAAAGGTGCATATAAATGTGAAGGAATTGCAAACAAGTAAATAAAATTCTCTGATGCCAAAATAGAGAGAATGAATAGAATATCTTATTTATATTTTGGAATAGAGGAAAAGGTCATAACAATTCCACAGTAATTTAAAATCATTGTATTTCCTGGGTATGCCTTAAAACTCCTTAAAATGCCTTAAAATAGTAAAAAAAAGTTAGAGGGTAATCTAGATTAGGGTTGGCCCCAATCGGGGTCATGCTAATTATTTGGTGAAGCAAGTGTAACTCTGAGTGTGCCTTTGGGTAGAAATTGCAACTCATTGCTTCATACATTGAAAATGGGAATGCGTCTTTCCAGTAATGGAAGCACAGGTGTCGCGTAGAACTTGATGCATTTCACGCATTAGAGAATGGACTTCCTCAAGAGTAGGTAGGAAAAAAGGGGCTTGGCTGATTCTGTTATGTTGACAGTAGTGAGTAAACCAGGGGTGATTTTCCCAGAATTAGTGAGCCTGGTATTTTCCAAAGAAAGTGGAGATGGGGGTTTCCTCAATGTGTAGCAATAAATGGGTATGCCTTGGTTTGTAGCAAGTTGGGAGAAGTGAGTTGGTAGATTATAGCAAGTTGGCTGTTGTTTTTAGTAACTTGGCACTCAATTTGTAACAAGTAGTCAGTAGTAACTGTGTGAGTTCCAGGTTGGGGAATGCTGGCACTCACAGTGAGCCCTTCAGCCTTAATCTGTAGATGGCATTGATGTAATGGTTGACAACGATGCCATTTACAGATTAAGGCTGAGGGGCCCACCACCAGTGCCAGCATTTTCCAACCTGAAACTCACATGGCTACTACTGACTTCTTATGCCAAGAGCACGCCATATCAGGCCGCAACCCATCTCCCTTCCCCGTCACTGCTTCCCTGTCCCTGCCTTCCCCTGTTGACTGGTGTTAATCCATAGGGAACTATTGGCACCTGTTATAGCTAAAAAACTATATTGAGCACAACTCCAAGTGTCTGCCAAGTGCCAACAATACAAGACCCAGCAAATATACTTGCTACAAATTACTACTTGCTACAAATAGATTGCCGACTTACTACAAACAACAGCCAACTTGCTGCAAACTACTACTTATTACAAATTGATTGCCAACATGCTACAAACAACCGTCAACTTGCTACAAACCAGATGTCCAAACGTTAACCTGCATCTGCCAGGCAACAAAGGAATTGCTTCTCAGAAGTGTTCTACACCAGAAAGTCCGAACATACGTTCTTGTCCCGTCTCCCAAGGTCATTGGATATCTTCTGATGGCCAAGCTCTAGCACCCACAATATGGGCCATCACAAGCGATACAGTGGGACAATAACTTGTGTTATGGGCAGCGATTCCAAGCACCACAGAGTTCCATACATATTCTTCCCCCATCTCCTAAGGTCAATTGGGATCTTCTAAGGACCAAATCCAGATGTTCAGACATAGGCCGACATATGCAGGGCGGTAGATGGATATCATGACCAGCAATGAATAAAAGACATGATCAACGAGCAAGACCACCAGGGGGTTCCATATATCTAAAAGGAAACAATATAGTATAAATAAAAAATAGTAAGATTAATCTTATATAGTTCAAAAGGAAGGAGGGGGAGGGGGGGAAGGGGGGGGGGAAAGAGGGCTGAAGGGGGGGAAGAAGAGGGGGGGGAGGAGATGTTACTCGAGACCTTAAATCAGTCCCGCCCCAGAAATGGCAGGAAGGAGAGATCCTCATTTAACCCCTCAGGTGCTCGGGTATGTAGTCTGTAGATCCATTCCAATTCCCTACGCTGCAATTTCCTCTTTAAGTTACCACCCCTACCCCCCATACTCACCTTGTCCAAGAAGGTGACACGCCTATTGTCACTCTCAGCATTATGATGGTTCAAAAAGTGAGCAGCAACTGGCACCAAAGTTCTTCCTGCATCCCTATCTCTCCTGGCCAGTTTGATGCTTGAAATATGTTTTTGTATGCGTGTTTTAACCTTATTCTTTGTCTCCCCAATGTAGGCCTTTGGGCAGTCACATTCAATCAAATAAATGACGCCCTCAGACCTACAATTGAGGAAGTGTTTGATACGGTAGTTTTTTTTGGACTGATGATCCTGTACTGAATCCCGGGTTTTCACCAGTGGACAGATACTACAATTTCCACACGGTTTTGAACCACTGTATCGATGTCCCTTGAGCCAAGTTCTTGGTCCCATTTAATGGCTTTTACACAACTGATCCCTTAAGTTGGGCGGACGTCTGGCCGTCATCTGTGGTCCTTTTCTGACCCATCGTGTTAAGTATGGGTCTGTTCTAAGTATTCCCCAATGCTTCCTAAGTATGCCTCTGATAGTCCCCCAATTATTGTTATATTCACTGGTAAATCTGATCGTATCATCTTGTCTTCGTTTCTTACCTTTTTTGTATGTAAGTAACTCTTCTCTCGGGGTTTGTTCAGCCCTAGTAAGTGCTTGTTGGACAATCTTCTTTGGATACCCCCTCTTTTGGAATCTGTCCTGTGTATTCCTAGCTTCCATTTTAAAGTCATCTTCATCAGAGCAATTCCTTCTGGCCCTCAACATTTGGCCGATTGGTATTCTCTGCTTCAGGCTCCGCGGGTGAGAGCTTTTATAATGCAATAGGCTGTTGGTAGCCGTTTCCTTGCGATATAGTTTAGTCCATATGGCACCATTTTCCTCCACGTTTATTTCCAGATCCAAAAATACCACCTGGTGGGAGGATATGGTATTTGTGAGATGAATATTCAATTCATCATTGTTGAGCACTTCAACAAATTTTTTACCCAGATGGGATGGTCCCTGCCAGAATATCAGAAGGTCATCGATGTATCGATGCCAACCCAGAATATATTGATGGTACTCCTCATAGTTTGGAGCCCAAACTATTTCTCTCTCCCACCAGCCGAGGAATAAATTGGCCACGGAGGGCGCACAGCGCGCCCCCATGGCCATTCCTCGTATTTGCCTATAGAATCTAAGGTCGAAAGTAAACATGTTGTGCGTAAGCACAAAGTCCAACAATCTTAGTATGAACTGATGTTCAGATCTGTTATCCACAGATTCCATGTTCAAAAAATATTCCACTGCATGCCTTGCTCTCGCATGTGTAATATTAGTGTACAGGGACTCCACGTCACAAGTGATGAGGAGAGTTCCTGTAGGTAACTGAAGGTGGTTAAGTTTGTTTAAGATATCCATGGAATCTTGTATATATGAGTCTAAGGCTTGAACATGTGGTTGAAGTGCTATATCTATGTATGTGCATGCGTATTCGGTAAGGCTACCCACCCCAGAGACAATCGGTCTACCAGGGGGGTACAAGCGATTTTTATGCACTTTGGGAAGTATGTACAGTGTGGGGATACGTGGAAACTCAACCCTCAAGAAGTCATAAGTGATGTTATTGATAACTCCCTCTTGTAATGCCCTCTTCAATACATTTTCATAATCCCATTGATATTGTTTAATAGGATTGTGAGTGAGTTTCTCATATGTGTCTCTGTCGTTTAATTGTCGTGAGACCTCCCTGTAGTAGTATTCCCTTGATAGGATGACTATGTTCCCCCCCTTGTCCGCTTCCTTTATACTTATGTCATCCCGATCACGTAACAGGCGAATCGCCTCCTCCTCTTCCCGTGTTAAGTTCTTATTAGTTCTATTTGGGATGATATTTTGTAAGTCTTTGCCTACCAAATTATAGAAGATTTGAATAGCCGGACAATTCGACCAGGGGGGAGTGAATGTGGAGGGTCTCCGCAATTGTATCTTTCCTTCTTGCTTTTCTTGCTCACCCAATAAACTCATAAGGTCGTCTAGGGCAATACCCTCGGCCTCAGTCCAATTAGGATCATGAACCTGTTGACCCGGATTTTGAAAAAATCTCTTTAAGGAGAGTCGCCTACAAAACATGAACAAATCGTTTATGACATTGAACGTATTGATTGTGTGAGTCGGTGAGAAACCTAATCCCCTGGCCAGAACAGATCTCTGTACGTCTGTTATGGGACTATCCGATAGGTTAATCACCTCTAGTTCTGTACTGGGCGTCTGCGTGTATAAGGCCTTTGGTTGGGTGGGGATCGCCCCCGTCTCCCTTCCCTGAGCCGTAATCTCCTGTATTCCCATGTGTTCAGTTCTCTTGTCTCTGTGTCTTTGATTCCTCTTTTTGTTGTGGTGACCCCCCCCCCCCTCCTTGTCTGCTTCTGTCTTTGTCTACTTCTAAAAAATGGTCCTCCACAGAGTAATCTGAGTATTGACTAGAGACTGAAGAATCTCTGAAGGAGGGGGAGTGTCTGTACGGTCTTTCCCAGGATTGTGCACTAGGGTATTGTCCATTAGGTCTACCCCTTTGGTTACCTTTGTGTTTCCTGTACCTGTATACCCTCCCATTGGTGGCATCTGCCCGATCCCTAGTAAGCTTTTGTTTTTTCTCCAAAATGAGGGATAGGTCTCTATGTTCTTGCAATCTTTTGTGTGAACAAGTCCAGGTATTGTAAAGAAATCAACAAGGCCTTGCCTTGCCAAAGAAAACCTTGACTTGCCAAATCTTTTGGATTACCTCCTCTAATTTTGAAGTATATTTGTAACACTGTGGGTTGGTAATATGTACACTTCAAGACAACCCTGATATCTGCCTTTTAACCTTCTAAGCCAATTAAAGGCTCCTTGAAACATTAGAGGTAGATGTATGGATAATTTATGTATAATCAGAGCCAAAATATGCATTAGTGAACAGAACAATCTGCACTAGCATTTCCTTGGCTGCTGCTTCCATCAACCCCTTTCAGATGCATATCTTTCCTAAATTTATTTATGAATATTTATATCTATAGCCTTTAAAATCAGTCTGCATACTGGTAACATTAGGCATTTAAATGTAACAGTTATATTATTAATGCTTTTTATTATTTGGCAAATCATATTAAAGTGTTCGTTAGTGTGCCTAATAAAATCGTCACTCTATCAACAACAAAAAAATTAGCCTGCATATGATTAGAGCATAGAAGTGCACCCAATTTGTGACATAAGATTAAAAGCTGTATCTGCTGTCCCTAGGAGAGGGTTTTCACATAATGAGTTCCTCCAACTAGGAATAATGAAAGTATCTCCTTTGTCTCCTTGTTTTCTACATATAAGGACTGTCAGTGACTTCAATAAGATAAACTTAGAGAATTGAGTAAAGGGGGAAGTTCTCTATCATTACTATTTATACAATTCCTCTGGGGCCTGGGAATCAAGTTTAACACTCTCATTACTATATCACTTTCAGAAAAAAGGCATATGAATCCTGTAAACAAACCTTCAATTGCATACAGTTGCGATTACATGTGTAAACACCATGTCATGTGGTTGCGCTTCTAAAAACATAATAATAGACTACAAAAAACAACATCCACTGCTTTAGATCGGTTGAGGGGATTTTCACCAATTTCTCCAGACCACTTGTGTAGCTTTAAGATGGTGGTAGTAGGATGGGAGATGGTCATTTAAACCCCTTACCAGTTCCAAAACTGTTAAAAAAAATAGAGAATCTCCCTCCATATCCATAACCTCCAGCGACATCATTAATCATATGTGGGCATTCCACAGGGGCCGCTGCTCTGTGATATATTACACCCTCTCTGCCCTAGCTGCCCAGCATTAGCCAAGGAAAGAAAAGTAGGGATTTACTACAGGAACCCCAGGGCAACCCCCAGTAAGGTAAGTCTCATTGATCCTGGCTGGCGGTAGGTACAGTTTACCTTAACTTCTGCTTTAAAACTCAAGCAATAGTTTAAACTGCAAGCAATAGTTTAAAACTAAAGATAAAGAGGAGTATAAAAAGTAGTATAAAACTAAAGAGAATTAATAGACCTACGGTATCACAATTTCTCTTAACAACCAGCCACTGTTATATTATTTTTGTAATATTATTTTTGGACTATCCATTAATACTTAACATCATGACACATGAAGGGATATCTAAATTACTCAAGGTGTTTTTTTATTCAATTTTGTTCTCTATTCCTAGGTTTAATATGATTTCCCGAACCACCACTGATATAGGTTTGAAGAAAAAAAAACTGTGCTTCAGTGGTTTAAGACATATTTGTCTTTCATTAAATTTGAGAAAACAAAATGCTTAATGGAAATTTAATTGCTATAAAATGTGTTGTGCCTAGTTGTAGATGTGGGATGCAAAATGTCAATATATTTAAATGTACACCAAATGAATAAGCAACATTAAGTATTCTGTATAATAAAGAAAGAAATGGTATTATGTTAATGCAATACAAATCAAATAGATGTCTTTGCATTGTTTAATGAAGCCTTTATAGCAATGATCTATCTTAATTCTATTAGTGACACTGCTAATTAGTGCAACGGGTAAACTTATTCTAAAAATGTTGCTCATTAGTAGAACAATCAATTTACTTCAAAGCTGTCCCGCGGCTTATTCTTTTTCCCTTTTACCAAAACAGGCTTTGTGGGTCAGTTTAAAGTTATTTTGCCTTCAGACTTGAGCTAAAAAAGAATCAGAATGACGTTTATTTATCAAGTAAATAGTTTACATATATATATATATATATATATATATATATATATATATATATATGTAATATAAAGATAGATAAGAGGAAAAGAGATATAACAGATACAACACAATTGAATGCAGAATCTAGGATTCACTGTGGGACAGGTTTAGAAGCTAAAGGGTGGCAAGAGTGAAAAAGGCTTCTTCATACCAGAACCTCCCTACATTACAAGTCACCAATGGGTATAGTCATTATTTCAAGAAAGTGCATAACATAAGCCAAGAAGAACTTGTACAGGGAACGCCTCACCCAGAAAGCCATAGGCACTATTTAGAGGTGAAAGTACATAGCTGAAACAAACATATAATTAATAAAGTATAGAATTGAATATTTAGAAGTAAGTTAATAGTACACAAAATTTGATTGACTAGATGTTGGCTCACAAGGAGGCAGTGGTGCTATTCAATATCTAAATTAGAGAACAGCATTATTCGGGAATAAGGTATGGTGCAATCATGCATAATGCATGGGGAAAATACAGTTGTGTTGAGTGGTAGTAACCCGAGCCAAGGGTAGCTTTTGTAGGAGAGCATGCTGGGGGTAAATGGGATCTGGAAGGATCTTCTCTGCTTGAGTTTTACTATCACTGGATTGTAAAACAGAACCAGAAATGGATTCAGAAAGTGAATGTCCAGTCTAAGGGTGACCATGGTGCTGAGGCAGGCCGGGGGGGTTACAGCAAAAACTTTATTATCTTAACTGAGAGAGCAACAGTTGGTATTATTGGAGAAGAGAAGGAGAGCACTGGAGAGCTCCTGCAGTAATTTTCTTTGAACTTGACAAGAATGGGCCAAGCCCCTCCTGAGGCATCCTGGCTGTTAGGAAGTTTTGGATCTATGCAGAGATATCATGGTATGGCAAATGCTGAATGAAAAAAGCTCTATTTTGGATAAGCTCCTTAGTCACATTATGATGCTGCTTAATCTTTTAGTTATCTTTTTCTTAACATAGGGGAAATGGTGGTTGTGCCTAAATCCCATTTTCTATATTTATGACATGCTTATTCTATGCCTATAATTTGATTTAAACTCCCCTGCAATTATATAAATGACATTTAGACAGGAGGTAAAACAAGTAATTTGGTGTTTTACTATGAGTGCCAAAACATTACATTTTTGGGATTTCTTTTGCTTGTATATGTGCCTCTTTGTTTTGTGTTTCCTGGCAGCAGTGAATTCATCAGTCCTGTTTATACCTTCAGAATAATCAGTAAAATGCAGCTGTCTTGAATCTGCTAATGGCCCTTTTGAATTTAAATGCTCTCTAATGATGTTGTTAAAACCCCAGAGAGCAAATGCCAAATATGCTGGAATTCAAACTTGACTGGTTCAATTGTATATACAAGCCTATTTTAAGACCTATATTCATCATACGGCAATTCAAAACAAGCTTTTTAGATTCTGATGTTCTGATAATGTAAATTAGGTTGGACACAAATGTTTTGAAAAGTTAAAATAAATAGGCAGTACCTATCACATTATTTTTTTACTTTACTATTTCTACGGGGCTTTTAGATACAGCCCTAACACCCTCTTACTCACCTCTTCATAGAAGCTGGTCAGTCTGATAGCTGTAGTAAAAGGCTGGTATTCACCCCTCAATCATTCTTCCCACAATGGATGTCAACCTTACAGTTCTATGATTACTCAAAGAGGACTTAGAGCCCTTTTTAAAATGGGGCACCACATTTGCCTTGCATTAATTCCTTGGTTGGTGAGTTTTTAAAAATCAAGGACTGTTCCAAGAAAGTAAAGATGGTGATCAAGCAGTTGAGAAGACATGGCACATCAATGAATTACCAAGAGCTGGAGGTCTTTCAAAAACTGATAAAGAATGAAAAAAGAAAAATGGTCTAGGAGGCTGCCAAGATGCCTATAACAACATCTAAGGAGTGACAGAAAAGTCTAAAGTACAGACTGAGCACTGCATGTGACAACAATCTCTCATATTCTTCATATGCCTGGGTTGTAGGTTTGGGTGACAAGATGAAAGCATTTTCTTACAAAGAAAAACATGTTGTGACAAAATCTGCATCAAGTCTCCCAAATGCATGTGAGAAAACATGATGTGTTATGATGAGACCAAGGTTTAACACATCATAATTCAAAAAGTTAAGGCACCTTTTTTCGCACCTGACCATAAGATTCACCCAGAATTTAGAACAGGAAAATAAGACAAAAATATTCTGTTGTGCTAAAATATCCTCCTCCCAATCACCCTTTTACAGAAGCTCCCACAGTGACTCTATTACAGGCTGTGAGCGGCATCCCTCATTGCAGGCAGTAAGAGGCATCCTTCATTACAGACAGTGTGTGGAATCCCCAATACAGGCAGTGTGCAGCATCCCTCATTACAGGCAATGAGCGGCATCCCTCATTACAGAAAGTAAGCAGCATCCCTCATTACAGGCAGTGTGCAGCATCCTTCATTACAGGCAGTGTGGCATCCTCCCGATAACATGCAACGAGTGACATCCACCCCAACTGCGCATGTGAGTATGGAGCGCAATGGAGGACCGGCATGCTGGAAGCAGATAAACTTACACTTGCTGCCTGCCGGTCCTCCAGCACTCCCCACACACACATGCATGGACACACACATGCACAGAAACACACACACACATAAAATGCCATAACCAGGCTCCATTGGTCTTAGCTTCGGTGGGTGGGCGTGAGGCCAATTTCCATTCAAAGGTGCCGTACATAAATAAAGGCAATGTGCACCCTCACATAGGTCACGCCCCCCCACCAAAGCTAAGACTGTGATCATGAACCGATGGGAATCTGTATGTGTGTTCGTGTGTGTCTGTCTGTTTGTGTGTGTCAGGGCAGGGCTGGGCATTGGAGGACCGGCAGACAGTAAGTGTAAGTTTATCTGTTTCCTGCCTGCTGATCCTCCATTACACTCCCTTCTTTCACATACACATCACATGATAAGATACGATGCACCAATATCCCCCCACTGTTGGGGGGGAAAGTGTGTTATAGAGTGAATAATGCATGTTTGGCACAAAGCCAACATTGCACATCCCCAAAAGAATAACATACAATGAAGCTTGATGGAGGCAACATTATGCTTTTTGGACTATTTTCCGCAGCTATAAATGGGACTTTAGTCAAGGTGCAGGAAGTTTCCAAATATCAATTAATTTTGGCACTAAATCTTTAGGCTAAAAACCCATCTGTGGGTTGATCAGAAGGATGGATGTAGGGGATGACCTACCAATCTGACAGCTTTGGAGAGATTTTGCAAAGAGGAGTGGGCAAAGACTGCCAAGTCTAGATGTGCCAGGCTGATGACTAGAGATGAGCGAACTTTTGAAAAGTTCGATTCGGCCGATTCGCCGAATTTCACAAAGTTCCCCATAAAAAATGGCGGCATGGTGGGAGCGGAGCCGGCCGGCGGGCCGGTAAAGCATTTGAGAAAAAAGGCAAACACTTACCTGCAGGTCCGGAGCGTGGAGGCCGGCGCCGCTCTCAGCTGTCATCTGAGGGCGCGTCATGATGACAGCTGACAGCGGAGCCGGCCGGCCCGCTCCCACCATGCCGGCAAAAATGCTTTTTTTTTTTCGTTTTTTAAATGCCGGCATGGTGGGAGCGGGCCGGCCGGCCGGCTGACAGCGAAACCGGCCGGCCCGCTCCCACCATGCCGGCATTTTTTTTTTTTTAATTTCAGGAAAAATTCGATCGGCACGAACCACAAAATATTCGGGTTCGTGCCAAATCGAATATTTCCTGAAATTCGGAGCGAATTCCGGTTCGTCCGAACCGAACTGTACATCAAGTTTGCACACTAAGGCCTCAAAAAAGAGAGAAGTGGGTCCTTTACATGCAAAATGCTGCTGCTATGGCTGATGCTGAGATAGAGGAGCACACTCAAGCTTATACACATCCAACTGTAGTGTTTTGTGTGTACAGGGCCCAGTTCTCTCTCCTTGTAGATCTTGGTGTACAGACTGAGTAAAACTCCCGCCAAGTGCGTTGTTCTTCTCCTGGTAAGAATATAATTCAAGGATGCCAGTTTTAAGTGTATCAGGGTGACAGAAACTGTAACCCCTGATTTTCTCTTGCTTCCATTAAAAGAAAGAAACAAGGATGGTTGGATAGTTCTTGATGCTGTGTAAAAGTGACCCCTCCTCCTGCTATCCAGCATATTTACAGTACATGGATTTTTATAATTGGGCCATTTTTCCACAATAGTCCTCCATTAACTAGACTAACTAATCATAGCACATTCTAGCTAGCTAGAAGGCTGTTTCATGGGATTCTAAATCATTTACCCTACTGGTATGGTAACATTTGTGCATAAATGCACAGTAATTGTGTGCATTAACCATTTAAGTGCCAGCCTACCTGCAGCTTTTGTCACCCTCTGTTGCCAGACCTTGTTTCACTATTTTGCGCTACACATGTTCAACTGTGATTTTTGAAAGGATTTCCAGGTATTTCCCAGGAAAATTATATATTGTTTTTTTCAACATAGTCTGGGCTTCAACATGAAATGTCTTGTTTGGCCTTTTTTTAGTGTATTCTCAATACTTTTTGGTGAAATATGTGCAAAAAAAAATAAAAAAAAATCTATTTTTTGCAATTTGTAGTGTTTTTTTGTAATAAAATTTTTTATTGCGTATAGGTAGACACCCTTTTCAGCCCAGGAGACTCCCCAAAACTGAAACATAGCTTTAGGAGATTTTCAGATAAAATACAACTGACTATGCGCTGTGCGCACCTTGCAGTTTTTCCCGAAAAACAACCCTTTACATTTGAAATACCCCCCACAAATTATATATTCTCTGGAAGTACATGCCTCAAGCTTTCTAGGCGTACCAAGCTTGTTTATGTGGGCTTAGTTTTCTGGAAGTAATCCCTCAATGTATTCTTTGGTTGCACAAAGTTTCCCTAATAAAGAATAAAAAGGAAGAATCAAGCCACATTTTCCTAAAAAAAACTATATGCAAACAAGAAAAAACAAGTAAAATCTCAAAAAGCAACATGCCCTGAACAGAACGATACCCAACATGCATAGGTACTGTCAAGAGAAGAGTTGGCAAACACCACAAAGTAAAGTGTGCGCATAACAGTAATTTTACTTGAAAATTTCAGCTCTGCAGACAAAGTGCGCACCTTGCAATTTTTCAACCAAAACAACCCTTTACATTTGGAATATAAACTATATATTCCCTGAAAGTACACATGTTAAGCTTTCTAAGAGTACCCAGCTTGTTGTAGTGGGCTCATCTTTCTGGAAGTAATCCCTCCAAGAATTCTTAGGTTGCACAGGGTTTCCCTAAAAAAATGAAAAAAAAAACGGAATAAATAACATGTTTCCTAAAATATAAATATGCAAACAAGAAAAAGCAAGGTCCACCGAGCAGAACAATACCCAACATGCATAGGTACTATTAACCCTTTTAATTGCCAGCCTACTTGAAGTTTTGTCACCCTCTGTTGACAGCTCATTTTTCCCCATTTTGCGCCATGTTTAACCGTGATTTTTGCCGGAATTTTCAAGAAAATATATATACATATATATTTTGCAGCAGAGTTTAGGCTTTAACATGAAATGTCTTGTTTGTAATTTTTCTACTGTTTTTAAATATTTGTGCGTAAAAAAACAAAAAAATAAATAAAATAATATTTTTTAGACAATTGTCCCCTTTATTTTAAATAAAACATTTGTTTTATTAATGAAAACCATATTGCACGTGAAAGCCCCATTTCTCCTGATTACAACAGTACCACATATTAATCGATAGCCCTCCCATTCGTGCCCAGGAGACCCCCCCTAACTGAAAAGAGCACTTTATAACAGTTACAAATTAAATACTACTATCCACACTATAAACATAAGGAGTTAATTAAATAAAATGACATAGGGTCCCCCCTCCTGGGGGGGGGGCATTTTTGGGGGAATTTGAAGGGTTAAAAACCCTTAAAAATCCCCACAAAAATTACATGGAGCCCCCTTTACCCATCATAACCAGCCCGGGACCAGCTATGGGGGCTTGTAGGAACAGGGCAAAGGGGCCAGTTTTGGTGGCCCCCCGACCTGCCGGCTACAAGCTCCGTGGGCCGGGCTCTTCCGTCCCCCCCTGGGCTTTGGGAGGGCAGGTAATTGGGGGTGCCGGGGGTTAATGGCAGCCACAGGTGACTTGCCAGCCCTCAGCCTTGTGAACTGGTATAGGGGTCTCATGGACCCCTTACCAGTTCACAAGGGGTTAAAAGTAAAAAAAAACCCTAACCCTTAAAAATCCCCCCAAAAATGACATAGGGTCCCTCCTCCCAGGAGGGGAACTTTAAGGGTTAAGGCTAACCCTAACCCTTAAAACCCCCAAAAAATAGGGTCCCCCCTTCCAGGAGGGGGACCCCATTTTTTTTGGGGGGGGATTTCTCTTGGTCAATTCTTTTGGTCATATTTTGGGGGATTTTTAAGGGTTAGCCTAGCCCTAACCCTTAAAAATCCCCCCAAAAATGACATAGGGTCCCCCCTCCCGGGGGAGGGAACCCCATTTTTTGGGAATTTTAAGGGTTAGGGGTAGGGTTAGGCTAACCCTAACCCTAACCCTTAAAAATAAAAAAAAAGGACGTTGGGTCCCCCTTACCCGTTATAACCAGCCCGGGACCAGCTATGGGGGCTTGTAGGAACAGAGGGGAGGGGCCAGCTTTTCTGGCCCCCCACCCTGCAGCCTACAAGCCCACATACCCTGTGTGGGCCCGGGCTCTTCTGCCACCTCCCTGGGCTTTGGGGAGGCAGGTAATTGGGGGTGCGGGGGTTAATGGCAAGTCACCCGCTAGTTACAGGTGACTTGCCAGCCCCCAGCCTTGTGAACTGGTATAGGGGTCTCATGGACCCCTTACCAGTTCACAAAGGGTTAACATTAAAAAAAAACACACCACACAAAATGTCATTTATTAAAAAAAAAAATGTTTTTTTTCTTTACTCACCTCACCCGATTGTCAGCTCCTGTGTCGATCAGCTGTCAGATGCCCTGGTGATCGCTGGGCAGAGGAGGGGGGGCAGGGCATCTCACAGCTGAGCCGAGGAGAGCCGGGACGACACCCGGGAGTGACATCATAAGTCCCACCCCAAGGGGCGGGGCTAGTCATCAAGATGGCAGCGCCCATCGGAAGGCAGGGGGAGAGAGCATTTTGAGCCTTCTCCTGAAGTTTAAGCAACCTGGGGGGGGCGATCGGAGCCCCCCCCCCCTCAGTAAAGAGCAGACCCGGTGGGAGGCAGCACAACTGCAGCTGAGTAAATGTCATTTTTATTTTATTTATTTTTTTTTACAGTTAGCAGCTGCTGCTGCCGAAGCGGGGTAATTAGCATTTAACTAGCATTGGGAAAATTCAGGCACGTAGATTCTACGTGCTTGGCCCTTAAGTGGAGTAGAAGCGAGCACGTAGAATCTACGTGCTTGGCACTGAAAGGGTTAAAAGAAAAATACATAAATATAGTTTTATATTTTTCAATTGTACTACAGTATTATATTTAAAACTATGTTTAATTTGACAAAATAACTCTGTTTACAATGAAATTAAATATTTACCTTAAATTTACCATGGTTCTTGAAATTTCTGTACAATATTTCCACATCATCTGTGACACATGGTGTCGGTGGTATCATGGTTTTGGCCTGATCCTGCATCTGATCCAAGAAAGGACATCTGTCCATGAATCTCATGCAGCAAGAAAATAACCCTAAGCACACACCAAGAAATTTAAAGAAGAGCAAAGTTCTGACCTTAACCCAACAAAAATATTGAAGTGAGTAGTTCATAGGAGTAAACCCAGCATCATAACCAGTGTTGCTGTGAATGAATAATCAGCTCCCAGACACATTTAGATGCAGTTAATGTTGCATGAGAGAGAGAGAGAGATCATACCAGGTACAGAAAGCAAAGGTTCACATACTATTACCACTTAAAATAAAGTAAAAGATGCAGAGTATAATATTGAATCAATTTCTTCAATAACGAAATGACCAAATCAAATATTTTTGTCTAATCTGCTTGAAATGGTTCCCTTTATCTATCTACCCTTGGGATCTGTGTGAAAATCTTATCTAGTATTTGGGTCAATCATATGCAAAAATAACAACTGTAGATGCAATACTTTGAGCCTGATCTATTGAAGTTGAGATTTTCTGCTTTGGATGCAATGATAAAAGTATAACCTCGTTGAATAAAATATATGACCATGTGATGTGAAAACACTTTGCGACATACAATTAGATTATCACATGAAAAAACTCTCTTCATTTACTTGTAATCATATTCTGTGTTAGTGGGAGTAACCAAAAGGTTTTTAAAGAATAATGAAATAAGAGGTATGTTAAACATTTTGCCAACAAGAGTATTTATATACTAAGAATGGGGGCTATTTTGACCTACACTCTAGAATGTCCACTTATCACCACAATATGACCCCTGGCATACAGTCTTAATATGGGTTACAGATTGTTGAGTCACCTCAATAAACCTAAATTCAAAAGAAAAGCAGGTCACAATTCTATATTTGTATTTTCTATCAAGCGTTTAAAATAGGGCCAACATTTTGTGGATGCTCAGGAGAATTCCTTTTTCATGTCAGCATACAAAACTTATAATGTACAAGAACATACTTAAAGTGGACCAACAGTCAAAAATGGCTTAAACCAGACCAACACAACAAACAGTGCTCATATGCATCCCTCCCCACGTCAATTTAGATTGCTGCACATAAAAATTAATTTACCTTTTTTCTAATTACTGCTGGGGTCTATTTTAAAAAACAAGTTGGCAGTTCATGCATTTGCAGTTATATCAATTGGGAGTGGAAGCTCCAAAATGGCCTCTACCTTTCTATTCCAACTGTGCAAGTCTATTACTATACACGACAAATAGTGGTACATTGACCTAATTTGCACTGCCTGATAGAAGCATTAAATATGAAACTGGGATTTTCTTTTGGCCTCTTCCCTAGTCTCTGTTACCTTCAGTGGTTTGTCAATTCCTGCCTCAAGACCTTGTATTCAGCATTCTAGCTAGGTTGCCCAAAACCTACAAAAGGTTAACAGGTCAAAATTCATTTCAATTTGATTTCATACCACCATTGACAGGATAGGGTGTCTGGTAACACCAAGGAAGCAATGAAAACACTTGAGAGAGAGAGAACAACACAACACAGACTATTGTACATAATATCTAAATGATCACTTTTCCTAGATGCCGACACACCAACAGGTGGCACACAAAAAAAGACAAAGACAGAACATTTTCGGTTCAACCATCAGTGAAAGTTGATCTAATTAGCCTGTTTCAGAAGGCATTGTTGGCTTGTAGGGTGTGTAGTGGCCTCGGGCCCCTAGCTACAAAATTGTTTATTACTTGAAGAGGTAAGTAAGAAAAACAAGGGCAACAGGTTGTGGCAGGATGTACCTTGGAGGGTATAAATAATATTTTGTTTCTCTCAAAAGTAGAACATACTTTGACAACAATTTTCTCAAAACCTAAAGTCGAATTTCCAAGGCACAGTAATTTGATTTGGTGCCGTTTAAAGCTATTTGGGGGGTGTTTGATGAAAGGAGATATTTCTAACTTTAAACATCCAATTTTATGCACAGAACATTCTTAGCTGGATGAAAGTGTTCTTCCTTCTCCTAGTATCGATGAAATACAAGGCAACTTATGTGAACAGCTTAATGCACAATAGATGCATATAGTTATGATGCCATATAATAATTGACTCTGACTAATATATAAATGGGGAGATTTGGCATCTTCATTAAAGCTGGACAGTCACATTGCATAGATTATGGACTTTACAGCCTTCATTTAAAGATAATGTGTATATTGCAACATGTAGCAAAAGCAAAATTATTACTAAGAGCTTTTTCTTCTTGCTTAAATTTATCATGTTATTTACAAATGCAAAAGCCATTTAGTTCTGGAAAGCTGGCGGATGGAAAGTTGCAGTGATCTATTGGTATGAGCAGCCATTTGCAAATTTTGTTGCATATCTTCATCATGCAAAAGAACAATTTCTCGTGGAGACTGCTGAAAGCTTATATTACACTATTAATTTTCTTTTGACTGTAAACAATTTAGAGCTGCCAAGCTGCAAGCAAAATATAGAAGAAGATAAAGCCATGTATGGAACATTTGCAGACCGGAATTATGAATAGCTAATTTATAGCTGAATAAAGCAAAGAGGGACTTAAATTAATTAAAGTCCATGCTTGCCTATAAAATTCTACTGAATGCATTTATAGGTTTTCAGTCACCGAGAAAGTGTTGAGTACCCTCCACATCTAAATAGAATGAAGTTACTGGCTAGATAAGTGTGAATCTTTCCTACACTCGCAAGCATTAGGACTGAGATAAGTAATGACATTTTACAATGTGTGGCCATTACAGCTAAGGTGTTTTTAGATTAAGTTATACATTAGAGTAGATACAATGTGAATGAGTCGTCAATTTATTGTTTTAGAAATGTTTAATCTTAGCCAAAGAATACAAAGCTGTATTCACAGAACGTTAGGGTGAAGGGGGGAGTTAAGTAACTGATATTGGAACTATAGTGGCATTATATCTACTTATGTACATTTTGTATCATGATGGTTTATTACTTGACATATTTAAAAAGTGCCATTTTAATGCAACCAGCAGTAATGAGCCAGGAGAATATCTACATCCACATCTACATCCTGAGGAAGTGGGCGGGGTCACACCCACGCAACGCGTCGATGTTATTGTAGCTCTTCACATGCTGATCCTGGACTCCTAGTGATTATGGTGATATGAATTTTTTGACTATGCCCTATTGTTATTATCACTTATTGTAGTTTGGTATATTCTCATGATTGCATTGCATTTATTTATTTCACACTCTGTTTGCACTGTATTTATTTATTGGCACATTACATTGTTTGCACATTTTTTAGGTAAAGCATTCTTTAGGTAAAGCACTTTTTGCACATTGGCCAACTATTGGCAGTTAGCGTTATTGTGTAGGTTTATTGCACTATTCTCAAATTGTTTTTTTCTGAGATACTATATCTGTGTTTTTTCTGTTTTTATCAATTTTTTTATATATTTATTTCACTTGATTATGTATTCATGAATTATATAATCATGTAGTAATATAGCTGCTACATATTTATTTGGGCATAGTGCAATATATATATATCCTTTAAGAGAGCCGCTTTGGGTCAGCTTCTTTGGGCTTTGTCATATATGTTTTTTAATCAGTCCCTATGTGTGTCTAGTATATGTCCTTGTTATTGTGCTACTGTGGATTGGTACAATTAAAGATATAATTATTTCTTTTTACTTTTGGTTTGTGCGGCCTCCTTCTTTGGTGGGGTCCATTTGGAGTTAATGCTGGTAACTCACTGTGTATAGAGCCAGGAGAATAATTAAGATTATTTTGTTTGTTTGTGATAAAACACATGATTTATATTGCAATGTGACCTACAACCAAATAAATTATTGCTTTCAATCCTCTATCTGCCAAGTCTTTGGTGTATACAACTGAAAAATTGTAGCTTAACACTAGAGGTGAGCGAACTGGTCCGTCAGAACCCAAGTTCATTCAGAATTTCAGGAAAAATTTAATTCAGCACAAAACCGAATTTTTCCTGAAAATCACTGGGCGGTGGGTGGAAAAAAAAAAAACCTCACCACCATCCTTGTTCCAGTACCACGCCAGCCTCCACTGATCCCACTGTGCCGGCATCTAGGTCTACATCAGCATTCTGGTTGCCTTAAAAGGAATGGGTAATAACAGGCAAAAAACAAAATGGAAGCATGACCATTCAAATGTATGTTTACAGCTGATGATTTTGCCCAGGACAGATGCAAATGCTAAATTATTTTGCCCAGGACAGATGCTGAATTATTTTGCCCAGTGCAGATGCAGAATTATTTTGCCCAGGACAGAAGCGGCATTATTTTGCTGAGTACAGATGCAGACACTGAATTATTTTGCCCAGGGCAGAAGGAGGCACTTAATTATTTTGTCTAGGACAGATGTAGAATTATTTTGCCCAGGACAGATACATAATTATGTTTTCCCTGGACAGCCCTTCAATCATTGTTTCCAAGAGCCACATAAAAAGGCTTGTAAGTAGAGATGAGCGAACTTCTTGAAACTTCGATTCGGCGATTCGCCGAATTTCCCCAAGAAATTCGGGTTCGCCCGAATCGAACTTTCACGAATCACTCATCTGAAAAAAAAATGCCGGCATGGTGGGAGCGGGCAGGCCGGCTACGCTGTCAGCGGGCGGCGGAAGCTGGCCCGCTGACAGCGCAGCCGGCCTGCCCGCTCCCACCATGCCGGCATTTGTTTAAAAAGTAAACACTTACCTGCATGGTCGGAGCATGGAGGCCGGCGCCGCTCTCAGACGCCCTCTGATGACGCACCCTCTGATGACGCGTCCTCTGATGACAGCTGAGAGTGGCGCCGGCCTCCACGCTCCCACCATGCCAGCATTTTTTTTTTTTATTTCAGGGAAAATTTGATCGGCACGAACCAAAAAAAAATTCGGGTTCGTGCCGAATCGAATTTTCCCTGAAATTCGGAGCGAATTCCGGTTCGTCCGAACCGGTTCGCTCATCCCTACTTGTAAGCTTGCAAGGGAAAAAATATTAAACCAGACCAACAGCCTTGTACAGTTGGAAAAATAAACTCTCCCAAAAATTCACTTGCCCCATCTGCATGCATGAAACTGAATCATTGTCAGCATTGCAATTTCCTCCTGCATCCACTCAAAGCTGATACACTGCCTTCTCCTGGTAGTGGCCACGAGCATCCCAGCCATGCTGCTGCCTGTATTCACACGCACACAAATGCACAGTGGCAGGAAACCCAGCCGGACACCATTTTGTATGTAAAATTGACCACAGTAGGCGTTAGAAATAAAGCAAATTAAATCTGAATATGCATATGAGCACTGTTTTAAAGGTGGTTTGGTTTGTAATGGTAAACTCTGTAACACTGCATTTGTAATAGTCTATGTACAGAATGTTCTGCAGTGTCTGTAATTACTACTTTGTACAGCTCTGCAGGAGAGGATGCCACTTTTTAAAAATAATAATAATAATAATAATTGTTTGTTTTCAGAATCATGGTGGTAGACCCATGTTTCATCACAGGCAACAATTTGAGAATAAAAGTCCCTTTGACTTCCCCTAACAGAGGTAGATAACTCATGTGGGACTAGTTCTCTGTGAAATACCTGGCTTTATTTGGGCTTTAAAGCCTCAGCCTATACAATTATCCCATTTGAAGAAAGTAAAATGTCAGATCTGATGTGTCGTGAGATGTACTGTATAAGATGTTGCCAACCTGTTATAAAAATTGTGCTAAAACTCCCATGTTGCATTGTATTTATAAATGCAGATTAGAATTTGGATGCTAATTATGCTTTAAAAACACGTTCAATTACATAAAATTAATGACAGTTGGTTGATAGAAGCTTCAGTTTGTTTTCAATTGAAGTGAAGCTCTTGTGATTATGATACACTTCTTGAAGAGGAGCAACAACCTTACATAGGCGTTTATTCATCAAGGGATAGCGGCAGGCAGTGCCTCATAGCGGCAGGCAGCGTCTGGTGAACGCTGGGCGCTGTACGCAATACCACATTTATGAAGGCGATTCTAGTGAGCGACTCTAACAGCACTATGTAGTGTACGATTCATCATTACAAGTGGCTCAGCATATAGCGCCCGCACTCTAGCTTCCAGAGCGCCAAGTATTACCTGTCACTACCTGTCGCTCTCCCATACATTTCAATGGACGTTCCTTTTCTTCTCTTTAAACAGGGATTTTTTTTGTTTTTTTTTATACTCTTAAAAAATTGTGTCACCTCTCCTGGTCTAGAAAGAGTAATTTTTGAAAATATTTGTTATATTTTTATGCAGAATTGTCATTACAGGTCTGGCATTAAAGTACTGATGTCACAATATGTTACAACAATGTCATTCCATGTGTTCAAAAATAGACTTTAATCACACAGCGTCTGCCACTCTATGCTAAGGCGACCAGATCCAGAGCGCCGTGTGTCTGTTTTTTTGTTGAATATGGTGGGAGTCACTGAGAGTCAGTTGCAATGAGCTGGCGCTACCTTTCGTTCCCTGCAACGCTGTACTGGTATTAAAATGCCCAACATACATCACATTCATCAATGCCGGCCAGGTTACTACAGCAACTGAGACGCTCTGTTACAGCGCCCGATAGCCGATCACAGCCTATACTAGTGGTCGCTCTTAGCGCCTCTGTACAGACGCTCATCTGCCGATACCTGGCGCTAGTAATGAATCAGCCTGCATGAGTCTAGAGAGTCTCCCTCTCTGTGGCGGACATGTCCCGCCGCTTGTAGTGATTCACTCACTCCATTCAGCTTTTTTGCTGCTCTAAGCTTAGAGGGGCAAGAGAAATCTGAACGGAGCGCAAACTGCCCATTGGCTACATGGTCGACGCTTGCATCATGGGAATAATTGAAAGGTTTTGGGGGATCCCGGGGGTTACATACAGTTAGGATGCCACAGACAGGAGAAAAAACCCAAGATGTGTGAAAATCTTGGGTTTTGTTCCTCTTTAAATATTTTCTAACAGAAATACATTCCAGTCTTAAAATCATTTCCTGCACGTATTCGAATGAACATAAGGGCACGCTGAAGAATGGCATTTGTTTTGATATAGGAAACACATCATTTCTAATTCTGAGATAAAGCAGCAAGTAAACAAATGAATGACTTTTCTGCTATTTTATCTAGAAAACTATGTCAAGTTGTTTACTGATAAAGTTGTAGAGTCTGCTAGTTCATTGTGAATCTTAAAGCTTTTTTAAATGTATGACTGATTAAAACAGAAACATGATTTCTTAGGCAGCTGCTAAAAATAATCGTGTTTTCCTCCACATCTAATTTTCTCCAAATGTGCTTACATTTCAGATTAGATACCTGCTTGATTGATGGTATTGATCTGAATAAATCATGCTTACCGTATATTCATGCCGACTTCTTTCTGTTTTCTGGCTCACAGTTGGATAAAATGAAGTCGCAATAAAAACATAATTTGAAATGTGATTAACACAAAAGTTGTTATCAATAAGGAGCTGATTAACTGAGGCATAAAAGGCCCCCACAGACCAGGCTATATTTTACCATGAGCACAAATATTAACTGGCACATCCAAATACTGTATATACTGTGTGATGTACACAGAACATAGAGCTTCACTACATCACTTTAGTCCGAGGAGTAATTATACTTTCTGGCACCCAGGGCAAAGACTCGAAATGGCGCCCCCACCTATGTTCAGGCCTCCCTTTGGCACCCCCTGGCCTACTGCACCCCTGTTCCCCCCTAGCCTTGCCCTTGCTTTAGTTTTCAGTGCATAACATTTCACTAGAGATGAGTAAATTGATTCACCGTAAATCAATATTTAATATTTCTTAAACTGGACCAAGAGCCTGACAACTGGCAATTCACTCAAAGCTGAAACGCGGCTTCACAAATTTTCCTAGTGGTAGCAGCCATTCTGGAGTTTCCTCTTCCAGCATCTCAGCCATGCAGCTGCCTGAATTCAACTGACAATGCACAGTAACAGCAAACCCATCAGCACTTCCTATTTGCAGATGGCTTGCAGATTCATGTGCCGCCATTTTGTTTCTAAAGTTTACCACAGCCGGCGTTAGAAAATTGTAAATGAATTTTTACGTGCAGCAATCTAAAATGCCCTGGGGAGGGATGCATTTGAGCACTGTTTGTTGTGTTGGTCTGGTTTAAGTCATTTTTGACTGTTGGTCCGCTTTAAATTTCCAGATGCAGAGTGCAGAATCTAAAATTTTAACAATTCATTCTGGATTAATCACTTACAATGTTAAATATCTTTTGTTTTTAGAATATGATAACTAGTAAGGAATATATATCACTTTTCCCCATAGTGCCTTACGGGTAGCCCTCAGGTGGATGGGTTCTAATGAAGACGATGGCAAGCCATTTATAGAAGATTATAGGTATGGCATCCCCAGCATCCCTGCAGCTGTGTGTGTGACCGTGCCTAGACATTCAGATAGGCCAGGTGCCCCAGAGTGCACTTCACAGGGGAGCCGGGGATATGGCCACCAGCGTTCCCTATGTGGATGGGTAGTCACAAACAACGACTTTATGTCATGTATTAGTATGCATGGCTTAATGTTCTGGCTGGAGGAACGTAGCTTGGAAATGGTGATAAGGTGAGTGGAGTCGGTGATCTAGGTGGTTTCACACAGCAGGGGCATCATACATTGGGATGCCCCTAGGGCAGGGACCAATTACCAGGATAGTCAAAATCCTGATTGTTTCACTTTAAATACATACCCCTTGATTATTTTTTTAGTAGATGCATAGTAGGTTATTAAATTCTCCCCTTGTCTCTTTTTTCTTCTCATTTTTTTCTTCCCTTTTTTCCATGTTTCTTGTGTCTAAAGCTTCTTCATCGTTGTTTGGTTAATTGTTTTTAGCATAGAAGAAAAATGTGTTACTCTAAAGGGCTGTTGGACATTTCCAAAAGTCTTACACATGTATTAAAAACAACTTAATCACATTTATCTACTTAAAGTGCACCAAAACACCAGATTTTCACTATCCCCAGGTTCTGTTCCTTCCCCCATCATTTGAAACCCCCCCGAACGTCGGGCTAGCTCACCTCTCCTTGAGCCCATGGCACAGGTGTGGCCACTCGTCCAATCAGCTTCTCTAGCCACGCATATTAATGTGTGGCTAGAGAAACTAAATTGAAACCCTAGTTGTAGTTACGAGTGGCAATGTATCTTTCCTTTTCCCGGGGGGGAAGGGAGTAAGCCTGTCCTTGAGTGTCATAGACCTCAGGTGAGTTTTGGTCCACTTTAAATTAGTCATCATTAGGATTTTATTTCCTATGTGAGAAAAAATAGGAATTTCAATGTTGTCATTACTTTTTTAGGAACTGGTCACATGATTATATATTCACACTATATATACACACATGTCATGCAATGGAATAAGTTGTATGTGGTCATACGCTATGCAATATTGCAATCAAATTATACTGAAAAAATAAAAGAAAACTGTTTTGTACTTAGTGTGTGCTAAGTGAGAAAAGCTCTGACTGCCTCTTTTGGATAACCCTCATAAACCAAAGCAGGTGATGCAGTAACTATTCATCAGTGGCCAAGTATCACGCTAAACACTATCTTTCTTTAAATGTCTGCAGTATGGCTGTACAATCTATATGTTATGGCAAAACTAAATTTCTCGTATTTCTAGCTTAGTCTTTACTCTTCAGTTATTCGTAGACTAGCTGTAACCTTTAAATGTCAAATCTTCTGCAAGAAATATGGACTACTTTAGTACTATTCAGAAATGTTATTTGTGATTGTATTTAAATATTAATGCTTTACCATCTATTTTTATAGCAAATATATTATTCAATAGGATATATATATATATATATATATATATATATATATATATACATATATCTCATATTTTTGCCATATAAGACGCACTTATATTTCAGCAAAAGCTGGGGTAAAATCCCTGTGCGTCTTATAGGGCAAAGGTGAAGGCTGCAAACCAACTCCCCCAAACTTCGACCGCCGCTTAGCAGTTTAGTTTAAAACGCTCTGCAGTCAGAGTACAGCTATGTATCAATGTTAGTTTAAAAAAACGTCATACCTGCACCATGATCCAGAACAAGCCACCACGCTCTGCAGTCAGAGTACAGCTATGTATCAATGTTAGTTTAAAAAAAACTTCATACCTGCACCATGATCCAGAACAAGCCACCAAGTTCTGCAGTCAGAGTACAGCTATGTATCAATGTTAGTTTAAAAAAACTTCATACCTGCACCATGATCCAGAACAAGCCACCACGCTCTGCAGTCAGAGTACAGCTATGTATCAATGTTAGTTTAAAAAAACTTCATACCTGCACCATAATCCAGAAGAAGCCACCACGCTCTGCAGTCAGAGTGAAGCTATGTATCAATGTTAGTTTAAAAAAACGTCATACCTGCACCATGATCCAGAAGAAGCCACCACGCTCTGCAGTCAGAGCTCAGCTATGTATCAATGTTAGTTTAAAAAAACTTCATACCTGCACCATGATCCAGAAGAAGCCACCACGCTCTGCAGTCAGAGTACAGCTATGTATCAATGTTAGTTTAGGAAAAACTTCATACCTGCACCATGATCCAGAAGAAGCCACCACGCTCTGCAGTCAGAGTACAGCTATGTATCAATGTTAGTTTAAGAAAAACTTCATACCTGCACCATGATCCAGAAGAAGCCACCACGCTCTGCAGTCAGAGTGAACCTATGTATCAATGTTAGTTTAAGAAAAACTTCATACCTGCACCATGATCCAGAAGAAGCCACCACGCTCTGCAGTCAGAGTGAACCTATGTATCAATGTTAGTTTAAGAAAAACTTCATACCTGCACCATGATCCAGAAGAAGCCACCACGCTCTGCAGTCAGAGTGAACCTATGTATCAATGTTAGTTTAAGAAAAACTTCATACCTGCACCATGATACAGAAGAAAAAAAAAATCATATCTGCACCGCAATCCGCCACTCTCCACAGCCAGCCCACGCCGATGCCGGGTGCACTGACTAGAGATGAGCGAACCGGTTTGGACGAACCGGAATTCACTCCGAATTTCAGGGAAAATTCGATTCGGCACGAACCCGAATTTTTTTTGGTTCGTGCCGATCGAATTTTCCCTGAAATAAAAAAAAAAAATGCCGGCATGGTGGGAGCGGGCATGCCGGCTACGCTGTCAGCGGGCGGCGGAAGCCGCCCGCTGACAGCGCAGACGGCCTGCCCGGTCCCACCATGCCGGCATTTGTTTAAAAAGCAAACACTTACCTGCATGCTCGGAGCGTGGAGGCCGGCGTCGCTCTCAGGCGCCCTCTGATGACGCGTCCTCTGATGACGCGTCCTCTGATGACAGCTGAGAGCGGCGCCAGAGCGTGGAGGCCGGCGCCGCTCTCAGCTGTCATCAGAGGACGCGTCATCAGAGGGCGCCCTCTGATGCAGATGAGCGATTCGTGAAAGTTCGATTCGGGCGAACCCGAATTTCTTGGGGAAATTCGGCGAATCGCCTGAATCGAACTTTTAAGAAGTTTGCTCATCTCTAGCACTGACAGTTAAGCCCACCACTCACCAATTCATCAATGACAGTGCACAGAGCGGCACACATACCTTGTTATGGGGCTATTCTTCAAGCTGCCTGTTACATGGAGAGGGGGGGTATGCCTGATTCTTGTTTTTGTGGATGGAGAGGATCTGCCACACTACCCTGTTATGGGACTCTTCTGCAAATTGCCTGTAATATGGGGAGGGGGGATTCTGCTTGTTTTTTGTGGATGGAGAGGATCTGCCACACTACCCTGTTATGGGACTCTTCTGCAAATTGCCTGTAATATGGGGAGGGGGGATTCTGCTTGTTTTTTGGGGTGGATGGGATCTGTCACACTACCTGTTATAAAGGTGATTTGGGGGATTCTGCCATGTCCTGCTCCAAATCAAGCTCGTCTTATGGAGAGGTGCGTCTTATATGGCAAAAATAAGGTATATATTTGAAGTCACCAAGAAGATACTGTAGGTACTGTAAGGGCAAGCCCACAAAGGGCAGTTCTGACCCTTACCCACTGTATCCATTTACTATTCAAATCTAATGCAATTGTTTGCCATCCTTGTTTTATATAGTTAGCTCTGCCTACAGAACCCATTATAATGTTGCCAGTTAAAATATAGTAACCCGCAATTTTGTGCTATCACGTAAATAACCAAGTGACAATTTGCACACAGCTCTAATAACAACCTGCTCTAAGTGAATTGAGCCTAAGACAGAAATCATGTGGAGCGTTATCCAGTGGGATTCGGAAAGCTTTACAGAGGTATATCGGATGGCTTGCTATTAAAACGCTGTTCTTTGTTACATTATTGGAACATTCTGCTTTTCTTGTTATCCTCTGCGCTGTTTTGGGCTTGTATTTAAAGTGAAACAAAACCCAAGGACTTTCCGGGTTTTATTCAGTACCCCAGGTGCATCCCCAGTTGTGAAGCCCCCCCCGTTGTGTGGAACCCCCCAACAGCACATGCACGGACTCTCATCCAATGAGAGCTGCCTGCTTTGACTACGTAATTCGGCAGATGGCTATCATTGTTCACAATGGGGAGCATGTGCTGCCACATCCCCCACATACCCAGCCATGCACACATGCCCACCCCAGCATGTATGGCTGGGGTAAAGGGGCAAAGGCGCTGGCATGATGCCAGGGATGCAGGGGATGCAGCAGCATGTGCTCCCCATTGTGAACAATGAGAGCCGCCTGCCGAGTGACAAAGTTACAGCAGGTGGCTCAGGTGGTTATTTACTTTGCTTTCATGTCTACACCACAAAGTAGGATCGGGCTGCTGAGGTCTGAGTACTAGTTTAAATGACCTTTTTCAAACAATTGGAATATCACAATAGTATTTCTTTTGTTTATTAAAAATAAAGTTTCGAAAGATCTGAAGGCATGACACATTTAAAAATCGCAGTGTGCTATAATAAGCGATCACCAATGAGCGGTCAAAAAAGCTCAGCATGATTTTATGCACCCCATAGATTGCCACCTCTGTAAATAGTGAAGTCTATTGCAATGCAAGCACAACACAGGTACACTGTGTGATACCTTCATTAAGCTTGTATTGCCATAGACTTCTATTGTGTTGTACAATGCCGGGCATGTATGTGAACTGTAGGTAGTATTCTCTTGCATTGTGGCTGAGATGCAAGATGCAGTGCAAGCTGATACTGTAGGTGTAAAATGAGAGTTTCAAGCAGTTCTGTTACATTTGTTACAGATATGATTCATGATGCCACACAAGGTTACATTCACATGACCTCAGAAGCCACCATAAAGTATGGATCCTGTGCTAGCCTGGAAATAAAGCACTATGTGCATAACATCACACCACTTTGATACAAATCTTACTATCAATTTATAGCCATTAGAGGCTAAGATGCTATATTAGAAATATGATAACTGAGAATACAAGTTTTAAATAGCTTTTACAGTATAGAGCTTTATGCTTGGAGTAATGGTTTGGGCATTGTGCACAGTGACACTGACCTGATTTTGCTTGTGCAGTTTCTATTTTTACTAGCCCCCTGCAATGCGCAACATGGCGCTGTCAAGGCTAGCATCCTTCTCTCAAGGCTCTATTATTTTTCTACACTGTCTGCTGGGGAGAAATATTATATTACAGGCTGCAGTTGTCATGCCACCTAAGCCTTTCCCATCTAGGAAACTATCAGTTAGCAGCATGAAACTAGTAGTAAGGGTGAAGGATCATGGCAACTTAATATAAGGCTGCCTTACAGTATTAGGAAATATAGGTTTTATTTTAAGCAGAATTTCAATTATCCCAAAACATGCAAAACAATATGCAGGTTATCTAAATGAATTTCTACAGAGGCTGAGTGTGGAGTTTTCTCACTCAGCACACAATAAAAAAAAAAATTAAAACCCCCTACGCATGTGATGGGGCAGTTCTATCTGTGAGTTGAAAATTACTTATATTTAAGTTATAGCCTATGGGGAACCAAACACATTTGGAGAGGTTTATTCTTTCGGTTATCATTTGGATACCCCTTACCATCTACAGAATTTTTAATTTAAAAAAGGTGTGCTGTTCAAGAAATGTCCACTAACCTCCCACAAATAATGATAACACACTGCTAAACTGGTATCAGAGGAGCCTTCACAGTAAGGGGTCGTTTTCGCTTTCTTTCTCATTCTCTTTCTGAAAATGGTTGGGCCTATGATCTTGTGTATGCAAATATATTTTAATGTACACTCAGGATTGGTAGTGAAGTCTGATGTATAAGGTATAATAACTCATTGTGGATTTCCTGGTCTTGACAACGAGTCTTTCTCCTCCACAACTCAATATCCTTGCCTGTGAACCACCCATGATACTCAGCGATACTCACACATTGCCATGTGCAATACAAAAAAAGGCTTTAACTGGGGATGGCAGCACAGTGACCAACACATGGAATGACATTGGGAACATACAAATAACAAGACACATGATTGGCAGGCACGAAATCACAAGTTAGCCACGGGTAACCTAAGTACAATGTTGAACAAAAAAAACATTCAGAACAGGTCAGGTATGCCGTGTCACTTGACTGGGCACAATAAAATGTAATATGCTAACCAGAAGTCACTGGGACTGGAATGGCTAGTTGAAATCTATGGGAGAACAACACTGAGCGCCTGATGTGATGTGGTGCTGTAGGAAACACAGCGCCGGCACTAACAAGCACCCCCTGCACTTCATACGTAGAACACTACATGGTGCTAGGAGAGGCTCTAAATCATTTTTTGCCTCATAAATATGACTTGCTGGTAGCGCTCACAAAAAACACCCATCGCTACGTGTTGCTACGTCGCGTTAGCATTTCTTAAAAAAGGCCCTAACTGCCTTACTTACTGACAATATTAACTGACAAACTGGCATCACAGTCCTACACACCACACTTGCAACTTTATACAGTAAATATCCAAATTTGCATTCGTCCAATTACACTAATAATTGCCATTATCACTGATTAATTCATTCCTAATATAGGGAAGCTAGTCCCCCTAATCTTGATTTCACAAACACCTACAGCTAGGCATTCCTGATTCGGTGTGAAACCAAAGTTACAGCCATTTCTCCAACATATGCCTGGAGCAATTTTTTTATGTCTATGAGGGACATTGTATTATAATCATTGGCCCTAATTTATGAAGGAATAGCGACAGGTAGCGACTGGTGAGCGGCCGGTAATGACGGGCCCCGCCACGAGAACGCCGGCTCCCCACAACAATTACACATTTATCAAGCTAATCCTGCTTAGCGACTGAGATAGCGCCATATAGCGACTCATTCATCATTATTCCAGCCTCAGCCCACAGCGCCAGCGTCCGACCTTGAACAGTGACAGGTCTGACCTCTCGCTACCTGGCGCTCTCCAATGCATTTCAATGGAACAATCTTTAAATATTAATAATTAATTGTTATTATTTATTTAAATTTTTTTTTTTTAAATGTGAAAAATTCTGTGACCACTTCTTCCATTTTAGAGAATTTTTTTAAGGGAAAAAAAGTAAAAAAAAAATTGTACAGAATTGATATTACAGGTCTAATATTAATGTATTCATATTACTAAATTATTTAACAAACTTGTTTTTTTGGGTTTCCAAAAATATGGTGGTTTGGGGGTTAAAAAACTCCTTTTAACCCATTGCCTCCAGCGCTCTGGGGTTTAAACATGCATTTTACAGCGCAACAATTTTTTGAGCGTGATTTTTTAATGAATATGGTGGGAGCCGGTCGCTAGGGCCAGTCGCTATCATGAGCTCCCATACAGTGCGGAACCTGTCAAATAGCGACTCCTCACCCAATATTCAACATTACGGCAAACCGACTGAGTCGCTATCAACTACCGAACAACGGCCAAGCACAGCGACTACTAGCGGGCGCTCTGAAAATGCCGCTACAGTCGCTCAACTGTCGCTACCTGCCGCTATTAATGAATCGGCCGCATTGTCTTGCATTAGTAGTTCCAGTATTTTAGTTGTGTTAGTTTTACAGTTGTGTATGCCTTTCCATTGCTATATACTGTCCCTCACTTGACATCACTTACAATAAATACACATTAGACCCCCTCTAGTTTGCTATATGCTGTTTGTGCTCATTTCCCTCATCCTTCTATCTTTATTTTCCTTTAAAAAGGAGCAAAACCCTTAGTTTGGCTTACTCCTTACAATTTTGAATGCCCCATAGTGTGAACCCCCCGTTCTTGCAAAAAACTCTCCTTGTTCTGGGATCTCCTAGTGTATGTTTGGCTCTGCAGCAGCATCGGGGAAGTTTGCTTTTGCAGCGCATGTACTGAAATTGTAACCAGACAGTGGGATGCTGCAGGGAAGCCATGGCAATGCATGGCACATGTCTCTGATTGATCTTGGAAGACACTGAGTATATGGCAACATCTGGTCTTGCTTTGGTCTACCTTAAATTGGTTTAGGTTTCCTCTAACTTTGCTATGCATAGATGTGTCTATAGATTTACAGTACCTATGCAATGTTTTGTTTTATAAATAAAGTAAAAGGGATGAGCGAACTGATGCAGGAAGAATTATTTGTGTATTTCCTAATAATATTTGTCTAAAATATATATTTTTTAAACCGTTGTTGTTTTAATCGATTCAGCTCTAAAACTAATCTTACATACATAGTTACATAGTTACATAGTTACATATAGTTACATAGTTAATACGGTTGAAAAAAGACATATGTCCATCAAGTTCAACCAAGGGTGTTGGGGTAGGGGGAAGTTATTTTTTATTTCATAGGGGAAGCTATTTATTTTATTTTTTTGTCTTTATTTTTTTTTTTTTTTTATTGATAACCACTAGTAGTAACTGTTAATGTTATTTTCTTCAAAATAAGCATCTAATCCTTTTTTGAAGCTGTCAGCGGTTGATGCTGTAACAAGCTTCTGTGGGAGGCTATTCCATAGATTTATAGTTCTTATGGTAAAAAACGATTGTCGCCTCCGGAGACTAAATTTCTTTTTTTCCAATCGAAGGCAGTGCCCCCTTGTCCTTAGAGAGGATTTTACGTGAAATAGTTTTCCCCCATATTTTTTGTATGGTCCATTTATATATTTATACAAGTTAATCATGTCCCCCCGCAATCGCCTCCTCTCAAGACTAAACAGATTTAATTCTCGTAATCTTTCCTCATAACTAAGATCTTTCATTCCTCTTATTAGTTTGGTGGCTCTCCTTTGCACCCTTTCCAGAGTCAGGGCGTCCTTTCTATGAACGGGTGCCCAGAACTGGACGGCATATTCCAGGTGAGGGCGCACCAGTGCCTTGTAAAGAGGCAAAATTACATCTCTATCCCGTGATTCCATGCCTCTTTTAATGCACGATAGTATCTTGGTGGCCTTGGAAGCAGCTGCTTGGCATTGCATGCTGTTATTTAGTCTGTGATCTACTAGTACCCCCAGATCCTTCTCAACAAGTGACTCTCCCAGTTTTACTCCCCCGAGGACATATGTTGCCTTAGGGTTATTAGACCCCAAGTGCATGACTTTACATTTTTCCACATTGAACTTCATTTGCCAAGTGGATGCCCAGACACTCAATGTGTCCAAGTCAGCCTGAAGCTTGTGAACATCTTCAATAGACTGCACTGTGCTACATATCTTTGTGTCATCTGCAAAAATAGAGACAGTGCTTTTAATTCCATCTTCTATGTCGTTTATAAACAAGTTGAATAATAGTGGGCCCAGCACTGAACCCTGGGGTACACCGCTTACAACTGGTAACCATTCAGAGTAGGTGTCATTAACCACAACTCTCTGCACACGATCCTTCAGCCAGTTTTCAATCCAGTTACAAACTGCGTTTTCTAATCCTGAAGATCTCAATTTCCCCAATAAGCGTCTATGGGGGACAGTGTCAAATGCTTTTGCAAAATCCAGAAAAACTATATCCACAGCCGCCCTTCTGTCCAGGCTTCTACTCACCTCCTCATAGAAGCCAATCAGGTTAGTTTGGCAGCTTCTGTCCTTAGTAAAACCGTGTTGGTTGTCACTTATAATATTATGGATAGTTACATATTCATGTATGTTGTCCCTTAATAGTCCCTCAAACAATTTCCCCACAATGGATGTTAAGCTAACAGGTCTGTAATTGCCCGGAGAAGACCTAGAGCCCTTTTTAAAAATGGGCACCACATTTGCCCTGCGCCAGTCCCTTGGCACCATACCAGTTGCTAGTGAGTCTTTAAAGATCAACAACAGAGGTGACGAGATAACGGAACTGAGTTCATTGAGAACTCTTGGGTGAAGTCCATCTGGTCCATCTCATGGTTTAAAATGAATCTAACCTCAGAGGAAGACTCTGATGCCTTTCTTTTTAAATACTTTGCCAGTTCATCTGCATATTTGAGATCCAAAGGGAACCTTATGGTCAGATTCTAATAGGCAACAAAAAAAAAATCTTTGGAAATTTTGCTTATCTGAAAGATCTAGTCATTTGCTGTAATCTGCACCGAAATGCGTATATATTTCTTACAGCTAAATTGATATCATGAAAACCTTTTGCACAGTTCTGTCAACAGATGCTTGTTGTCTTAAAGCACCTCTGGGTCAGTAGCTTTAAGTTTACCAGTCAGTAAACACTTGTTAATACAGCTGAAATTGTCACTCGTACTTGAATGCCATCCATGTTTCTGTCATCTGTTCAACTCAATGTTAAAAGCTCCCATGATTCTTGCTGCTCATATAAGGGACAATCATAGCTCTGATAAAGAGCAATCATCTGCGTTATATATTGTCCTCCTTAATTTAAAGAATAATGTAAAACTAGATGACCAAGAAACTCCATTAAACCATGCCACTAATTGCAAAATATGAATAATTAACCTCTAAAAGATATTAAATAACATGTTTTTCACTGATGGCGAGAAGTATAATGTTTTAAAAGGTGTATTGTAGCATATACAACTAATTAGGTGTCTAAAAAAAGGAGGAACGATATATTACATGTTTATGATTTTGCCAATTTGAATTGCTACATTTGAAATGTAACTAAGGGCCTTATTTATGAAGTCGGCCATTTAGCATCATTTTGCTGGCATACTGGTCCACTTTGGAGCGACTGCATCTACCGTATTTTTCCCCACTATAAAATGCACCTGACTGTAAGACACACCTAGGATTTGGTGGGCAAAAATTAGGAAAAAAAATCTGAAACAAATGGTTAAAATACTATCTCTCCCCCTAAAAACAGTATATGGGAGCTGGGAGGAAGAATGGGGATAGTCGTTCGAGAGGGGGGAGTGGGAAAAATCCTTTGCTCTGATGCACAAATTCTCGATGGCTTGCAGAGCCCAGGAGAGAAACTACAAACTCTTAACCAGGTGGTACAGGTGTCCGGCGGACCTGGTGAGGTTCGGAGGATCGGAGACAGGCAACTGCTGGAGATGTAACAGAGCCCGTGGTACCCTGACCCACGTTTGGTGGGAATGCCCAGTCGTTAAAAATTTTTGGTAGGGGATGTTGAAGGTATTTCAGTACACAACGCTTGAGAGTGACCCCAACTCCCCTCAGGTGGCCCTTTTGTCGATGACTCCGCGATCAGTGGCGGCAGGGGGGAGGGGCCTGCTGAGGCATATGCTTACGGCTGCCAGGTCAGTAATACCCCGATACTGGCGCTCCAGTACTGTGCCATCCTTGATGGAATGGTATGGGGAGTTGGAGAATATTAAAAGGATGGAGGAACTGGCTCTTGACGGGGTCGAGGGTGGGGCTGAGAAGCACTTCAGGACTTGGACAATATGGGAAGTCTCTAAGAGTTTCCCGGAAATCCGGGATCTGCTGCAGAGGAGTGGTTGGTGCGGACGTTCTTTCTCGCTTTCTTTTTCTTTCTTACTTTCTTCTTTCTTTCTCTTCCTTTCTTCTTCTCCTCCTTTCCTCACTCATATCTTCTGTGTTTTCTGTTTTTATTTAACACTATATTTCCCCTTTTTTTCCTTCTCCACCTTCCCGGGTTTACCCCGGGGGGGACAGAGCCGACGGCAGATAGGCTTGTGGGGTCATGGTCAGAGGGGTGGATGGTGGACCCCGGGTTTAAAGTGGACCAACACCTAGGATTTTGACTATCCTGGGTTTTGGTCCACTTCAGGGGGGCACCCCGCTGTGTAAAACCCCCCAGAAACCCCCAAACTCACCTCACCACGCTCCCACGGACAAGCGGCGGACAAGGCAGCGCGTCCGCCGCCACCTCCCGCGCGCCCCTCTGACAGTGCATGTGCCATTCACAAACGGCCGGCGCGGGCGCGCGCACGGCTAGAGGAGTGCGCGGGAGGCGGAGGCGGCCGCTGCCGCCGCCGATCAGGTGAGTTCTTTTGGGGTTTTGGGGGGGGTCCCTCACCGCGGGACATCCCGATCTCGGATTCCCCGCGGTGAGGGGGGTGATCGGCCCGGGAATCTTATAGATTCCCGGGCCGATCACCCATGGGTGACGGTCCACTTTAAACCTCCTTAGTTTTCGGTGGGCGTCGGAGGGCGTCGGGGGTTCCCCCCGGGTCCCCCATCTTAGTTAAAAAGGAGAACGTTGGAGTGACCTTGTAAGCTCGGGATGGGGCAGATAATGCAACTATACTGTCACTACTGCCATACCAGTGTAACATTTATGTGTTGTAGAAATTGATGGGTAGTTATTTGTATTGCTATCTTTGTAAAGCTTTTAATAGTTTTGACATCTAGATGATTGCTTTAGCCATCTTTATTATATACTTGAGGCGCCGCGGCTCTGTGCTAATTCTTCCACTGTTTCTTGCTGTTCTTCTATGTATAAATTCTTATATAAAACTCAATAAAGGTATATTGCACAAAAACAGTATATGGCAGAATCCCCCCAATCACCCCATAACGTGCAGTGTGCAGAATCACCCCAATTTCCAATAACAAGCTGTGTGCTGAATTTCCCCCCATCACTCCATGACAGGTAGCATGTTGAATATCCCCAAACTATAACAAGCAGTGGGACAGACCACCCCAATCCCCAATAACAAGCAGTGTGACCCCATAACAGGCAGCGTGCTTCTTACAGAGCAGAGGGAAACGATGATCAGTGGAGCTTCATGCGAGCAGATGACACTGATGAATCTGGATCCTGGCTGGCAGAGGTGAGAAGTTTTTTGTTTTGTAACTCATCCACTCACCTTGCCCTCGTTTTTGGGTCACTGGTTCCTGCATCTGATCGTCCTGCATCTGATCGTCCTCCTGCAGCCCACCAGGTGTAGGACAGCATTGCAGAAATGCTGGTAAATAAATTTGCTTCATAAAACGCAGTATTTTCCCCTCAGCTTTTGGATATGGTATTTAAATTTCCGTGCTGTTATTTTTTACAGAATAGCAGAGCAAGTTACAAGACATGATGTTAAATAATTTGCTTGGATTGGAGCACTAGGTATTGGTCGGCCTGTGTTAGTGCCTGTTGAACCCTTATGCCACTTAGCAAGAACATAGCAAGTGAGCATCACTCTGTACCGCCAACTTTTAGGCACTGCACCCCAGATTTATTAATTTTTGACATGTTGAAAAGCTTGGCATTGTATTTAACAGGCGCTGATCAGCGTTTTATCATTACAGTTAGAGGATATTATTCCTGGGTACAAAGGGTATAAACTTTACATCACGTTTAGGGTGCATTTTATTTGTCTTGTCCAAAGAACACATTAGTAAGAAAAATAAGTCTTTGAAAAAGATTTTACAAAAAAAAGAAATAAATAAAATGACATTTGGTGGCATTTAAGTCCTGAGATTTTGTTTGTGAACTCATGCACAGAGTGGTGCTGAAGCTTAATAAATGAGGTTCCTAGTGTTGCTCACATTTCACTTGGATAATTTGGCAATACATTTCGAATTTGGCACACCTTAAATCTGAGCTCCATTTAGAAAGAACTGCAAATCCAAAAGCAATAATAGGTCAGCAAGCAGCTTACCTGATGCCTGTCTCTCTACTGCTTTTCCTGCAGTGCCATTTGGAAGATAGATAGTAGGGCTCCAAGGTTTGACCTACTTTCAACTTGGAGCGTGGTTGCACAACTGTCAACAACCACAGCAGTGTGCACATGACTTTTAAATCTGCTCCATAACATGCTCTTTCCAGCTCAGCCATGTCCCAGAAATGACAGCAAAGAAAGCTGTTTAAATTAGAATACACAAGGTTTTCACATATATCAGAGACTTTGAAAAGCGTTGAAATGGCTAATTTAACACTGTTTTTACAGGGGAATGGGGAGAAGAAAGTTAGTGTGTCTTGATGGGGACTTTAAAGTGGGTTTACAGGCAGTGTGTTTTTGGGTCTGAAAAGCACCTACAATGGCCAAATACCAACAACTAACAGTCGAACATCTGGGTTGCAGTGTACAGTGGTTAGTGTGGCAGCTCCAGGTTTATGTGGACCCTTGGACCAGACATTCTAAGTGAGACCCTTTATAGGGCAGGTCATGTCACTGTTCAGCTCTCCTGCCATTGAAGAGACATCGTATTCTGCTCATGCAAGTTCTTGTCACCTTGTCTAAGGATCCACAGTTATCGATTGTCCTCTGGTCTTAGCCATCTTTTGAACTGCCACCGAATGCCTTCCCTTCCTTAAAATCCTCTCCATTGCTGCTGAGCACCCCATGGTCCTGAGGCAAGCTGTGAGCATGGAACACATCCCATAGCTCAGTGTGAGCCTAAAGATGTATGACACCCCGGAACTTGCTTGAGGACGCCCTGTGCTGGTGCCGGCCTTGATGGCTGGAAGGGAGCAGAGAAATATCTGTTTAAAAAAAAAATATTACATTTGCCTTTTTTCCAATGCTGACACAGTGGTGAAAAAAGACTAAAAATGTGCAGCGTATTTACATGATATGGCATTGCCAAGCAGAAATAGTTTTATTGCTAAAAAAAGAAACAGACCTTTAGGCTAGAGCACAGGCAAAAGTCTTTTACAGAGTTCTTCATTAAAGTGGTTTGAAAAGCCAGATTGATAATGTGACCCCTATATTATATAATCATAAATATGATTTACACTGCCATACTTTCAGTAATGAGATATATGTTTCCTGCAGTTAGTGTGGGGCAGCAATTTGGGTAGTAAGCTTTAATAGGGGCCTATAGTCTATTACAAGTGACCCTTTGCCCCACCAGCTGAGCCCTATTTGGGGGCATAAAAAACATTAACCTACCTGTTGCTAAACACCCAGTCCAACAGACGGAGCTTAGAGCAGAAAGATCAGCTTCTGACTTCAAGCTACAGAAAAGGTCATAAGTGACTCGCTAGTCATTTCATCACAGCAGCAGCATAGCTGGGGGACTATTTTTGACTGGATGTGCATTTTAAAGCGGAAATCCAGTCCAAAGTTGACTTTAGCTTTTATGACATTCCAGCCAGCATTTTGTCTGTATTTAAAGGGAATGACAAGTCAAACTTTAAAATGAAAAGGATTTCTCACCTGTTGTCCAGCACAGCTGATCAGTCGGGCAGGCTGATTCATCATTAGCGGCAGGTAGCGACAGATGAGTGTCTGTAGCAGGCATTTTCAGAGCGCCCGCTAGTAGTCACTGTGCTCCACTGTGGGTCGCTAGTTCTTAGCGACTCAGTCGCTGTGCAGTAATGATGAATACATTGTGAGGAGTCGCTATTTGACAAGTACAGCGCTGTATGGGAGCGTATGTTAGCGACTGCTCATAGCGACCGACTCACACCAAATTCAGCAAAAAAACAGCCTCACAAATCTCTGGCGCTGAAAAATGCTTGTTTGAAGCCCAGAGCGCAGGAGGCGGTGTGTTTAAAGTGTGTTTTTGTGTTATTTGAGATTTATTTTTTGCCCCCCCAAAAAAACGACATAAACCCCGTTTAAAGAGTATCGTCCATTGAAATGTATGGGAGAGCGACAGGAAGCGAGAGGTCATACCTGGCGCTGTGCAAGGCTGAACGCCGGCGCTGTTCGCTGAGGCTGTGAAAATGATGAATCGGACGCTACATGGCGTTATCCCAGTCGCTAAACAGATACTGCTTGATAAATGTGTAATTGCGTGCCGTGTCCGGCGTTCACTAGTCGCTACCTGTCGCTACCTCTCATTAACCAGCCACTACCTGACGCTATCCCTTCTTGAATAAGGGCCGAAGTGTGGCAATCAGCAACTCACCTGATCGCAGGCTTGCATCCCGCGCTGCCCCAGACACGAACAGTGGTCAGAATTGTAGTGAATGGAGGGGGAATGTTAGCTCTCTGGTAACTGATGGGGGTCTCAAGCTAGACATAGATGCTCTGGTTAAACTGGACCTTCGCCATGATTTATTGAAAAGCCCAAACCCTTATGAAATGATTCCCCAGCATCTAAAATTAATATATTTTACGTTTTTAGTCACAATTATTCTTTCCCCCACTGGGCTGCAACTCTGTTCAGGACTTTAGGATACGGGCGCCGCCATCTTGACTCAGAAGCATAACACTTACTGAGGAGAGGAGAGTGGGATAAAGTACAGGGGGACAGGTTATAGCTGTGCTTTGCTCAGACAGAGCAGAACTGGGGTAAGGAAAAGGTCAGCAATCCCAGAATGCAGAGCAGCACAGTCAAAAGGCACTTCCTGTTTGCAGGCTGCCTGGTGTTCCATGAGCCGCCATCTTGGATGTTTAAAGGCTCATAACATGCGGTAGGATGATTTTTAATGTGAGCAATCTGTATGTACATGGTGTGGGAAACATATAAGATAGACTCTTATTCAGAGTGAAGGTCCACTTTAATGGAGTTTGGGCCCGGCTGGCACGGGAGTGAGTTGCTGATCACCAGGACTAGGACTGATCAGCTATGAAGGACAAAAGTTGATTAGCCTCTTGTTATTTTTATTGGGTGGTCAATCACTTTTATTGCCAATACTTTAAAGTGTGCCTGGATAATTACTGTAATGTGGAATGTGCTCTCCCACTGCCAGTGCCATTCACTTCTATTAAAATTATGTTGAAAACAGAGCCATGCTGCTGGGTGATTTCTTAGGCTTTCCCCTCTGGAAACTCTAAAACAATGAGGGACAGAAACAGCCTGAAGCAGGGGCATAATCACTCAGCACAGCAGGAGACATCCTATTCAATAGAATTTTAAGTTTAAGAATTCATTCCAGGGCCAGATGATTCCCACTCCCTGGGGCATCCTGAATTGGAATGCCCAACTGTGTGACACCCCATGGAACTGCAACAGTTAACCCAACAAGCTGCATTCCAGTGGAGCATGCATGGTGCAGGGCAAAGCTATACCTTTAGCTAGGTCCATGCCCGAGCCAGGCATCTGTAAATGGCTGACACAGATACATCTCCCAGCTACTGTAGAGGTGGGGGAAGTTGAGCCGAGCGCCCTGATTAACTTCACAGTATTTATACTTCCCCTTTAATCTGTACTATTGTTTTATCACTCTTAAAGAGGCATCTAGTAGGGAATGGGGGTGGATCCAAAGCACACCACAAACAAGACAGTTTTCTTTGCAATTTAAAGTGTATTAGGGTATCAAAAAAGCAATGACAATAGTTCTCTGATCATACATATGGTATTCACGAAAAGGATACAGTGAATAATTCTGTGTGTATGGATTTCTGGATGTCACCAGGAGCATTTGATCACCTCAATAGAAAAAAGGAGAGAGTCGTGGCACTAGCACTAACATAAATAGTATGAGTTCTAGCTGCTATATAAGGGTAATAATGCATTACCATCAAGGACTATGAGGTGATACTGTCACGATCCTGCTGAGGAAGCATGGGATGCAGGCTACAAAGGCCTGCGATGAGAAAGGGGCAGAGGGCCCCGAAACGTTGGCATGTACACTGCGATCATGGTCTGAATTGCTACCTATTGGTAATACTTTCCATCTGAATTGTATGATCATTGCTGTTCACGTTATGATTACACTGTGTACCTATATATGTATACTGTATGGATCTTTTCTGGCATGATGCAGGGCAAAGCAAATGTTCTTTACTGACCAGAAACGACTGATTTACAAGCTATTTGCATTGTTTGCTTTCATTGTTTATTTTCCTTGATGAAGCTTTGTAGCCTGCATCCCATGCTTCCTCAGCAGGATCGTGACAGTATCACCTCATAGTCCTTGATGGTAATGCATTATTACCCCTATAAAGCAGCTAGAACTCATACTATTTATGATAGTGCTAATGCCACGACTCTCTCCTTCTTTCTATTGAGGTGATCAAACGCTCCTGGTGACATCCAGAAATCCATACACACAGAATTATTCACTGTATCCTTTTCTTGAATACCATATGTATGATCAGAGAACTATTGTCATTGCTTTTTGATACCCTAATACACTTTAAATTGCAAAGAAAACTGTCTTGTTTGTGGTGTGCTTTGGACCCACCCCCATTCCCTACTAGATGCCGCTTTGGAGTGTCAGGTGGTGAGACACTCTGGATCTATTTATAGCACCCACTCTGTGATTCTTACTTTGGTGTGCCGATTATCAACCTCTATCACTCTTAAAGAGGAACAACACACAGGAATTTCACTTTCCCGTGTGTTGTTCCTCCTCCTGCTGTGTGTATTCCCCCATGTAGCCCCATACACTCACCTTCCTTTTGCTCCCACAGTGCAGCGCGCTCAGCCAGTCAGCGTGCATGCTTTCACTTAGCTCGCTTCGGCTCCACTGGTGGCTAAGCAGGGGAGCGGCGCCAAAGTGAGCCAAGTG
Source organism: Gastrophryne carolinensis (assembly GCA_027917425.1). Classification (NCBI taxonomy): domain Eukaryota; kingdom Metazoa; phylum Chordata; class Amphibia; order Anura; family Microhylidae; genus Gastrophryne; species Gastrophryne carolinensis. The sequence goes on along the minus strand of CM051235.1, from coordinate 526,250,366 downwards.
CGCTGGCAGCCACATTCCCCGCTCAGCCATGATGTGCCTCCGTCAAATCAGGATGCCCCCCTGGGAGTAACAACACATAGGAAAAGGAAATTCCTGTGTGTTGCTCCTCTTTAAGTGTATGTTTGTTCAGGCGCTCCACTTGTGTTTTTCCAGACAATCAATGTGGAATGAAGGTAAGATTCTGGTTGACAAGGGGGAGCATACCAAAGCCTAAGTGGTTAAAAACACTAAGTTTTGGTCCACTATATTCCAGAGGGAGCTAACTTGTAGTATCATAGGCCTTCTACCTCCAGGGGAGTTCCTTTTGTCTCTAATCAGAAAGGCAATCAATGCGGAGTGGAGATGAGTTATGGTCTGCTTTAAACCAGAGGGAACTAACTTGTAGGATCATCCCAATTTGGGATGCTCCAAGGAGTAGAACTCAGATGGTCCTGGAGTCTTTTAGACTCCAGGGCCCCCAAAGATCCTTTTTAAGATTATCCCCATTGTGTAGCATTACACATGGCGATGTTTTCATTATTTCCATTTTAAAAGGGAAGCTATACTGCCAGTGTAGTTGTAAATGAAGGTTTCACCTCCTATGCCGTCCTCTGTGATGGGAGTGGCAGGCCTGAGTCATACAAGAACACTGTGTGCATTGCATTGAAGTGACTTGCGATTGCTTCTAGTCAGTAACACAAAGAGTATCAACCTGACACAAACCTCGGGATAGTATTGGTAGTCCTTATAAGAGAGGAGTTGCTGGAAGTTGAGGAAGAAGAGATTTACCTCCCATTCTGTGACCAGAGCAAACAGACAGCAGGGGACTGACACAGCACCAGGTAAGCTGCCAGACAAATGATTGGTTTGACCCTTTTAATGTCTGTCATTCAATGCTGAATTAAAGGATTGCTTTGAATCTCCAGCTGGCCATATATGCTCAGTCGCTGGTGGCCGAACTGGGTATTAAGCACCCTGCCAGCCGCACAAATATTATGGAGTTCTGAGGGGGGAGGGGTACTCACTCTTTGCTGCCGTTTCACCAGGAAAGTTCCATAACTATCAGATCAGATCAAGTGACTGTATGTTGTATCTATGAATAGGAACAAGGCACATGGTCCAAAACTCATGATATGCCATTTTGCTTGGTTCCATATCAAAACTGGATTTAAACTTTAATTTTGTTGTTGTGTAAATTTGGAATACTTATCTAGAACGGAAGAGTTCTAGTCAGGCACCCACCATCATTTGGATGTCGAAATGTTCCTTGTGGAGCTGCCCACATCCAGTGGTGCTGGTGGTGCCACTGGAGGGCCTGGCATGCACTTTAGGATCAAGGAAAGGGATAAGATTACCCACAGCAAAGCATCCCAAATTAAGATGCCTTTGGGCAGTGCCTTCCCTTAGCCTCGAAATCTTGTAGACTCTAGGGCTGGATAACATAGGTTTGGTCTGCTCTAAGGCACTGGAGTCTATTACATCTATGGTACAGGGTGAGACCTGCTCTGCCCTTTGGCTGGCTTGTGGGTCTTGATGCTGTATGGCTGATGAACTGATACTTCAGTCAAACTGAGCATAGGTTTTCAGTTGAGGTATTAAAACCTAAATTGCAACATCAATAACAAGTCTAACATACATATTTCTCGAGTGGTTGTTGCAGATGGTAAAAATACTTTACGAAAGGTCCTTATTAACAACAAATTTGCTGGTAGGGTGAGGCCTGAACACTCTAAGCTATTATTTGCAATTTAACAACACACAGCCTTGCTGTTGCTGGACTAAAGAAAAGGGTATACAATTAGCTGAAAGAAAAGTAATATAACATCAATTTGCAAGTTTCATGTTTTGTGACTAATAAAATGCCTGGATGACTTGGTGTGAAAATGATGCTTTTAGCCTTATCTCCAGATTTAAAAAGTGTTATTTGAAACCACCATCCCTGCATGGATACAACAACAAATTGCCTATTTATAGGTTGGAAGTGAAAGGCATACACAACATGTATTTAAATTATACTTAAGAATTGCATTTTCAGTTAGGGTAATCTGTTTTCCTAAGGATATCTGCACTTGTCTCATGTTGCTTTGTAAACATGACAATTTTTTTTCAATGCAAGCATTTTATCACTTCAATGTTTTCATAGGCTCCTGATAAGTAATGCGCTACAGGCACTGTGCTTCTTAGTAAAGATGGCCATGCGGGTGCCTGCAGCTTGATTGGTTACAGGGAGCAGGACCGTTTTGTGAGGTGACCAAGATGGCCTTTGTTGCGGAATGCTGTGACACTGATATAGACGAGATTTGATAAAAGTGGGGGCCTGAAGCTACCTGGGTTATCTCAGAAATGGTAGTAGATATACACAATATCACCTTATGCATACACAATATATGCCAAACTATTGTGAAGCTATGATATTTTTATATATTTTGTTCCCAATGAAATTGTAAAAAATCGTATACGACACTGTATATAGGATGACCCTTTTGTTTAGACAGCATGGTGGGAGACCCTCCTTTGTTCTGAAGACTTTGGTAGCTTTAGCTTCATGTGTGCATTCGCATGCAAATTAAGCTGGCCAGCAGATAACTTACTGTGACAGCTTTAGAGTATCACCTGAGTGAGTTAGTTTTGTCTGAGCCAATCTGGGATCACCTGCAATATTGCAAATGGAAACAAATGGTCAACCTGAGATGAAAAACAGGTGGACTGGTGGGAAAGGGAGAGATTCGCTCAGACAGCCGAAGGACACACTTGGACCTGTGTTTTGGATAGCAGGTGGATGATGAGATTTCCTTTGGGATAGACAGACCTGCGTTGTGGACTTGAATGCAGCAGCCATCTTGTTTGGAAATTGGATTAGGCCTGCTGATTTCTGCCTGGACCCGATTAAAACATGTACATGGTTGACTGTATGGACCTATTTGCAGCTTGGTCATGGGAAAATGACAAGGAAAGGAGCGGCACATTTTGGAAACCTGCTGTGGAATCTACTGTGCATTGCAGGAAATGAAGGAGAGACACATCAGACAAGCTTAAGCTTAAATTCTGTATATGTTACAGAGATAACAGCAATTTCCGAATTATAAAATAAAACACATGTGCTTTATCTTTCCATTATTCAGTATAACTATGACGTTGCTGGTTAGACTCAAAACTAAGCTCTGATGTCTCTGAAGGATCCCTAAAACAAAGAACACAAAAAGCTATGATACCAGGTAGTAGCTCTAGACAAGTATCAGCCCCCAAGCAGTTTTGGGAGAAGCGTGGGCTTCTTGTAGACTCTATCCGCACAAAATCTCAAATGACTTGCCTGAGCTTCAAGCAATGGGTATACTCTGTTCCCTAAAGTAAGACTTTTCTTAAGAAAACAATTTGTAAATAGAATTCTTCCCTGAAGTCGGATTCCAGTTCCCAGCAGATAGGAGTAGCGTATCAAGGTATAATGGGAACCGCATACAGAACCACTTAAAGACTTTTCTATAGCTGGAACCATTTTCTATAGCTGTAATATCTCCAGGAATTACTAGTTCCTGTGAATTGAATTGTTACTGAGGAGCATTGGCACTGCTTTCAATGTAGATGTAGTCAGTAATTACTGTTCCTTGGTTCCGCTGTCCCTGTCAACATCAGACAATGTGGGCACTCAGGAGGCTGACTCAGTAAAGCGACTGATTTACTTAGCAGTGCTGAGGCAGGTGAATTCCCTTTTTTCTTTGACACTGTCTACATTCAAACAGTAGATTCCTGCTTGTTTCCACATGGTCCATTTCCATGAACAGATAAATCCGCCGTTCGTTGAGCGAGCGAAGGAGCATATCACTTGTGAGCAAGTGGACAACTTGCATTGTGTTGCAGAAGATTTGTTGGCAAATTGTTTGTTAGAGTTATCATTCATGAGATTGATCGTGTTGTGCGCTCCACCTTCTATTTGTAGTTGATTTCTCTTTCCACATGCCAATGATAATGCTATGAACAAGAAATGGTATGTCAGCCAAAATGATATGATGCTCAAGCAACAAAGAATTCTCATTGATCACTTGGTCACAGCATGCATGTCTACTGATCAATTATCATCTGATTATTGTGTTGCTTTAGTGATTTCTCATCTCATAGGAAATGGACCATTAGTGTGTCCCCATAGTTTCCCTTTTGTCTGATGGCTTCTGAATGAATCAAAAGCAGGCTTGTTTAACAGAGATATATCCCCTTCAGAAGCTGGACCCCTCGATTAGAGACATGTAGGTTTTGTTTTTTCTCTCCCCTCTCTCCCGCTAAGCATGCTGGGAAGTTCCCAGTAACCATCACTGTGTAATTTTATCTCTTTGTGCTGCCTAATGACACCAGTCAACTTACTGACCATTAACACAAAATGTAGTGCCTGACGTACAATAGCCACAACTTTCCACTAGTTAAGACTAAAATATTATTGTTGTCCCTAAAGTGGTGGAAAAAAGAAAACTGGAGGAAACTAGTGGAAAGTGGATTTAAAGATAATCTGTATTAGCAGGTAGCGTAACCATAACAACATGTTCTGCCAGTTTACACCACTTTGTGCTGTCAAAAACTATAACACTTACCCAAAATTAGGACATGGTGCAGGCTAGTACTGCACACAAATACAAATGTTTCAGGACAGATGGTGCCCTGTAACATAATCAGGACTCAAGAAAACATGTCCCTGAGGATGTAAAAAGACAAGTTAGTGATCTTGGTTTGTTAATTTTGAAAAAAAAAAGGCTTAAAATGTAATATTTTAAGATAAGGTAAAAATTAGGAATCATAGGAAAAAGCCACTATTAACTTCTATGGTTTGATAAACTAGACTCCCCGGTCGTATTGCCAATGACAGCCAGGTTTTCCTGCCTTACTGGAAGAGGGGAGCTTTCCTAGACTGGAAAGAATTTGCACAGTACCCAATACAAGGACAAATAGCATTAACCATCTATCCTTGCAGCAGGCGGAGCTATGCAAATCATCTCTTTACATCTCTGTAGCATCCAAGGCCCTTAGAAACTCAAAGGGTGCAATGCCAAGGATTAGCACTAGGGTGGATATTTCTGACTGTATGGAGGGTGAGACTTGGTGAGTGCCAAAACAGAGTCGCAAGCCAGTATGTGGAAAGACCCATGTTAGGCTTAATATGGGGGGGCTAAAGAGACCAAAAAACCCTCTACTTAGGTAAAGGAAGAGAGGAGCTTTCCTAGAACAGAAAGTATTTGCACAGTACCCAATAGAAGAACAGATAGCATTACCCATCTATCCTTGCAGCAGGCAGAGCCTAACATGGGTGTCTCCAGATACTGGCTTGCAACTCTGTCCTGCCTTATTGGTAAAGTATTCTAAATTGATTCGAAAGTCGAATCAGTTTTTGTTTGGTAAATACAACTTAATCTGACAGATAGTAGTAGCAGATATTGTCCTAGGAGTTTGTAATTTAGGTCCATAATTACAATGCATTAAACTGATAGGAAAGTACAAACATTTTATCTTGATCTTTTTCCTTAGTGCAACTCAGTATCATTATCAGTATTATTCAAACATTTGCACAGCTAAAAATGGTGCTGAATTGCATGGAGGAAAAAAATCAGGGAAAGGAAACATTTCCTTTCTCATACAAAACATGAGAAAAAAATTCTTACGTTGCTGAATCAGCCCGAATATGTCATTTTTTTGGGTCTATTCCCTCTTAACCTGCTTATGCCACTGATAAGAGGGGAAGCAATTTATTAAACTTTCTTTTTTGGGCTGGAGGTCCACTTTAACAGGTCGTCGCTGCCTGTGAGGCTCAGGGGTGGATAAAAAAAATTTCAAGTTTGAAGACAAGCTTTGCATCAATCATGCCGCAAATTCTTACTCTAAAATCAAGCTACTCTATTGGCAGAAACTACAATGTCCATCTTTTCATGAACACGGGGGCTCTTTGGCGACCCTCTAAGCCCAAAAGGTTTGCATGGTGCTAATAGCCCCAGCACTCTGTCTATTGAGAACCTGAGAATAAACTGGGCAACAATTTTGATTTTTGGATTACTATACAGCTCCATTGCTCAGTGGCTTCTGCACAGTTCGAACACTCAACAGTAATCGTTATACTGTCCATCTTTTTATGATGAGATTAGTAGTTAATGTTGGATGTAACTGTTCTCAGGAAAGTCCGGGAAGCACAGGTTATCCAATGACAAACAGTATAGTTTGGCAGAATGTCTGTATGCACAAGACATAAAAATGAACATGTAATCCATTTTGCAGGTTGGCCCATGACCTCTCAATCCGACACTGTTAACATCTGCCTCATTGGGGTTCTTGACACTGCCATGATTATATGATGAAATAACAGATAAAGCTGATTGGATTTCCAGTGAGATTCAAATGCTACAGTATTACCATTTAATTTAACCCCTCTATCCGACTAATGCTTTCTAAAAGGCTAGACATCTGTTAGAAGCAAGTAAAAACATATGGTACTTAGATTTCTGTTGCTACTTTATTTATTTTAAATTGGAGATATACATTTAGAAGTAGGAGTTAGCAAGTTGATATTGTAAGTATATTAAAATGTGATGTCTATTACCTACTCCTGTGTCGTCTATAAATGACCTATGTTTATTGCACATTTATTGTATATCGAAGAAACTACTGTATTTGCCTCACTTCTGTATCAACGCAATGATTTCTTACAGCAGAATGTTATACTGTCATAATTAGACAACATTATAGATCAATGAGCTGTCTCCCAAACCCATTCACTATTTAAACCGGACCAACAGCCTGGCACAGTTGGAAAAGAAAGGTAGCAGCCATTCTGGAGCTTCCTCTCCCAACTGACATAACTGAAATGCCCAGCACGGCTTCCTGTTTGCAGGTGGCCTGCAAGCCCAAGAGCGTCCATCTTGTTTTTAAAATTTATCCCAGTAGGCGTTAGAAAAAGATAAATTATTTTTTATGTGCATCCATCTAAATTGCCCTGGGGAGGGGTGCATATGAGAACTGTTTGTTGTGTTGGTCTGTTTTAATTAATTTGGTTCACTTTAAGATTCATATGAATATGCTTGATCGTAAAAGGAGGGGTCGCCTATATACCCCAGCTGGCATAGAAAACATGCCAGGCTTGTGGTTTTATTATCTCGGGAGGAAATAAATCAGAGGTTGACATTTTGGGGCATACCATTCCACTTTAACAAGCGGGGGTTTGAAAATCATAGAAAGTTCACACTCTATATATTATTAAAATTCTAATCCCACCTTGCAGGAATATAAAGAGATAAGAAAATATGTACACCATTTGCGGGGAGGAAGTCTGCTGATGTATTTACAGTATGGTACAGTACCATACAGTATGGTAGTAGGTATCTAAATGGATTTTTCTACTCATGTACCATTCGTTTTTAAGATTAAGTTCAACCTACTGTAAATTGTTTTATAGATAATTCCTGAAAATCGAGGTGACACCATGTATACCAATGTTAAGACTTTTTATTGATTTTTTTCAGCATAGTAGATTTGTTTTTTTTTTTATATATTTTTATGCTATACTATTTTTTTAGGGTATACTATGTAAATTAATTAATAACATGATGTATTTTAATTAATTGTTATTGTTAAGGGTTGAAATCCTAAGGATCAGGGAAGGAACGAAACACATTGATGTTGGGCATTATAGGAGGAAGTGACATCATTTTCTGAGAACGATGCCTGGTTTTTGGAGCGCATACGTGCAAGCGGATCATATTGTGACTACAGGTGGTAGGGAACCAGGTCTGGTCCTTCACTTCAAGTGTTTAGCCACTGATAAGTTTTTATTTATCTTCAGTTTTGTGAGTTCGCTGCATTATTAATATTACATTTTACTGTGGGAAACTGTATTGCACTATAGCCAGTGTTATTTATTCCATGGCAGCATGAGCATTGCCCTTTTTGTGAGATTGTTTACGAATCGCGAGTAGCTGTCTCTTAAAGAAGAAGCATACTTAATCCAGTAAGCACATTTGTATAGGAATTTAAAGTGTTTTAGTGCTCAGCAGAAAGATCCACTGTGTAACTACCTATTACCTATAGATGAAGTTGTCAAATGCTGCACACATTTATATTTTTATAATAAATGTTTGCATACAATCTAATAGGCAGCAAACTGTGTAACACTATTAAAATGTGTCTAAGTAATATTAAGGGGTTTTATAACTTATTTGTGCCAGTTCTTCTCATTTCTGAGAACTGTTGCAATTTTAACAACTGGTTCTGCAGAACCAGGGATAACCTGCTTAATCCCACCCCTAAATAGTTTGCAGTATTTTTGTGCCACTCCTCTCCCGTCGTATGGCTAAGGGTTTTGGGGGCTTGAGGGAGGGGGCAGTAGTGCATCATTTGTGTCTTTGTAGCATGACCTGCAGATGATATGCCTGTTTTTGGGCCTGCATGATTTTACTTGCTTCAATCAAAGGTATGTTTTATGGACACCCATGACGCCTTCACTTCACTAAAATAAAGCATACAAAAGATGAAAATGTATGGTTTACGTGGTGGTATACATAGGGGTTCCCCTTTGAGGCTCCACTTCCTTGGTTGCCCCTGATAAGTGGCCCTACCCTATTATCACCTCTCTTACTATTTCAATTCCAATGAAAACTACTGTTGGTCCATATATAGGCCTTCAATTAGGTAACCTTTTTCTATTTGGGGCCAGGTGCTCCCCCAAAAGGATTTAATATTCCTTTTTGGGGATCACCTAGCCCCAAATAGAAAAAGGTCTACATAAGGGGCCTGGTTTACTAATATAAACCAGTGTTCCACATGACACCAGACGTGCCACACACTGCAATCTAATGAATGTTACAACATGAGCACAAGGTGTCACAACTAGAGTGATGGGACAGATGCATGTACTGAACTGCTGTGTAGCATTAGCTTGTTAGCATATAGCATTTTAGCCAGTGTTCCCTGATCCAGCTTCAATTTGATAGCCGTATGGCACGCTGAATGTGTCATGCGGCTACCAAAGTAAAGCTGAATCGGGGAACACAGGCTAAGTCCAGTATATGTGTGATAAGGTGCAGCAGCAAATATTTCACAACAAAGGGGCTAATTCAGCACCACGAGAATTTTTTTCTCACATTTTATGTGCTGTGCTTTGTGCTGTGCTGTGCTTTAGCGTGTGTAAATCTTATCATTTGCACAGATAAAATGATGCTGAATTGCACTAAGGAAAAAAATATTTTAAAAAATTCTCACGAAAATGTAAGGGCTGAGTCAGTGTTATAAACATTTATAGACTGAAACGCGGTGCGTCGTTATAGATCTACTTGCATGTGCGCCTGTTTTCATTTATCGAGACAGAGCACAGCACGAGTTTGAAGCCTGCGCTGTTAAATACTACGAGTCACTGCGCCATGAAACATTTTACAATCAGCACATGTGGGCGAGGGCAAAACACATTATACAGAGTCAATTTGTACATTTTTCTTTAATATCTGAAGTGACGCTCAAAACCAGGAAAATAAACGATATTGTGAAAACTATCAGCCAACAATTTAATGCAAAAATCTTGAAATAAAATGATATTTAAAAAATGACTATTACAGAATATAGCCCTATGTGTTGTTATGATGGGGTTTACATCTGGGCCAAATGTCATAAACATTCAAATCGACAGAGATCGCAATATCACCTTTGTTTCTAATGTGCATTTATAATAGCAACTACACCGAATGCACAAAATAATAAAACAATATTGTAACATCACAAGATTTTATTGTTCCATAACATAAACCCACTTAGACAAAAGACTGACTCAGTGCTCTCTTACATCACCTTTTGCGAAGATACAATCGTACCAACCAAAACCTTCAGGAACTATGGTCATTTCAACAAGCCATGGTTCACCAACAACATAAGGAAGTTACGCAAGCAGAAGGAGTCTGCACACAGAGATGGGAACATTCTTATGTTCAAGAAATTGAGGAATTCCTTGTCCAAGGAGATCAGGGCTGCAAAGAGAGGTTATGCTAGGAAACTGGAAAAGCAGTTCTCCTCCAGTAACCCAAGAGAGACCTGGCAGGGATTCAGACATCTTACTAACTACAAAGGGTCTACCCTGGTACTGAACCCTAGCAGGCAACAGGTTGAGGATCTCAATAGTTTTTACTGCAGATTTGATTCAGTTCCAAACATGGCAGCTAGTTCCTCCCAGTCACTAGATCAATCACTCCTGTCAATCAACCAAAATATTCATTCCCTCGGCTCTCAAACAACAAACACTCTTTCGGTCTCAGAGAACAAAATTGCACGAGTTCTCAAAGGCCTCAACATAAAGAAGGCACCAGGACCAGATGGAATATCTGCAATCTGCCTCAGGTCATGTGCGGACCAGCTATCGCCAGTGTTTTCAAGGATCTTCAATGCCTCCCTGGAAATGGGCGTAGTCCCACACTGTCTCAAAAGATCGACCATTGTACCAGTGCCAAAGAAACCCTTAGCCACCGAGATGAATGACTTCAGGCCAGTTGCACTCACATCCGTGGTCATGAAGTCATTCGAAAGGATTGTGCTGGAATATCTAAAAACAACCACCGGCAGCCTTATGGATCCCATGCAATTTGCCTACAAGGCAAACAGATCCTCAGACGATGCGGTGAACATGGCCATCCACTATACGTACGAGCATTTGGATAAACCAGACACCTACGTCAGAGTTCTCTTTGTTGATTTCAGTTCGGCATTCAACACCATAAGTCCGAACCTGCTGGTAGAAAAGATGTCTAAGCTCAACATTCCTCAGAACATCTGTGCATGGACAGGGAGCTTTTTAACAGAGCCCAAGTAGTTAGACTTGGTCCAGTACGGTCCAGTGTCAGGCACACCAACACCGGTGCCCCTCAAGGCTGCGTTCTGTCCCCTCTCCTGTTCTCGATTTACACCAATGACTGCACCTCCTTGGACAAGATTGTGAAGTTTGCCGATGACACAACCATCATAGGTTTGATCAAGAATGGCAAAGAGGAAATCTACCGAAGATCAGTGGAGGAACTTGTCAGTTGGTGCACTATACACAACCTGGTCATAAACCCTTCCAAAACCCAAGAGATGGTAGTGGACTTCAGAAAGAACCCGACACCCCTGTCACCCCTGACCATCAAGGGGGTGGAAATCAAGAGAGAAAGGGAGACGAAATACTTAGGTGTGACAATCTCCGACAACCTCTGCTGGGAAAGGAACACCACGGCTCTACTGAAGAAAGCACATCAGAGACTTTTCTTCCTGAGGCAACTTAAGAAGGCAGGCCTGTCGAAAAAGTTGCTTGTGCTCTTCTTCAATGCCGTCATTGGTTCTGTTCTGTGCTTTTTTTCTCTGTCTGGTTCGAAGGAGCTACAAGCAGGGACAAGGGTAGACTCCAAAGAACAATAAAGACGGCAGAAAGAATAATCGGAGCCCCCTTACCATCCCTACAGGAACTGCACAATCAGAGAATCAAGACGCGAGCTGGAAAGATACTCCGGGATCCGTCCCACCCTGGACACACCCTATTCCACTACTTACCTTCCGGGCGACGTCTTGCGGTCCCAGCCTGCAGGACTTCTAGGTCCAGGAAGGGTTTCTTTCCTTTGGCCGTCCGCATCCTTAACAATATCCAGGCATCATAGGCTCAGGATCAAGCTGGAATCGATGGGTCCTCATACTCTGACTTTATAAGAGATTATCTGCTTCCGTATCTCTGTCTTCCATGTTCCCCTTCCTTTGTAACTTTAACTGTAGTTATCTGTACTGTTTTCTTTTTGCACTGTGTATATGCCGAAAAGAATTCCTTGTTCATCTCACGATGTACTTGGCGAACAATAAATTGAATTGAATTGAATTGAAGACTATTAAAAACAATTTCCTGGACGTGGTTAAACCAGACCAATGCCCTTACCAGAAAAAGTGCTCATATACATTCCTCCCCAGTGAAATTCACATTGCTGCACATAAGAATTCATTTACCTTTTTGTAACTCTTGACTCTGTGGTCAATTTTAAAAATAAATCGTCTCATGGAGCAGCAAAATGGAAGTTTGCTGCCGCTGTGTATTGAGGGGTTATCTCAGTTAAAATCAGGCAGCAGCATGGCTGGGATGGGAACGGAAGCTTCAAAATGGCTGCTACCAGGAGAAAATATGTGAGGTGGAGTTTTTGCTTTGAGTGGGTGCAAAAGCAAATGTAAGTGCTGACAATGATTCAGTATCATGCATTGCAGATGGGGCAAGGGAGTTTTGGGGAGTTTTTTTTCCCCTATATGCCTAATTCTTATGTCCAAATGTTCCAATTCTTATTTCTGATGTTAAAAAATGTATGCTTTATTGAAGTAGTTTTCGCTGCATGCAATCTGTTGCCATTGGCAACTTACACCAAGGGTCTGATTTACTATTGGTTTTTACTGTGGGTCCTAAACAACACATGGCTTGCCTGGGGCGCATTTAAAGATGCTGGTTCTGAGCGCACCCCAGTGTCGAACCCCCAGCATAGTGTTGCTAACTAGCAGTAAGCTGCCTTTTATAACATTGTTACTACATAGGTTATGCCAGGGTATGCCTACAATTTCAACATATATTTATTAATTTACTTGCAGCTAGCATACCCAGACACACATAGCAAATACACTTACAGGGCAAAAATGACTTTCAACAGACTAACACTGTAAGCTTGCTTGTACTTGATCAGGGCACTCAATTCCCATTATCTTATGGGGATTAAGAGCCTGGCGCACTGACAATTGCTGCACTGCTTTTCTCTGACAGTTTAGTAAATGTTTACATGCGTTTAGGTTCGCAAAAATTAATTAGAGGCTGAATTACTACTAACGCCAGGTATCGGCAGATGAGCATCTGTATGCAGCGCTTAGAGCGACCGCTAGTAGGTGCTGTAAGCGGGTATTGGGCACTGCAACAGAAAGCCTCAGTCGCTGTAGTAACCTAACCCACATTGATGAATGTGATGTATGTATGCATGTATGTATGTTGGTCGCTTTAACACCAGTACAGCGCTGCAGGGAGCGAAAGTTGGGCCAGCTCTGTGTGACCGACTCTCGGCGATGCACACCATACTTCATACTCAAAAAAGGACATATGTGAAGCAAAAGATGGGGGTTCCACATTACCCCCAAAAACCCTGCTTATACAGAAGCACCACTAACAATAAAAAATGTAACATATAATCAATTTTATTCATGTATCTACATTTATGTTACAACAATACTAACAATCTATAAAACACCATTAAAAAACATATATACACAGCAAGATATAAAGAGGAGAGGGAAACAATAAGGGGGGGGGAGCAAAAAACCTTTGACCGCTGCTCTACAAATATAAAACAGAGCCCTCTAAACGATGACCCATGGGCTCTCTTCCCCGGTTACCATAATTACAGGCCTGCTGTACAATAACAAGAAATCCTACAAAAATGTATTCATTCAAAAACATTAACTGTTAATGTTTTTGAAGGAATACATTTTTGTAGGATTTCTTGTTATTGTACAGCAGGCCTGTAATTATGGTACGCGCTCTATGCTCTACGTGATCAAAGTTTTTGAACACCAGTAACAAAGCGAAAACAGGCACGCTACGAGGCACTACCTGACGAAATCCCTTCTTAAATAACCCCCATAATGTTCTTCACCTATTACAGGGTGCGCTCATGTATGCTTATGTGGTGCACCCTGTCGTAGTGCTTGATAAATTTGGCCCCAAGTCTGTACACCAAGAAGTGAGCCTGCTGCTATGGCCACTGCTGAGGTAAGGGAGCACTCTCAGCCTTACACATGGCCAGCAGCAGTGTTCTGTGTGTACAGGACTCACTTCTCTCTTCTTGGCGTATGCTATCAATGGCAACAGCTGCCATTAAACACACATATTCTTGGTGAATCTATTCAAATATTAAGGGCCTGTTTTACTAATATTTTGGAAGCGGAGTAAAACCGAATTGATGATGCGGCCGGCCCAATTTTCATCTTTTAAGTTCGCCGATTGGCTGAGGTGCGGGGTGAGGCACAAGGTACCTGGTGACGCGCTAATGCCAGCAGGCCACACCTCCGCTTTTACACTGGGATCGATTCAGGCAGTCGAGGATGCAGTGCTGGAGATCACAGCATCGCAGCGGGAAAGTTTACTGGCAACCCCATCGGTTTCACATAGCGGGGGGATGCATACGTCCCTGGAATCTAAAACAGCCACTTGGGTTTTGATCTGCTTTAACACAACACCAACACTTGCACCACAGGAAAAACAGTGCGCTAATTTTTTGGCACACTGTGTGGCGTAAAGTGGCTCAGCATGAAACAAAGTGGCGTACTGTTTCTAACTAGTAACAATGAGAAAGCCCCTACATAGGGTGCACCAATGTTGTGCTGGTCTATTTCTATACAGTCCATACATATTTATTGAATGTTTTTGAACTGGCTCAGAGTAGCTCAGACTGGCGCACACAAAACACACACTTATGATGTGCAAAAAACAAAATTCAGGCAGAAAAACAATAATGTAATAGGTTTATGCAAGAAAAAACACAGAGCTATATAGAAAGTCTTTGAAAGTCCAATCAAATCAGGGAAAATATTAATTGATGATTTCTTGAACAGATTATGTGATTATCTTCCAAACTTAAATTACACCACGTGATTGTCATCAATTCCTGTGCAAATCCACCACCTGTTAAATGGGAGGCTTACCAAATGTAAATCATGGAAAGGCTTTCTTAACACTGTAGATCCCAGGATAATGGCACATCACCTCCCAGAGGAAAATATGGAGCAGGCAGAGAAATAATTTTCAAATCCACTCAACCGAGAGCCCCAGCTCATCATCCAAAGGAGTATGGGGGAAATAAAAGGATGACATATAGTGCAACACCGCTAATACTAAAAAGCGTTTAATTAAAACAAGATGCACTCCCACAATGTAATAGGTTTGACAGACATAACAGATGTAAAATAAATACATTTTCATGAATTAAAAAAAAAAAAATTAAAAAGCACCATAAACTTCATTTTTGTACTTCTCTTAGGTCCCAAAAGCCATGGCCAAAATGTGATTTAAAACAAAAAACAAGAACTGGTAAAATAACATACAGAATAATGTTCCCATTATATTCTATAGGAGTAGGAAGCCATGCGTCACACAAAAAGCAGGCATGGTGAAATGGCAAGTGTATGTGCACGCATGGATTAGTAAATGCTTGTTTCACACTTACACTGACAGGCACTGATGTGAAAAAAACATTGATAAATTCAAATTCCCCAAAAAAAACCTCAACCAAAGCCCCCGTCTAAATATGAATGTCCAAAACTAATCTCCCTATAAAAGTTGCATTGTTGCAATAGTTGAACATGTGGGATCGCCATTTTGGACTCCTGCACCTGGCACATCATATCTTTGACACTCAATTGTATCTCTTCATTTATTTCATCTTTAAGAGTTTTAGTCATTCTCAGGCTTTGGTTTAGGGTGTATTATTTGGGGTGCTTGATATAAACATCTAATTTTCAATCAGGAAATAAGTATATATGTTTGTATAGTTACATTTAGTAATTGATATAGCGCTAGTGTATTAGCACTTATTTATTAACATCTATTACATTTCTTACGTTTCTATCATGTTTTGTATAGCATGTTGCATTTTGGATACATAATAGCCACTCCTTCTCTCCCCCCCCCCCCCCCAAGCTCATTAGAAATATCTTATACACCTTTTTTTATTTTTGGCTACATATTCAACCATGTCTTTTGAGTATTCATGTTAAAGAACAATGAATTCTTGTGGTTTTACAATATTGTTCTTTTAAGTTGCGAGTATTTCCTGGAGGTTTGGTGTAGTTGCCTTTTAATCTTGGAATTACATTTGAGGCAGCACACTTATTGTATAATGTAGATTGTTTTCAAATTTTGCTACCGCAATTTTTTCTTTTGGCTGAAATGTTTATAGTGCACCTAAATAGAGTCGCAAGCCAGTATGTGGAGAGACCCATGTTAGGCTCAATATAGGGGGGCTAAAGAGACAGAAAAACCCTCTAAATAGGTAAAGGAAGAGAGGATCTTCCTTAGAGTGGAAAGTATTTGCACAGTACCCAATCCAAGGACAGATAGCATTACCTCATCTCTTTATGTCTCTGTGCCATCCAAGGCCCTTAGAAACACTAAGGGTGCCATGCCAAGGATTAGTTTTAAATTTACACAGCCATACACATCCAATTAGTAGACACGCGTTTCAAGCTTTAGGCTTTCATCAGCACTAGGGCAGATGTTTCTGGCTGTATGGGGGGTGAGACTTGGTGAGTCGCAAGCCAGTATGTGGAGAGACCCATGTTAGGCTTAATACTGGGGGGCTAAAGAGACCAAAAAACCCTCTACATAGGTAAAGGAAGAGAGGAGCTTTCTTTGGATGGAAAGTATTTGCACAGTACCCAATACAAGGACAGATACAAGCTAGAAACTTGTGTCCGCTAGTTGGATGTGTATGGCTGTGTAAATTTAAAGCTAATCCTTGGCATTGTACCCTTAGAGTTTCTAAGGGCCTTGAAAGGCACAGAGACATAAAAGAGATGATTTGCATAGCTTCGCCTGCTGCAAGGATAGATGGGTAATGCTATCTGTCCAAATGCTATCTGTGCAAATACTTTCCATTCTAAGAAAGCTCCTCTCTTCCTATAGTGCACCTAGAAAGGCAGGCTAACTTGTGAGACATCACCAGTAATTGCCAATGGTAGTGCTCTGCCGCGATAAATTATGCACCTCAGTGATGTGCTGCACATGATGATGGATTTAATCTTGTAAATTGGTTTTGGCACTCAGTCGTGTGTAAATAGTGGTGCACAGCACAGCAGCATAGTGTTTAGTAAATCAGGCCCAAAGTCTTTTGCAGCAGTTTAAAAGATGTATGTGCAGCACATTTTCCTGGAGCAATAAGTATGTGACAGCTCTGTCAGGGATGATTCATGCCTTTTTGCCTGCGGCTGAGACCAGTGATAAAACCAGATTATAGAGTTTTTTTTCAAATTTTCAGAATCACAGATCAGCCTGGTTCATCGGATGAGGGTCGCGCCACTGTCATGTTACTCACTCACAAATGTTTTGTTCTTTGGCCTTCGTTTGCTCTGTTGATCTGATACTGTCAGCACATTTCTGAATCTGGAGAATATTTGTTTATTTTATCAGTTCCTGATTTATCCATGCAGTGTTTTACTCACGGCCTTTACTATAAAGAAAAAAAATGTCTGAAGGTGTAAACAGAGGTTAGTGATATACAGTGTTTGACCTTCAGTAGATTTACCATTACAAAGTTTGGCAGTGCAGTCAAGGATAGACCTGAATGTTCATTTTTAAAGTGCTCTTGTTTCAAACTTTGTTGGGTTCTTATGGATACTTAACCCTTTTAGTGCCAGCCTACCTAGATTTTTTGTCACACTCTGTTGCCAGGGGGGGGGGGGGGCTCATTTTTTGGAATTTTAAGGGTTAAAAACCCTTAAAATCCCCCCCAAAAAATGAAGTAGGGTCCCCCTTACCCAGCATTACCGACCCGGGCCTTTCCCCCCCCCGGCCATTGGGGAGGCAGGTAATGGGGGGGCTGGGGGTTATGGCAAGTCACCTGCTAGCCGCAGGTGATTGCCAGCCCCAGAGCCTTGTGAACTGGTATAAGGGGTCTCATGGACCCCTTACCAGTTCACAAATAGTTAAAAGTAAAAAAAAGACACAAAATTGTTTATTATTCTTTTTTTTACTTATACTTACCTCCCATTCAGTGTCCCACGCCGCTGCAGATGACACTTGTCGGTAGTGATCGGAGCAGGGAGGGTGGGAGGCAGGGAGATCAGAGCCACCCTGCCTCCCACCCTCCCTGCTCCGATCGCTACTGACAAGTGACAGATCGGAGCCCGGGTGCTGGTATAGAGGAGTGGGATGATGTCATCCCACCCCTCCCACAAGTGGGCGGGGCTAGGGGCGGGACCAGCACCAGAGGAAGAGGACGGTGAGGGCCCATTGCTGGGTCCTCACCCAAAGAGTGGTAAGTCCAGGGGGGGGGATTGGAGCCCCCCCTGGTGAAGAGAAGACCTGGGGAGAGCGATCGGGCTGCGAGGTGAGTTTGTGTCACTATTTATTTATTTTTTTTTCTTTCAGATGCCGCGGGGGGGGGGGGGCATTCCGGGCCCCCTCCTGAAGATCAGAGGCCCAGGGCGAAAATCAAACAGTTTTTTTTTATGGGGGTTTAAAGTCAGCTACGTGAGACTCACGTAGCTGGCACTAGAAGGGTTAAATCAAATGGTTTGGTCCAGCTTTAATGATCACAGGTTTTAGAGTTTTTTTTATTGTTCCTGGATCCAAGATTTGTGTTGATAAAATTAAATCCATAAAATATGTTATATATATAAATATATATATATATATATATATATATATATATATATTATATCACGGATGAGTATCCGGGATTTGGGAGCACCAAATTCTTGATACTGGGAACTATCTCTCCAAAAGGCTTCTGAGCCAGACTGTCCCTGCTCTGGCTCATCACTATATACAATATATATAATTATAATAAAACCAAGCTTCTAGGATGCTCCCATTGCACCAGGTCTGAATTCACATTTCTGTACCTACACCTATACAGAAAGGATTCTTTATTATAAGAACCATTGGACCAAGGAACTCTCTGACAGATACATTAGTCATGAGGACCGACCTGGATGCCTTTCTTGAGTGTAATAACTTTACCAACTATGGCTACTAGATTACTGAACATAATGCTTCTTTTTCCCAAAGGCTGAAATAGATGAACCAAAACATTTTTTTAGCCTATAGACTATCTAAGAAAATTAAACGTTAACAAAATAAATGGAACAATCTGTAGAACTGCCTTGTTGCAGCTGTATAGGATTATCTTAAAACATTAAAAGAAAACATTTTATTTTTATTGTGTGTTTCTCCAACACAGTCATTCTACAATTTTCTGAGATTTACTAGATTTCTCGCTATGATATTTTTCTGCAGCTATTTGTGTTTTTGCTTCCGTTCAAATAAAAAAAAAAAAAAAAAAATTACTGTATGTTTTGCTAATCAACAGATGACTGTTATATGCTATGTTAAGGTTGCCTTGATGACACATTTGTTTCTAGAATGAAACGCCTGATTCATTTAAAGAGTGTTGGCCATGGATTTGAGGGCGTTTTAAGGTGAGTCAAGTAAATAAGATATTCTAGCTAAAATGATCAACGTCTTTTGTAATTAATCACCATGAGGCAGTGGCCTGTAACAGAATGTGTGGGCTAATTCACGCTGGGGGACCCTTGCCACTCTTCCACCTACCACTGTTAAGTACACTGTTGCCATTCAGAGGGGAAATGTTTTTATTTTTTTAATTAAAAAAAAGCTTCTAGTGTCTAGCTCAGTGTCAGTATTAGCTATCATAGCGGTACTATGAAACTTTGGATCTTCATTTTCCTTGTCATGTGCGGTCATGAAAGTTCTACATGGTTTTAGGTGAGGGTTTGATTTGCAACTGATTCCCAATATAGGTAATCTTTTGGCTGTGGTGGTCCGGCTGCACTGAGCTGAGTATCACTGGAGAAAGAGTTCATCTCTACAACCACAGTGAGCCTGAGCCTGGTGACACCCTAAACAGTAGCACTGTAACAAAGGTTAACATTAACAAGATAGTCCTGCCGTACTATAAGTAGATATTAATTTTGCAAAAAAGAGTGTTATTATACATTGTTTTATAAAGCAATTTTCTTGAAGCACTTCAAAATATATATCTTGTCCTCCTTTGACTATTAAATTGTAAATGGATGTGCACTCATGCATTACCCACCTGTCAGTTTTCAGTTTACTTCTTCAGCAGTTCTCTAGCAAGTGTATTTGCAGTGCTACATATAATAGTTTTGTGTTCAATTTTTGAAGAAATTCAAATATTAATGATGCATGAAAGTTTTATATAAAAGTGTCAAAAGCAATTTTTATGATCATGATACAGCTAATAACAAAAGCAAATGATTTGATACATATATATTTCTGACGTTTAAGCTACCATCTCTGTGTACACACTAATGGTGTTTTCTGTTATATCATATCTCTTCTGAGATTTTAGATGGATTACTATCAGTGTGTGATGGCGTAAATAGCTTTATACTACTTGCTACAGCTTGTTTTTGTGTTAATTGATTGGCAAGATATGAGGCTTTCAAAATACCTTCTCATTAGCATACAGTGATTGTTTAGTAATCTAAACTTCATCACTGGGGGGGGGGGGGGGGGGGGGCATTTCGCAGGCACTAAAAAAAGTGGTTATCCACTCCATTGCTATACAACATCTGGGTGAGAGCACCCGTAAAAGCTATGTATTGGAATTTAAAGGGTTAAATGGGCCAATAAACTCTAATGTTGCTCATGGGCTCCTAGCCCTTAATCAGGGTGGGCTGATCAGTCCTGCTGTTGTTCACTGGCCAATGAGCCTTAGTTGCCCCAGTCAATCGTCTCACTCCTTCACCTATAAAGGTTCCCCACCCCTGTAATTAGTGCGTGATAGCTTGTGCTTTGGGTGTTAGTTCTGTGCTCTGTTACTTGTGTTCTACCCGGGTTGACCTTTTACCTCACCTCCTCCGAACCCCCCAATGTTGACCTCAGATTTCCTGACCTTACCTCTGCCTGCTCCCTTTGGTACCTTGATGCCCTCTGATCATGCCTCCAGTTATCCCTCTGTATTGAAGCCTGTTAGACTGACTTCCTGTGTATGACCTCTTGTTTCATCTGAGCTCACCCACCTGCAGGTCCAGCCCTCTGTTGATAATGTTTGTGTCTGGTCAGGCCTGCTTACATTGCGGTAAACCGGGGCTTGTCTAAAGATAGCGGCTGAGATTGGCCATTGGTAAGGCTTACACAAACCTTGTCAGTAAATGAACGAAAACAAGTCTGGTTGTGTGCAGCAAGCATGCAAGCAGTAAGCAGGTAAGCAGTAAGTGTGCTGCTGTAAGTTACCTCAGCAGCCTCAATGGTGCCTGGAACCCCTGGCTGGGGCCAAATTAAGACGCCGCTCTGCTGCCTCTGCCACTGCAGCTGCTGAGGAAGAGGATTGGGCTGAGGTAAGTTACAGCAGCTTCCTTACTTAGGTGAAGCAGGTTGATGGACTTTGCCCATCTCTAATTCTTATAGAGATCTTTTCAATTCCAGAAAGAAAGGGGGTAGCACGGCACCAACCGGTATCTAATGAGTGTGGTGCACTGCTCTGGTGGGGGCTAACTCTATCCAGACAAACACATAAATGGGGGTGCCCAAATCCCCAAGCCAAAGCCCTAGCCAGAGACTTATAATTGCACGCACTAATTAAAGTTCATACAAAGTTTATTAATACATTATAGTTACATGACAATAATGATTAAAATGCCCATTTAAAAACATACAAGACAGAAAACATTTACACAATCTGCCATGGGGGGTGCTGTTGCTAAATGGTCCAAATTACATAATAATAAAGTGTCAAGTGCCTCCAAAAAAGTGCATCAAATCGCAATAGAGCTTCAATATATCAAGGGGTATATATAAGGTAGGTGCAAAACATATCAAAAATAAATACTTATCTTACATGTCCATAGTGTCAAACAGAATGGCCACCACACATTCCCCCAGGATAAAGCCAACGCGTTTTGTGACGTATTGTCACTTTATCAAGGCAGAGTATGAGTACACGGGCACCCCCATTTATGCGTTTGTCTTATAGAGATCTAATATTAATATTCCTTGCTACAAACTGAAGCATGTTTGTGTAGCAGAAATTTTTCAAAGCCTTTCACCCATGTGTGTCCTCTTCCCACTTCTGGAGCCCGACCTGGTTGCTGAAACCTTTGTAGATTAGTACAAAAAACTGCTCTCAGGTGCATGGAGCAAAAGATATAGTCCTATTTAATAAATACTCATCAATGTAATGTGGCATTTAGTGCATACAAGCAGAAATATCAAGAAGATAGCATCTTACAAAATCACATCTTATCTGTTGTTGTGTAACCAGGGACAGAACAGCTTTATTAATTCAAACAACTTTTATTAATTGATTCTCATGTAGAGGTTGGTATAATATCACATGAATAAAGCATAATATAGATCATTTAGAACAGCTTTATTATAAGAGGATCAACAATCTGACAAGCTGGCCCAGGAGTCTGTTAACTCCGCCCCTATCACTTACTTTTCTGGAGTTTCCACGTGGAGTTTGCAGGCTGGGGCCACATCCGCAGCCTCCCTTGTTATTCAGAAAGGCTGGAATCGGTAACACATTGCAGACCACAGGGAGACC
Organism: Gastrophryne carolinensis; assembly: GCA_027917425.1. Classification (NCBI taxonomy): domain Eukaryota; kingdom Metazoa; phylum Chordata; class Amphibia; order Anura; family Microhylidae; genus Gastrophryne; species Gastrophryne carolinensis. Next base: position 526,228,092 of record CM051235.1, on the reverse strand, counting down.
TGGGATGCAGCCACTTCTCTTTTCCTATGCCAACAGTCCACTCCAAAACAGCGCTTTACACCATGCATTAATATGAATGGCATTACATGCTGATTGGACAGGAATCGCTGCATGTGTTGTGGAACCTTTTTTTATATTTTTGGAGAGTGGTGTTAGTATATTTGATGCACTCCCGTTGTGTTGCAAATCAGTGTTGTATTTAGTGGTTACCTATATTATTGTTTACTGTTTTGCTGTTAGAGCTCCCATGTTCGTATAATTGCCAATGTCTTCTTTCATGCTGGCCTCAGTGTGAATTTCCATAGTATTAGCCATTACAGAGATTAAAACTTATTGACTGAATAAATTAGTGTGTGCTGTCTATCATGGGGTCATTATATTCAGACATGCAGCTGCACTGAAATAAGTATTGACTGCCAATTGCTTTTCCACTTGGACATGTTGTGGAGTCTTGGTATTAGTAGGAAATTTGCTTTTTAAAGCTTATTTTATTCTGAATACTTACAAATATTCAAAGTGTTTTAAACACTATTAAGGCCACATTTTGTATCTAATTTAGACATTCTAATAATATGAATGGGATCATGTAGTAAAAATGAGTTGTGTAATATAAACTCTGTTCATGGACATTTTAATCAAAATTAAGTTAAAGTTTGACACATCTGTATGTAAATTTTGAATGAATGCCTGGCATATAGAGAAGGAACGTTCATTTTTGGGGGGAACAAAACTGTAAAGCATCACTGACCAGGAGGGACATGAGGGAAAACTCCATGCCTTTCATTTATGTTTTTTTTTTCAGAAAGGCGCCCCCTTAATAGCATGCTCTCCATAAACTTACCCACTGGGAAAGGCAATGTACATATTCTTATCAGATTGGGAACATTTTTAGTAAAAATAGCATCAGTGGCTAAAAACAAGAAAATAAAACATGTCTTGTCTTCTTGACTTGACACATTTCCCTTTCCACTTCATGCCGAGAGTAAAATATAGTGAAGGTAGGGTTGCTATCTTCACTGAAATAATGTAGGCACTGAATGATGAGTGATGTGTAATCACACCCCCATATAATTTAGTGCAATTCGCAAAATGATTTACTGTCATATTATATTTTGACATAGATTTCTTTGTGATACATTTCTCACTTACATATTATGACAAAAATCAGGGTTGCCTTTTGAAAATATAGTCATGCGTGTATTGTGGGTTCCAGCATATACATATAGGAAGAATAGGAAGAATATAATTAATAAGGCCATGCAATGCTGGCTGTAGGGAGGCAAGTTGAGGCAGAATTGTCTAAGAATATCTATCTATCTATCTATCTATCTATCTATCTATATATATATATATATATATATATATATACAGAAAATAATAAAAAGATATGGGTCACATATTCGATGTGACCCAAAATCTGTACAATTCCCTTAAATAACAAACTGAAATTATTAAGAGGGGGAAGTAAAAACAAAAAAAATTAACAACTTAAAATTAGGGACATGGCTGTGTTCAAAATATTACTGCAGCAACATAAAAGGGCCTGACAGATGCTGTTTGTGTATTTCATATAATCTAATTATTATTATTATCGGAATAATATATTTCAATAATGTCTGGGTTGCTGGGAAAAGTGGCAAGTCAGAAGTTCTTTTGCACAAAACCTACAGCAAGCGAGCAGCGAGCAGCAGCAAGCAGCGAGTCACAGTTTGAACTCTTTGGCCATAATTCAGAAAGGTATGGCACGAGAGAAGTGGAGGGGTTTTTCTCAGAGCAAAGGATTTGGCTTTAGGTGATACTGGCAGTAATGGGAGGTTAGGTATTGGAAAGTAACAGTTAATATGTACCATATTCCTTTTATCAGTTTTGTTTAATAATGAATTTGTTTATCATGTATGTCTAATGAAAGAGGGTGCATTTATTTACACAGTGAGTTTATACAAAAAATATATACATAAAATGAGTACATGGGATTAATTAAGGTAAATCCTAACTTTTTTCAAAGTATGATTTTAAAGCCAGCCCATGGGAGGTATTGCACAAAGAGACAGATCAATCATCAAATCTTGTGCAGCAGTGTGAGTGCACTGATCACTTAAAGGAGCACAATCGCGAAAAAATGGCCCAAAGATAAAAATCCATATAAATTTGCTGGATGTCGGGAGGAGGGGTCACTTATACACCTGGCATCAACAAATACCCAGCCAGGCTTGGTTTTCTTTCTTTTAATGGAAGGAAAAGGACATCCAGGGTGACAGGCTGTCGCCCCTGATAGTCTAAACCTGTCACCCATGGATTTTATTCCTACCATGAGAGAATAAACCACAAGCTTGGTGGGAGTTTTATTCACTTTGGGTGTATAAGTGACCCCTCCTCTCATTAGCTGACGTGTTTATATGGATTTTTAAAATCACACAATTTAGCGATAGTGCCCCTTTAAGTCCGACTGTCACTTAGGTATATGGCTACCTTATGGAGTTCCATCCCCCAATGGAATCAGGGGAGGATTGCAGTGATCAGGTGAGTTATTTTATTATTTTAACACACAAATTGGGCTTAGAACAGGGGAAGGGTGGGATGGCTCTGGGGTTGCAAAGATCTTGGAGTTAAAGATAGTATGTTCAAACAGTCAATTGGTTGGTGAAAATGTAACTAACCTATAGGTAATTTTAAAACACCATAGTTCAGTTTTATTAAAAACATAATGCCACAAGTCTTTGCGATAGTAGATTTTAACATTATGTTTAAACAAATGTTTAAACATGTTTTTGCAGGTCCAGTCTTTTTAACATAGGTGATTAAAGCAATAAAGTAATTAGACATGGCCAACTATTTGCAGTTGCCTAGTATTGCTGTGTAAAATCTGCAGGAATTCTCCAATTCATTTGTAGAGAGGAGAGCATACTGTGGCTCATCTTTGGCCATTAATAGAAGCCTGCCTGCCCAGTTAAAACAAACCTGAAATACCCATCAGCCATGCATCCATTATGAATATAGTATTGGGAATTTCTTATGTTGACCCAATATCATGAAAACATCAACTAACATTTCAAAACCCATCAGGATTTTTTACATACCAATGCGGCACTTTTGCCTGACCATAAAACATATTATAAAAGAAATAATGTATAAAAGACAGACAAGGACACATTGATTTTAGTAAAGCAAAATTATGTTATAAAAGTAATAGTTTTTATTGGATATACATTTGCCCAGTGTAATAATCTATCTCATGCATCAAAATACAAAAACATAAATTAAACAGCTGCTGTTTTGCTTGGGTGTAATTTTGCTAAATTTCACAAGTATATTTGCAGCCCTTAAATGTAAAAGCTCAAATATATGTATATCTCTAAAATTACACCACATTATCTAATACGTCAGTAACTCCAAGGAAGCGCTAGATGATGCACTTTAAAGTGTTTTTTATACCTTGCAAAGAAAATGTACAAATATTAAAAAAACGCTACAAGCACTGTTACAAAGATCCTCAAAATTGGAAAAAAGCAAATATTAAAATGTATTACTCATCTGGTCAATCTGGTCCAGGCAGATATCAGGCAGGCCTCATCCAATCTCCAAACAAGATGGCTAATGCATTCAAGTTCACAAAGCAGGTCTCTCTATCCCAAAGCAAAACTCAACATCATCATCCATCTTTGTCCTTCTCTATTTAAAACAAGACTCCTCCAGTCTCACCAACCATCCTTTTTCCAGCTGCCCTCCCAGCTAATCTGTTCCCAGCTTCTGTCTTTGGTTCATTTCATATAGCACAGGTGATCTCTCATTGACCTAGACAAACTAATCCAGGTGATAATTTGATTGGCTCAGACTAGCACAGGGGAACTTCTGATGGCTCAATTTGCAATTTGCATGCGAACCAAAGCATGAAACTAAACTCAGGCCAAAAGCTACCAAACCAGATCAAAGAAAGGTATCCCGGCATCCTGAATATTAATTAAGGAACCCACCATACTGGCTAAACAAAAAGGGTCAGCCTATATACAGTGATTTTTGACTGTATAGGATATTTACAATTTTCTTGAGGAACAAAATATATAAAAATATCATAGCGCTACAGCCGTTACATCCAATGAGTGTTCTGCAGCCACAATTTTTAGGAGGGTGGCAAGAAAAGAGAATGCTTTTAACTGAGCTGTTTTTTTCTCTATAAATGCCAATTTGCGAAGAATTGTGACTGAATCATCAGATTGTACAAAATGGTATTGGCTGATAAGAAAGAACTAAAACTATTATGAGCGGATTGTCATTCAAGAAAATAAAGTTTGGTGATTTGCTCTCCTAAAGCCCTCTTTGACGATATGCAGTTTGAGAGGGCTTCAATACAAGCATATGTTGTGGAATATGTGAAATAGCTGCGCTCCTAGAATACATGGGAGTGTCCATCTTGAATCAAACCTGAGAGCCCTGCTTACACATAAGAAAAAAATGGGGGTTGGGGATAACCTTTGCTAGCACACAGACTTACAGCAGATGAGCTGGGAGCTTTCTTAGGATTAGACCAACCAGCCAGAGAGAGATTTTGTTTCACACAAAACATCCCTAGCTGGCAGCATTGATGCAGTGTGGCTGCCGTGTCCCTGTGTGACATTGTTTCCTCACACAGGGCAGACTGTCTGGAGTTTGGAATTTTGCTGTAAGCAGGCCGTACCTAACAGAGCTTTAACGAAAAGGGATCAGCATGCCTGTCATGTTACATAGTTCCACCAGCTGCTAAAGGGGATGAGCGTAACTATGTATCATTCAATGTTAGTCAACGGCCTTGGCCACCGTAGAGTTGGTTACAATGTTGCGACAATGTTTTAAGAGCTTTCTGAGCAGTGATGAGTCATTACTGCTTATGGCAATTTATTTCTGGCTATAAATAAAGCTTTATTTTAAAGATATTTATGGTAATTTTGACTGCAGGACTGTTTTTTCATAAGCAGGGCTGTCAAAATTGTGGCAAGATGGCCGTCTCAATGCAGCTCATTAGCATAGAATCTGCCTGCTATTCCTCAACATTTGCATGGAGATAAGCCCCCTCAAACAGTTCACATCACTGATTGTGAGAGAGGTGGTTTACGAGAGTAACTATTGACTGGAGGTCCACTTTAATTAATATGCCCTACAAAGAGGTTGATGTATGCTTTTCTTTTTTACATTACCTTGTGATGAAATTAGATTATGCATAGTCCATTGCAGTTAGAGATGCAAGATTCCCAAAATATAGATTATTTAACTGAATTAGTATAAAAAAATGATGCATACAATACTCGAGCATGTTTCAATACTTGAAAGCACCAATATATGTCCTAATTAACACAGTTTACTGATTGAGTATTGGTTTGAATTTGACCTCCAGCCAATATAAGTAAGTTTAGTAAATCTCTCTCCTAACCCTATGCAGATGTTGTGGAAAAGCATGAAGATTCTGCGCTCCTAAACTACATGGGTGAGGCCATCTTGCTGATGGTCCTGTTTACACATAAGCATGGGAGGAGGTGTGCCAGCAGCATCTGTCAGGCTTCCCGGCTACATCCAAGGAAAAGGTAGACTTCTGGCAAGACGTAATGGCTGGGCAGAGCTCCAAATGTGGGTGAAGTATGGAAAGGAAGGTCAAATGAGATAGAACAGAGTTCAGGAGTTTAATAAAGACCGAAAACAGATACAATTCCTGAGTCAGTGGCAGACAGGCAAGTCTATAAACAATCTGTGTTCAGAGGCTGGCAATAAATGAAAAATAAATTCCAGGGCTGGCAACTGACAGACAAAGTCCATTAAGCAATATGAGGCTGGTGACAAATGAAATGCAGATTCCAGGGCTGGCGACTAACAGACAAAGTCCAATAAACAATCCAAGATCATGGGCAAGCAGAATATAAGCAAAGTTCATAAAACAGTCTGAAACTCAATCCGTGTGATCCGTGCGAGGGTTAATCCAATAGCTGATCGGGAAGCAGTCCAGCTCAAACCAGTATAAGAGTCAGGAGTTGCAGGTAACAGGAATCACAGCTTCCAGGAACTGAGCTGATAACACAGCAATGAATACAGGCCAGGTGTCCATTAAAATAGGGCTGTGTCAGAGTCTGAGTGAGGTCACTTCCTGTGCATTCAGAGCCAGGAAAACAGAAAGTAAAATACAAGCCCACATGCTTACGCTCTAGGCTTCGTGCAGTTGCAGTGAGCAGAATACCAGGTGGAGCTGTTGAGCAGTGCAATGGATGAACAGCCAGGTCAAGAACAAAAACAACCAAAGTACTTCTGCGGCTGCGTGCAGAGATCAATGGAAGATACCCAAAAGGCGTGGAGCCTGACAGCACCCCACACCAAAATGAGAGAAATATGTGCCTCAGAAACCCAGGGATGCCATTTCTTCATCCTGCTGTGAATGTAAAAAGCAGAGATGACTAATTCACTTACACAATAAGGCGCTGGCTGGCTTTTACAAAGAAAAAAAAATTAAACAGCCAGACTAAGGCTGATTGTTACAGTTATAATGAGGGCTACACATGTTGTGATACATTATAGCCTGCTATTAAAATGTAAACAGCTCACAGATTACCTCAGCTTTCTGCAATGCCTGAATATCTTTCTGTGATTTTTTGTTTACAATGAATAATGCTGCATCCTTACATCCAAACCAAAGTAATATCTAATCAACTTTGGTTTAGGACATCTGAGCTTGATGCAATGAAGCAGGGCATCACTATAGAATTTTATAATGTTATAATTTCTTTTAGTGATATACTCCAATTATTTCAAAAAAATCAGTTCCCTCAGTTTATTCATTGGCAATTGTGCTTATTTGTGTACTGTAGGTATAACTATATTCTATGAAGTACAATATATGGATTTGGTTTTCTAGGTTGAACTACAATTTATATTTTATATGGTATATAATTTAATAACATATTAAAACATCCACACCTCTTTTTAAATATGTTTATTCTTTTTTTACTTTCACATGTGATCTGTTGTGCCTATAAATGACTTGCCAAAACTGATTTGCTTAGAGGATAACTATTGCGCTGTGCGAAAAATCCTAGAGGGTTTTAGAAAGAATTGCCTGGCATGGGGGGTGCTAAATATTTAGTGAAGCAAGGTGCACCTTGATAGTGTCTGGCAATGTGAATTATAAACTGCATCTTAATGAGCGTCTCAATTTTAGCACACAAGAAAGTGCAATAAAACAATTGTGTTTTATTGCAAATGATTGAAAATGATTTTTCCAATGATCTTTTTTTAACTTTGGAAATAACAGCATCCTATGGGCTATGCAGAAACATCTGTAATTTTTTCCTCTAATCCCTAAATGTCCTATTGCAGGCAGAGGGGCTTTTCTGGAAACAAAATGAAACAAAACATTTTTATTGTGCTTTCTTCTGTGGTCAAAAGCAGAGATGAAGGTTGCAATTCACACTGAAAGGCACACCCGAAGTGTACCTTGTACACAAGCTAATTAGCATGACCTCCATACACTATGTCAAATAAAATCCTTCCAAGTAGCGGGATGTAACTGAAGTTCAAAACCTCTTTGAACCATCCGGTCATGTTCCTTTCAAGGACATTTCTATTTCAAGTGTCCCACAAGACAAAACGTTATTCAGAGTGGCTGTAATTGTCAGGGATAAGTGTGATTCCTTTCTGCTACTTTGCACTGCAGCTCCATTCTTCACACCGTTATTACACAATTTTTTTGCTGGTTTAAAGTGGACTAAAACCCATCCTGGAGTATATGAGACTCCACGGCAGACATACTTGCTCCCCCCCAGGGCACCCTGATCAGACCGGGGAAGGGTAAGGGAGATCGGGGGGTTTCACATAGCGGAGCACCCCCGATCAGGGTGCCCGAGGGGACAAAGACCAAAGCCCAAAATCCTGGGTCCACTTTAAAGAAATGTCTGGGGCAATATTAAAAGAGGAGGAAAATGGTCACTGCACTCGTGACTGACAGGGAAGGTTCACAACAGGGTGGATACAAGGGATACATGTCCGGCCATCCCTTTACAAATTAAAATAAACAGCTTAGCTATTTCTTGAGCCAAAGGGAATATGTTATCAGTATTTTATTGTGACACTTTCAGACCATATTTACTTTATAAAACTTTAGGATAAAAGACACTTGTCAAACCATGTATTATTTTAATGCTTATTATTACAGTTTTATTTAACACCTTTTCTGTGTTGCCGATAAATTGCAGGGTACTGCAAATATAATAATAACACCCAGAGTAATACAAGTGAGATGCCGCGAACATACAAGGATGTTACACTGACAACATGATGCGAGAGAGTATTGCAAAGTAGGGGAGTTAAGGTTATTGCCTCCCATCAGATAAATACCTGTGGTTCAATCAATGTTAACTTGCACATAAACACGGACTGAGACTCCTACAGACAGTAGACATGTTTTGCTTTAACTTACTTTTCTAATATGTCAGGAGTCTGTAGATGTATACAATAAATAAAGATTCAGTAAAAACATTTTTGTATGCCTATTTTAATTTATTTAATTATGTTATCGGAAAAATCCCAATGTGCATTGACAACCTTGGTTGCTTAGGGAGCCTCATTGCAGATGTGCAATATGCTTTGTCTAAGGCAATCATGTAATCTTGACCTAAATCCGCTATGTAATAACTAAAACGCATTTTTCATAAAAGCATTGTTTGTTGTAAACCACTACAGAGCCACTTCATATTGAAAGAACAAATCAAATTATCAAATGTTTGCAGGAATCTCTACTCTGTCTGGATTTTTATGGCACCCACTTACCACAAGATAATTAGAAAGAAATTTAGGTGTCTGTTAATTAACTACCTGACCCTTTAAACAATTTTGCAACAGTTGTGCAAGTTGTACCTTAAGGATGATGATTCCATAGCGTCTCAACATTGTCATACATGTTTACTTTCAAGTTATGATACAGAAGTGGGCAACTAATGGACAACTAATGGGCACTAAACCCCTTCCACTGTAAGACTTGCATGCCAAACTCCTGTGTGCTGAACGCTGAATTATGCAAATTACAGCGAACTCATTAGGGGCAGCTAGCCACCCTCCCTCTATGACACTACTCACTATTGGCACATGGGACCACAAGTGATAGCAGCTCATAAACCCAGTCCCTCAAGTGTTACCTTACCCTCCTACACCCATTAAGCACTTACCCACTTACTTTCTGAGGATCATTGTTAAAAGGCACTCCATCCTGCTATCAACACTGCCATCAGGTCACTTACTTTTCGTAGATATATTTTATGCAGCCACCCCAGAGTGAACCATGGTAACCCAACTGTTGTACTGAGTAACTAAACTGTGTACTTTTTTGAATATACAATGATCCCATTGTGATTATACAATGCTGTGCTGAATATCTAATACATTTTATCACTTTTCCCAATAAAAAGTCAAAGGGACTAAGGTTCTTTTGACTTCTGCTCTCTTCTCAAATACACCTGTCTATGTCCCTGTGCTTTCCACTATTCCACCCTATTACTAGCAAAGGTTAGTAATAGGGTGGATATTCCTGGAGGTGTCTGCAACATGGAAAATGATTCAGCTTTACTGGATAGATGGTCAAAACTGTGGAAACTGGAGTTTAATGTCTCTAAATGTAAAATCATGCACTTGGGTAGAAGGAATCCCTGCTCTGAGTACCGTATGGGCAGCACTGTGTTAGCCAGGACCTCGGAGGAGAGAGATTTAGGGGTACTAATTACTGATAGCTGCAAGATGAGTGGACAGTGTAGCCAGGCAGTGGGAAAAGCAAGCAGGATGCGCGGCTGCATAGCTCGAGGCATCACCAGTAGGAAGAGGGAGGTTGTGATGCCGCTGTATAGATCCCTGGTGAGGCCACAGCTAGAATACTGTGTGCAGTTCTGGAGACCTTACCTGCAAAAACATATTATTCAAATAGAACGTGTCCAAAGGCGTGCAACAAAAATGGTGGAAGGACTTAAAGTTAAAACTTATCAGGAGAGACTTAAAGAACTTAATTTGTACAGTCTGGAGGAAAGAAGGGAGAGGGGGGACATGATTGAGACCTTTAAATATGTGAAAGGATTGAATAAGGTTCAGGAGGGAAGTGTTTTTACGAAGAAACTTAATGATAGAACAAGGGGGCACAACCTGAAGCTAGTCGGGGGAAGATCAGGAGCACTGTTAGAAAATATTATTTTACAGAAAGAGTAGTAGATGCTTGGAACAAACTTCCAGCAGAGGTAGTTGAAAAATCAACAGTCACTGAATTTAAACATGTCTGGGATAAGCACACATCTATCCTAAGATAAAGATTACATACAGTATACACATAAGGGCAGACTAGATGGACAGTATGGTCTCCTTCTGCCGTCAACCTTCTATGTTTCTATGTTTCCCCTAGCCCTCCTCTGGCATGTGACACAAACTTACTTACACTGTATTTACAAGTCTATACTAGTGACCTAAATGTGTCTAATATGTCTATATTGTACATTTAGGCGATTATTATAAATGGCTCCAGTAATCCTTATCCCCATCCTTAGATAACTATCTCAGACTTACAGAATACAATGTCTGTAAGGTTGGTCATCAGAGTCACTGATCTAGAAAGAAATGTTAAGCTTTCAAAGAAAATTAAGTAAGAAAGGAGCTAGGTAAGAAGCTCCTGCCAAGCTTGTGGTTCTTCTCCTTGTAGAAACAAAATCCAGGGGTGACAGGTTTGAGTGTATCAGGGGTGACACAACCTCCCCCCCCCCCTATTTTCTTCTTCCTTCCATTAAAAGAAAGAAACAAACATTGGGCCATTTTTTTTTTATGATAGTCATACTTTAACTTTATTAAAGGTACCCGAATATATATAACATTAAAAGTGTGAAGTGGATTAGCTGACTTGGGGATTTTTCTTGTTTTTTAATTGGGGGGGGGGGCATTTAAAGGATCATCATCTAATTTTGTTCATATGTTAATATAGAAAGGTAGTGTTTGCTAAAAATATACAGTTTTAAAGTTTTTACATTTACAAATAGTACTACAAACATATTTTTGTTGTCTTTGTTTTCCCTGCAGATACCACCACTTATTTTACAGAGCGATCTGAGCACTTTAAACCCTGCAAAGATAAGGACCTTGCCTACTGCTTAAATGACGGTGAATGTTTTGTCATTGAAACCTTAACAGCATCTCATAAACATTGTCGGTAAGTAAATAAAGTGCCATTAAATTATTCACAGTGATGCTTAACATTTGAAAATAAGAAAATGGGGTTACCACTATTGCTATGTTTGGCAATTTTTTTATCAAATTTACAATAAAATGTTCATTTTATTCTATAGACCAGTTAGTATTGTCTTGTAAAGGAATCCGATGATTGTCTATATTACAGGGGTTATTTACCCTTGTTATTACAATATTGTGATGTCAGCTCTTCCCAAACATTGCTGATTTTACAGTATACAGTGCAAGATTGGAGCATTTTTTTGCCAGGACTTTATTGCAAATGCATTGCTGCCCCTTTATTAAACATGTGTTGGTATTGTTTATTGAAAAGATTAAATGCACTGTAATAGTATGCATGTACACAATGCTTTGTACCTACATTACAGGTTGACTTTACTATGTAAACATGAAAAGGGTCAATTTTGTTTGTAACACTATTCTAACTATGTGTTTTTGATTCATAGTTATCCTTCCTTGAAAACAGTTTAAGTTTCACACCAACATCTGGATTTTTGTTTACCTAGGCACTGGATTTTTGGCTTTTATACTGTACAAATAGTACATAGCTTATCACTAAGACCATCACTAATTACTTTGCTAACTTCAAGAAGTAAATGGTATGACTACGAGAGATGTTCAATACTTTGAAAATAACTTTTTCAAATGTTCTACCTTACAGTATAATCCTCCTTGACCTTAACACACTTATTCCACTTCATGCCCGTGATCAAATGCTCTCAGGATAGAAGGAGGCTGCATTATCATCAGGAAATAGTTGTCCATGCAAAAATTCCTTCAAGTTAGCTAGATTTCTTTGGAGTTAGTGAACCCTTTGTGCTTTGGTTGCATGCTCTGTTGTTTGGTCTCAGGAGCATGATGGTTATTTCTCCAAGTGTGTATAAATTCTCTCTTGGCTAAATTGCTGACCACATGTTTTTTGCTCAGGCATAAACATTTGGGGAACCCATCGATAACTGTTCCCCACACACGGTCCCCAAGCAAAATTAATAGTGAGACCCCCCCCCCCCCAAAAAGAGAAGATTTACTGTACTTACTCATGCTGCAAATTGCTGTGGAACCAGGTCAGCGGCAGTGGGGCCCAGTGTGGTCCATTTATTGCCCTGGGTGCTGCGACAGTAGAGACGCACCAACAAGAACAGAAATAAAACTCACACTGAGAGTTTAAAAACGATTGCTGCTGCTGTGCAATGTACCATGCAGGGTAGAGCCTCTGCTGTTACATTGTAAAAAATCTGAGCAGAACCCTGTAGAGTTAGATTGTATAGCAAATCCGAGCCTGTTATTTCAATGTTAAAAGCTTAAAGATTTCTGAGTGTGTGAGTTATCTCTCCGAAGCAGCCCTGGAGAGATGACTAAAACATTGCATATAGCTGATCACTCTGAAGAATGCCACATCTGTATGCAGTGTTGGGGTGCCGGCTTCATGGTGTGCCAGTGGTAAGACTCATAAATTTCACAGGATAGAACAAAGATGCCATCACCTTGTTTTTCTCAGCTGCTAGCATGCTATAATAGCTCTCCAGACAAAGGACCATATTGTGCATTCCATGGGTGCTTGCACTGGGCTTCCATCTCTTATGGCCCAGTAGCAGCTGGCTCTCCTGCCCTTATAGTATGCACTATCTCCAGTCCAGTCCGGTTATACCACCTGAGAAAGTAAATAGTTTGCCCCTGCCAGCCACATTCAAACCCAGGCAGCTAAATACTCCTCAACAATAAAGTGGGTGGTGGTGGATTGTTCAAAAAAGGTACTGCAGGCGGTGCACAAATGGAAGGGGGTAAATGACTGCAGATCCACTAAATATCTCAAGTCCATATTCAGCTTGGTGTGTCAGTGAATCAGGCCTAGTGTTCTCATAACTAAGGAGCCTTCCAGTGAGCTCTGTGTTCACCTCACTGATATTGTCAAAAGAATGTCATCCATAGGACCTCTGGAGCTGTGGTAGTTATCAACAGTGATCCAAGACAGATCATCCTGCATACCACACGCTGGTGTCTGTAGGAGCCATACCGGCCACCACTATTCTGTTAACTGGTATAAAGGTCCCTTGGACCCCTTACCACTTCAAGAACAGTTAAATTGACTTCCCAAAAATCAAATACATAATCCTCTCCTGTCCCCACTAGATGGGGTCCTCTCTGCAGGTCTTCCAGATAGGGGGCACTCTCCTGGTCCAACAGCCATCATCTTCTGATTCCAGGGAGGGGCTATTGCAGCCTCTATGCCAACACCTGATGTCCCTCTACCTTGGTACTAAGCCAGTGAGGCACTGGGATGGAAACCGTTTATAGAGCCTTTAGAGGTAGCGCCTTTGTGGAATCTCTCCCATGGGAATTTCTATGTACCGGGGTTCCCCTGAAAGAGCAAGGAACCTGTACTGTGCAAGTAAGTGCATAGGGGCCAATAAGTATTACGACCAGGGGCCAGAGGTCAGCCCTTGAGCCTTGGTTTACCAACCTCTATGCTTAATGCATTGCCACCAAGCTTTTTTTTTTTAATTTCTTTTGGGGTGCGGCATTCCAAAGTGTCATGGGAATTGGCAGGGAATGCCCCCCCCCCCCCAAAAAAAAAGTAGTGCCCTCCTCCCCAAAGGCTTACTAACCTGATAAGCGTGGCATAGGTTATGGTAAGCCGGATCTCAAGGGCAGTTCTGCAGAGTTTTAACCCTAGTTCTTACGAGGCCCTATGTCCTCCAGCACAGGTGCCTTGCTCTTTCAGGCGTAATGGGGAAGGGGCACTGGGCTCTTCTGCAATCCCCTGGCTGGTGGGGTTGCTGGTGATGGGGCACGGATATAAGCAAGGAACCTGCTGGTACTTCAGGCAGGTGGCTTGCCATCACCCTGCCCTTTGAACTGGTATAGCAGTTGATTTTTGGCCCCAGGTCAGAACTGTCACTAAAAGAGCTTAATTCAGCAGCTCAACTGGATAAATCTTGTGCATGGCAGGAATGCAATTCATTATTTGTTTTTTACAATGATCATGGACAATCCATTTATAGACAATTTAGATTACTCTCTTTTACAGTATTCATGTGTGTGACCTAGGAATCTTTGGGAATGTTTTCAAATTCCCCCAAAATATCTTACCTTACTGAAAAATATAAATCTAACATAATATAAATCTAATCTTTAAAAAAACTGGGGGAAAAAGAGAACATTTCTAATTTATAGCATAATCCCCCAATAGTCAGCTTTATTTAGAATATATTTCAACCATGAATTCATAAAGTAAGGTTTCTCAAGGCTGATTTTTTTTAATGAACTTTAAGAACTAATTCTTCAGACACACACAAACTGTATTACGAGTCTAAGTGCCTGAGGCTGAAAACCTTGATGGCTTTTAAAATGATGACATCCAGGATACAAAAAAGATAAAATAGTGATCACCAGAGAGAGAGATTGTGCGTAGCAAATTCTCAAATATATTTGGCTGTAGTTACCTTCTAAAATACAAATGTATACACTCAAATAGGTTTTATTTTCTCTGCAAAGCTGCCCTTTACAAAATGAGAATTCTAGCCAAATGCAACTTGATAAATAATCTAGAGGACAATTTAACCTCCTGCCAAAGAAGCAAACAGTGCAAAGCAGAAATAAAGGACTTTTTGTAGCATACCATGCTGGTTTACCATGTCTGTCAATACAGGCAGAAAATATCCCGAAAACTCATGTTGCAAGTATACACAATCTTTCTTGCCCAGAACCATGGTGCACAATGCATATCTGATCGCATTATAGTATAGATGCACAAAACTTCACGTGCTATTAATATTCCTTTTTTTGGTAACACATTTTACTTGCATGCCATTTCATGACAGTAAAAGCTTTCAAACAAAGCTTTATGCAAACATAATAAAATCATTAAAGAGTGCCAACCTTCTAGCCACCTCATTACTAAAAGCTTTACCTAATCCCATCTGGGTGCAGGCAAGTTCACATTATGGGAGAATAACATAAAATATAATGCCCTAAAACTGTCTGCGAGGCACAAGATGCACAACAGAGTTGTGTTTAGTATGCGTTTTAAAAAAAATGCGGTAAAAAACACGGCACAGCCTCACACATGTAGAATGTGCAGATATGTGCATCGGGCATAGGGGCTGGCAACCGTGGCAAAGGATGAACAACTGAACAATAGCCCTGTCAGCTTGCCAGTTCCTTTTTTTCTGGCCCAATGGGGTAGCATCCTCTCCGCTGGTTCACAGGGTCAGGGGTTCCCTCCCAGTCTGGCACACTAGTTTTCTGATGTCAGCAAGTTTAGCAGCCAGTATCTGCTGTTCAGGGGGAAAAGGTCCATAGTCTTTCTAATCTGGCATCCAGCCAGGAATATAGGGGAAGGGAAGCTATTATACCACAGAGGCAGAGCTTCTATATAATCCCCTGTGTGACTAGCTGCAATACTGTAGCAGAAGGACATGGAGGAGCTTGAATTCTCTGGCATAAAATGAATGAAACTGAAGGCCCCAAGTGCAATGGGCACACGCCCAGGAGGGCACACACGCAAGTAAATCCTCTTCTCAGGTGCCCAAATATTAGAAGAGAGAGTACAAGTCGATCTCTCCCAGATCCCAAAAATGAGCAGAGTACTGCTGAATACCCCCCTAACCTAAAAAAGCCTAAACTGATCTCCCATCACAGATTAAAAATGAAGAGTACTACACAATCCAACCCCACCTCACCAGAGCCAATGTCAGGGATTCTCTGATTATATCCCACACAGTGTAAATGACCAGTAATGGAACCATACCACTGAGAGACCGAACCAGATATGTGAGAAAACACAAGTTTATTAGTTTCAAATTAAACTATACACAAGGGCAGAAGATAAAAAGCAAAAACTACAGGTGGATGGGCCCTAGGAGTGGTGGAGGTGAGGGGCCAGGCAGGAAAGGGTTAGGTACCTAAGGGTGCAGATAAGCCAGAAGTGTCTACAAGCAAATAACATTGAGAAGTGCAGTCCAAGTCCAAGAACAAAGCCCTAGCAGGAGTCCTCCTGTCCTGTATGACAATATGCTCATCCACAGGCTGCAGGGCTGACCAGCTTATAAAGGCCAGCCCCAGTTATGCACAGGTGCGGGCTAATTACCAGCACCTCTCCTGCAGCAGAGGGCCACCTCCTGGTGGAGCAGCATACCACAGGGTAAATGCAGGTGGAAAGAGCCACCAACAGTTGAACCAGGGAGACTGCAGGCTCCCATGTTGCAGCAGACTCCCAGACCTTACAGCCAGCTTAAATGCAGGGCACAGATGGATACCTTGCAACCCCCAGGGCCGGATTATGAGAGAGGCACAAGGGGCTCTAGCCCTGGGGCCTCCACCATTTGCCCTGCAAAGGGGGCCTCCACCAACCTTTGGGTTTCTCCTGGTCCAGGAGGCCTTTCTTGATCCAGCAACAAAGCTATCAACACCTCCCCCCCCCCCCCGCTCCTGGGCAAGCCTTTTTTGTTTTTTTGTTTTTGCAAATCTGCAGCCAAAGCCACCACAGGCAGGAGGGAGAGTCTATGCGCTGTCACTGCACATAAGCCACCAAGCACAGTCACTGGCAGTTCAATGCAGAGAACTGTTTTCTGTTGGACCAGCTGGGCGACTACACTACCTCCCGTCCAAGAATAGCAAAGCAGGAGTTCCCGAGCAGCATGCACCTGCAAAAGGGTGGCACAAGGGACTTGATCTGATGTTCCAGTAAGTAGGCGGGAGCCAGACAACCGTCAATCAGTTACTTGGCTGGACTATTATTTTAAAGGGAAAAAATACTGTATCTGGGGCCTCCACCAGATTTTGTGCCCAGGGGCCTCCACCACACTTAATCCAGCCCTGGCAACCCCAAAACACATAACAGGCTGGAAAGGGTGCTGCGTTACGTACTCAGCTGCTCCTCTGGCCTCTTTCCTCAATACAGCCAAGAAAAGTGACTCTAAAAACACATGACAGCTTTTCCGAGCAATTCCAGATATTGGAGCCTGGTAATTTAAACAGCACAATTTCCTGCCCTCAATCTATACTTCGCTCCATCCTCTCCCCTGCCCCCAAAAGGAGGTAAAATCTGAAAGATATTATTTGATCTTTTTGTCCCCAACTACTGATAGCATTGAATATCCCAGATTAGGATGCCCCACTGTGCTGCCTTGCTATGCAGTTGTGCTGACATATTGATTTTCACCTCTTCCCTGATTGCACCATGGTAGCCAATGGAGACCACCTCTCAGGTTTGCTTTGTGTGCCTGCTCATCACTCCCTTAGACCCCTTACCAGTTCGCAAGTTGTTAAAATAAATTAGACTATTTTAATAGCTTACATTTAACAGTACGTAAATAATTAACATGTTTTTCAACCTCCATCCCCCACCTGGTCTGCTGGGTCTGGGGCAAACTCCTGGTCTGGCAGGCAAGTGTTTTCAAGCTGGCAGCAATGATAATCCTGCTTAGGACAAACTGTGCATGCCCAAAATTGGACAGTTTAAATACACGTTTAACAATAAAAAATAAAGTTGCAAACTATAAAGAGCAATAAAAATGTGAAGGAATTGGGCTCTATCTTTAAAAGGGTACATAAAAACTATTAAGTATATGTGTTTCCATGTAAAAACTGCTACCAATGTATATTTTCATTATATTATATAAAATATTCAATCTTTCAGTCACTAAGCCACAATAAAGATGAACTGTCCCTGTATCTTCACACAAAACACAGCCCCCACCTCATATATGCCCTTTCCAGCTGTAACAAAGGAAGGAGCCAAACTGCTATCAACTGATAAGCAGAAACAGGTTTCCACTTCTCAGAAAACCTTGCAGATCTCCATGTATATTAAACTCAAAGATGACAAAACATAGCATAAAACCATACCAACAAATGTCCCTTTATTAAAAACTGCACATACAAAACTCAATGTCCTATTACAATTTTCCTAGTTCAGAGTCAAGTGAGTCAAGTGAGTTTTCTTTACCTCCCCAAACATTATTCAAATGCATTTCAAATGCATGCAAATATTTGAAAATAAGACTTTAACCAGACATTACAGAGTAGTGCAAATTATCCTCATAAAACAGACTGTCTGTTAACGCTTAGTAATCTAATCCCCCACAGAAATAAGTGCAGATGTTGTGGAATAGCATGCAGATGTTGCGCTCCTGAACTGCATGTGAGCTGCCATTTTGATACACACCTGTCCCACAATCTATTTAAACCCATGACTGTAAGTAAAACTCAGGGGCATCAACTAAGGTAGGAGGAAAGACGTTTCTTGCACTGGCATAGGAGGAGGTTCTTTACTGAAAGAGCAGTGAGATTATGGAATTTTCTGCCAGAGGAACTAGTCATGAGGAATACAATAAACGAGTTCCAAAGTGGCCTAAATGCCTTCCTTACATGTAATAACATTACCAGCCATGGCTGCTAGATCACTAATAAACAGGCTGAACCGGATGGACCAAAGCCTTTTTTCAGTCGTACATATTATGTTACTATGTGCTAACAGAGAAAGATTTGGCATCTTTGGCTTGAGTATTAGATCATTAATCCATGTATATCTATCTTGTTTTATAAAGCATTCATACCTAAGCTCATTGCAAAGCTTCTTTAATAATGATACCTTTCTGGGTAAAAGGCACAATGATTTATGTTGTCCACATAAAAGTAACCATGTCCACTCCAGTTCTAGCAACCTTTTTATCTTTTAGTGCTGCACTGCTACTTGTTCTAGTGACTCAGATGCAGCCTCTCCTTTCCTCTATCTGCATCGGTGACCTTCCCCATAGCAATGTCTGTGATCAAAGAGTAATCATAGAAACATGCAGCGCCCTATTTTGTATTCTGCTATTCAAACACTGAATTTAACTTTAAAGGAGCGGCGATGAGTAATGTAAAATCAATGGCGATTTAAGTTATACTCTCCTGGCCAGCTGTACAAGTTTATCAGAAGTGATGGTTCATTGCATCCAGTCTCACGTTTTCATCCGTGCACGCTTTTATTGCCATTGTCTGAATTACTGTGCAGCAGACTGATGAAATGCCATTAAGCATTAGAAGCGAACTGCATTTTATTTGGCTTTATGAAAAAATGTTTTACAATATGTCCCTTTTGGCAGATTGGAACGGCTATTAGCCTTGCTTATCTAGTTGAACGCTGAGAGTTGCTAATCCATTAACTCCTCCAGCCACTAGAGGAGGATCTTGTATGTGCAATCTGGGTTTATAATACATGTCACAGATGCATTTTAATGTAACTGAAATCTATATTTTAAAAAATATTTTAAATGACTGCATTTGTATATTGGAGGTGGTAAAGGAGAAGTGCTGGGTAATACCTCTGCCAATATGATGCTCCTTCATGTTTCTCATATTTTAATACAGTTTTTTTTCTTGCACAAGGATCAAGGAATAATGATCCAGTGACACAAGTGTACATAGAGCACAAACAGCAGCATTCTTAAACCGGACCAACAGCCTGGCTCGGTTGGAAAAGTAAGGTAGTGACCATTTTGGAGCTTCCTCTCCCAGCATCTTAGCCATGCCGCTGCCTGGATTCAACTGACAATGCACAGAAACAGGAAGCCCAGCAGCACTTCCTGTTTGCAGGGGGCCTGCAAATGCAGGAGCTGCCATTTTTTTCTAAGATTTACTACAGTAGGAGATAGAAAAAGGTAGATGAATTTTTATGTGCAACAATCTAAATTGCCCTGGGGAGGGATGCATATGAGCACTGTTTGTTGTGTTGGTCTGGTCATTTTTGACTATTGGTCCGCTTTAATTATAAACACAAATTCACAGAAATAAACATTCACAAATTGCAGAAAACTGCAAGTCAGCTCTGAGCTGTTTACATTTAACCCTTTAACTGCCAGCCTACCTGGAAATGTTGTCACCCTCTGTTGCCAGATCATTTTTCAATATTTTGCGCAATACATGTTCAACTGTGAATTTTTGGATGGATTCAGGGAGTCTGGGCTTTAACATGAAATTTCTCACAATATTTTTAGGTAAAATATGTGCACCAAAATAAAAAAAAACAATTTTTTCCAATAAAATCATATTGCATGTAAAAGCCCCATTTCTCCCGCAGTTACAACGATACCACATATGTATTGGTGGACACCCTTTCCTGCCCAGGAGAAACATGGTGAAACGCGTGCACCTTGCTGTTTTTAGAAAAACAGCCCTTTACATTTGAAATATCCCCCACAAAATATATATATATTCCCTGGAAGTACATTCCTCAAGCTTTCTAGGTGTACCAGGCTTGTTAACGTGGGCACAATTTTCAAGAATAAAATTGTTATTTTGTCTCCCAGGTGCCACGGTTAATAAGGATAAGAAACGTATACTAAATATTGTGAAGTCTGCAAGCAAACATAACCAAGTGGACATTGTGCTACATCTTGGCACAAATGACTTATCCCAAAAAGATTTGGTTGTTGTACAGAGGGACTTCTAAAATTTTAGTCAGGAACTTTGCAAAATGACAGGTTCCATCACCTTTTCTGAAGTTTTGCCAGTATGTAATCAGGGAAAAAAGGCACTCAACATCGCCAAGTTCAATTTGTGGTTACGTCACTGGTGTGAAGACAAAGGCTTTGGATGTATTAGTCATGATGTTAGAAGGTGGTCGAACAATGAGTTGTTTAACCCTTTAAATGCCAGCCACGTAAAATTTACGTGGTTGCCTCTCTGTCACTTAAGTGCCAGCCACGTAAAATTTACGTGCCTGGCATTTACCCCTGCTAGTGGGCAAAATACTCACCTGACCCCTCGTTGGATCCGGCCGGGTCTCCTCTTTAATTTGGTGCAATCCGATCCCCCTTCTCTGGATGCCGATCACCGGCATCTGTCATCAGAGCGGCGCGGGACAAAGGAGCTTACAATCGGAGGTAAGTACAGTAAAACATTTTTTTTTTTTTTTATAAAATACTTTTGTGTGGTTTTTTTTTTCAGTTAACCCTTTGTGAACTGGTAAGGGGTCCATGAGACCCCTTATACCAGTTCACAAGGCTCTGGGTATGGCAGGTCACCTGCGGCAAGCGGGTGACTTGCCATAACCCCCAGCCCCCATTACCTGCCTCCCCAACGGTCGGGGGGGGGCAGAAGGGCCCGGGCCACGTGGCTATGTGGGCTAGTAGCCTGCAGGGCCAGGGGCCACCAACGCTGGCCCCTGCTCCCTGTTCTACAAGCCCCCATAGCTGGCCCGGGTCGGTAATGCTGGGTAGGGGGGACCCTTCGTCATTTTTTGGGGGGATTTTTAAGGGTTTTTAACCCTTAAAATTCCAAAAAAATGGGGTCCCCCCCCCCCTAGGAGGGGGGGCCCTATGTCATTTTTTTTTTTAATTAACCCTTTTGTGTTCTGTCATCCAGCAGCTATAAAAGGCTTCTAGCAAGTGAGCAGAAGCCAGTGATCGCCGAGGGACAGAGTGCTCCACTATGGATGGGAGGTAAGTATTAAAAAAAAAAAATAATAAAATATTTTTTCTCTTTGTGTGTCTGTGTTTTTTTTTACATTTAACCCCTTGTGAACTGGTAAGGGGTCCATGAGACCCCTATACCAGTTGCTGGGGGGATGGCAAGTCACCTGCGCTAGCCGGTGACTTGCCATTAACCCCTGGCACCCCCATTACCTGCCTCCCCAAAGCCCAGGGGGGGGGGCAGAAGAGCCCGGGCCCACGGGCTATGTGGGCTTGTAGCCTGCAGGGCCAGGGGCCACAAAAGCTGGCCCCTGCGCCCTGTTCCTCCAAGCCCTGCATAGCTGATCCCGGGCTGGTTACTTTGGGTAAGGGGGGGCCCATGTCATTTTTTTTTTATTTTTAAGGGTTTTTAACCCTTAAAATCCCCCCAAAAAATGCCCCCCCCCCCTCCTGGGAGGGGGGACCCTATGTCATTTTTTTTTCTCGATTTAACCCTTTGTAGTGTGGATGGTAGTTGTATTTTATTTGTAAATGTTAAAAATTACTTGTTTCAGTTAGGGGGGTCTCCTGGGCAGGAACAGGGGGCTACCGATAAATATGTGGTACCGTTCTAATCGGTAGAAATGGGGCTTTCAAATGCAATATGGTTTTCCCTAATCAAATACATTTTTTATTTAAAATAAAGGAGGCAATTTTCTAAAAAAAAAAAATTTATTTATTTTTTTTTACTTAATAATAAATAAAATTAATAATAAATAAAATTTACAAACAAGACATTTCATGTTAAAGCCTAAACTCTGCTGCAAAAATTTTCCTGAAAATTCCAGCAAAAATGGCGCAAAACATGGCGCAAAATGGGGAAAAATGACCTGTCAACAGAGGGTGACAAAATCTCAAGTAGGCTGGCAATTAAAAGGGTTAATAGTACCTCTGCATGTTGGGTATTGTTCTGTTCGGGGGACCTTGCGCTTTCAGACTTAGCTTGTTTTTTCTTGTTTGCATATTTATATTTTAGGAAAAGGTGTTTTTTATTCTGCTTTTTTATACATTTTTTAGGGAAACTCTGTGCAACCAAAGAGTTCTTTGAAGGATTAATTCCAGAAAGATGAGGCCACTACAACAAGCTGGGTACGCTTAGAAAGCTTAACATGTGTACTTTCAGGGAATATATGGTTTATGGGGGATATTCCAAATGTAAAGGGTTGTTTTGGTTGAAAAATTGCAAGGTGCGCACTTTGTCTGCAGAGCTGAAATTTTCAAGAAAAATTACCGTTATGCTCATGCTTTACTTTGGGGCAACTCTTCCCTTGACAGAACCTATGCATGTTGGGTATCGTTCTGTTCGGGGGATGTTGCCTTTTCAGATTATACTTGTTTTTTCTTGTTTGTATATAGTTTTTTTAGGAAAATGTGGCTTTGATTCAGCTTTTTTATCCTTTTTTTAGGGAAACTCTTTGCAACCAAAGAATACATTGAGGGATTACTTCTAGAAAACTGTGGCCACATCAACAAGCCTGGTACAAATAGAAAGCCTGAGGTGTGTACTTCCAGAGAATATATAGTTTGTTGGGGGTATTTCAAATGTAAAGTGTTGTTTTTCTGGAAAAACTGCAAGGTGCGCATAGCGCATATCACAGTTGTATTTTTTCTGAAAATCCCCTAAAGCTCTGTTTCAGTTTGGGGGAGTCTCCTGGGCAGGAAAGGGTGTCTACCTATACATATGTGGTACCGCTGTAACTGTGAGAAATTGGGGTTTCACACGCAATAAGATTTTATTGACAAACTTACATTTTTTATTACAAAAAAACACTACAAATTGTAAAAAATTGATTTTTTTTATTTTTTTGCACAAATTTCGCCAAAAAAATATTGAGAATACACCTAAAAAATGACAAACAAGACATTTCATGTTAAAGCTCAGACTCTGCTGAAAAAAACAATATATAATTTTCCTGGGAAATCCCTGGAAATCCCTTCAAAAATCACATTTGAACATGGGGAGTGCAAAATAGTGCAAAATGTTCTGGCAACAGAGTGTGACAAAAACTCCAGGTAGGCTGGCACTTAAAGGGTTAAGAGGGATGGCTTGCTTCCTTCACAGAAAGGCACAGAAGAACTTGGAGTGGAACTCAGAGCATTTTTTGATTTAAACTAGAGGAAGGGGACAGAGATGTAACTTGTAATGGTGATTTATGTCCCCTACCATTTAGGATGAAGCAGGACATTGAAGCAGGAAACCCGGTCAGTGGTAGGCTAGAGGTGGAAAAGATCAAGGACACACTAAAATACAATACCAACAACATCCACATGATGTGTACCAATGCTCGCAGCTTGGGCAACAAGCTCTGTGAAGTAATGGCTATCATATCCAGGGATGAATTGGATCTTGTTGCAATAACAGAGACTTGGTTCAAGGATCACAATGACTGGGAGATAACCATACCTGGTTACACATTGTACAGAAAAGACAGATTGGATAGAAAGGGCGGTGGAGTAGCCATTTATGTCAAGGCTACCCTTCAATCAACAATAATTCAGCATACACATAATGAACTAGAAACTCTCTGGATTACCATGCAGACTAAGGAGGGAGCTGTGGTCAGAATTGGTGTGATATATAGGCCCCCTGGACAATCTGAGGATCTAGATAACCTGTTAATAGATGAAATCAGTGGAATGGCAGCGAAGGGGGACATTGTAATTACAGGTGACTTCAACATGCCTGATGTGGACTGGAATATCCCAAGTGTATCGACATGCAAGCGCAGGACTATATTAGAGGCACTTAATGGAGTGTCTCTTAAACAACTTGTGACATTGCCAACTAGAGGAGATAACATTCTGGACTTAGTTCTGACCAATGGGGATCAGGTGTCCGAGGTCAGGGTTGAAGAAAATCTGGGTTCCAGTGACCATCAATGCTTATGGTTCAGAATAAAAACAGACATTGTGCAATCACACACCAGAACCAAAGTGCTAGACTTTAGGAAGACAAACTTCAAGGAAATGGCGGAGTATGTAGAAAGAAAATTAGGTGAGTGGAACAGAGTGGCAGAAGTGAGTGCCCAGTGGTCACTATTAAAAATGGCCATCTTAAAGGCAACTAAGCAATATGTGAAACAAACTAGCAAGAATAAAAGGAAGAAGAAACCATTATGGTTTACTAGGGAAGTCGGCACTATCATAAAAGATAAGAAGTCTGTCTATAAGAAGTATAAAGTAAGTGGAAGTGTAGCTGACAGAGAGGCGTATAAAATTAAGGGAAATTGAGGGAAGCAAAACTGATTATAAGGACTGCTAAAGGGCAAAAAGAGCAAGAAATGGCCAAATCTATGAAGAGGGGAGATAAAACCTTTTTCCGATATATTGGTGACAGAAAGAAGAAAAACAATGCAGTCTCAAAAATTAGAAATAGGGAAAATAAATATATTGACGGAGATAAGGCTGTGGCTGACCATCTGAATAGCTACTTTTGTTCGGTATTTTCAGATAGTAGCAGGCATTGCCATAGCACAACATCCAGCTGGGAGGGTACAGCTCCGGAGTTTCTGGAGGCTGATGTCTTAGCCGAGCTGGCACATCTAAAGGTAAGTAAGGCGATGGGTCCAGATGGAATCCACCCCAGAGTTCTAAGGGAACTTAGGTTTGTGATTGCAGCCCCTCTGACTGATTTACTTAACCATTCCCTTTCAACTGGTGAGGTTCCAGATGATTGGAGAATGGCCAATGTCGTACCAATCCGGGGGTAGAGAAGAAGCCAGTAATTACAGGCCAGTTAGTTTAACATCTATAGTGGCCAAATTAATGGAAACACTCTTAAAAAAACAGATAATTTCCCATCTAAAAATTAATGACCTATTGGACCCAAAACAGCACGGCTTTACTGAGGGCAGATCATGTCAGACCAATCTTTTGATTTCTTTGACAATGTCACTAAAGTGTTAGATGAAGGTGGTGCTGTGGATATCGCCTATCTGGATTTTAGCAAAGCCTTTGACACTGTACCACATAAGGAGCTCATAGATAAGTTATTGAAGGTAGGACTCAATCCCTGGATAGTTCAGTGGATTTCCAGTTGGCTGAGGGATCGGTATCAGAGCGTTGTTGTAAATGGTGTGCAATCTGAACAAAGGTGAGTTACAAGTGGTGTGCTGCAGGGCTCTGTCCTGGGCCCCATTCTTTTTAATATATTTGTAAGTGACATAGGAGAAGGCTTGGTAGGAAAAGTTTGTCTGTTTGCTGATGATACAAAGGTTAGTAATAGGGTGGATATTCCTGGAGGTGTCTGCAACATGGAAAATGATTTAGCTTTACTGGATAGATGGTCAAAACTGTGGAAACTAGAGTTTAATGTCTCTAAATGTAAAATCATGCACTTGGGTAGAAGGAATCCCTGCTCTGAGTACCGTATGGGCAGCACTGTGTTAGCCAGGACCTCGGAGGAGAGAGATTTAGGGGTACTGATTACTGATAGCTGCAAGATGAGTGGACAGTGTAGCCAGGCAGTGGGAAAAGCAAGCAGGATGCTCGGCTGCATAGCTCAAGGCATCACCAGTAGGAAGATGGAGGTTGTGATGCCGCTGTATAGAGCCCTGGTAAGGCCACAGCTAGAATACTGTGTGCAGTTCTGGAGACCTTACCTGCAAAAAGACATTTTTCAAATAGAACGTGTCCAAAGGCGGGCAACGAAAATGGTGGAAGGACTTAAACTTAAAACTTATTAGGAGAGACTTAAAGAACTTAATTTGTACAGTCTGGAGGAAAGAAGGGATAGGGGGGACATGATTGAGACCTTTAAATATGTGAAAGGATTAAATAAGGTTCAGGAGGGAAGTGTTTTTAAGAAGAAGCTTAATGATAGAACAAGGGGGCACAACCTGAAGCTAGTCGGGGGGAAGATCAGGAGCAATGTTAGAAAATATTATTTTACAGAAAGAGTAGTAGATGCTTGGAACAAAATTCCAGCAGAGGTAGTTGAAAAATCAACAGTCACTGAATTTAAACATGCCTGGGATAAGCACACATCTATCCTAAGATAAAGAGTACATACAGTATACACATAAGGG
Source organism: Gastrophryne carolinensis (assembly GCA_027917425.1). NCBI lineage: Eukaryota > Metazoa > Chordata > Amphibia > Anura > Microhylidae > Gastrophryne > Gastrophryne carolinensis. The sequence continues at coordinate 526,201,409 of CM051235.1, read as the reverse complement.
CAGACTAGATGGACCGTATGGTCTCCTTCTGCCGTCAACCTTCTATGTTTCTATGTTTAAGAATAAATTATTTGGTTGCACAGGGTTTCCCTAAATCAAAGAATAAAAAAACATAATCAAAACCACATTATCTTAAAAAAACATTATGTAAACAAGAAAAAACAAGTTAAATCTGAAAAAGCAAGGTCCCCCAAATAGAACAATTCCCAACATGCATAGGTACTGTCAAGGGAAGAGTTGCCAAAGACCCCAAAGTAAAGCATGCACGTAAGGGTAATTTTACTTGAAAATTACAGCTCTGCAGACAAAGTGCGCTTCTTGCACTTTTTCAACCAAAAAGACCCTTTACATTTGGAATACCCCCCCAAACCATATATTCCCTGAAAGTACACACATTGAGCTTTGTAGATGTACCCAGCTTGTTGTAGTGGGCTCATCTTTCTAGATATAATCCCTCAAAGAATACTTTGGTTGTACAGGGTTTCCTTAAAAAAGGTATAGAAAAAATATCAATATGCTAACAAGAAAAAACAAGCTAAATCTGAAAAGTACAAGGTCCCCCAAACTGAACAATACCCAACATGTGTTGACAGGTCATTTTTCACTATGTTAAAAAAGATAAAAATAGTTTTTTTTTTAATTTGTCTTTTTTTAAAAAATGTATTTTATTCAAAAACCATCTTGCATGTGAAAACGCCATTTCTCCTAATTACAACGGTACCACATTTACATTGGTAGCTCCGCCTTTCTCGCCCAGGAGTCCCTCCAAACTGAAAAGAGCACTTTATATTGTTTACAAATAAAATAAAACAACTATCCACACTATAAAGGATTTAATTTTAAAAAATGGCATGGGGTGCTCCCTCCACAGGGTAAAAAGAAAGGTTTAAAATAAGAAAAATGGCATCGGGTCCCCCCTTCCCAGCATAACCAGCCAGGGAAGCAGCTATGGAGGCTTGTAGGACTAAGGCTCAGAGGCCAGCCTTGGTGGCCCCAGCCCTAAAGGCTACAAACCCACAGAGCTTTTGTGGCCCCCAGGCTCTTCTGCACCCCCTGGACTTTGGGGAGACAGGTAATAGGGAGCTGGGGGTTAATGGCAAGTCACCCAATAGCAGATGTTTGCCAGACCCCAAGCTTTGTGAACTGGTATAGGGGTCTCATGGGTCTCTTACCAGTTCACAAAGGGTTAAGTGTAAAATGAAAACATATCAGAAAAAATATTTTATTATTTAGTTTTTTTAATGCCTCCCTCCGATCGATCTTACTGTATATATACCTACTGCATGGTGGGACATAAAGGGTTAATTTAAATTTAATTCAAATGACATAGGGTCACCCTATGACATAGGGGCATTTTTTGGGACTGATTAAAACAGAAATCTTACAGAAATTCAAAATAACAACTCTATATCCAGAAATTAGTAAAATTGTAACAAGAAGCAAAACTGCAGCTTCCAAACAGGGTGGGATTTGTATCACAAAAAAATCAAATCACAGTTTCCTGATAAATATGGAAAGGGACACCACTTTAGGAATTCCTTGAGTATAGCAAGACATTTTGAAAAGATACATGAGTGAATTATTTGTTCCTGTGAAGCATCCTTCATGCTACTCAGTGCATTTCTGACTTCTTAGTCTTTGATCATGATAATGCAGCACTTTAGTTATGTCTCTACTTGTTCTAGCTGCCAAATTAGTCTTCCAGCTTCCAATAAGCCGGTATCTATCTACCAAGGGATGAGCACACACTCCCAGTGAATGTCACAAAGAAGAAAAACACAGATTCCATAATGGAGTAAGAAAGGAAGGATGTGGATCCGGAATATGTGACCAATCAAACCCCACAGATTGGGCACAGCTATAAAGCTACTCTGTAGTACAATGGCATTATCACAATTAAGAATACTTAATAGCAACAAATGCTTTACTCTTTGCCATGAACATTATATTTAGTTGTACTTTTTATAAATGTATGTTTAAAACAAAAATGCAGGCAAATGCTGGTTGTTCTCCTCATTCCTAAGGATTGATTCCTTAGCTTCCATGCATTGAAAACAATTGAAGTGATGAGCAGAAGTTTTGTTTTGTCTTGTTTTTTTTGTTAAACTAATTGAAATCCAAAGGTTCTTACAAAGTGGGGACGATTAAGCTTGACATTGCAATTATGTCTTAAGCAAAAAATTCTAGACAAGCAGCCTTTAAAAAGAATAGACAAGACTAAAACCTGCTCAAGGGTACTCAATAAGAGATGGCAAAAAAGGCTCAAACCACCAGAAATAGACCCTGCATTTCTTGATATGTGATATTTCCTGACAGAGGGTTCCTTCACCACTTGAATCGGTTAGCAGATCAGACGATAAACAAGCGATAACTCCCTCCTTTAAGTTGCTGGTTTCAACCACTATGACTTTAAATTCAGTAATTGTAAATGAAGATGCCTTAGGAGACCTTAAAACAGAAAATGTGGACGGACTGGACCTTCCATTGCCAGGATAACACCCTAGTTGTACCTGATCCTTCTGGGGCAAAAACCAAATAGTCCTAAGAATCCAGCATATGGGTAGGATAGACACACATATATACATCATGCTGAACCTGCTATTGCTAATCCTATTACTATTGTGTATACTCCAAAGGCCAGATAATCTCTGGTCCTTCCCACTATGGTCTGTTGTGTTGCAACTAAAACCAGTGCATGACCAGGTTCCTACTGATAAAACAAATCTATTAGGCTCACTCCTATAGGACACTCTTTCTGGCAGACCTGTTGTCTGCTGAGGAAACGTCTATGTCAACTACTAAAAGGATGGAAAACGATTCTGCCCCTTTTATTGCATTGTCGGAATAAACCCTCCATGGAAAAGACTGGTATTTATGCATGTAGCTAATTAGCTTGGCTATAGTCCCAGTGCATTGATTGAGTAGTTTTTTCCTATGCCTATTATTGAAGCACCCTGTCCACTGCTTCCATGTGACTGGAATTACTTACTGCAAGAGTCTGGAGTGAAAATGCACAAAGGGTGCTCCTTCTTCAGAACCCATCATATCCAATGCTCTCATGCACCTGTGAAAAGCAATCTAACCTGAATTAATAGACATTTTCCTTAGTGCTAATGAATAGCCTTCTTCCTAATTAATTTGTGCTCTACCCCCATGTAAGCTCATAGATAAGAGTTTCAGGTCCTCTTCAAACTATTTACTTCCTCTATAGAGCAATGTCATCACAATCTTCTTGGGTCCCTTGCTACCTGAATAAGCCACCTCACAGATCGGGACCTAGGAGATAAAGAAGGTGGCATAACTCATGTAGTAATTAATGCTGACCCTGAAAAGTTTTCTGTAAGCCCTTTTTGGTTGAGACAGTGTCTTGGAGCTCGCGAGGCTCCTCCTTATATGTATTCATCCATTAATCTCAACTATGGTGAAAGGAGGGTCATTCACATGCCCATAGGCTCCATTAAAAGACACTGTAACAAAAGATGAGTATATGATTGTATGTGTTTTCCCTGGATAGAGCCTTTTTTTTAAATATACTGTCCAGGCAACAAAACAGATCACCTATAATCTTTTGGGCCTCACAGCTGTTCTGTCCCACTCTGGTTGTATAAAACATACCAGGTCCAGAGATCAAGTCTCTCAGTGTGCAGGCCTGCACCACTACGGTAATACAAATGGACTTTTGCACCACCAAATAACTTAATCTGTGCTCCCCAGAAATGGGTAACAGGAACCCACAAAATACTATACTAAAAGAAGAGCAAAACAAAATACATAGCTGTAAATAGAATATGTTTAGTGCATGTAGTAGATACACATACATTAGCTGTTAACCCAGAGGGGGAGGGATTAGTAAGTACAATAAAGAGCAATAGAAGTTTATACCAGTGGACACATGTAGCAGTATCTCCACACTTTACCAGTGTTTACCAACTTAACAGACAATGGCAATTTAAAACAAAATATGCTCCTATCCACAATGACTAGAGTTAGTCACCTAGCCATTTACATTGGAAAAGGTCTGCATGCTGCATTTCCAATGCAACGCAAACGCAGCACAAAAGAGCAGCAATGTGGAAGGAGCCTGAGCCTACTCCATTAATTGCAGTGAATGCAGTGGGCATTTTCGAGTCACGGTTACTGACACAGGGATAGCCATGTGCCCCCCATAATGTCGGTGTGCATGAACGCAGCAAAACCTGATCTCAGGACCTGGTAAGTTTATATATAATACCTGATATTTTTATACAACTGTAGTAGTATATAAGGTAGGTAAGGGTCTTTTCTTTTTTTGGCTCAATAGATTGAAAATGCCCTTTAATGTGCCTCAAAACCCAGGATTTTGCCTATCCTGTTTTGGTCTTTGCCCCGGAACACCCCGATCCAGGTTGCCCAGCTATGTGGAAACTCCTAAGTTGCCCAGTTTAATTCACCTTTCCCTGATCCTATGGCACATGCACGGCCTCTCGTCCAATCCATGCATTTAACTCCTCTAGTCTTGTCTAAAACTCGGCTCTAGCCATTTCTAGTTGAGCAGAACCGAGCACAGATTCTGCCCGCGTCGGCCATTCACAAATGCCTGCCAAGGGCCCATGTCCTGCCAAAGGTATAGCAGGTGGCAGCCGCTGCTTGTGCATACACCATTGGATCAGGGGAGAAGATGAGTTTAACACACTACCTGAGGGGTTTCACACAGTTAGGCAAGTCGAATCTGGATGCCCTGGGGGGTGGAATGAACAGCCCTGCCCTTGCGAGCTTACAGTCTAAAGGAAGAGGGGTGAAGACGAGGGGGAAGGATAAAAAACAGTCAATATTGAGCTTTGTGGCATGTGCCCTTTTGAAAACTGGTTAAACCAGATTATATGCTTGTCTGTATAAGTGAGTTTTAAGGGCACCTTTGAAGGTTTTGAGAGTTGTGGAGTGGCGGATTGGGTGGGGGAGGGCATTCCAGAAGATTGGAGTTGCATGTGAGAAGTCTTGGAGGCGGGCATGAGAGGAGGTGACCAGGGTGGAGGACAGGAGAAGGTCAGCAGCAGAGCGAAGACTGCGTCTAGCTTTATTAGAGATGAGATGTTGGGAGTGGCCTGGTTGGAGAGAGCTTTGTATTCGAGAGTTAGTAGTTTTGAACAGGATTTGCTGTGGGACTGGCAGCCAGTGTAGGGATTGGCAGAGAGGCGCAGAACTGGAGGAGTGAGAGGAGAAATAGATGAGGCGAGCAGCAGAGTTCAGGATAGATTGGAGTGGTGCCAGTCTGTTAGTTGGTAAGCCACAAAGAAGAATGTTGCAGTAATCGGGATATGACCAGGGAATGCATTAGCATTTTAGTGGTGTCAGATGAGAGGAAGGGACGGATGCGTGAGATGTTTTTAAGTTGGAAGCGACAGGAGGTGGCCAGGGAGTGAATATGTGGTTTGAAATAGAGGGCGGAGTCCAGAATGACTCCCAGGCACTGAGCTTGGGGAGTTGCTGTTATTGTGTAATTGTTGACAGAAAGAGACGTATTAGAGAGGGGAGGGGAGTTAGATGGTGGGAAAATGAGCAGTTCTGTCTTGTCCATGTTTAGCTTGAGGTAGCGAGATGACATGAATGAAGAAATAGCTGCAAGGCAGTTGGGGAGGCGAGATAGGAGAGAGGAGAGATTGGGGCCTGAGAGATATATCTGAGTGTCATCCGCATAGAAGTGGTATTGAAAGCCTAATGAAGTTATAAGTTTGCCAAGGCCATAGGTGTAGACTGAGAAAAGTAGGGGGCCTAGGACAGAACCTTGCAGCACACTGACAGGAAGAGAGTATGAGACCGTGTTAGCATAGGATACACTAAATGATCTGTCAGAGAGGTAAGAGGTGAGCCAAGAGAGTGCAAGACCTTGAACCCCAAGAGAGGAGAGAATATCAAGAAGCAGAGAGTGGTCGACAGTGTCAAAGGCTGAGGAGAGGTCAAGAAGGATGAGGATGGAGTAGGGACTTTTGCTTTTGGCAGTGAGCAGATCATTGGTGACTTTGGTGAGGGCAGTTTCAGTGGAGTGGTTACGGCGGAATCCTGATTGTAAGTTGTTAGTGGATAGGTATTGTGCCAGTTCTGAGTGGACATGTTTTTCAAGAAGTTTGGAGGAGAAAGGGAGTAGTGAGATAGGGCGGTAGCTGGAGAGGGCAGAGGGGTCGGGAGAGGGTTCCTTGATTATCGGAGTAATAACTGCATGTTTGTAGGAAGAAGGAAAGGTGCCAGTGGACAGGGAAAGGTTGAATGTAGAGGTTAAGGCTGGAGTGAGGGATGGAGACAGTTGAGGAATAAGGTGGGATGGAATAGGATCGAGGGAGCAGGTGGGCCCTAGAAATGAGAGAGGTTAGTACAAGCTCAGTTATTGGAGTGGAGAATGTAAGAGAGTAAGGCAGGGGGATTGTTTGAAGTGGTGAGGGATTCTGAGAGAGCAAATCTGTAACTTACAGGCACACATTTATACACAATACTACGAAAAAGTTACAGTTTTGAGGTGAATTGGCTGATGTGACTAAGAGTGCAATAAAAGTTCCATACCCCCTCTCTTCCCCATCCCATTCTCATCAGCCCATGTTTAATTGTCATAATCCCCATGATTGTTATCTTACAGCTTACAATTTTGCGACTTCACATCCATTTTTATGTGTTTGTAGAAAAACGATAGTAACACTTTTGTGTATAAATGTATGCCTTTAAGGTTTGTATTATGCATTTTTAATCTATTGAGTTAGCCAATAAATGGTATTAACCTTGGATTACCTGTTGGTATATAATCATATAAATTCAGTCCAGAGTACATAAAAGCATAAACCTATTTCCTTACAGCATTGTTTTACATGAGCACCACAGATTTCTGGTTTGATATAGCATGCATAACACATATACTATAATCCATTACAGACCAAATGGAATTACGATGAGTGCTGGAGATTAGACCTGTGTTAAAGGTCTTGTGGCGGAGTGAACCAGTTTGCGACAAAATGTGCTGCCTTATGCTCCTACTCCGGAGTTTTGAATTTGTAAAATACATGATGTCCCTGCAGATGACAGGATCTCATTTCTGATTCAGGACAGGAAAGCAGTGCAGGCTTCGCTGCTGATGAAATGGGAAGGGGGGAAGAAAATTAAAATGTTTGGTAAACAAAATTATCCACAGAGAAATTGTCAAAATCCTTTCACATCAAGTAAAATAGGAAGGCGAATCAGCTTGGTTATTCATAGTAAGATTAAAACCTAAGAGGATATGCAGTTAGAGAACTAAACATATATATTAAATAAAAAGTCCAACTGACAGCTTGACATCTTGGTTTTGAAATGCTATCGATGGGTAACTTTTAAGGTGAATGAAAAGAAATCTAGCCCTATAAGTAATATTAAAATAACAGCTATGAACAGTCTCTTGTATGAGGGCGTTTAAAAAGGTTTCTACCTTAGTATGATCTGTCAGTGTTAAAGAGTTGAGCTTGTCTGTGCAGGTTGAAACATGTACAACTGAATGATAGCCAAAACTTTATTTCCTCATTCCTTTAAAATCGAAGGCAAAAACTCAGTAAAAATGTGACAAACATGTCTACGCGTTTCGGGCCAAGCAAGGTTGAAACATGCACATACACAGTAGTAGTTGAGTCTGATGAAAGCAGTGGAAGTGACAGAATGGCAAGTGCAGTACAGTGCGGGTCTACAAAGAAATTGAGGTATTTGGATATGTCCAGGCAAAAATGTAAAAAACATGATTCAGTATTTTATCTCGTCATATCTGCCCACTCTGTACAATCCCTGATTCCCCTAGCAGTAGACCACCAATTATAGGGTTTGACTGGTTGTCTATTTATCTGCTCCTTCTGGCTGCCTGTCTGGGCGAGGCTGATTTGCATATGCTCAAGGGCCCTGTAACCATCACCATACTGCCATTATAAAGCTGTGCTACATCAAGGTAAATATCTGGCACTATTTAAGGGGCAAGCCTCATTCAAAGTGGTCACCCAACGGAGCATCTGGAATGGAGTTTTGGATGGCAACATTGATATAATTCATGGTCTAAAGTACACTAATATAGCATGGAGGGTTAACTCCTTGTTTTTATTCTGTATTTGTTGGTGTTCTATTTTCCTTTAATAAAGATTGTTTTGTGGGGCCAATTGTGTGTGTGTGGGGGGCTTTTGCAGCATTTTGGGACCACATGTCTCAGGGGACTGCTTTTGGGTTTTGCAGCCTGTCTACTGCAACATTGTGATTAGGGTCAAAGTGTACTGAGATAAACACACTGCCTACTCTTGTATTGCAGAGCAGCCACCCATCTGACCCCCATTTAGGGTGACCTGTTGAAGCATCTTCAGAGGAATTGAGCTGTAAAATTGGGGACATTCATTTGGGAGATATTTTAGTAAATGTCAGTGTTATAGCTCTTAAATTAGGCATTTCAGTTTGTGCAGATTTCATTATCGTTTATGATGTTTGTTGATGTCAAAGGTCTGTTCACAATAGGTGTCACAATTTTGACGTCTGAGCAAAAAGCACATTGCCAGCAATTTAGCCCCAAAAAATTAGACTGGATTAGAGAAAATCTAGAATTTATTCTCAAATTGTTATTAGTGATAAAACAAGGGTCCACCACAATAACCCAGAGATCAAAGAACCCATGCAATGGAAGTAAAAAAAAAAAGAAATGTAACATGCAGCAGTAAGCTGAAAAGTTCATGGCAATAGTTTTTTTTAGGATAATAAGGTGTTTTATTACTAGAATTCATGACACACAAAACAACAATTACTGGAGTAATGTCTGTTCTTACTCTGTAATATTACTTCAAAAAAGAAGGTATTACAGAGGAGACAATCTTTGGAGAGTCTAATCTATGCCACAGTGAGAGTCACACATCACATTGCACTGTGAGCTATCTGAATTCCAATAATGGGCTCATGATTGCTTTAAAAAGTATCAGAGCTGATTACAATATAATCAATTACAATAAATGAACTTCTATTTGGCTTACTTAATGTAACACAATTGACTTCTCAGCTCGGAGCTGGCAGGCTTTTCAGAATGACTCATCGTGTTTGTTACAGTCACAGTAGGAAAGAGAGATAGCCCATCCCAAAGTATTCACATCCTATCTCAATATATGGTTCCCTAAGCTTTGTCGCCTCTGTATGTGAGGCAATCAAAGAGAAACCCAGTGAGCAGTTGTCGGAAGACATACAGCTGCTTCATGATAATGGGCCTGATTTATCAAGCCCTATCTGCCTGAATACACCACATCGGTGAAAATTAGAGTGTTGAAAATATTAATTATTTTTGCACTACTCTAATTTGTACCAATTTGGTCAATTCTGGGAGACTGTGCTTGATAAATCAGGCCCAATGTGCCAGCTCATATTTCTCACAAATCACAAGTTGCTATCAGGAAATGCAGCCTCATGGAGCTTAACCTATTAACCTACAGATAGTACAGGCAAGAGCAATAATAAGGCAGTTAGCCTGCACCATGCACCTCCCCTCTATTTCCTGCAGTGCATTGTAAATGCTGCATCAAGGTCTCCAAAATTTGCCACCAGTTTCATCAACTATTTTTGTACAACCACACTAAAATGTTGTCACACTGCCCTCAGCTCTCCCAGCATCTGCCAAGGTTAAGTATAAGGGACAGGAGCAGCCATGGGACCACATGGGGAGCGTGGTCATGGAAAATGGAAAAGAAAGAAGGGGGACATTTTGGAGTTCTGCTATAGCATCTAAAGTGCCTGACTGGACTTGGAGTTTTCACAAAGGTGATTGTCACTTAACTGATTTTAACTATGTTTCGATTAAAAAAAAGGAGTATCTTTTGGCAACACACAAACAATTTTTTGAATTTAATGATTGTTAATGCATAGATGGCCATTGTATGCGTGCGCACACATAGGAATTCGTCCTCCGCATTTAACCCATCTGTGCAGTAAGTGTACACATGCCCGGAGCAGTGGGCTGGCCTAATTACGCCGCCCGGAGAGCAGTTACGGGGTTAGGTGCCTTGCTCAAGAGCACTTCAGTCATGTCCCAGGACTGGGACTCGAACTTGACACCCTCCGGTCACAAGGATGCCGCTCCCCTTACCCCTAGGCCACAACTGCCCCTACAAACAAAAAGAGCAAGCTTTTAGAACCTGTCTTTAAGCAGTCTTCTGTGTCTATGTCCATTGGTCTAAAACAGAGGAATCAGCTTGTCCATATATGTCACTGGGGTGGGGTTCTTGCGGGAAGTGTGCGGCTAAACCAACCCACATTCTGCTTTCTGTCCTTTGCAATTAACACATTGCTGAGCTGCGGAGGACAGAAAGCAGAATGTGGAGCTGGTAGGTATTTGCAGCACACGCTGCACCCACTATAGGCACTTGGTAATGGTGTGCTCATAAAATAGTGTTTGTTAGGTTTTAGGATTAGTGGAGCTGGCACCGTGCATATTAATTTTTGAGCCCGGGGGTGTTGACTTGCACCCTGAAAATATTATAGGATCTTTTCACTGAGGTCCTGCATATTATTTAGTGGGTCTGATGGGCCTGCTGGGGTCATGCATATTAATTACTGGTCTGAGCATTCCACTGGCACTCTGTTTATATATGTAGGGGGTGTTGATCTGCTTGTGCTCTTTCTATGAATTATTGAGTTTGGAGCGCTCTTGTGCTCTGTATAATAATTGTTGGATTTAGATGAGAAGTCAGCCTTTGCTCTGCACATACATTTGGGTCTTACAGGGGGATACATTTGGGGTCTTGCCTGGCACCAGTAGTCCCCTGCCTGTAAATTTTTATTAGACTTAGATTTCGAAGTTATTCTGACAAGTACATCCAGAAGTATATAAAATAAATGTTTTCTTGCAATATACACAGAGAAGCCAACAATTATTAGTAATCGAGAATGAATTAATTCTGAATGGTTACATTTAAAGTTTTAAATTTAAATGAAATAATGTTTCCATTTTGTGTTTACTAAACGGGGAGGCCGATTCATTAATAGCGCCAGGTAGCGACAGATGAGCGACAGTAGCGGCATTTTCAGAGCGCCCGCTAGTAGTCGCTGTGCTTGGCCGTTGTTCTGTAGTTGATAGCGACTCAGTCGGTTTGCCGTAATGTTGAATACGGGGTTAGGAGTCGCTGTTTGACAGGTTCCGCGCTGTATGGGAGCGCATGACAGCGAACGGCCATAGCGAATGGCTCCCAGCATATTCATTAACAAATCACGCTCCAAAAATTCTCGCGCTGTGAAATGCTTGTTTAAACCCCAGAGCGCTGGCGGCGATGGGTTAAAAGTAGTTTTTTAACCCCCAAACAACCATATTTTTTGAAAAAAAAAACATGTTTTTCAAAACATTTTGTAATATGAATACATTAATATCAGACCTGTAATATCAATTATGCACAATTTTTTTTTTTTTTTTTTTACCTTAAAAAAAATATCTAACATTGCAGAAGTGGTCACAGAATTTTTGACATAAAAAAAAATAAATAAATAAAAGCAATTAATTATGAATATGTAAAGATTGCTCCATTGAAATGCATTGGAGAGCGCCAGGTAGCGAGAGGTCATACCTGTTGCTGTTCAAGGTCGCTCGCTGGCGCTGTGGGGTGAGGCTGGAATAATGATGAATGATTCGCTATCTGGCGCTCTGTCAGTCGCTAAGCAGGATCGGCTTGATAAATGTGTGATTGCGGAGGGGAGCCGGCGTTCTCGTGGCGGTGAGCGTCATTACCGTTCGCTCACCATTCGCTACCTGGCGCTATCCCTTGTTAAATAAGGGCCTAAGTTACCAATTTGCCATTTCACAGATTATGAGTAAGCACCACCTATATAAGGTTCACAATAGATTGGGGAATTACTATACATTTAGAAATTTGGTTCATATTCTCTGGTAGTTTATCTTACAAAGTCCACTTTGGCGCATGTACTTGATTCCAGTTTTGCATTTCCTTTTATATTTATTATGATTTTTTAATGCTGTGTCCATACCCTCAGCTTTTAAGAGCATACAGCTTTTTTTCTTTGTCCTGTGCATTCTATATGGTTTCAGGTCTTATATTAATACAGTAAAGATATGTGAGGTAATTATGCTGTAAAGTAGTTATAAATTGGCAACTCTCATTAAAACTAGTTTATTTCATAGTACAGTATTTGGAATCCCTCAAAGTGATGATTATTTCAGGAACTGCTAAGAATTGTGAAGACATTTTAACGTTCTCAGTTGTATAATGCACACAAGAGCCATCTACACGGGAAGAGCCAAAATCACAAAAGGATTCTAGCATCATTTATATTGACAAAACCAAGCAATGTGGAATGCCCCATATAAAATGCTGCAGTTATATAAAAAATTACAAAATTCATTAGTCACTAATATATACACATTAAAGAGCATTAAACCTCCCCCAAACCTCACCTAGTCTGCCCCCACCCTCCGGTTTCACAATTGGCCACAATTTACTCACCTCCCCGGGGGATCCATCTTCTGGGTTCCTCGGATTTCCCAGCGACCTCCCGATTGGTGGCGCCATCTTACATTCCATCAGGCACTGCACATGGGACCTGATCTCGCGCATGCACAGTGCCCATGAATGAGATGCAATGGAGCCACGCTAAATCCTGCAAGACTTTGTGGAGCAGCGAGATCGCTGTGGAACATTGTCAGTTAGCGACGGCTAAGTCGGCGGCATGGTGAGGATCGGGTCCTGAAACAGCCGGATGTCGCTGCAGATGCCGATGGTGGGGAATCGGCCCCTTTCTAATTTAGGTCTGATGTTCCTCTTTAAAACTACATATAAGCACAAAATACAAAGGTCCATGACAGGGATCACAACAGTTTACAGAATACAATATAATATGTTTTTTGTAATTTGGCATCATTTATGGTTTTTTGGGGGTATTTAGGTTATTTAGCGGTACATTGATCTGGATCATAGGCAGATTGGTTATTGAACTTACATTTTAGCCCACGTGGGAGCCATTTTTTGAAATTTTTTATAGTACTCATTTATTATATGGAAAATATATGAAAGCCTATCCAATTGCCCACAATATTTAAAACTATAACATTTAGGATTACTATATAAACTGCCCTTTTATTTTGTTAGCATAAAAAGGAAAACACGTTCCATGATTTACACTATTAATTTACCGGTCTCACCTCTCAGAAGTTTATTTTCACAAGGTTGATATATTTTCTCAATCAATTTTCCCAGTTATTGAACCCTTTTTATTGTCTTTGAAAAGTAATGATGTAGAATAATATAAGTCTAATGCAGAGATTACAGACACAAAATGTCCAGTAAAAATTCAGGGAATTCAAGCTTTATAAATTTCCTGCATATATTATTTACAATTGAATAAAAAATTCATATCACTCAAAATTGACATGGCTTGGGAGATGTATACCGCTAAGATAGGTTTGGCTTTTTGGTAGCAGTATTCAAGAAAATATGATCATTTGTTTTTACATTTTTAAAGAGGATTTTATTGTGTGTGCATAATTGCTGGAATATAATGAAGTCTAATGCCTGCCTAACTTGTTGAATACAAATATAAAGGTATGATGCATTTAGTCAAGGTCGAATAACAGGAAAAAGGCGTGAAAAGGCAAAGGACACATAAATGGAGCATAAGAACAATGAACCATTTCAATTATACAAATGACAGAAGTTAATTATTGCAGCGAGTATTATTTAATCTGCAACATCATATATGTTTTATTCAAGTTTTACATTTGGGAAAAATGATATACATTATTAGGTACTTATACCCTTTATAGTTTTTACATTTTCATAGTTCATTTCAAAATACATGAAAGATTAGTAAGTCAACAAAATATGTTCAAAACTTGGAGGCTGATTCATCATTAGCGGCAGGTAGCGACAGATGAGCGTCTGTAGCAGCATTTTCAGAGCGCCCGCTAGTAGTCACTGTGCTCAGCCGTGGGTCACTACTTTATAGCGACTTAGGCCCTTATTTAACAAGGGATAGCGATAGGTAGCGACTGGTGAGCGGCCGGTAATGACGGGCCCCGCCACGAGAACGCCGGCTCCCCACCACAATCACACATTTATCAAGCCGATCCTGCTCAGCGATTGAGATAGCGCCAGATAGCCACTCATTCATCATTATTCCAGCCTCAGCCCACAGCGCCAGCGTCCGACCTTGAACAGCGACAGGTATGTCCTCTCGCTACCTGACGCTCTCCAATGCATTTCAATGGAACAATCTTTAAATATTCATAATTATGCCGCTACAGCCGCTCAACTGTCGCTACCTGCCGCTGTTAATAAATCGGCCTCTCAGTCGCTGTTCAGTAATGTTGAATACATTGTGAGGAGTCGCTATTTGACCAGTACAGCGCTGTATGGGAGCGCATGTTAGCGACTGCTCATAGCGACCGACTCACACCATATTCAGGAAAAAACAGCCTCACAAATCTCTGGTGCTGAAAAATACTTGTTTGAAGCCCAGAGCGCAGGAGGCGGTGTGTTTAAAGTCTGTTTTCAAGCATCTATCAACTAGTAACAAAGCGAAAACATATGGAATTACATTGTAACAACATTGTAACATGAACACTTTAATGCCAGACCTGTAATGTCATTTCTGAAGAAATATTTAAAAAATGTAAAAAATGTGAAAAAAACTGCTTTTTCAGTGCCAGAAGAGGTCAAAGAATAATTTGTGATTTTTGGAAAAATAATAAAAAAAAAAAAAAACCCGTAAGAGAAGAAAAGGTTCGTCCATTGAAATGTATGGGGGAGCGACAGGTAGCGAGAGGTCATACCTGGCGCTGTGCAAGGCTGAACGCTGGTGCTGTTCGCAGAGGCTACATGGCGCTATCCTTTCTTAAATAACCCCCTGAGTGAGTAAAGTGACAGATAGTTCAATATGTAGTATGTATCCTCTTCAACAAATTGTCTCCATTGGCATCGCTTGCATGCGCAGCCTATTTAAAGTCCTCCGTTCAGTGACTCATAAGCATTAAGCTCTAGTCTTTGACTTGGTTATTTCAGAACCCATTTTTTAACCATTAGATGTTAAGAGCCATTGTAATGTTACAAAGTCAACTTTCTCTTGAATTTAGGCTCCTTTCAGTCGAGGAGATTGCACCTTCAGTCACCACCAAATCACCCTCCAATCACCCTTAAATCGTTGTCTATGTTTTTCTATTGTGACTTTCACACAGGAGATTGCGATTACTGTTGGGTGTTCTAACACCAGTACAGCATGAGAGCGAAAGGTAGCGCCAGCTGATTGCGACCGACTCTCAGCGACTCACACCATATTCAACAAAAAAACGCACAGCATCGGCGCTCTGGATCTGGTCGCTATAGCATAAAGCGCCAGATGCTATGTGATTAAAGTCTGTTTTGAACACATATCCACCAGTAACAAAGCAAATACACATGGAATTACATTGTTGTAACATTGCAACATTAATACTTTAATACCAGACCTGTAATGACAATTCTGCATATAAATATAAAAAATCAAATAAAGAAGTAATGAAACGTCCATTGAAATGTATGGGAGAGCGACAGGTAGCGACAGCTAATAACTGGCGCTCTGGAAGCTAGAGCGGCGGCGCTATACGCTGAGCTGCCTGTAATGATGAATCGGACGCTACATGAGGCTATTAGGGTCGCTCACCAGAATTGCCTTCATAAATGTGGTTTTGCGTACAGCGCCCAGCGTTCACCAGACGCTCCCTGCCGCTACGAGGCGCTACCTGGCGCTGTCCCTTAATGAACCCCTCTGTCTAGGGGCCCACATAATCCTGGAGCAGGCTCAGGTGAGAGCAATGCGGATTAGACCGGAGGAAAGTTCCTTACGATTTTGATGTATGTTTTCAGTCAAATCAACATATGAAAGCA
This sequence comes from Gastrophryne carolinensis, assembly GCA_027917425.1. Taxonomy (NCBI): domain Eukaryota; kingdom Metazoa; phylum Chordata; class Amphibia; order Anura; family Microhylidae; genus Gastrophryne; species Gastrophryne carolinensis. The sequence goes on along the minus strand of CM051235.1, from coordinate 526,185,546 downwards.
TATTTTGACTCCTTATTTTCTCATATATAAACAAGCTACGACCTACTGGAGGCACTAAATCAGGCTATATTACTGAACAGTGGAAGAATGTGGCGTTGTTTTGCTGAAGAACATGCATCAATAAGATATTGATCTAGCAAGGGATAAAGAGAAGGCATACTGAATGCACTCAAAGTCAAAGCGAGTGTTATCTCTATGGTGCAGTATTTGTTCACGTAGTACACAAGCGCAGCACAAACCACAGTCTGTCTTTTTTATTGTCTATACATGGCTTTTGTGACAGTGTTTGCTGCTTTTTCAGACAAACAAAGACAATTTCATTTCTATCCTAATCCAGTAATAACCTTTGTTTCCCTTCTTCTGATCACAATCACCTTGTTTAAATGTGTTTTTCAACTTTCCTCCAATTATGTTTATTGAAACTGACAAACGCTATTCCAGCAAATCATGTGCGATCGCTATTAAATATGATAATGATTTGACCAGTAATCACTGTAATAAGTCATGGGATCCTGAAGTGCAAGAAGCTCAGGTAAAATTGACATATAAGACTGATAATGATTATTCCTGATTAATGTTTTTTTGCTCATAAATTAACTGCTATGGTCACCTTCCTGTTTGCTACCAAAATGTACATCTCACAGTGTAATAAAAGAACACCATACAGCTATATCATTTGCAGCCTAGTACCCCCAGAATGGGTAGAGCGGACCAAAACCCAACTGGATCGGCCTGGGAATCATATAGATCCATTCCATCCCCGGGAGGGATGCCCCCCAGGTCGTCCGTTACACTTACCTCAATCCCAGTCCAACAACACATGCGTGGGCCGAGGCTGCATGCCCGCTGTCCCTCTAGCAGGTCGCGTGCCTGCGCCGGGCCATTCAGAGGGAAGATCGAGATGCGGCCGGCAGCGCACTTGGAGCTGCTAAGCTAAGACATCGCTCAGACGTGCATAGCTCAGCGGCTGGTGTGGTGAGTTGTATCTAGCGATCTGGGGGGTTTCACATAGCAGGGCATCCCCGATCGGGGTGCCCCAGGGAAGTGGACCAAAACCCAGGATAGTCAAAATCCTGGATTTTGGTCCACTTTAAAACAGATTTCCAGTCCACTATAAGATTACCGGACCGATCAGATCCCTCCCCACGGGGCATCCGAAATCGGGATGTCCCGTGGGGAGGAACCCCCCAGGAGGCCCACAAACCTTACCTCAGCCCCGTTCCATCGGCGCATGCCGCGTCCGCGTCTCGCGCTTCCCTCTAGCAGGGCGCGCACTTTGCCGGCCGTTTGTGAATGGCCGGTGCAGGCGCGCTCCCTGTTAGAGGGAAGCGCGAGACGCGACCTCCAGCGCTCAGAGCCGCTGAGCTGCTATGCGCGTCCAATCGGCCTTGGACGTGCATACCACAGCGGCTCTGAGAGCTGTGATTGGCTGGAGCGGTCATGTGGGAGCGTGGTGAGGTGAGTGTTTCTGGGCTTTCGGGGGGGTTTCAGACAGCGGGGCACCCCCGATCGGGGTGCCCCACCGAAGGGGACCAAAACCCAGGATAGTCAAAATCCGGGGTTTCAGTCCACTTTAAAGAGGAACATTGAAGGCCCTGTAGACTAAAAGACTCCAGGGCAATCCGGGAGGCAGTGATTGGTGGAATGGGAGACTCAGCCAATTAGTGCACTCGTTTTCGCCCAAGTCTGCATCGTGAAACAACAGGAAGGTGAGTGACCTAGGGGCATATACACAGTGGGGCATCCCAATTCGGGAGGCCCCCACTGTGAGGAACAACACCCGGAACAACACCCTTTAAAGAGGGTCAAACCCTACATAAGTCTTGTTCTTATTTCAGGTGGCATCCTGCCGCTGCTGTGTGTATATCAGTGGAAAGCCAAGAATTTTTTCCTCGCTAGCAATTCCATGGTGCATGCATGGGCTCTCCTCCAGTCAGCTTTTTTTGCTGCGCATATTAATGAGTGGCATAGAAAACTGAATGGAGGGGAAGTAGAAAGCACTTCCCTCCAGTGGTGCATACCCATATAGTCATTCAGATGAGCTTTGGGCAGGAGAACACAGCAGCTGGAGAGATGGCGTCATAATCTGCACCACTGGATCGCCGTAAAGGCAAGTTTTCACATCAGAGTATCCCAAATCAAGATAGTCTACAAAGAGGAATTACACCAGCCGAAAGGTGGGCTAAAACCCCCCAAAACAGCTCAATCTATTTTGCTCCCCCACATCAGGTACATTACAGTTTGGATGTTTTCTGCCCTCAGTACTGCTTGGTATTCCTGTTATAATGATTAGAATTTTTGTTTTCCACAGCTATGCCATTGGTTTCTGACAGGATACTAATTGTTCTAAACTAGCTGTGTAAGCCCCCCCTCACAATCTAATGCTGGTAGCAATTAGAGGCTATTAAAAATAGTGCTAGAAGGAAGATAAAACCAAAAGAAGATGGGGAGCTTTATTTAAGAAGCGATAGCGCCACACATTGCCACTTTTTGGCTTCAGTGACACTCAGCATGGGATTTAGGGGGTAATTCCACTTTCTATGCTTGCTAATCATCTGACTATCTGACTTGTCTGAATTGTGGGACTTTTAGTCCATTGTTTGTTACTCAAGAGTCCCAGGAATATGAGAATCATGGAAACCGTATGCTGATAAGTTAATCACAAGTCTGGGGCACAATCCTAAAACAAATGTTTATTTTACATTCCAAAAGAGGAAAACAATAAGAAAGAAAGAAAAAAATGGCAGCTCCATTATTTAACACCAGCGCCAAAAATGATGCAGCGCCGGATGCTCTGGTTGAAGAAGCACCAGATGAAACCTGGTGCTATAGCTCAAGATCCCATAGAGCGCAATAGACAAAGGGGGTTATTTTAGAACGGATAGTGCCAGGTAGTGCTTCGTGGCGGCAGACAGCGTCTGGCGAATGCTGGGCGCTATACGCAAAACTGCATTTAAGAAAGCGAATCTGGTGAGCGTCTCTAACAGCACCATGTAGCATCACATGTATTGATCCAGGAGTCTGTAGCGCTCTCCCATACATTTCAATGGGCTTTCATTAGTTGTGTATAAATAGTGGGTTTGGCAATGTGTTTTTTTTTTTGTTGCTCAAATCATTGTGTGACCTCTCCTGGCTGCAAACTAACACTTTTATGCATTTTTTGGACTTTTTATATTTTTATGCAGATTTGTATTTACAGGTCTGGCACTAAAGTATTAATGTTACAATGTTAAAACCAGACTTTGATCACACAGCGTCTGGCGCTCCATGCTAGAGTGCCCAGTGCCAACGCTGTGTGTAGTTTTTTGTTATGGTGTGGAGCGCCGAGTGCCGAACGCACTGAGCTGGCGCTACCTGTCACTCGCTGCAGCGCTGTACTGTTGTTACAGCGCCCAACACACATAACTTTGCTCAATGCCGGCCAGGTTACTACAGCGACCGCAACCCTAGCTTACAGCACCGATACCCACTTACAGCGTCTACTAGCAATCGCTCTAAGCGCCGCTATACAGGCGCTCATCTGGCAATACGTGGCGCTAGTAGTGAATCAGCCTCAAAACTGGATTGTAGTATTTAATGAGTATAAGTAATATTACACACATTTTTTTTGTACAGAACTTGCATTGTGACTTGTCAATAACTGAAACACAGGACCTAGATGGTCCAAAATAATTTTGGTGGGGGTGCCGGTGCGCCGAAACTGGCACTATAGCCACAAATATGATGCTAAAAGGCGCACATCATAAAAACGGCCCTTCATTCATTTTTCCCCAATTTTCCTTTAAAGCCAAAATAGTTTGTGAGTATTTTTATCCAATGCATTACCAGAACACTAAGGGCAGTTAATACATGTGGATTTTTTTTTAATTTATCCTTTCATAGAACAGGGTAGATCTCCAAGCTAAGGGAGTGGCATACTCTTGGGTGCGAGGGCCAGGCAATCTAACATCTACACAGCTGGACCTTGAACTGCAATGGAGGGAATGGTTACCACCCTAATTAGAAATGTATAAACATATAAAAAATGTACAGTTATTATTATTATTTAAACCCTATATAACAATATAATGTTGTAACTGTAATTTGTACTATTTGTGACTACCTTTATATACAGCATCATTGGTGCTTTAGGGTTTAAAAAAATATAGATAAATATAGATAAAATAAATATAAAGCCTGTACAAAGATATAAGCATGGTAAACAAATAATGTGAATGCAAATAATCTGCATCTGAGTCATCGGAAAGGCAAATATGTTACAAATCGAATCACTGGTATGCTGTGGGGGATGTATTTTGCAGTTTTAGCATTTTACCCAGACAACATGACAATATCTTCTACAAATCACGGGCCTCTATTTATTAATTGAATATAATATTATTTTATATATAATATATAATATATATAATATAATAATATTTTTTTTAAATAGCTCCAGAAAACAAGGGCTGTTTCATGCTTTATTTCAGAGCAAGGCATGAGTTAAATGAATGCATCATTTACAGAAGAGAGAATGCTACAGGTATTTATAAATCCTTAAAAATAAAAAAAACAAAAGAAAAAAAACAAAAGATTACTTGATTTTGTCCAGCGCGGTGATCCGGGGCAGTCTGGCGATCAGTAACTCTCCACACTATGGGTATGGATCGCGACTCATCATCAATCAAAGAGAGGTTCATTACAAAGGAGGTAGTAGGCTAAGGCTTGACACGCACCCTTTATTGTAGTAAATGGAGTGGGTCTTGCCACTACCCCTGTGACTGATGGTGGGGGCGTGGTCCAGCGCAAAAGCACCGGTGAATGGAGTTTGAAACCCTGAACAATGCAGGACAGTGGGCTGCAGCAGGAGCTCAGATACTGATCACTGAACTCGCCCTAATCAGCTGTGTGGGACAAAAGTTAGGCATCCTTTTGTTTTTTGCCTGCTGAATGACCATAATATGCTGGTTATTTATCCCTTTCGCACCTAAGATTTACATAAAAAAACTAGTGAAACAAGTTTTCTCATTACTATAGTGAAAGTTTTAGGTGCAGATCGTGCTCTAACTTCTTCCCTTTACTGAATCACACCTCACAGTCCATATTGTCAGGAGATTTTCAGATATTTTCAGACATTTTAAGGCAAGTTTACTTAATCTAGGCTATTCAATTTTAAGGGGACGAGAGTATGAGGTAGATTCAGAGCCTGATGAGAAATCTCGCTTCCCCGGCCCACCATCAGAGCATCAGAACCAATTAAGTAGCCCCCCAAACCCACCACATAGCCCATCCCTCAGCATTATGTACATTAGATTACCACCAGCATATTATTGGCTTGTGGGAAGCCGGGGAAAATGAAGGACCTTTGTCATCTACCACAGACACCCCCCCCCCTCAGAGATTAGGGCATCAGGATTTAGTCATCTATAATGTACTATGGGCTACACAATCAGTGAATGATGCCTCGCCCAGCAATTTTTTCCCCAATTAGGGAGGACATCACACATGTGAGGAGAGGACCTGTATACTCAGAAGATGCATGTTTTTTATTTTGTTTCAATAAAAAGCTAAAAGTCAGTAATATACCTGGCGTAACTGCATCACTAACTAGGGAGGAAGTGCTGGACAAAGCAACAGAAAGAAAACCACGGGATGGAGAAGTGAGAGATAGGGGTGAGCGGCCCAGAAATAGATCAACACTGGCAGGGAGACTGACCAGCGGTGGGACAAGTGGCAGGACTAGCACGGCCCTAGAGCCAGCAGACAAGGAAATCTTGGATCATAAGCGGCTCAGGCGGTCTCAGAGCCTGGGCTGCGGAAGTGAGTTACTATAAGATTATCACAAGCATGCTACAAATATTGTTATAAGTGTTTAGTTGGGAGAGGATGAAATAAGGGCAATGGCTTTCCATCACAATCATGTTTGCCATCAAACAGAGGTGGTGATAGCTGGCCTAAGTGATCAGGCCTAAACCCAGTGTGCTGTCCAAGATATGGTTTAACCCGGAGATGAAAGCTATAACCCAACTCTGGAATCTTTCAAGACTCCAAACCTGAGTTATATGGGTTTCGTCTGTGGTCTTCACTAACTTTTTATCTTTGTACTAATGTAAAATCATTAACCTGTATCCATTTTATTAAAATGCATTTTCTAAGTTTGGTTAAAAGGTATTACTTGTGCCAGGATTGTCTTTAGAAATTGTCGCATGATTTAACCGTCATGTTTTCTGACATTTACCTTTTCAGTAATAGGATTATAAATTGTATTTTCTGGATTTTACCCGCTTCACATACTGCACAGTCTGAAGCTTACAATGTATTACTTAATTTGTCCCTATCTTTCATTGCACTGCCAGTGCTATAGTTGCTTGAGCTCGTTCAACCAGGAGGAGGATAAAGAGACCTTTTATGCTTTCTCTGAACATGGAATTTTTTCAACATCTCCTTTGGCTCACACCAACTGACATCATTTTTCATACACCTATTTCAGGTCTTATTTTCCACCTTTGGTCTGTTTTTTTATTAAGTGGCTAATTTATGCCATGATTAAAAATTGCCAGCAGACATGCAGAGGAATAAACAGGAACATCGGCGGAGGTTAGAACCTCCGAACTGCTGCCCCTTCCTCCGGTTTTACCTTTGGGCAATTTTAATTCACCTTGCCAGGGCATCCATCTTCTGAGTCCTTCGGATTCCCAGCAACCTCCTGATGGGCAGCGCCATCTTGCATCCCATCAGGCAGCCCCCGATCTCATGCCTGCGCATTGCCCATGAATGGAATACAATGGAGCCACCGGAAATCCAGAAAGAATTCTTGTGATTCAACAAAGAAAAAAACATGCTTCATTTTTTACACTAAATTTTTTTGTGTGAAAAAAAAATCCAACTGAAATTTACAATTGTAAAAAATTAGTGTGATTCAGCAATAGATTGAACTAATTATTTACAGCTGCCCCAAACAGGTGTCAAAAAGAATTAACTTTATATTTTTTATGCGTGTTTTAATTTAAAACTGCTGACACCCTAAGCAGAGCACCAAACCTGGGCCAAAGGGGTGAGTGAGTTTCCAGAACCAGACTGGTGCACCAGCCTGGTAGGTTAGAGGGAGGGGCCATTTTAATTGAAACATTTTAATTGAAACAGTAATAATAAATATAAGGTAAAAGTAAGTTTGCAAGAATAAATCTATGCAATTGCAATAGCTGTTTTTATTACTTTGATATGTTTCACAAGTCACCCAGCCACCTTTCCCAAAAGGCAATGTTGAAATCACACATACATCCAGTGGGATGAATAACAAAACATGTGGAGCTGAAGAAAACAGCAAGTCCGTTGCCTTGATCTATTACTCAATACATGTCTTTATTAGTTAATTTTATACTATTTTAATAAAACATTAAAGCCGATACCCCAGGAAAAGTGCTAAACCTTGTCCAAAGGCCATGGGGCTGGAAAGCTGCCCCTGGCGCACCAGTCTGGTAATCTGGAGGAAGGGTCATGATTCATTTTTCCTTTTATTCCTATTATTTGAATCAGTCATAAATTAAATACATATATTTAACTGCTGCATATCTGTAGGAATAAATCTAGGCAAGCGCAATGGTGTTTTTGTTTTTCCTTCAATACATTTCACAAGTCATTCAGCTGCCTTTCCTAATAGCGGGATACATAAATACAAAAATATGGATTAAAAGTAAACAGCAAGTCCAGTTGTCTTGATCTATTACTAAATGCATATCTAGCATTAATTGGATGAATGTGCTCGTTCATAACAAAAAGACCACAAGTGCATTAAAATACAATTGTCACAAATAGATATATGGGGACTAGAGATGAGCGAATCGAATCTGACAAACCCGAATTCGTTACGAATTTCAGGAAATATTCAATTTGTTATGTTTGCGAATATCGCTGCGACTCTAATCGCTTCCTTAAAACTCCAGTTACTGCTATACTGCCCATCTAAAATGGTGGATCCACATGTCAGGACATGTCCCATGGGGCAAGGAATCCTGGGTAGGTGTCACATGCTACCTATCAGCAGACAGGCTTACCGATGATGTCACAGCCCCATATAAGCGGCAGCCATTTTGTGGAAGACGGATAGATAGATAGATAGATAGATAGATAGATAGATAGATAGATAGATAAATAGATAGATAGACACAGCGAGGGAGAGATAGATAGATAGATAGATAGATAGATAGATAGATAGATAGATAGATAGATAGAACAGAAGAAGCGAGGGACAGCTAGAGAAGGAGAGAGCCTGTGACAGTGACAGAGAAAGACAGGGACAGTTTAAAGTGTTTGCTTTAGCTTCCAAGCCGATTTAGTGTTAATAACACACCTGCCTATTTAGCTTTTCCTTTTCCTGGTGTCATTCTTTAAAAAGCGTGCTAGCATTAATATTTCAAGAGTAGCTGTCTATTAACTGGTTGCATTTTGTAATCAACGTCACTTTACCATAATCAAAGGAGCCAACCTCTGTATGTGAGGAGGGGGCATCCGAAACACTAGCATAAATATTTCAAGACTACCTGTCTACTAACTGGTTGCATTTGATAATCAACGTCACTTTTCCACAATCAAAGGAGCCAACCTCTGTATGTGAGGAGGGGGCATCCCAAACACTAGCATAAATATTTCAAGACTACCTGTCTACTAATTGGTTGCATTTTGTAATCAACGTCACTTTTCCACAATCAAAGGAGCCAACCTATGTATGTGAGGAGGGGGATTCCCAAACACTAGCATAAATATTTAAAGACTACCTGTCTACTAACTGGTTGCATTTTGTAATCAATGTCACTTTACCACAATCAAAGGAACCAACCTCTGTATGTGAGGAGGGGCATCCCAAACACTAGCATAAATATTTCAAGACTACCTGTCTATTAACTGGTTGCATTTTGTAATCAACGTCACTTTTCCACAATCAAAGGAGCCAACCTCTGTATGTGAGGAGGGGGCATCCCAAACACTAGCATAAATATTTCAAGACTACCTGTCTATTAACTGGTTGCATTTTGTAATCAAAGTCACTTTTCCACAATCAAAGGAGCCAACCTCTGTATGTGAGGAGGGGGCATCCCAAACACTAGCATAAATATTTCAAGACTACCTGTCTATTAACTGGTTGCATTTTGTAATCAACGTCACTTTTCCAGAATCAAAGGAGCCAACCTCTGTATGTGAGGAGGGGGCATCCCAAACACTAGCATAAATATTTCAAGACTACCTGTCTATTAACTGGTTGCATTTTGTAATCAACGTCACTTTTCCAGAATCAAAGGAGCCAACCTCTGTATGTGAGGAGGGGGCATCCCAAACACTAGCATAAATATTTCAAGAATACCTGTCTACTAACTGGTTGGATTTTGTAATCAAAGTCACTTTTTAAGCAAACTTTGCCTTTTGCCGGGGGGGCATCCCAAATACTAGTACGTGTCTTTTAACCTTTTAAGTGCCAAGCACGTAACACCTACGTGCTGGCTTGTCAAGGACCTAAGTGCCAAGCACGTAGGTGGTACGGGCTTGACTCTCCCCTCCCCCCCTGCTAATTAAAAAAAAAATACTCACCTGACCCCTCGTTGGATCCGGCCGGGTCTCCTCTTTAATTTGGTGCCATTCGATCCCCCGTGGGATCATATATTAGGTTTAATAATTTAATGAGGGTTTAACATGTTTGGAAAATTGTATTTATTGACACATTTTATTCACTGATAATTATTATTATTATTTATTTGTCTTTTTTTATTGTCACAATTTATTGCTTTTTTTGTGGATTAAGATGGATAATTAATGAATTATTAATAGTGAAAATTATATAGTAGATATTAAAAATATATATTTTTTGTGCCGGCACAAATTAATATACTATAAAAATTCTTTATTAATTAATAATTATTAAGAATAAATAATTTATGAATTAATTAAATAATATAGCTCTCTTTAAAAATTACATTACCATAGATCTTTAGCAGCTTCCATTGGGGGTAATAATATTTGCTAGGCAACTCATGGAACTAATAATTGCCTTAGATAAATCTATAAATTAATGAAGATCAGGCAGTAAGTTGATAGGACACATGCAGTTGGTTTTATTAAGTGTTGTATGTGTCTTGTGTTGTTTTTATTATTCACTTGGATACATTTATAATAAAATGTATTTTTGACATTGTACTAAAAGTGTTTTGGTGCTCCTATTTGGGGATGGTAGTGGAAAGGGCTTGAGTTCCCTCCCTCTCCGTGTATATATGATTATTGTATTGTAGTGAGCACATATTGATAACTAGTAGTGCTACCCTTAGTCTTGCAATTTTATTTAAATTGTCTAAAAAATATTTATTTATTTATTTATTTTTTGTTATTTTACACAAAATATAAAAAAAAAAAACTGTAGAAAAATTACAAACAAGACATTTCATGTTAAAGCCTAAACTCTGCTGCAAAATATATATCTATAATTTTCCTGGAAATTCCTGCAAACATCACGGTTAAACATGGTGCAGAATGGGGAAAAATGACCTGTCAACAGAGGGTGACAAAACTTCATGTAGGCTGGCAATTAAAAGGGTTAATAGATCGCATATTGGGTATTGTTCTGCTCGGAGGACCTTGCTCTTTCAGATTTAGCTTGTTTTTTCTTGTTTGCATATTATATATTTTAGGAAAACATGTTATTTATTCAGTTTTTTTATTAATTTTTTTAGGGAAACTCTGTGCAACCTAAGAATTCTTTGAGGGATTACTTCCTGAAAGGAGAGCCTACTACAACAAGCTGGGTACTCTTAGAAAGCTTAACATGTGTGCCTTTTGTATAAAAAAAATCTGGTTTACAAGTTTAAAGCACCCATTGGGGGCCATTGTAAGTGCTACCACTTATGTTTTAAGAGTACCTGCCTACTATCCTTTTGCCTTTCGCATAAAAAAGTCTGGTTTTAAAGCACCCATTGCCTTTCACTGGGGGCCATTGTCAGTGCTAGCACTTATCTTTTAATAGTACCTACCTACTAACCTTTTGCCTTTTGTATAAAAAAAAGTCTGGTTTACAAGTTTAAAGCACCATTGCCTTTCACTGGGGGCCAATATCAGTGCTACCACTTATCTTTTAAGAGTACCTGCCTACTAACCTTTTGCCTTTTGTATAAAAAGTCTGGTTTTAAAGTTTAAAGCACCCATTGCCTTTCACCGGGGGGGGGGGGCATCCTGAATACTAGCACTCAGCTTTTAATAGTACCTGCATCTTTACCTTTTTTACATTTTGAACAAAACCAGGTTTTAAAACTGCCTGTGGTGCATTTAACTCTGACCAGGGGCATCCTGTGTAAGACCATCTGACAGCATTAGCTTTTAGCTAGTGTCTGCCTATTTTGATCTAACTTTTCTACACACCTGATGTTACAAAAATACTGTTCTAGGTGTAGTGTAGTATATTGTTTTCACCTCCTAAACACAGTAAAAATGTCAGGCAGAGATGTGCCAGGATGTGCACCGAGGAGAGGCCTAGATTCATCAGGCAGAGGTCGCAGCAGACAAGGGGCGAGTGGCAGCAGGAGTCGCGGTGAGAGGCCTGATCTCCCGGTATCTGCAAGCGGTCGTGTCTCAACCAGCAACGCATCTGCCGTCATCGATTGGTTAACATGGTCGTCGACCTCATCACAAGTGACATCTGACACCCCCAGTCAACAGTCCGTAGGTTCCTCTGACACAACCCTGAGTTGACATAGCCCGGGAGCAGCCCCTGTCCTTTCATTGCCTCTGTCCTATGCCCCCCTCCACCCGCCATATCTTATGCTTTGGGTTCAGCTCCACCATTCAGTGAGGACGATGTGTTAGAGGACAGTCAGCAGCTACTGCCCAGCCAAGAAATGGAGGAGACATCCGCCACTTCTTCCGCTAGGCAGACAAACACTGAGGAGGAGAGTGGCATGGGAGGTGGTGTGGCGAGCGTTCCGTCTCCTGCAGCACACTTGTGGAAACCGAGGAGGACATCAGTGACGTGCAGACACAGCTCGATGATGATGAAGCCGATCGCACTTGGGAGCCTGGTGCAGAAGGGGCTTCATCATCATCAGGAGAAGGCAGTCAGCATGGTGGCAGAATTGGGATGTCTGGAGAAACACATGGCCAGGGGTGGGGTAGACCACCTGCTGAGTGGCAGGCTGCCTTCCCGGGAGGTAATGGAGCAGGGGTTCCTGGAGATGGCAGCAGTAGTAGTGAATTAGTGCGGACTGTTGGAGGGAAAATTAGCTACTCAGCAGTGTGGCACTTTTTCATCAAGCATCTGCAGGAGGGTAACCTAGCCACACGCAAGATGTGTATACAGAAGGTCAAGCGTGGCCAGGGCCCCAATGTTGGTACCACGGCCCTGCAGCAACACATGCAGCATCACCATAAAGTGGCCTGGGAGAACCAAGGCTCCAAAGTGGGAGTCCAGCCTGCTGCATCAGCCAGTGCCAGTTCCAATTTCACTCAGCCAAGGCTCCAGCACCTCAGCCGAAGGTAGCTGTGCGTCATACCCATCCTCTGCCGCTCCAGATGCTCCTGCTCCTCCTACTAAAAGTCACTCATCCCACCAGCAATCCACCAGTGAAGCCATGTCCAAGAGACAACAGTATGCGCCCACTCATCCTAAGGCGCAGAAGCTAAATGTGCTCCTGTCCAAGTTGCTGGTGCTGCAGTCCCTCCCTTTTACGGTGGTGGACTCTGCACCTTTCAGAGAGCTGATGGCTTTTGCCGAGCCGAGGTGGAGAGTCCCAAGCCATCATTTCTTTGCAAAGAAGGCAGTACCAGCCCTGCACAAATTTGTTGAGCAGAAAGTGGGCCAGTCCTTGAGCCTGTTGGTTTGCACCAAAGTGCACGGCAGTGCCGGCATCTGGAGCTGTAACTACGGTCAGGGACAATACATGTCCTTTACGGCCCACTGGGTTAATATGGTTCCTGCACAGCAACTTAGACAAGTCACACCGCTTCGACCTCCACGCTCCCAGGCCGTTTTGCCTGTCACAGTGTGCGACTCCGCCTACTCATCCTCCGCTGTCTCCTCAGCCTCCACTGTACGGTCAATTCTCAATGCCCTTTCAGCCTACCATGTGTGCAGGGCACAGCGGTGTCACACTGTGCTTCACATGGTTTGCCTTGGCGAACTGAGTCACACAGGGGAGGAGCTCCTGAAATTCATTCATCAAGAAATCAAAACATGGCTTACTCCGCAAAAATTGGAAATGGGAACCATGGTGACTGACAATGGGAGTAACATCTTGTCTGCACTGCGACAAGGAAGCCTGAGCCATGCGCTCTGTATGGCACACGTGTTCAACCTAGTTGTCAAGCGTTTTCTGAAGTCTTCCCCCTCTTCTGCAAGACATCCTAACAACGGGAAGGAAACTTTGTATGCACTTCAGCCACTCCTACACCGCCAAGAACACCCTTCTTAAGCTACAGCGTCAGAATGGTATCCCCCAACATAGTCTGATTTGCGATGTTCCCACCCTTTGGAATTCCACCCTACATATGTTAGATCGACTATACGAACAGAGAAAAGCCATCACTGATTTCTTGATGATCCAAGCAGATAGGGGGACTCCCCTGTGTAACTTTAATGTGAACCAGTGGCAGCTCATACGTGACACCTGCCGTTTGCTCAGGCCCTTTGAGGAACCCACTTTATTTGTCAGTCGCCAGGATTTCGGCATTAAGGGCGTGATTCCGCTACTTCATGTAATACAAAACATGTTGGAAAACCATGGCTGGTCAGGGCACTGGAGACATGGTGCATACATTTCACGGCCACATAAACCCCGGGGGAGCTGAAGAGGAGGAAGAGGAGGAGGAGCAGCACAGTGAAGCACAGTCTAGTTTTGGCGAAATGGGCGGTTTATCTAGTCATCTGACAGGAGAGGAGGAGCAGGAGCAGCCAATGGAACTAGAGGTTTGTGAGGAAGGCGAGACAGAGGACCCAGACACACAGTGGCAGTATGCAGTAGAGATGGAGACAGGTAGTCCCTCCCTCTGAGTCACTTGCACAAATGGCATGATGCGTGCTCACGTGCTTGCGTAGTGACCGCAGGATTGCCTCCATTTTTCTGCGGGGTGACTTCTGGCTCTCCACCTTATTGGACCCTCGATACCGGCACAAAATGTTGGCATTTTTTACACCCGCTGAGAGGGAGGACAAACTGCCCTACTACCAAGACATTCTACGTAGTCAGTTGGCCGATGCCTATCTGCGTCATGGTCCATACTCTCGCAGGTCTGACTCGGGGGGACCTCTGCGCTCACTTTCCACTGCCATGGCTGCCGGGGGGGGGGGGGGGGGGGGTGGCAGGAGTAGAAGCAGCAGCTCCATCAGCAGCAGCCTCAGTCTTCAGTCACTAATGAGTAGCTATCTGCACCCGCATAGTGAGGCTACCCATGAGCAGCAGGAAGATCTAGAGCAGGGCCCGAACCAGCAGGTCGTGTCATACCTTGAAATGACCATGCCAACACACCTTGAAGATCCGCTGGACTTCTGGGCAGCCAAACTTGGCTTGTGGCCGCAACTGGCAGAGTTTGCCCAGGAAAAGCTGTCCTCCCCGGCCAGTAGTGTGTCATCTGAGCGGGTCTTTAGTGCTGCGGGGGCCATAGTAACGCCAAGGAGAACTCGTCTGTCCATGAAAAATGTGGAGAGACTCACCTTTGTGAAGATGAATCAGGCATGGATCAGCCAGGATTTCCACCCACCAATAGCTGATGCATGCGAGTAGCTGATGCATGGTAGCTCCTTCTGCTGCTGCCAACTCCTGGGTGTGTCTTTCAGGCAATATATGAGCTTCTTCTGCTGCTGCCAACTCCTGGGTGTGTCTTTCAGGCAATATATGAGCACCCTATGCTGTTGCCAACTCCAGTGCGTTTTTCAGGCAATATATGGGCTCCCTATGCTGCTGCCAATTCCAGAATGTGTCTTTCAGGCAATATATGGGCTCCTAATGCTGCTGCTGCTGCCAACTCCTGGGTGTGTCTTTCAGGCAATATATGAGCTCCCTATGCTGCTGCCAACTCCTGGGTGTGTCTTTCAGGCAATATATGAGCTCCTTCTGCTGCTGCCAACTCCTGGGTGTGTCTTTCAGGCAATATATGAGCTCCCTATGCTGCTGCCAACTCCAATGTGTTTTTCAGGCAATATATGGGATCCTAATACTGCTGCCAAGTCCAGAGTGTGTCTTTCAGGCAAAATATGGGCTCCTAATACTGCTGCCAAATCCAATGTGTTTTTCAGGCAATATAAGGGCTCCCTATGCTGCTGCCAACTCCTGGGTGTGTCTTTCAGGCAACATATGAGCTCCTAATGCTGCTGCTGCTGCCAACTCCTGGGTGTGTCTTTCAGGCAATATATGAGCTCCAAATGCTGCTGCCAACTCCAGAGTGTGCCTTTCAGGCAATATATGAGCTCCTAATACTGCTGCCAAGTCAGAGTGTGTCTTTCAGGCAATATATGGGCTCCTAATGCTGCTGCCAACTCCAATGTGTTTTTCAGGCAATATATGGGCTCCCTATGCTGCGGCCAACTCCTGGGTGTGTCTTTCAGGCAATATATGGGCTCCTAATGCTGCTGCTGCCGCCAACTCCTGGGTGTGTCTTTCAGGCAATATATGAGCTCCTTCTTCTGCTGCCAACTCCCATGTGTTTTCAGGCAATATATGAGCTCTCTATGCTACTGCCAACTCCTGGGTGTGTCTTTCAGGCAATATATGGGCTCCCTATGCTGCTGCCAACTCCTGGGTGTGTCTTTCAGGCAATATATGGGCTCCTTCTGCTGCTGCCAACTCCTGGGTGTGTCTTTCAGGCTATATATGAGCTCCCAATGCTGCTGCCAACTCCAATGTGTCTTTGAGGCAATATATGAGCTCCTTCTGCTGCTGCCAACTCCAGGGTGTGTCTTTCAGGCACTATATGGGCTCCCTATGCTGCTGCCAACTCCAATGTGTTTTTCAGTCAATATATGAGCTCCCTATGCTGCTGCCAACTCCTGGGTGTGTCTTTCAGGCAATATATGGGCTTCCTATGCTGCTGTCAAGTCCAGAGTGTGTCTTTCAGGCAATATATGGGCTCATCATGCTGATGCCACCTCAAGGCTCGGTAATTGTGCCGCTCTGCGACAGCGAATTTAATTGCAACGCCTCTGATCTGCATGTCATACTTCTTTACAATATTATTTCACTAACCCAGCATGCATTCTATGCATGTTACAGTCAAGCAAAACGACCGAAATGATTTGTCTCGGAAAATTCGGTGAATTGGCCGAATCAAATTTTTCAAAAGTTTGCTCATCTCTAATGGGGACGTCACCTCATTCTAAAGCTGTGTATAATGTAAAAAACAAATGACCAGTGCCTGTTTAGGGTAAAGACTGCTGCTGCCAACTCCAATGTGTTTTTCAGGCAATATATGGGCTCCCTATGCTGCTGCCAACTCCTGGGTGTGTCTTTCAGGCAAAATATGAGCTCCTTCTGCTGCTGCCAACTACAGGGTGTGTCTTTCAGGCAATATATGGTCTCCTAATGCTGCTGCCAACTCCTGGGTGTGTCTTTCAGGCAATATATGAGCTCCATATGCTGCTGCCAACTCCAATGTGTTTTTCAGGCAATATATGGGCTCCCTATGCTGCTGCCAACTCCTGGGTGTGTCTTTCAGGCAAAATATGAGCTCCTTCTGCTGCTGCCAACTCCAGGGTGTGTCTTTCAGGCAATATATGGTCTCCTAATGCTGCTGCCAACTCCTGGGTGTGCCTTTCAGGCAATATATGAGCTCCATATGCTGCTGCCAACTCCAATGTGTCTTTCAGGCAATATATGAGCTCTCTATGCTTCTGCCAACTCCAATGTGTTTTTCAGGCAATATATGGGCTCCCTATGCTGCTGCCAACTCCTGGGTGTGTCTTTCAGTCAATATATGGGCTCCCTATGCTGCTGCCAACTCCTGGATGTATCTTTCAGGCAATATATGAGCTCCCTATGCTGCTGCCAACTCCTGGGTGTGTCTTTCAGGCAATATATGGGCTCCTTATGCTGCTGCCAACTCCAGGGTGTGTTTTTCAGGCAATATATGGTCTCCAAATGCTGCTGCCAACTCCAGTGTCTCTTTCAGGCAATATATGGGCTCCCTATGCTGATGCCAACTCCAATGTGTTTTTCAGTCAATATATGAGCTCCCTATGCTGCTGCCAGCTCCTGGGTGTGTTTTTAATGCAATATATGGGCTCCCTATGCTGCTGCCAACTCCAATGTGTCTTTCAGGCAATATATGAGCTCTCTATGCGGCTGCCAACTCCTGGATGTGTCTTTCAGTCAATATATGGGCTCCCTATGTTGCTGCCAACTCTTGGATGTGTCTTTCAGGCAATATATGAGCTCCTTCTGCTGCTGACAATTCCAGGGTGTGTCTTTCAGGCAATATATGGTCTCCCTATGCTGCTGCCAACTCCTGGGTGTGTCTTTCAGGCAATATATGGACTCCCTATGCTGCTGCCAACTCCTGGGTGTGTCTTTCAGGCAATATATGGGCTTCTTATGCTGCTGCCAACTCCTGGGTGTGTCTTTCAGGCAATATATGGGCTCCTTATGCTGCTGCCAACTCCAGGGTGTGTTTTTCAGGCAATATATGGTCTCCAAATGCTGCTGCCAACTCCAGTGTCTCTTTCAGGCAATATATGGACTCCCTATGCTGCTGCCAACTCCTGGGTGTGTCTTTCAGGCAATATATGGGCTCCTTATGCTGCTGCCAACTCCTGGGTGTGTCTTTCAGGCAATATATGGGCTCCTTATGCTGCTGCCAACTCCAGGGTGTGTTTTTCAGGCAATATATGGTCTCCAAATGCTGCTGCCAACTCCAGTGTCTCTTTCAGGCAATATATGGGCTCCCTATGCTGCTGCCAAATCCAATGTGTTTTTCAGTCAATATATGAGCTCCCTATGCCGCTGCTAGCTCCTGGGTGTGTATTTAATGCAATATATGGGCTCCCTATGCTGCTGCCAACTCCAATGTGTTTTTCAGGCAATATATGGGCTCCCTATGCTGCTGCCAACTCCTGTGTGTTTCTTTCAGGGAATATATGGGCTTCCTATGCTGCTGTCAAGTCCAGAGTGTGTCTTTAAGCCAATATATGGGCTCATCATGCTGATGCCACCTCAAGGCTCTGTAATTGTGCCGCTCTGCGACAGCGAATCTAATTGTGATGCCTCTGATCTGCATGTCATACTTCTTTACAATATTGTTTCACTAACCCAGCATGCATTCTATGCATGTTACAGCCAAGCAAAACGTTCTGCAACCCTATGGAGGCTCTCGGTTGCCCAGAAATAGCCATTTTTAATAGCGATTCATCGCAAATAAATTCGCACCGAAATTATTTTTCCCCGAAAATTCGGCGAATCGGCCGAATCGAATTTTTCAAAAGGTTGCTCATCTCTAATGGGGACGTCACCTAATTCTAAAGCTGTGCATAATGTAGAAAACAAATGACCAGTGCCTGTTTGGGGTAAAGACTTCTCAGCACTGGAGATGCTTTCAGAGATTTATGATTTTCAGCTAGAAAATTCAAGACTATTGCCCAGAATTATTTGCTTACTAAAGCCAGTTTTGCATGGGGAAGTAAATTTGAAAGTGTGTCGTCAGTGGACAAATGGCACCATTGTGAATAAGCGGCCTGGAAACTACCATTCATTTGAGAAGTATAAGTCAGCTACAAAGGTGCACAAGACCGAATGGAGCACTGCAGCGGAGCAGCTCACCACCAAAATTAACAAGTGGGCTTCCAGAAATGTGTCTAAAACAACAGTTTAGCAATCCCTACGGTGTTGGGGGGCAGTGTTGTGGCCTTTTTATTCTTGGCATTCTCTGTCCCCAGTCACCCAGGATTTGGGTATGAATCCATCTTTGCTGATTATGTACATCTATTCATTTTAATCACAGAAGCTTAAGATAATGTGACATGTCACACAAACAGCCAAAAAGAGCCTATAGAGGCCAAGGCGCTGGCCTGATAGGGTTATCGTTGTGTAGAATGGGGCCCTATGGTGGTTGCAGCTGCCGACTAACAGAAGCCTGTACACTAGGCCCTGGGGGGGGGGGGGGGGGGCATCAGCAAAACAATAAGTAATGCAAACGTTTTTTTAAACCAAAATGCTACAGAGGCTGGGAATATAATACAATGCCCGACCACTAGTAGACGCTGTAAGCGGGTGTCGGGCGCTGTAACCTATTGTAACGGTCGCTGTAGTATCCTGACCCGCATTGATTAATTTGATGTGTAGTGGACGCTGTAAAAGCACTCTCCCTGATTCACTGCAGAGCCAATGGAGAACGCTAGGTGGTGTCCTAAGGTGATAGCGTGCGAGACTACACCACATCTAACAAGAGGACAATGCTGCAGCGAGTGACAGGTAGCACCGGCTCAGTGAGTCTGGCACTCGGCACTCCGTACCATGTTTAACATAGAAAGCATAGAAACATAGAAGGTTGACGGCAGAAGGAGACCATACGGTCCATCTAGTCTGCCCTTATGTGTATACTGTATGTACTCTTAGGATAGATGTGTGCTTATCCCAGGCATGTTTAAATTAACTGACTGTTGATTTTTCAACTACCTCTGCTGGAAGTTTGTTCCAAGCATCTACTACTCTTTCTGTAAAATAATATTTTCTAACATTGCTCCTGATCTTCCCCCCGACTAGCTTCAGGTTGTGCCCCCTTGTTCTATCATTAAGCTTCTTCTTAAAAACACTTCCCTCCTGAACCTTATTCAATCCTTTCACATATTTAAAGGTCTCAATCATGTCCCCCCTCTCCCTTCTTTCCTCCAGACTGTACAAATTAAGTTCTTTAAGTCTCTCCTGATAAGTTTTAAGTTTAAGTACTTCCACCATTTTCGTTGCCCGCCTTTGGACGCGTTCTATTTGAATAATGTCTTTTTCCAGGTAAGGTCTCCAGAACTGCACACAGTATTCTAGCTGTGGCCTCACCAGGGCTCTATACAGTGGCATCACAACCTCCCTCTTCCTACTGGTGATGCCTCGAGCTATGCAGCCGAGCATCCTGCTTGCTTTTCCCACCGCCTGGCTACACTGTCCACTCATCTTGAATCTATCAGTAATCAGTACCCCTAAATCTCTCTCCTCCGAGGTCCTGGCTAACACAGTACTGCCCATACGGTACTCAGAGCAGGGATTCCTTCTACCCAAGTGCATGATTTTACATTTAGAGACATTAAACTCTAGTTTCCACAGTTTTGACCATCTATCCAGTAAAGCTAAATCGTTTTCCATGTTGCAGACACCTCCAGGAATATCCACCCTATTACTAACCTTTGTATCATCAGCAAACAGACAAACTTTTCCTACCAAGCCTTCTCCTATGTCACTTACAAATATATTAAAAAGAATGGGGTCCAGGACAGAGCCTTGTGGCACACCACTTGTAACTCGCCTTTGTTCAGATTGCACGCCATTTACAACAACGCTCTGATACCGATCCTTCAGCCAACTGGAAATCCACTGAATTATCCAGGGATTGAGTCCTACCTTCAATAACTTATCTATGAGCTCTTTATGTGGTACAGTGTCAAAGGCTTTGCTAAAATCCAGATTGACGATATCCACAGCACCACCTTCATCTAACACTTTAGTGACATTGTCAAAGAAATCACACAGCTGTAAAGCTGGGCGCTGTAGCATAGAGCACCAGATGCTGTGTGATCAAAGTCTGTTTTTGGACACATATCCACCAGTAACAAAGCAAAACACATGGAATGACATTGTTTTAACACTGGGACAATATCACTTTAGTGCCGAACCTGAACATACAGTTCTGCATAAAAATATTTTAAAAATTTATAAAAGTGTTTGTTTGCAGCCAGGAGCCCAACACACTATTTAAACACAACCAAATGAAACCCCATTGAAATATATGACATATATAAGCAACACTGAGCGAATGGTAATATGTGACGCTCCTGAAACTAGACCGCCAGCACTATACACTGAGCCACCTCTAGTAATACATGTGCCGCTTTTAGAGGCGCTCACCAGATTTGCTTTTCTTAATGTGGTTTCACGTACAGCACCCAGGGTTCACCAGACACTACATGCCGCTAGGTAGCATTACTTGGCACTAGCCTTTCTGAAATAACTTCCTTAGTTTGACTGGAGTTCTGCTTTAAGGGAGTTTGAACCCCTGAAATGCATCATGGCTGCATTATCACCTTTTTGGGTGTCTTGAATTTTTACATGCTGGTCTTTGGACTTTTAAATTGGATGGAATTCAGCTGTTTTATTTAAACATTCAGTTACAGTAGTTTGAATTTCTGCAATTGTTTATTTAGTGCTGGTTTGTTACATATGGACCCCCTTATCCTCTGCTCTAATACTCTCCCTGCCATCTCATTTTCCACCCACCATTATATTATTGTGTTCTCCCTCCCTATGAACAGTCTTTTAAAGGGGAGAATGCGCAATGAGGAATTACTGTATTATGGGTAGTACAAAATATCAAATTGCACATATTTAGGTTGTGACGTTAGATTGCATATAGTATGCAACCACATATGGGTGGGTATTATTTAGTAGTAAGACCACATAGTCTGCTTGTACTATTTGTATATGTAGGTGGGATGTGTGTGTGTGTGTGTGTGTGTTTCTTTTTTCTTCCCTAATCAGAGAGGTTTTTTTCTAGTAATGGCAATTCACAACCATCTGGCAACAATAAAATAGTGGAATTGTACCAGGGCTGTGTGGCTATGTGTTTGTAATTGAGCAGTAACAGCTGAGAGACTGAATAGAGAATTACCGAGAGTTCAGTTGAGATCTGCAGCTGTGTCTGGTCCCTTTGGGATGCTTTTCAATATTTTAAATATGATTCTCTGCTAGTCATTTTTTTCAACATTACAGCCCTCATCCATCAGGATGGCAGTGTTATGCCAGTTGGCCTCATGCTGCCACCTCTTCATTTGGCAGGGGCTCCAGTGTTAAATATAGCTGTGCAGACCTCTGTTTACTTGGTGCTTGAGAGAGGAGAACCAGTTCAACTGCATCCTTTTCAAACAGGGATTAGCTTCTCATCACTTGATATGATTGTACTGTCAGCCATATTCAGTATATTGTAAAAACATCTGATTGCCAGGATGACCTTAAAGCATTTTATAAAAGGAAAAGAAAATGGATTCAAATGTTTAATAGCTTAATATTTTAGAATATGATCAGTTAACTAGTGCAATTAGTGTGGCATGCACATATGATTAAAGGGCAAAGCAGGCATTCTATTAAAGCGGACCTTCACTCTGAATAAGAGTGTATCTTATATGTTTCCCACACCATATACATACAGATTGCTCACATTAAAAATCATTCTACCTGCATCTACTGCATGTTATGAGCCTTTAAACATCCAAGATGGCGGCTCATGGAACATCAGGCAGCCTGCAAGCAGGAAGTGCCTTCTGACTGTGTCACTCTGCATTCTGGGATTGCTGACCTTTTCCTGACCCCAGCTCTGCTCTGTCTGAGAAAAGCACAGCTATAACCTGTCCTCCTGTACTTTATCCCACGTTCCTCTCCTCAGTAAGTGTGATGCTTCTGAGTCAAGATGGCGGCACCCATATCCTAAAGTCCTGAACAGAGTTGCAGCCCAGTGGGGGAAAGAATAATAAGTAAGTGACTAAAAACTTAAAATACATTAATTTTAGATGCTGTGGAACCGTTTTATAAGGGTTTGGGCTTTTCATTAAATCATGCTGAAGGTCCGGTTTAAGTACTGTCACTTAAAGGCTACCTGTCTGGAGGATGAGAAATGGTATTAAAAGGCTGGCTAGCCACCTCCATACTCTGGTGGAGGAGGTCCAAATTGAAATGCAGAGTGGTCAAGAATAAATAAATATGCCCATAAATCATATGGGCAAGCTTAATTTATTAAAATCTACCAACAGTCATTTAATTAAAAAAAGACTGTTGGTCCAACACAAGGGCATCACGATTGCCCACCCCCCTTGCAAAGCTGGTCCCCCCAGCCCTCTACTTACCTTTTCATGCTTTACACTTTTTGACTTTACTTTGGCTTGGACCTTGCCAACTGAATGCTGAAGAAGCCTTCAGGCTGTGGTCGGATGGATCCAGGTCATGACACGGAAGCGATACAGATTTAAGTATTAGGTGGCTGGTATTTCTCTGCAAGTTGGTATGTAAGAACATCATTGCTCTATAGGTTTCTAAATTCTCAATATCCACAGTCTGCATTCTTTCTTTAAGTGATTACCACGTGCGAAGAGGCTATCAGGTCTTTACTGCAAATTGAATAAGTCTTAGCATTAAACTGATGCCAGTTTTTCACCCAACGATTTGCAGGTGGAAGATGCAAATCCTGAACCACTGAACATGTCAGCTTGGTGTTTAAGCAGGTAAATCCCTATTGAGGGAACTTTCTGTGGTCAGAAATAAAGCTGGCTAAGGTACAAAATGAAAGACAGGTGCCAAAGAAAACAATAAAACCCCAAAAATGTCTTTCAAATGGTTGTAATTCCACGCGGCCCTCTCCTGGAGTCTAATATACTAACAGGGCCAGCTGCTAGCCTGCCCCTGGGGCTTTCAAAATTGGGATGCTCCTCTGTGTGAAACTCCTGGGGTCACAGTTAATGTCATTTTCCATTCCAAGCATTTTCCAATCAGCCATTGTTTAACAATAGAACTGAATATAATAGAGCTTGTATATAAACAGGTGAGCTGCTCTGTGAAGTTTCAGCCTTTGTGAGAGCAGCTTGACATAAGTGCAGCAGGATAGAAGTGTATAGTTTTAAAAACTGCAGTAGTTTGAAAACAGCAGGGGTTGGAAAAAACACATTGTGGTGAGTACAGCATTTACTTTTTAGCCTTACCTATACTTAGTATCTAGAATGTCTAGTTTGGTGCAGTGTAACTCTTGCCTGGCTGTTGTGTTTCGTAGTATTCTGTGTCACTTGCGATGCTGTCCAATTTGTATGCGGATGTCAGGGTTGTATGACAAGATTTCAAGATTAGAGTCCTTAGTTTGTACTCTTCAATCTGAAGTTGTGAAGCTATCCCAGCCAGTAAAGCAGCTTTGTATACAGCCACCACTCCCACAAAGACTTCACAAGAGAGGGGCAGTGTGGAAAACTGTTGGCTCTGGAAGATTGCGCAATATAGAACAAAAACATGCTAATTTTGGACTTTCTGAGCTTGATGTGGATGTATCTGCTAATGTAAGCAATGATCAGTTTGGGCAGGATTTGGAAAGATCAAAGGAAGTGGACTTAAAAAGGAGACCAAATAAAACGAGTGCAAAAGTGCAGCAAGGATCAGTTACCAAGCCAACCAATAGGAGAAGGGATATTTTGGTTGGTGATTCAACAATTAGAGCTGTGACTTTGGACAGGATAAAAATGAGCTAAAAGAGGTGAGATGTCTCCCAGGTGCCACTGTTAATAGGGATAAGAAACGTATTCTAAATGTTGTCAAGTCTGCAAGCAAATATAACCAAGTGGACATTGTGCTACATCTTGGCACAAATGACTTATCCCAAAAAGATTTGTTTGTTGTACAAAGGGACTTCCAAAATTTTAGTCAGGAACTTTGCAAAATAACAGGTTCCATCACCTTTTCTGAAGTTTTGCCAGTATGTAATCAGGAAAAAAGGCTGTCAACATCGCTAAGTTCAATTTGTGGTTACGTCAGTGGTGTGAAGACAAAGGCTTTGGGTGTATTAGTCATGATATTAGAAGGTGGTCAAACAAGGAGTTGTTCAAGAGGGATGGCTTGTATCCTTCACAGAAAGGCACAGAAGAACTTGGAGTGGAACTCAGAGCATTTTTTGATTTAAACTAGAGGAAGGGGACAGAGATTTAACTTGTAAGGGTGATTTCTGTCCCCACAACTTAGGATGAAGCAGGGCATTGGCACTTTAGGAAACCTGGTCAGTGGTAGGGTAGAGGTGGAAATCATCAAGGACACACTAGAATACAATACCAACAACATCCACATGATGTGTACCAATGCTCGCAGCTTGGGCAACAAGCTCTGTGAACTAATGGCTATCATATCCAGAGATGAATTAGATGTTGTTGCAATAACAGAGACTTGGTTCAAGGGTCACAATGACTGGGAGATAGCCATACCCGGTTACACATTGTACAGAAAAGACAGATTGGATAGAAAGGGTGGTGGTGTAGCCATTTATGTCAAGACATCCGTTCAATCAACAATAATTCAGCATACACATAATGCACTAGAAACTCTCTGGGTTTCCATGCAGACTAAGGAGGGAGCTGTGGTCAGAATTGGTGTGATATATAGGCCCCCTGGACAATCTGAAGATCTAGATTACCTAGATAACATTTTTTTCAACTCCAAGGCCACTCCCACCTGCCATTTTTGAGATCAAAGATTGGCTGAGCTCGAGAATGCCAGCTGACGTTACCCAGCCTGCTGGCTGTATTCACAATTACTGGGGAGTGCTCCTTCCACCAGACTATTTGAATGGGTAGGTGGGGGAGCGTGCCTCAGCTACAGTGAAGCCAAGGATGGAACCACTGTCAAAGACAACATTATTGGAGCTGCTGGGAAAGGGGAAATTACCATTGCCCCTGAGGGTTACACACAATGGAGCATCCAGATTTTGTATGCCCCAGGGGCAGGCCAGTGTCTGGCCATAGAGTCTTTTAGATTCCAGGGCTGGGCCATGTGGCTTTCAAGCCTCTTTAGGGTGTCTGCCCATAGAGTCTTTTAGAATCCAGGGCTCTTTAGGGGAGTACACAGAGGTATATATGACTGTACACTAAAAACTAGCATGGTTTTATGTCTTTTGGAATGGGCATGGACGCCCATTGTATGCTTGCGCACACATAGGTCTGTTCCTCTGTATTTAGCCCATCTGTGCAGTGAGTGTATGCATGCCTCAGTGGTGGGCTGCCCTGCCTGGAGCAGTTTCTTATATTTCTGTGCTTTGTGTTGCAAAAGTATGAGCAACTTTCCAATCCTTGAGTAAAAGCTACTGACAACAAGTCCCAGAATCCTTTCACTGTAACAGGTGATCTCATCAGCAGCTTAAATCAGTGATGTCCCTAGGTGAGAACCCTGACAGTAACCATCAAGCTATACAAGATCGTGATGCCCCCATCTGAAAAAGTTAATTGTAAAACTAGTAGACCATGGTATAAATAACAGTAAACACTGGCATGATTTACCAATCCCTACAGGTTTCTGACAGCTTCAGTTTGTGAAACAGCTAGAAGCAATAGTGGCAACAGCCACCAAAATAATGTATCTTAAACCAATGAAAACTGGTGGCTGTCGAAAAAAAATCTAATTAGCATATGAATATATATGTCTAATTAGCGTTTCAATCACCGCCATAACTAATTAGCGTTTCAATCACATCTGTGGCTTGTGATTAGGTGGCACAATCACAGATATGGAACAAGACCATAGAGCCTGCACCCCTCCTTTACTATTGTCTATCAACAAGAAATGAGAAGCACAGCCAGGGTGTTTAAAGCACAATATCGGGCTCTTATAGAACTCATCTATTATGTTGTTTATTATGCAGTATCACAGCTCCAAAGACCCCACTCACTTGCTTCTGAAAACAAATCGTAAACTGAAACTGTAAACCTTGATATCTCTGCCATTTCAGTTCGTAGCTCGTAAAATGGTCTAACAATTGCCTTTTCCGGGTGTATCCCTTTAATGAACATGTTTTTTAGTATTTTTAAGGTTTTAACTATGTAACTATTACAATCCTTTTCTTCATAGAAGTTGTCAGGCAAACGTGTATCACGTAATCACACTAACAACTCAGTACCTATTATCATGCAACATACTTTCCTAAATCACTGTCCACCAGTCCAGTGGACTACAAAGCTCAACAAGGCCACGTACACAAAGATTATTGGTTAGGGCAAAAATATATCTCAAGTTATTACAGATATGGAATTTACAATCCCAGTCTAAGAAATGGGTTACAGATTACAGGTAAGTGAAGAGATACAAAACCGATGGCAGTTCTTTAGAATGCAGATGCAGAGTAGTTATGATTGGCTCCTAAATGTGTCAAGCCTCCCTGCTACAACTATGGGAAGGTAGACTTCTGACAAGTAGCTAGGGCTGGGCGTAGCTCCAGGTGTGGGGGCGTAATGAAGAAATAAAGTCCACTAGATAAGTCTAAGTTCTGGGACTGGCGGCAAAAGGCAAAGTCCAATAAACAAATCCAAGTTCAGGGGCTGGCAGAAAAAGGCAAAGTCCAATAAACAAATCCAAGTTTAAACCATGTAATCCATCCAAGTGCTGATCCTAAGAGCTCTCCCTCCTGCCAGATGTAAGTCCTGGGGAATTCCTTTAAAACACCGTCTTCTATCACACCTCCCCAGCTAGGGAGGATGCTGGCCCCTCGCTGTCTCACAAAGATGTTAGGGAAGCCACAGGGGGGCTTCAACCTGGAACTGCCTTTTCTGAGCCTCATGCCCATATTCGGACTTCCTATTTCTGCCAGGATTGTGTTAGGAGGCTGTTGTAAGGGTGGCATTTGCTAATAACAGAGAATCTTAAAGGGGAGAACCGGGTATCAGCAAAAAAATAAAATATAATATTTGCCTTATTTCTCACAGAAGTTGAGGAGAATGTTTATATTCATAGGTTGAAGGCAATCTCTATTGCAACTCTGGAAGTCATTTTGACACTTTGCTGTTTTATTATTTGCTGTATAAAACCTTTGGTGATGTGGAATCAGAAGACTTTCAATTATATTTTGTATCTAATCTATAATTATGATCTTTAATTAAATAAGCTTTTCATTTTTTAATGCTATTCAGACTTAACAGATAACTATATAAAATGGCCTATCAAAAAAAGCTCTGACTGCACAAGAAAACACACACTAAGGTCATTGTTTCACTTATTATTTTAAAAGCCATTGCATGTCATAATCGAAAATAATCTTTGGCCCTTAAGAATTATGTGACTTGGTGTTAAAAAAGTAACAAAGGGAAAAACAAAGTATAATTTAATAAAACATAGGTTGCGTTATTTTAGTTTCAGGGCAGTTTCTAGGCGAAATAGTGCTCAGTGCAGGAAGAAAAAATTCGGCCTCTGCTAATCCTTCCTTGGTGCTCCTTCTGTCCTATACAGGTATGTGCCATACAGGTAGGTACTATACTAGCAGGCAGTGTCTTCTGTGCCTTTCACCACTAATAGTAGCCCTGAATCGACAGATAACAGGATGGCTTGGAGAAAGGTACCCCCAATGGCATTGGCACCCAGGGCAATCGCCCAGCCCGCCCTCCCCTAGAAACAGCCCTAATTAAAATATTGAGTAAAGATTTAAGGCCTTAATTATGAACCTGGTGAACCTTGGTGACAGAAATGTATCAGCACATTTCATGACCCATTATCAAAGACTGGTAAGTTTTCAACTACCAGGCACCCCACCAACTGCTGAGTGAGTATTAAAGATGATTATAAGCATTTTTTACCTTCAATTACCTTTAATTTACCTTACATTACTTAAATGTACTTGTTTATGAGTGAACCCACTGCTGTAGCCTTTTAGGAATTGCACTCAAGGCTGTTTCTAGGGAAGTGTGAGCAGGATGACTGCCTTGGGTGCCAAGGCCATTGGGGTCAACTTTATCCCAGTCATCCAGTTTTCTGCAGATGAGTCAGGGCCACTGTTAGTGGTGCAGGCTATAAGACGTCTCCCCATATTGGGCTCAGTCATGAAGGGGGGTACTCTCTGCTGCTATGGTATAGGCTCAGCATGGTACATACTGGTATGGGACTGCACCAGCAACATAGGATAAATAAACCTCCACCGTGACAGGCCCATTGCCAGCTCATCCACACCCAAAAATTAAAGCAAAGAAAGCAGCATTGATTACAATATATATATATATATATATATATATATATATATATATATATATATATATTAATTACATATACTATGAGATTTTGAGATGCCTTGAAATGGACCATTTTACCAATGGACCAATATAGAGAATGAAAATGAAGAGAAGATAAAAAGAAGAGCAGAAGACATAGCAAAGAGGGGAGGGAAAGGGATAGGGGGAGTAAAGCGAGAGGAAGGCAGAAAAGAGAGCAGGGAAGCAGATATGGGAGTAAGAAGAGAAAATAATAACAAAAGAGATAGCAAGATGAAGAGAACGTGGGAGGAAGTTATACTGTCATTTACAGAGTAACCAAGGTTCCCAGACCATTTGAATCATATTATTCTTATCTTGAGCATATATTTCAGAGAAAGGGATATTACACTTTTTTCAGGTTTAAACCAAGACTTGTTTTGTGTTTTTGTGTTGAAAATATGCTGGGCTAAGGTATACTGCAATTGAGAGCAATGAAGAGGTTTCAAATTGAATAATGCCATCTCCTGCACATGGGTCCAGGTTGTGCCAAGAAGGTAATTTACTAGATAAATGTTTTGCACCAGAACCTTACAGAAATGGTTCATTGCCACCAGATATGTAGATACATTCCCACATCTGTACAATCTGTAAAACACTGTGAAGGAAAGTCAGAAATTGCCCAGTGAAAACACTCTGGCACCAGATACCACCTTGTTATCACTTTTATATTGACCTCTAAAGCTGCAACACAGGAAAGTGCAGGGAAGGTATTAGCTCATATCTTATACCTTATATGAAGAATTGGGTCTCCGGAGTACTGTCCAGGTTTTGTTTTGACTCAAAGAAAGTTATTAATGCAAATGCGTCCTAATACTTCATCTTCAATTTCTAGCCTTAAGGGCTTCTTGACCTTTGCATAATAGCTTGCAAGCTGTCGTGCTTGGTGATATAAGGAGAGGAGAGGAAGGCCCATTCCCCATCTTTCTTTAATTTTCACATTCTCTCCATCTTTCTCTTGTTACATTCCTTTAGTCTCTCTTCTCTTCCTCACTTCCTTTGTCATCCTCAATTTTTTGCTACCTTTTCTCTGCCTTTCTCTTTTCCACATTCCCTCAACCCCCCCACCTCCTCTTATAACCTTCTCTTCATATGTCATTCCCTTTTCCTCCTCTCCATCTCCTTTCCACATTTGCTATTGCTTTCTCTCTTGTCTTACCTTCAGTCTTTCTTTTTCTATATCCCTTCTGTTTTTCTTGCCCTGTATCTCTGTTTCCCTCTTTTCCACTTTTCCTCTGTAGTTTGCTTTCCATTTTTTTGTGTGTGCATCTACACGTTATATTACATAGGGGGCAATTCAGAGCCTGGTGAGAAAACTCAATTATTTTTTGGGAGAGCTTACATTATCACCAATGCATTTTGCAGATTGTGGATAATATTCAGAAGGGTGCTGAGGAAGCCAAGAAGGTGAAACTAGTCCGCCAAGCGGACTATTTAGCCTGCAAGGCAGACCAGCTAGATTCACATATTTTCACTGTTTTTTTTCTTTTCTCTTTCTTTTCTCTACTTTTATTTCTGGTTGGTGGGTCGCATGTGAACATACTGTCCTAGATGACAGATACTTCCTTTACACGCCTTGAAATTGATCATTTTACCAATGGACCAATATAGAGAAGAAAACAAAAACAAAATCTACACATTTTTATTACATAGGGGTCAGTTCAGAGCCTGGTGAGAAAACTCACTTATTTTTTAGGAGAGAAAACTGCTGTTCACTTTCATTGTCTATTGACTGTACATTATCACCTGGCTCTGAATCAGCCTTAAGGTAGACAATGAAAGTGAATGGCAATTTTCTCTTCTAAAAATGAGAGTTTTCTCACCAGACTGAATTGACCCCAATGAGTGGTTTTTAATACATTGAATCTGAACATTTAGGGACTGATTTACTAACAGGCATTCATGGGTATTTGCTGATTATGCTGTGTTTGCCATATTTAACCCAAAAAAGTACCATCT
This sequence comes from Gastrophryne carolinensis, assembly GCA_027917425.1. Taxonomy (NCBI): domain Eukaryota; kingdom Metazoa; phylum Chordata; class Amphibia; order Anura; family Microhylidae; genus Gastrophryne; species Gastrophryne carolinensis. Next base: position 526,154,651 of record CM051235.1, on the reverse strand, counting down.
ACACCTGACTACACCTGTGATTGTTGTATTTACTTCTAGTTGAATACAAACCTAGTGTAATTCCAGCAAAAAGTCACTTGTTCCAATGGCCACCAATACAATTATAGCTCTGTTTGTTAGAACTAGAGCTCAGTTTGCTTCTATATTCCCAAGCTGCAGTACACACAAGCTAGAGGACACTAGTTAAACATAAAAGTGTGCAACTGGTTCTGCACAACTTGACGACTTTATAGCAAACTGAATTCCACACCTGCCTCCTTTATATCTTTATAGAGAGAAAGAAAATAGAACAGGCTCTGCTTTAATGTAATATGCATCTTCATCTTTTCACTTGTGCAGCAAAATTATGTAAAATATATTAGTGTTACAAGATTGTAGGTGAGTCATGTAGAAATGGTTAAGCAATCTCCTGGATGTTAGGCACACTTTTTAAAGCTCAGAATGCCCTTAATTTGTGCTCAATGGGCTTGTGTTAATGTGTTAACGTATATGAATACAGTTATGAGTATTTATTGATCAGTGCACAATTAGGCAATCAATAATTACGTTTTAGAAGAAGTCATATCTAACTGACAATTCAATTAAAATGTCTATTAAATTAGGCTGGCGTTGAAATGTATTCATACTCCTTAAAGATTTCCACATTTTTAAACATTACAGCCACAAATATAATTGTGTTCTATTGAGATTTTATGCAATAGAGCAACAAAGTATCATGTATTTTTGCATTGTAAAGAAATGCTTATTTTTCTAGTTCAATCCAATAAAAAAAATTAGGTGGGGTGTGCATATGCTTTCAGCCCCCTGTACTCTGATGATACCCCTAAATAGTGTTGGATGAACCCCGCAAAGTTTTGGTTTAGCAAGTTCTGCTGAACTTTGAATAAAAGCCGATCCCAGGTCCCCATTGAAATTCTGCCTATGGGGCCTGTATGCCCACCCTACTCCAGAGGCAGAATTGAGGATGACAAAAAAAATGTGATGGCAGGGGGGGTGCAGAGATTACAGCTGGAAGCGCTACTGTACAACTTACCGAATCCCTGATCTGGTCCCTGGTCATCAGCGTAATTCCTTTCAAATGGTCTACATCCGGGGCTACAGAAAGCTGGCAGTGCTGGCATTAGGTGTCCTTACTCATTGAAGAGGCAGCCATCGGTATCTCCAACTGAGACACTAGGTGCTGCCTCTAACCAAAATGAGCCCCTCATTTCGAAAATGGACTTCCTTCGAGTAAATATGAAGTAGAGATCCAGGTAAGTAATCTGAACGATTCTGGATCAGGCACCCAAACAATGATATCAGTCAAGATCTATAATGCCATTTGTAAGAGGCAGATTGTCTACCAGGTCTATGCCTCCCCTGCATGGGATGGTTGCTTTAATCATGAAGTTGATAATGCCTGTACTAATGTTTATAAATAAAATAAAGATAGAGGCAGCCATCTTTCTGTGGCCTCAGCTGTGGACCATTTAAACGTAACGCCACTGATGACCAGATGTCGGATCAGGCCTAGTGTAAGTTGTACAACAGCTTCCTGCTACTGTATCTTTTAGGTGAAGCTGGTTGATAGCAGCCCATCAACCAACTTTTCTGTGTTCGGACCAAACGCTGAACTTGAACATGGCTGGCCTTTTAAGGCTGAAGTCTGTGTTTGGGAACCCGAACTCACAAAGTTCAGAATAAACCCGAACGCTGTGGTTCGGATTCGCCCAGCACTACCCATAAGTAAAATCCAGTGTGACCGATTGCCTTCAGAAGTCACCTAAGTAGAGTCCATGTGTATGTAATTTATTCTCTGTATAGTTGTTTTCTGTGTAGAGGTTAGATAGAGAACATCACAGGTGCAAGGATTTTTAGAAACCTTGGAAATAAATAAATAAATAAATATATATATATATATATATATATATATATATATATATATACATTAATGTGTTGTACTGTGTAGGCCAATGGAAAACTGAGAGGTAATAACATAATAAGGATGATTGTAGGTGATTTGAGTATATGATATGAATATATTTTTATATACTTTTTATGTTAGTATACCTAGTGCTAGTCTTAGTTAGACATGATACAAGGAACAGAAAAAACACAGACTTTATACACATAGAACCAGTGGACATGTTGATGTTGAAAAATAAACTTAAAAAGCTTCCTTCTAAAAAAAGTAGGTTATTTCAGGAGATAAACGGGTTAGTGGAATCATGAATGAATAAAAAATGCTTTACTTTTTTTAGGAGTAAAAAAAAGTCCCCAGTCGCCATTTCTTCCTTCCCTCATTCTCTAAAGGGGTACCTGACCCCAGGCATCCTCCGGCCACTTTACAGGCCCACCCAACTCAGGGTATCTCTCCGGCCACTAACAGGCCCACTTAACTTAGCATATTTCTCCTGCCACTCACAGGCCCACATAACTCAGGGTATCTCTCCTGCCACTCACATGCCCACCTAACTCAAGGTACCTCTCCTGCCACTCACAGGCCCACCTAACTCAGGGTATCTCTCCGGCCACTCACATGCCCACCTAACTCAGAGTATCTCTCCTGCCACTCACATGCCCACCTAACTCAGAGTATCTCTCTTGCCGCTCACAGGCCCACATAACTCAGGGTATCTCTCCTGCCACTCACAGGCCCACATAACTCAGGGTATCTCTCCTGCCGCTCACAGGCCCACATAACTCAGGGTATCTCTCCTGCCACTCACAGGCCCACATAACTCAGAGTATCTCTCCTGCCACTCACATGCCCACCTAACTCAGAGTATCTCTCCTGCCACTCACAGGCCCACATAACTCAGGGTATCTCTCCTGCCACTCACATGCCCACATAACTCAGGGTATCTCTCCTGCCACTCACAGGCCCACATAACTCAGGGTATCTCTCCTGCCGCTCACAGGCCCACATAACTCAGGATATTTCTCTGGCCACTCACAGGCCCGTCTTCTTCTGGTGGCATACCACCTTGAGACCTCTGACCACTGCTCCCTATAGGCTGGCATCTGGTCTGTCACCTCCACCTGTGCACTACATTTTGTCTCTCTCACAGAGCTCTATTCTGCTGCCCAACTTCCCTTGAGCATTCTCTGGGTCGTCTCCCTTATAACTACAGAGACCAATAGCATGGGTGGTGAGCTGTATTAAAAGCAATTGGAAGATTAACCCCTAGGTGGCAGGAATGTACCCAGTCCTCAGTAGCTCTCTCTGTTTCCTAAGATCAGGGATTCCCCCTATTCCATGAAACCCTTTTTGAACTAATGTAGACCTATAAGGTTAACCTATTACTTATGCACCATGTGGCTGTGTTGTTAGAGTGGGTGTTCGGCTTGCCCAATATACTGCCGCTGTCCACCACCATTGGTGTGTATATCTAAAGGATGGACTTTCCAGTTCCTGCTCATTTGTTCAGCGCAGTGCACATACCTGAGGGAGGTTGTTCTTGTGGGGCATTTTACAATGCAGAGAAAAAGAGAGAGTCTGTGCATTTTTTGTTCCCTGTATCTGATATCATGTCTGATGAAGAAGACTAAGTATACTTAAAAGCTCAACTAAAATAAAAATATTTCCTGTTAGCGTGAAAATATACAACCTTCTAAATAAACTGCCGTCCTAGCTAGTTGTAGAGGGTGTGTGAATATTGTAGCTTAGTCTAAAAAGTTATCACCTTATTTCTTAATGTTTATATATATATATATATATATATATATATCATGCATGAGCACATGCTCATGTATGTGGTGCCCATGTTGTTGATGTGCTACACTTTGAGTGCTTGGTAACCTTTTAGCATACTTTTGACATTTCAGTTGAAATATAAAGCTCTGCTTCATTTTACCTTTTAGCATTTAATGTTGTTATGATGTTGTCCTTGAGAAAGAACATCTTTCTATTTTTGTATGGATATATTTTTGACATTTATAGAATTTTATCTGCCCCCTAGTCCATTAAACTGTTCATGCATTGTTTGGTGAGATAAACATTTTATGAGCTTTAAGGTCTTATTTTTGTATGTTTGCCTGAAAATACCACTATTAATTGTGCAGTAATGTCTGGAAAAGGTTTCAAGATAATAGAAAATGGGGGGGGGGGGGTTAATAAAAATCAAATGGGAATTAACATCAAACATACTGTTTCTGAAGTCAGATGACCAGTAAAATGTCTTTTAGAAAATACAAAAAAGAAAATAAAAACAGCAAGTCCTGTTGTTGTGATTTATTCTGGCAGGGAGAGTGAGTTTGTACATATTTTAGACCCTGTATGGGAATGAAGCACTTACACATGTTTAAAAAAATAGCAGTGTAAAAGAATTTTTTTCTTATGATATGTGTAGTGATGGAGTTAAATTTACATATAGGGTCTGATTCACATGGAGGCTGATTCACTACTAATGCCAGGTATCGGCAGATGAGCGCCTGTATAGCGGCTCTTAGAGCGACCACTAGTAGACGCTGTAAACGGGTATCAGGCACTGTAACAAAGCACCTCAGTTGCTGTAGTAACATGGCTGGCCTTGATGAATGTGATGTATGTTGGGCGCTCTTTTTTTTGTAAATTCTTTATTCAATATTTGCAACATATATAAGCATTTTGCATACAGAAATACATAAAGAAAAGACAAAATTAAAACAAGTAATCATCTTCATGGGGGGGCTTGGAGGGGAAGAGGGATGGGAGGGGGCAAACTAGAGGGGGTGAAGGGACGGGAAGAGGGCAGACATGGGGGCAGGAGGTGCATCGGGTGGCCCCTAGACCTCTCTCAGGGCTATTTTATACTCTTCCGACATCCATCTATTCCATCCACCTAAACCACGTTCCCATAAATTTATCATGATTCCCGTCCCTAGAGGCCATGAGGTTCTTGAACCTCATCATGTCGTTCACCTTCAGAACCCACATTGCAAAACAGGGCGGGACCACATTCCACGTTTCCACATTAAGGGGATACAGGCCTTGGCTGCGTTCAGCATATGACACGATATCTTTTCATTGGGACTTTCAACACGAAGCAAACAAAGAGCTGGGTCATCAGGCACATCCTCATCTACTAGGCGGCTTGCCACTCCTCTGACCCTTTCCCAAAATTCTTTGGGCCTTGGGCAGGCCCACAGAATATGCAACAAGTCACCCTCTTCATCCCCGCATCTCCAACACTTCGCTTCCACCCCAGGAAACCATTTACTGACCACGGCTGGCACCCTATACCACCTCGTCAACACCTTATATTTACAACCCTAGTACCGGGTACATATCGAGGTTTTGTGTGGTGATCTCAATAACCTCTTCTTTTGCTCCTGGGTGAAAGTAACCCCTAAGTCTCTTTCCCACTTCCTCACAAATGAAGGAGTCTTCATGTCTCGGAGGGTAATTAACATTTTATAAATATACGAGAGGGTATGACTGCGTTTTTACTGGGGCATAGCTCCTCAAATGGGGTGAGGTGTTCGGCTCCTGGAGACTGGTGAGAAAGTGTGTGAGCTGCTGTTGTTGCCAGGCTGACCATCTGGGGATCCCTCTTTTAAGCACCAGGCTCTCCACATCTGTCCAGTCCCTTCCTGCCTCTAAAAATTCCAGCCACTCTTCAGGCCCTGGGAACCAGCCCTCGACATCCTGGGGGAAATCCAGGGTTTCCCAGCACTGGGACCATGAGCGAGGGTGCCGGGGAGGGGCCAGCGCATTGAAAGTATTGATGGCAAACCCATAGGGTAGTCCCCACTGTAGGATGTCTCATTGCCAGCGGGGCTTCCTTCCAATCTACCCACGGGATGCAATCTACCTGTGCCTCCACCAGGGCTTGCTCTAAGGACACCCACTGTTTGTGCTTCCCATGCAGGCACCAGTCCACTACCCTGTTCAAGTGGGAATGACATTGTTTTAACACTGTGACATAAACACTTTAGTGCCAGACCTGTAATGACAATTCTGCATAAAAATATACAAAGTCAAAAAAGTTTATAAAACTGTTTGTTTAAAGGCCAGGAGATGTCACACAATGATTTGAGCAAAAAAAAAAAATGTCAGACATGCTATTTAAACACAAGCAAATGAACGGCCATTGAAATGTATGGAAGAGCGAAACTGAGGGAAAGGTAATACCTGCCGCTCTGGAAGTTAGAGCGCCGGTGCTATACGCTGAGCCGCCTGTAATAATACATCGAACGCTACATGGCGCTGTTAGAGTCACTCACCAGATTCGCTTTCATAAATGTGGTTTTGCGTACTGCGCCCGGTGTTCACCAGACGCTGCCTGCCGCTACGAGGTGCTACCTGGCGCTTTCCCTTCTTAAATAACCCCCCAAGTGTGCCACAGACAAATAAAGCACCCTGTGCCCAGGTAAAGTCTAGTTCAGGCCTAGTGAAGCTTAGGTGAGTTAGGAGGGTGCTTGAGCATCAGGTTCAAAAAGTCTACATCAATGTGAACAGTTACAATATTAGGGGGAGACCTCGGGTAACACAGCATGAATAAAGAAGTAGCTGCGGTGGACTCGGTGGACAGGCAAAGAAGTAAATATCCTATGAATTGATACGTCCATAAATAATAAAATAAAATGAGATCTTTGTGAAAGGAGAAACGTGATACTAACAGAGATTGTGAATGTCCATGGGCAGCTGTTTATATATATTTACAAACATATAGTATAATATATGTTTATCTCTTGTCTGAATACATCATCAGTTGCTAGGCAATTTTCTAAACCTTCCTTAATGCGGGGAAAAAAACCCAACGGGGCCAGCACTAGAATCTAAAAGAATCGTTTCTCCCAAATCAGGATGCCCCATTGTGTAACCCCCCCAGGTGCTGCAAAACTCACCTTTTTCCTGGTTTCATCGCCGAATGCCAGTGGACGCATCCCTAGCATCTTTGGGCTGTCCATGTGCTCCCACCAGCAGTCCTTCAAATAGGCTGGGGGGTGAAGTGTATCCGCTGCTGGGAATGCAGCCACTCCTGACAATAATAGAGAGACCGTGAAAGCACCATAGGACTGTGAGAAAGGGAAATATCTACTGAGCGATCTGGGAGGTACCCCTCTGGGCAGGGAACAAAACCTAGGATACTCAAAATCATGGGTTTTGTTACTCTTTAATTCATGGAGTAATGGAGTAATAGTGACCTCTAGTGGAAAAAATTAGAATTGCTAACTGATTAACATTGAGACATAACAGTCGGTTACAAAACAATGTGTAGAAACTGTGTTTAATAGATGCTAGAATTTTAGTAAAACTTAGAAGACACAACCACATATTACTATTATTGTTATTATTATTATTGTTATATTATTTATTATTATTATATTGTTATATTATACTTATTATTATTCTTATTTATAAAGCACCACTATATTCCATATATTAATTACAGGATGGTAGGATGAGTAACATACTTATAATGCATAAGGCATTATGAGTTGTATATAACAGAAATATGGCAATGAATATAATACATACAGTATTATGATTCAAATGAAACAAAGAACGTTTGTACAAGAGTACATTAGAGAAAGCCCTGCCCTTCAGAGATTAGAATAATTATAAAAGAAGGTTACTAGTGTATATATAGTATAAAGACTTGTTATGAACATTGTATTCCAGGAATAAAATTGCTGTTTTTGATTCAGTAAACTTACCTTAAAGGGAATAAAACCCAGGCAGGCCAGCTCTGGAATCTAAAAAATTGCCCTGGGCATCGCTGCTGTATAAACCCCTGTCCCCAGCAAAACTCACCATTTCCAGCAGCTCCCTCGGTGATGTAAACAATGGTCCAGCCATTAAGACTGGAGGCTGGAGACGAGAGCCCGTCCGCATCTGGGGATGTGGTCACATACGCTCCCAATTGCCGAATGCAGAGCCCATTGGTCAAGCATTAATATGAACTGCAAATGGCTCTGATTGTATGAGATCCTCTTCATGCGTCGTAGAACCGGGGAAGAGTGAGTTTTTACTGGGTGTTCTGAGGGGGTTTCACACATCAGGACAAGGAACAAAACCTGGGATAGTCAAAATCCAGGGTTTTGTTCCACTTTACCCCTAGAATTAAGGACCATTTCTTAATTTATTTCAAAATAAGGCATGAGTAAAAATAAGGTGTGATTCAAGTTAGAAGTTAGAACATGATTTGCACACAAAACATTCACTTATTTAATATGGTTTTTAAAGTTTCACAGTTCATAATTCTTTCTGAAAGTAATTTTCAGGCATTAATAACTAACAAATAACGAAAAAAATGGTCTATTAATAGAAATCAAAATAACTATGCTAGACAGTAAGAGAAAGGGGTCACTAATACATAAACCCTGTATACTCTCCCGAGCCAGCCTGTGCTGGAATGAGTGTTGCTATTGCAATTCTTCTGAGGCATATGGACGCTTTTACCCATCATGCAATGCTTTGGGCAAATATTTAGGGTGGTTAATGTTCAGGAGATAGGCAATGGAATGATCACCGCTGTAAAAGTTGAATGGTATGCCCAGAAACCAAAGTCATTCCTGGATTTTGTTTCTCCTAGGAGAAAACAATTGGAAATCTATGCTAAATTGGAGTAAGTGACCACTTCTCTCACTATCCAGCATGTATATGTAGATTTTTAATAGTGAGTGATTCTGTAATACAGCTACTGTAAGTATATTACACGTTAAGGTAAAATTAGCTTAGTGAATATTACTTTGCCTGCGTTGCATACAATGCCGACCAATGCAAACTGATGCAGCCTGGCATAACTCCTGGTGAACCAACCCAGACTTAGATTCTATAAGAAGAATATCTGGCTAAATACTCACCCCCAGAGTATCCTGACTTGGGATGCCCCTATGGTTGACACATTCCTTGCTGGCGATCCCACGGTGCATTCATATCTGAATGGCTGGGGTGTCTATGCACTGCCATAGAGGGATGCAGAGAAGTCACTATCGATCGTGAAAAATGGCTATGCACCCATTCAGCTTTTTTAATCACTCATTTATATGGAACTGATTGGAGGAAAGCTGCACCTGCCCAGTAGGATCAACCATGAGGTATGTATAACAGGTGAAGGAGGGGGTTTCCGTGGGAATCCCAGGTTTGGTCCATTTTAAATTGATGACAGCTTGTCGTCTCATGGTCTCATACAATATAACTTAAGTTAAGGAGCACTTATCACGAAATAGTTCAATATTAAAAACCTATATAAACATGTTGGCTAATGAGAGGAGGAGTCACTTATACACCCGAACTGAATCAAACTCCCGCCAAAGTTGTGGTGTCTCTCCTGATAGGAATAAAATCCAGGGGTGTCAGGTTTAGAGTAACAGGGGTGACAGAACCTGATTTCCTCTTCCTTCCTTTAGTAAAAAATAAAAAACAATCCTGGCTGGCTATTTCTTGATGCGCGGTGTATAAGTGACCTCTCCTCCTGCCATCCATCATATCTATATGAGTTTCTATTACTGGGCCATTTTTTCACGATAGTGCACCTCTAGGTAAGTAAGGACAGACAAATATATAAGCACAAATATTAAAATCTAAAAATTAAAATTGAGTGGAACACAATGTTCAAGGGCTGACAAAGCTGCCCCTCTAATCCAATGCAGAAAAGGCTAATCAAGGTGCCTATGGTTCTGCTACATCCCAAAGACAAAAATGTATGCCTCTAATTTGATGCAGCAAACGCTACATATGCTCCCAAGGAGGGAGGTGGAGGATTGAGATACAGGATTTCATACAGTATGTACAGCATCTGCAAATCTCCATGGAGATTTTCTTTTTAAAAAAAAGGTTTGAAATGAAAAATCATTGTAATACAAATTTTGTTTCAAGCTCATCTACATAAGCCTTAAGGCCTTCTCCATTTAATACTTTTAATGCCTTTTTAGGCTGATTTGTATGTTACAGTAAATACAATCATTTATGATTCTGCCATATCATATCCATCCATACATCAGTGGGAGAACATCTTGAATGCAGTTGTATTTCTGTCTTCCACACTGATGTGTCCTGTGATTTATGCTGTTCCCTGTGTATGATTTGATATTGATTTTATTTTGGTCCCTGTAGATAAATTAAAAGATTCAAGACCAAACATGTACCCTAGTGTAGAATAGTGCAACGGATAATGCTTTTTCGAAAATATTGCCGGAGAAGACAGTTCTCAGCATCCAGCTCTGAATACATTTACCAGAACAAAGATGCCAACCTTTATTTAATTCAGAACTGACATGGTATATGTATACATTTGGTTATGTTTATTAAATAATATGTGCTCATTTCAAAAGTAAAATAAATTATATTTTGCCCGAAGCTATGAAAGTAATTCTAATCTTATCTTTATAATTGTGCAGGTATTTCTAGTCCTACAGCCAAATAGAATAAAATAAAATAGATGCTGTGATCCCTTTCCTTGTTATTGGGTTTATTGGAACATCAGCGATGAAGTTATCACACTCTCAATTCACCATTCCCGCCACTGTCACCCATAAGGCTTACCAGATTTTAACCATCATTAATAAAATGAATCCAGTTGTCATGTAATACACTCCACTTGTGGCTCCACATGCCACACAATCACAAAAGCTGGATTTTTTCATTATCAAAAATTAAACAGCGCACATAGCGTAATATTGCTTAAAATATCCAAATATTTAAAGAGGAACATCGGGGGAGGTTAACATTTTCCCCAAACCTCACCAATCTGTTTCCCCCTTCTTGTTTTACCTTTGGGCAATATTTACTCACCTCGCTGGGGGACCCATCTTCTGGGTCCCTCGGATTCCGGGCGACCTTCCGACAGACAGCACCATCTTGCATCCCATCAGGCACTGCGCATGGTCTCCGATCTCGCGTCTGTGTAGTGCCCATGAATGGGATGCAATGGAGCAATGGGATGCAAGACTTCGCTGAGTGGTGCAGGACTTTGAAGAGCACTTCTAAAGCCTTGCTGTCACTAATAGACGGCTAATATGGTGGAGGGGCAGAGGATCGGGCCCTGAAGACGCCGGATGTCGCTGGCCAAAAGGTAAGTAGGGGCAGATGGGGGAAATCTACCCCTTTTTATTTTTGGTCTAATGTTCCTCTTTAATAATGGTAAAATATTCCACTCTCTTTTAAAAACATATAATAGCGCTTGTAAAAATATTCCTTGATAGATCCAAGAAGGAGATTTACAATTGAACCTGCCTTCCCCTCTCACGGTGGCACATATTTGGGTTAGGCTGGGACAAATCAGTAATCCTAGGGTCTGTTCTGCCACCAAAGCATTACGTTCCTCATTAGAACGTTCTCATGGCCCATCCTAACCCAGTTCTCTGCATTCCACGAGAGGGTAGGATTGGTTGGATCTTTATATGGATACATGTATGTAGAGGACATACGGACACAAAAGTGCTTGTGAATAATGCATTGGAAGGGCTTCTATGATATGATAATTATGTGGTTCAACTTCTTTTTGACACCTGTTTCTTTTACTTCCTTTTATTTTAAATTAAGTTCAGCTCCTGCATTGATTTTTTATTGATATTTCCAAATAAATAAATTAAAAAAAATTAAAAAACAGCAGGAGGTTGCACATCCCATGACTTCCAGCATAGATCACAAAATGATACAGTCTGGCAGAGATGGACTGGCCATAAGAATAATTCCTGTTGTGCTGCAGCTCTTTGGGTCCGGCTGGGCCTGCTGCTTTTAACTCCCATATCCAATCCGAGCCAGGGCTTGGTTAAATCACAGACTGTTTTATGGCCTAGTCCACCAATGCAATCCAATACCAACGCATATTTGCCATACCTTGAAAGCCATGGTTGCAGACCTCTTGCCATTTTTTGGGTCTGTATGCCCATCGATTTTGGTGTTCTGCTGCGGATTCCCCTAGAAACAGGCACTGATACCCTCTGGCAAACCAATGCTGACAAGCAACCAGGCTCATTCTCACCTCTAGAATGGTTAATCAGACATGGATGGGTAATCATCTGCTGCTGAGAAAGCCCAGCAGAAGGTAGAGAGTTCACTGGAAGTTATTAAGACTTAAGCATGTGTAATGAAAGCTGATGAAGATGAAAGAGCACGGCAAGCACAGGGAAAGCAGGAAGCAGGTTAATTGAACAATTTTCTTGGAGACTTTAAACACCCATTTAAAAAATGTCCATATATGATAGGCTATGGAAAAAAAATGTTTGACTATTATATTTTATTTTACAAAGTTCCCTCTTTCATTTTTTCCCATTTGAAGTGTAAAAAGAAGTGCAGAGCTGGCAGCAAGAGACACAGCTGAGCAGGTTTACAGGGGAAGGGGCTGCATGTGTCTGTTCACAAAACATTCAAGCACAGTGCTGTGTATTCAGACTCTTCAGTCATGTCCTAGATATCTGTCACAGCTATGTTTGCATGTCAGGAAATGACAGACATGTAATTCAAATGTATGACGGGATCCCTGATAGCAGAAACATGCTGCCCATGACATCCATGCGCTAGTGTTTCTTTATTTTTTCTTATTTAAGCAAATGTGTCTCTCATGGAAGTAGTTTTCACAATCTGCGATGGTAACTATACACCAAGCATGTACACCAAGATCTACAAGATTAGAGAAGTGCCCCCTATACACACAGAACGCTGCTTGTATGGCCGCTGCTGAGGGTGAGTATTCTGTTTGTACAGGCTCACCTCCCTCTTGTAGATCTTGGTGTACAGATTTGGTGTATGGTTTTCAATAGCACCATTTGGCTGGTAGTAAAAACTAGTTCCTTAAAACACACATTTGCTAGTATAAGTAAAACTATTAGATAAGCTCGGCACCTTGAGCACACCATTTTGGCATATAAAAAGACACAATTATGAAAATTCAGTAGAATGTGAAATTTCAGACAGAGCCCAAGTCAATGCAATCATCGTAAATGAGGTATGCTTTCCCCATAAGCGTGCATGATACTGAATCATTGTCAGCACCTACATTTGCTCCTGCAGCCATTTAAAGAGGAACATCAAACCTAAAATAAAAAAGGGTCCGATCCCCCCCCCCCCCCATCGGCCCCTACTTACCTTTTGGATGTCGCTTGCTGCGGTGACATCTGCTGCTTCAGGGCCTTCATCCCGCCGCTTGCTTAGCCATCACTAACTGTCAAGCACAGCCTTAGCCGTGCTCTTCGATGTGCCATGAAGAGCACTACAGCTAATTGACTACAGCAGGAGTTATAAAAAGGTATTTTTTTTTGTGCAGCAATCTAAATTGCCCTGGGAAAAATGCATATAAGGTTTGTTTCTTGCAATGGTTTTGGTCCAGTTTAAGTCCAGGATTTTCACTTTTGCCTATAATTGCTTTGCACCTAAATCTAAAGTGTTGCATACAAAGTTTCAAAACTGATTTGTATGCCTTGAAAAGATGTGATAAGCCATATTTGGCATATATCTGGTTGTTAGGTCATTTAATGAATAAACCCTAAGAATTTAGAATATTGTGTGATCCATGCTACTTAAAAAGTGGTCAATTATGTCAGCTAATGTCAAACTAGCCTCAAGACAAATGTAAATAGATATGTTTTCAGCCTTCATTAAGCTGACAATGTTGGATCTGAGATGCTCTTATGCTGGAAGAACATGATCTGCTGCACGAAGGTTTCAGTGACATCTCATATTAAATGCAATAAGAATGCCCAGAAAAGCAGCTTGGTAAATGTTATGTCCTTGGTTATACCTGGTAAAATCTTTCCAACAAAAAACAGGCATATTACTGTAATTTGTCCACTCTGTTTGCTTTTAGCTTGGAACCCTTTCTACAATAGGAAGTAATTGTAAAAGAAGCTTAGTTTAGTTTAGTTCTGTTTAAATGATGGAATAGAGTAAGGTTTTTTTGGAAAAAACAAAATTCACCACATTTAGTATACTGACAATACAACACATATCCCCTTACTTTTAAATAAGCACAATGTTTCCAGGGCATATAAGGGTCTTCTCATGTACTTTGTGGACATACACTTACTGGTCTTAACATGCATGTCCCCTTAAACCTCTAATAATTAGTTTGGCAAGTCAAGTACCATTAGTTCTGTCCCTTGTCACTGTTCACATAATGCTGGCCACATACCTTAGAATCTGATTTGTAAAATGTCTTCATAATACTACACAAACATGGCACTCTTGTACAATTGAGGTGTAGCAAGCTGAGGCGTAATCAATGGCTGTTGTTGTAACAGATGAGTCAAAAACAGCCTGGCGCAACAGCTGTCACCTTGGCCATAATGTCACTGTTGACCAATGTACCATGCCTGGCAATATGTGATGTGATGTGGTTACAACCTGGACCAGCAGCCAGTACAACAGAGCACTGATTAACAACATGACAGCAGAGCAGACGTGGTTGGACATGATACATGTCGGCAATAGTGCAGCAGACTAGATGTGGTCGGATACAGTACAGGTCAGACAGCAGCATATGGTCATATTTTGCTCAGGTCAGCAACAGGGCAACAGAAGTGGTCATTGGAGTACAGGTTGGCTCCAGAACAAACATGGCCAATGTGGCAGGGTTCAGCAATGAGACTGCAAAACAGATGTGGTAAATTCAACACGGGTCAGCAACATGTTAGCAGAACACATCTGATTTGTGTGGCACAGTAGAACAGGAAAACAGCATGCCACACTGAAAATCCAAGCAACAATCCTGTTAACTGCTGAACCAACCAGACAACAGCATTGTAACACCCTACCTCTCCTCTATCACACTATGTGAGTGATGCTATTCATTTTGTCTGCAGGGATTAGTCACTTCTTCTTCTGCTTGTCCCTTTTTTCGCTGCTTCTTAGCTTAGTGCAAAGTTTAAAAACAGCAAAAAGTGTTATGAAAGAAGTATAGTGCTACTGAGTAGTGAAATAAATGGACAGGCAGAGAAACTCCCACCTTCCCTCACAAATAATGTAACAATTCTAGGCACTAATTCACCAAGCCTAGCAGGAAAATGGAAGGCATATCTGTAGAACAGGATATAGAAATAGAAAGACTGCACCGCTAACAGAAATTTCCCATGTGGGAAGTACAGTAAGACAAATATGCTTTGAATTTACACCTGGTCGTTAGAGGTTTTGTAAACATTTACAGATGTACTTAGCACTCATCCATCTTAATGTAGCCCCAGTGACAGCAATAGGGCATGAATTTAGGATATTGATTTGGAGGGAGTATACAGTAACTTCAATTCCCTGAGGATGAAATTAATTTAGCCAACTATCTATTACTGTACATTCTTATTGTTTCAACTGTCAAATCCGATAAAGAGCATTTTGCCTAGACTGGAAGAAGACCATCATTCATGACAATTATATTGCAGGTACTTATGACAAATTATAGCTTGCTGATGGGCAAAGGGTAAACAGGAAATCTTTGAAAATTGATGAATCTCTCTGGTAAATGGTCCGGTCATTGTGGAGAAAGATTTTTATATCATTTGCAATTCAGCCTTTCAACTGATTATTTCAATCTTGTGCAGTGAGTTAACTGACTTGCGCTAGTGGTACCTTTAAGGATGTTTTTAATATTTATAAGAAGATAAGATAACAAACCATTTTTTCATATATTTGCTGTAGATTAGATTTTAGGGTTAGGGTTTATCGATTTAGACACAACTATCTATTTATTTATAATGCATATTTGTTATGATGGCATTCATTTAAACCGGACCTTCAGCGTGATTTAATGAAAAGCCCAAACTCTTAAAAAACGGTTCCCCAGCATCTAAAATTAATATATTTTACGTTTTTAGTCATTAACTTATTATTCTTTCCCCCACTGGGCTGCAACTCTGTTCAGGAATTTAGGATACGGGCGCCGCCATCTTGACTCAGAAGCATCACACTTACTGAGGAGAGGAGAGTGGGATAAGGTACAGGGGGGCGGGTTATAGCTGTGCTTTGCTCAGACAGAGCAGAGCTGGGGTCAGGTAAAGGTCAGCAGTCCCAGAATGCAGAGCAGCACAGTCAAGAGGCACTTCCTGTTTGCAGGCTGCCTGATAAGATGGCGGCTTCCATAAGCCGCCATTTTGGATGTTTAAAGGCTCATAACATGCAGTAGATGCAGGTAGAATGATTTTTAACGTGAGCAATCTGTATGTATATGGTGTGGGAAACATATAAGATAGACTCTTATTCAGAGTGAAGGTCCGCTTTAATAAATTATTAGTTTATTGATTAGTATTTTGTAAAAACAATTGGTCAGTAGATTTGTCTGTTCCTATATGTGTGGTGACAAAATGGTCTGTGAGAGGTATACTGCTCTGTAGCATTAGTGAATGGATGATTGTTATCAATAATACAAAGTTATAAAACAGAATGAGGCTGTAACACTTCCTCCTGTACTCCAGGTTCCATTGTCAACTTAACAAGTGAAGGGCTTGGTGGAGTACAACACGATGAGTAAATTGGCACATTCTGAATATAAATATATATATATATATATATATATATATATATATATATATATATATAATGAACAAATATTAAAAAATATGTATTAAAACTGGCCCAGTATTAGAACAGAAATGAATTTTCCCGCAGAATAAAAACACAAAAGGTGCTAAATAAAACTTTTGTGAACCCACCACCAAAAGGATTAAATGTGTACCAGATTATATCTTCAACCACAGTTTAAGACATAAAGACTTTGGATCCCCTATAGATTGTTGCGATAATCATGAATCATTTTCCTCCAAAGAGACAAATTATATCTTTGGCCATACACTGCAGACACAAAGACTTCAGATCCTCTTTAGATGGCTGTGATAATTATGGAACATTTTCCTCTAATCAAACATTTCCTCATGTAAGGGAAATTTAAAAAAAAAGGAACCACATAGTGCAGCAAGCTTAAAATGCAAAAGCGCAACCTGCGCATATATTCATTGCACACACCAAATCCTAAAAATACATTCACATATGTTATTTCCTGGTTCCAGCATCCAAGAACAATCAGAGTGCTCCCCGACTCCTCTATTAAATCTCACTCTCCTTCGCTTATTACAGGGCAGGGCAGGGCGGCAGAGGCTCAGGAGAGGTGAAAGCAGCATGGCTCCGTCCGGTAACCTTGCTCTTCCTTCCACCCACTAACGTCCTAGCGTAATGCTGTCTGGCTCCAACACGTTTCGTCACTCGGGACTTGAACTCGGGGCTGGAGAAACAGACAGCATGGTTTTAACACATTAAATACCTTCACTTAATTAGATATCAATCATTCAGACAAGATTGAAAACAAAGACACATTCCGTTCTATGGGGAATAAAATACAAATATTATAATAGTTCTTTTCTTATTTGATTTTATTTAATAGAACACCAATTTCCTTATAATATTGTTCACTAGCCGATGCAGTTTTCCTTCCACTAAAATCATCATTATGAAACAGTTTTTTTCTCAGTTTCTTATATCTAATGCTACAACATACCTCTAAGTGGTTAGGATGTCATATAAATCATACTAGCCTTCAAAGATCTATGTTTATTCAGTTGACTAATGTTTTACTAATTGAGTAGATATTGGACAGGCATCCAACTGACCAAATAATGACATTCTATCGAATACCAATAAAGGATGTTCAGATACAAGAAAAGAAACATTCTAAAAAGTGTTATCTCCATTTTTTCCATTACATAGACATATAAATAAAGAAAGACATTCTATTGCTATACTCACACGCATAATAACCTTCAGAGATCTAATTTCAGCCAAGTAACTAATATTTAACTGATTAGATAAATATTGGACAAACATTGACCGAGGATTCAACTAGCTCTATATTCATAATCATATTTACTTTCATTGACTTCTTTCAATATCATGTAGGTCTAACTGTTTAAATGTCTCAATAAAATGATTATTCGGAACAACAGGATTAAAGGTGGATTTATTTCTAAAAGCCTTATGTTGAAAAATATCCACTGTATTCTCCATACTGTCACTTGGTGTCCTATCCATAAAAAACATTTAATTTCCTAAAAAAAAGTTTCAAGTTAACATGAATCTATCTCTGTTTTGGAGGCATATTACAGGCCATTATCCAAAATCCTAATTTTACCCTAAGGGTTTTTTTTACTCAAATTATAAATCCCTGAGCCCATTGGCTCTTGTTTTTTCCTTTTTCTGTCTGGTTCTCTCTCTCTGCTTCAGTCGTGGGGTTTCCCCCGATCCGTTGTCGGTAGCTGTATCGTCTGGGATTTTCCTCCTAACAGACATTGAAAGAGAGGGCTTTTTCTGGGTTCCTTCCCTCATGGTAAAAGGGGTTTGACATTGTGGCCTGCTACCAAAAATATTCCTCCTATTCCCAAGGGGCATTCCTTGGTAGCCTCTATAATCCTGTTCTCTCTTAGCGCCTTTCATTCTTTCATTATAATTTGCCAATGGGATAAACCAATTCCCCCAGGGGTGATCTCCACCCATTCTATATCTGTTCTTGATCTTATTTTGACGTTGACTTCTATTTTGGTAGTTCCTATGCCAATCACCCCTTTGGTTACCAGCATCCCATCCATGCTGAGAATGATTCCATCTTTTTTCCCTCTCATTAAAAGTGGGTCTTATTGAATTCCATCCGTTATGCCTTCTCTCAGCCCAATGCATTATTTCTTTATTTTCTTTATTAACAAACACACATAAAAAAAAACAAAAGTGCCCTGTACTAACTGCTTCACAATGATTGACTGATTAGCCTCTCAGTCATGACTGGCATGGCTGCTCTCCTGGTGGGCAGTTCACTTTGTACTTGTTTTAGCAAATAATTAGCATGACCGGCATAAAGTTTGAGGTTCATGTGTACCAAGACATGATAGTAAATACGGTTTTCCTTTTTTATTCTTTTAGTAAAGCTATGGAAAATACTGTAGTACAGTTAATGTCAGTTTTGTCTGTCATGTATTCTCTCATCACAGCTGCTAGAGTCTGGCATAGGTATCACAACTTTAGCAAATCACACTTTTTATACTTGTCTTTTAAACTTGACATAAAGTAAAAAAAAATTATGTAGATCACATTTAACATTCCCTCCCGGGGGATCCTGGTGAGGAAGCCTAAAATCTGCCTGTGAGCTCTGGAGTATGAAGGGAGACATACTGCAGTAATACATGTCTCCTATTGGGGGAGGTGGGGTTCAGGACCAGCCTTTGGTGTGCAAGGTGTGCTATCGCTGGGGGCGCCATGGTCAGGAGGGCACCGCATAGCTGCACCTGTCGGCTCAACATCCCAGCCCACCCACCTGCTTGATCACTGAACCCATCTGCTTGCTTGGGGGGATGTGGGCATGGAATGCCCTACTGTTGGAAACCCACTGGGATCACCCACGGCATAGGTGCAGGCTTTGATCCAATCAGCACTCTATGCCACATACATACAGTAAGTGCAGGGCTCTGAATTATTTTTGTCTACAAAGTGCAGCGCAGAGATTAAGATCCCACATTGGGATCCCACATTGGGATTCTCACTGGAAAATTGAATCAGCAAGCTCAAGAGTCTGTTGGGGCCATGAAATACAAGTATTTGTCCACATAAATGCTGGATGGCAGTCAACAATTACAGCTGGTCCACTGAACTAGCATTGTGCCTACCCCCCCACTTCTGCATTGCGTCCCCGCCTTCTGTCAGGTCACCACTCCACATGGGATGGCTAGGGCATCGGCTATGGCAATGGCTAGGGAACGCTTCAGCAAGTCGGCACCTCTGCCTGACATCAGGCTTGATGTTATGAGTAGTGATGAGCGAGTAGTATTCGACCGAGCCAGTATTCGATCGAATACTACGCTGTTCGTCATACTCGATTTCGATCGAGTACAGCGGCGATGGCGCACTCACAATTCGTTTCCCCTCCCACCTTCCCTGGCGCGTTTTTTACACCAATCACCATGCAGGGGGGGTGGGACAGGTCCTGGGAGGACGCTGGCATCGCGAAAACGGCGTCTACACGCATTGGCTGGAAAAACCATGTGACCTCGAATATACAAAACTCAGCACTTCCTCTTCGTCAGCATTAGCAGCTTGAACTTAGTGAGGGACAGACGCTCACAGCAGGGAAAGACAGGCTGTCGCTGGCAGGGCCCCAGAAGCTCGGAATATCGCTTTTACCACCATCTATACCAGCTACCAGAAGACAAGACAGTCCTTAATAGCCCTTATTAGGGCTGCTACGCTGAACAGTATATAGCTCATTTTCTATTTAGTCAGGCAGGGCCCCAGAAGCTCAGAATATACCTTTTACCACCATATATACCAGCTACCAGAAGACAAGACAGTCCTTAATAGCCCTTATTAGGGCTGCTACGCTGAACAGTATATAGCTCATTTTCTATTTAGTCAGGCAGGGCCCCAGAAGCTCAGAATATACCTTTTACCACCATATATACCAGCTACCAGAAGACAAGACAGTCCTTAAGAGCCCTAATTAGGGCTGCTACGCTGAACAGTATATAGCTCATTTTCTATTTAGTCAGGCAGGGCCCCAGAAGCTCAGAATATACCTTTTACCACCATATATACCAGCTACCAGAAGACAAGACAGCCCTTAATCCCTTATTAGTGCTGCTATGTTGAACAGTATATAGCTCATTTTCTATTTAGTCAGACAGGGCCCCAGAAGCTCAGAATATACCTTTTACCACCATATATACCAGCTACCAGAAGACAGGACAGTCCTTAATCCCTTATTAGTGCTGCTATGTTGAACAGTATATAGCTCATTTTCTATTTAGTCAGACAGGGCCCCAGAAGCTCAGAATATACCTTTTACCACCATATATACCAGCTACCAGAAGACAATACAGTCCTTAATCCCTTATTAGTGCTGCTATGTTGAACAGTATATAGCTCATTTTCTATTTAGTCAGGCAGGGCCCCAGAAGCTCAGAATATACCTTTTACCACCATATATACCAGCTACCAGAAGACAAGACAGTCCTTAATCCCTTATTAGTGCTGCTATGTTGAACAGTATATAGCTCATTTTCTATTTAGTCAGGCAGGGCCCCAGAAGCTCAGAATATACCTTTTACCACCATATATACCAGCTACCAGAAGACAAGACAGTCCTTAAGAGCCCTTATTAGGGCTGCTATGCTGAACAGTATATAGCTCATTTTCTATTTAGTCAGACAGGGCCCCAGAAGCTCAGAATATACCTTTAACCACCATATATACCAGCTACCAGAAGACAAGACAGTCCTTAAGAGCCCTTATTAGGGCTGCTACGCTGAACAGTATATAGCTCATTTTCTATTTAGTCAGGCAGGGCCCCAGAAGCTCAGAATATACCTTTTACCACCATATATACCAGCTACCAGAAGACAAGACAGTCCTTAAGAGCCCTTATTAGGGCTGCTACGCTGAACAGTATATAGCTCATTTTCTATTTAGTCAGGCAGGGCCCCAGAAGCTCAGAATATACCTTTTACCACCATATATACCAGCTACCAGAAGACAAGACAGTCCTTAATCCCTTATTAGTGCTGCTATGTTGAACAGTATATAGCTCATTTTCTATTTAGTCAGGCAGGGCCCCAGAAGCTCAGAATATACCTTTTACCACCATATATACCAGCTACCAGAAGACAAGACAGTCCTTAATCCCTTATTAGTGCTGCTATGTTGAACAGTATATAGCTCATTTTCTATTTAGTCAGGCAGGGCCCCAGAAGCTCAGAATATACCTTTTACCACCATATATACCAGCTACCAGAAGACAAGACAGTCCTTAAGAGCCCTTATTAGGGCTGCTACGCTGAACAGTATATAGCTCATTTTCTATTTAGTCAGGCAGGGCCCCAGAAGCTCAGAATATACCTTTTACCACCATATATACCAGCTACCAGAAGACAAGACAGTCCTTAAGAGCCCTTATTAGGGCTGCTACGCTGAACAGTATATAGCTCATTTTCTATTTAGTCAGGCAGGGCCCCAGAAGCTCAGAATATACCTTTTACCACCATATATACCAGCTACCAGAAGACAAGACAGTCCTTAATCCCTTATTAGTGCTGCTATGTTGAACAGTATATATCTCATATCCTATGTAGTCAGGCAGGGCCCCAGAAGCTCAGAATATACCTTTTACCACCATATATACCAGCTACCAGAAGACAAGACAGTCCTTAATCCTTTATTAGTGCTGCTATGTTGAACAGTATATAGCTCATTTTCTATTTAGTCAGACAGGGCCCCAGAAGCTCAGAATATACCTTTTACCACCATATATACCAGCTACCAGAAGACAAGACAGTCCTTAATCCCTTATTAGTGCTGCTATGTTGAACAGTATATAGCTCATTTTCTATTTAGTCAGACAGGGCCCCAGAAGCTCAGAATATACCTTTTACCACCATATATACCAGCTACCAGAAGACAAGACAGTCCTTAATCCCTTATTAGTGCTGCAATGTTGAACAGTATATAGCTCATTTTCTATTTAGTCAGACAGGGCCCCAGAAGCTCAGAATATACCTTTTACCACCATATATACCAGCTACCAGAAGACAAGACAGTCCTTAAGAGCCCTTATTAGGGCTGCTACGCTGAACAGTATATAGCTCATTTTCTATTTAGTCAGGCAGGGCCCCAGAAGCTCAGAATATACCTTTTACCACCATATATACCAGCTACCAGAAGACAAGACAGTCCTTAATCCCTTATTAGTGCTGCTATGTTGAACAGTATATAGCTCATTTTCTATTTAGTCAGACAGGGCCCCAGAAGCTCAGAATATACCTTTTACCACCATATATACCAGCTACCAGAAGACAAGACAGTCCTTAATCCCTTATTAGTGCTGCTATGTTGAACAGTATATATCTCATATCCTATGTAGTCAGGCAGGGCCCCAGAAGCTCAGAATATCGCATTTACCACCATATATACCAGCTACCAGAAGACAAGAGAGTCATTGAGAGCCCTTATTAGGGCTGCTATGTTTTAAAAATTGTGTGGAGGCCCAAGAGCTGAGACCTTTTAAAAATTGTGTGGAGGCCCAAGAGCTGAGACCTCTCAAACATTGTGTGGAGGCCCAAGAGCTGAGACCTTTTAAAAATTGTGTGGAGGCCCTAGAGCTGAGACCTCTCAAACATTGTGTGGAGGCCCAAGAGCTGAGACCTTTTAAAAATTGTGTGGAGGCCCAAGAGTTGAGACCTCTTAAAAATTGATTGTATTAAGCCTAAGAGGTGAGCCATAATTTTTTTCATTAATACAGCAATTCTACGGCGGTTAAGGAGGAGGAGGAGGAGGAGGAGGAGGAGGAGGAGGAAATGGCACTTCATACAGATGGCACTTCACTCTTGGCTGCTTTCCACTGTTGTACAAGCAAAGTCCGGGTCAATCCACTTGCTGTTCATTTTGATTAGCGTCAGCCTGTCGGCACTGTCGGTTGACAGGTGGCTGCGCTTATCGGTTATAATGCCCCCGGCTGCGCTGAACACACCCTTTCTGATAGCACGCTGGCGGCAGGGCAGGCAAGCACCTCCAAGGCATACAGGGACAGTTCCAGCCACGTGTCCAACTTGGAGACCCAGTAAGTGTAGGTCGCCGAGGGATCGGGGAGGACAGGGGTGTGGTCTGCCAGGTAGTCCCGCAACATCCGCCGATACTTGTCCCTCCTGCTGATAGCGGGCCCCGCAGTGATGGAAGTTGCACGAGGGGGTGACATGAACGTGTCCCACACCTTGGAGAGTGTTCCCCTGGTGGCTGTGGGCCTGATCGATGTTGTCAGACTCTGGGAGACACTCTCCTCTCTGCCGCCAGCGATGCTGGGTGGGAAAATCTGCATCATGTTCTGCAAGAGTTCCCTCTGGTATTCCAGTAATCGATTCGTCCTCTCCTCTACCGGAATAAAAGAGGAGAAGTTATCTTTATACCGGGGGTCCAGGAGTGCGAAGACCCAGTATAGTTTGTTCTCCAATATCCGGACAACACGTATGTCCCGGGAAAAGCAGCCCAGCATGAAGTCAGCCATGTGTGCCAGACTCTGAGTAGGCATGACCTCACTGCCCCCACCAGAAGGATCATTTTCCATTTCCTCCTCTTCCTCCTCCTCTCCGCCCCATCCGTGCTGAACCAATGGGACGCACACAGCCTGACTGCTACCCTCGCCGCCAGCATCCTCTTCCACAGCCACCTCCACGTTGTCCTCCTCCTCCTCATCCTCCTCCTGCAACTGCCACCGAGCAGCAGACAAAAGTGTGGTCTGACTGTCTACCTGCGTTGCGTCTCCTCCTACCCCCATCTCCTCTGTGTGCAATGCGTTCTCCCTTATTGCGATGAGCGATTCTTTAAGGACGCCTAGGAGCGGGATGGTTACGCTCACTATAGCGTCCTCGCTGCTGACCTTCTTAGTGGACTCCTCAAAGATACGCAATACATCGCATATGTCTGCCATCCATGGCCACTCGTGGTTGGCAAACTGAGGGAGCTGAGTTGGAGGCACGCGTGGATGCATCATCTGGTACTCCATCAATGCTTTCTGCTGCTCACACACCCTGGCCAACATGCAATAGGTGGAATTCCAGCGAGTGGGCAGGTCGCACAACAGCCGATGTTGAGGCAAATGGAGGCGTTGCTGGATTTTTTTTTAAGCTAGCAGCAGCTACAGTTGACTTCCGAAAGTGAGCGCACAAGCGCCGCACTTTGACCAGTAGCTCTGCCAGGTTGGGGTAAGTCTTTAGAAACTTTTGTACTACCAAATTAAAAACGTGGGCCAGGCATGGTACGTGATTGAGTTCTGCAAGCTCCAGAGCCGCCACCAGGTTACGGCCGTTATCGCACACGACCATGCCTGGTCCTAGCTGCAGCGGCGACAGCCACATCTCTGTCTGCTGCAATATGGCGTGCCTCACCTCTGTGGCGCTGTGCTTCCTGTCGCCCAAGCTGATGAGCTTAAGCACCGCCTGCTGACGTCTCCCCGTGCCAGTGCTGCAACGCTTCCAGCTAGGGGCTGAGGGCGATGTTAAGGCAGAGGAGGAGGAGGAGGATGAGGAGGAGGAGGAGGAGGAGGAGGATGAGGAGGAGGAGGAGGAGGAGGAGGAGGATGAGGATGAGGATGAGGAGGAGGAGGAGGAGGAGGAGGAGGAGGAGGAGGAAGAGGAGGGGGGTCTATCAGAACCTGTGCTGGCAATCTTGGGCGGGGGTGGTATGTAGGCCGTCCCTGTTTGCGACCCCGTCCCCGCTTCCACAACATTCACCCAGTGTGCCGTCAAAGAGATGTAGCGTCCTTGGCCGCAAGTGCTTGTCCACGAGTCGGTGGTCAAGTGGACCTTTGCGCTGACTGCGTACCTCAGGGCCCGCCTGATGTTACGCGACACGTGCTGGTGCAGGGCGGGGACGCCACACCGGGAAAAATAGTGGCGGCTAGGGACGGAATAGCGAGGTGCGGCAGCCGCCATCAGGTCGCGGAAGGCCTGCGTCTCCACAAGCCTAAACGGCAACATCTCCAGGGCCAGCAGTTTGGAGATGAGGCAGGTTAAGGCTTGGGCTTGGGGGTGACTGGAGGCGTACTTCCGCCTGCGGTTGAACGCCTGCGAGATGGACAGTTGATGGGACGAGGAGATGGAAGGTGCAGACGAAGATGCGGGGGAAGGTGGGGCTGAAGGAGAAGGCCCCAAAGTAGCCGAGGCAGAGGCAGATGTGGAGGTGTCCTGGCTGGAGGTCTGGACTGCAGTGGCAGCACACAACAAAGGGGAAGAGGCAGTGGCAGCAAGACGGGGCGCAGGTTGTATTGCGTTTGCTCTCTCCCACTCAGCCCAGTGCTTGAATTCCAAGTGACGGCACATGCCTGAGGTGGTCAGATTGCTCTTCTCAGAGCCCCTACTCAGTTTTGAGTGGCAGATTGCGCAAACCGCGCTCAGTTTGTCATCCGCGCAAATGTTAAAAAATCTCCACACCACAGAAGTACGAGGCCTCGATGGGGGAGCTTTGCGCGACTGCCTGCTGCCGGGAAGAGCTTCGGCCCTGCTGGCTGTGGCCTGCCTTCTCTGTCTGGACTGTCCTCTGCCTCTGGACTGTCCTCTGCCTCTTGCTGCCTTATTCGGTGATGCGCAGACCGCATCTCCACTGCTTTCCCCGCTGGACATCACCCCTGTCCAAGTGGGGTCGGTCATTTCGTCGTCCACCACCTCCTCTTCCACTTCCTCTCTCTGCTCCTCCTCCTGCCCACTGGACATTCCAACAGCCTCCCTTGATGGCAACTGCGTCTCATCATCATCGCTCATGATAGCAGATGCTGGTTCCGGGTCCACATCACTAGCAGATGGCGGATACTCAAGTGTTTGGGCATCACTACAAACAAATTCCTCTGCTAGCTCCTGGGATTCTTGCAGCACATCTGGAAAAGGACCCGAAAAGAGGTCCTGGGAGGGGTCAAGGTTGGGCTGACTCTGTTGGCCAGGTTGGGAGGAAGGAGGGTCAGAGTGAGACTGTGTGGATGACTGGGTGGTGGACAAGTGACTGGAAGCGTTATCGGCCATCCATTGCACCACCTGTTCACGCTGCTCAGGCCTTAACAGAGGTGTACCCCGCCCCCCGCATAACTGTCCCATAAAGGCAGGGAAGCTGGATGAGCGTAATGCTGGCTGCCCCTCACCAGCACGCATTGTATCCCCACTGGCTTCAACACGGTTTGTGCCCCCACCAGCATTTCCGCGCCCCCGTCCTCGTCCACGTCCCTTTGCGCTAGCCCTCCGCATTTCAGACGTTTTACTTTTTTGGCCACGCGTTATGCCAAATATAAAAATATTTTTAAGAAGAACACCTGGCTATACAGCCGTATATTGCCAGAAGGTGAAATGGTGCCTATACGCACCGTGTATAAAACAGTGTTTTGTTGGCACAGAGGACACAAAACAGTAGTGCCAAATATAAATATATTTTTAAGAACACCTGGCTATACAGCCGTATACTGCCAGAAGGTGAAATGGTGCCTATATACGCACCGGGTATATAACAAGGTTTTGTTGGTAAAGAGGACACAAAACAGTAGTGCCAAATATAAAAAATATTTTTAAGAAAAACACCTGGCTATACAGCCGTATACTGCCAGAAGGTGAAATGGTGCCTATACGCACCGTGTATAAAACAGTGTTTTGTTGGCACAGAGGACACAAAACAGTAGTGCAAAATATAGTTTTGTATATAGGTGCTAATACACCACTGAAGTCTTTCTGTCCCTATTCCAGCAGCAGCAGCTACCCCTCACTAAAGCAGCTGTAGCTGCAGCACTAATAAGTGCTCAGCTCTTGGGCCTCCACACAATGTTTGAGAGGTCTCAGCTCTTGGGCCTCCACACAATGTTTGAGAGGTCTCAGCTCTAGGGCCTCCACACAATTTTTAAAAGGTCTCAGCTCTTGGGCCTCCACACAATGTTTGAGAGGTCTCAGCTCTAGGGCCTCCACACAATTTTTAAAAGGTCTCAGCTCTTGGGCCTCCACACAATGTTTGAGAGGTCTCAGCTCTTGGGCCTCCACACAATTTTTAAAAGGTCTCAGCTCTTGGGCCTCCACACAATTTTTAAAAGGTCTCAGCTCTTGGGCCTCCACACAATTTTTAAAAGGTCTCAGCTCTTGGGCCTCCACACAATGTTTAAGAGGTCTCAGCTCTTGGGACTCCACACAATTTTTAAAAGGTCTCAGCTCTTGGGACTCCACACAATTTTTAAGAGGTCTCAGCTCTTGGGACTCCACACAATTTTTAAGAGGTCTCAGCTCTAAGCTTCCCTTACTGCTGGGGTGACACACTGTAACAAACCTCCTCCTGTAAGCTTCCCTGACTGCTGGGGTGACACACTGTAACAAACCTCCTCCTGTAAGCTTCCCTTACTGCTGGGGTGACACACTGTAACAAACCTCCTCCTGTAAGCTTCCCTTACTGCTGGGGTGACACACTGTAACAAACCTCCTCCTTTAAGCTTCCCTTACTGCTGGGGTGACACAATGACACAAGAGGACATGTCTGACCACATCTCACACACACACACACACACACACACAATGACAATTAGGGGTGGGGTCTATTTATTTTCCCCTTTGCCTATGCCATCTGTGGTTGTCATTAGGCAACGTGATTTTAAGGGGTGCAGAATTTTGTTCTTCTTTTTTGTACAGTTTGGCTTGGGGTCCATGGCAATGTAGAGGAAAGAAGGTTTCCTTGTCTTGTCTCACTTTACGTAGAAGTAATATTGTGTTTGGAGTGTATTGTTGAGAGGCTGTGATATTGGCGTAATAGTGCGACTTGGGCGCGTTATATGCACCCAGACATGCTTCCCCTGCTGTCCCAGTTGCATTCCAGCAGTGTTGGCATCATTTTCTGATGTTTCAGGGTGGACTTGGTGACCTCCAAGTGGTCGAATTGAGATTTCCAAGTGTCGAGCATTTTTTTCCCATAGACTATAATGGGATTCGATATTCGGTCGAGTAGTCGAGTAACGCGGTCTATTCGAATCGAAATTCGAAATTTCGAATATTTCACTACTCGCTCATCTCTAGTTATGAGGTTATGCACAGGGGGCTGCCATCGAACCCCGATGGCTGTCGGCGACCATGTGGGTCACTGGGCTGGTAGTGAGGAAGTGCAGACATGTTATGGGATGACACCCTCCTGTAGTCTTGCACAGGGCACCTTCCAGCCTAAGGCTGGGCCTGGTGTGGCTTTTGTATTGGTGTTTAGCTGTTTCTGAGTAATATCTCTGTAATGCAGGGATTACTTATGCTGGGGGTGGAATAGGTTAGTGTATTGTCTCTGCAAGACTCTACTTGACATAGTAACCAGAGCATTTTTGGATTTCTTTTGTGCCCAAGGGAGTCACAAAAGATCATTGTATGTATATGCTGGGCTATACACATACATTCTAGTGCTCTGTTGTGTCTAACTGTAAAGAAAACAACGTATTTGCCACAGTAGCTTTTAAAATATAGGACAAAAATCTGTTGCCTATATCAAAATACTTGTAAGTTTATTTTGAGCTATGGTAATTGATTGGATCAAGTATGTTAATAATACGTTTCTTAGCAGGGGGAAATCTGTGCGTTGCTGGAACTTTTCTTTTATCATTTCTAATTAGTTTAACATTAATAAAGAAAAGAAAAGGGGATTATGCTAATCTCTGTTTAGTGGCGGGTTGATATATGAGTAAAGATGTTTTTTGTTAAAAGGTTTAAGGTTGTAAATAATTTACATTTTTTTAATGCCTTTCCATTTACAATTTTAAAAAAAAGTACACACAGGAAGGATGTCCTGCTGACTAGACAATGCAATTGTGCTAAAACGGTACAATCAATTTATAAAAAAAAGACAACAGAACTGCTATATTAAAAAATAGTGGAAACAGATGGATTACATTTTTTTGAAGAGGCTCTTGTTTTGAAAAGTAGAAAGAACCTGTGGGAGCATTTTTCACTTATCTCGCAATTAAAATTCTCTGCACCTACAATGAAATTCTACAGTCAAGGCAAAATATTTATTATTGGTTAGATATTTTATTTTAGGTTGCAAATCAACAACTTGGAAATCCAAACCGATAAATAGCCCGGAGTAACTGGCAAACAAGCCACACCAGGGGGCAACTTACTCTCAAAAATGCTCCCTGATGCTCTAAATGTAGATCCACAAAATGCTTGGGTTTGGTAATCTTTAGCGGACACCCTTTAGACTGCCCTAACCATCCTCACCACCTGCTTCCCTCTACTTGGTTTTCTCTGGCTTTTCTACTTTGAATAAAACTGGCTTGGTAGATAAGTATACCTCTTTGGATCCCTCTAATTGGTTAATAGTGATTGTAACCTTGCACAACACTTCAGGTG
The DNA here is from genome assembly GCA_027917425.1 of Gastrophryne carolinensis. Lineage (NCBI taxonomy): Eukaryota > Metazoa > Chordata > Amphibia > Anura > Microhylidae > Gastrophryne > Gastrophryne carolinensis. The sequence goes on along the minus strand of CM051235.1, from coordinate 526,124,900 downwards.
CACTTTACATTGATTGAGAAAGAGTTATTCCCACACCAAAAATATGTTGTCAATTTTGAACGACTTGGACACGTTAATCTATTTATTTGTGATGCTCACTATTTACAGACATTTACTTACTTATTGTTCTTACTCGTGTCATCATTAATCTAGTTATTTAAGCGTGTTGTGGTTGGGGGGGGGGAATAATCTATATCTATATATGCAGTATAGCTGCTTTTGTAGGTCATGTAATATAGTTAGGTAGCAGCTGGAAGATCCTCCTGTGTCTATGTTCTAGATGTTTTGTATTGTTTATGCTTAATAAAGCTAGAAGTGATTAAATCATAATAATATTCATGTGCAGCCATTTCTTAGGGGGTGTGGTTTGGTTTTTGGCCATTTCCCCAGGCTATTTATCAGCATAGATCATTCATTTCAGGTTGTGCTTCCTGCTTATGTATAGGAAATCCAAACACATTGAAATCCAAACACAAATGACCCTTTCTAAATGTGTTTGCATTTCCCAGATGCTGCTGTTATTGTATAATTTCTAAAATAAAATATCTACCCCATTTAAGAATTCACATCCCATCTGTAAAACTGCCATATTGTGTATGCAAAGAATTTTGCTTCTTAACCCTTTAAGTGCCAGCCTACCTTGAGATTTTGTCACCCTTTGTTGCCAGACCATTTTGCACTTTTTTGCGCTCCCCATGTTCAACTGTGGTTTTTGAAGGGATTTCCCAGGAAAGTGATATATTGTTTTTTTCCGCAGAGTCTGGGCTTTAACATGAAATGTCTTGTTTGTCATTTTTTAGGTGTATTCTCAATATTTTTGGATGAAATATGTGCAAAAAAAACCCCAAAAAACTATTTTTTACAATTTGTAGTGTTTTTTTGTAATAAAAAATGTAAGTTTCTCACTAAAATCTTATTGCGCGTGAAACACCAATTTATCCCGGTTACAGCGGTACCACATATGTATTGGTAGACACCCTTTCCTGCCCAGGCGACTCCCCCAAACTGAAACAATGCTTTAGGAGATTTTCAGATAAAATACAACTATGCTACGCGCTAAGCGTACCTTGCAGTTTTTCAAGAAAAACAACCCTTTACATTTGAAATACCCCCAACAAACTATATATTCTCTGGAAGTACACACCTCAAGCTTTCTAGACGTACCAGGTTTGTTGACATGGGTGCAGTTTTCTGGAGTTAACCCCTCAATATATTCTTTGGTTGCACAGGGTTTCCCTAAAAAAGAATAAAAATGCAGAATCAAAACCACATTTTCCTAAAAAAAACTATATGGAAACAAGAAAAAAACTGAAAATCTGAAAAAGCAACATGCCCCGAACAGAACAATACCCAGCATGCATAGGTCCTGTCAAGGGAAGAGTTGCCAAACACACCAAAGTAAAGCATGTGCGTAACAGCAATTTTACTTCAAAATTTCAGCTCTGCAGACAATGTGCGCACCTTGTGCTTTTTCTACCAAAACAAGCATTTGGAATATCCCCCATAAACCATATATTCCCGGAAAGTACACATTTTAAGCTTTCTAAGCGTACCCAGCTTGTTGTCGTGGGCTCATCTTTCTGGAAGTAATCCCTTGAAGAATTCTTAGGTTGCACAGGGTTTCACAAGAAAATGTATAAAAAAGCCGAATAAAACACACCTTTTCCTAAAATATCAATATGCAAATAAGAAAAAACAAGCTAAATCTGAAAGCGCAAGGTCCCCCGAGCAGAACAATACCCAACATGCATAGGTACTATTAACCCTTTTAATTGCCAGCCTACTTGAACTTTTGTCACCCTCTGTTGGTCATTTTTCCCCATTTTGCGCCATGTTTAACCGTGATTTTTGCCGGAATTTCCTGGAAAATATATATATTTTTTTTTTGCAGCAGAGTTTAGGCTTTAACATTAAATGTCTTGTTTGTAATTTTTCTGCTGTTTTTTAAATATTTTTGCGTAAAAAAAACAAAAAAATAAATAACATAATATTTTTTAAGCAATTATCTCCTTTATTTTAAATAAAACATTTGTTTTAGTAATGAAAACCATATTGCATGTGATAGCCCCATTTCTCCCGATTACAACGGTACCACATATGTATCAATAGCCCCCCATTCTTGCCCAGGAGACCCCCCCAAACTGAAAATAGCACTTTATAACATTTAAAAACAAAATACTACTATCCACACTATAAACGCAAGGGGTTAATTTAAAAAGAAAATGACATAGGGACCCCCCTCCCAGGGGGGGGGGGGACCCCGTTTTTTTTGGAATTTTAAGGGTTAGGGTTAGGCTAAGCCTAACCCTAACCCTTAAAATTAAAGAAAAAATGACATAGGATCCCCCCTCCCAGGGGACCCCATTTTTTGGGGGGAATTTTAAGGGTTAGCGTTAACCTAACCCTAACCCTTAAAGTGGACCAACACCCAGGATTTTCACTATCCTGGGTTTTGTTCCACTTCCGCGGGGGTGCCCCGCTGCGTGAAACCCCCGAGAAAGGTATAAAAAAACTCACCTCACCCCGCTCCTACGGCGCATGCGCGAGCGCTCGTCCAATCAGAGCGCTCAGAGCCGCTGTGGTATGCACGGACAAGGGGCGGACAACCACAGCAGCTCCGAGCACGCTGGCAGCCGCATCTCGCGCTTCCCTCTAACAGGGAGCGTGCCCGCGCCGGCCATTCACAAACGGCGCCCTGCTAGAGAGAAGCGTGAGAGGCGGCGGAGGCCCGCGCATGCATCGTTGGAATGGGGATAAGGTAAGGCGAATGGGGCGTCCTGGGGGTTTCACACAGCGGGGCATCCCGATTTCGGATGCCCCGCGGTGAGGGATCTGATCGGCCCTGGAATCTTATAGATTCCCGTGCCGATCAGCCTGGGTGTTGGTCCACTTTAAAAAAAAAAAAAAAGAAAGACGTAGCATCCCCCCTCCCGGGAAGGGGGGGGGGAACCCATTTTTTGGCAGAATTTTAAGGGTTAGGCTAACCCTAACCCTTAAATTTTTTTTTTTTTAAATGAAGTAGGGTGTCCCCCCCCCCCCTACGTCATTTAAAAAAAAAAAAATTAAGGGTTAGGGTTAGGCTAACCCTAACCCTTAAAATTAAAAAAAAAAATGACGGGGGGGGACCTCATTTTTTTTTTAATTTTAAGGGTTAGGGTTAGGGTTAGGCTAACCCTAACCCTAACCCTAACCCTTAAAATTCAAAAAAAAAATGACGTAGGGTCCCCCCTACCCGTCATAACCAGCCCGGGACCAGCTATGGGGGCTTGTAGGGGGGGGGGGCCAGCTTTTGTGGCCCCCCCACCCTGCAGCCTACGAGCCCACATACCCTATGTGGGCCCGGGCTCTTCTGCCCCCCCCTGGCCTTTGGGGAGGCAGGTAATAGGGGATGCCTCGTGAACTGGTATAAGGGATCTCATGGACCCCTTGCCAGTTCACAAGGGGTTAACAGTAAAAATAAACACACTGACACTTTAATAAAACATTTTATTAAAAAATAAAAACTTTTTTTTTACTTTACTTACCTCCGATCGTCAGCTCCTTTGTCCCTCGATGTGATGACAGATGCGATCATGCTGGCTGCAGTAGCAGAGGGGCAGGTGATGATCTGATCACCTGCCCCTCTGCTCCTGTGGCCAGCATGATCGCATCTGAATGAACAACAGCCGGGAGCCAGGACGACACCCGGTGAGTGACGTCACAAAGGGGGCGGGGCTTCGAGCCGGGATCGCGATAAGCCCCACCCCCAAAGGGGCGGAGCTTGAGCGAGGGACGCGATAAGCCCCGCCCCCAAAGGGGCGGGGCTTATCCCAAGATGGCGGCGCCCGTCGGAGCAGGAGGGGGGAGAGCCCTTTCAGGCTCTCCCCTGAAGCTGAAGAGCCAGGGGGGGCGATCGGAGGCCCCCCCAGTGAAGAAGAGACCTGTCGGGAGGCAGCGCGACCTAAGGTAAGTGAATGTCATTTTTTTTTTTTTTTTTTTCACAGATAGCAGCTGCTGCTGCCGAAGCGGGGGGGGGCACTATTCCGGGGGCTCTCCTGGAGCCATCCGAGACCCCACAGGGGATCGGATGGCACCAAATTAAAGAGGAGACCCGGCCGGATCTAACGAGGGGTCAGGTGAGTATTTTTATTTGTTTTTTTGCCCACTAGCAGGGGTAGATGCCAGGCACGTGAATTTTACGTGGCTGGCACTTAAGTCCAGGAGAAGCAACCACGTAAAATTTACGTGGCTGGCATTTAAAGGGTTAAAGAGGGGAGCCTTATTTATGAAGCTTCAGCGCCACATAGCATCACTATTTTGGCCTCAGCGACACTTTGTACCACTCTCTTGTCGGCGTGGCACAGCGTATTTATGATTTTTTTCCTTCATACAAAGATTGCCTCTGTATTTTTCTGCCACTGGTTAGACTTTCATCATTACAGTTACAAGAAATCACTGCTGGGGACAAACATTACAGTGTCTTGAGCCTGCGTTTTAGTTATTTTTGTCCAAATTACACGTTTGTACCAAAAAGAAGCCACGAAAAAGATTTTTCTATGAGAAAAAAATGTCATTTCGTGACAAATGTCAATTGCGACATCTAGGTCCTGCGTTTCCATTATTGACAAGTTACAATGCAAGTTCTATACAAATAAATGTGTGAAATATTAATTATAAACATTATAAACATAAAACACTTCAATCCAGTTCTGCCCATTGTGCCCTATAGGACTTTGACCTACAGCACCAGTTTTGAACTGACGCTGCTTCAACCAGAGTGCCCGGCGCTGCATCATTTTCAGGGCTAGTGTTAAATAAGACGCTAGCTGGCACCCCATGGGTGCTGCATTTTTTTATTTCTTTGTGGCTGGGTGCCACTGAGGCAAAAAAGTGGCGCTAATGCTTCATAAATAAGGCTCGGGGAGCCTGTACATGGCAAACAGACTGCAGGTAGTGAAAACTGCTGTTATAAAACACACATTTCCTAACATTGAAAGACTTTTTAAAAATACTGAACCAGCTCAGCAACCTATGGACATCATTTTGGCACACAAAAATAAACACTTTAATAATTCCATTGAAATTTAAATTTCCCCTTAAATAGAAGAAAAGTATTTTTATTTCACATTATTCTGTACAGAGTGAGAAAAGCTCTAACATACTCTTCAAACTTGGAGGCTGATTCACTACTAACGCCAGGTATCGGCAGATGAGCGTCTGTATAGCAGCGCTTATAGCTACCGCTAGTAGACGCTGTAAACATGTATCAGAGCGCCTCAGTGCCTGTAGTAACCTGGCCGGCATTGATAAATGAGATGTATGTTGGGCACTCTAACACCAGTACAGCACAAACATATGAAATTACATTGTTGGAAAATTGTGACATTGACACTTTAATGCCAGACCTGTATTGACAATTCTGCAAAAAAATATAAAAAATCAAAAATGACTTTTTTTAGGCCAGGAGAGATCACTCAATTATTTGAGAGAAAAAAAAGATAAAAAAACAGAAAACCCTCTTTAAAAAGAAGAAAAGGAACGTCCATTGAAATGTATGGGAGAGCGACAAGTAGCGACATGTTATACCTGGCGCTCTGAAAACTAGAGCGCCAACGCTATATGCTGAGCCACCTGTAATGACGCTACATGGCGCTGTTAGAGTCACTCACCAAATTCGCTTTCATGAATGTGGTATTGTGCACAGTGCCCGGCGTTCACCAGACACTGTCTGCCGCTACAAGGCACTTCCTGCAGAACATCCCGTGATGAATAAGGGATTATAGCCTCTCCAGAAAAAAATCTTGAAAATTAATTAGATTTAGAACATCTTAAATACCCTGTAAATGCAATAGTGATGGCCAAATTTCCTATTAATGGGTAGAATTGATGGGTAGATATTTTATTTTAGAACTATAGAAATAATAGCAGCCTATAAGTATCCAAACACATTTGTAGGGACGTATTTTAAAAGGGTTTGACTTCCATAGGCTGCTACTATTCTTTAAATTCTACAATAAAATAGATAGTCTATTATAAATAATGTTTACCTTACCTGTAGAACTTTCCCGTCACATGTTCAAGAGGATTTTCATTTTTAAATAGAAGAAAAGTATTTAAAATTTTCTTTTATTGTGTGCTAAGTGAGAAAAGCTTTCACTGCTCAAATCTAAGCTTCTCCACAATAACCCCAAATCAGTTGGATAACAATTTCAATAATGTTTGACCTCCTCTTGCTGGCACAAACCCAAATATGTTAACTTATACCAATGAAGTGATCTTTGGACCTCTCTCCCAAAATTCTACTGAATTGACCAGCCTTGTATCCACTAAATTAGAAATGAGCTTAAAGACGTTAATCCACGTTTTTCAAACACGTAGTTCATCGGCCACTTACCCACACCCTCTAAGACCTTGGTAAGTCTGCTAGATACCATATACCATCTCATCATCACTTGCGTAATACTGTCATCCCTTCTTCCTCTCTGGGAGATTTAAGGCAGAATGATTACTGTAGTGTTCCCTGAGATTGTAAACCCACTGGCAATAATAAGGCAGCAAGTCTCTCACCTGATGCCTTTCCCATGTGCCTTTCCTACATTTTCTGCAGCATATGGTAAAAGCCATAGCAGGGCTCCAAAGTTTGCTCTACCTTCAACTTCTATCCTCTAGGACCATACAAAAAATGGTCAAAAAGTCACTCTGTCCCTGGGTTCTTTCAGTGTGAGCACAGCAAGCTTCAACGGTCCTACAGCTGTTTCTGACCACAGAAAAGCATGGCCATAACTCATAAAGCTGCACCATTACATAACCGTCCCAGTTCAGCAACGGCCCCAAAAAATTAAAGGGATTGGCAAGTCATAAGTTTAAGAAATAAATACCAGTAGCTTACCTTACATTGAGTCCCTCCAGTGCTCTCCTTCCTGCTATCTTGGTCTACTTAGTGAGGAAATCACTTCCTCATTCAGCTTTTAGTCTCCACCCCGCTGACCTTCAATCAACCTTTAGTGGAGATACCCCACACTCCCTCCTCAGATGTTCTGATTAGCTGCCTCTCTCTGGAGCTATCAAACCCTGCCCTCCTCTCTCCTCCCTGGTCACACAATGTACAGGCAGGCTGGAGAGGCTATTACCCTGCAGCATCTTTAACCTCCTATTTCTGGTCACACTATATGCTGGCAGTTATTACTGGAGGCACAACAATGCACTTTTTTTACTGTGATAGATGTAAAGCACACAGTGTGCTTACATCACATCACTGTTGCCACAGCCACTGTTTCTCATTCTCATTTTTTTTCTCTGCATCTCAAATGCTGTAATACTTTTACAAATAACTACATGCTCTTTTTGAATAAAAAAAAAAAATTGAAGTTTGGGGCAGTGCAACCTGTAGCCCAAGATAATGGGACAACAATTGTGCTTGTCTTTAGTATTATGAGAAAATCAGCTTCACTTAGAATACATGCAGTATTTATTGATACTTTTGAGATGCTTTGAAATGGCTTTTACACCGTTCGCAAGAGAGATAAAGTGGGTGGAGATTAGTGTGTACTTGTACAAGAACTTGTGATATTTCAGGCATAGCCAAATGTTATAGCATTATGCTGGGCTACATTTGGCCCTGTCCTAAACTGTTTTCCATTTGGAAAAGAAATGGCCGAGATATCAAGGTTTACCTCATTTTTCTCTTCTGAAGCAAGTGAGTGTGGCCCTTGGAGCTGTGATGCTGCATAATAATCAGAATAATGGGTGCTGGGAGTAGGTGTGCTTGCTAAGAGAAGGCTGAATAGGGAGAATGAAGGGAAGGGATGACTGGGCTTAAATGACTGAGAGTGAATTTAAGTCATCAATGCAGAGGGGGCATGGTCTGGACTAGCTCCTTGAGCTAGTATTGGTATTGGTATCAGCAAGTTGGTGCTGGAGGGGCAGAGTAAGCCGTTGTTTATTATTTGTAACCTTTTGCCTGAAAATCCTTTTAAAATGTTCCCAGATTACTGCCATGCAATACCATGCAAAGAGAGAAGTATCATAAACCAGAGCTAAATATCTTAAGATTTGTAAAAAGGCATGTGCAAACATGGAGGATGATTCATTACTAACACCAGTACAGCACTGCAGCGAGTGAAGGAAGTGCAAGCTCAGTGCGACCGACTCTCACCACTCCACACAATACCATAAAAGAACACACACACAGCGTCAGCACAGTCTGGTCACTGTAGAATCGAGCTCCAGAGGCTATGTGATTAAAGTCTGTTTTTGAACACATATCCACCAGTAACAAAGGGAAAACACATGGAATGACATTGTTTTAACACCGTGACATTAACACTTTAGTGTCAGACCTGTAATGACAATTCTGCATAAAAATATAAAAAGTCAAAAAAGTTTCTAAAAGTGTTTGTTTGCAGCCAGGAGAGGTCACACAATAATTTGAGCAAAAAAGAATTAAAAATGTCAAACACGCTGTTTAACCCTTTAACTGCCAGCCTACCTGGAGTTTTTGTTACGCTTTGTTGCCAGACCATTTTTCACTATTTTGCACTATGCATGTTCAACTGTGATTTTTGAAGGTATTTCCCAGGAAAATTAAATATTGTTTTTTTTTTTAGCAGAGTCTGGGTTTTAACATGAAATGTCTTGTTTGTCATTTGTCAAGTGTATTCTTAATATTTTGGGGTGAAATATGTGAAAAAAAAAATAAAAAAAATCAATTTTTTACAATTTGTAGTGTTTTTTTGTAATAAAAAATGTAAGTTTGTTGATAAAATTTTATTGCATGTGAAATCCCAATTTCTCCCGGTTAAACGGCACCACATATGTATTGGTAGACACCCTTTCCTGCCCAGGAGACTCCCCCAAACTGAAACAGCACAACACAAGAGATTTTTAGATCAAATACAGCTATGCTAAGCGCTATGTGCACCTTGCAGTTTTTTAATAAAAACAACCCTTTACATTTGAAATACCCCCAAACTATATATTCTCTATATTTTTAATATTTTTGAGCAAATTAAACAAAACAAAATAAAAAAAATATTTTTTCGAAAATTGTCTCCTTTATTTCAAATAAAACCCTTTTTTTTTTTTTAAAGAAAACCATATTGCATGTTAAAGCCCCATTTCTCCCGATTACAACGGTACCACATATGTATCGGTAGCCCCCCGTTACTGTTCAGAAGACCCCCCCAAACTGAAAAGAACACTTTATAACATGTAAAAATAAAATACAACTACAATCCACACTATAAAGGGTTAAATCAAGAAAAACTTTGGCGTGGGGTACCCCTTCCAAGGGGGGGGGGGATCCCCATTTTTTTTTAATTTTAAGGGTTAAAAACCCTTAAAAATTCCCATAAAAATGACTTGGGGTCCCCCCTACCCAGCATAACCAGCCCGGCGATCAGCTATGCAGGGCTTGTAGAACAGGGGGGCGCAGGGGCCAGCTTTGGTGGCCCCCCGCCCTGCCAAGTACAAGCCTGCTCCGCCAAAATCAGCCCGAGCCCTTCTGCCCCCCCTGGGCTTCAGGGAGGCAGGTAATAGGGGGGCCGGGGTTAATGGCAAATCACCCGCTAGCCGCAGGTGACTTGACAGCCCCCCAGCCTTGTGAACTGGTATAGGGGTTTCATGGACTCCTTACAAGTTCACAATGGGTTAAAGTGGACCAACACCCAGGGCTGATCGGCCCAGGAATCTATAAGATTCCCAGACCGTTCTATTCCCTCCCCCCGGGGCATCCAAAATCAGGATGCCCCTCTGTGTGAAACCCTCCAGAACACCCACTACCACTTACCTGAATCCCGGTCCCATGGTGCATGCGCGGGCCGCATCCCCGCTATCCCTCTAGCAGGGCGCGTGCCCGCGCTGGCTATTTATGAATGGCCGGCGCGGGCACGCTCCCTTTTAGAGGGAAGTGGGGGATGCGGTCTCCAGCACTCTCAGAGTGGCTGAGCTTAGACGTCTCTTAGACGCCCATAACTCAGCCACTCTGAGCGCGCTGATTGGACGAGCGGCCGCGCATGCACCGTAGGACCGGGGTGAGGTGAGTTATTGTGGGCGATCGGGAGGGTTTCACACAGCGGGGCATCCCCGATCAGGATGCCCAGGGGAAAGGACCTATACCCAAGATAGTCAAAATCCTGGGTGTTAGTCCACTTTAAATGTAAAAAAAAACACAAACACACCACAAAATGCTGGAAGCATTTTATACCTGCTGGGTAACAGGACATAAGGGGTTAATTAAAAAAAAAATTGACATAGGGTCCCCCCTCCCAAGGGTTAAAAACCCTTAAAAATCCCCCCCAAAAAATGACGTAGGGTCCCCCCCCTACCCAGCTTTACCGACCCGGGCCAGCTATGGGGCTTGTAGAGCAGGGCGCAGGGGCCAGCGTCGGTGGCACCTGGCCCTGCAGGCTACTAACCCACATAGCCACTAAGTGGCCCGGGCCCTTCTGCCCCCCCCCCGGCCATTGGGGAGGCAGGTAATGGGCTGGGGGTTAATGGCAAGTCACCCACTAGCCGCAGGTGACTTGCCAGACCCAGAGCCTTGTGAGCAGTTATAGGGGTCTCATAGACCCCTTACCAGCTCACAAAGGGTTAACTGTGAAAAAAAAACACCACACAAAATTATTTTATTAAAAAAAAAAACCTCCGATTGTAAGCTCTTGTCCCTCGCCGCTCTGATGACAGATGCCGGTGATCGACATCCAGAGAAGGGGGAGGCAGGAGATCAGAGGATCTCCTGCCACCTCCTTCCCCGGGCACCGATCACCAGCATCTGACAGCTGAGAACGCTGAAGCCGGTGACGGGGCCGTGATGACGTCATTAGCCCCGCCGGGGCTGAGCGGCAAGATGGCGGCCGCCATCGAGGAGGAATGGGGGGAGAGCCTCCCGGGCTCTCTCCTGAAGATCCGTAAGTCCTGGGGGGGATCGGAGGCCCCCCCAGGTGAAGAGGAGGGTCGGCGGGAGCCAGCGCACATGCAGGTAAGTAAATGTCATTTTTTTTACAGGAAAGCCAGTGGCAGCTGAAATGGGAGGGGGACACCCTATTCCGGGCCCTCCCCTGCAGCCGGAGGAGGTCCGATGGACGATCGGAGCACACCATCTTAAAGAGGAGACCTGGCTGAATCAAACAAGGGGTCAGGTGAGTGTCTTTTTTTTTGCCAGTTAGCAGGGGGGAAAGCCAGGTACGTTAAATTTACGTAGCTGCCGTTTAACGACAGGAGAGGCAGCTACGTGAATTTTACGTCGCTGGCACAAGCAAATGAATGGCCATTGAAATGTATGGGAGAGCGACAGTGAGCGAAAGGTACTACATGGCGTTCTGGAAGCTAGAGCGCCTTCACTATACACTGAGTCGCTCACCAGATTCCCTTTCATAAATGTGGTTTTCCGTACAGTGCCCAGCGTTCACCAGATGCTGCCTGCCGCTACGAGGCGCTACCTGCCGCTAACCCTTCTTAAATAACCCCCTTAGCCAGGACAACCCAGAGTAAAGGTAAGAAAAATACTTAGCAGACTGATTGAGGGGAGTGAACCCCTGTTAGCAGCGAGGCCACATGGCTTCAAAGCCACTGCATCAATCACTGAGCCTCTCAACTATGTCATGTGCATAAATGGTCCTCGTTCCCTGGAAACAACAGAAGTGCATCATCATAAAACCATAAAAAGCCTGTGAAATCAAAGAGCTGCTTGCAGATTATATTACATTGCCATTCCCCCCATTGAATCAAGGTAGGCCCATTTGATGGGGTGTGAGGACTTGTTGCTATGTGCCACAAGGTGTAATGAATGCTCAGAGGGCACGACGTAATAAAAGGAGGTTTTCATAGTGAATACGAACAGACTGAATGTTAAAAGGGACATTGAAAAGCAGTAGAAGAATGCATCAAACCTTTTTGACTAATGATGAAAAAGTGTGATGTGCAACATCTACTCTATTCTCTGTTATTGTTTTTTCTCTATGCAGCATCAGAAGTTATTTCCAGAGCTATGATACACTGTAAAAAGCAGCTCTTCATGCTTATTATCATTCCTGATGGTAGCGGAGGTGCTCTTGAGCAAGGTGAAAGTGGCAATAACTAATCTGTAAACTGTCAAAATGGAGTCAGTAGCGTAAATAAAACTAACAATTTCAAATCGCCATGCATAACTATTATATAATCCAAGTAAAAAAAAAGATGCTTAAAGTTTGTTTTTTTCCTTAAATGTGGTTGAATGAATTCATTTAAAAAATAAAAATGTGCCATCATTTGTCAACTGTTTGACTTAACTGAGCCATTACAGCATTATTAAATGTTGACAGGCAGATTTAAATCCATAGAGATTACTTCTAGTTTCATTTTTTTTTTTTGCTATATGTCAAAGCAAAGTCAAACTTTAAAGTATGCATAAATACAAAACATGGGGCTCTGGAGCACATTTTTTGAACAATGTAACCATTTGGCAAACATTTTGGGGCATCATTTATTAGATAGTGGAGTATATCTTATTATAGAGTATTATAGATTATAGATTATTGTAGACCATAGAGCTTCTCCAATTCAACACCCAAAATATATACAGTATATAAAAAAGCCTAATTCCTTTGCACCTGGGATTGAAGATTAATATGCTCTCCAGGTAATTTTACATTAAAGTAGAGACACTTTTTACAAACTTTTACAAACTTTTTGCTCTGGTACAGTTTAGCCATTTTATTGGGAATGATGTTGTGTTTGGAGGAATATCTTTGTGTGATCAGGTGTCAAGTGCCTCCTAATTGCATCTGACTTGAATATGGGTGTGTTGCATTTAAAATTGTATTAAACAACTGTGCAATTTTTAAATAAAAAAATGAATATTAAATATAATGAATTGAAATCAGATATGAATAAAAAGTGTTGAGACAGATAGGTCAAGTCTAAGGCCAAGGCCTCGATTCAGTAAGAGTTGAAAAAAATTCTCATGGTAGTAAAAAAAATAGGTGAAAATAGCATGAGAATGTCATTGTTACTGAATCACTAGGTCAGAACACAATGAAAGTCAATGGTACTTTCTACTACAGTGTAAAAAATCCACATGACAGTGGCTATATGATTGTACATTGTAGATTTTTGTATAATGGACATATAAAAATGTGTTATTCATATTGTATCAGTTCCAAAAACAGGGGCATAACTTCGGGGGTGTGACTGCACCGGGGCCCAAGACATCGGGGGCCCATTATTTTTGCTCCTGCACCTTATTTATTAGATTTGTGCTTACTTGTCGCGATTTAGATAAAGGAAGCTTCATTAGTTGTTTCAGTCTTAAGGTGTCTAGCTGCATCCTATTGGGTTAAAAGACAGAAAAACGTTTACTGTATGAGCCATGAAATGGCCCCATTTAATGTTTGAACCAGGGTTCCATCACATTTAGTTATGCCGCTGCACACAAATACTTTCTACCTTTATAAACAAATACAAATACCTGTTTTATCTATTCTTTTTCATGTCTTCTCAGCATTCCTTGCTTTTCTAAAGGTGTACTTCTCTGTATACAGTATAGGAAATGTATCTTCAGGATATTGGTTTGGCATGAAATTGAACATGTCCCAAAGGTAACTGACTAGTCCATTAAGGGAAACCTTAAATGCTGATCGACCTTTGATTTTGTTTCAGTCAACATTAGCTCATCCAAATGCACATTGATTGACTTTGTGTGTGCCTGGAGGCTATTTGTTTCATATCTATAATATTAGCAAGTATTGCTTTCTTTCCTCAACAATCAAATAGTGTGTGTTTGCTTGTTAATATATTGCAATTATTGTTCCATTAAAGATTAAGCGTGACTGTCTATTTTAATTATTTAAACCTGCAGTGCATTGCATTGTTTAATAATGCTTTCAGAATATGTTGTTATGATTGATGTTGTACACGTTGGACCATATTTATGATCTGCGCCTTTTAGCATCATTTTTGTTAATATAGAATGCCAGCTTCGGAGCACCAACATTCCCATTTCATGTAGCGCTGTACTGTGTACTACATTGGCGCTAGCACTAACTGCGCCAAACGCTACAAATTAGCTTTGATGCCAGCACTTAATTATTGGTCATCTAAGGGGTTTATTCATCAAGGGATAGCGGCAGGTAGTGCCTCGTAGCGGCAGGCGGCGTCTGGTAAATGCCGGGCGCTGTACGCAATACCACATTTATGAAGACGACTCTGTGGGGCCACTCTAACAGCGGCATGTAGCGTACGATTCATCATTACAAGTGGCTCCGCATATAGCGCCGGAGCTCTAGCTTCCAGAGCACCAGGTATTACCTGTCGCTACCTGTCGCTCCCCCATACATTTCAATGGTTTATTGTTTTTATTTTTTTTCTCTCTCAAATAATTGTGTCACCTCTCCTGGCCTAGAAAAAGTCATTTTTGAAAATTTTTTTCATTTTTTATATTTATCCCTTTCATTGCCAGCCTATCTGGAGATTTTGTCACCCTTGTTGCCAGACCATTTTGCACTATTTTGCACTCCACATGTTCAACTGTGATTTTTGAAGGGATCTCCAGGGATTTCCCAGGGAAATTAAGTATTGTTTTTTTCAGCAGAGTCTGGGCTTTAACATGAAGTGTCTTGTTGGTAATTTTTTAGGTGTATTCTCAATATTTATAAAATATGTGCAAACAAATTTAAAAAATATTTTTTTTACAATTTGTAGTGCAATATAAAATGTAAGTTTGTCAATGAAATCTTATTGCGTGTAAAAGCCAAATTTTACATTGGTACCACATATGTATAAGTAGACACCCTTTCCTGCCCAGGAGACTCCCCCAAACTGAAACAGCGCTTTAGGAGATTTTCAGATAAAATACAACTATGCTATGCAATATGCGCACCTTGCAGTTTTTCAAGAAAAACAACCCTTTACATTTGAAATACCCCCCACAAAAATATATATTCTCTGGAATTACATACCTCAAGCTTTCTAGGTGTACCAGGCTTGTTGACATGGGTGCAGTTTTCTGGAAGTAATCCCTCAATTAATTATTTGGTTGCACATGGTTTCCCTAAAAAAAGAATAAAAAAACAGAATCAAAGTCACATTTTCCTATAAAAACAATATGCAAACAAGAAAAAAACAAACAAGTTAAATCTGAAAAAGCAACATCCCCCGAACAGAACGATACCCAACATGCATAGGTACTGTCAAGGTAAGAGTTGACGAACACCCTAAAGTAAAGCATGCGCATAATGGTAAATTTACTTGAAAATTTCAGCTCTGCTGACAAAGTGCGCACCCTGCACTTTTTCTACCAGAACAACCCTTTATATTTGGAATACCCCCCACAAACCATATATTCCCTGAAAGTACACATGTTAAGCTTTCTAAGCGTACCCAGCTTGTTGTAGTGGGCTCAACTTTCTGGAAGTAATCCGTCAAAGAATTCTATGGTTGCACAGGTTTTCCCTAAAAAATGTATAAAAAAGCTGAATAAAAAACACCTTTCCCTAAAATATCAATACGCAAACAAGAAAAAGACAGTCCAAAAGTGCAAGATCCCCTGAACAGAACAATACCCAACATGCATAGCTACTTTCAACCCTTTTAATTGCCAGCCTACTTGAAATTTTGTCACCCTCTGTTGACAGGTCATTTTCCCCATTTTTAACCGTGATTTTTGCCGGAATTTCCAGGAAAATATATATAGATATTTTGCAGCAGAGCTTAGGCTTTAACATGAAATGTCTTGTTTGTAAGTTTTCTGCTGTTTTTTAAATATTTTTGCGTAAAAAAAAACAAAAAGATAAATAAAATAATATTTTTTAGACAATTGTCTCCTTTATTTTAAATAAAACATTTGTTTTATTAATGAAAACCATATTGCATGTGATAGCCCCATTTCTCCCGATTACAATGGTACCACATATGTATCGGTAGCCCCCCCATTCTTGCCCAGGAGACCCCCAAAACCTAAAAGAGCACTTTATAACATTTACAAATAAAATACTACTATCCACACTATAAACATAAGGGGTTAATTTAAAAAAATGACATAGGGTCCCCCCTCCTGGAGTGGAAGCGAGCACATAGAATCTACGTGCTTGGCACTGAAACAAAGGGACAAAGGAGACAAACGTAACTTTGTTAAGCAAACAAGGCCATTAAAATCAGTTGTAATAACCCAAAAAATAACAATTTGCATTTCAATTATTCAGTTATTATCAATTATTAACAAGTCCCAATGCAAGTTCTGTACAAATAAATGCGTGTAATATTAATAAGAAGCATTAAACACTTCAATCCAGTTTTGCCTATTGTGCTCTATAGGATCTTGACCTACAGCACCAGGATTCATCTGGTGCTGCTTCATCCACATCCCCCAGCGTTGCACCCTTTTCGGCAGTAGTGTTAATAAGGCACTAGGTGGCGGCCGACCTGTACTGAGGAAAATTCTAGTTCAGGATTTCCCAACCTCGTCTTTTTGAACCAATTTTGCAACCAAATTACTTTATTATGTCAACAATTAAAAAACTATTAAAAATAATTAAAAACTAAATACCAAAACAGATATATAATACCAATATTATATTTCACAGTATTTGTGACCAAAATAAATATTATTATGTGTATTGTAAATAATCTACCCAAAACGATCAATTTAGTACCAGGTGAGAATAAAAATGTTAATTATCTTTGGTGTAGAAAGTTTAATTACAAGCCTCTTGTACTGCTAAACAATTTAGTAAAGCCATTTTTCTTTGCACATTTTTTGTGCTTATAATTGGGAGATTTTCTGCATGTATGGCCATTGTATGCTTACCCACACATAGGAACATAAGCAGTAAGAGCACACATGCTCATAGTGGTTTGCTTTCAAAACCCCACGCACCAGTCATAAAGACTCGTAACAAAGAAGAAGGTGAACGGCCAGCCCCTGGCCCTGCCGACCTCCAAGCCACAATGCCCTTTGGAACACATATCGTGCTCTCCTGGGGGGCAATGGGCTTGTGCTCTTTCACACCACTGGTGTCATATGGGGGTATCAGCATATCACCAATTACCAGTTTACAGAATTAAAATAAGATGCCACACAAAAGCAGTTAATAAATTATATTTAACATTACGCACCCATTTGTGTCTCAATCCCATTCATGTCCCTTTCCTCCAAAAATTCAAAGATTCAATAGTGGTTCCGCCTTGTATAAAAGCTTCACTCCCCCAGTATAATCTCCTACCCCTATCTGGATGACAGTGTAGAAGGACTGGGACCTTTGTCCCTCCAAACACCGGATATCGGAGGGGAGACTCCTAAAACTGCCACCACCAGCAACAGAAAACCAGCAGGCCAGACCAGGAGGGCGTACCTAACCTAGAGGACCAGGTGAGAAGATACAGTCTGGCGAGGGACAGAAGAACAAAGATATAGACGGGTGGCAACGGAGTGAATTTAGTTTATTAAATGCTTTTAGTGTGCCGCCTTATTTATTGGAACTTTTAGTGAAATAGTAAAGGGTCCAAAGGTAGATGGGTTCAAAGAGGGGGCTGACAAGCCACCTGCCAACTAGCAGCTCTGTGACACAGAAATTGTTCAGGCATTACAGAAAGCTGTGAGTCAACTGTGAGCTGCTTACATTTTAATAAGAAGCTTGTGGCTATTATACAATGTATTACATCAGGATTGCTCTTGTTAAAGTTGTAACTTCAACCACAGCCTGGCGGTTACAATGTATTACATAACAGGGATATGGCTGGCTTTTGCAATGTAAGAAAACCTCTCTGCCTGATATTGAGTGCATTCAGTGTTGATGCCTCTGTCTGTTAAATAACTCTTATGAATAACAAAAAAATCCTTGTGTGTAGACATGTATATGAATTAATGGATCCTTTAAGTCTAGGAATACATTTAAGGACAGATATTGGAAAATCAACACTTATATTTACTGTGCAGCTACAAACGTGAAAATAAATGTACAAAGATGTCTATCAGAAAAACAGCCTATATTATGGTGTCTCTCAGGACAGAGATTGTTGCATTTTTCTTACACTAAGAGCGGTTACGTGCAGTATGCAGCATTATGTTATTGTTACAAAAACCCTGTACCTGTATCTGCTTTTAGCAAGGCCTGTATTTTTTCTATATATAGGAACATGGAAATAATTTACCTTTTTTATATGACCTGGATTGGGCACATCTTCATATTTATTAAGCAGTTTGTGTGCTTTCATTTGTCCTTTTTTGGAAAAGATACAAGCTTATACAGACAACTAACAATACTGCAATGTGTCTTTGATATCTTGAAATGTTATTATAGCTGAATTTGAGAGTTGTCAATAATGTGCCAAGATCCTTTTGCACGATGACTATCCTCTAATCAATAACAAAATCCCATAGGTATAATGAAATACTGACCCTTGGCAACACAAGTACAAATTACCTAAGAAAGTACATATTATTGTGTCGATGAGAGCACAAAAGCAAGAAAAAATACAGTATGTACAATACAAAATGGTGATACTTTATTTTCTGTATACTTATAAAATATAAAGCATTTTATATCATGCCAGCGATAGTGATGAAAAGGATTCATGCTCTGGCGTTACTAAGCTATTTCAGTTAAGTTGAAGATCTATTACAGAATATCTGTCGACAAAGCAGATGAGGTCAGGCAATGTGACATAGCAGAGCCGAAACTAAAGAACGCTCCTAGAATGGCTAAAGATTTTACGGTAAAAAAATATATATATAAGAAAAGGGTGGAGAAAATAAGCTTCTTTATTTTGGCATTATGTCAGTGTTATAAATATAAACTAAAATTTCGTTTTTTTGTGGTCTTCATTGTGTAAAGATGGCTTCCAAGTAATCAGTCACTGTGACTCATTAAAGGAATGTTGCAGGTCTTCAATATTTAGATTCTCTTTCATTGCGGACTTGTTGAAGAACCTTGACATTTTCTCATGTTCAGTTGAAGGGCTAAGCTGTCAGTCACGTCATACAGTAGTCGTTGTCCTTTGAGTGATTTATTTTTTCAAGCTATCAATTTAAAGAAAAAAAAAATGTCACCGTGTGGAAATCTGTTTTCTAAGCAAGTGACAGATCAATATAAACCCATGTGGCTTTTACTCATGAATATTAAGTGAAAATGTATTACAAAGGAGGATTGAAATGAGATCCAACAAAGTAAACAAGTTATTGGTTAAAGAGAACCTGGCAAAGGAAAGAAAGGTGTTATTGTTCTGTTCCCTGCTTCTAACGATTTGGAACAAATTGTGTTGTGCATTATTATTACGTTTCTGGCAATGTACTTGTTTTAAATACAATATTATGTAATGTATTGTAGATACCACTCAAAAACAAGGCCTTTACAAGAAGGTCAATTGGTGCTTGCATTCATCTGCAACCAACGCCTGTCAACCACCATGCTTGACTTTTATTAATATAGACAATGAAACAAAGAAACTCGAATGACCATCTGTATTGGATGCTTGGATACATGTCATAATTCTATTGGACAATTCAAATATATACAGCACATATAGGAGCGTATAGCTTGTACATTAAGAACATATGTTTCCCATTAGGCCCACATAGCAATATTTTGGCAAGTTGGCATATTTTGCACTAGTCTAATTTGCATTGCATTTAATAAACTCCACCATGCAGCATATGTTAAAAACTAATGTTTATTACATTTTTTTCTCAATAGAATTTCTTTCAATTTTTTGAAAAAATAAAAATATAAATTTTTTTTAATTGTTTACAATATTTGGTGGGACCAACATGGTACCTGCAAAGAGAAATAAAAAAAATGATCACTTGTTTTTACACATTTGTGCCTGTACATGCATGTACATTTTTACATACTTACCAGAACTGTTGTCCGCATAGATTTAGGAGGCCATACTCATTTGTGTCGCCATCCCTTTTTCAGGGTTCGTATAGGGAACAAACCTGAGTTAGAATTTGTGTGCATTTGTAGTTTGTGTAATGTTTGTGTAGAGTTTGGCTTGCACTGCTTCTTAGGAAGCCCCATTGCCACGTAGACACCCCCGGATGATTCTGTAGGAACAGAGAAGTACAACACACCAGCACATGTAATTTGACTTTTTTTGCAGCACAACCCTTTTTTTTGCAGCACAACAGTCTTTTTTATGTTGTATTGGCATACCGGAGTGGCCAGAAGCTGTGGGCAACTCCAAGCCAAGGGTAGGGGAAGCAATGCTAGAACAAAGAGAGGAGAGTGGGCAAGAAGGAGGAGCAATGCAGGTCTAAACATACCAAAACATATACTCCTGAGAACCAGGGCCACATGCATGCAATCGATGGTGTCCATGACCTTCAACCTCACTGTGTTCCAGACTGCCATGCTGTCAGGAAAAGTCAGTATTTCTCCTGCAGGACAGCCATTCCATCGAGAAATTTAGTCAGGGTGCAGCTCAAAAAAGGCTGCAACATTCAAACACACTGTTCCCCTAGCCTCTAGCCATTGGAGGCAGCCAACCAATTTGGTCATACCTCCAAATTAATGTACCTTTCTTGTGGCGGGGGCCAACCATGGCTGCAGCTCTGAGTAAAGGCGGCTCAGTGGGGTCAGTTCGAACACCTGATGATTGGTCATGTAATTGATATCCAGGCAACGAAGGGTATGTCTAAGCAATCCTAGTGCTACACAAGCCTGTACTCTTCACAGAACTCATCAAGGGTCTCCTTTGTAGGTGCGTTGTCTGGTTCCCACTAGCAAAAAGATGATGTCATTTTGAGCCGGAAACCTACGGATTTTTTAGGCCCAAAAATGACCAAATCAGGGCTCAGAGTCATGGGCAAGCACAGGCTACATCCATAAATTTATAGATAAGCATACTCCTTAAGCTGTAACAATATGGCTAATCCTCGATTTGGTGTATACATACCCTATTTTTGCTCTAAAATGGAAGCTCAGTCCAAAAAACATGGCCCTGAATTACCCAACATGGAAAATCACGCCCATGGAGCAGGAAGAACCCTTGCATCTCAATATCTGATTCAGACTTTTAAAGAGCTCTGTAACCCCCAACAAGTGCTTTTTAACCCCCAATTACCCCTCCCTCTTCCTGTGCTAAGCCCTGATTTGGGCAATAAAATATAAAAACAACTTACCTGATCACCGCTATCCTGCAAGGTCTTGGATCTGACTGATAGTCGGACACACTGCCCCCCAGATTCGCGGGACTGACCCGTCCCTCAAGATGCCAGCTTCAGCTTGCTTGTAGAGAGCCCAATCCCCTATTGAGTTGTTTTTACTTTTATTGTCTATTTCGGTCTTAGCACAAAGGTGGATGAGAGGTGAGGGGGGTGTTAGGTGGGAGAATGTTCAGACTTCCTCTTGGACATGAGTATTAAAAGTAAATTTTTTCTATGGTCCATGTAACAGTATGCTGGACCCTGTGTAATTCTTTAGTGTCTGTATAGCACTTTACCTGCACACTATGCAGTTAAAGGAGCAGATACCCACAGTTGTCTCCTGATCCATCACTTACAGTTGCTAGTCCTGATCCTCACAGGTCTCACTGGCACTGCCTTCCCCAGCTGCTGGGTCCTACCAGCAGGTTCTTCCACTCCAGGTCTTTCTCCACAGGTTTATTACACCTCCTCCTTGTATGGTTACCCTCCTAAACCCAGACTATGGGCCCTCCACCACAATCATATATCAAATAGAGTTACAGTACAGTAAATGAAAGTGTACTGTGCTTTGCTGCACTTTCAGCGCAATGCGGTATACATATACAGTGTGATAAGGCCCTGAATATTTTTTCTTCTTATTGAGTTATTTGTTCTTTAGCATTTGTCACCTAAATAGAGCCGACCATTACCTACTGCCTTTATTAGAAAAATAGGTAGCATCATTATTTATGGTGATATTTGTCATCTACGTGAGCTTGATTATATTTTGCAACAAGGTCTCTGGAGGACAAGCCATATTTTGAAATGAGTGAAATAGCCATCACTTGGAATGCAATTCAAGCAAAATGTCCACAAGCATAACTTGCATATGCAACAGCACTACAGCAATGACAAATTTAATAGCTAGACATTCTACAAGAAGCACTGCTTTCCTACATAGATTTGTTGCTTTGGATCTTGATTTTAATGACGAGCGTCCTTACTGTGGTGGCTTTTAACAGTAAAATCTGTCTGTTTTTGTAATATATTTTTGTAACTACTTGCAATCCAGATATACAGTATTCCTACTGTATATTTAGTATATGAATTAAGAAATTGTTTTAGGGAATAAGTCTGCATTTTAAAGGCTCATTTGTAACAGTTTCACTTTCCCAACTGCTGTAATCATAAACAATGCACAGGTTGCTTCTTACCAGATAATAAAAATGATAATGAGCAATCTGCTTCTCTTCTTTCTCATCTTTTGACCTTGCTGTGTTTTTATACAACGATACGACGATAGGCTTCTTATTTAGCAGAAGTACTATTTAAATTTGTGCCCAACGCTGTTTGTAAAAAATGTCCTGTCTTTAAACCCATATAAATATTCAAGTAAAGCATTAATCTCCAGAGGCTATCTGCGGCCATTTTTTTTTTTCCAGCATGAAAGCAGGCTTTATGTATGGGAAGTGGGATGTGCTGGCAAACTGCAGCTAAGATTAGATGCAGCTATTGCATGCTCCCCCGTTTTGGTAGATTTTTAAAACTAGTGTATGAGAGAGGCCCATATCTCATTCAGTAAGTCCTGTGTGATGGACATACACAGGCTGATTCATTACTAGCGCCAGCTATCGGCAGATGAGCGTCTGTACAGAGGCGCTAAGAGTGACCACTAGTAGACGCTGTGATCGGCTATCGGGCGCTGTAACAGAGCACCTCAGTCGCTGTAGTAACCTGGCTGGCATTGATGAATGAGATTTATGTTGACCAGTACAGCGTTGGCGTAGGGAGCGAAAGGTAGCGCCGGCTCAGTGAGACCGACTCTCAGCGACTCACACCATATTCAACAAAAAAACACACACAGTGTTGGCGCTCTGGGTCTGGTCGCTGTAGCATAGAGCGGCAGATGCTGTGTGATTAAAGTCTGTGTTTGAACACATATCCACCAGTAACAAAGCAAAAACACATGGACTTACATTGTTGTAACATTACGACATTAATACTTTAATGCCAGACCTGTAATGACAATTCTGCATAAAAATAAAAAATATAAAAAATCTAAAAAGTTTTCAAAAATGACTCTTTCTAGGCCAGGAGAGGTCACACAATTACCTGAGAGAAAAAAAAACAAAAATTAAAAACCAAAAACACTGTTTAAACAGAAGAAAAAGAACATCCATTGAAATGTATGGGAGAGCTAACGATAGCGACAGGTCTTACCTGACACTCTGAAAGCTAGAGCCTGTAATGATGAATCGTACTCTACATGGCGCTGTTAGACTCGCTCACCAGATTCGCTTTCCTAAATGTGGCATTGTGTACATCTCCCAGAGTTCACCAGACGCTGCCTGATGCTACGAGGCGCTACCTTGATAAATAAACCCCATTGTTAGGCTGAACAAACAAAGGTTCCTTGTTTTTTTTATATTAATCTGCTCTGCAATGTAGTGGCAAAACAACCAGAAATAATGGTGGCCTCAATTTTGGAGAGAACCGAAGCTGATGTTTTCTGCATGTGTCCGAGCTTAAATTTGAACCTAAAGGGGACCAGCACTCAAAAATAAGGGTCAATGGGGGCATGAAAGACCCATATTCATTTTTGTATTGGTCCTGTTTAGCCCTATTTTCTAATTTAGGAATTGCTGATTCCAACCCCAATGTCAAATAACATTGCTTAATGGCTCACAAGGTGCACAATGATGCCATTGGTGCAGGAATACCATCTTTTACGCTGGTTTATGATTTGGTTTATGACACCAATGGATTTCTGTAGAAT
The DNA here is from genome assembly GCA_027917425.1 of Gastrophryne carolinensis. Taxonomy (NCBI): domain Eukaryota; kingdom Metazoa; phylum Chordata; class Amphibia; order Anura; family Microhylidae; genus Gastrophryne; species Gastrophryne carolinensis. The sequence continues at coordinate 526,101,048 of CM051235.1, read as the reverse complement.
AAAGTTTCGTACTAGTTACAGTCTCCTTCAACAACCCGACTATGCCAGTGTAACCAATGCAAAACAGGATAGAGAGAGGATTGATTAGTGGGCATTTCTCATGCATCCGGTGGTTTTGGCAGCCAGAGTGCTAGAGAAGATCAGCAGTGATGGCCACCATGAGGAAGGGTGCCTACACAGTGCAGCTGTGAACTATTCCTTAGGTAAAATCCTTGACACTTACAGCAAGGGATGAAGGAGTGACTGGTTATGCTATGTGCAATTACAGTAGCCTGGAATTTTAGTTGATCAGGTGGGTTGCTGAAGGGGTGAGCATTTACCAAAATGGACTAATAGGAAAAGGATTATGTTGATTTCATTCTGGTGCATGCAAGGTACAGTATTGAAAGAATAAAGGAACCCAGCCTACAGTGGGTCCTCTATTATACAGTATGGGGGTTATTTAAGAAAGGCACCAGGTAGTGCCACATAGCGAACGTAGCGTCTGGTGAACGCTGGGCACTGTATGGGAAACCACATTTAAGAAAGCGAATCTGGTGAGCCCCTCTAACAGCGCCATGTAGCATCACATGTATTACTAGAGGCGGCTCATTGTAAAGTGCTGGTGCTCTAGGTTCAGGAGAGCCATGTATTACCTTTTGCTCAGTGTCGCTCTGCAATACATTTCAATGGGGTTTCATTTGGTTGTGGTTAAATAGCATGTTGGGCAATGAAAATGTTTTGCTCAAATCATTGTGTGGCCTGCAAACAAACACTTATAATATTTTTTTTATTATATATTTTTATGCAGAATTGTATGTGCAGGTCTGGCACTAAAGTGTCATTGCCACAGTGTTAAAACAATGTAATTCCATGTGTTTTCAATACGCAATACTCAATACTTGGGTACCTACCTACCTACAGGGTACATACAAGGAATGCTTTTTGGCAAGGAGATACACCATGAGAGCTATAACTATTACATACATAACATAGAAATAACAAAAATGTTGGCTCTGTTACTGGTGTGTATGTGTTCAGAAACTGACTGATCACACAGCATCTGGCATTCTATGGTAGAGCGCCAAGCTTTAGAGCACCGACGCTGAGTGTGTAGTTTTTTGTTAAAAATGGTGTGCAAGGCTGAGTGCTGGATGCACTGAGCTGATGCTACCTATTGCTCGCTGCAGTGTTGTCCTCTTGTTAGATGTGGTGTCGTCTTGGGCGCTTTGACCTTAGGACACCACCTAGTGTTCTCCATTGGCTCTGCAGGGAATCAGGGAGAGCCCTTCAATAGCGCCCACCACACACCACATTCATCAAAGCCGGCCAGATTACTACAGAGATCTGGGGCATAGGGGTAGACCTGTTTGTTGAAGGCCATGACTTCCCTAGTCAAATACAGATATGTCTTCTGATATGGTAACAAATGAATCAGATTACTGCTATGAGCAGGATACATATTTGATTATATATTCTCCATGTTAAACGTTCAAATCAGAAGTAAGGTAAGGAAATATTAGAAGCTTTTGGTAAATTCTACTCCTCTCTATATAATGCTCTATTTTTCTTAGGGATAATTTGCAAAGCTCTGAAAAGTTCCCTCAATAAATTCTATAAGCTTTTAAGTATTTCCATGCACCGCTGCTAACCTAATAATTACCAAGTAGCCCTATATGTCCTAATACTCCCAGGTGTTTTTTTAAAGGAAGATTGCAATACAAAAAAAAACGAACTTTATGTTTTGTACTGATTTCTACACTTCCCTGGTGGTGGAAGTGTCTCCTCCGTGGGAGTACTACCTTTACTACCTCCCTCTATGCATGCTAAAGGAAAGAGGCTTTCTGAGGATTGTCGAAGTCAGAGGATTGATAAGAAGGGAAAAGGAGGGATTGGTTAGCATCCAGTAGGGGGAGAAATAGAGATCTCAGGTCTGAATGGGGAACCATACAGGACAATTAACTCAACTGATGGATGATGCCCAGAGAAAGGGAGTTGGGGGAGTTGCCAAATGGAGCCCAGGAATCTTTAAGGTTCCAGGCCCCACTGTGCCAGTTTTTTTTTTTTTTGCTTTAAGTTCTCCAGGGCACGAGCCTACAGTAGACTCAATATACAGCCAAGTACGCCATTTCTCTTTGCAGTTTGGAGTTCTACTAGCTATAGGAAAAAAGCTGTTCCTATGCCTGTCGGGTTATAGTGAATGGGGCTCTGAGTCTATGTCCTGACAGCATCCTGCAGAAGATGAAGTGTCCTTGGTCTTGATGACTCTTGATGATTTTCTCTGCCTTTCTAATTATTCTCAGCAGCCAAATGTTGTCTTTTTTATTGGTTACCCAAAACCGGGCTAAGCAGAATGCAGTTACAATTGAGGTCCATAGAGGTCATGTAGTACATGAGCATCAGTTTCTGGGAGAGGTAAATGCTAGAAAAAAGTAATAGAGCTTACTAGTTTCTTCCTATTTCCTGGTGAAGATGTTGGTGGTTACCCAAATGATTTAGAGAGCCTCCTGAATTGTACACACTTTGCACACAGTAAGGATAAAAAAATATTTTCCTTCTATTTTCAAAATAACCCCCCACCCCCAGCATCTATAATAGGGGCATTCCTAAAGGTGATTCCTAGATCATTTCTGATATTTTATTTTGAAAGTTAAGTACTCCAGAGTTTCTTTAAGTTATTTGTTTTAATGCAAATAAAATTGGAGTATAAATACTGATGAGCTATTTTTAGAGGGATCTCCCCAGCATGGTTCTGATTCCTAGCACATTGCAATCTGCTGTGTGCTAATTACATTGAAACAGTGGGGCGTGTGGCTGCTGTTACAGTGTAGCACATGTTATTAATCAAACAAAATAAAATATTCTTTTACAAATGCATTTATTACTTTTTAATGTTACACATTGGTAAAAAAAAAATCTATACCGAATTGGAAAATGTCTGCACCTTAACTGTTCCATCAAAAAACCCAGAGGCCTTGGATTTTTATGTGTAACTATTTTTAGTTGTTATTGTATGCTGGAGTCTCTCCAACCGCCTTTCCTGGATGTACATGTACGTGTTGTTACTCGGGCACCCTAGAGGAAAGTATTCTAGTTCTGAAGACAACAAACCTAGAGGGTAAAAGGCATTGAGGGCCTAAGCTTTAATGTTCATCATTAAGAAGACCTTAGATGTCACATTTCTTAGTCCTTGATTTTATATACATGTAAAAAATGTTTGGATGTGTTTAAATAGCGGAGAATAAAAATAAATATTTCCAGAAATTTGTTTTCAGACTCCTGGAGTCAATGCATACATTTGAAAAGGTTTTTCCCATTTTTGTATTCCCAATTATAATCTGGACTTAATTATTCTATTTTGCTACATTGATTCCTATTTTGGAGATTTTTTTCAATCTTGGGCAAGAGAGGCTGTCAACCTATTAATGAAATCCCTGTTGAACCCAACAATTACTATGGGGTGCACCACCTATATTCTTTGTGATGTGCTCACTCCTAAACAAATGCAACCATTCTAATGGGAGTGGACGTAGAAAACCATACCTCCCTCCCTATGAGGAGCACCAAAAATTATTTCAAAACCTGTATACTCCAAAATTTAACTTTTTATTGTTACATATAAATTCATAAAATATACATACACAAAAATACACATAGCACAAGACATTTAAAAACAAATAGCTGATCCCTTTTCATATCATTTTTATATATATCTCTAATCCCCAATGATAAAATTTATGTGGTGCAAACTCTGCTCCAATCCTATGTGAGTATTAAAAAACTAAAGTCCTATATATAGATTGAGTACTGGAGTCTGTATGTGCAAAGACTGGGGTCTCTACACACACTTACTCCAGTATCTGTGCCGGCACTAAGAGGGCCCAAATCTGGCCTCTATGATATCCTTATAAAACCTGTCAATTGCTATCCACCATAACATATTATGAACGACCTCTATTATATGAATGTATAAACACCGAAATCATGAAAACACCTTAAACCAATAAAATGTGCAAAATATCTACAAAAAAATGCTGAGTGCTGTAAACATATAATATGTGCATATCAATCCCTGCCTAAATGAAAGTGATCCTACTAATATAATTAATTAATAAAGTACATAAAAAATCAATTCAATACATGAAAAACCCCACCTACACAAGCCAGTAACACATAATAATCAATATGACAGGTGATATGGAGCTCGAAGAGCTCAAAATTAATGTGTCTGCACAGTATAAGATGTATACTACCAGTGCCCAAAGTAACGCATATCAGGGTGAGAGCATGTCAGCATCACATCACAAAAAGGGACCACAAACCAGGCCACCCGCGTCCGCCTTTCAAAGTCTATATGAATTCCCCCCTAAATGACAGTGGTCCCAACGCTGACTGGCAGCCACAATGAAAGCAGCAAAGTAGGTATGTAGGAGTTGCTGAGAGCTTGAATTCTTATGTATTGCAAAGAATATTTTCTTGCAATTTGAAAAGCTTGCTGGAATGTAGAGTCGATACCCATGTTGTTTTTGTTATCTTGTTACATTTTATTATTTATTAAAGGGTTGATAAAAAATATGATAGTACATGATATAGTTGAATACTTTATTATAATAAATACATTATTAAAGCAAATAATACTGTATGTGTGCTAACAGGATTTTTGCTATAGCCTGAAACAGTAAATCATCCAGTCCTCAAAGAATCAAAATGGTCACAACATGCAATCAAACAAGTCGCTAAACATTCTATATATAACTTGATATCAGTTATGAAGTGGACTTTCCTCATGCTCTTTCTGTGAATGTATTTTTCATCGTAATTATGAGGTTGACTGTCCTTAACCAGATCAAATGCCTGAACATTCTTTCTTTCTGTAAACCATCTAAAACACTGTACCCATTAGTACCAGCCTTGTACTTCATATTTTTATAAAGAGTTTAAGATGGCAAAATCTGTGTGGGGCATTCTGATTCACCCTAAACCTTAATCCCATTGTGCACAACTGGGCTCCTGGCAGCATCCTGTGTAAGATCTCATTATTAATATGTAATGAAATAGGAAGGGTTACCAGTGGTTGTTTATGTCCATTAAGCACGGTTCCCAAAAGACAGACTCATAGCTGTAATTGCAGCTAAATGTCGTCCTACAGCATTTTGAGTATTGACTCAGGGGGGCTGAATAATTGAACACAACATTTTTCTGCTTTTTTTCCCTAATTTGTAAAAGCATGTATCATTAATCTAAGTCCAGACAGCAGTACAATATTCCAGATCTTTCAATAAAGCGCTTTACAGCAACGTCACTCCATCTCCATGAATTCAAGCATCTTACTTGTTTTCTGGCTACACTGATCACATATTCTTAAGTCAGAAATCAGTACGGTCCAGCCAACGGCAATAATAATGCAGCAGGTACAGTATCTCACCGGAATTCTGTCCCCCATGTCTCCTCCATTTCCTGCAGTGCGTTGTGGATGCTGAATCAGGTCTCCAAATTGTGTCCCTCCTTTTATTTCATTCCTCCAAGAAAATGTGTGATCACACTGCGGCTGTTCTCCCTCAGCGTTCCGAGTATAAGGGGGCCTGAAAGGTATGAGCACTGTGGTTTGTCTGGCTTACTCACGCTAAGAGCGCAGGGATGCCCTCTTACCACATTTGGAGGTTGTGTTGAGTCAGTGGACAATGCAATTGATAGGACACCTCCTACAGTATATACAGTGCACAGCCAAAGATGAAGGAGAGGCACATTGGGAGCTTCTTACTGCTTTATTTATGCCACTGCTTTGACTGTCTCTTTAAATCCTTCATTTCTGAAAGAAGTGTATGGGCACGGCATGCAAAGGGGCATGCCAATAAGGGATGTCCTGCACTTTAAAACATACCATACAGCCAGTTTTTGGATGTAGCTCTTACCTTACTTCTGGGATTGAGTGGCAGTAAAGGTAGAGTCACCCAAGCACAGAATCCCTAGATCCCTGGTTCTGTGCACACAAACCTGGGAGAAAGCAAGGGAGATAGCTGTCCTAAACTTCAAGGACTATCCTAACAATAGTAATACGTGCAGCCTCACCATGTATTCCAAACAAGGGGAGCGGTGATGCAGCCCACTCTGTAGATGCCACATCTCCAGCTGCCAGGGGGAAGGAAAAAGGAAAGCATAGCCTGAAAGAGGATGTAGGGTTCCATGCAGAAGCATTTTTTTATATTCCCATAAATAATTTGCTAAGTTGGTGTTTGTGATGGAATTCGCTTAAAAACAATAGAGCCAAAATGAGAACCGTATAATTACAGATGACTAATTTAAACAGAATGAAGTATAAAACTCACACACCTGCACAGTAAATGCATAATGCATCTTACACTCTACAATTTAAATGTTATTTTCAATTTTATTATTCAATACAACTGAAAATATTTAGTATTTAATCTATAACAAGCCTCAGTCTTCGTCCTGAATTCAACAGACACCTTCTGACAGATTCTACTAGCTTGACGCTTTTGATAATTTCATCCAATTACTCTTTAAGTCTCCATGGCATTTTCTTCTTTTTATAGATGCCATCTGTCCTAATGAGATTCTAACAGATTTTGCTGTGTAGCTTGTTGTTGTCTTTTTTATAATTTCTTCCCCTGCTGAAGAAGCAAGAGCATATATAGTATGTTCTCAAGACATTCACAGCAATTCATTATGATTTGGAGAGTCTCTCTACATTATTGAGAGCTTCTCTAGTTGTTAATGTCTATTAGTTCACTAAGGGGGTTATTTAAGAATGGATAGCGCCAGGTAGTGGCTCATAGCGGCAGGCAGCGCCTGGTGAATGCCGGGCGCTGTACGCAAAACCACCAAGAAAGCGTTTCTGGTGAGCGGATCTAACATCGTCAAGTAGCATCACATGTATTAATCCAGGCGGCTCAGCGTATAGCGCCATTCGATCTAGGTTCCAGAACGCAATGTAGTACCTATGGCTCTAGCATTCTTCCATACATTTCAATGGGCTTTTATTAGTTGTGTATAAATAGTGTGTTTGCCAAATATATTTTTTTTTGCTCAAATCATTGTGTGACCTCTCCTGGCTGCAAATAAACACTTTTAATATATATATATATATATATATATATATATATATATATATATATTTTTTTTTTTTTTTTTTTTTTTTTTTTTATATTTTTATGCAGAATTGTATGTACAGGTCTGGCACTAAAGTGTCATTGTCACAGTGTTAAATGTCATTCCATGTGTTTTCATTACTGGTGTATTTGTGTTCAAAATCACACTTTGATCACACAGCATTGGCGCTCTAAAGCTGGGCGCTGTAACATAGACGCTGTGTGAGCTTTTTCTTGAACATGGTGTTGAGCGCCATGGGAGCTGAGCTGGCGCTACCTCTCGCTCACTGCAGCGCTGAACTGTTGTTAAAGTGTCCAACATACATCACATTCATCAATGCCTGCCAGGTTACTACAGTGACCGAGACGCTCTGTTACAGCGCCCGATATCCGCTTACAGAGTCTATTAGCGGTCGCTCTAAGAGCCACTTTACAGACGCTCATCTGGCAATACGTGGCGCTAGTAGTGAATCAGCCTCCATGTCTTGAGAGTCTCTTTCAACATGAAAATGAAAAACATCAAATGAAAAGAAAAAGAGAGGAAAGGAAAAACGCCTGTCCTTGGCTGGGTTTTGTGATATGGCATTTCTACAGATGTTGTGTGCATTTTTTCCAGTGGAGTCGAGATTTTTGTACACATTTGAACAGCATTCCGTGCTTTATTCGTTAAAAGCGGCATCTAGAACTGCTTCACTGAAAAACTCGAGCAGGTACGAGTGATTGTATTTTATATTGTGTTGAGTTGGAGAGGCCCTCAATACTCAATACAAAGTTTTTAAAGTAATTTTTTATATGAGAGGTAACAATTAAGGTAATGGGCCATTTCTACAGGTAAGGTGAACATTAGGTATAATGAGGTATATATTTTCTTTTTCTCTGCAAGCATTTTTATTAGATTTCAAAATGACATTACAAGTAACTGTGTGGACAAAAGAAGTGAAAGAACTTTGCCACCAGTAATATATAGTAGATATAGTTAAATACAGGACATACATTAAATAGATTACATACTTTCACAGTGATCATTTGCTAGGTAATGGGCTTTATTGTCCAGATTAAAGAACTCAAAGAAAGAAGAAACATATTTTATTTTAAAAGTTAGGAAGTGAAAGCAGCTGCTGGCAAATTATCACAACTACAAACTTTTAAAATAAAATATGTATGGGATTAAACATGAATTGTCATGAATTGTACAAGATTAAACCTGAAGTGATTTTTTGTGCAGCACTGCCTATTCATCTGCTGGTGGTGCTATTTCACGCCTTTAGAATGGTTTGACACTAGGGCAAGGCGGTGTGTTATCAAAAATCATTTTGAGATCCCTAGTGTACTAGATTTTAGTAGCAACGTAATCAACCCACCAGTATGTGGAAGCACCTATAGCACCTCAGTGTGAAAGGAGCCTCAGCAGGTGGCTCTTGCAGTCTGTATGGCCTGGCTTATGGAGCCACAGCGAAGGATAATCATCAACCTAATATATTGAGTTCAGGCCATGCTGAACTCAGTATTGTGTTAGACTGTAGACCTAGCACATTATTGGGCTTTCTTTCATTCCCTGCCCCTAGTTCCTGGCTTCCAGTCTCTGTTATTCTCAGTGATCCTGTTATCTTCTGCTTCGACTCTAAGTGATAGTTCTGGTATCCTTTCATTGCTCAATCCCATCTATTACCTGCCACTCTATGTCAAGACCATGATTAATCCTAGACATTCCATTACATTGATCATATGCCACTTTCTATTGATTTACTTACTTTGGTGATTTTCAGTTATTTGTGTGTGCATTAGTGCTGTGTTTTGGTCACTATGGGGGTTATTTAAGAAGGGATAGCGCCAGGTAGTGCCTCGTAGCGTCACATGTATTAATCCAGGCAGCTATAGTGCCAGAACCCTGCTTCCAGAGCGCCATGTAGTACCTGTCGATCTGTAGCGCTCTCCCATACATTTCAATGGGGTTTCATCAGTTGTGTATAAATAGCGTGTTTGGCAATCAGCTTTTTTTTTTGCTCAAATCATTGTGTGACCTCTCCTGGCTGCAAACAAACACTTTTATACATTTTTTTGACTTTTATTTATAAAAGTTTTTATTTATAAAAGTTTTTATTTTTTTATGCAGAATTGTCATTACAGGTCTGACACTAAAGTGTTATTATCCCAGTGTTAAAACAATGTAATATCATGTGTTTTCGCTTTGTTGCTGGTGGATATGTGTTCAAAAACAGACTTTGATCACACAGCGTCTGTCGTTCTGTGCTACAACGCCCAGCTTTAGAGCGCCGACGCTCTGTGTGTCTAGTTTTTTGTTAAATATTGTGTAGAGCGCCGAGTGCCGGACATACTGAGCTGTGGCTACCTCTCGCTCACTGCAGCGCTGTACTGGTGTTAGAGCGCCCAACATACATCACATTCATCAATGCAGGACAGGTTACTAGAGACGATCTGTTACAGCACCCGATACCCGCTTACAACGTCTAATAGTGGTCACTCTAAGATCCACTATACAGATGCTCATCTGGCAATACCTGGCGTTAGTAGTGAATCAGCCTCCATGTGGTTTGTGCTCTTCTAATAAACCAGTTTAGATCAGCTTTGTGTCTGATCCACCCACAGTTAGGCTGCACATGTGGCAATGACAGCACCTCATCTGTAGAACTGCCCTATAGAAGGTGCAGCACCTTCCCACCACAGTAAGATTAAGGATTGTTAGAGGCTTTTTTATGATGTGCACCATATAGCATTTTACTGGTGGCTATAGCGTCAGTTTTGCAACGCCAGCATTTTAATCTTGTCTGGTGCTGCGCTGTAGACTTCAAATGGTGCTATTAGTCGCAGCGGCAAACGCTAACTAACTCTAACCAATTTGCTTTGATTGTTGCACTAGGTATTGGCCAGCCTGTGGCAGTGCCTGTTGTACCCAACTGCTGATTATGATCATAGCACCAATGACTGACACTTTGTACCACCATCTTTTCGCCGCTGCACTGCGTATTTGTGAGTTTTTTTCTCCTTGAAAAGATTGGCACTGTATTTTTCTGGCGCTGGTCAGAGTTTCATCATTACAGTTGCAAGAAATCACTGCTGGGGACAAACTTTACAGTGCGTTTTTACAGGGTTTTAGTTGTTGTTGTCCAAATTACACATTTGTAAACCAGAAGAAACAATGAAAAGTGTGTGTTTTATTAAAAAAGAAGCATTTTGCGACATCTAGGTCCTGCGTTTTCATTACTGAAAAGTCACAATGCAAGTTCTGTACAAATACATGTGTGCAGTCTGATTTTTAAGCATAATTTTTAAGCATAATACACTTCAAGTTCTTCTAGTTCTGCTCATTGTGCTATAGGATCTTCACCTAAAGCATCAGGCGCTGTATGAACCTGTGCTTGGCACTGTGAGCTTTTGGGTGTTAATGATGAATAAGGCTTAGTGCCGCTGAAGCAAAAAAAGTGGTGCTGTGTGGTGATGATGCTTTATACATAAGGCTCTTAGTTTTAATGACTCAAAGGGACTATAGGCCTTATTTAAGAAATGCTAGCGTTGCGTAGCGAAACGTAGTGGCATGTGTTTTTATTTAGCACCACCAGTAGAGATGAGCGAACTTCTCAAAAATTCGATTCGGGCGATTCGCCAAATTTCTCAGAGAAATTCGGGTTCGTCCGAATCGAACTTTCGCTCATCTCTGGTGGGAGCAGGGAGGCCAGCTGCGCTGTCAGCGGATTAGCACGAACCACTAAAAATTCGGGTTCGTGCTGAATCGAATTTTCCCTGAAATTCAAAGCGAATTCAGGTTCGTTAGAACCGATTCGCTCATCCCTAACCACCAGCAAGCCATATTTATGATGTAAAAAAGTGTTTAGTGCCACACATGGCGCCATGTAGCATTCCACGTATCAAGAGCGTTTGGTTAGCGCCAGTTCTGTGTTCCCTACAGCACCACATCAGGCACTCAGTGTCATTCTCCCATAGACTTCAATTAGCCATCCCATTTATGTTATTTTTGGTGACTTCTCGTTAGCGTTTTTTAATTTTTGTGCTCAGTCAAGTGACACTGGATCCCTGAAGTGTTCTGAATTTTTTAAGTTAATTATAGTACTTAAGTTACCCACGGCTAACTTGCATTTTTATGCCTGCCAATCATGTGCCATGTCATTTGTATGTCCCCAATGTCATTCCATGTGTTTTCTCTTGGTCACTGTGCTGCCATCCCCAGTTAAAACCATTTTCTGTATTGCACATGGCGCTGTATGCCTGAGTGTCATCGTTTTACAGGGCCAGCGCTTCTTTTACATGTTTAGTTTGATTGATTTCTGGCACTACTCACCAGCGCTACCTATTGCTAAATCCACTGGAAAAAAACAAACGGGGCACAGTGCCACATAGCCCTCAGTGCCAAACACTAGCAGTGCCATCTGCCTGTGGACGGGGTTGCGATGCTCAAGTGGCGCTATGAAGCGCTAGTGATAATTCAGGCTGCCAATATCAGAAACCCCCGAAGAAGATCCTATTTTAAAACTGCACTTTTCAACATATGCAAAACCACTTAGGAACCATACGTATTGCTCATAGCTCCATTTTGACATGACGTAATAGTACATCATATGTCAGCAAGTGGTTTAAATAAAAGAAAACTTTGCAGTTATCCAAACGATTTCAGAATTTTTCAGAGAGTCTTGAGAGGTAATCAGAGCTTTTCTCAGTCAGCACACAAAAAACAAAATAAAAAAATAGTTTTTCTTTATTTGAATATAAAAATTCCCTGCATATGTAATAGAGCAGTTCTACGGGTAAGGCACAAATCATTTTAACAGGGTAGATATTTTATTTTGATAATTACATAACCGTAGGACTGCTGTTACTTTGTAACTACCCAGCTAAAAAAAATTTGCACCTCACCTGTTTAACAGCCCCATCCCATGTACTTTGTATTTTGATTTCAGACTCACCTTTACAGCTAAATAAAAAAAGTTGGCTAACCCCCAATATTTTTTTTAAGAACAATTCAGGTAGCAATGAGGAAATTTTATGGGATTAGTTCTGAGCCTTTTGGTCACGTTTCAGACTTGTTTCAGTCTCAATCTGTTTGTTCTAAATTAAAATTGCTACATTTGCCCTTGTTAATAAAAATAAAACACATAAAAAATGAAAAAAAGCTCTTGATACTAATCCTTTGTCAGATTTGGTTTTGGTACATTATTTAGGGAAATGCAGACCACACTTATTCATGCACCATTGATTCAATTATCAAAGTGTTAACTCTGATATTATAAGCCAGTGTTTATGCTATGTATATGATCTGGGATGAGTAAAGTTGCCTGTCTATGTATGTGTCCTGCATCATTATACCCACTATAAAAGGACCAGAACAGAAAAGAATTGGAGAACATACTGTAGGTGTAAATGTAGGTGGCATAGAGAAAGTTAAAGTGGACCAACACCCAGGATTTTTACTATCCTGGGTTTTGGTCCACTTCGGCGCGGCACCCCGATCAGGGGTGCCCCGCTGTGTGTAACCCCCCAGAAACCCCGAAAAACTCACCTCTCCTCTCTCCCACGTGACCGCCGCTGTCAATCCCCGCCGACAGACAAGAGAGCGCCCCCTCCGCCGCCTCCCGCGCGTCACTCTTACAGGGCACGCGCCCTTACATTCACAAACGGCCGGCGCGGGAGCGCGTCCTGCTAGAGGGACGCGCGGGAGGCGCTGGATCGTGGATAAGGTAGGGATTTAGGGGTTTCTGGGGGGTTTCACACAGCGGGGCACCCCCGATCAGGGTGCCCCGCAGTCAGGGGTCTGATCAGTCCGGGAATCTTATAGATTCCCGGGCCGATCATGGGAGGGTGTTGGTCCACTTCTCCTTTGTACTAGGAGTGCACCTATGAATATTTAAATTGTTCACCTGGATGTGATTTTTTTGGTTTTATATTTGTGTGCATTTGTATAATTTTATTCTGTACATAGTTTTTTTTTAACATTTGGAGGCTTATTTGTTATTGGTGCGGGTACCACTTAAGCACCTTGTCCGAGAAGCTCAGTAGCACCTGCACCACAACGTTGGCTTACTGCGGCGCTGTCAGCTGTAGCGTTCCCGAGCAGGCAGCGTTCACAGCGCACGGCTTATATAAGCCTATGCACTAGTGACACCTAGCGCCAGCCGAGAGTGCCCAAGCCAAGATGTATCAAAAAAATACCAGAACCTCCAAGAGGTGCTCAAAAAAGGGAATTCAGGCACACAGCACATGCTGGATTCCTAATGTTTAATTTTTACTTTGTTTTTTTTTTATGAAAAATTGGAATTGCATTAGGGACATTACACAAACATGATATAGCTTCCTGACGGCCCAAACCACAAGTTTGCGGCACAAAAAAAAAGTGCTAAATAATTGTAACCATCCCAGTCCAGTGAAATGTATGGGATCAGGCCACACAGTGCAGAGTGAGCGCCTGGTTCTATCTGGCACTGTAGAAAACTCAGCGCCGGCATTCATCCCATCACTGGGGCTGTTGATAGATGGGACATTACCTGGCACTATCACAGGCACTCTGGATTTTTGACTTGATAAATACACCTTTTTCACTTGGACCTGATATCATCACCTGTCTGGCACTACCTGGCCTTAGCCTTTCTTAAATAACCCCCATAAATAAATGAAATACATAATAAACTAAACAAATGAATACACATATGTTAAAATTACTTTTAAAATAACGCTGATACATGCAGACTTCTCCTTCATCAAAAGCAAAAAAATATAATTTAACCAATAAAGACATGTTGGTTTTCTCTTGACACACTGACAGTTGTAAAAAATGGTTTTTCCAAGTAAAACGCTACATGGCAGATGGAAGTTGATGGCACATATCCATTGTCATATGGGCTTGTTTTCCTGATTGTCTCATGAAATTAATGGTCCATGATAAATCTTTTTCTGTGTATAGCTTTAAAATAATCATTTGGCTTCAGCGGCTTGAAAGAATGATTTTCACTTTCAATGTACAGTATATGCAGATAGTGCACAATTATTAGTACCTCCGGCAGAGAATTGTTACAAGAAAGCTAAAGCTCACACTGGACGCATGACTTTTCCGAACAAAGAAAATGACATGTAGTTCTCCTCCTTCTAAGGGGGTTATGTAAGAAGGCATAGCGCCAGGTAGTTCCTCGTAGAGGCAGGCAGCATCTGGTGAACGCCGGGCGCTGTAGGCAAAACCACATTTATGAAAGCGAATCTGGTGAGCGACTGTAACAGTGCCATGTAGCGGTCGATGTATTATTAAAGGCGGCTCAGCATATAGCACCGGCGCTCTAGCTTCCAGAGCGCCAGGTATTACCTTTCGCTCAGTGTCGCTGAGGATACCTTTTGTGTTCAATGCAGCCACATGTCTGTACCTGAAGCCTTTTTTTTTTTAAAGAAAAAAATTGTGGTCAAGGCAATAGGATTCCTTCAAGGAGGTAACTACCATTGAAAGAAGCTTTTGAAGTCAGGCCATACCTTAGAAAAGGCCATATCCTTAAATATGTGGGCAAAATGACTGGATTGGGGGAATCGGGGCAAGGCGACAGAGTTGCTGGGGGGTTAGGTGAATTAAATAATTTTTTACTTTACCTTTGCTTTAATGCTTTGCAGCTCAAACCATTGAATTGTAAATTTCCCTATTTTACAAGTTTGGAAATAACCAAAGATCTCTAATTTGGCAGTTGCCTTTATTATTGAGAAATGTTTTAATTTAAAAATATTTAAAAAGATATTTTAATACTGTTTTTAGTTTAGTTTAGTAAATATGGCAGTGCTAATCATATTTATCTACAGTGAATGTATTTAGTATTGAGCATAATTATAACAGTTTAAAAAGTATATTTAGCATTATAGATAGACAAAGATAACAACTGAAATTCAGCAAAGTGTTGAAAATTCCTTCTAAAGGAATTTATTCTTCTAAAAAGTTCTGTAACTATCCTCCGTGAATTCATTTTTCTGTCCATCAAGCAAATTAAATATAGTCATAATTTGAGTTAACGAAACACCAAAGCAATTAAGTAACACGCAAGGATGTTAATAAAATAAATAATTTAGAAAAGGCACAGCTAAAGGAATTCATGAACTATGTATAATATATGGATATGAGAACTGTTCCTAAGCTCAGAAATGGTTTCATAAATCTCGCCAAAGCAGTTTAATTGGCTGTTTTAATTTATATTTCAAAAACTTTTTTTAAACTTTAAAAATTAATTGGTGTGTACATGTTTCAGCACCGGCGGCATAAAACTAAAGGTAAGAATATACTGTTTTGAAAAGTAGAACACTGTTATGGATACATTTGTTAGCATATGATTTTTACAGAACAGTTTTCTATACGTAGGTTGTTGTCCGCTTTACAGGGGCCACCGATTTTAGGATGCCCCTGTGTATGAAACCCCACAGTTTGCCCAGTAACTCACCTCGATCCCCGCTCCCACAGCCTATGCACAGGCTTTCCTCCAATCTGCATTCATTGCCATACATATTAATGCCTAGAAATAAATGCAGAATAAATGGATTGCTAGCAACTACCCCGGGTGAGTGTACCCACCATCAGCTATTCAGATAAACGTTAGATGGAGAGGAGCATGGGATGCCTTCTGGGACATGTGCATGCACTGTGGGATTGCTAAATTGAGGTGTGTATTGGGTGAACTAGGGGTTTCACACAGCAGAGTAACCTAAATTGTGATGCCCCCAGGGGCAAGCTGTAACCCGGCCCTGGATTCTTTTGTACTTCAGAGATGAGTTTAAAAGGCTGCTTCAAAAAGTTAGGAAAGTGTAGAGATGGTCCTGTAAACATCAGTAAATGTTAATACTGATGACCTTATAGCAGCTAAAATAGGCATTACTATATAAGACAAGATTATTTGGTTGTAAAGCCGGATACCTGTTTCTCCCCCAACCCTCTTGCTTTCATTTGCCTCGCCATAGTATGCTCAAATATTATTAAACTTGACAATTTTAAAAAACATGGGTGTTCTTCCTCTGCGGGGGGCACCAGGGCCACACCTTCAATTGAGCGCTGTAAAGCCCACAAACCTTACCTGACACTTCGCTCCCTTTGGGAAATGCAGCCCCATGACTGGCCAGCGGACTATCCACTATGTTTTCTTATCTGGTGATTCAGCAACCGTGACATTCTCAGGCTTTTTTCTCATGAATTGAATCTTTTACTACCATTAGAATTTTTTTCTACCTTTATTGAACCGAGGCCTTTGTGTTTTAACTTGCCAACTCAAAACCTTACTATAAACAATTTTCTTCTCACCGGTAGTATTGTCCCATTGTATTCACAGAGTGGGGGGTCTTTAACCAAATGAAACGTGTGCTGAGCAAGAAAGTCTTTCAAAAGTCAAACTCTTAAGGTCCTTAACAGGCCCTTATCATTGTATAACCCCTATGATAGCTACATTATAGCTTGAAATTATGGTTTGGTAAAAATAATCTATTGTTGTGACTTGCAATCTGTCAGCTGTGCTCTGTGGAACCAGAAGAGTGTGCTGAAGCAGACACCTAGCCATGTGCTGAAGTAAGTCTAGTAAAGGCATCGAGGGAAGGGGGGATATTCAACTGATTTTCAGCTTGAGAGCCAATGAGAGCTTTTGAGATTTTCCGTAACTCAGCAGAAAATAAAGTGAAAAGTACTGTCTTCTGTTTTGGTAGTTAATGTATGTAAGAGCATTGCATTGCATTGCAAATGAGATCCACATTACACATCATAGCTAAGATAAGAATGGCATGCCATGGCATAGTTTTATAAATCTTGAAAATGTCCTGTTGTTGTCAGTGACAGCTGTGGGACCACTGTGGCTTGCCATGCTCACACTAAGAGCACCAAGGAACAAAGTGGCTGTTAGATCATTTTTTTTGCATAGTCCTGGAGAAATAAAATTGAAAGTGTGGCAAACTTTGGAGCCCTGCTACGGCCTCTACCCTGCACAGCAGGAAACGGAAGAAAAGTACAATACAGTTTGGTGTAATTTTTCTGTGTATGGGCCCTGAATATAAGCCAGGAATAAGTGCTTCTAATGTGTGGTGGTCCCCAGACACATCAATCTGACACTGTAAGCAACTGTTTCAATTCCCTGTGGCCCATTTCATATATCTCTCTTAGTTCAGTGTGGGCTACTTATAGCAAAAATCTAAGCTTTGCTCATGACTGCCTGCCTTGTGTGAAGAGACTGAATCACACAGGCACACTGCAGTCACATTGATTTGTTTTCTGCTTTCCAGAGAAAGATTTTATCTCCTTCAAATGTTCTGTGTGAAAACATAAAATCTTTATCTTTCTGGATGGGCTGATCATATGGAAGCCCCCAGCTCAGAGCTGGCACAGCTCCCCTCTAATGCCTATTCGTAAGCAGATATCTCATGTTTGACAAGTCTGTGACACCGCAGTGCTGTTTTGCCTGCATTGCAATTTGTAAACTCTATAGCAACATAAACACTACAATGAAGTGCAGAATGCCCTCGGTGAACATGGGATGGGTTCACACAAAAAAGGACCAACAACCTAACTGACTGTTTTTCTCTCTGGCCCTGTAGAATGGTCCCCAGCCTGGTTACTCATCTGTTGATGTGCTGAGATAAGCACAGGAAATAGCCCATCTGTTTGGTCTGGCTGGTGGGGTCTGGTGTTTTTTTGCAAATGCCCACCAGCATCTATATTGAAGGGGGACATCACACCTCTTATGTGGCAAGGAAATAGCTTGGCGGGACACCATGGAAGAAGGAGGGCCCCCCTTTACTACATATGATGGCAGGGTCACTGCAATAGCCACTCTCTGGCATTAGAACACCAGGCCCGAGGAGAGGACGTCTGGCAGGGGACAGGAGGTGGGAGATGCCAAGGGGTGAGTTTTTTTGTTGTTTTAACATATTTATTTAAATAATTTAAAGTTTTTTAAAAAGTATGTGAACTGGAACCCTATATGTGTTCACACCTTTTGGTGGCCTCCATGCCACCTCCCATCACCAGTGACCAGAATCAGGCACACTGGACCGAATAGAACAAATCTAGCTTCGTCCCGGATCCAAAGTACATCATTAGTTACAATCTGGTGGCCAGCAGGAGGGAATGAGGGTCTGGGATTGGGTTTCCCTTTTTGTATGCGTTGTGGGACATCCTTTAATTGGATGCCCTCTAGCTGCCTCCAGTGAGAGCATTGTTTTTGACTGTGGGTCTTCTTTAATGCTTTCAGGGCCATTTGGTTTATGTCAGTTCAAAGACATGGTTATTAGACCTTTTGAGTAGATACAACTGATGCTTGTATAAAAGTCTATAGTCAAATATTTCATAAAAAGAATCCTTCTACTTTTAAACCTTCACACTCTATCAGACGTCAAGGTGAATAGCATGCCTTAAAAATAAACTTTTTTTTCTGCTAAAGGCTAAGGCAGAATGCAAACAATAAGTGCATTGCTGAAAGAATATTCTCAACAGGAAAAGCAATTTAGAAATAGTCATGATCTATTATGTACGGAACCCTCAGACATTTCATATGTGAGACCAGCTGCGTAAAGCCATCTGCAAACTTATGTTTCCCCATAAACCCTATTAATTTCAAACTATTCCTTTCATGTTGCATTTAGGACATTTTATCAATACAATATGTATTTCTACAATATAAGAAGAAATCTGAAAATAATCTTCCTGGCCTCCATTTTTAAATGTAATTAGAAAGCTACATAGATCTGTTGTTTCTGTGATAGGTTGTTTGAGCCAATCTGCAAACTCAGGTAAGTGTCTCCTAAGATCCTTTTTTTCCTGTTCAGGTGCAGTTTAGTCAAAAAATATTTACCCAAATCCGAATCCCCCATAAAGTCTTTGATGCTAATATTCAGGATATGTTTTTGGCTCTTTGGAAGGCCACTAAACCTGGCAGATGTTCCCTAATTGCATGGGAACACCACCAAACAACTGGGGAACCAGAATCAGAGATCACGGCATGCTGATTAAGGACACCACGGGATCGGGAAGGTAACCTAATGATAGGGACTGGGCACTAATGATAGGGGCCCATTTATAGTGCAAGGTGTAAGGGGATTGGCTGACCAGTGGCCATGCTTATTGGCCCACAGCCCTGGGCTGATTCACCTAACAACCATAAGGGCTGAGTAGCTTAAGGCACATTGGCCGTATCAAACTAGCCTCAAGCAGCTAGGAGGTCATAAAGTGGTCATATATGTGTGTGCACACAAGTCGAGAAGCCAGGAATGTGGGCGGATGGAAGTGTGCAGCCTGAGACTGACGCGCTGACCAAGTGACAGCTCAGTGCGCTGCCTGAGGACACAGCTGGACTGAGGACGAGGTGAGTAATTTACACTTTACATTGTCTAAACTAAATGTAAAAATATATATTTTTTGTGTACCTACCATGCAGAAGATTTGTCATATTTAGCTGCTGAATAAGGCTGTTGCTGGTGAGATCCAACTCACTTTCTGTAGACAAGCCCATTAATTATATTTATTCATGGCCACCTCTTTCACTAAATTATCTATTAAAAGGTGGATATATACAAAAGACAGGTCAAAAATATAGGGAAGAAAAGCAGGGGACAGCTATTCCCTCCAGCATCGATGTGTCAAACACAGTCTGATGCAGGAAGGGTAGAGGTCCACATCCCAGTGCTACCAAAAAGTCGGTTATGAAGAAATAAAATATAGAGGCTGGGCTGCAGATGAGAGGCTACATCTCAACAACAACAGCTTTATTCAGAAACAAACCAGAATGAATCACTTGCGGGTAAGCCAACAATTCTTTGTTTTCACCCTTAGGCTGGATGTTCCCTTAATGTCTGATACAAAGAAAAAAAGACAACATCAGAACTACAGATACAGGAAACAATTCAAAAAAAATGATTCAGGGTTCAGAAATTCAAGCTACTACAAAGCACAGTATATTTTGTTTAACTATCTCTTTATTAGGTAATTACATTGTAGGTATTAGTATAGTGTGGTGCCATTTTTGGGATCATGATTTTGCTGGTATTTCTTTGATTAGATAAGAGTGTTAGCAAGATTTTCTGTAATGAATTTTAAAGCCACCATGGGGAGAGACCCATTTTAGGCTTCATATGGGGGGGGGGGGGGGGGTTAAAAGGCTTGTGAAAAGCTAAAACAAAATCAGGCTGCAGGATTTCCAGCTTCAGAGAAATGTAGCCCAGTGTATAAAGCCCCACACCTTGAAAACAATATATGAAGTATTGAAATGTACCAGTTACATATTTCAAAGTCATGAAAAATATGTGTGAAGTATTGCTGAAGGATGATGTATAAAATAAAATTTCATATTGCAGACTAATGTGGAAAAACCATAAAATATTTAGACAGCAGTGTGGTGCAGCTATTGTCTCTAGGCCACAAAGATCTACAGAAAATGCACTGGGATTTTCCACAAAACAACAAGCCTATCTTTAAATCTAAGCACCAGGGGATGCCCAATAGACCGCTGAGACAATACAGGGATATGTGAGGGGTGGTCAATAAGTTATCTACCGGAATATGAAAACAACATTTTCAGAGGAGAATGACTTGAACACACGTATTATACTTCGCCTCCAGTGACTGGATGTTCTCACAATAAAATAGGATGTTTGGCAATGATACAGTTTTCTTTGGATATGGACAATTGTTAAATCCGTTATATCAGGTGTGGTCATTTAAGGGGGTTATAGCAGCCATTATGGGCAATGTAGTTGGTTTTTTGAGGTAAACTAAACTGCAGGATATAAAAAATAAAGGTTACATTTCTCTTTTTACACTAAAATTTCTGCCCATAATGCACATTGTCGTGTTCCACAGCAGCTACAGTGATTGGGTGATGAAAGGGCCGCCCACAGCCCCTTGTGGTGCACCAAGTAGATACATAGTTATTTTATTTGGTATGCCCCTTCAGTGTAGTGTGAGGGGCAGTTTAAGTTGGCTTTCGTCGTGGTGGCTACAAACACCTTGTGGCAACATTCAGAAAAGACATTAATGTGATGTCCCCAAAATATGACAGGATCTTATATTAATTTTTGCTCCAAAGAGGGGATGTCCTATTTTTTCATCAACTAGGGCTTATTTTTTGGGGAGGGCTTATATTTTGAGCATTTCCAAATACCCCAAAAATTATGAAAAATGATAAAACAGAACAGACACCCTATGGCTTCTGCTGACAAACTCGAATTTTGGCATAACCATTTGCTGACCATAACTTGATCAAATGAGCCCTCTATAATCAAGACTTGTAAGGTTGTATTTTGCCATCACGTGTAAGACCTAAAATTACCTGTCCTTGTCAAAATATCGTCCCTAGTTTTAGCTCCGGCTAGGTCTGCTGGTATGGTCTGCTTAGGAGCAAGTGACGGAGACACTGATGCTGCTTTTGCAGACTCCAGAAAATAGCCTGCCAGAGGAGGAGCAAAATCAGGTGGTTGTGGCAGCTCTACAATCAGAATGCCCCTCTTCAATTTCCAGGAAGACAATCTTGTTTCTACCCCTTTAAAAATGGGTTACATTTTTGAGTGCTTGTAAACTACTGCCAGTGCCAGGCCTACAAAACAACCACAAGTCTTCTGTCCTTTGGCCTAGTCTTTTAAATCTGTGCCTCTTCTAATGATACCACCACCAGCATCCCTGCTGCAGTCTACTAACACCAGCCCTACACAACCACCACAGGTCTCCTGTCCTTCTGCCTAGTCTTTAATTACCACTACCACCTACGCTGCCACCCTCTGCTATTTCTGGGCCGACAGAAACACAGTTTAACCCTGTGATGATTTTGCACATTTTTCAAGGCTTGTAAAAATCCATTGCTTCTTCTTCAGCTAAAATGAGAGTGTCAATCCCACTGCTACCCCCCTTTACAAATGTGATAATTTTTTGAGGGCTTGCCCGCTACTAAATATATAAGAATGCTATGTATATGAACACCCAAACACCGTTGTTATGGCAAAAAAGTGAAAAATATTTTAATATACACAAAATATGTACAGGTAACAGAATCAACAAAGGGAACAAGTACAAGGTACTGTGCAATCCAGCCACTAGGTGGCCCTATGGAGACATGCCCCAGTGAAACCTATTAGAATGCATGTAATAGTAATCCAAGCAATGTACATGGTTAAGATAAAGTATACAGGTTAAATAAGCAAGTATTAAGGTTCCATGGTGCATGCCAGCCAGATCCACTTCAGAGCATAACAATCATATAGAAAACATAGAGTAAGCCAATCTTAATACGGCATAGCAGAGTATCAGTTTAAACGTTTCGGTATGGAAACCTTCGTCAGGAGGGTCAGGTGACACCTGACCCTCCTGACGAAGGTTTCCATACCGAAACGTTGAGGGGTTCTTGGATGTCACATTCCACTAGGTACTCTGCTTTAAACTGATACTCTGCTATGCCGTATTAAGATTGGCTTACTCTATGTTTTCTATATGATTGTTATGCTCTGAAGTGGATCTGGCTGGCATGCACCATGGAACCTTAATACTTGCTTATTTAACCTGTATACTTTATCTTAACCATGTACATTGCTTGGATTACTATTACATGCATTCTAATAGGTTTCACTGGGGCATGTCTCCATAGGGCCACCTAGTGGCTGGATTGCACAGTACCTTGTACTTGTTCCCTTTGTTGATTCTGTTACCTGTACATATTTTGTGTATATTAAAATATTTTTCACTTTTTTGCCATAACAACGGTGTTTGGGTGTTCATATACATAGCATTCTTATATATTTAGATGTTACTCAGTGTGCAAAGGAGTAGGCACACGGAGCTATAACTTTGAACCCCACTCTTAATAGGAACTTTTTTCTTTTCTCTATTTGTTCATTTTTTGGTGTGCATATATAACCCTGTACTTACCTTTCTTGCCCGCTACTGCCAGCCCTACAACACCACCACAGGTCTCCTGTACCTCTGCTTAGTCTTTCAGTGTGCCTAATGCCACTACTACCACCAACAGCACCTCCGCTGCCACCCTCTGCTTCTACTAGGCCTACACAACCGCAGGTCTACACCATGATACACAAAATGGGTACATTTATCAAGGCTTGTAAAAAAAAGAAAAAAAAACATAGTTTCGTCCTTCTACAACTAGTTTGGACCGAACCAAACATTTGGGGAAAAGTTTGGAAAAATGCCAAAAAAGTCACATTCTGATGCATTTAGCAGGAAGCTCTGCACCTCTGAAGAGCAATTACATCCCCTCTCCTAATTTATTTATGCATTTATGTGCTTGGTTACTTTTATGTTACATTTGACTCATAATACCATGTGTATTATATGCATTGTCGTCATTGTTGTATTTTAATTGTCTTACCCCTGTGCTTCTTATACCTTGCACTGCGCCACAAACTATGATGTTGCTTTATAAATAAACAACAATAATAATACACTGTTCATCTTACAAAACATGCATGCACACAAGAGGTTTAAAAAGCAAAAGCCACCATGTGACTAAGATCTACTGTACATAACAGATCATCTGCAATGCCGCAAGTGGGGCAAGTGTCTTTACTCCTTCCTCCTTCCTGGCACCAGACTGGCAGTAGTAATTGGTTTTGATTTTAAAAAAATGTGAAAAACGTTGTTTTAATTCCCAATACATCTGGGACCTGATTTGCAAACACCTATACCGGCATTCCCCAGTATCTACAAGTTTCCTTCATCTTGGAGGGCCACTAAGTATTTTATGCTAAATCAGCATAATTTACTAATACTTTGTGGACTCCCCTTGCTCTTTAATACCCCAGCTTTGCCACACTCTGCAGCACCATGTATGATCCCCATGCCATGCAATTAGTTTTGATAAATGTTTTAATAATTTTCTGGTAAATGTTAAGTGGCATAAATGATGCCAACATGTCGTGGCGCAGCCTGTAAACATGCAATTCTATCAGTTTCCAGCAGTTCCTACTTGTGCGACTGCCATAATAGAAGCAACAATGGTGGCAGCCAGCAAACTGTAAGCAAAATTTAAACTTAAAGTGGACCAACACCCAGGATTTTCACTATCCTGGGTTTTGGTCCACTTCCGGGGGTGCATGAAACCCCCCAGAACGCCCGGAAAAACTCACCTCACTATGCTCCTACGGCGCATGCATGGCCGCTCGTCCAATCAGCGTGCTCAGAGCCGCTGTGGTATGCACGTACAAGGGACGGACAACCACAGCGGCTCCGAGCATGCTGGCGGCCGCATCTCGCGCTTCCCTCTAACAGGGCGCCCTGCTAGAGAGAAGCACAAGATGCGGCCGCGGCCCGCGCATGCGCCGTTGGAACGGGAGTAAGGTAAGGTGAATTGGGCGTCCTGGGGGGTTTCACACAGTGGGGCATCCCAATTTTGGATGCCCTGCGGGGGCCGATCGGGCAGGGTGTTGGCCCACTTTAAGCTTAAAACAGAAAGTGGTGATAACCAAAAATCAAGGCTAGGATGTTTAAAAACTAGAATTTATATTTTATTTGAGAGAAAATAAATTACTTTTCTACAATGACCACTACATTTTCTGTTTGAAAGAGAAAAAAGTCCAAAGTGCACAATCTTTGTTTTGTTATGAAACCTATGTAACATGGGTAGAATGAAATATAGTTTTTGCATTGTTTTTTATCCTGGGATGACTATGGTCTGGCTCAGAGAAGCAATAAAAACTTCAGGAAGTTTAGTATCTCATGATGTACTGTTCAGTGGAACTCCACACCCTGGAGGCCATGCTTACAAAGTAATGGAACAAACTGAAAGTTAGAAAGAAAATGTATTGACATTACAATAGAACATGCATTTGCAGTGTATGTGTTTCGATGTTATATCTGACAATATTAGACTGTAACATACAGTACATTTAGTATATCGACTGAAGATAGAAAATGCGGGTTGTCTTTTATGGGTTGGTCTAGACATTTTAGGGAATTTTGGACAATTGTATGCTGAAACTAGACCAACACCCTTACAAAAACAGTGCTCATATGCATCCCTCTGCAGGGCAATTCAGATTGGTGCACATAAAAATTTGCTTAAAAATCTAACTTTTTTGAGACTCCTGCCATGGTCAATTTTCAACCCTCAATGTCACCCTAAGGATCTACTAGTGGTCTGAAAAGAGGAAGTGCCGCTGGGTTTGCAGCCACCTCTATTGGGGGTTTTGTCTGTTCATTCCAGGCAGCAGTACTGCTGGGATGCTGGGAATGGAAGAAGCCTCCTTGGTGCTCAAAGATGATTAAGACTAGGAGATAATCAATGAGGGGAACTTTCAGCTTTGATTGTATATGCAGGAGCAAATGTAATTACAGACAATCGTTCAATATCATGCATGCTGCTGGGGCAAGTGTGTTTTAGTAGGGGGGGGATCTACACACTGCAAGATTGAGGAAATTTAGCCCCATGGCTTCCTATAGAAGGATGGGGGAAACTCTGCACAATGCCTGGTTTAGAGGGATGGGGGGGGGGGGTCTGCCACATTGCCTGGTATATTGGATTGGTGGGTCTACACACTACTTGTTATAGGTGGATTGGGGGTATTCTGCCACACTGTCTGTTATAGAAGCTTGAGGTGGGAAAACTGCCACATTGCCTTTTAACTGAGGGGGGAATGTGCCATATTGCCTGATAGCAGAAAGAGGGTGGTTCTGCAAACTGCCTTTAACAGGGATTTGGGGAAATTTTGCCACACTGCTTGTTATAGTTTGTCATAGGGAAGCTGTTTCCTGTCATTAATAAATGTAATTGTTTTTACAGTGATAATTTATAGTTATTTATTTTGTAATTATATATACAATATACAGTTATGTATACAATATAAAAAATGAATAATTCATATTAAAGGAGAATTCACAAAAAAATAGTATTATAGATGTATGGCTATGATTTATTAATGCTCTAATAATGTAAATTATTAGGCCTGGTTGTCTTTTATCTGGTGAGAAAATAATTGTAGTGCGGATGCCTCGGCCACTAGATGTTACTGTTAAAAGTTTACTGTGTGGGAGTTGGTATACTCTAGGCTTTCACAGGGATGCTAGAAGTGAATTATTTATAATATTATGGCCCAAGCCTATAAGAGGTTTGGGCAGTCTTGAGTGGGGGTAGGAGGTGTCTTGTTGAGAGGAAACCTCTTTACATCAAAGGACTGAAAATTGGGCCAATCGGTTACCTTTCAAGTTGTACCTTAGGAGAAAAGAACATTGCTTTTAAGAATGTTTCAGGAATGTTGGGGAGTGTTATCTAGGCCTAGTGACTATAGTGGGCTTAACCATGGGGGTTTTTCTGCTTTCAAATGTTTTGAAGTATTTAACCATCCCCACCAGAGGGATAGAAATATTCTTTAATGTAAACAAGTCATTAAACACATTTAGACCACATGGAAAGTTATTTTCAGGCGGTATCCCATACATTTAAGTTTGGGGACACCCTGTTTGGTTCCTGAACACTAACATATTCTTGTGTTAATTAAGATGATGTATTGCTCATTACCTGTTTACTTACTTGAGGGTGAGAAAAATTGAGTCTAAGCAATAGGGTTTGCAAGTTAGGCAACAGTTTTTGCAAAAAGAAACAATGTGAGGCAGCAATGAAAGAAAACAATATGAAACGCATTCAATTAATCATTCAGCATCCAGCTGGTTTAAAGAAAAAGCCCAGCCTTCATGGCAATTCAAATAAAAAAAACCTCACATGAGCTACAACAGCATGAAAATCTTTGGTTCCAGGGAAAAACTGTGAGCAATGAAGTTCAGATTTAAAAAAGAAATTCTCAAAGTAATTTTAAGGGAACAGTGCAGACATCCTTGCAGACACCCCACTATTAAGTCAATCCACAGGATGTTTCCCAGATGATTTGGCTATGTTCCCAGACTTCTGACTTTTCTTAGACAGGGATTTCATTTGTACAGAGCAAACTACCCTTTATAAAATGCAGTCACTAGCACTCATTTCCCCAAACCGGCAGGAATGACACATCAAACAGTCATCATTCTACTTTGTCTTCATGAACTGAGGAGAAGGCCTGTATTCTAACTAAAATGATCACTCACTATGCATTTAAAATGGCTCCTGGAATTTCAGTATTATGTATAGAAATCATCACGACTCTCACTACCACTTTTAGCCAGAAGTTATTGTTCCATGCACAATTCCCAGTCCTCACTGCAGACAATGCGGACACTGATGAAAATCTGTTACGTGACTCACGCTTGCAGTTGGGGACTAGGGGAAGGTAAAGTGAAACTTTCCTATGGTAGTATTTGAATATGTGCTAAAAAACTGCAGCCCTAACTCCTCGGACTACACTAGGTACTAGGTACAGGCTACTGAGCTTTGTTTGTTTTCCTTATAAAGTTTGTAACAGGATCGTGGTTTAACCACCATCTCTGTTAAAATGGTTAATGTAGTTAAGGGGGGTGTGTTTTAGTTTTAGGGACAGTTTTAGGGATGGAGGCAGGGATGCCGGGTGTTTGCCTCCTTGCTGCTAAATACAGCCCACAGGGTGCCTGGGTGCCTATATAAGAAAGACCCAGGGAGTACTTGTAAGAGAAGAGTGATGTTGAGATTTTGCACATAGCTTTAATGCTGGGCCATGATGCCAGAAAGGATGTGGAGCAGGATCCTGCAGAGGAGCATTGGTCAGTTCCCTCTGTGAAGGGGTGTTAGGAATCAACCCTGAAGTATTTTGTACCCATGGGGTCGTTGCTACACTCTGGGGACCCAGTGGGCCCATTAAAAAGGGGGTGCCCTATTAACTCTTCATGTAACTTGTGATTTTCTTGTTTCTATGCTCAAGAGAACCTAAAGGCCCACATTCCAGCTTTGAAATCTGGCGGGGATCTAAGAGGCTGATTCATCATTAGTGGCAGGTAGCGACAGATGAGCGTCTGTAGCAGGCATTTTCAGAGCGCCCGCTAGTAGTCGCAGTGCTCGGCCGTGGGTCGCTACTTTATAGCGACTCAGTCGCTGTTCAGTAATGTTGAATACATTTTGAGGAGTCGCTATTTGACCAGTACAGCGCTGTATGGGAGCTCATGTTAGCGACTGCTCATAGCGACCGACTCACACCATATTCAGCAAAAAACAGCCTCACAAATCTCTGGCGCTGAAAAATATTTGTTTGAAGCCCAGAGCGCAGGCGGTGTATTTAAAGTCTGTTTTCAAGCATCTATCAACTAGTAACAAAGCGAAAACATATGGAATTACATTGTAACAACATTGTAACATGAACACTTTTATGGCAGACCTGTTTCTGAGGAAATATATAAAAAATGAAAAAATTATGCAAAAAATGCTATTTCAATGCCAGAAGAGCAATCCACAATAATTTGGAGTGGGCGTGCAAAGAACACACCAATCTCCCAAAGGAAGCACCACTACAAACAACAGTATATATTAACCCCCCTGGCGTTATGATAGAGGCAAATGTAATGGTAACGAAAGCGTTACCATTACATTTGTCTCTGACGCACGGCTCCGCCCCCATGAGCCTCTGCGGCTCACAGAGATGGAACCAGGAAGTGAGACGGACGCCGCAGCCGCGGCTCTCACCTGCAATCGCAGCAGGGACATCGCTGGATCGCAGGGAGATGGTAAGGAGACTGCGCCGCCCTGCTCCTCTGCCAAATAGATCCCGAGCGTGACTCGGGGTTACCGCTACTTACAGCGCAAATTAACCCCGAGTCACGCTCGGGATCACCACTAAGGAGGTTAATGATTTTATTAGTACAAAAAAACCAAAGAATTAAAATACATACACCACAAGACAAATTTAAAAACAACCAGTATGGCCAAATGTATCTATATCAATGTGTATGGCCCCTAAGGGCCTCTTAAATAACTGCCCTATGGGTGAATAATATTAATTATCCTAGAATAGTCATAACCCATCCTTTTTGTGCCGGCACAAAAAATCCTAACCACATGTAAATATATGTGCAAATTTCATAAAACCAATGCTGCAAAAATAATAATATATATGGCAAAAATATGTGCAAAAAAAGTGAATATACAATAAACAAAAATATCAATATATAAAGTGCAAATGCATGAAAAACACATAAACCTAAAACACTACCTAATATTGCACAGGGAAACCCATACCAATAAGACTTTAAAGTGCAGACAATAACAATATATGGTATAAATGCAAGTGCCAGCAGAAAGAAAATAAATGGTTAAATCTCACGTCATAAGATAACACCCAGGGCAACAGTCAGGCCAACCTCAATGAAAAATGTCTGCGCACGCAGCCCCCATGCTGCTTCAAGGACAAGGGTCAATGCCAGAAGAGGTCAAAGAATTATTTGTGATTTTTTTGAAAAAAAACAAAAACCCTGTTTAAAGAGAAGAAAAGGATCATCCATTGAAATGTATGGGAGAGCGACAGGTAGCGAGAGGTCATACCTGGCGCTGTGCAAGGCTGAACGCTGGCGCTGTTCGCTGAGGCTGTGAAAATGATGAATCAGACGCTACATGGCGCTATCCCAGTCGCTAAACAGATTCTGCTTGATGAATGTGTAATTGCATGCCATGTCCGGTGTTTCACCAGTCGCTACCTGTTGCTACCTCTCATTAACCAGCCACTACCTGACGCTATCCCTTCTTAAATAAGGGCCTTAGTGTGTACGGAGGCTCCCTGGGTTACCTTGACATCAGAACCCCTTAAACAGTGGGGCTCAGGCCCAAGACCCCCTCCCCTCACCTACTCGGGCGTACCCCAAAAAGCATGTCTGGCGTGTCTGTTACAAGTCTTACAGTCTTCTATCTGCCAGCTCTGATGAATCATGATTGAAAGAAAAACAGTGTCTAAACACAATCCTTTTCCTTCTGTTCCATATCTCTTCCTAAGCATGCTGGGAAGTATTTAGTCACCCTTACTGTGCTAGTTAACTTGACCTCTCTTTGCTGTCACTCTGGGCTTCTGGGATTAAAGATAGTCCAGTCAAACTAGAGATGAGAAAATTATCTTCTTTAATCTATCTTTAAAATTCGATTTGGATGCTTTGCCAAATTTGTTTAAGAAATTCAGGCTCATCCAAATAGAATTTTAATGAAGTATTCAAAAACAAACTTTCCAGTTGCCTTGTAATGTTTAGTGCCACTCCACACTCTGCATCTAATTAAGAGGAACCCATGTATGTGCAGAGAAGATCTCAGACTTAAAGATTTAGGCTTGCAGGTGCCTCAATATGGCGCAGATGTTCCAAGATGGTGCTAGAATGTTCTATGTGCATGCATTGTTTTCCCTTCATTAGAAGGTACGAAGGTGGAGGTAACCCAGCACTGGGGACATGATGATGTAACAACACTGCATAGATGGTACCTGTATGCTCGGACAGGGCAGGGATGAACATAGGACATACAGTACAGGTATTAATACATCCTTTCCACACCAGCCTCACTGTCCACTATCCCATCAGGATCTGTGTAGAGCTGGTGAATTTGTTTTTTTATTCTATTTTTTCAGGGAGAATTTATTCACTGAGAATTGCAAGAAATTCAGGTTCATGCTGAATCACTTTTTCCCTGAAATTAAACCAGACCTTCACCATGATTTATTGAAAAGCCCAAACCCTTAAAAAACGATTCCCCAGCATCTAAAATTAAGTTTTTAGTCACTTACATATTATTCTTTCCCCACTGGGCTGCAACTCTGTTCAGGACTTTAGGATACGGGTGCCGCCATCTTGACTCAGAAGCATCACACTTAGAGGAGAGTGGTATAAAGTACAGGGGAGCAGGTTATAACTGTGCTTTGCTCAGGCAGAGCAGAGCTGGGGTCAGGAATAGGTCAACAATCCCAGAATGCAGAGCAGCACAGTCAGAAGGCACTTCCTATTTGCAGGCTGCCTTATGTCCCATGAGCCGCCATCTTAAATGTTTAAAGGCTCATAACATGCAGTAGATGCAGGTAGGATGATTTTTAATGTGAGCAATCTGTATGTACAGGGTGTGGGAAACATATAAGATAGGCTCTTAATCAGGGTGAAGGACCGC
Source organism: Gastrophryne carolinensis (assembly GCA_027917425.1). Classification (NCBI taxonomy): domain Eukaryota; kingdom Metazoa; phylum Chordata; class Amphibia; order Anura; family Microhylidae; genus Gastrophryne; species Gastrophryne carolinensis. The sequence continues at coordinate 526,069,979 of CM051235.1, read as the reverse complement.
TTTAAGAGCAACTCCAATACATCCAAATCAGTTTGCTCATCTCTAATTCGAACCAAAACAATGAAATACATTGACAGTGCCTTATACACATAAATCCAGTGTATATTATTTTATTTATGTTAAATACATTGACCTACCCCGTGAAATATGTGCTATACAGCTCCACCCATGAGTGCCAGGCGTGAAGCAGTGTGTTTTGTACTGTTCAATCAACAAAACAACAGGTATGATTCTAAAATGTAGGCCTCTGAAGTAGTTAGATAACCCCAAGACACATCAAAGAGGCTTTGTAACTGTAAATAAAAGGGAAAATACATTCAAATAATTTGAATATAAATTGTTTAATAATAAAAGTATGAGGGGGTTTATTTTAACAAACATATAAAGCAAGTATTACTTTTTAATGAGCATACAAGTCATATAAATGGCGAGACAGAGTGACCCTTTATCAGTTTTATTAGACTTAATTAGATTAACTATTTTCTTTTGCTGTTTGACCACCCCACAGTATCACAGGGCAAACCACATACAATTATTTTTGGCTTGCTTCACACACACTTTCAGCTTTCAGATTTCAAAATGGATGCACGTCTTTGTTTTAAGAAAGAGAACACATGAAATATAAGTCACATATTTACTTCTTTTCCAGGGAACTGATTAAATGATCTAAAAGAGAACTGTGGGAACATAATATGTAAAGACATTGTAATTTAGTACATTTTTAATAAGAAAAATTCTTTACCACTTTTAAAAATCTTCTGTAATAACTTCTTGCCAGTGTGAGATATAACATAATCAGATTGGATTCTGCTAAGGTCAGTAAGAGCGATAGCTTCTGGTTGTTCTCATTAAATTGACAGAAAAAAAAAGATGAATTGAATTTAGTGCTGTGTGATTTAGGTTTCCTGTGCAGAATGTTTATGAAAAATATTTAAAGAGGGCCTCCAAATGTCCTGATTTGGGCTTAAATTAGTAACATATTACTGCTCCGGTGGGCAGAGCAAAATGCTCTAGCAAGTGCGGGGCCCCCCTTGGGTTGAAATATGACAGGGCTAAGTAATTCAAAGACCATTCACTGGTCACAGCCATTTCAGGCATAAATGATTCTTGATCAGTTATACCACTTTTGATTTCTGCCAATAGAGTTCAGTATAGTGTGGGATTTGTGAGGAGGTCCTGACGAGTTCCTTCAACAAGGTTGTTCATCGGGGAGGCTGATTTATTAATAGCGACATGTAGCGACAGTTGAGCGACTGTAGCTGTATTTTCACAGCGCCCGCTAGTAGTCGCTGTGCTTGGCCGTTGTTCGGTTGTTGACAGCGACTCAGTCGGTGGGGCGTAATGTTGAATACAAGGTTACGAGTCGCTATTTGACAGGTTCCGCGATGTATGGGTGCGCATGATAACGACTGGTCAGAGCGACCGGCTTCCACCATGTTCATCAAAAAATCACGCTCCAAAAATTCTTGCGCTGTGAAATGCATGTTTAAACCCCAGAGCGCTGGAGGCGATGTGTTAAAAGTAGTTTTTTAACCCCCAAACCACCATATTTTGGAAACTTAAAAAAAAAGGATTTAAAAAAATTTAGTAATATGAATACATTAATATCAGACCTGTAATATCAATTCTGTACAATTTTTTTTTTAATTTTTTTTCCCTTAAAAAAAATTACCTAAAATGGCAGAAGTGGTCACAGAATTTTTCACATTTAAAAAAAAAAAAAAACATTAATAACAATGAATTATTAATATTTAAAGATTGTTCCATTGAAATGCATTGGAGCGCGCCAGGTAGCGAGAGGTCATACCTGTCACTGTTCAAGGTCGGACGCTGGCGCTGTGGGCTGAGGCTGGAATAATGATGAATGAGTCGCTATATGGCGCTATCTCAGTCGCTAAGCAGGATTGGCTTGATAAATGTGTGATTGTGGTGGGGAGCCGGCGTTCTCGTGGCGGGGCCCGTCATTACCGGCCGCTCACCAGTCGCTACCTGTCGCTATTCCTTCATAAATAAGGGCCTAAGTTGGTGGGGGCAAATGCGTTTTAATGCATGTTTGTATTTGTATCTATGGTTTGTATTATCATGAATTTGGGTATTGACATATTCCTCTTCAGCTCCTAAACCACTTTTTGCAGTTAATCTGGTGCAGACCAGTGATGATTTCAGGGATGAGTATGCTAACTCAGAACCTGAGGATTTAGAAATATTGTCATGTTGAAAAAAAATGACATTGAAGGCATCATCTTCTGGTAAAGGTTTAAAATTCCCCAAAAATCTATTTGATGCCTGAGTTCTAGGTGAGTCCTGCAAAGTTGGGCCTAAATGAGTCAATGGGATTGGATACACTGTATCTGTCCCCTACTGATTTTACAAAAAAAGTGATCAGAAGTTGCAAAGGTTCTTATTTTAGTTTTGTTAAAGACCTTACCGTTCTATAGGGCATCCTGTCATCCTACAAGATTCCAGAAAAAGACATATAAATACCCTCTTGAAGTATCAATTATTGATTTCATTGTGGTAGTCAAACTTACTTAAACTTCTATCAAAGTAGTTAGGATGGAAAAGTCCCAAATTAAAGACTTTGAATAAGATGGTGCTTAGTGATACATACAGAGAGAAGTTTATGCTATAAATCAGACATTGCTGTGTGTCAGCAGTGAGCTGTTTATATTTTAATAGTAAGTTAGTGTTACAATTGTAACATCAGACACAACCTGGCTGTTACAATTTGATGCACATAAGGAAGCTGACTGGCTTTCACAATGTATGATACATCCTGCTTGATACATTGCGCGGCATGGGGGTGGCCAGCAGCAGGAAATAAAATGATCCCATCCCTATTTTAGGTGCATTCAGAGATGTTGTCTCTGCATTTATCTTCTAATATCAGAGACATGTCTCTCATCCACCCAGTTAGGGATATTCTTGCTGAGATTTGGGGAAATGTAGCTGGCCTAGTTGTCAGACTCCTAGGTCAGGGAGATTCTATCATTGATGTCCAAAAAAAGTTTTGATTGTTTCCATTGAATGTATTTTTCTCTTCCAATGTGCTGCAATCTCCCATTCAGGTCACTGACTTATGCCCTTATTCATCAAGCGATAGCGCCAGGTAGTGTCTGACGAGCGCCAGGTAGCGGCAGCTAACGGCGACTACCGACTCAAGTACGCCCGGCGGCGGTCACAATGACGCATTTATCAAGCAAAATGAGGCTAGCGCCGGCGAGAGCGACTGCTAGCGCGGCATTCATCATGAAGCCGCCTGGACCGAACAGCGCCGCTGCAAATTCCCTCACAGCGCCAGGTATGAGCTGTCGCTCCCTGGCGATGTCCAATGCATTTCAATGGAGCAATCTATAATTATTCATAATTAATTGGTATTAATTTTTTTTTTTTTTTTTAAATGTCAAAAAATCGGAGACCACTTCTGCAATGTTAGGATTTATTTTTAAGTAAAAAAAAAAATGAAAAAAAATATGTGCAGAATTGATCTAACAGGTCTGAGATTAATGTATTCATATAACAAAATGATTCTAAAAACATGTCTAATGTTACATTCAAAAAATATGGTTGTTTAGGGGTTAAAAACTAGTTAATACACATCGCCGCCAGCGCTCTGGGGTTTAAACAAGGAATGGACAGCGACAGCACATTCGGAGCGTGATTTGTTGATGAATATGAAGCTAGCCGTTCGCTCTGGCCATTCGTTGTCAGGCGCTCACATACAACGCTGGACCTGTGAAACAGAGACCCCCCAGCCCGTATTCAACATTACCGCACACCGACTGAGTCGCTGTCATCAAGCTAATGCCGGCCAAGCACAGCGAATACTGGCTGGCGCTGAAAAAATCACGCTACAGTCGCTCATCTGACGCTACCTGGCGCTATTAATGATTCGGCCTCTTACTGAATGCAGGGGTTCATTTGTAACAGTTACATAGTTATATATAAGTATATATCTTGTATAGTTGAAAAAAATATTTTGTGTCTATGTACTATGTGTCCATAAAGTTAAACCAAAAAGCAGGGTAGAAGAAAGTGTTGAATACTTTAACATATAACAGGTCAATATTCAGTTAAAAAATATATTAAACTTTTGAAGCAATCAGCTGTTGCTGCTATGCTGCAGTGTTCCTGTGGTAGACGATTCCACATGTATAAAGTTCTTATGGGAAAGAAAGATCTTTGACTTTCGAGACAGCGTGATAGAAAAGTATTGTTATAAAAAGGCAGTACTTTGAAAGAAGTTCTCTTTTAAATTAGTACAGTATAAGTAACCCATTCAGTGTTTTGTTTTTAATTGAGTGTGATTCAGCTAGTACTGTTAGGTTTGTATTTTTTGCTGAATATTGTTAGATTCTAAATAGTTGCTGATTGCTGACCAGGTGCAGCTTAATTATGTTGAATTCTAATTACCATAGCAAAAGATTGAGCAATCCCTCATTTTGCTTGTATATAAGCTGGGAGAACAGTGTGACATAAGTGCAGCATGACAGAAGGGTGTCTTTGGAATAGGTAAGTAAGAGAACATTTCAGATTATATTTTAGATATGTAGTTAGTATTTGTTTACAGTTTATCCATAATGTCGCAGTTGACGGTCTCAGGTTTGTTAAAGAACATTAGCAAAGGAGCATAACAGACAGCTAATGGATGAAGTTGCACCAGCCTGTACTGTTTAAAGTGGACTGTCACCCAGGGGTGATCGGCCCGGGAATCTATAAGATTCCCGGGCCAATCACCTCCCTCACCGCGGGACATCCGAGATCGGGATGTCCCGCGGTGAGGGACCCCCCCCAAAACCTAACCGGGGTGCCCCCCTGAAGTGGACCAAAACCCAGGATAGTCAAAATCCTGGGTGTTGGTCCACTTTAATCCACTGCACAGCTGCAAACGCACCAAGACGTGCATGGCCGTTCACCTAAACTGACAGCCCAGACATGGAGAGCACTGATCAGAAAAGCAGCCAAGAAGTCATTCTGGATAACCCGCAGAGATCCCCAGCTCAGAAGGGAGAATCTGCCCACAGGACATCTAATAGTTGTGTACTCCATTTAGACATACGGCAAGAAGTTCTGATGGAGGTTCAACTGAGAGAAAGATACATAGAAGAAAAGATACCAAGAACCAAAGGGGAACCACAGAGAAGAAAGAGTAACAAACCATACCATACCCATACCCATAAAAATCTGGCCTTTATGGAAAAGTGGAAAAAAGAAAGCCATTTTTGAAAGCAAGCCATTAGAATTGACATTGGGGTTGATTCAGGGCCTGGTGAGAAAACTCACTTCTGTTTTAGGAGCTAAAATTGCCATTCGCTTTCATTGTCTACCTTGGGGCTTACCTTACTTAACTTACCTGGGCTCCACGGTCCTCTCCCTGGTCACCAGCAGCGGTGTTTGAAATCTGCCCCAGTCAAGGCTACAGAGAGATGGCTACTGGCTCCTATGAGTGAGGGCACTTCTAGTGGCAGCTCCCTTCCAGGCTGAGGTTAGTTACAGCAGCGCTTCCTGCTGCACTCTCTGCACTCCCCACACTTACCTCCCAAAGTTCGGTTCCACATTGATTTCAGTGGGGACCGACTATAACGTTTGGCCGCACTTGCCAGACCCAAACTTTGGGGGGTTCGCTCATCCTTACTTATTTTTGGAGATAATTTAGGACAAGTCTACTGAATCAAGGCCAACATTTCAAATAAAACACATTTAAGTTTGTGACTTTAACATTTAACAATGTAGAAACATTCAGGGGATATAAATACTTTTTAAAGGCAATATATTCTTGTTTTTTACGCTTTAGGATTTCATAAATCATTTTTGTTTGTTGTTTGGAAATTCTATTGAAATTTTTGCACTTGTCTGTGAGTGTTCGAAAAATATACAGAGAGGCTACACATCTCTGAAGACTTTTCTCACCTTTTTATTTGTAGAAATTGTATGAAAAGAAGATGAAAAAGTAACTTCCACAGTAGTTTTGATATTTGGTTAGCATTCAAACACTGTTATTAAAAATAGCTGCTGGAAAATGTTCTTTTTTACCATGCTAATGTTTCTTTTGTTCATAAATTATGCCCTTTTCCCCGTCATGCAATTTTAAAAATCTCATCAGTTCAATTATTAAATGTTATTTAATTTTAAAATGTTTTAGCAGAATGACATACAGACTAAAGGTACTTTTTTTAACAACCTGTGCTTCTCACTTTTGCATTCTTTTGGCACCTGCTCCTTGCAGGTGAGATCATAATAATAACTTACTGTCCCACAATATTTCTGCCATGATACAGGGCTTCAAAACAGTTAATCTAAAGTATGAGCAATGGCTGTAGAAGAAGTAGGGGTTGTTCTGTGCAGGTCGCCTGTTCTTTGGGAGCGCTGGAGCACATCAGGCTTTTCCACACCCCAATTCTCAGGAGGAGGTTGCAATCCCTGCCCTTGGAAAAACCACACAAACAGTAAAAAACAGGCAAAACTCTGGATTTTTGGTTTAGATTAAAGGAAGTGTATTGCAAAATTGTGTAATATTAAAAATCTGTAAAAACATGTCAGCTAATGAGAGAATAGATCACTTATACCCTTAAACTAATTCAAATTCCCACCAAGTCTTTGGCTTTCTTCTTCTGGTAGGAATAATATCTGAAGGTGCCAGGTTTGAGTGTATAAGGGGTGAAAGAACCCGCCAACCCTTATTTCCTCATCCTTTCATTAAAAGAAAGAAACCGCCAACCCATATATACCACCAAGGTAGAAATTAGAAGTTGAGATTCCCTGCCCTAAACTATTGCTCCAGTGGGTAAAATCACTGGATCATAGAGTGACTGATTACATTTACACGATAGGTTGTTTAGTTCTCATCAATGTCTCTATTACCCATTATAACCCCCATTTATGGGAGTCATCTTCAATATTTGACAACAAAAAGCTGAAAAGGAAAGTACCATGGACCTCAAATAAGGGCTAACCAATAGGTTAGCAGGTACGCAGGGGAGCCTTGTGCATATGGGATCATAATAGGTATTCTGGAAAAAGAAATGAATGTATGGGGCAATTTGCTTTTTGAGCCACACTTTGACAATCCTGAATTTTTTTAGTGTAAGTTGTCCCATGGGTATGGTTTGTTACTCTTTCTTCTCTGTGGTTCCCCTTTGGTTCTTGGTATCTTTTCTTCTACGTATCTTTCTCTCAGTTGAACCTCCGTCAGAACTTCTTGCCGTATGTCTAAATGGAAAATGACTTCACTGGTATTTGAGTAGAAACATCCAATCCTTCCGTCACACCAAACTATTTCAGAGAATGTACTGCTGGTGGCACATTAATGCAGGTTTTTTGGGTTTGCCCAGTAGAGATTTGATTTTGCGGTCAGGTTTATGACTATAAGAATATTCATTTTTATATTCATTCACCACCGCATGGCAAACAATAACTGATGCCTGGCTCAAACTGACTTTAGGATTTCAAGAAATCTGAAATAGGCTCCACTTTATTAATTATTTTGGATTACGGATAGAACAATTATATACCACATTTTTTGCTCCATCAGAGGGACCTGACTTTAAAACTCACCCAGAGTTTATAGGAGGAAAATAAGAAAAAAAATATTCTGAACCAAAAGGTGAGCTAAGATCCCTCCAATCACCCTATTACCGACAGTATGCAGAATCACCCCAGCCCCCCATTAAAGGCAGTGAGTGGCATCCCCCATTACAGGCAGCAATCAGCATTCCTCATTACAGACATTGTGCAGCATCCCCCATTACAGAGAGTGTGCAGCATTCCCTATTACAGACAGTAAGCATCATCCCTCATTATAGGAATTGTGCGACATTCCTCATTACAGGCAGTGAGTGGTATCCATCATTACAGGAAGTCTGTGGCATCCCTCATTACAGGCAGTGAGTGGTATCCATCATTACAGGAAGTCTGTGGCATCCCTCATTACAGTCAGTGAGTAGCAACACCCATTACGGCAGTGTGCGGTATACCCTATTACAGGCAGTGTGCTGCATCGCCCATTACAGGCAGTGTGTGGCATCCCTCATTACAGGTATCCCACATTACAGGCAGTGAGCAGTATCCCTCATTACACACAATAAGCAGCATCCCCTCATTACAGGCAGTGTGCTGTATCCCCCATTACAGGCAGTGTGTGGCATCCCTCATTACAGGCAGTGTGCTGCATCCCTCATTACAGGCAGTGTGCTGCATCACCCATTACAGGCAGTGTGCGACATTCCTCATTACAGGCAGTGAGTGGTATCCGTCATTACAGGTAGTCTGTGGCATCCCTCATTACAGGCAGTGAGTAGCAACACCCATTACGGCAGTGTGCGGTATACCCTACTACAGGCAGTGTGCTGCATCGCCCATTACAGGCAGTGTGTGGCATCCCTCATTACAGGCATCCCACATTACAAGCAGTGAGCAGTATCCCTCATTACACACAATAAGCAGCATCCCATCATTACAGGCAAAGTGCTGTATCCCCCATTACAGGCAGAGTGCGGCATCCCTCATTACAGGCAGTGTGCTGCATCGCCCATTACAGGCAGTGTGCTGCATCGCCCATTACAGGCAGTGTGTGGCATCCCTCATTACAGGCAGTGTGCTGCGTCACCCATTACAGACAGTGTGTGGCATCCCTCATTACAGGCATCCCTCATTACAGGCAGTGAGTAGCATCCCTCATTCCACACAATAAGCAGCATCCCCTCATTACAGGCAGTGTGCTGTATCCCCCATTACAGGCAGAGTGCGGCATCCCTCATTACAGGCAGTGTGCTGCATCACCCATTACAGGCAGTGTGTGGCATTCCTCATTACAGTCATCCTTCATTACAGGCATCCCTCATTACAGGCAGTAAGCAGCATCCCTCATTACACACAATAAGCAGCACCCCCTCATTACAGGCAGTGCGCTGTATCCCCCCATTACAGGCAGTGTGCGGCATGCTCTTTAATCACATGTGTGAGGAGAGTGTGAGGAGGAAGCGCAATGGAGGACAGGCAGGTAGGAAGCAGATAAACTTACTTACTTGCTGCTTACTGGTCCTCCAATGCCCAGCGCTCCCCACACGCAGACACACACATAGATATACACACATACATAGAAAGACATGCACAAACAAAAAATACCATAACTTACAGGCTCCAGCAGCACTGATCGAGTTCTTAGCTTCTGCGGGCGGGCATGGCCTATGTGTGAGAGGACCTGACCTATGAACGGCCAGTGTCCATTTACACATGACAGCCCACAAATAGGCTACGTCCACTCGCCGAAGCTAAGAATGCAATCAGCACTGCGGAAGCCTGTAAGTTCTGGCATTTTGTGTGTGTGTGTCTGTGCATGTGTGTCTGTGTTTGTGCATGTGTGTGTGTAAACTGCTTCTTGCTTGCTGGTCCATTGTGCTCCCTCCTCTCGCACACATATTTGCTCGAGGAGATGCACCAATATATATGAAAAAGTATATATTTAGGTCTGTAATTGAACTATTTACCATTACTGATTGTCATATTATCAGGAGGTCGGGGGGGGGGCATCCTTGTTGCTCCTCCACCTTATTTATCAGATGCTCATTTGGCATCATTTATAGAAAGGAACACCATTTATCTCTGCTGTCTTTAGTTGTCTAGATGCTGCTAGAAGCTGCTAAAAAAGTACTGTATGAGCCTCGAAAGGGTCCCATTTAATCTTCGCAACATCATATTTTCATTTAATTTTTCATGTTTATTATCTATTTGAGATTTTTGGACACTTAGCTACCTATGGGATATAGCCTGTCCCTCTGCAATTGAATAACACCTCATGAGACCAATTATGCTGCAATGTTGAAGAGTATTTTCGGCAATGAGATTTTAGTAGTCATACTGAGTTGAGAAAACCATTCACATGACTGCCAAAAAATGTCCACTGTCTTTGACTTATTACTAAATAGCAGCATGGCTACAGAGAGAATCACATGCTACCAAAGAAACAGCAGCCAAAAACTGCAACACGAATTTGAAACAGAGCTATTTTACAATATGCAATGCAACAATGAAAACAAAATCTAATTTCCGAAATAACACTTTTTGAACTATGCTTCCCCGGAAAAATCTGACACTGCAATTGGGTGCTGGCGGTCATGTGGTATGATTTCTATTGGAGGCTGGAATCACGGAAGAGGACATGTTTCTCTTTAAAAATGAAAATTCCCTACATTATTATTATTATTGTTTATTTATATAGCGCCATCATCTTCCGTAGCGCTTTACAAGGTATGATTACAGACAAGGTAAAATATATAGCACAGGGAACAATACAAAATTAGATGCCACAAGATTTAAACCAAGTGTTGTGAGCACAGGAGGCAATAGGAAGGAGTGTACTTTTAAAGGCTTAGAGTTATGGAGAGTGACAGATTGAGCGGGGAAGTGCATTCCAGAGAAGTGGGGAGGCACGGGAGAAGTCTTAAAGGCGGGAGTGCGAGGAAGTAACCAAGGAAGAGGAAGGAAGAGGACAGGAGAATGTTAGAGGCAGTATTAGAGGGTTGGTATCGCTGGATCAGTGATGAAATGTAGGAGGGGGCCTGGTTAGAGGGAGCTTTGTAGGTTAGCATTAGAAGTTTGAACTGAACTCTCTGAGAGACAGGTAACCAGTGGAGGGATTGACAGAGGGGGACAGCACTGGAGAAGCGAGAGGTAGATGAGGCGAGCAGCAGAGTTTATAACAGATTGGAGGGGAGCCAGTCTGTTTGTTGGCAAACCACAGAGGAGGGTGTTGCAGTAGTCCAGTTGGGAGATGACCAGGGCGTGCACTAGCATTTTAGTGGTAACAGGTGAGAGGAAGGGATGGATGCGGGCAATATTTTTGAGTTGGAGTCGGCAGGAGGTGGCTAGGGAGTGAATGTGAGGTGTATACGAGAGAAAGGAGTCCAGAATGACACCCAGTCATTGAGCTTGATGAGTTGCAGTTATTGTAAGAGTATTTACAGAGATTGTGGTGTTAGAGAGGGGGGGGGGGGGCGTGAGATGGTGGGAAAATGACCAGTTCTGTTTTGTCCATGTTTAACTTAAGGGAGCGAGATGTCATGAAGGAAGAGTTGGCTGTTAGGCAGTCAGAAAGGCGAGAGAGGAGAGAAGAGAGATTCGGCCCAGAGATCTGAGTGTTGTCTGCATAAAAGTGATATTGGAAGCCTAGCAAGGTTATTAGTTGTCCGAGACCAGAAGTGTATATTGAAAAAAGTAGGGGTCCTAGGACTGAGCCTTGTGGTACCCCAACAGGTACCATCTACATTGGTCTTAAAGGAGCCACAGTACTCAACCCTGTTAGCTTGCAGACAACCTAAAATCTATCTATAAATCTGGTGACTCGGCCACACACATCTGCAGAAGTATGCTTAAGCTGCACCACCAAGCGCCAGGGTGCCTCTGTGGGGCGCAGTCCTAACTCTAATCTCTGATAGCCCCATTTTGGACATACAATGCAATATATAAATTGGGAGCAGGCTTATCTGAGGTTGTCCTCTAACCTTGAGTGCAAGCCATGGGATTGAAGGGTCGAAGACCTCGCAGTACAGCCTAGACTCCACACCCCATGTGCTTGTACAAATTCAGAACAATGACAGCCACTCCCAATTTATCTATTGCATTTTATGTCCCAAATGGGGCTCTCAAATATTAGAGTTAGGACTGCCCCTCACAGAGGCACCATGGTGCTTGGTGGTACAGCTTAAGCATACTTCTGCAGATGTGTGTGACCGAGCCCTCTGTTTTTAACCAGATTTAGAGACAGATTCTAGGTTGGTCTGCAAGGTAACAGGGTTGAGTGCTGTGGCTCCTTTAAGACTTTTGTATCCTAATTGCCCTGCTCACGTGCACCTCCCAGGTTAGTTATAAAATGGTCTGAGTGGCTGCCATCCTTCCTTTACATCCACATTGGGACAGATCTACAGGTGTGTGTACAAATCATTTTAATGTGGTAGAGATTCTATTTTAATTGTTTGGGATTGACAGCAGGCTAAGGGGGATCCAAATAAATTTGGAGAAGCCTGTGTTTACTGTGTTTGGACTTCCTATAGGCTACTGTTAATTCAAAACTCAACAAATTAAATAACTCCCTCATTTCATAAAGGTAAATTCAGAACCTCTTGCCAACGCATTCTCGCCTGTTTTTTTCTGTGTTTTCTTGCCTTTTTCGTTTTTATGCGATTCATCCAAGCCATTTATAGGTGATCGAATTTTGGAAATGAAAATTTCGAAATGGAAAATGTCACACAATGTATGAATTTGCTTGATTGAGGGGCTTTTTTTTTTAAGAAAAACGGGTAGAAAACACATTTCTGCAGCAGGCAATTTTCACCAGCTTTTGCTTCTAAGTAGCTGGTTTAGCAAGGGCAGGGTTGTTAAAAATAATGCTGACCGAGATTTTTATATAAATAATATAATATTTTAAAAATTGTATCTAACAGAAAAATGTTTATTTTTGGTAATTTTTCCTTGTTTAAATGAATGCCACTTAACCTCCATTCATTTAAGCAGGGAAAGTGACAGTGGGGCATTTTTTTAGTTTCTTTGTTGTATGTAAAAAAAAAGTGCCCCCCCAAGCCAACAAGCTCGGCCACCAAGCAAAAGCTTGCAGCTTGTAACCCAGGGCTTATAGGCCGATCCATGTGCAGCCCTTGGCCCTGAAAGTTACCAGCTCTTATCCTCATGGGCTCATGGCTCAAGGAACCCCTGGGGAAACCCTGTGCCTACACTAATGTCAGCGCACTGCCTTTAATGTGGGATACCCCTCACTGCCTTTTATGTGGGATACCGCTCACTGTGTGTAATTTGGGATACCGCTCACTGCCTGTGATGTGAGATACTCTGCACTGTCTTTAATGTGGGATAATGCTCACTGGCTTTAATGTGGGATTGTGCTCACTTTCTGTAGTGTGGGATACTGCTCACTGCTTGTAATGAGGGGTCTGTTATGGGGTGATGGGAGGATTCTGCACACTGCCTGTAATAGGGTTATTGGGGGGTATTTTAGAACACTTTTTATTTCACAATATATATATTTTTTCTCCTCCAAATTCTGGGTGCATCTTAGAGGCAGGTGGTCCCACCTCTAGCTTACCTAGCTTAGATTAATCTCACCTCTCCACGGAGAAGCTGTTCTGTCTTCTCCCCCTCCCAGCCTTCCAAGGATGCAGTGCAGTTAAAAGTTTGAGATCCTGCCCAGTGTTCCAGTTCCTGGATCTCCATTCCACCCCCCACCTGTACAGATGGTTCAGCACCTTTATCCTGAGTGTCAGGCGGAGTGGAATTGAAAGTGGGCCTACCAGCCGGAGTCAAGAGCAAATTTGATTATGGCTACGGAAAAACAAAATGATGTTGTAATATATTCATGCCATTACACTTTGATTTTCAGCTACATATTTTGTTCAGTCAGCTGTCTGATGGCTTCTAATCTTGCTCAAGACAATTGTACCAGCCTTGTCTGCCTGCATTAGCTTCCATATGGCTGATCTTTCCATTCAGCTGATATTAGAGTGCTGATGGCTAGTCAGTGATTCATGCAAGACAGAGAGATCTGTTTCTGTGATTGATTGAAACCATTCCAAGCAGTCTGATCTGGAATTTACTTGGTAAATTGCTGCATTATGCATACAGAAGCTATTTGTCTGACTAACAAAATGTACCGCAAGTTATTGTAATTCCCCATATTCCTGTTGTCATTTGCAACAATGTAGGTCCACTAAAACATTGAATGGGGCCACAGGTGGGCTCAGGGCAGGGCAATCTTTAAGAAAATGTTTTTTGAGGGCTCAACAATGCTGGGGGGGGGGGGTGGACATAGATGCCTGAGTTGGCCAGTGAATGTAAACAGTACTTGATTTTGGGACCCATTCAATTTAATACAACTGGAGTAAGATGGAAATGAGGAAAAGGGCGAAAATGTAGTATGTCATATTTTTACACAGTTGGCAGTTCTTTTAGCAACATGGAATGATATGTAAGATTTTTTTGTATACTAAAGCCTGCTCTGTTATTTAACGAGTTTACGTGTTTTATGGCAGGCCTCAAACCCTTCTACATAGAAGTGATGTATAAAACAATATGTTTTTGAAGTTCAGATCAACAAATCTAGCATGTCGCTCCCCTTCACCTGCATTTAAAATATGATGACATCAAAAATTATAGCCTTCAGTGAAAGGAAAAGTTAAGAAAAGGTGTACACAAAACACTCATTAAACATGTTAAAAGTAGAACAAGTTCAAATCATTTTAAAGAGGTGACCTTGGCTGTACAGCTGGTTTTGCTTAGCCTGCCAGTTACAGTATGTCACTTAGAGAAAACTTGCATTATAAAATAATAAAATTAGTCATTGGTGTCATTTAGAAGGACGACGTTATTATGCTTGTGAACAGATGTTGACATTTCACACTAATGTGACATATGTAATTAAAAATGATCATCACAGCATCCACCTGTATTACTGCATGTCAACAGTTATTTATATCTTTAGGGTAGTCTTTAGCTGTGCTTTTGGTAAACATAAGGTTGAATTACTAATTAATGTGTATACATATTTGTGGGGGTTATTTAAGAGATTTTCAATGTGAGAGGTGGTGTGTATATTGTCCTCACTTTGCACACAATGAAATGAAATTTAAAAAAATGATAAAATACCCTCTACCTGCGATTGGACAATTTCAGTGATAAGGTACAAATTATTTTTATTGTGGTGTTATTATTTTATTTTAGAGGTCTGGAAATAACAGCAGCCTAAGGGAATTCAGAAACATTTGTTGCGTCTATTCCTAATCAAAATTACGGGGGGGGGGGGGGGGGGCATTGGGGGGATCCCCTGGGAAATCAATGTTTCTGTCATGTAAAGATTCACTCCCCTAGTGAATGAAGGGAGCATGCTCTGGATGGAGCCTATGCGGGAAGGCGGCCAGACATCTTCGAAGGGTTGGGTGTTCACCATCAGGCTTACTTATTATTGCAAAAGACACAGAATGTAGTAACCAAAAGACTATATGGCTGATTCAGCACCATGTGAATATATCTTCTTATGAGTCAAATCCATTCCGCTCAGGCGAAACCTATTTTTACATGGATGCAAAAGTGTGCTTACATGCAAAAAAGAAGTAGCATCCACGTGCAGAATAGCAATAAAATGTGAAAAAGGCAGATCTGTGTGAATATATATATATATATATATATATATATATATATATATATATTCTTATGCTTCTTCTTATGCCTATCTGCTAAGGGGATAAATCATATACCTAGTTGCACAGATACATGCATGTCCTCCACATTGTTCACTGTTCTGCAGGCTACTATCAAATTATAAAGGGGACTGCATCCGCTCCCCATTCATCAACTGCTCTATTCACACCACTCCGGAAACCTGAATCCTGTTGACCACCCCCCATGCCAAGGGGACTATTGCCCATCTCGCCCACTCCCGGTACACCAAAAATGATCTTAAGAGAAACTCTTCTGGAGTGTGAACACCTAGACTCCTCCCCTTCCCCCGTCTCCACTTCCCAAATACTCTCAACGCATCACTTGCACAACAAGGGGAAACTCCCTCACTCAACTGAGCTTACACTTTGCTGAGGAGCTTAACTCTTTCTATTGTAGATTTGAAACCACTATCTCCTGTGATGCACCACACTCTCCTTCCTCTCCAGTCTCATCTTCCCAGAAATCTGAAATAGAGCATCTGTTCGGGGCAAATGATCTCAAGGTCTCAACCCAAAGAAGGCACCGGGTCCACATGACATATCTACAAAAATTCATCTTGTGCTGACCAATTATCAATAGCCCTTGTGGGTATCTTCCATGCTTCCTTAAAACATGGATGGGTCCCACCTTGCCTCAAGATGAGTACTATCATCCTGGCACCAAATAAGTTTTCCTCTCTTGTGCTAAATGTCTATAAACCAGCCGAGCTTACATCTATTGTTGACCTTAGAGCGCTTAATACTTTGCCACTCAAAGAAGATCATAGACTTCAAACTAGACCATCACCAGTATGCCTACAGGCCAAACATATGCACAGGGGATACTGTACCCATGGTCCTACAGTACATGCATGAACATTAATCAGGCCAAATCTGATGATATGATGATCAATATGACATCCATTCCCAACTATTCCCCTGGATTGGCAGTTTCTTCACAAGCAGATTCCAACAGGTCAAGCTATCCATCCCCCTTCACATCCAGCACTAGCACCAAAAATGTAGGCGTACACCCAGGGCTGTGTCCTGTCCCCAATTCTCTTCACGATCTACAAGAATGACTGCATCTCCTCAGCAGACTCTGTTGTCTTAATCTTTAAGTTTGCCACAACAACACAGCAATCATTGGTCTATTTAGGAACAGAGTGGAGGATGCTTACATAAACAACATTGCAAAGATTGACAACCGATGTACAGTGAATGATCTGGTAATTAACTACACCAAAACAGTGGAGATGATCGTGGAATTTTGTCAGACTCCAAAGACCACCACAACAGCATTATCAGTAGGGGGTAAAGAGATACAAAAGGTTACAGGCACAAAAATTCTGGGGGTCACCATATCGAACAACCTCAAGTTTATCACCCCAATTCTTAAGAAGGCTCAGCAGAGACTGTTTTCCTGCAACAGATGAAGAAGGTGGGGCTTTGTAAGGATTCTTACCAACTTTTACAATGCAACCATCAGCTCAGACCTTTGCTTCTTCCTTTCCTGTTAGCTTGCTGGACTGAGCAGGAAAGAAAAGAGGAGAATCCAAAGTATTATTAAAACTGCAGAGAAGATCAAAGATGTCTGTCTACCAACAATCTCTGATCTTTATGAAAAAGTGTATTGTCCTGTGCCAGAAGATTCATCTCAGATCCCTCCCATCCAGACCTTTAGACTTATGTATGAACCTTTCTTAGTGTACCGGATGTAAGGGCGTAAACTACCACATGAAATTCCCTGTGCACATTGTGTACTCTGCAAATAAAGTTTTCTTGTTCTTATGTATACTTATGAATGTGCAAGAGACATGCATTCTAATCTATATGTATCCATGCAAAAAGCAAAGATATTGCCTGCTTTTTAGATATTATTATTTATAAAGTTGATTTGGTTTTATTGTGATATGTGTTTTATTTATGTCAATTCGAATGTGTGTTTACTTTTAATTATTATTAATTATTTAATCATTTTTTAACTGTTTATGTGTAATGATTATTATTTTTGGCTCATAATAATAGTTCATTTATTTTTAGATATGATTATGATTCGCTAGTGTATCTATATTTAAATTGTTATTTCTGCTTTGGTTTCCTGGCAGACTTTTAAAATGGAATTGTTTGTTACATTTTTCAGTTTTTACCTCTCTGTGTCTCTCCTGTAGTCAACGAGGAGTCCCCCCCTCAACTTATCCACCATTCCTCCTGGAAACCTATGCCCCCCCTCCCCCCAACACATCCCTAGCAATTGGGTTGACATACATTTTAGGAGAGAAAATGTCATTCACTTTCACCTGAGTGGCAGTTTTCTCTCCTAAACCGTAGCACCCTTCCCTATTGTAGTGCTAAATTGACCCTCATATGTACAAAATAAATAAAAAAAAAGGTCTGTAAGCCAATTTGAAGGTTGTTTTTCCTCCACTAGCTACTTACCCACTAGGTAATTTGAGAGTGATAAAACATGTGGAAGACTATATTGTTGCATGACAAAAGGTCACACAATTTCCACATAACATGGAACATTTTTAGCACATGGGAAAGGTCAGGCAACTCAGCTGAATTACTACTGGGGGTTGATGGTTTGCCAAATGTAGATGTTAAACCGGACCAACACCCTTTTTTTTCTTTAATGGCTGTTGGTCCCGTAGACAGCGAATAAGAACAAGCTTGTGTTCTTATTCTCTGTCTGAGGGACCAACACCTGTCAAAGGAAAAATGGGTGTTGGTCCTGTTTAACAGGCTGGTTCATCACTAACGCCAGGTAGCGACAGAAGAGCGTCTGTAGCAGCATTTTCAGAGTGCCCGCCAGTAGTGACAGTGCTCGGCCGTGAGTCGCTAGTTTATAGCGACTCAGTCGCTGTGCAGTAATGTTGAATACATTGTGACGAGTTGCTATTTGACCCGTACAGCGCTGTATGGGAGCGTATGTTAGCGACTGCTCATAGCGACCGACTCACACCAAATTCAGGAAAAAAACAGCCTCACACAACTCTGGCGCAGAAAAATGTTTATCTGAAGCCCAGAGCGCAGGAGGCGGTGTGTTTAAAGTCTGTTTTTCAGCATCTATCAACTAGTAACAAAGCGAAAACATATGGAATTACATTGTAACAACATTGTAACATGAACACTTTAATGCCAGACCTGTAATGTAATAAAAATAAAAGAAATATATAAAAAATGAAAAAAATGTTAAAAAACTGCTTTTTCAATGCCAGAAGAGGTCACAGAATTTTGATTGTGATTTTTTGAAAAAAAAAAAAAAAATACCCCGTTTAAAGGGAAGAAAAGGTTCGTCCATTGAAATGTATGGGAGAGCGGCAGGTAGCGAGAGGTCATACCTGGCGCTGTGCAAGGCTGAACGCCGGCGCTGTACGCTGAGGCTGTGAAAATGATGAATCAGATGCTACATGGCGTTATCCCAGTTGCTAAACAGATTCTGCTTGATAAATGTGTAATTGCGTGCCGTGTCTGGCGTTCACCAGTCGCTACCTCTCATTTACCAGCCACTGCCTGACGCTATACCTTCTTAAATAAGGGCCTAAGTCTGGTATTTTTATCAGGTTCACATCAGCTGTTAAAAGTCAGTTCTTTTCAGATTCAGTGGCCAAGCAGACATGGATTCCAACTGATTCAAATCATAATGACACATGCAATTAGTGTCCCTGTTTTGTCCACAGTCCAGCCTATTAAAGTGAGCCAGGAAGCAATTTTATGTCGTCACCTTTTCCCTAGCCCAGTTCCCCAAAATAGCCCATATTTCTTTTTTTACTAAAGCGTTTGCCCAATATTCATTAAAACACTAAGAAGAATCAGTAAAATGTTGAATAGCAACCATATGCTAATTTAAATTACAAGCTAAAGTGTCACATGATGGCATCTAGTTTGAAGTGCCTTCAGATTTATTGCAGTTATTATAACTGATAAGGCCAACCCCCAATGCTGAGCTATGTGTACTGTAACTGAATGTATCATCGATGGAAAGCACCAGGGGGCAGGGCTGCTCAGTCAGGGAGCAATATGGTCAACTGCCTCAGCTTTGTGCTGTTATGAATATTGGGCAAAGGTTTTAGTAAGAAATGAAACTCAGACTGTTTTGGGGCTTTGGGCTGGGGATAGAATGTGACAACATAAACTTTCGTTCTCGGTATAAGATCACTTTAAATTAAGAATCTTGATAGGTGTGAATACAGAAATTGGACACCTCAGAGATTCATACTCAATGTTTTTAGTTGTGCAAGAACTTGTTTTAAAGGGTAATACTGGAGCTGAACAGCATGGGGCCTGGCAAAGGTAGTCCAGAGGTCGGCAGGGTCAGCAACCTGAAACAGTAAATCAGGCCAGTACAGTACACTACTTTGGCCAGCAATGGGAACATGACTCAGACATGAGACAGGTCTGCGACACAACTCAGATGTGGACAGATGTAGTTCTGTTCAACAAAAGGAACAGTGACTCAGATGTAGTCAGACATGGCATTGGTCAGCAACAGGAAAATTGGTGCCACTGGTTGGCAGAAGGAGAGTGGTTCAGAAGTAGTCAGATGTGGCACTGGTCAACAACATCTCAGTGTCAGATGTGACACTGAGATGTGACACAGAGGGATAGTGGCTCAGATGTGGCAATGGTCAGTAACAGGGACAGTGGCACAGACCTGGCATTGGCTGTTAAAGGCAGAAGCAATTAAACATGGCAAGGAACAGCAGCAGAACATCAAGAAGAGATGAGTAGTGGACTTGACAGGGCATGGCTGATACACACTGACTATACATTATGATGTCCCTTGAAGCAGCTTTTAAATATACCATCTTAAATCAACTGAAACAGCAAGGCCACTGCAGGACTATTTGAGACATGGCAGTTGGCTGTCTTGAAAGAAAAGTAGTTGCCAAGGAATGCTGACAATCACTGACCAGAGCAGAAGCAGCAGCACGATAAGCATCACTCTATGACAACTCAACATTTTGCAGTAAATAGTCTCAGACAAAAGTTAATGTCAGAAGATTTGCTTATCACAATACATTATCCACTATCTCTATCCATGAATCTTATTCTTTTATTACATGTATCAAGCCAAGAATGATAACAGTCACATGTGAAATTTATGTAGATTGTTGGCTTGTTGGAGATCACTGTGTACTGGGTGCTAATTTGCATGCCAATATCAACAGTTTCTGGCTTCTGTTAACCAGTACATGATTTATGGTTCTGTTTTTGATTTACATTGAGCACATTGATTTAGTATCTATAGAACACATAAATAAAGTGGTCCAATAATAAAAATCCCCATACACATGCTTAATGGCTTAATGAAGGGTGGCTTATACACCCAGCATCAAAAAGTATAAATAACTCGGGGGGGGGGTTGTATGTGGCATTCTGAGTTTTTTAAGTAGAGCTTTTTGTTCTAAAATTATAAAAAGATTCATCAATTTTTCAGCAAGGTATTCGTCAAAAGGCTTAATATCTCCAAATGTGCTACTGAAACCCCCCATAGTTTTGCTGGCAGGAATGGTGCTATTGGTAGCACCATTCCTGCCAGCAAAACTATGGGGGGAATTCTCCCACCAATTTCCTGTTTCTTAATAGCCTGCCTCTAAGGGTAATTGTGGTACTTGAATCATGCAAGAATTTTTGCATGCGAGAAAAAAATGAAACAAGAATAGTCCCTGGGCAATAGCTTGTGTTCTAATTCTCGCAAAAAAAAACGTCACTCTAAAAAGATTGCCTTGTATTCTGCCCAGACAAGGTCATTCCTTTTTTTGTTTAACAACATCAGGGGTTTTCCAGACAGTTTTCACTAATTTCTCTCGGCCACCCGTGGCAAACATATTATCATGTTACATTCAAAGCTTAATCTACATTAGAATTAGAAGTTACATTTTACATAGTTTGGTAAAAAAAAGTCCCAATTAAGGCTTTTAAAGTGGATGAAAACCCAGATGGCCTTGGTGCCCCGGGGGATCTTAAAGCTGGATACTCCTCTATGTGAAACCTCCACGGTGCTGCGATCGTCGGCAGCCAGACCCCTGCCTTCCTTGTAGCTGTGCACCCTTTCATGTCCAGCCTATCAGAATGGATGGGCACAGGAGAAGGCACACCCGCTAGAAAACCAGGGATGTGGCCTGTCAGCTGGCATGCGTCTTACCTTGATTTTGAGATTAGCCAATCGGCTATCTCAAATCTGCTGCTGGGAGTGGCTTCGGCAGTGGAAAAACCCAGTTGTAAAACCGGGCCACCAAAGATCCAGCAGCATCACTGGAGGTACTCCAATGAGGAAGGTGGGTGATGAGCCATGGGGGGGTCACAAAATTGGTTGTGATCTGCTTTAAAATTTCTTTAAAATTTCTAATTCTATTCTATATTTAACAATAAAACAGAATATGCATCTTGAAACAAGACTTTTAAAATAGGAAGTCAACTAAAAAATACATTGCTACACATCTGCTACACTGAATGCTATAGCTTTAAGAACTTGAGGTGATCCCTATCTTTTTCTCCAGTTAAAAGGACAAAAATCTGTTTTAAATGTAAAAGATCTATACTAAATGCTGTGCTTTACTTGTGCACGTTTTTAAAATGTTTTTTCTTGGTATGGTACATGTAACAGTATGAATGCAGGATTAATGGGTAGGTTCATGCTTTCTACGGAAGTACAGTGCAATCACAAATCTAAAACCTATTGAGGGTTTTATTACTTAGGGTCAGAAATAAATCGCTAGCTGTCTTGCTAAAACGGTGATGTTTTAGGTATTCAGAAGAAAAAAATGTATTCACACCTCATTTACATTTTAGTCTTGTGAGATCAGTTAATTGAGACCCAGCCTTCTGATCTTTTTCAGTCAATTACAATGGCATGAATATTTGATTTCTAAATGATTTGCCTTATGATGATAATGTGAATATGAATATCTCCCGGTACAGGTTACCTGCCAAGGTAACATCTTAGATGCAGAATTTAATAATGAGAGGGTTTGTGGGTGAAATGATTGTGATCTGAATACTAACTGAACATAAATACTAAATGCAATTGTAATTAAAAGGTAATTATAAAATTGGATGCAGTCAAAATCACTAATATTCTGTGCCCACCCCCTTAAAGGGATTATACATTTGTAATGGCACATTTTAAAGTGCATATTTTCTGTGTCAAAAGATGTTTTGGAAGTTCTGAGTTTATCCAATATTTTTTTTAAGTACCCCTTATGTTCAAAAGTGTGTGTTTTATGGAAGCAGTTTTTACTACCTGCAATCTGTTGCTATTGACAACCGTACACCAAGATTTTACCGTATATGCTCATTTGATGGTGATTGTGCTTTCTGCAGCCCCTTACCTGCCTGTTCCTAATGAGCACCTCAGCTACTTCCTCCCAGTGCCTGTGTAGGACTGCTAACCTCTTACCAACTCACAGCAATTGGTTTGGGTTACATAATGTGTTAGCCCCTCTACTGGTCTCTGCCTCTTATTTCTATTACCTTGTTCCAAGAACAGGAAAATCCCATCATCATCTTGTTCAGAAAATCAGTGGTGTCCAGTTGGCCGGATGTTGTGATCATAATCTATAAAACCTGGCCAGTAGTATTGTTAGAGGTGAAAGACTGATGCAGTGGCAGCAAATACAGGTCTTTCTGCAGTATTGGCTAGTCCCAAAAAAAAAATACATGTTTACGGATGGGTGTCAGCCAGGAATTGTCCATCAGGAGTCAAACGTCCAGCAGTAGAGATGAGGTCATCTGCAATAGTCTGTAATGGTAAAGGTCTGAATGGGATATTTGTAAAAATACCATCACTGAGCTGACACATGTTGTTACAGTAATACTTAAGTTATACATTGGGTGTGCTTTAGGACAGGGCCAAGCCTGTGAAGGTCTTCATTCACAGGCCCAGTCATTTACATAGCAACTCACAATTGGCCCTCCTGGCACTCGGGGTCTCCCTTTTTCCAGTTACTTCCAGCTTGGTTGGCATGCACCTGTTATAGCTCAGTATAGCCCATCACTTTCAAGAGGCACCCCTTATCTTTCCAGAGGGGGAATTATTGTGGCCAGCCATTCCAAAGTGTCCTCAGAAGGTTAGTCCAGTGTAGTTCTCCAGTCCCTTCAGTCTGAATCTGTTCTCCAAGGCACCAGGAGGCACAAACATCTCTTGTAAATGTTATAGCTTTTTCTCTTGCCCAGACATTTCCAATCTTCTACATAAAATACTGGAGCCAATCATCTAATTCTGACACCTTTTCCTAGTGTAGTAAGGGTGACATTTAGTGTCCACGTCCCCTTCCTGCAGATCAATTCCTTACTTTACAAAAAATGCCTGTTTTTCCCCAAGTAAAACCTGTGGGACACTAGAGAGTCCATAAAACTATCTCATACAAACTGAACATTGGTTACAGTGATTCCATTGTCAGGTAACAGTGTATGTTTTTGAGGAATACAATACATTTTATTATTATTATATATTTTATTTGTGTTCTGGTGTTGAGTTACACTTGACACTTTTGGCTTGTTAGCGCTCTAGAAGAATTGTAGTTTTCTACTATGGCTATTGATTACTTGCTTACACATAATTACTCCTAATTTGGAGGGGGGGGGATTTTTACCTTTTGGGGTGAGACCTTCACAGTGCACCTTTTTAGACAATTCCTTGACATTTGTATTTGTATGGGCTAGGCCATTATGCAGGTAATTTTATAATGATTTGGACAGACTGCTATGTAAGCTAATGTATGAATTTATTTAATTCAAATAAGTTTACGTTTGCAGGTCAATGAGATATGGGTACTTTTTCTTTATAAGAACACTGGTGAAAAAGTAACCTGTGTGCAAGAATTTGTGGGGGTTAGTAATATACACTGCAAAGAAAAAAGGAGCTTCCCGCCGCCCCCCCCCCCCCCCAGGGTATGAGAGACCAGGAGGATGGCCCCCAACCCCTCACACACAAAAGGCATCACAGCTAATGTTTATAAAAAATATTTAAACTTTATTAATGCCAGACATAAACATACACCAAACCACAAAAGACAAAGTTAAAAACAAGGGATTCCCCATCTCCCACCCCCCACACACATAACTGTGCTGCAATGCCTCCAATTTACAATCTGCCCCATAAATATTATACAGCAGAAGTGACTAAAAAATGCAAGAACAACAATAAATAGAGCATGCATAGAGTGCATAGAGAGATACAATGCTCAAAACCCTATAAAAAGAGAAAATATCAACAATGAAATCCAATAACAATCAATACTTAGGTCAGAGATGCAGCAAGGAGGGGGCCCCCAAAACATTCCATGTGTTCCGTTGATAGACCACTTTGTAGAGTAAGAGGCTGTTGCTGCATGCCTCATTAAATGAAAAATGATTACCTCATTGTGGTCTAGGAGAACTCCATCATAGCTTCTTCCAGCCCTGTCCCCCCACAGCCGAGGCTCCGCCCCTCGCACAATAACAAGGTTTTACACCAGCGTGACCACAGCTGGATAGTGGGAAGGATGCAAGAGTGAGGGAAATGGGAGCAACAAAACGTGCATGCATATAGAAAATATTGAAAACAGTGTATATGTAAAGTTATATAAATGATTTTGTGTGAGGAGTGGAGCTTCGGCTGGGGCTGGATGGATCCAGAAGCACTGTCGCATGTTGTCCAGCCATACAGCAACAACCTCTTACTCTTCAAAGAGGTCCATCCACAGAACACATGGAGAGTTTTCTTGCAGTACAATTAATTTCTTAGATCTCAGTCTGAGTATAGATCATGCATAAAGAAAGTGTTACTTAAATCTACAGAACACCAGTTTCGGGCAACTGTCACTCATTGATACTTACTGTCACCCTGTACATAATAGGGGCAGCACTAGAGGATGTTTTTTGGGGATGGTGCAACTCCCTTATTTGTCTTTTTTACATTTAACTCGTTGTTAACTAGTAAAGGGTCCGTGAGACCCCTATACCAGTTCACAAGGCTCAAGGGGCTAAAAAGACACCTGCAGCAAGTGGGTGACTTGTCATTAACCCCCAGCCCCATTGCCTGCTTCCCAAAGCCCAGGGAGGCAGAAGAGCCCACAGCTGTGGGCTATGTGGATAGTGTAGACCTGCGTAGTTGGTGCCAGGCCTGGTTTTACTGGACAGGGGGACCCCATGTCTATGAGACCCCAATACCAGTTCACAAGGCTCAAGGGGCTAAAAAGTCACCTGCAGCAAGTGGGTGACTTGTCATTAACCCCCAACCTCATTGCCTGTTTCCCAAAGCCCAGGGAGGCAGAAGAGCCCACAGCTGTGGGCTATGTGGCTGGTGTAGACCTGCATAGTTGGCGCCCGGGCTGGTTTTACTGGATAGGGGGGACCCCATGCCTTTTTTTTAAATTTTTATCAGGTACAACCTCTTTATAGATAAATAGTAAGTTTAAGTGTTTTTTTTTTATTTAACTCAATATTTGGTTTTATTTTATCATTATTTATTAGTGTTTCTGTTTACATAGATGAATCAAAGTGTGGTCTCTTTTGTATAAGAATGTCATAGAATCTCCTTAATTAGGGACAATGGGCCTACAGTAATAATAACAAAACTTGTGACACCCTTTTTTACAACTGTATAATTCAATTATTTATACAATAGTTGACAAAGTACATAGAACAATATGTACACTGTAAGCAATGAAACTTGATTTTTGCAAGACAAACTTAAGAAAAAATGTAAGAATTATAGAGAATATTAGTCTATAATATAGAGAAAATGATTTGGGCTTATGTCACCCGGTTAAAATTTTGTCTAGGGATTCCCAAATGGTTTGAATGACTGGTGGAAAGTTTCACTGTGTGCCAAGGGATACAAGGGGTTTCCCATTTATGTCGTCCTCTCAAGTTACCAATCATGTACAAACTCTTTACAGATAGATTGTAAGTTTAAGTGTTTTTTACTTAATTCAATAATTTGATTTATTTTATTATTATTTATTAGTGTTTTGATTTACATAGATGAATAACAATGTGGTCTCTGTTGTATGAAAATGTATTAGAATCTCATTAATTAGAGTCAATAGACCGACAGTAGTGAGCAATGGTGGATTAAGTGTGGTGGAGGCCCCTGGGCACAAAATCTCACGTAGGCCTCAGATACAGTATTTTTTTCTTTTAAAATAATAGTTCATCTGGAAACAAGAACAAGACTTGTGAAACCTTTTTATCAGTTACAACTATATAATTCAGTTATATATACAGTATTTGATGAAGTATGGCTTTTTTTATCCCCTTGCAACTGATTACTTTGAATCAACAATCAGTGTACAGAATAATCAGTCTGTGCTGAACCTCTGGAGTAGTTACTGTTCCTGGGAATTTCCCTTAATAATACACAATATGTTAGGAAGTAAATTGTGCTGGGGGTGTCAATGAACATTTTTCATTTGTTCAGTTATTGAGGCAGCGGGTGGACTGATTGAGATTTGAAGTAACATTTGCACTAAATCTACCCATGTAGGTGGAATTTACATTTGTGTTTAATATATCACCGGAAAAAGTATTCCAAGCCTCAGCAATATGGCCAAATTAACATATAATAATGACTAAAATGATGATTTGAAGGTGTAATTGTCTGGCTGCCAACAAACCAGCAAATAGCCATGTAGGATATCCGCAGGAAAGCAATTCCCACATAGAATACAAAGAACGAATAAACAAATGAATGCAAATAATTCCCCTTTTCGACAGTATTTTTACACTCTATAAAAATCCATTTAGTGTGCTCATGCTACTCTGGCCACAAGTATAAAACAAATGCCTGGGTTTTCTTCATAATAACTGTCATTAGTAATTGTTTAATATATGCCACACAATGTGGATAATTACTTTATGGGGTTTAATAACTAACAGAAGTATTTGAATTGCTAAACGCGTTAAACAAAATATATAGTAATAGGACCCCCCTTAGCAATGGCAATTATTCAATTAAGGCTGGCAAAACATGATTTAATAGCATATTTCCTCTAAGCCACAGTTGTTGTTTTTGATAGGCAATAATTATAAGTGATTATTTGTAGATCACAAAAGCAGTTATATGTAAGGTTTTTTAGTGAACAACAATTTAAGCCAGTAATCATTTTTATTTTAATTGAAATAAAATTATATTTGCAGAAGGCAAAATATGTTCTAAAACATTCCTGATGCCTTTGGTGAGCTTTCCGTGGAATCCTGAATTTTTACCTTATTACCTTAGTTTTTAAAGCGCCTGCTAAACCAGAATAATTTCAAGTTGTTAAATAAGGGTGGATAGTAGTGTTAATAAATAAGTGCTGCATTTAATGGCAAGGATATTTGTATGTGTCAAGGTAACATTTGAAATAAAGCTGTTACATGTTTATAGTCAAAAGATCTTGTTACAATGATTTAAGCATGCAAGGCTATAAAAATCAGACGCGGCATCTTATTAACAAGTTTTTTTTTCCTTTAGGTGCAAAGAGGGCTATCAAGGTGTGAGATGTGACCAGTTCCTGCCGAAAACCGATTCAGTATTATCTGATCCAAGTAAGTCCATTTTTAAAATGATTTTATTAATTAAATGAGTAAATCTTTTTATACTTTGAGGCCTATTTTAGACTAGCGCCACATATTGCCATTTGTGTAGCGGTGCTTAGAGTGTCCGCAAGAGTATGCTGCAAATGGGTGTCTGGCGCTATAAAGTAGCTTTGGCGCTGAACAAGTGATGCTGTAGTATCCCATCCAGCATTGATAATTGTGATGTCTGGAGGGCGCTGTAGCTCTCTCCCTGATTCACTGCAGCGCCTGATCGTAACGATGCTGCTGTTGTTTTATGTAGCGCCAAGAGGGAAAGCAGGCCAAGCCGACGCCACATATAACAACAGGACAATGCTGCAGCTAATGATAGGTAGCGCCATCTGACGCTCAGCACTGAAGCCCATATTTAAGAAACAAAGCCAGCGTCGGCACTATAGAACTGGGCGCTCTAGCGATGAGCGCCGTACACAATATAAAAAATGTCTGTTTCTGAACACATATACACCAGCACCAGAGTGACATTGACATTGTTTCTACACTGTAACACAGACACTGCAATGGCAGACCAACACATACAATTCTGCCTATAAATAAATAAATAAATTACAATATATATGGGGTTATTTAAGAAGGGATAGCGCCAAGTAGTGCTTTTTAGCGTCAGGTAGCGTCCTGTGAACACATTTATGAAAGAAAATCTGGTGAGCGCCTCTAACAGCGCCATGAAGCATCACATGTAGAGGTGGCTCAGCGTATAGCGCCGGCGCTCTAGGTTCAAGAGAAATTACCATTTGCTCAGTGTCGTCCCCCATACATTAAATATGGTGTTGAGCGCCGAGAGCCGAACGCACTGAGCTGTCGCTGCCTAAGCGTTATACTGTTGTTAAAGCGCCCAACAATGCAAAAACAATCATCATATAATAAAATAGTGGGAAAAGGTGACTGATTCACATGATACTACGCGAAAATTAGCGCTTCGTAAATAAGACACATAATGTACAATTGTTTAAAATAAATACGTTTTGTGCTATATTGCACACACCCAGGTTGGTGGGGCATAAAATGTTTTCCACACTGTTACCCTTATTATACAGGTCGTGCGTCCTTGTCTTTCTTTACTAACCTAACCGTAGAGACAGGATGTCTATGCTACTGTACCTTAATGTTTTGTTTTTTTTTAGTACTCATGCTACATAACTTTATTTCATAACATTTTTGTATAAAAACTTTGTTAGATCCAAAATGAGACGTCAGATAATGTCAATGACCTTGGACAGAGTTCTGTATACCTTGCTGGCTTTGTTCATGTTACTTTTTATCAGCAGAGAAGAATATATTATCTGTAATGCTTGGAAAAGTAACTTTCATATTTAGCCAGATTCTATGACTTTATGTGCTACTGCAAAACAAGAAGCGGCTTTCATGGTGATAGAAAGCTCATATATATTATATTTATATTCAGTTGTGCATCAAGCAGAACAGTGCTTTGCAGCCCATTAAAACCTGCCATCCCATCTCTTTTACTTTAGATATATAGACTGTTCATTTAGTATAGAGAACTACGATTTTTCGTCATGGATCCATTCACAAGCTAAGTGACTTGGTTAAAATATTTCCCTGAGCACTGACATGAATATTTTTTTTGTGAAAATGTACTTGGTTCTTGTTGTAATCTTTCTTTTTTTAAATCCCTTAGATTTTTTCTGAAGTTTTTGTTTCTTTTGCATTACACTTTGGATTGACTGTAGAAAGTCCAAATGCTGAACAGGGAGGCTAATTTATTATTATAGGTGCTGGGGGCACTTGAGCCCCTCATCCGAGACACTCGGCAGCGCCCGGGAGCACCGCAAGCTGAATATATTTATAAGAGATTTCAGGGACACACCACCTATTGGAATCCTTATTTTTTATTTTTTTGAATCCCGGGATTTTTTTTTTAATATATATGGGAATTGCACTAGGAACACTGTAAAAACATAACATAGCTTTCTCATGGCCCAAATCACAAGTTTGCAGCGAAACACAAAAGTACAAAAAAATCATCCAAAAATAATCCCAACCAGCCCAGGGATCCCGTGGCACATGCACCCCCCCCCAAAAAAAAGCTTAAATAATTATAACCATCCCAGCTCATTGAAATGAATGAATCAGGCCACACAGTGCAGGGCGAGTGCTTGTTCCTATCTGGCACTGTAGCGCTGGCACTTATCCCATCGCCGGCGCTGTTGGCAGAGGGGACACTAACTGGCACATCAGATGTGCTCTGGATTTTAGACTTCATAAATACACCTTTTGCACTGGGACCTGACATTCACCTAACGCTCATCTGGCACTACTTGGCCTTAGCATTTCCTAAATAACCCCATAACCTATGAATTTATTCACACATTGGAAACTTCCTGAAAAGTGGGGGTACTTCTCCTCTTTAGCTTTACATTATTACATGCAGGATATTTCTCTTCAGAGCTACTTTACAGAGCAAAAGTTACATAGTTCATCAAGTTCAACCTTGGGGTAGGGGAAGTTATTATTTTAAATTTTTTTTACTGATAACAGCTAATAGTAACTGTTAATGTGATTTTCTTCAAAATAAGTATCTAATTCTTTTTTGAAGCTGTCAGTGGTTGATGCTGTAACAAGCTTCTGTGGGAGGCTATTCCACAGATTTATAGTTCTTATGGTAAAAAACGATTACCGCCTCCTGAAATTGGATTTCTTTTTTTCCAATCAAAGGGAGTGCTCCCTTGTCTTTAGAGAGGATTTTACCTGAAATAGTGTTTCTTTATATTTTTTGTATTGCCTATATATATATATATATATATATATATATATATATATATTCAAGTTAATCATGTCCCCTCTCAGTTGTCTCCTCTCAAGACTAGTTACAAAAAAGGGAGGGAAAATGTGTCCCGCACCGTTTACTTGAGTCTACTTATAAGCAATGGTGCTGGTGCTGGCTGATAAAGTAACACCTTAGGTGTATACGAAACAGACTATAGAAATATGGACTGCCAGCACGGTTATAAAAAACCTTTTCCAATAAGCCGCACCCAGCTATGAAATTTTATGACACGCCTTTATTAGAGTACCAACACTATACACGTTAAAAATATACAATTAAAACAAATAGAAAGATGCTGGCGGGAGGGACCTTTAAAATATGTCTCTAATACATTAAAATATAACCTGAGTCATAGATTATAATAGAAAAGGCAGTCTATTAAAGTGCTTCAGTGAGAAAAAAAAGTTTTTTTTTTATATTTGATTTCACTAATACTAGAAATTAGTATCAGTGAATTCAAATATAAAAAACTTTTTTTTTTCTCACTGAAGCACTTTAATAGACTGCCTTTGATACATAAAATGTCATAGCTGGGTGTGGCTTATTGGTAAAGGTTTTTTGGGACTGTGCTGGCAGTCCATATTTCTATAGTCCTCTCAAGACTAAATAGATTTAATTCTCGTAATCTTTCCTCATAACTAAGATCTTTCATTCCTCTAATTAGTTTGGTGGCTCGCCTCTGCACCCTTTCCATAGTCAGAGCATCCTTTCTATGAACTGGTAATTCAAAGTAATAATTCAATCCCACCATCTCATTATTAAAGCCGTTTTACAAGATTTGTACTTGATACCAGTGAACATTCCTAGATAATGCTTTAATGGATGACTTGACCTCCATTTGGAAAACTTATTAAAAAAACAGAGGATTTAGAAATACATTACATGGCAGGCAGTGGTGACTTGACCTCCATTTAGTAAATGCAGCAGCAGTAGATAGCTGACTGTGCACATGTGGTGAACATGGTCTTACAGGAGCACTGCAATCTACTATTGTTTTAGCCTTTTGCAAGTCTCTAATTAATATTGTGTTGAAGATGCTGTTTAAAACAAATATTGTATTCACGTGATGATGTCTTCCACAGGTTCATGTGTTGAGGAACACTTTTCTTTCCAACACTTTTTATTTTATTTTTTGGCTCTAGTTCTAGTGGCTTTTTCTATATGAATTTTCAATAAAGTGGACCAAAACCCAGGATTTTGACTATCCTTCGTTTTGGGCCTTGTCCCCATGACACCCCGATCGGGGATGTCCTGCTGTGTGAAACTCTCTAGGTTGCTCAAACTGACTCAGCTTTGCCTGGTCCTATGGCGCATGCATGATCTCCCGTCCAATCAGCGTGCTTGACTGCACCAACACATTCTCTGCTTAACACATCTAAGGAGCCGAGTCTAGCTGAGCGGCATCCCCACATACCGGCTACCTTCCAACAGGGAGCGTGCCCATGCAGGCCTTTAACAAATGCCTGACACGGGCATGCACCCTGCTAAAGGGATGGCAGGGATGTGCCGTTGGACTGGGGCTGAAGGTGAGTATACCTGGTGATCCGGGGTATACCCTGGGGGGAGGGAATCAAGTGGTCCAGGAATCTTATAGATTCCTGGGCTGATCTCCATGGGTCTGCTCCACTTGGGGAGGCCGATTCATTAATAGCGCCAGGTAGCGACAGATGAGCGCCAGTAGCGTGATTTTCACAGCGCCAGCTAGTATTCGCTGTGCTTGGCTGGGGTTTGCTTGTTGACAGCGACTCAGTCGGTGTGCGGTAATGTTGAATACGGGCTTAGGGGTCGCTGTTTCACAGGTTCAGCGTTGTATGGGTGCGCCTGACAACGAATGGCCAGAGCGAACGGCTTGCTGCAGATTCATTAACAAATCACGCTCTGAATTTTTTTGCGCTGTGAATTCCTTGTTTAAACCCCAGACCGCTGGCGGCGATGGATTTAAAATAGTTTTTAACCCCCAAACAACCATATTTTTTGATTGTAAAATTATACAAGTTTTTATAAACATTTTGTAATATCAATACATTAATATCAGACCTGTAATATCAATTCTGCACAAAATCATTTTTTTTTTTTTTTTTTTACCTTAAAAAAAAATCCTAACATTGCAGAAGTGGTCACAGAATTTTTGACATTAAAAAAAAAAAAAAAACCATTAATAGCAATTAATTATGATTATTTAAAGATTGCTCCATTGAAATGCATTGGACATCGCCAGGGAGCGACAGGTTATACCTGGCGCTGTGATGGGATTAGCAGCGGCGCTGTTCGTTGCAGTCGGCTACATGATGAATCCCGCAGTAGCCGGCGCTCTCGCCGGCGCTAGCCTCATTTAGCTTGATAAATGCGTCATTGTGGCCGACGGCGGGCGTACTTGAGTCGGTAGCCGCCGTTAGCTGGCGGGACCTGGCGCTCGTCAGACACTACCTGGCGCTATCGCTTGATGAATAAGGGCATAAGTAAAGGATCCTCAAGCACTTGTTCAGGTGCAGGGAAAAAGGAGATCTGAGGCAGTATGCACAGACATTGGCTCTCCAAGCATATAATGGCGTAATGCAGGTGGGCCTGGGAGGCCCGACATGTGCCATTGAGTGCCATGACTATATAAATCACAATCCCGTGTTGTTACATGAAAATAGTAAAATACATTTTAATTTCAGATTTACCCTTTTGATTGATTTTACAGAATGAGCACAATGTTAATAGGAAGGATTGGCCAAATATACTTCTCAGGATAGAGCACATTGCTATTATAATGGCAAAAAAGTGTCAGTTAACAAATGGAAATTATAATCCTTAAAAGTCTAAAGCTACCCTACATAGAAAATTGCCCAGAAAGTCAAGGTGCCATCAAAAAGAACATTGATAAACTCTGATAGGAAGAAATCAGGCAGAACCTAAGGCCTATACAAAATCACAACAAACAAATTGTTCCTTACAACTCACAATCCTCAAGCACAGCTTAAACTGGACCAACACCTTTTATTCCTCCCCCCCCCCTCCCAGAATACCTGCTATCCTTACCTTCACTTTGGGAAGGAGTCCCGTGATTTGCCACCAATGTGCACGTGTGTGGGGGTTCTGGTGGTCAGCACCAAGGACATAACCATGGCCCACCTGACCACCCAGCGGCCAATTGCGGGACTCCTTTCCCGCTGCTGGCTCGAGCTGAAAGTAAGAATATTGGGCGTTCTGGGGGGTTATGTTCGGGACGGCTCCAACGTTCTGGATGCCCCCCCCCACATGCCTCTTCTTATTCGCTGTCTACGAGACCAACACCTGTTAAAGTAAAAACGGGTGTTGGGCCTATTTAATGCAGCAAATACAAGAAAATGTATATCAGTAAGAAAGCCATCGCTAAGATTGCAAGAAAAAAATGCCTGGGCCAAGAAGCACTTTCATTGGACTACTGAATAATGGAAAAAGCTCTGGATTGATGAATCAAAATCTGACATCTCTGGTACATAACTTATGGCTTTTATGTCATTGAGTAGGTGAAAGCATAATTCCCCAGTCTGTGACGCCAACTGTCATTAAAAATTATGTTGAGTTTTTTTTATCTCAATATTAAAATTGTACAAATGAGCACTCCACAGTTCACAGCTTATACATTTGAAGTAGTTGTTAATGTAATAAAAGCAGTATTGTACTCAATTGATGAGGATATTTTATAGTTATGATATAAAATCACACAACATAAATTGCAGAATAATAAATTACACACAATGATCGCTGTTTTACTTCAGTATGGATATACTCTGCATATCAATTTGCATGCTTTGATGCAGAAATATTTGTCTGAATAGTGTATCAGCTTTGCTTTTTGCTTCATTTTACTTGGGCGGTATCACATTGAGCAGCGTCATGGACAGGATGTATGTCTTTCTAGAGCCCGGCTCACTCACATGTGGAGGCTGATTCATTGCTAACGCCAGGTATTGGCAGATGAGCGTCTGTATAGCGGCTCTTATAGCGACCGCTAGTAGACCCTGTAAGTGAGTATCCGGCGCCTCAGTTGCTCTAGTAACCTGGCCGACATTGATAAATGTGATGTGTGTTGGACGCTCTAACACCAGTACAGCGAGAGTGAGAGATAGCATTCGCTCAGTACAACCGACTCTCGGCGCTCCACACCATAAAAAAAAAAATAGGACACACACACAGCGTGGGCGCTCTAAAGCTGGTCGCTATAGCATACAGAGCCAGACGCTGTGTGATCAAAGTCTGTTTTTGAACACTTTAGTGCCAGACCTGTAATGACAATTCTGCATAAAAAACAATAAAAATCTAAAAAATGACATTTTCTAAGCCACACAATTATTTGAGAGAAACATAAAATAAAAGAAAAACCCTGAATCGGACACTACATGGCGCTGTTAGAGTCACTCACCAGAATCACCTTCATAAATGTGGTTTTCCGTATAGCGCCCAGCGTTCACCAAGTGCTATCTGCCGATACGAGGCACTACCTGGCGCTATCCCTTGATAAAATAACCCCCCTAGTTTCTCATCTGAATGGAGAAGCTTTATTCGAAGTGGACCAACTGTAGAGGATTGACTGTAGAAAGGTTGTAAAGTCCCAAAGCTGACACATAATCAGTTTAGTCACACATTGGAAACTTCCTGAAAGGGGGGGGGGGGTAGTTGTCCTCTTTGGCTACCTTTACACTGTTACATTTCCCTCAATAGCTACTTTGAAAGCAGTGGAACCCTTCAATAAAACTGCCCTAATCTTGTCCCAAATCAGAATGCCCAGCGGACAGGGAATCAGGCGGCCCTGGAGTTTATAAGATCACTTTTGGTCCACTTTAAAAGCAGTCTCCACCACTGACCATATGGTCATTGGGCTTGTTGTTTCCATCTTCTGCTACTCTGTTCTGTGCCAAAACCTGTGGCCAAACCCGCTTTATTTGACCACATCTACTGCTACATAGAAATACTCATCTCTGCCATCTCTGCTTCACATTTTGCGCCATGGCCATAGCTCCTGTTCTGACTTGACTTATCCGACCAGCCAGGGGCATAGCTAGGTGGTGAGCCGGGGGTGCATATGCCCCTGGTGCAGCAAGTCGGGGGGAGCCAAAGAGCGGCCTGACCACAGGTGGGGGGGGGGGGGCAATTTGAATCTTTGCCCTGGGTGCCAAAAAGCCTAAATACACCTCTGTGACCAGTCATCATAGGCTACAAAGGAGAAAGTCAGGATGTGTATCCTGGTATATAGAAAGCACAATGTAACAGTCAAAGGTCCCTAAAATGCGCAGGAACATTCACAAAGGCAGGTCGTCGCTGATTGTGACTAAATATGTCAAATGATTTGAAAAACAGTAGGGGAAAAGGGGGGACATTGGAAAAGTAATGCAATGGGTGTCCATTCCAACAATTAGCCAGAGATCATGCTGGTCCACTGCAGGTTATTACCGCTAAAATATTTCAAAAATGTTAATTTTGAAAATTGAAAAACAGTTCTCAGTATAAAAATTAGCTTCACAGTCACACTGGAGGCTTTGAGCCTTGGTTTCTATGCATATCTAGGCTCAGTCTTCCCTGTTGATAGCTCTCAGCAGAGGCGTCATGCCTCCAGCTAGGCTTTAACAAAGGTAATTGTTACACCATTGCATTGGGCCACATTTGGCTCTGTCCTAAACTGTTTTTCTTTTTTAAATTGAAGAGGAAATGGCAGAGATATTGAAGTTTACAGGTTCAGCTTATGATTTCTCTTCTGAAAGAAGTGGGCGTGGCTCCTGGATCTGCATAATCTGTAATGAATCTTGAGGAGGATGCAAAGAAAGAGGAGGAGGAGGGAGGGACCAGCAATCCTTCCCACTCTGCTGAGCTGATTGGGGGACGGGATGAAAAATTGGGTAAACCTGTAAACCCCAATATCTCAGCCATTTCTGCTTCAGTTTAGAAATGGAAAACACTTTATGACAGGGCCAAATGTAGCCCAATACAAGGGTGTAACAATTACCTTTGCCTGCATCCCTTTAATCTGACAGA
Source organism: Gastrophryne carolinensis (assembly GCA_027917425.1). Taxonomy (NCBI): domain Eukaryota; kingdom Metazoa; phylum Chordata; class Amphibia; order Anura; family Microhylidae; genus Gastrophryne; species Gastrophryne carolinensis. Next base: position 526,033,430 of record CM051235.1, on the reverse strand, counting down.
ATGCAACCGTCTGCACGATTGGCCTTTAGCCAATGAAACAATGGGTGTCCAAGTAAGTTTTAATGGGGTTCTTACAATCACAGGCCAAAATTGTGATTCCTTAGAGGCAAAACTGTTTTTGGTCCACTTTAAAGAGTAGGTCCGGTTTCCCAGACACAGGCTTGCTGAAGGCTCCCAATCCGTTGCTGAGCCTACTTTGGAAGATAAAACCAAAAAATGTGACTCACCTGACCTGTGCCAAAGGTATTCTTTATTGTTAGGGCAGTGAGACAGGCTGAAATAGACCTAATGGCGTTTTGGACAACTTCCATGTGAGGCATTAAAGTGGATACACTCCACAGTAGCTCCCACAACAGAGGACAGCCCGCTGTGACCACCTCTTTATGTGGCCAAATGTGAGGCCGCTTTTTTGACCCACAAGCACCGCAAGCCAAAAGCAAGAAACTTGGCTGCGATTTGAAATGCAGTCGAAGAAAGCTACATAGCCACATGATGTTTTACCTCATCAGAGACCTCGTAACCACCTGACATAAATTATTAACTTTACACACCAGCACAATACACCATAAATAACCCTCTGAAGAAGTTCAATGGTGAAATGTGGGTCCTCAAATGTGTTCTCAAACAACAAGCTAAGCTGAAAATTATACTAGAGGCAAGCCCAATTGTTGTCGCACTGGCCCAAACTTCAATCCGTTTTCAAAATGAGTTATCAAGTTATTTGTAGAAGTATTACAGCATTGGAGATGCAGAAAAAAATTGAGGAAAAACAGTGGGTGTGGCAACAGCCATGTAATGTAAGCACACTGTGTGCTCTACATATATCATAGTTAAGTACATAGTAAAAAAATAGTATGACCAGAGGGAATGGAGGAGGACAGGGTTTCATAGCTGCAAAGAGAGACAGCCAATCAGGATGTCTGGGGATGGAGTGGGGAGCATTTCCGTTCTCAGTCCACTGAAGGTCAGCAGGGTGGAGACTGAAAAGTGAATGAGGAAGTGATTTCCTCACTAAGTAGACAGACATAGCAGGAAGGAGAGTGCTGGAGGGACTCAGTGTTAGGTAATCTACTGATATTAATTTTTTAACGTTTGGCTTACCAATCATTTTAACTTCACTAAAAATGTCTCAATGATAAAAATCCATATAAATATGCTGAAAGGAAGAAGGAGAGGTCACTAATGGAAGGAAGAAGAAATCATGGGTGACAGGCTCTATCATCTCTGATGCACTTAATCTGTCACCCCTGGATTTTATTTCTACCATGAGAGAATAAGCCACAGTTCGGGTGTGTAAGTGGCTCCTCCTCTCATTAGTTGATGTGTTTATATTGATTTTTAATATTACAAATTTTCACAATAGTGATCCTTTAAGGTGAACAGAGTAACTATACTTGCTTGAACAAAACACGCTAAATATACTGGATGAGAATCTAAACTTAAATTGTTTAAAAATCTCCAAAAACCTACCGAAAAAAACCATAGGAAATAACCAAGTGCATGGCAGGGGACCTGGAAACCAGTGGAAAATGTAAACAAAAATAGTGCTCACAAAAGGGACAAAGCGCCCTTCTCCCAGACCCCAGTGACGCAGTGTGTTTTGGGGACCAATACCCCTTTTTCCAAACCTTACCTCTGGAATGCAATATGTAATTGGAATCCATAAAGCTGCATCGGTACCCAGAAACTGAGAGTGCGTTCCACTGGGATAACGGCCCAATATACAGCACCCAGTCCTGAGACCCTCTGCATAAGTGGATAGCAATGCAAGGGGGGAGAGAGGCAGGGTAGAGAGTGGACAACTCATAGATAGTATGAGATGAAGGAGGAGGAACCAGTAGGATCTATCCCTTCCTCTCCCCAGGAAGACTCAAGAGGTAATCCTGATGGCGGCACACAAGACAGGAGACTTCAAGAACAGGAAAGGTATACCAGTATCACTGTGGAATCAAACCAATTGATTAATCAATAGTATGGTATGGGGATAGAAAAAAGCAATTATTGGGCTGTTTGACAGATTAAATCAAATCTGTGATTCATGCCATCAAGTATTCTTGTACTTATTTTGTGTTCTTATTTATTTGCTCATATGTGGAATCCAACTTATTACTATGTACTTAGTACTATGATCTATCTCAATTTCAGTTCGCGGATTGGTCCATGGTGTTGTAAACACTGAAAACAATGTCACTAAGTAATGTTATCCACTGTTATAATGAATGGTTTGATGCTGATTAAGGTGTACTCACATTGGTTTCCCCTCTCCTGGTGGTACTGGTTTTTGAATGTTTTTAGTTTGCACTAACTAATATACTTACCTTTCTTGTTCTCTCATCTCCTGTCTTGTGTGCTGCCATCAGGGTTAGCCTGGAGGGAGGGGAGAGGGCAGATCTCCAGTCTGATGCTTTTGAGTCTTCCTGGGGAGAGGGTTCCTTTATACTATCTGAGTATTGCCCGCCCTCTACCTCCCCTCTCTCCCCCTTACATTGCTATCCACTCATATGGCAGGCCTCATGACTGGGCGCTGTATAGTGGCTGGTCGCCCGAGCACTCGCACTTTCCGGTTACCAGTGCGACATTATAGATTGGAAAGAAATAAATACGGAATTCCAGAGGTAAGGTGTGGTCACTTGAAAACAATGTACTGGCCCCCGAAATGCCATGCTCTGGGCCAGGGAACAGGGCACTTTGTCCCTATGTGAGCACAATTTTTGTTTCAATTTTAAATATATGCAGTAAAAGTTAAAAAAAGAAAAAGCTTACCATACTGGATAAATAAAAGTACTGTATGCACTAGAGTAATTTTCAGATTTTTTTTCATTGAATTTCATAAAACAGATAAAATGTTTACGATAGATACATAAATTACTTTTTAATCAAACATTAATTTTACATAGCAGTTAAAAGCTTTATGAAAAGTCCTAATAATTACATTTTAGCCTGTCCACAAAATCACAGTATACAAGCCACTAACCAAATGGATAGGCCCAGCTCCCTTCCTACCCTTCCAACACCTTAGCAATATAGCTAAATAACAATCATCACGTGGGTGTCACTCTGTTTAAGATTTAAAGCAGATCAACACCAACATTTTTTTCTTCTGTTCATTACAACAAGCTCAGGGGGATCCAGAATGCTGGAGCCCCCCTCGCAGATAACCTTCCAGACCGTCAGTAATACTCACTTTCATTACTAGTCAGTGCCTGGAAAGTCCTACGATTGGCCGCTGGGCGGTCATGTGGGCAGGTCCTGCTGGTGGCCAATCACAGGACTCCTTTCCCACCGCTGGGAGGTTAAAGAAAAAAACGAGTGCTGGTCCAGTTTAAATATGTAATACTATCATCAGTAATTCAATGTGGATCATCAATGACTCAGGTCCACCAGACTCTATTCCTTTCAACACATAGATTCTGAGGCATAACAATAATTGCCTTAATTGCAGACTTCCAGTGTGTTTAGTCAAGAGAGAGCACTCCACCTAACAAAGACAAAGACAAAAAAGTGGTGCTGCTCCACAAATCGGTCCCCTCTCTTTATATTAGGAACCAAGGTATCTCATATTGATCAAAAATGAAACAGACACCATTCACTAACTTCAAAGTATATTCCAAAATTAAATAACAACAATTATGTATACAATAATTTTAAACAAGCAGACATACTATATACACTGTGTTCTATACAATGAAAATAATACCGCAAGAAAAAGGAGGCATGTCACAACTTGAGAAGATAATTCCAGAAGAGAACACCTGAAAGAAGAATGTATTGTAAGCAGTAACTATATCTTTAAGCAGCAGTACTCTATAGATAGACTAAAATTAAATATACTTAACTCTGGAAATGTAGAAAAGGTGTTATTCTCACTGAGGTTTGCCTTGGGCTCAAGGCAAGCTCAGTTATGCTAAATAGTCAATTAAGGATATAACAGTAAAACAATGCTCAGAGACATTCTCATCATGTGCACAGTGGCCCTGATGCTAGTGCAGCTGCAAGCCCAATCATGACGCCACTTGTCATGGGCCATATAGTCAGCAAACAGTATAAATGTGCAGTACTCACACAGACACTGCACCAAGTGCACACTGTCCAGCACCACCTACAAAAACCAATATCTAAGTAGGTGGGATGAATTGTATGTTTTTTAATTGTATGTGATTGTATTGTCTATGTGGTTTTTATATTTATGAATTAAAAGAGGATTTATTATGAATTATTAGTGTTACCTATTCATAGTAGGTAAGTGGTGCCTCCCGGATTCTTATCCCATTGGCGATGTGCTGGAGCCGCTGGTAGTTTTTCGGTTGTTGTCTAATATTTGGGACGCCGGATTGGCACACTTTTCCTACTTAGATATTGTTTTTTGTAGGTTGTGCTGGACAGTGTGCACTTGGTGCATTGTCTGTGTGAGTCTTGAACCAGTATTCACTTTGTGCCTGCATTCCTCTTTTGCCTTGTTGGCAATGTTGGGATACAGGGTCGGGTGGAGTGTCCTAGCACGCCCTCATGGCCACTTTACAAAGTTTGAATTTTGATAGAGAAGAAGAAACATGGAGTAATAAACTCAGGAATATTTTTGATACAGACAATTATGTTGGGGATGAACGATTAGGTAGGAATAGAGAGATCAAACAAATCTTTTCTCATTTGAAACAGGCACGCAAACAATATGTACGTTTATGGTGGAATATAAATAGTTTGGAGTGGTATAAAGAACAACAGCTGATTCCCAGGGGATTGCGAGTGTAGATCTTCCCGGCTTGGGAGGTCAATGAGACCTTCAAACAAAGATGGGAGACACGCCTTCATGACTGCTCTATGGCATTGATCAATATGCTGACTGACTTTGACAAAGAGTTACTCATGAAGGTTAAAGTGGTCCTCCAGAAGTTGTATAAACAGCTTGCAGAATGCACTGCACAGGAATCTTTTCAAGATTTCCAGGACACCTTGAAAAGGGATCTGGAAATATATGAGGATGGGATAATACAAAACAAAAGATCAAAAATGGCCAGAGACAAGAGGGATAAAGATGACAAAAGAATCTATAAATGGCTTCATCAGGGTAATGGAAGGGGTGGTCATTTCAACCACCGTTTCCAACGCTCTGTTAGCAGGAGCTCCTCTGTGTCTGGCCATTCTTTAGAGGGGTCTCAGGAACATTTTTTATCCCCTGGCAATATGGAGCAGGGAGACACAGGAGGAGGCCAACGAGAAGGGGTGGGAAGAGATTCAGGGGAAAGAGGAGACAGACAGGTGAGCAATGGACGAACCAATTGGGATCCCCTGAAATCGGCACCCCGCCATCTGAAGAGACAGAGAATGTAGAACTTAGGGCAACCAATCCCACCCGCACCACAGTGGCGAATGTAACCTCCCATACTGCTCAGGATGATCATTATGCACTACAAATTGTCAATCTAACGGAATATGAATTGTCAGCCATGGAGAGAAAATTATTGTTGAAGAAACATTTTTCAGCTAAGAGGGGCGAGGTGTCCTCCATTGATATCCCTTCTCATAGTGGCAATGTAATGTAGGAAGATTTACAACGGGAATTCCTGAACTTTGATCCCCACCTTTGCGAGGAAACCCCACAGACCTGGCTGACTGTAATCAATAAACTCTGAAAACCCTCGAGATTTACTCCTACCTTTGGATCGGCACCAGCGGTACTTACCTTTTTCCGCGTGGTGGAATTCCTGGATTTGAAGTTAAGATTGGAATGCGATGGTACTATATGGGGTGCATAGATTGTGTTTATATTTATATTGATCTATTTATTGATGTGATCAATTTGTGTTGAGTATTGGATTGTATCATCAGGTGAAAAACTCATTTGATCAAATGCCATTTCAGTCATTGTGCATGCATTGATCGATTCGTTGTTGGATCAGTTTGGTGCTGAGTAGTGGACCTGAGTGTGTGAGAGAAAATATTTCCTGTCCAAATGTTACTGTATTCATTGAGATTGATTCCTTTTTGAATCCATGTATAATCATGCTGTTAAAAATAAGATATTGATATTTAAATATATTTTTAGGATTTGTTTTTTGGATTCATATGTATCTTAATGTGGGATAGTTAGGATTAACAATGCCTCCCATGCAGCCTTACACAGCCCAGTGAGCATATTGCTCACTGACATCCCAGGCTGTCCTGCTTCGCCTCCGCCATCTCCCTCTGCCTGCATTTCTGTCACCTCGGACACACGTTGCTATGCAACGTTGTGTGGGCGGTTTGGGGGGCGGGCGGAGGCGACGCAGTACAGCGTGTCATCAGAGGGAGGGGCGGGGACTCGCGCAGTGAGGATTCCTGTCTCCTCAGGCGCGCTGTGCGTCTGCCGGCCAGGGACGTCGTGCATGTGGGGGAGGCGCGGGTGCTGGTGGGTTTTTTGCCCTATATGAAGGTGAGTGTGTGGTGGCATGGGGCAGCACCTTGAGAAAGTGACTTCATGTCACGAAATGCATGGGTGGCAGAGCATTGTTTTTCCAGCAGGAGGGAATACATTTGACACTGAGGTGAAAGATTGGTCATTTTGCTTATTCTCTGCAAATTTGTTTTGCACATTTATATTGGACACTTAGCACTTTATCATTTGCAAATTGCATTGGCACTTTAGTTAATCACTAATAGGATATGGATATGAAAAATGGTTATTTGATTAGATTAGGGGATAAGGGGGTTTATTAGGGTCGCTCCTGCTGGTGGGATGAATTGTATGTTTTTTTAATTGTATAAATATGCAGTACAGAGCTAGCAATCAACATACAGTGATAATGCACAGTGAGGCAAAAACATATGAAACACGTGAATTTCAGAAATGACACAGAACCCACATGAATAGCAAGCGCTGATACTATAATACTGTACCCCAATGTTTCAAGAACGCAGGCCCTTTTCTCAAGGTAGTGGTAATGCATCATGTTAAAAGGCGTGCTTAAATGACACATTTGTGTTCCCCCTGGCCGGCCAGAAAGTGGCGTGGGCTGCCCCTTTCGCATCACTTCCGGGCTGGTAATCGTAGCTGGCTTCCATTCTAAAGATCAAGTAAAGATTGTGTCTTGTGGTATTAATAGTGTTTTAATAAAAGTGAGAATAGTCTGTTACCTCATTGAGCCCATGGGGGGACATCGTGTCCAATCTATCTATTCAAACCAATGCCCTCCTATGGAGTATCTGATTTCTGTCATCCCCTCTATGTGGTTGCTTCACGTGCTCACTTGCCATAAATTTGAGCTGTGATACCTGGTGTCCGGCTGTAAGGAAGTGACGTGCACTTGGGGAATCTAGGGCTACAAGCCTAATAAAGCTCCAGTGTTTACTTATGCTTTGGTGCAATTCATAAGTGCTTTTGCCAATATATGCCAAGCCACATGGACATTTAATGATGTACAATATATATAGGGTTGCCACCTGGCCAGTATTTATTTTCTCTACCTTACTGGCTACTGATCAGGCAGTGCAAGTATTTGTTTTTTTACTGGTAATTATAATTGTGGGTATACTTTTCCCATCCTTAATTGTCAGTAAATAAAAAAATAGCACCAGATGGCAAAAAAAAGTTTAAAAAAATACCGTTCAGAGGCACAGTAAGTACATAAGTAGAGGAGCAAGTGAAAAAGGAAAAAGTGTTATAACAACTGCCCTGTTGACCACACGAGAACATCTCCAAAAGGTATCAGCTCAGATTACTTTATATCTGAGATTTTGAAACGTCTTCCACACAAACATTTGGGGGTCCCTAAAGGTGTTAGTCAGTCTGTCATCTCCTCCAATTGCATGTCAATGTTTCCTGATGATGTGCTCAATTTGTGGCGTGACATGCGAGATTGTGAAAATGGTAGGTATTCTAGACCATCTGTCTCCTGGGGTGTGGTGTAATAGAAATTGTCTGGTTCTATTAAGAGCCCTGTGTCTTGCATCCTCAACTAGTTGTGGAGTGTATGCTCTTGCCATATCTTGCTTTCTCATGCTTATCTTATGAGAAAGGTCTGATGGTCAGATATTATCCGACGAAGTCTGATAAATTGCATAAAAGTAAATCCCTTTTTAGGAGATATAGGGTGAAACTATCGTACTATAGAAATGTATTCCAGTCTGTCTCTTTCCTATAGAGGTCAGTTTTGTAGAGTAGTAGTAGCAGTATCTGGACATCTATGAAGTGGACTTGATCAGTGCTGTGTAAACGAGACAGTCGGGAGTGCCTGATTCAGTCCTTGTCCAAATTCCAGCAAAGACTCTGCTGATCCCTGCCACAAAAAGAATATGTCATCAATATAGCAAACCCATATGAGCTCACATTGTTAAAATGCCACATCTTTGTAAACAAATGTGTTTTCAAAGTAGTCCATAAATAGATTGGCATATGAGGGGGCCACATTGGACCCTATTGCTATGTCTTGAAGTTGTAAGTAGTACCACAGAGAAATAGTTTTTTCCAAGAACCAAAGTTAGCAAATCTAAGAAAATCGAAGAAAATTCTGTTGAAGTCAGGTGATCCACGGTGGCAAGTACTTCTTCGATGACAGTTATACCTGCTTGATGTGGGATCGAAGTGTGTAAAGAGCTAACGTCCATGCTACACATAATGGTATTTTTGGGACCTGTTTAATCTATGTTAAACTATTTAAGAAATCTCCAGTATCCAACAGGTAGGATCTGGTAGAGGCCACTTTAGGTTGTTTCCTTATCCTTATCTAAGAAAAGGGCAATATTCTGGAACACCAAATTAGTTCCTGCCAAGTCAACATCTGATAACACCTGTGTTCTACATCCTACCAAAGCATGGAAGTGTAGAATGGACGTTAGCTCTCTATACACCTCCATCCCAAATAAAGTACCATCTATCATTGAAGAAGTACTTGCCACCAGAGATGGTTCACCTGACTTCAACAGATTTTTCTTAGATTTGCTAACTTTGGTTCCTACAAAGAACTACTAGTTAAGTACTACTTAAAACTTCAAGGCACAGCGATTGGGTCCTCTGTACATCTCTTAAAAAGGGTCTCCCTTTTATTCAATTTATCAGACTTTTATCTGAAGATCAGACCTTTCCCATAAGATCAGCACAATTATCGGAGGACTTTATGGCAAGGGGATACTACCCACAACTCAAGGATGCAGGACACAGGGCCCTCAATAGAACCAGACAATTTCTATTACACCACACCCCAGAAGGCAGATGGTCTACAATACCTGCCATTTTCACATACGTGTCACACTGCGAATTGAGCACATCATCAGGAAACATTGGCATGTTATTGTAGGAGATGACAGACTGACTAATACCTTTAGGGATTCCAACTGTTTGTGGGGAAGAAGTCCCAAAGTCTTAGAAATAAATTTAGACACCGGCTTGCGGGCACATTCTATCATGCCAGCCAGCTGCTGCTTGCAGCCCAGAAGTGACACAGTGGGTAGCGCCAGATGGATGCAGCTGCCCATGCCACTTTCTGGACAGGGGGAACACAAAGGTGGTATTTAAGTGCGCTTTTTCACATGATGCATTACTGCTACCTTTAGAAAGGGGCCTGCAGCCTTGAACCATTGGGGTGCAGTATTACAGTATTAGCTCTTGCAATACATATGGGTTCTGTGTCATTTCTGAAATGTATGTGTGTTATATGTCATTACCTCAATATGTTGATTGCTAGCTCTGTACTGCCCATTTCTGCATTTATATTGTTTGCTGACTATATGGCCCATGACAGTGGCATCATGATTGGGCTTGCAGCTGCACTAGCATCAGGGCCACTGTACACATGATGTAAATGTCTCTGAGCATTGTTTTACTATCCTATACAGTTAACCTGTAATATTTGGAGGTACTGCTTACAATACATTCTTTTTTCAGGTGTGAAAAGTCTTCTGAGGTTAGCTTCTTTTCATCACACAAGATGTGACATGTATCCTCTTTCTTGCTGTATTATTTTCATTGTACAGGACACAGCGTATATAGTATGTCTGCTTGTTTAAATGTATTGTTTATTGTATACATAATGGTTGCTATTTTATTTTGGAATATACTTTGAAACATTTGAAAGTTACTGAATGGTGTGTGCTTCATTTTTGATCAATATAAGACGTCCAATGTGTTGCTATCTTCTGCTTAGCAGCTGTACAAATTGTTTATTAAAATATTTGTTAGTTTAGACAGATTTCTCAAAAAGAAACACCTTCAAATATGCACCAGACTTTAAACGATATTCCAACATAGATAACAAGATTCATGAAAAAAAACATTTCATTATTATAAGGACTCTGCTTATGCATATTTGATGTGGGGAACTATGCTGATTTGTAGAAGTGGTTATACAAGAAATTTCTTTCTGCAAAGTTAATAAATAAGTATAGGTTGGGAGATGGATAATCTTTAACTAAATTTAATAACTATTTTGAAGTCCACAAAATTACATTATTTTTTTCCCTTAAAAGCATCAATCCAGTATGCAAGGTGTTCACAGCTCGCCCAATAAAATACAGTTTATGCATATGGTACTAGTACATCAATCCATGAAAAACATGTTTCAGGTTAAACACCCCTATTCATGACATATATAAAATGCTACATCTTACATTCTCAACTGGCCAAATCTTCGACCACAGCCAATCAAGATAAAAAAACTCATACCCCTGAGGAAAGGGGGGCACAACCACCTGCTACTTAGTAATGTCCCAGGAGTGATGACCCAGTATATGGCAAATCGCTCAACGTCACCACCAGTGGGTGACCCGTGGCCAACCTGTAGGCATATCCACCATCCATCACATTCCTCCCCCATGGTAAAGAAGGAAGCCATCACATGGGCAGCCTGGGGCATCACCATCCATCAGCAGGACGAACAGGTCTGGCCCACCCCACGATGAAAACTGCCCCCCAATACCATAGGGAACCCAACCTCCAATATCCAGCAACAGACTGCCCCACCAGACGCGCCAAGTACCAGATGGAATGAGTCACCACCCCATGAAGGAGGTAGGGGCCTAGCTTAAGATGGGCAAAGTATATTATATCCAAATAAGGCATTTTCACAGCCCACATCCTTGAATGAACGCCTGTTGAGTAATTCAATATCAGTAGATACAATGCTATCAGTATGGTTCAAATGGTTACAGCTCTACAGCTCTTAAAGGGGGACATCGAAGTCCCTGGAATCTAAAAGAATCCAGGGCTATCAGAGTTCCACTCCTTGGGGCATCCCAATTCCACAGAGGATGCCCCTCTGTGTAAAACCCTCTAACCCTCATCTCTTGCTGTGCGCACACCTGCACCCAGACTTTTTGAATGGGCAGTGCATGCACGCAATAGCTAGAAGGGGGGCGTTGGAGCGACAGGAAGGTGAGTGAATGGGGCAACCTGGGGGGGTGAAATTTGTGAAAATTGGGTGTGTTGTTCCTCTTTAATATGATAATTATACTGTAAAGACTTTAAAGTGGTGGTCCAGTGTAGCAATCCAGCTGGTACAGAATTTGTAGCACATGAGGCAGTGGTTGGCTTCTTTTGAAGTTTCAAAAATGTGTATAATATCATATGTTATGTATATGTACAATAGTATGCAAGCTGACATGTTCTACAACAGTCATGTTCCATCTGTTGTCTGTAGGACACATGTGGCCCCCAGAGCCAATGGATGAATTTCTCATTCGTCGTTCGAATGTGATTAGAATGTGTGAACAGAAGTCACCCTCGAAAAGTGTCTTGCTAAGACTTATTGACCACCAAATTTTCAGCGTCTGACCACAGTCGCTCAATCGCAGAAGATTTGTTTGATTGCTCGCTCACTGAGCGAACAGCCAATTTATCTGCCCATGTAAACCCAGCTTAAGTTCAAGTGGCTTTGAAGTGAAGGAACACTTGGTTCCAAAAATGGGTGATCATGAGACAAGTCCACAAGTATGAAGAAAATCACCATCAGCATAACACACCTCAAACCCTGGGTGTTTAAAAGAAAGTTATCAGAAGTCAGATGTAAAAAAAAAAAATCATTAGCGTACCTTTCATTGAGTGGCTCCAGTGCTGCCCTCTTCTGTCTGCCTCTTTAGTGGGGAAAACCACTTCCTCATTTTAATTTCCATCCCCACCCCGTCGATGTGGTCCACCAATCAACCTTTAGGGGACTAAGAACAGAAACTTGCTGCCCAGACACATCTGCACCTATGAAACCCCATCCTCCTCCATCCTCTCAGTGTGCTTACATCACATTGCTGTTGCCACACCCACAGTTTCTCCTAATTTTTTCTCTGCATCTCCAATGCTCTAATACTCTTACCAATAGCTTAGGAACTACAGGGTATTTTTGAAAATGTATTGAAGTTTGGGACAGTGCAACGTGTAGCCCGAGACAATGGGACAACAATCAGGCTTGCCTTTGGCATAATAATAGTAAAAGTCATGTTATTTATGCATTGCAAAATAAAAACAATTTAATTCTGAACCATTTAATTTAAGTGTGGTCCACTACTGGTTACCAAATCTTCTAAGTGGGCCATGCTATTTAAATGATAGAGTAACCCTGTATTTAATGAATCTGTAGATGAACAGAATGCAAAGCTGAGGCTATTTTCTATGTCATATTTGATGCATGTGTAAAAGACTGCTGGATAGTTAGTATTTTGTTACAAGGTCCATGTAATTTGTATTTACACCTTTTATTTTGTAGTAATGTTGAACATGGCTCTCCTTACTCCATTTATAATGCATAATAATAGACTTTCATTTATTTTTCTGGATACATGAACTAATAAACTACATGCTGCTGGTATAAGTTAAGTTATTTGTGCACTGCAATGACAACTTACAAATAGAGATGAGCGAGTAGTGAAATATTCGAAATTTCGAATTTCGATTCGAATAGACCGCGTTACTCGACTACTCGACCGAATATCGAATCCCATTATAGTCTATGGGAAAAAAATGCTCGACACTTGGAAATCTCAATTCGACCACTTGGAGGTCACCAAGTCCACCCTGAAACATCAGAAAATGATGCCAACACTGCTGGAATGCAACTGGGACAGCAGGGGAAGCATGTCTGGGTGCATATAACGCGCCCAAGTCGCACTATTACGCCACTATCACAGCCACTCAACAATACACTCCAAACACAATATAACTTCTACGTAAAGTGAGACAAGACAAGGAAACCTTCTTTCCTCTCCATTGCCATGGACCCCAAGCCAAACTGTACAAAAAGAAGAACAAAATTCTGCACCCCTTAAAATCACGTTGCCTAATGACAACCACAGATGGCATAGGCAAGGGGGAAAATAAATAGACCCCACCCCTAATTGTCATTGTGTGTGTGTGTGTGTGTGTGTGTGTGTGTGAGATGTGGTCAGACATGTCCTCTTGTGTCATTGTGTCACCCCAGCAGTAAGGGAAGCTTAAAGGAGGAGGTTTGTTACAGTGTGTCACCCCAGCAGTAAGGGAAGCTTACAGGAGGAGGTTTGTTACAGTGTTTCACCCCAGCAGTCAGGGAAGCTTACAGGAGGAGGTTTGTTACAGTGTGTCACCCGAGCAGTAAGGGAAGCTTAGAGCTGAGACCTCTTAAAAATTGTGTGGAGGCCCAAGAGCTGAGACCTCTTAAAATTGTGTGGAGGCCCAAGAGCTGAGACCTTTTAAAAATTGTGTGGAGGCCCAAGAGCTGAGACCTTTTAAAAATTGTGTGGAGGCCCAAGAGCTGAGACCTCTCAAACATTGTGTGGAGTCCCACGAGCTGAGACCTCTTAAAAATTGTGTGGAGGCCCAAGAGCTGAGACCTTTTAAAAATTGTGTGGAGGCCCAAGAGCTGAGACCTTTTAAAAATTGTGTGGAGGCCCAAGAGCTGAGACCTCTCAAACATTGTGTGGAGTCCCAGGAGCTGAGACCTTTTAAAAATTGTGTGGAGGCCCAAGAGCTGAGACCTCTTAAAAATTGTGTGGAGGCCCAAGAGCTGAGACCTTTTAAAAATTGTGTGGAGGCCCAAGAGCTGAGACCTCTTAAAAATTGTGTGGAGGCCCAAGAGCTGAGACCTTTTAAAAATTGTGTGGAGGCCCAAGAGCTGAGACCTTTTAAAAATTGTGTGGAGGCCCAAGAGCTGAGACCTCTCAAACATTGTGTGGAGTCCCACGAGCTGAGACCTCTTAAAAATTGTGTGGAGGCCCAAGAGCTGAGACCTTTTAAAAATTGTGTGGAGTCCCAAGAGCTGAGACCTCTTAAAAATTGTGTGGAGGCCCAAGAGCTGAGACCTCTCAAACATTGTGTGGAGTCCCAAGAGCTGAGACCTTTTAAAAATTGTGTGGAGGCCCAAGAGCTGAGACCTCTTAAAAATTGTGTGGAGGCCCAAGAGCTGAGACCTTTTTAAAATTGTGTGGAGGCCCAAGAGCTGAGACCTTTTAAAAATTGTGTGGAGGCCCAAGAGCTGAGACCTCTCAAACATTGTGTGGAGTCCCAAGAGCTGAGACCTTTTAAAAATTGTGTGGAGGCCCAAGAGCTGAGACCTCTTAAAAATTGTGTGGAGGCCCAAGAGCTGAGACCTTTTAAAAATTGTGTGGAGGCCCAAGAGCTGAGACCTCTTAAAAATTGTGTGGAGGCCCAAGAGCTGAGACCTTTTAAAAATTGTGTGGAGGCCCAAGAGCTGAGACCTTTTAAAAATTGTGTGGAGGCCCAAGAGCTGAGACCTCTCAAACATTGTGTGGAGTCCCACGAGCTGAGACCTCTTAAAAATTGTGTGGAGGCCCAAGAGCTGAGACCTTTTAAAAATTGTGTGGAGTCCCAAGAGCTGAGACCTCTTAAAAATTGTGTGGAGGCCCAAGAGCTGAGACCTCTCAAACATTGTGTGGAGTCCCAAGAGCTGAGACCTTTTAAAAATTGTGTGGAGGCCCAAGAGCTGAGACCTCTTAAAAATTGTGTGGAGGCCCAAGAGCTGAGACCTTTTAAAAATTGTGTGGAGGCCCAAGAGCTGAGACCTTTTAAAAATTGTGTGGAGGCCCAAGAGCTGAGACCTCTCAAACATTGTGTGGAGGCCCAAGAGCTGAGACCTTTTAAAAATTGTGTGGAGGCCCAAGAGCTGAGACCTTTTAAAAATTGTGTGGAGGCCCAAGAGCTGAGACCTCTCAAACATTGTGTGGAGTCCCACGAGCTGAGACCTCTTAAAAATTGTGTGGAGGCCCAAGAGCTGAGACCTTTTAAAAATTGTGTGGAGGCCCAAAAGCTGAGACCTTTTAAAAATTGTGTGGAGGCCCAAGAGCTGAGACCTCTCAAACAATGTGTGGAGTCCCAAGAGCTGAGACCTTTTAAAATTGTGTGGAGGCCCAAGAGCTGAGACCTCTCAAACATTGTGTGGAGTCCCACGAGCTGAGACCTCTTAAAAATTGTGTGGAGGCCCAAGAGCTGAGACCTCTTAAAAATTGTGTGGAGGCCCAAGAGCTGAGACCTTTTAAAAATTGTGTGGAGGCCCAAGAGCTGAGACCTCTCAAACATTGTGTGGAGTCCCACGAACTGAGACCTCTTAAAAATTGTGTGGAGGCCCAAGAGCTGAGACCTTTTAAAAATTGTGTGGAGGCCCAAGAGCTGAGCACTTATTAGTGCTGCAGCTACGGCTGCTTTAGTGAGGGGTAGCTGCTGCTGCTGGAATAGGGACAGAAAGACTTCAGTGGTGTATTACCACCTATATACAAAACTATATGCACTCTGCTCAAAACGGCTGCTTTAGTGAGGGGTAGCTGCTGATGCTGGAATAGGGACAGAAAGACTTCAGTGGTGTATTAGCACCTATATACAAAACTATATTTTGCACTACTGTTTTGTGTCCTCTGTGCCAACAAAACACTGTTTTATACACGGTGCGTATAGGCACCATTTCACCTTCTGGCAGTATGCGGCTGTATAGCCAGGTGTTTTTCTTAAAAATATTTTTATATTTGGCACTACTGTTTTGTGTCCTCTTTACCAACAAAACCTTGTTATATACCCGGTGCGTATAGGCACCATTTCACCTTCTGGCAGTATACGGCTGTATAGCCAGGTGTTCTTAAAAATATTTTTATATTTGGCATAACGCGTGGCCAAAAAAGTAAAACGTCTGAAATGCGGAGGGCTAGCGCAAAGGGACGTGGACGAGGACGGGGGCGCGGAAATGCTGGTGGGGGCACAAACCGCGTTGAAGCCAGTGGGGATACAATGCGTGCTGATGAGGGGCAGCCAGCATTACGTTCATCCAGCTTCCCTGCGTTTATGGGACAGTTATGCGGGGGGCGGGGTACACCTCTGTTAAAGCCTGAGCAGCGTGAACAGGTGGTGCAATGGATGGCCGATAATGCTTCCAGTCACTTGTCCACCACCCAGTCATCCACACAGTCTCACTCTGACCCTCCTTCCTCCCAACCTGGCCAACAGAGTCAGCCCACCCTTGACCCCTCCCAGGACCTCTTTTCGGGTCCTTTTCCAGATGTGCTGCAAGAATCCCAGGAGCTAGCAGAGGAATTTGTTTGTAGTGATGCCCAAACACTTGAGTATCCGCCATCTCCTAGTGATGTGGACCCGGAACCAGCATCTGCTATCATGAGCGATGATGATGAGACGCAGTTGCCATCAAGGGAGGCTGTTGGAATGTCCAGTGGGCAGGAGGAGGAGCAGAGAGAGGAAGTGGAAGAGGAGGTGGTGGACGACGAAATGACCAACCCCACTTGGACAGGGGTGATGTCCAGCGGGGAAAGCAGTGGAGATGCGGTCTGCGCATCACCGAATAAGGCAGCAAGAGGCAGAGGACAGTCCAGAGGCAGAGGACAGTCCAGACAGAGAAGGCAGGCCACAGCCAGCAGGGCCGAAGCTCTTCCCGGCAGCAGGCAGTCGCGCAAGCTCCCCCATCGAGGCCTCGTACTTCTGTGGTGTGGAGATTTTTTAATGTTTGCGCGGATGACAAACTGAGCGCGGTTTGCGCAATCTGCCACTCAAAACTGAGTAGGGGCTCTGAGAAGAGCAATCTGACCACCTCAGGCATGCGCCGTCACTTGGAATTCAAGCACTGGGCTGAGTGGGAGAGAGCAAACGCAATACAACCTGCGCCCCGTCTTGCTGCCACTGCCTCTTCCCCTTTGTTGTGTGCTACCACTGCGGTCCAGACCTCCAGCCAGGACACCTCCACATCTGCCTCTGCCTCGGCTACTTTGGGGCCTTCTCCTTCAGCCCCCCCTTCCCCCGCATCTTCGTCTGCACCTTCCATCTCCTCGTCCCATCAACTGTCCATCTCGCAGGCGTTCAACCGCAGGCGGAAGTACGCCTCCAGTCACCCCCAAGCCCAAGCCTTAACCTGCCTCATCTCCAAACTGCTGGCCCTGGAGATGTTGCCGTTTTGGCTTGTGGAGACGCAGGCCTTCCGCGACCTGATGGCGGCTGCCGCACCTTGCTATTCCGTCCCTAGCCGCCACTATTTTTCCCGGTGTGGCGTACCCGCCCTGCACCAGCACGTGTCGCGTAACATCAGGCGGACCCTGAGGTACGCAGTCAGCGCAAAGGTCCGCTTGACCACCGACTCGTGGACAAGCGCTTGCGGCCAAGGACGCTACATCTCTTTGACGGCACACTGGGTGAATGTTGTGGAAGCGGGGACGGGGTCGCAAACAGGGACGGCCTACATACCACCCCCGCCCAAGATTGCCAGCATGGGTTCTGATAGACCCCCCTCCTCTTCCTCCTCCTCCTCCTCCTCCTCTGCCTTAACATCGCCCTCAGCCCCTAGCTGGAAGCGTTGCAGCACTGGCAAGGGGAGACGTCAGCAGGCGGTGCTTAAGCTCATCAGCTTGGGCGACAGGAAGCACAGCGCCGCAGAGGTGAGGCACGCCATATTGCAGCAGACAGAGATGTGGCTGTCGCCGCTGCAGCTAGGACCAGGCATGGTCGTGTGCGATAACGGCCGTAACCTGGTGGCGGCTCTGGAGCTTGCAGAACTCAATCACGTACCATGCCTGGCCCACGTTTTTAATTTGGTAGTACAAAAGTTTCTAAAGACTTACCCCAACCTGGCAGAGCTACTGGTCAAAGTGCGGCGCTTGTGCGCTCACTTTCGGAAGTCAACTGTAGCTGCTGCTAGCTTAAAAAAAATCCAGCAACGCCTCCATTTGCCTCAACATCGGCTGTTGTGCGACCTGCCCACTCGCTGGAATTCCACCTATTGCGTGTTGGCCAGGGTGTGTGAGCAGCAGAAAGCATTGATGGAGTACCAGATGATGCATCCACGCGTGCCTCCAACTCAGCTCCCTCAGTTTGCCGACCACGAGTGGCCATGGATGGCAAACATATGCGATGTATTGCGTATCTTTGAGGAGTCCACTAAGAAGGTCAGCAGCGAGGACGCTATAGTGAGCGTAACCATCCCGCTCCTAGGCGTCCTTAAAGAATCGCTCATCGCAATAAGGGAGAACGCATTGCACACAGAGGAGACGGGGGTAGGAGGAGACGAAACGCAGGTAGACAGTCAGACCACACTTTTGTCTGCTGCTCGGTGGCAGTTGCAGGAGGAGGAGGATGAGGAGGAGGAGGACAACGTGGAGGTGGCTGTGGAAGAGGATGCTGGCGGCGAGGGTAGCAGTCAGGCTGTGTGCGTCCCATTGGTTCAGCGCGGATGGGGCGGAGAGGAGGAGGAAGAGGAAGAAATGGAAAATGATCCTTCTGGTGGGGGCAGTGAGGTCATGCCTACTCAGAGTCTGGCACACATGGCTGACTTCATGCTGGACTGCTTTTCCCGGGACATACGTGTTGTCCGGATATTGGAGAACAAACTATACTGGGTCTTCGCACTCCTGGACCCCCGGTATAAAGATAACTTCTCCTCTTTTATTCCGGTAGAGGAGAGGACGAATCGATTACTGGAATACCAGAGGGAACTCTTGCAGAACATGATGCAGATTTTCCCACCCAGCATCGCTGGCGGCAGAGAGGAGAGTGTCTCCCAGAGTCTGACAACATCGATCAGGCCCACAGCCACCAGGGGAACACTCTCCAAGGTGTGGGACACGTTCATGTCACCCCCTCGTGCAACTTCCATCACTGCGGGGCCCGCTATCAGCAGGAGGGACAAGTATCGGCGGATGTTGCGGGACTACCTGGCAGACCACACCCCTGTCCTCCCCGATCCCTCGGCGACCTACACTTACTGGGTCTCCAAGTTGGACACGTGGCTGGAACTGTCCCTGTACGCCTTGGAGGTGCTTGCCTGCCCTGCCGCCAGCGTGCTATCAGAAAGGGTGTTCAGCGCATTATAACCGATAAGCGCAGCCGCCTGTCAACCGACAGTGCCGACAGGCTGACGCTAATCAAAATGAACAGCAAGTGGATTGACCCGGACTTTGCTTGTACAACAGTGGAAAGCAGCCAAGAGTGAAGTGCCATCTGTATGAAGTGCCATTTCCTCCTCCTCCTCCTCCTCCTCCTTAACCGCCGTAGAATTGCTGTATTAATGAAAAAAATTATGGCTCACCTCTTGGGCTTAATACAATCAATTTTTAAGAGGTCTCAACTCTTGGGCCTCCACACAATTTTTAAAAGGTCTCAGCTCTTGGGCCTCCACACAATTTTTAAAAGGTCTCAGCTCTTGGGCCTCCACACAATTTTTAAGAGGTCTCAGCTCTTGGGCCTCCACACAATTTTTAAGAGGTCTCAGCTCTTGGGCCTCCACACAATTTTTAAAAGGTCTCAGCTCTTGGGCCTCCACACAATTTTTAAAAGGTCTCAGCTCTTGGGCCTCCACACAATTTTTAAAAGGTCTCAGCTCTTGGGCCTCCACACAATTTTTAAAAGGTCTCAGCTCTTGGGCCTCCATACAATTTTTAAAACATAGCAGCCCTAATAAGGGCTCTCAATGACTCTCTTGTCTTCTGGTAGCTGGTATATATGGTGGTAAAAGCGATATTCTGAGCTTCTGGGACCCTGCCTGCCTACATATGAGCTATATACTGTTCAGCATAGTAGCCCTAATAAGGGCTCTCAATGACTCTCTTGTCTTCTGGTAGCTGGTATATATGGTGGTAAAAGCGATATTCTGAGCTTCTGGGGCCCTGCCTGCCTACATATGAGCTATATACTGTTCAACATAGCAGCACTAATAAGGGATTAAGGACTCTCTTGTCTTCTGGTAGCTGGTATATATGGTGGTAAATGCGAGATTCTGAGCTTCTAGGGCCCTGCCTGACTACATAGGATATGAGCTATATACTGTTCAGCGTAGTAGCCCTAATAA
The DNA here is from genome assembly GCA_027917425.1 of Gastrophryne carolinensis. Taxonomy (NCBI): domain Eukaryota; kingdom Metazoa; phylum Chordata; class Amphibia; order Anura; family Microhylidae; genus Gastrophryne; species Gastrophryne carolinensis. The sequence continues at coordinate 526,013,214 of CM051235.1, read as the reverse complement.
GGGCTCTTAATGACTCTCTTGTCTTCTGGTAGCTGGTATATATGGTGGTAAAAGCGATATTTTGAGCTTCTGGGGCCCTGCCTGCCTACATAGGATATGAGCTATATACTGTTCAACATAGCAGCACTAATAAGGGATTAAGGACTCTCTTGTCTTCTGGTAGCTGGTATATATGGTGGTAAATGCGAGATTCTGAGCTTCTGGGGCCCTGCCTGACTACATAGGATATGAGCTATATACTGTTCAGCATAGCAGCACTAATAAGGGCTCTTAATGACTCTCTTGTCTTCTGGTAGCTGGTATATATGGTGGTAAAAGCGATATTCTGAGCTTCTGGGGCCCTGCCTGCCTACATAGGATATGAGCTATATACTGTTCAGCGTAGTAGCCCTAATGAGGGCTCTTAATGACTCTCTTGTCTTCTGGTAGCTGGTATATATGGTGGTAAAAGCGATATTCTGAGCTTCTGGGGCCCTGCCTGACTACATAGGATATGAGCTATATACTGTTCAGCATAGCAGCACTAATAAGGGATTAAGGACTCTCTTGTCTTCTGGTAGCTGGTATATATGGTGGTAAAAGCGATATTCTGAGCTTCTGGGGCCCTGCCTGCCTAAATAGGATATGAGCTATATACTGTTCAGCGTAGTAGCCCTAATAAGGGCTCTTAATGACTCTCTTGTCTTCTGGTAGCTGGTATATATGGTGGTAAAAGCGATATTCTGAGCTTCTTGGGCCCTGCATGCCTACATAGGATATGAGCTATATACTGTTCAGCGTAGTAGCCCTAATAAGGGCTCTTAATGACTCTCTTGTCTTCTGGTAGCTGGTATATATGGTGGTAAAAGCGATATTCTGAGCTTCTGGGGCCCTGCCTGACTACATAGAATATGAGCTATATACTGTTCAGCGTAGTAGCCCTAATAAGGGCTCTTAATGACTCTCTTGTCTTCTGGTAGCTGGTATATATGGTGGTAAAAGCGATATTCTGAGCTTCTGGGGCCCTGCCTGACTACATAGGATATGAGCTATATACTGTTCAGCATAGCAGCACTAATAAGGGCTCTTAATGACTCTCTTGTCTTCTGGTAGCTGGTATATATGGTGGTAAAAGCGATATTCTGAGCTTCTGGGGCCCTGCCTGCCTACATAGGATATGAGCTATATACTGTTCAGCGTAGTAGCCCTAATAAGGGCTCTTAATGACTCTCTTGTCTTCTGGTAGCTGGTATATATGGTGGTAAAAGCGATATTCTGAGCTTCTGGGGCCCTGCCTGACTACATAGAATATGAGCTATATACTGTTCAGCGTAGTAGCCCTAATAAGGGCTCTTAATGACTCTCTTGTCTTCTGGTAGCTGGTATATATGGTGGTAAAAGCGATATTCTGACCTTCTGGGGCCCTGCCTGCCTACATAGAATATGAGCTATATACTGTTCAGCGTAGTAGCCCTAATAAGGGCTCTTAATGACTCTCTTGTCTTCTGGTAGCTGGTATATATGGTGGTAAAAGCGATATTCTGAGCTTCTGGGGCCCTGCCTGCCTACATAGGATATGAGCTATATACTGTTCAACATAGCAGCACTAATAAGGGATTAAGGACTCTCTTGTCTTCTGGTAGCTGGTATATATGGTGGTAAAAGCGATATTCTGAGCTTCTGGGGCCCTGCCTGCCTACATAGGATATGAGCTATATACTGTTCAGCGTAGTAGCCCTAATAAGGGCTCTTAATGACTCTCTTGTCTTCTGGTAGCTGGTATATATGGTGGTAAAAGCGATATTTTGAGCTTCTGGGGCCCTGCCTGCCTACATAGGATATGAGCTATATACTGTTCAACATAGCAGCACTAATAAGGGATTAAGGACTCTCTTGTCTTCTGGTAGCTGGTATATATGGTGGTAAAAGCGATATTCTGAGCTTCTGGGGCCCTGCCTGCCTACATAGGATATGAGCTATATACTGTTCAACATAGCAGCACTAATAAGGGATTAAGGACTCTCTTGTCTTCTGGTAGCTGGTATATATGGTGGTAAAAGCGATATTCTGAGCTTCTGGGGCCCTGCCTTCCTACATAGGATATGAGCTATATACTGTTCAGCGTAGTAGCCCTAATAAGGGCTCTTAATGACTCTCTTGTCTTCTGGTAGCTGGTATATATGGTGGTAAAAGCGATATTTTGAGCTTCTGGGGCCCTGCCTGCCTACATAGGATATGAGCTACATACTGTTCAACATAGCAGCACTAATAAGGGATTAAGGACTCTCTTGTCTTCTGGTAGCTGGTATATATGGTGGTAAAAGCGATATTCTGAGCTTCTGGGGCCCTGCCTGCCTACATAGGATATGAGCTATATACTGTTCAACATAGCAGCACTAATAAGGGATTAAGGACTCTCTTGTCTTCTGGTAGCTGGTATATATGGTGGTAAAAGCGATATTCTGAGCTTCTGGGGCCCTGCCTGACTACATAGGATATGAGCTATATACTGTTCAGCGTAGCAGCACTAATAAGGGCTCTTAATGACTCTCTTGTCTTCTGGTAGCTGGTATAGATGGTGGTAAAAGCGATATTCTGAGCTTCTGGGGCCCTGCCTGCCTACATAGGATATGAGCTATATACTGTTCAGCGTAGTAGCCCTAATAAGGGCTCTTAATGACTCTCTTGTCTTCTGGTAGCTGGTATATATGGTGGTAAAAGCGATATTCTGAGCTTCTGGGGCCCTGCCTGCCTACATATGAGCTATATACTGTTCAGCATAGTAGCCCTAATAAGGGCTCTTAATGACTCTCTTGTCTTCTGGTAGCTGGTATAGATGGTGGTAAAAGCGATATTCTGAGCTTCTGGGGCCCTGCCTGCCTACATAGGATATGAGCTATATACTGTTCAGCGTAGTAGCCCTAATAAGGGCTCTTAATGACTCTCTTGTCTTCTGGTAGCTGGTATATATGGTGGTAAATGCGAGATTCTGAGCTTCTAGGGCCCTGCCTGCCTACATATGAGCCATATACCGTTCAGCGTAGTAGCCCTAATAAGGGCTCTTAATGACTCTCTTGTCTTCTGGTAGCTGGTATAGATGGTGGTAAATGCGATATTCCGAGCTTCTGGGGCCCTGCCAGCGACAGCCTGTTTTTCCCTGCTGTGAGCGTCTGTCCCTCACTAAGTTCAAGCTGCTAATGCTGACGAAGAGGAAGTGCTGAGTTTTGTATATTCGAGGTCACATGATTTTTCCAGCCAATGCGTGTAGACGCCGTTCTCGCGATGCCAGCGTCCTCCCAGGACCTGTCCCACCCCCCCTGCATGGTGATTGGTGTAAAAAACGCGCCAGGGAAGGTGGGAGGGGAAACGAATTGTGAGTGCGCCATCGCCGCTGTACTCGATCGAAATCGAGTATGACGAACAGCGTAGTATTCGATCGAATACCGGCTCGGTCGAATACTACTCGCTCATCTCTACTTACAAAATCAAAACAAGTAACAATAGATGAGAATCAGCTTTTACAGCTGCAAACATTGAAGGCTGTAGCAACTACCGCTACATGTAATTACAGTGGAGGAATACAGTCAAATCACATTCAAAACTGAGGGTAAAAAGCAGTATATACACAAAAGAAGTTTTTTGATTAACTCAAGTGCAGCTCATCATGAATGTTTATAGACCAATTATCTGAATAAAGCACTTTGTCTGTATTATAATGGTTGATGAATGATGGTCTGCTCACTATTTCCACTACATTTATTTTCGAAATACTACATTCAAAATCTCCTAAGATACATCATTTGCATTGTAAATGGGGTGGCATGGTGATAGTAGAATATAAAAATGTTATCAATATTTATGAATTAAAACAAGAATGAAAAAACACCTGTTGATTTATAAATATTTGAACATTCATTATAAAATAGTTTTTACTTATGTTAAAGCTTTTTAGCACCCTTTAAATTATGAACTACTTTAATGGACTCTTTCAGTCGTCACTTTCCATCAAGCATAATGCATTATATCTTAATGAAATAAAGAAAAGGATTGGAACATTTAGTGTTTTGTAAGGTTATGCTTTTCCATTTGTCTATGTTTAAACATTTCATTTTTACAGTCATTTCTAACACAGTTTTCAAAAAGTTAAGCAAATGACCTCTAATTTTCTTTAAAGTGGACCAACACCCACGGGTGATCGGCCCGGGAATCTATAAGATTCCCGGGCCGATCACCCCCCACCCCGCGGGACATCCGAGATCGGGATGTCCCGCGGGGTGTAACCCCCCCAAAACCCCCGAAAAACCTTACCTGATCTTCGGCGGCGGCCGGCCGCTGCCGCCTCCCTCGCGCCCCTGTAGCCGTGCGCGCGCCCGCACCGGCCGTCTGCGAATGGCCGGCGCGCGTCAAAAGGGACGCGCGGGAGGCGGCGGCAGCCGCTTAGACGTTCCTGGACCTGGCTTGTACGTCGGCGCTGGGAGCGGGGAGAGGTGAGTTTTTCGGGGGGTTAGGGGGGGTTTCACACAGCGGGGCACCCCGATCGGGGGTGCCCCACCGAAGTGGACCAAGACCCAGGATAGTCAAAATCCTGGGTGTTGGTCCACTTTAACCGGTGTTGGGCCCGCTGTCAGCTGATCAAAACACACTTGGGGGGCATTCAGAATGCTGGAGTCCCCCCCCACACATAACCCCCCCCCAGAACAACCGTAATGCTCACCTTTATTATGTTCCAGAGCTGGGAATGTAGTCCCAAGATTGGCCAGGGGGTGGTAACGGGGCAGGTTATTCCAGTGGCTGGCGCCGAGGACACAACCATGGCCCATGTGACCACCCAGAGGCCATTTGCGGGACTCCTTTCCTGGCACTGGCTTGTAGTGAAGGTGAGGATTACGGGAGTTCTGGGGGTTATGTGCGGGGGGACTCCAGCATTCTGGATGCCCCTGAGTTAGTTGATTAGCTGACAGCGGGACTAACACCCGTTAAAGGAAAAACAGGTGTTGGTCCACTTTAAGGTTGGTACCACTAACATTGTCCCTGAGTCATCTATGGAAAATAATATAGATGGGATACATGTGACTTCCTCCACCACATGCATATTTCCCTTGCAACCTCCCTGCTTGCCTGACCCTAGAAACTATCTTGGATCCGGATTGGAAATATGCAGCCATGCTTACAGTGAATTTACAGCCAGCAGCTGCGTCTACTGCATCCTTTTAGTCTGTGAGTAGCCGAGCCTGCCCTAACAGAACAAGCACATGCTGAGCACACCCATAAAGCTTCGTAGGGAAAGCGTCACCGATTGGGAACTCAGCTGAGCTTTCACTCATTTATATGCACAGCTAAAATAGCTGAATGTAGGAGAACCTTATCTGTGCCATGGCATAGGCAGCAAGGTATGTATAACAGGTGACTGGCAAGGTTTCATACAGCGGGACATCCCAAATCTGAATGCCCCAGAGATACGGACCAAATCCTGAAATATTAAAATCTCAGGTTTTGGTCCACTTCAAAGTCTCCACACTTAACTTGACCCGAAAAGCTTCTCATGGTGGCCGTTGCATGGCATTTGCATATTGCGATCCTTTTGACTCCAGAAAGTATAAAGATTTTTAGTAGCATTAAATATTTGGAGATTGTGATGGTGAACAAATTCGATATTTTAAGATTCAAAATATTTTCATTTATTAATTTAAAGGACTAAAAACCTAGATCCCTATTAACGATTAAAAAGTGTATGCAGTTTCATCCTTTCAACAATTACTTCAACAATTACTGGAGTCAAGGCCAGCATTCCTCAGTATGTTTGGACTGGCTGGGTGCAGAGATATGACAAGGATTATAAGAAAATCCTCACTGTTACTATATAATGTAGTAAAGGGGCATAAATACAGTGTGTACTGTGTTCATTTTGGTGAAGCATTTGTACTAATGCTTACAGCACAGTGTTTTCTAATTTCTAAAAAGGGCTTGACTGCAGTCTCAGAAGCTGGGTGATATATTCATTTTTATGAATTAAAACAGGTATCCCATGGTTCTTATACTGTCCATTTATTTTCATTGTGTCTATTTTGATTTTAACTTGTAGAATTAACAAAGCTGCATGTCTGCATGCTGATCTGTACCGATAGTCAGAAAAGCCTATTCAGATAGTTTGTACTCAACTAAATAGAACATAGAAATATCTGTTTATTAGCCATTGTTAGATCTTGCTGACATGCAGTATTTTTGGTAGCTAAAATAGAAAAGCTTTGCCCGCCATAAATGTATCTACAACAAATATGCGAGTAACATAGGCTGGTTGCAAACATTTGGCAGGGACAATTTTTAAAGAGGAGGCTTTTTGTAATCCTTCATCAAGCCCTCCATTCCACTGTGCTAAGCCTGATTCAGGCTTTAAAATAAAATGTTAAAAAACATACCTGATTGCTTCAATGCCTCCCTGATGCAGGGGAGGGGGGCCCGATTTAAGTGACGGTTGAACTTCAGTGACAGGCCAGTCACCCAAACCCTGAAATCATGCTTAGCACAGGGAGAGGGAGGGGTGGGTGGAGTGCTTGGATCACCTCTTAAAATGAATGTAGGCTCCATAGCAAAAGTTTAACAGAAAACTGAATACAAACATGAAAATTAATTTAAACAGAAGTTGTATTCTTTTAACACAGTAGGGAGTGGAGTAGGGCAAAGAAAAAGGGGTTACCTATATTGTGATAACATATATCGCTGCCAAGAACCCCCTGGCTTTTTATCTCAATGTGCCATTGAATTTAGGGGAGCAGGCACTGCAAAGGTTCATTTTGCCATTGGAGGGTGCCAGTTTCCTCTCATCTGTGCTGTTTAAGCTCTATGAAAAACTAAGAGTGAAACAAGCAATAAAATCCTTGTTGTAAAAATACCTGGACCATAATATGATACCATCAAAGTCTAAGATTAAAAAAGAAACCCACTCCTATATCTGAAGAACAGTTCAAACAGGAATGGTATGCTATTGTCTCTGAGACCTCAATTAAATCAATTAATGTGCTAATAAGTTGGAAACAACACTTGTTACATTAAAGTCACAGACTAAAAAGTTAAGACAGAAATTGTACCCACTGAAATTCCATACTTAATATGAAGCACGTAGGCATTGCTTATGCAGAAACTCCAGGAAGATATCATCGATATGAAAAAACGTTTCATAGAGACCAGGAGGATTACAAAATAATAAGGTCTATGATTGGCCTATATATAAAAGAGAGAGGACCAAAGAGGGAAAATATGTAGTAAATCAGAAACCTTTTGGGACAGCACGGATTCCAACACCACTTCAGATACTAGTGATGCATGTAATGCATCAAATTATGATATTGAACTGGGTACATCACGTATAGCCCCTCATCATTCAATCATTTATCAAACGTCTTGGAGGAGGGCTTGGCTCTCACAGTCCTAGGTGAAAAAATGAAAATGGTTAATCCTACCGTACCAGTATTTCCCTATCTACCGCAGATCCACAAGGAGGAAAGACCCTCGAAGTGCAGACCCATTATAGCCTGAGCAGTTGGTGGAAGGATAAGCAGCTTCAACTGAGTCTTTATCCTGGTCCCCCAATGGTATATAGATTACTATAGATGCTGTATTTCTGTACTCCTCTGTTCCTCATTGGCTTGTCTAGCTATGACTAGCATGCTCATAAAATATACTAACTATACAGAGGACCATATTGAATTTCTGAATCAGACAGTGATGTATTTGTTGGACTGCAATCTTAAATTTACCCTTTCCGAAAGTACATCTATTGGTTTGTCAGGTTCATAGATAATCTGATTTGTGTATGGACAGGTCCGAAGAACTACATTGCAGAGATTGTCACCAACCTTATTGATAAGGACTGCAATCTCAAAATTTACCAGCTCTTGGCATAAGCAATCCATTGAGTATTTGGATCTGGTTCTGTCAGCCCGAGGATTGGGGATAGAGTTAAAACCTGTACATTTTGCAAAATGATCTCTGGGAATACAACACTGTTAGCCACTAGTTGCCATCCTGCTCATACCATCAAAACAGTTCCATATGGAAAATTCCTCTGGGCAAAGAGAAATTGTATTACAGAGGCTGCGTTAACACAGGAACTGGGTATTATAAGATCAAGGATACAGGCCAGGTGATATCACATGGAATTATTGAAAAGGGCTGAAAAAATTGCTAAAAAGAGAACTAGACACTCTATTCAGAAGGGCACACGAAGGAAAGAAAATAATACCCCTGAGGGAAGTAAACAATTCACTGCATTTACTATGATCATTACCTTTAGCTCTCAGTTTATTCAGTGCCAGAAGATTATTTTTAATAACATTGCTATCTTTAAAGCAGATCCAGATATGGATGAAATATTGAGTGCAGGGGTAAGGGTAGTGTTATGAGGAGCATGACAAACAAACTAACTGTCATTACAATCTTAAAAAATACAGAAGGCAATTCTAAAACATGGTTGGAATGCTAGGGGACCTGCCCATGTGGCCAAAAAAGAAGCTTGTGCTGCCCTTTTGTTAGTAACACTATTAAATCCTATAATCCTAATCCACCAATAAGGAATTTGCCATTTATTAATTAATTATTTTTTAACTGCAACACATGTAATGCAATGTACCTGGTGCCTTGTGAATGCTGTAAAGTGCAATATGTGGGATGTACATCTAGGAAGGTCAAAACTAGATTTATGGAGCATATTTATGATGCTAGAGTCTTTGGAGTTAAATCAAATGTAGCAAGACAGGTGCACGACAAACAGGTTGACTTCTTGCAGTTACACATTATTGATCAATTACCTAATTATATTTGAAGTGGTGATTTTAAAAAGAAATTATATAGATTATAAGCTAAGTAAATATTATGATTATTATTGAATTTAGCTATATTTGTTTTGTTTTAATTTAGGTTTGTATTAATTATTAGCTTGTTGTACTATCAATCCCCTTATTTTAAACATGTTATTTATTTATTTTTAATCATGATTAATCTTCCTGCCCTCGCATCGCCTCTGAGTGGGTTAGGCCTTTTTCATCTCTCTCTTCTCGCACGCGCCCCCTGGTGGCGTGTCTCCTCTTCTGCTCTAGAGACTGCATTTGGCAGAAACACAAATAGATTGAAGCCTCAGCTAGGGATCATAACTGGATATTCTTTCTCTTCGGTATGATGTGTCAAGCCAGTTGCGGTGCCTCTGTCTAGTATTTCCCCCAAATAACAAGCCTATAACTGACCGTTCTTTTAGGGAGGTTCTGATGGCCAAGAGCATACAAAACATTCAGACTAATATTCTCTAATTAAACTCATGACACAATTGCATTTTTCTCTAGCATTTTCTGAAAGTGGGATCTGTTCAATATCACACTGTTAGATTCAAGGTGAAGGACATAACAATAAAAAGAAAAAAGAAAAATAGGATGTGCTCATCCAGTCAATATATAGCAGTCAAGAGGTGCTAGAGGGGTGTGACCACACACCAAGCAACAAAGAAAGTTAACCATCTGCACACTCATACTATTGAAAAACCTAGCTAACACTTGTTAAGAACATGGACTGTTAGTTAACATAGATTGCAATGAATGTAAAAGCGAGGTAGCCACGTCAAGGCCGTCCAATTAGTACCCCGTCCCTAACATTACTAAGTTTAAAAGTTTGTGCAGACATTGCTAATAATTTATTTGTGTGTGCACAAGCAATGCAATACATGAATCAGCCTGTCTAAAGACACTGTAATAACTTAACTTGCTTGCACACACACAATGAAAAATGCTTTACTTGCCTGCACAGTGTTACAGTTCAAAAAGGGGGTTTTTAGATAGAGGCCAATTGGACACCCTGTTACATTGGGAGAGCTACAATCCAGCAGATCTGGCCACTGACCTGCAAATGCAACAGCAAAAAGGAAGGTAGGATATGCTCATCCAGTCAATATATAGCAGTCAAGAGGTGCTAGAGGGTTGTGACCACACAACAAGCAACAAAGAAAGTTAACCATCTGCACACTCATACTATTGAAAAACCTAGCTAACACTTGTTAAGAACATGGCCTGTTAGTTAACATAGATTGCAATGAATGTAGAAGCGAGGTAGCCACATCAAGGCCGTCCAATTAGTACCCCGTCCCTAACATTACTAAGTTTAACAGTTTGCGCAGACAAACAATTCAATTAATTCATCAACGCATGAATGCTTCAGAATTTAATAATGCTTAATAGTCTGCATTAATTCAACTTGATCATCAGGATTACATTTCCTGACTCTGGTACACTGGTTCCAGGGTCAGCTTTGAGCCTCTCGTGTATCCTGAAACTGCGCCTTGGCATTTGGTTATTTGTATGCTTTCACAGTATGTTCCACGATGCACTTGTACAGCCAGTACTCTTTTTTATGCCATTTTTACCCACATTCAGTAGCCACAGGGGTGCCATTGCAAAAATCCTTAAATGCCTGTGGCGAATTCCAAATGAGAAATAATCCCAATCCGGAATGTACTAAATGTGCTAATTAAATAATTAATTAAATAATTAGCAATTGTGTTTTGCTTTAAATGTATTCTAAATGCTTACTCTTTCCTGAATTGTTAGAAAATGCTGATCTCCCTTTTTTCTTTTCTTCTTTGCACACTCCTGGTGGCATAGCAGACCATTTAGGAATTGAATTTATGGGTAAGTAAAAGGCAATTTTTTTCTATTAAACATAAATTGTTGGCAAACAGGTTTCTGATTGTAAAATTTGGTAATTTGGTCACATTACAATATACTTTGCTTTAAATCTTAACTGTACTGCTGTGTATAGTGCCAGCCTCTCGGAAAAGGAGCATACCAAGACAGAGCCTCTGTAGAATCCCCCTCATGTGACTATAACATCACTAAAGGGGAGTGGCATGGATGGGGAACTGCAGGAGATCCCCCTCTATGCCTTTTCTCTCCAGTAGCATAGATAATATAATGGGGGGAGGGGAGTGGGGGGGGGCAGGCAGCATGTAACTTAATTTTAAATGTCTTTTTAGACTCTTTTTTTTAACTACTGTTCATAATCTAGTAATCACAATCAAAATGCCTTCCCTTATATCAAGTTCTCTGTACGATATAATTAGGGATGAGCGAATCGATCCGGACGAACCCGGATTCGTTCCGAATTTCATAAAAAATTTGATTCTGAACGAATCCGAATTTCCTCGCGATTCGATCGATCGAAGTTTTCCTTTAAACTCCATTTATTTCAATTACAGGCATTGTAAAATGGTGGATGGACATGTCTGGACATGTCTGGACATATCCCCTGGGGCAAGTTATCATGGGAAGGTCACATGCAGCCTATCAGCAGCCAGGAGCCCCGGTGACGTCACAGCGCTATATAAAGCGGCGGCCATCTTGCTTGTGCGCATTTCAGACTTGCATTCGTGAGAGAAAGGTGGCTGCTGCAGCTAGGGAGAGAGAGTTAGCGATAGGTAGGGAGATTTACAGATAGGTAGGGAGATTAACAGATAGGTAAAGAGAGAGACAGATAGTTAGGGAGATTTAGAGTGGTAGACAGAGCTAGGCAAAGATAGTTTTAAAACCGGAACAATCCAGCAGCATACAAGTCACATTGACAGGGTGCCTAGTGCTGGCTATGATTCATATTTCATAATTACTGGGTTACTGTTAATATATTTGGTTTGGTTTAAATACAGCTGCACACTGTGCATGCAATTCACATGCTATTTAACCCTTTCTGCTATTTAGCCCTGAACGCTATTTTAACCCTATCTGTTAAATACAGCTGCACACTGTGCATGCAATGCAAATGCTATTTAACCCTTTCTGCTATTTAAGCCTGAATGCTATTTTAACCCTATCTGTTAAATACAGCTGCACACTGTGCATGCAATGCACATGCTATTTAACCCTTTATGCTATTTAGGCCTGAACGCTATTTTAACCCTATCTGTTAAACAAAAGCATTTCTCATACTTGGATTAGTGTTAAAATTTTCTGTTCAGCTTAAAATATACCAGGCCACACGGGCATCCCAAGGCACATGCTATTTAACCCTATCTGTTAAACAAAAGCATTTCTCATACTTGGATTAGTGTCAAAAGTTTCTGTTCAGCTTAAAATATACCAGGCCACACGGGCATCCCAAGGCACATGCTATTTAACCCTATCAGTTAAGCAAAAGCATTTCTCATACTTGGATTAGTGTTAAAATTTTCTGTTCAGCTTAAAATATACCAGGCCACACGGGCATCCCAAGGCACATGCTATTTAACCCTATCTGAGGATCGGCTGGACTTCTGGGCAGCCAAACTTGATTTGTGGACGCAACTAGCAGAGTTTGCCCTGGAAAAGCTGTCCTGCTCGGCAAGTAGCGTGCCATCTGAGCGGGTGTTTAGTGCAGCGGGGGCCATAGTTACGGCGAGGAGAACTCGTCTGTCAACTAAAAATGTGGAGAGACTCACCTTTGTCAAAATGAATCAGGGATGGATAAGCCAGGATTTCCACCCACCAATGCCTGATGCATGCGTCTAGATTCAGCATGGTGCCACGCTTTACACTTTCCAAATGGTGCAAAACATATTTATGTCTTTAGGCCAATTTTTGGCCTCCTGCTGATGCCAACTTCAGGGTGTGCCTTTCAGCCAATGTTGGGCTCCTGCTGCTGCTGCTTGCAACTCCAGGGTGTGATTCATCCAATTTTTGGGCTCCTGAAGTCAACTCCTGTGTCTCTGTTAGCCAATGTTGGGCTCCTGCTGCTGCTGCTTGCAACCCCAGGGTGTGATTCATCCAATTTTTGGGCTCCTGAAGCCAACTCCAGTGTGTCTTTCAAGCTATGTTTGGGCTGCTGCTGCTGCTGCTTGCAAATCCAGGGTGTGATTCGTCCAATTTTTGGGCTCCTGCTGCCAACTCCAGTGTCTCTTTCAGCCAATGTTTGGGCTCCTGCTGCTGCTTGCAACTCCAGGGTGTGATTCAGCCAATTTTTGGGCTCCTGCTGCCAACTCCAGTGTCTCTTTCAAGCTATGTTTGGGCTCCTGCTTGCAACTCCAGGGTGTGATTCATCCACTTTTTGGGCTCCTGCTGCCAACTCCAGTGTCTCTTTCAGCCAATGTTTGGGCTCCTGCTGCTGCTGCTGCTTGCAACTCCAGGGTGTGATTCATCCAATTTTTGGGCTCCTGCTGCCAACTCCAGTGTGTCTTTCAAGCTATGTTTGGGCTGCTGCTGCAGCTGCTTGCAACTCCAGGGAGTGATTCGTCCAATTTTTGGGCTCCTGAAGCCAACTCCAGTGTCTCTTTCAAGCTATGGTTGGGCTCCTGCTGCTTGCAACTCCAGGGTGTGATTCATCCAATTTTTGGGCTCCTGAAGCCAACTCCAGTGTGTCTTTCAAGCTATGTTTGGGCTGCTGCTGCTTGCAACTCCAGGGTGTGATTCATCCAATTTTTGGGCTCCTGCTGCCAACTCCAGTGTCTCTTTCAGCCAATGTTTGGGCTCCTGCTGCTGCTTGCAACTCCAGGGTGTGATTCATCCAATTTTTGGGCTCCTGAAGCCAACTCCAGTGTCTCTTTCAAGCTATGTTTGGGCTGCTGCTGCTGCTGCTTGCAACTTCAGGGTGTGATTCGTCCAATTTTTGGTCTCCTGAAGCCAACTCCAGTGTCTCTTTCAGCCAATGTTGGGCTCCTGCTGCTGCTGCTGCTTGAAACTCCAGGGTGTGATTCATCCAATTTTTGGGCTCCTGCTGCCAACTCCAGTGTCTCTTTCAAGCTAAGTTTGGGCTGCTGCTGCTGCTTGCAACTCCAGGGTGTGATTCATCCAATTTTTGGGCTCCTGCTGCCAACTCCAGTGTCTCTTTCAAGCTATGTTTGGGCTGCTGCTGCTTCAACTCCAGGGTGTGATTCATCCAATTTTTGGGCCCCTGCTGCCAACTCCAGTGTCTCTTTCAAGCTATGTTTGGGCTCCTGCTGCTGCTTGCAACTCCAGGGTGTCATTCAGCCAATTTTTGGGCTCCTGCTGCCAACTCCAATGTCTCTTTGAGCCAAATCCAATGTTTGGGCTCCTGCGGCTGCCAGCTCCAGGGTGTGTTTTTCAGGCAATATAGGGGCCCCTCATAGTGATGCCACCTCAACGCTCTTTAATTGTGCCGCTCTGCGATTCTAATAGCGATGCCTCTGATCTGCATGTCCTAATTATTTACAGTATTATTTCAGTAACCCAGCATCTCTAAATATAATTGTAAAAAAAACCAAAAGGATGTAAAAATAAAAAAGAAGAAGTATAGTGTATATATAAATATAAAGGCCATAGCTCACCCAGGAGGCAGGACGATAGTGCAATGGAAGAGTGCTCTGGACCTATAAATGCATAAACTTTTTACAACAATTGTTTGATACTGTATATGCAAATTATCATAATCATGTCCACCTTGACTAAAGCCCCTTTACCAGCTGCAGAAAAACAGACCCAAAACATAATTCTGCCCCCACCATGCTTCACTGTGGGTATGGGTGTGTTTTTGGTGATGCTCAGTGTTGCTACCTTTTGGAATCAAGCCTAAAATGTTCAAACTTGGTCCCATCAGATGACACCTTTTCCCACATGCTTTGGCAGATTAAAGGAGCAATTCTGCAAAAAATATGCAGGATGGCGGAAGGAGGAGTCACTTATACACCCAGTAACAAGAAACATCCAGCCAGGCTTGTTTTTTTAATTTTAATGGAAGGAAGAGGAAATCATACACTAATACGCTAAAGCTGTCACCCCTAGATTTTATTCCTGTCATGAGAGAATAAACCACAAGCTTGATGGGAGTTTCATTCAGTTCGGGTGTATAAGTGACCCCTCCTCTCATTAGCTCATTTTAGTTCAGTCCCCCTTGTCCTTCCTTGCCATCCCACCAAGGGTAATGTATGTCAATTTGGAGGGGCATGGAGAGGATTCTCCGGAAATGGGAGCACTAGGGGTCATTTTGTTCACTACTTTCTTTGGAGAACAGAAGCTGAGAGGAGCTCCAGGACTGAACGGACTTCGAGAGGACTCAAATCTGTACTGGAGCAGATGGTGTGGGTGAGTAATGTGCAACAGAGATTTATGCAAATTTCTAGACTTACTTATCCTAGACACTTATATTAAAGCATGCAAAAAAATTAGTTATTGAAAATAAAGGCCGATACTACTACAGTCCAAGCAATATATAAAGGGTGCTCGACTGGAGCGTCAAAAATCCATGAGAAAAAAGCTGGCTGGCATCTTCAACATTTATTAAATCTTTTAAAAACTTGAAATCATGGGAGATTTCCTGTGTTGTGGATTGTAAAAATACTTTATATATGAATGAATACACTATTTTGATATTGTTTATTGTGTTCTGCATTTTTAGTAACTCAATAAAATGTTCGGCATTCGTTGCTTTCGAATAAGATAATTGATTATATTCCTTAATAATTACATTTCAAGTCTGCCACCTGCTTGTATATAGCAAATTTAGTATTTATAACAAACCTATTTTCTTTATTAACTGTATATCTTTGTCTCCTGCCCCTTACTGCAGCGTGGTTAAGTTTCAGCGCTCGTTTTTCCCTTACCATCTTGTCTCCTCCCCTTCCCTCCTATTGAGTTGTGTGGATGGTGTGGGAAGGCCCGGGGACTGGGTGAGGGTGTAGGGGGAACACAGAGCCTATCTCTGGGGCTTCCACTTCCAGTGTACCTTGTGACCAGGAACTGGAGTTGTCAGAGCTCCAGTCATAGATGTGCTACCCTTCCAGTTGGCAGCGAATGTTTAGGTGACACTGGCATGCGGAGGGTATGGTGCTATTACATTTAATTTATGTTGTTATTTATATTGGGTCAGATTCTCATTTGTTCATTTATGACTAAGGACACGCTTGTTGTCCGAAACGCATAGTATACTGATACAGCTACTCATGTCCCTGTGCTCTGCATAGACTCTAGGAAGATTTAGGAAGATGCTGGCCATTTTTTCTTATAAAATCAGTAAATTTAAAGTTTAACCTGTTTGAGCCCCTGCTGGCCTTAGAAATAAAGGAGCATACTCCTTCGATGACTAGAGGGACAGGAAGCTCCAACAATGCCGAAGGCTCTTATTTTCTTGTTCAATAATTTTTATTTGAAAGTAAAAGATATACAGCAATTTTGCTATACAATCACAAAAATGATCATTCCAATGAGGAAAAAGGGTAGTATTATACAACTTTCAGGTCTGTTGACCAGCATCACAACTATTACATCCTGGTACGAACAACTGTCACATGTTTATTATCACTTACATGTAATTAACAAATAAAGCAACAATAAAATCAGATCAAATTGTCAGACTATAAGTATTAATAACTAATAATAAATAAATAAATAATAAAAAAAAGGGGGGGGGGGAGGGGGGATAGGAGAGATAATAAGAAAGGGATAGAGAAGAGAAAAAGAGGAGATTTAGCCCTGGAAGGTGCGGTAGGATCAACACTATCCATATTGGAAAGAGCGCCTTGACCAGGGTAGAAAGAATCCTACCTGGTGCCTTATAAAGGATGAGAATGTTTACGTGAGAAGATCAGCCACACCTCAAGGTCATATCTCTAATAGATCAGTGTCGAAGTCGGCAGGCAGATATTTCTGAATCCAGGGTTCCCATGTGTCTCTAAATCTGCCCATAGTACCTTTATGTATTGAGGTCATTTTCTCCATAGCCATAATATTTGAGATCGAGACCTGGAATTCCTTAAAACTAAGTTTGGGGGACTTCCAAGACCTGGCAATGACCAATTTAGCCCCCGTTAAAAGGTGGTAAATGAGGTCCTTATTATTTTTGGTTGTTCCAACTATTGGGCCATTTAACAGTGCAATCCAGGGATCTGGTGTTAGAGTGGCATCCAGAACATTGCTAAGAACTTCAAAAATTTTGCGCCAGAATATTTTGGCTATATGGCAATCCCACCAAATATGAGCTTGCGTTCCTACTGTCCCACATCCTCGGAAGCAAAGTTTACCTGCATCACCGGTTATGTGGCAGAGTCGATCTGGGACTAAGTGCCATCTTAGGAAAACTTTAACATTGATCTCGATCGAGTTCGTTGATGCCTCTCTACCAAAAGAAGCCTGCCAACTTTTCTGCCATTCAACTTCGGAGTGTTGGATGTTTAGATCCCTTTCCCACCGTTGTATGAGCGCACTTCTGGGGTTCCCATGTGTCTTGCAAAGCTGCTCGTAGACCTCAGTTATCGAGCCCCTAGCTCTGGGGTATTGTTTGCATCTGGTCTCGAACATTTGAAGCTGATCTATATTGTCCTTACTGCGGATCAATGATGTTATAAAATGTGAAATTTGTAAGTAGCTAAATATCTCTTTCCCCGAGAGGCCATATTTTTCCTGTAGCCGAGGGAAGGGCATTATGCTTGGTCCCTGTAAACAATCTGAGATATACCGGACACCTGCTTCCCTCCATTTAGTAAATCTTCCCGGGTCTGTGAAAGCTGGGGTAAACAATGGGTTGCCCCAAAGAAGCATCATTGGCAGATGCGAGGAGGCCAGACCTTTTGTAGATTTAAGTCTGTCCCATAAATGGAGGGAAAAAGACAGGATCGGGTTCACCACAGATTTTCTATGACTCGCAGGCAACCACAATAAATTTGCGACCTCTATTGGGTGACAAATGGCTGCCTCTATTTGAACCCACAATGGTGCCTCTGACTGTAGATAATAAGAAGTTAGTTGTGATATCTGTGCTGCCTGGTAATATTTAGTCAGGTGAGGTACTCCCAAACCTCCCTTGGATTTTGGCAGTAACATTGTTGCTTTAGTAATTCTAGATTTCTTATTTGCCCAGATGAACTCGAGAATTTTATTTTGTAAGCTCTTCAGATATGATGGCGGAATTTTAATTGGGAGAGACCTAGCGATGTATAAAAATTTGGGGAGGATATTCATCTTTACTGCTGCTATTCTGCCCAACCAGGAAAGACCGAACGTCTTCCAAGATTTTAGGAGTCCCAGAAGCTTTTGACGTAATGGAAGATAATTGGCATTAAAAAGGGTATCATAGGAGTTCGTCAAGTTAATTCCCAAGTATTTCACTCGGTCTTTTTCCCAGCGGAAATCGTAAGCCGCTTGAAGACGAGACCAGATATCATGCGGGATGTTTATGTTCATAGCACTAGATTTAGAAGTATTCACTTGCAGGCCTGAGATTTTATCAAATTCAGTTAATAGTTTCATTATGTTGGGTAAAGATATTAGCGGATCAGAGACCAAAAGAAGTACATCGTCAGCAAAAAGACTTATTTTGTGCTGCGTACCCCGAACATCTATACCCGAGATGTCCTGTGAATCTCTAATGGTTTGAGCGAGTGGCTCCATCGCTAGGGCGAATAGAAGGGGGGACAAAGGGCAGCCTTGTCTAGTTCCTCTAGCCAAGGGTAGATAGTCTGATCGGAAACCGCAGTATTTAACGAATGCTGTCGGACCATTATATACTTTTTTAATCATATCAATGAATTTTGGCCCAAATCCCCATCTTTCTAGTAATGCAAAGAGATATTCCCATGATACAGAATCAAACGCTTTTTTAATATCAAGCGAAAGAAGCATTGCTTGGATCCCACTCTCTCTAGCCCGATGTACCAGGTGTACTGCCCGTCTAATATTGTCTCCTGCCTGACGCCCTGGGATGAAGCCAGTCTGGTCTTTTTTAATTATTTGGGGTAGATATTTTAGCAGCCGTTCCGCCAAGATCTTTGTAAATAGTTTAACATCTAGGTTTATTAATGATATAGGTCTGTAATTAGACCATATGGAGTGATCTGAATCTGGTTTAGGTATCATACTTATAGAAGCTAATAGAGATTCCTTCGAAAATTGGTTTCCCCGTCTTAAATCATTAAATAGAGCTGCTAATTTTGGAGCTAGGATTGCAACATAGGTCTTATAATATATTGCCGAGACTCCATCTGGGCCCGGTCTCTTGTTAAGTTTAAGGGTTTTGATTATCTGCTCAACTTCTGAGGGTCCAAAATCCTCTTCGAGCATTTCTACTACCTGGTCGGGCAGAATAGGCAGAGATATAGAATCTAGGAAATCTGAAATATCTTTCGGATCAGGTGGGTGGGGATTTGCATATAGTTTCCGGAGTTGGGTACAGAAGATCTCCGTAATTTTGTTTGGGTTACTAGTAGGGATACCTCTTTCATTCTTAAGTCTGATTGGCTTATAGGCTTGGTCTGGGGATCTAAGCTTTCTTGCCAATAATGAGTCTGGTTTATTTGCCTTACAGTAGTATTTATGTTTTATCCATCTCAGACAATTTTCTGCTTTCCCCGCTAGAGCTAGATTCAATTCCTGAGTCACTCTCTGAAGGTTAGAGCGGATTTGTGGTGATAAGGAAGATTTAGCTCTAGCTGATAAAGATTGGTATTCAGCTTCTAAGGCCGAGATACGCTCATTTCTTTCTCGCTTTTTCTTGGAGGCTAACTGGATTAATCTGCCCCTAATTGTGGGTTTATGGGCCTCCCAACATATTGTGGCTGACATCCCTTCAGTCTCATTTACAGTGAAATATTCAGCCAGATCATTAGCTATGGTATCTTTTATTATAGGGTCTGCTAATAGCGTTGAATTTAGGGACCATGTGTAGCTGGAGGGTTTGCTAAGTATCGTATTTAGATTTAGGAGCAGTCCTGCATGATCTGACCATGAAACAGGGAAGATCTTAATTTTCTGGATCATAGGAATTGCTCTTTGGGGCATAAAAAAGTGGTCAATTCTAGTGTACAGGGTGTGTGGGTGGGAAAAGTGTGTAAAATCCTGTAGCCCTGGGTGTTTCTCTCTCCAGCAATCTACCAAGGCGAACTTATCTAAAAGCTGTCTAAATGACCTAGAGGCCGCTGAGGAGTGGGTAGAAACAATAGATGAGTGTGGGGACTGTTTATCTAAGTAGGGGTTAAGGGTCAAATTGGAATCTCCACAGATAATCACTGCGCCCTTCGCCACTTCATCTACTTTTCCTAAAAATACTGATAGGAAGGCCACTTGATTTACATTTGGGGTATAGTAGGTAGCGATCGTGATTTCGGTATCTTGGATATGTCCCACCAGGATTAAAAATCTACCTTCTTTGTCTCTAAATTCTTTCTGGCATTGAAATTGAACGCCCCTCTTGAAGCAAATCAAAACCCCTCTTTGTTTTGTCTTAGCATTGGACATATATACTTGAGGATAATTGGCGTTCAGAAAGTTTGGTTTGGAGGATTGGGAGAAATGAGTTTCCTGAAGGCAGATGATATCAGGGTGAAGACTTTTAAAATGGCGAAAAGCAGTGCTTCTCTTGTGTGGGGAATTGAATCCCTGCACATTAAGAGAACAGATGATCGTCATATCTGTCACTATCTTAATTGTAGCCTAGGTTTTCTGGATGATTTTTAGCTCAGAATCGAGTTAAAAGGCGTTCTGAGTAAGTTGCAGAAGATATTAAAAGCTGAGTAAAGGATAGTAGAAAGAGGGGCAGAAAGGGGGAAGAGGAGGGGGAGGGGAAAAAAAAAAAAAGATGTGGTCTACAAGACTCTACTATGCTCCCAAGCACTAGGGAGACTAGAATTTTTGATAGATCAAGTAATCTTGTGTAATCCGGTCTCTCGGGCAAAAGCGAATACACTGTTATATAAAATCACTCTTGTCCCTTTGGGCCCGTTGCACCCAACGCTTTGGTAAACCTTTAAGTGAACAAATATTAAACTATAGGAAACTGTAACCTCGCTACTGTGAGGCAAATCCAACCGCAGATCTAAATCTGTCGGTTCTACTGGAGTACGAACATGACACTGCTGATGGGTGGAGGGGGTTTCGAATCAAGAACATTCGTAGGTAAACTTTAAACTAAACAAGGTAACATTGAGATAGTCTTTCTACTTCAATTTAACTCAGAATAGGGGCTAACAGTTCGGGCTCATCTGAGATTACTCAACTCTGTGTTTTAAGCAGTAAGATGAGCTATAGTTATGGAACATAGTACTCAGCTATTACCTGCTATTTCACACCAACCTTGGATGGCGATGCAGGAAGGGGGTGAATATTATGTATTCACTTTTCCTATCCTGTCTCGTCATATTAAACTACAGTAAACATTAATAGTAAAGTATACTTTCAATTGTAAATCAACTTAGAACAGGAGCTAACGACTCAGGTCAGCTTTAAATTACCCAGAGCTGTGATTAGAGCAATGCAATAAGCCATGGACATAGACCACATTAATTAAATATTGCTTATTATTTCAGATTGTCTTTGGATGGCGATGCAGGAGAGGAGGCGGACAGGGTATATCTATTCCTCCTGTCCTGTGTCGCCATGTCAAGATGCAATAAACGTTAGAATAATGGCTTGTGAGTCATCTTATTAACCCAGGAGGACTGGTCATATATGCCTTTTCAATAGGTGACTGGGTCAATAAAGGGTGGTTAGTATTGTGGCTCATATTACCAATCAGTACAGTCTCATCAGATGAATTTACTAATTAAGGTTGTCTTCTGGCGGTTTAGTCTCTAAATGTTGAGAAGGGGAGTTAGCTGCCTGGGGTAGCTTGTCAAGTGTCCTGGAACTCCAGAGAGGTGCTGCAGGCTTGGTGTCTTGTCCTCCTTCTTGATCTCTTTCCTGATCTTTGGTGGGTTGGGGATTCTTCAATATTTCTAGGTGTTTTAGCTTGATTGGGCTTGATGAGGCCAGCTGTCAGTAGATGGAACTGTAGCTCTTCGTAGTTGGAGGCAGAGTATGCTTTGTCTTTAATATTAAAGGAGATACGAAAGGGAAAGCCCCATCTATATCTGATTTGATTGTCCTGTAACAACATCAATAGCGGTTTAAGCTCTCTTCTTCTGGCCATTGTGGACGCTGACAGGTCTGAGAATATCTGATATTTATGGCCTTGGAATGTTAACATATTTTTTTCCCGGGCCTTTTTTTGGATCATTTCTTTTGTCTGATAGTAATGAAATTTGACGATCACATCTCTGGGGGGATCAGATTGTGCGTTACGAGGGCCAAGAGATCTGTGCACCCTATCCATTTCTAATCTTTCTGTTGGAGTGCCTGGGATCAGCTCTTGGCATATTGTATGGATGACTGAGTGTAAATCTTCAAGGTTTTCAGGAAGACCTCTAAAGCGTAGGTTTGATCGCCTATCACGATTCTCAATGTCCTCGATCTTTGTGGAGAGCATCACATTATCTTTTTTGAGTTGTATTATTTCAGATTCTAATATTTCTTGTGAGGCAATTACTCCACTCACTTTGTTTTCTAGAATATTTAGGCCAGAGGTGATTTTGTCTAATTCCTTAGACAGGTGCTCTTTAAGGATATTTGTGTTTGACTGCAAGGCTTTTTGTAGCAGCCCTTCAAACTGTAGTATGAGTGAATCATTTAATGGAGCTTGGCTTCCTGTATACTCCTGACTGTGCCCCATGCTTTTATTCAGCAGAAAGGAAGCTTCTGACTGTGCAATCACTTCTAGGTCTGCCACTGACATATCTTCTGCCATTGTGGAGCTATAGCAAGATAACTATGGATTGAATATACAGTTCAAGCTACTGTCTTAGCTAGTAAAAGGGACACGTTTGCTGGATGCACTCTCTGGGTATCACACAGCTTTCACTCTCCTTTGTGAATGAGAGAGCTCTGACGCAGGTGTTATACAGGCTTCTATGCAGCATGAAATAGGTTCACTGTGCTTCTCTCCCTCTAGCAGCCATCTCTCAGACTCAGGGCATAAACAAAAATGACTGACCGTTTAGCTGGACACCGCTCTGCTGTTCCTCAGCTCTGCACTCCGCCTTCTCCACATTCAGAGCTCGCATTCAAGCTTGGAGCTCTCACAGCCTGTTGTGCTGCGTCTGGCCGCCATCTTGCCTCCTCCTCTGTGCTTGCTGCGTCTGCCTCCGTTCTGGGCTCAGCACAGCATCTGGACGACTTCCCGCGGCCGCCTCAGCCCACCACCGATCGCGGGACCACTCCAGGTCAGTGTGTGCCTGCTGCTTGGCTTCTAGTTGCCCCCTCTGACGTCGTCGGGCACGGAGCCGAGCTACACAGCGTCCATCTTGGCCTCGCGCGCATGCGCACTCCTTGAAGGCTCTTATTTTAAATGTTGTATATCTATCTCTCTTTTTTTATTTCCATTCCATCTATCTATCTGCAACAAATTATATAGGACAGGGGGCTGGGAAACCCAAGGGTGGGATGGGTGTATGTTCTGTGTGAGTTAAATTATCTGGCAAGCTACCCGCTGATGCTGGCAGTTGGCAGGCTGGTAATCACTTCACTGTGAACTGGTATAGGGGTCCCTTAATCCGCTTACCAGTTCACCTACAGTTAAATAAATTTAAAAAAAGTTTTAAAATAAAACTAAAACTCACCACTGCCACTTTTTCCTTCATCTGTCCCCAATTGGGGAGCTACTATGGCAGCCACCCCACTGACATCTGTAGTAAATGGAAGCAATGGTCCCCCCCTCCTCCCTCCTTGTCGTCCTGCCAAGCTAATCCTGGCCCGTCTGCACAGAGAACACTGCCTGGCAGGGAACAGATGATGTAAGAAGCAGAAATTATAATTTTTTTAAGAGCTTCAAGCCAACCCTACAAAAGTTCACACCTTGGGGTCATGCTAATTATTTGGTGAAGCCAGTATGCCTTCTGATGTGGATTGCAACCTGTATCCTGTTGAGCTTTTTGGTTGACGTTTTTCACCTGTATCTGTCATAAGGCATTTGAAAAGGTGAGGTATATAATATTTCCTATGAGAAAAGGATGTTTTTTTAAGTTTAGAAACACCTATGGGTGTCACATTACCTTCACCAAATAATTAGCATGACCCTCCTTGTGTGGCAGCCAGACCTATTCTAGTACATGAATGTCGGATGCTGGAGCTGATTCAATGGATGGCTTCCACGCTGCAAGACACCAGTGTACACTTGCCCAGGAGCCCACATAAACCTACAGCTGGCCCATATTACAAGTTACAAACCCTTTTTAAATGTTAGATATTCAAGACCTGACCAGCTGAGCCCGATTTAAAACTGTTCTGTAATCCCAAATTCCCATACTCAGATTTAGCACACCTACGCCTATTCAGAGGTACAGCAGATAGTGTGCATAATGCTTTCTCTAAATTGAATATAAAAATTAAAGGGGGTGCTGAAGGAGATGCAAGGGGATGCTGCAAGGTAATGGGTGGAAGCAGGTGGGCAGCGCCTTCAATGGAGCAATATTTATTCACTGTTTATGCTGCAGGACCCATGACTTGGAACGTTAGGCATTTCTTTTTGTGGCTCAACATGGTATAAATGTTACATTATTATTAACATTTCAGAGACAGAGTATCAATCCATCTTGAAAGCTCATTAGCTATTAAAACGCAGTGCAGGCATTGAGCATGAAAAATTCACTTTGGAGCTTATGCCATTTTATCTCATTTTACACTCCCTACTGCTAAAACATAAAACATGCAAATGTGTATGTGGCGATGATAATCTTTCAAACATGACACATAAGCCCTTTATGACCTCGTATTTACACTGGCTTCGAATTTAAGGCATTTGTAGAAAACTTAAATTGTTTAAAATACTGTAGATTTCTAAATATGTGTTTAATAGTTGTAAGGAGCAAGCACAACAAAATATGGCCACAAATCAAGGATAATAAATAGTGATGAGTGAGCCCGAGGTGCAAAGTTGGGGCTTGTAACGAACTTTGCGAGCTTAGACCCCCAAGCCGGAACATGGACTTCAGCAAGAAGTCCATGTTCAAGTTTGGCTTTCAGCCGAGCCCAGAAAAACAGCCCATCAACCAGCTTCCAGGCCCTAACAGCCACAGTCATGCTTATAATGGACATGGCTTTGATTGGCCAGGCAGAAAATGTGACCCCGCTGTGTAAAATGCGGGGTCACATGTCACCTAGTTAGGGAAAGTGGACAGCATCAGGGAGGGACATAGAAGCATTCAAGTTTGCCAAAATCTGATCTGATTTAATACAAATATAGCCAATCTGATCTGTGCCCAGGGGCGTAGCTAAAGTCTTGTGGGCCCCGATGCGAGGAGTCAAACTGGGCCCCCCCCTCTTTATTGCGGTCACACACCCATTTTACAAAAAACAAGTATGGGACAGCATTGTGACAGGCTCGGGTTAGGGGGGGTCGATCCGGATTGCCAGAGCCCTCCGTGCAATGACCCTGCAAACCCCCCAAAATCCTTACATTAACCTCAATCCTTGGCCTGAAATGTGGTCCTCCTCCGCCTGCACTCAATTGGAGGACCGTATTTCAACCCCGGATTGAGGTTAAGGCAAGGATTTCAGCAATCTGCACCCCCCAAGCCTGTCATGATATCCTACCACTCCAAAACAGGTGTGGGACCGCTTTAATGGTCATTCTGACCCTTTGATACATGCTATTTGTATAGAAGGTCATGCCCTAAACTAGACCAGGCCCAAGACTGTGGAGACTGATTCCTCCTCCATTAGGAGTCTCACATCCAAGCAATTCATGTGAGACCCCTCTTTATACGACTGCAAGGCTATGTCATTCTTATCTGCAGCCTACATTTAAAGCGGACCAAAACCCACCCCGGGGTGTATGAGACTCCAGGGCAGGCACACTCCCTCCAGATTCGGTATACCCCACTTTGTCGCCCAGTAAACTCACCTTCTCCCTGATCCAACGGTGCATGCACGAGCACCAGCTGCTCCCTGCTATACCTTTTGCAGGGCGTGCGCCCACACCAGACATTTGTTAGTGGCCAGCGTGGGCACGCTTCCTGTTAGGAGGGTACGACAGGGGGGGAAGGCGGTGTTCCACAGCAGGGCATCCCACATTGGGGTGCCGGGGTAGTCAAAATCCTAGGTTTTGGTCCACTTAAAGCTTTTAGCTGCCTCGTGTGGGAGGGCCAGATTCTTTTAGACATAGACGCATTGCACTGCATTTTAAATCAGGCTTAAAGCAGACCCACACCCGTTTCCTAGCTAATAAGAGTGGGCCTGGCCACATTGAGACAGGCTCATGGAGGTAAAGATTGCAGGTGTTGCGGGGGAGATGTGCGAGGAGGGCTCTAGCAATCTGGACCCCCACCCCCTGTCTCAATGCTGCCAGGGCTGGACCTACACCCATCAGTTAGGAAATGGGTATAGGTCCACTTTATAGGGACAGTCCAGCTAAAATGTCTAAATCACCCTCTTATCTCCACTGTAAATAATGAGCTGTTTGCCGTATTACATGGCAAACAACTCTGATTGGACGAGATCCAGAGCATGTGCTGCCGGACCAGGGAAAGGTGAGTGATGCAGGGGTTGGACTGGCAATAGGGAGTACAGAGAGAATTTCCGGTGGATCATTTTTCTTTGGGGTTGGGCATAGCCTACAGTAAGCAATCCACCTCACCTAGAGCCTTTGCTGGAATTTACTCACTCTTCCTTTAAAGCAGAACAAAACCCAGGGTAAGCTGGCCTTCCCTATCCCATTGAATTGGGATGCCCCGCTGTGTGATACCCCCACATGGTCGGTATGCAGGACCACTACATCATCCCTTTGCAGCATCTATTACTGAAGGTTTTTTGCTGGTCTCCATCCTGCACCCTGCCGCTATATCACATCATACACAGGAATAGCTCGGGGCAATGACGCCTTTCCTCAATATCCCTTTTACAGCTGCAGTAAGGCGAAAAATACAACAGTAGCCCCGCCCCCAAACGTGACGTCACGCACCGCTCTCCGCCGCCTCCTGCAGGGTGACGAGCTCGGAATCGCTGCTGTCTGAGAAGCCGTCTTCTTGCTGCTCCGTCTCCCCCGCTGCAGGCGCGTGTTCCCTGTCCCCCATATCTGGCTGCTCAGTGCCGCCCGCCATAGCTCTGCCCCTCTCAGCCTTAGCAATGTTCCCCTTTGCGCCCTGGACTTTCGAGTCGCGTGATGTCAATGCGCGGAAGAGAGTGAAGTCACGTGACACAAACACGTGAGTGCTAAGGATCCCACTGCAGTCTGTGGATAACAAGCAATGAGGCGAGTGTGGGCTCAGCATCCTGCCTTTCCTTGTGCATATTAGGTGTTTTCAATGTGTGAACATCCACAAGGGGGGGGGGGGCCCTGCCACCAGACCTTCTGTCCCTCCTCCGGGCCCCGCCCGACCCGCGGCGGTGCCGCAACGCTGTCAGGGAACAGTTACAGTGGGCAGGGGGGGCCCTGCGGGCTTAGGGGCCCAGTCGCAATGGCGACCCTTGCGACCCCTATAGCTACGCCCCTGTCTGTGCCTAATCTGTGGTCAATCTAATCTGTGGCCAATATGTGGCCAATCTGATCTGAATAAATAGAACTGCAACCAATCTGCTCTGATTTAATTTAACCGTGGTCAATCTGATCTGTGCCCAATATTCCAATTAGGGATGAGAGAATCGATCCGGACGAACCCGAATTCGTTCCGAATTTCAGGAAATATTCGATTCTGAACGAATCCGAATTTCCCCGTGATTCGATCGATCGAAGTTTTCCTTTAAACTCCATTTACTTCAACTACAGGCATTGTAAAATGGTGGATGGACATGTCTGGACATATCCCCTGGGGCAAGTTATCATGGGAAGGCCACATGCAGCCTATCAGCAGCCAGGAAGCCCAGTGACGTCACCGTGCTATATAAAGCAAATTTAGACAAGCTAACTGGGCAGCACTCGCCTAAGAGCCACTAATGCTAATTATATCAAAAATATTCGTGTGCTCACTCAACCCAGCACCAAAATATTTAGAACAAAACAAAAGAATGGGGGAACCCACCCTCCCCCAAATAGATGCCAGGTAACTATTGAGTAGCACTACTCATAAGTGTAAAAAAGATATGAAAAGTGTATTATTCTTAATGGTTACATAAAAAGACATACTAACATTTATACAGATAAACGACAGACATAACATTAATATATAAAAACACCAGGGGGCGCCGGGGGTCTGTAGGAATTCATCATACTACCCTAAAATCCAACTCTAATCACAATGCCTAAAATCTAATCACCTATATCAATATGTGCAAATCTGCAATCAAATGGGCAATTGTGCTTTATACAAAGATTATACAACAATATAAGACACCAAAATCACTATTAATAATCAAATAACAGGAGGACCAACCAGGGTGTGCAAGGGAAAAACAAGGTTATAAATATTACCAAAAAAAAGCGCAAAGAAATTATAAATGTACATATACAGACCAACCGGAGTACCCCTGTAGGGATAAGACGCCAACGTGTGTCGTAGTGACCCCTACACTACTTCATCAGGGTGGAAATCAGTGCTATATAAAGCGGCGGCCATCTTGTGCGCATTTCAGACTTGCATTCGTGAGACAGCGGTGGTTGCTGCAGACAGGGACAGACAGTTAGCGATAGGTAGGGAGAGTTACAGATAGGTAGGGAGATTAACAGATAGGTAGGGAGATTGAGAGAGGCAGACAGAGCCAGGGAAAGATAGTGGAAAACCGGAACAATCCAGGGACAGCATAAAAGTGACAGTGACAGGGTGATTTGCCTGATCAGTTTTCAATTCAATTTGATTTCTTTGTGCTGTAAACCGTAATTTGGCTTGCCACTGTGCATGCCATCTGTCTATAACCCTATCTGTTATACTAAATAAGTGTTGTTCAGCATCAGCTTTATTAAAATATTGCATTTTGCATAGGTTTTTGTCCTGCTGTCAATACACCAGGCCGCAGGGTATGCCAAACCACCGCGTGGCACCCTATCTGTTATACAAAATAAGCGTCTACAGCCTCAGCTTTATTAAGCTATTGCATTTTGAATTGGTTTTGGTCTGCTTTAAATACATCAGGCCGCAAGGTATCCCAAACCTGCACGTTGCACCCTATCTGTTATACTAAATAAGCATTGTTCAGCATCAGCTTTATTAAGCTATTGCATTTTGCATTGGTTTGTGTGCTGCTGTCAATACACCAGGCCGCAGGGTATCCCAAACCACCAAGTGGCACCCTATCTGTTATACTAAATAAGCGTCTACAGCCTCAGCTTTATTAAGCTATTGCATTATGCATAGGTTTTTGTCCTGCTTTCAATACACCAGGCCGCAGGGTATCCCAAACCACCGCGTGTCACCCTATCTGTTATACTAAATAGGCATCTACAGCCTCAGCTTTATTAAGTTATTGCATTTTGAATTGGTTTTGGTCTGCTTTAAATACACCAGGCCGCAGGGTATCCCAAACCACCACGTGGCACCCTATCTGTTATATTAAATAAGCGTCTACAGCCTCAGCTTTATTAGGTTATTGCATTTTGAATTGGTTTTTGTCCTGCTGTCAATACACCAGGCCGCAGGGTTTCCCAAAACACCCAATGGCACCCTATCTGTTACACTAAATAAGCGTTGTTCAGCATCAGCTTTATTAAGCTATTGCATTTTGCATTGGTTTTTGTCCTGCTGTCAATACACCAGGCCACAGGGTATCCCAAACCACCACGTGGCACCCTATCTGTTAGACTAAATAAGCGTCTACAGCCTCAGCTTTATTAAGTTATTGCATTTTGAATTGGTTTTTGTCCTGCTGTCAATACACCAGGCCGCAGGGTATCCCAAACCACCACATGGCACCCTATCTGTTATACTAAATAAGCGTTGTTCAGCATCAGCTTTATTAAGCTATTGCATTTTGCATAGGTTTTTGTCCTGCTGTCAATACACCAGGCCGCAGAGTATCCCAAACCACCACGTTGCACCCTATCTGTTAGACTAAATAAGTGTCTACAGCCTCAGCTTTATTAAGTTATTGCATTTTGAATTGGTTTTTGTCTGCTTTAAATACACCAGGCCGCAGGGTATCTCAAACCTACACGTTGCACCCTATCTGTTATACAAAATAAGCGTTGTTCAGCATCAGCTTTATTAAGCTATTGCATTTTGCATAGGTTTTTGTCCTGCTGTCAATACACCAGGCCGCAGGGTATCCCAAACTACCAAGTGGCACCCTATCTGTTATACTAAATAAGCATCTACAGCCTCAGCTTTATTAAGCTATTGCATTATGCATAGGTTTTTGTCCTGCTTTCAATACACCAGGCCGCAGGGTATCCCAAACCACCGCGTGGCACCCTATCTGTTAGACTAAATAAGCGTCTACAGCCTCAGCTTTATTAAGTTATTGCATTTTGAATTGGTTTTTGTCCTGCTGTCAATACCCCAGACCGCAGGGTATCCCAAACCACCTCATGCCTCCCTATCTGTTATACTAAATAAGCGTTGTTCAGCATCAGCTTTATTAAGCTATTGCATTTTGCATAGGTTTTTGTCCTGCTGTCAATACACCAGGCCACAGAGTATCCCAAACCACCACGTTGCACCCTATCTGTTAGACTAAATAAGTGTCTACAGCCTCAGCTTTATTAAGTTATTGCATTTTGAATTGGTTTTTGTCTGCTTTAAATACACCAGGCCGTTGGGTATCCCAAAACACCACGTTGCACCCTATCTATTATACTAAATAAGCGTTATTCAGCATCAGCTTTATTAAGCTATAGCATTTTGCATTGGTTTTTGTCCTGCTGTCAATACACCAGGCCGCAGAGTATCCCAAACCACCACATGGCACTCTATCTGTTATACTAAATAAGCATTGTTCAGCATCAGCTTTATTAAGCTATTGCATTTTGCATAGGTTTTTGTCCTGCTGTCAATACACCAGGCCGTAGAGTATCCCAAACCACCACGTGGCACCCTATCTGTTATACTAAATAAGCGTCTACAGCCTCAGCTTTATTAAGTTATTGCATTTTGAATTGGTTTTGGTCTGCTTTAAATACACCAGGCCGCAGGGTATCCCAAACCTGCATGTTGCATCCTATCTGTTATACTAAATAAGCGTTGTTCAGCATCAGCTTTATTAAGCTATTGCATTTTGCATTGGTTTTTGTCCTGCTGTCAATACTCCAGGCCGCAGGGTATCCCAAACCACCACATGGCACCCTATTTGTTATACTAAATACGCTTGTTCATCCTTCCTCAGCTTAATCAAACTATTGCATTTTGAATTGGTTTTTGGTCTGCTGCCAAAAAATTAGTAGGCCGCAGGGTATCTCATATTGCCAATTTTCATAGTATCTGGTGCAGAGAAGCAGTTCCTCACTTTATTTAGCTTCTTCTTTTTAAATTAAACACATTTTTTATCGTACCTATTGCGCATTTCAAATACATAAAAATGTCAGGCAGACAAGTGCAAGGATGTTCAAAGAGGAGTGGGAGAGGCCAAGATTCAGCAGGCAGAGGTCGCAGCAGACTAGGAGCGAGTGGCAGCGGGAGTCACTGTGAGAGACCTGATCTGCCAGTATCTGCTAGCGGTCGTGTCTCCACCAGTAATGCATCTGTCGTGGTAGATTGGTTAACACGCTCATCAACATCATCACAAGTTACATCTGAGACCCCCAGTCTAGGGTCGGTAGGTTCCTCTGACACAACCCTCAGTTGGCATGCCCCGAGAGCAGTCCCTGTCCTCCCATTGCCTCTGTCCTACGCCATTCCCTCCCCCAGCAACGTATCCTATGCTTTGGGTTCAGCTCCAATCTTTAGTGAGGAGGACGATCAGATAGAGGACAGTCAGCAGCTACTGCCCAGCCAAGAAATGGAGGTGGCTTCTTTAGCTAGGCAGACAAATAGTGATATGGACAGTGTCGTGGGTGTTGCGAGCGTTCCAGCTCCTGCGCCAGACACTGTTGAGGAAACCAAGAACATCAGTGACGTGCAGCCACAAATCGGTGATGATGATGATGATTAAGCCGATCGCACTTGGAAGCCTGGTGATGAAGGGGCTTCATCGTCATCATCAGGAGAAGAGGGGCGCAGGTTGCCCCGGAGTCAGCAGCTGAGGCAGCAAAGTGTTAGCAGCATGGTTGGCAGTTAGCATGGGGGCACAATTGTAAAGCCTGGAGCCAAACGGGGCGGGGGTAGAGCACCTGCTGCGCGGCAGGCTACCTTATCGGGAGGTAGTGGAGCAGGGGTTCCTCGAGTCGGCGACAGTAGCAGTGAATCAGTGAGGCCTGTTGATGGGAAAAGCAGCTACTCGGCAGTGTGGCAGTTTTTCCTGAAGCATCCGCAGGAGGGTAACATGGCCACATGCAAGATATGTAGGCAGAAGGTGAAGTGTGGCCAGGGCCCAAATGTTGGCACCACGGCCCTGCGTCAACATATGATGCGTCACCATAAAGCGACCTGGGAGAACCGATGCTCTGAAGAGGTGGTCCAGCCTGCTTCCTCACCAAGTGGCACGCCGCTCCCAATTTCTGCCAGCCAAGGCTCCAGCACCTCAGCCGAAGGCAGCTGTGCATCATACCCATCCTCTGTCGTTCCTGCTCCTCCTCCTCCAAGTCATGCATCCCGCCAGCAATCCATCAGCGAAGCCATGTCCAAGAGACAGCAGTATGCGCCCACTCATCCTACGGCGCAGAAGCTGAATGTGCTCCTGTCCAAGTTGCTGGTGCTGCAGTCGCTCCCTTTTCAGGTGATGGACTCTGCACCTTTCAGAGAACTGATGGCTTGTGCCGAGCCGAGGTGGAGAGTCCCAAGCCGCCATTTCTTTGCCAAGAAGGCAGTGTGCCAGCGCTGCACACTTTTGTTGAACAGAAGGTGGGCCAGTCCTTGAGCCTGTCCGTGTGTAGCAAAGTGCATGGCAGCGCCGACGTCTGGAGCTGTAACTACGGTCAGGGACAGTACATGTTGTTTACGGCCCACTGGGTGAATGTGGTCCCTTTGCAGCAGCAGCAGCAACTTGGACTAGTCACGCCGCTTCGGCCTCCGCGCTCCCTGCCCGTTGGGCCTGTGACACCGTGCGACTCGGCCTCCTCATCCTCCGCCATCTCCTCACCCTCCACTGTAGGCTCAAGTCTCAGTGTCCCTCCAGTCTACCATGTGTGCAGGGCACGGAGGTGTCACGCTGTACTTCACATGGTTTGTCTTGGCAAACGGAGTCACACAGGGGAGGAACTGCTTAAATTGATTCATCAGGAAATCCAAACATGGCTTACTCCAAGAAAACTTAAAATGGGAATCATGGTTACCGACAATAGAAAGAACATTTTGTCTGCGCTGCACCAAGGAAGCCTGACCCATGCATAGCTCACGTCTTCAATCTGGTTGTCAAGCGGTTTCTGAAGTGTTCCCCCCATCTGCAAGACACATAACAACTTCAAGGAAACTTTGCATGCATTTCAGCCACTCATACACCGCCAAACACACCCTTCTTGAGCTACAGCGTCAGAACGGTAGCCCCCAACATAGTCTCATTTGCGATGTTTCCACCCGTTGGAATTCCACCCTTCAAATGTTGGACCGATTATATGAACAGAGAAAAGCCATCACGGATTTCCTGATGATCCAAGCGGATAGGGGGACTCCCCTGTGTAACTTCAATGTCAACCAGTGGCAGCTCATACACCTGCCGTTTGCTCATGCCCTTTGAGGAAGCCACTTTATTTGTCAGTCGGCAGGATTACGGGATGAACAACGTGATTCCACTGCTTTATGTACTACAGCACATGTTGGAAACCATGGCTGGTCAGGGCACTGGAGACATGACGTCTACATCTTAAGGCCACATGAACCCCGTTGGAGTTGAACAGGAGGAGGAGGAGGAGGAGCGGCACAGTGAAGCACAGTTTTGGCTTTGCGAAATGGCTGGTTTATCTAATCAGCAGACAGGAGAGGAGGAGCAGGAGCAGCCAGAGGAGTTAGAGGGTTGGGAGGAAGGCGAGACAGAGGACCCAGACACACCGTGGCAATATGCAGTGGAGATGGAGACAGGTAGTCCCTCCGAGTCACTTGCGCAAATGGCAGGAAGCATGCTCACGTGCTTGCGTAGTGACCCCAGAATTGTTTCCATTTGTCGGCGGGATGACTTCTGGCTGTCCACCTTATTGGACCCTCGCTTCCGGCACAAAATGGGGGCATTTTTTAAACCCGCCGAGAGGGAGGACAAACTGAACTACTACAAAGTCAGTTGGCCGATGCCTATCTGCGCCATGGTACATACTCTCGCAGGTCTGACTCGGGGGGACCTCTGCGCTCACCTTCCACTGCCATGCCTGCTAGGGGGGTTGGCAGGAGCAGCAGCAGCAGCTCCATCAGCAGCAGCCTCAGTCTTCAATCGCTAATGAGTAGCTTTCTACACCCGCATAGTGAGGCTACTCATGAGCAGCAGGAAGACCTGGAGCAGGACCTCAACCAGCAGGTCACGTCATACCTTGACATGACCATGCCAACACACCTTGAGGATCCGCTGGACTTCTGGGCAGCCAAACTTGGCTTGTGGCCGCAACTAGCAGAGTTTGCCCTAGAAAAGCTGTCCTGCCCGGCAAGTAGCATGCCATCTGAGCGGGTGTTTAGTGCGGCGGGGGCCATAGTTACGGCGAGGAGAACTCGTCTGTCAACTAAAAATGTGGAGAGACTCACCTTTGTCAAAATGAATCAGGGATGGATCAGCCAGGATTTCCACCAACCAATGGCTGATGCATGCGACTAGATTCAGCATGGTGCCACGTTTTACACTTTCCAAATGGTGCAAAACATATTTATGTCTTTAGACCAATTTTTGCCTCCTGCTGATGACAACTTCAGGGTGTGCCTTTCAGCCAATTTTTGGCCTCCTGCTGCTGCTGCTGCCAACTCCAGGGTGTCTTTCAAGCAATGTTTGGGCTCCTGCTTATGTTGCTGCCAACTCCAGAATGTGCCTTCCAGCTCATGTTTGTGCCCCTGCTGCTGCCAACTTCAAGGTGCCTTCCAGCCAATTTCTGTGTTCCTGCTGCTGCTGCCAACTCCAGGGTGTGTCAGTCAATTTTTAGGCTCCTGTTGCAAACTCCAGGGTGTCTTTCAAGCAATGTTTGTGCTCCTGCTGCTGCTGCTTGCAACTCCAGGGTGTGATTCATCCAATTTTGGGCTCCTGCAGCCAATTCCAGTGTCTCTTTAAAGTAATGTTTGGGCTCCTGCTCCTGCTGCTCCTGCTGCTGCTGCTGCTTGCAACTCCAGGGTGTGATTCATCCAATTTTTGGGCTCCTGCAGCCAACTCCAGTTTCTCTTTAAAGCAATGTTTGGGCTCCTGCTGCTGCT
Organism: Gastrophryne carolinensis; assembly: GCA_027917425.1. Lineage (NCBI taxonomy): Eukaryota > Metazoa > Chordata > Amphibia > Anura > Microhylidae > Gastrophryne > Gastrophryne carolinensis. Next base: position 525,978,143 of record CM051235.1, on the reverse strand, counting down.
GCTTGCAACTCCAGGGTGTGATTCATCCAATTTTTGGGCTCCTGCAGCCAACTCCAGTGTCTCTTTAAAGCAATGTTTGGGCTCCTGCTGCTGCTGCTCCTGCTGCTGCTGCTTGCAACTCCAGGGTGTGATTCATCCAATTTTTGGGCTCCTGCAGCCAACTCCAGTGTCTCTTTAAAGCAATGTTTGGGCTCCTGCTGCTGCTGCTGCTTGCAACTCCAGGGTGTGATTCATGCAATTTTTGGGCTCCTGCAACCAAATCCAGTGTCTCTTTAAAGCAATGTTTGGGCTCCTGCTCCTGCTGCTGCCAGCTCCAGGGTGTGTTTTTCAGGCACTATAGGGGCCCCTCATAGTGATGCCACCTCAACTCTCTGCAATTGTGCCGCTTTGCGATTCTATTACCGATGCCTCCGATCTGCATGTGATAATTATTTACAGTATTATTTCAATAACCCAGCACGCGTCCTATGCGTGTTACAGCAAGGCAGAATGGTTTACAACCCTATTGAGGCTCTAGGAGGCTCAGAAATAGCCGTTTTTAATAGCGATTCGTCGCGAATAAATTCGGTTCAAAACTATTTTTGTCGGAAAATTCTGCAAATCAGTAGAATCGAATTTTTCAAAAGTTCGCTCATCTCTAATTCCAATATACCAATCTGATCTGATTTAACATCTGATATATGTCCAATCAGGGCCGGCTCCAGGGTTTTGTGGGCCCCTGGGCAACATAATCTTAGTGGGCCCCTTGTGTCATGTCACATGCCCCGCGATGTGAAACCCTCTGGGACCGCTCATATACTCACCTTACATATTAATGCACAGCATAAAGAGAAAGGCGTGCATTCCCAGTTTCCCCCTACCTTATGTGTGCTTCAAGTGGGATAGAAAAGAGAAAGAAGGAAAGAAGTGAGGAGGAAGGGATGAAGAGAAAATAAAGAAAAGAAAAAGAATTTAAAAAAGTGAGAAAAAACAAGGGAACGGAAAAAGGGGAGTGAGTGGAGCAAGCAAGAGAGGGGAAACAGAAGGGGGAGAACTAATGAAGAAAGAAAAAGACTGATAGAGAAACGAAAAAAGAAGCAATACATTAAAAAATTATGTAAAGAAGATATAGAAAGAAGGAAACATGTGAGAGTGAAATAAAAGAGAAAGGGAGGAAGAAAGGAAAAAAGAAAAGAGGGTAGGGAGAAGTGGAGCAAGAAATAAAGAGAGAAAAAGAGAAGGGAAGTAAGGAGGAAAGATGTGATGAGGATTAGAGTAAGAGGGTATATGGGGATGGAAGGCAAGAAGGGGGATAAGGAAGTGACGACTGAAGAAAGGAAGGAAGAAAGAGGAGAGAAGAGCAAGGAGAGGGGATAAGAAAGAGGAAAGGGTGGAAAAATAGGAAGGAGGCAGTAGAGGAGTGAGGGAGAAAAATAAATCAAGAGAGACGGGAGGGAGGAATGTAAGCAAGGAAGAAAAGATGAGAAAGGGAGGAAGGAGTATGGGAGGGCAAGGGGACAAAAAGATAGAAAGGAGAATGGACGTAGAAATGAGAGAGAGAAGGGAAAGAGGACGGTAGAGAAAAGAGAAAGAGAAGGGTGGGGGGAGAGAGAGAGAAGGAAAGTTGAGTAAGAGCCTGAATAAAGTATTGAAGAGACAGAGAAAGGCAGGAAGAGAGAAATGTGATGGGGAAGGGGAAAAGAGGGAGGAGGAGGGAGAAAGAAGAAAAAGAAAATATAAGAAAGAAAGGAGAGCGAGAAAGAGAATGCAAGCAGATCGGGGATTAAAATAGAATATAGAGTGGAATACAGTCAGCAAGTAATGTCAAATCATCAGACACAGGAAAATACGCTGCAGGTCGCCTGTTATCTCACCTCGGCAGCCCCTGCGGGCTTTCTAAATCTGTCCACAGGAACGCTGCTCCAGCTCTCGCTGCTGCACCCTCCCGGGTGGGCATTGTAGTTAGCAATTCTATTGCACTTGTACAGTAACCATGTGGGAATGACACACAAAAATGTTGCGTGGTTTTCACTGCAGAATCGGTTCAGGACTCCAAGCAGCATGTCTCAGATGAGCTCTCCACTCTCGCCAGTGAAAGCATGCGGCCAGGCAAGAGGGAGAGATAGTCCCGACAGGAACACAGCCATCCATTGTCCATGGCGCCGATGCACACTGCAGACAGCCTGAATCAATCATTGATTAATTGGCTGGGCTGCCTGCCAGTAGGCCCCCCCTGTGCTCGGGCCCCAGCACGTGACAGACCTTGCCAGGTTGTATCACCGGCCAATAACTGCAGATTCTTTTTTGCCCCTAGCTGTATGTATATAAACATATGGGCTACATTTGCTATAAGTCTTTCTAACTAGAAATTGCATTCGCAATAACGAAGTTTAGTTTTATTTCACATCTACTACCAGTGGCAGATGTTCAACTGCAGATCAGGAGCCAGTCAAGAGTGTGAAGAGTGTTTAGTAGCTGAGTCCAGAAACCAGACCAGTTTATCCCATTGTGATCTGTAGGATCGAGTCTGTGGACAATGTTGTATAGCAACAGCATGTAGGACAGCTAACCCGGCCAAACTTACACCGTGTAATATTCAGAAAGACAATTGCAATATATAAAAAATGTCACTAGATGTTGCCCTGAATGGCCTTCGGTAAAAGGGTACTACTTGCAGCTTCCCACCCCTAAGGTATAATTACTTGCCTAATCCTCTCCGAGTGGTCATGCTGAAGGATGAAGGATGAAAAACCACAGTTAGACTTACCGGTAATGGATTTTTCAGGAATACTTTAGCATGACCACACAGAGAGAGAGGCTCCACCCCATAGGAGGAAACACAGACTGAAACAGAGGTTAAAAGCCTCACCCCTTCCTGCCCACCTCATTCTTTGTAAAGTAACTTAAATAACCCTTGGACTATGGGTTGGTAATAGGTGGTCATGCTGAAGGATTCCTAAAATATCCATTACTGGTAAGTCTAACGGTGGTTTTTCCAAGTCATCCTTCAGCCTGACCACTCGGAGAGGATTAGGCAAGTAATTATACCTTAGGGGTGGGAAGCTGCAAGTAGTACCCTTGGTGTTTTGCAGATAGTAGATCAAGTCTATTATGTTTAAGGAAGGTGTGAGGTGAAGACCACATGCATATCTCATCCAAAGAAGCACCAGTCCTCTTTACCCAGAATGCTGACATAGCTCATGTGGAATGGGCAGACACCTCTGGGGAGATACCCCCCTAGTAGAATATGCTTGTGCAATAGTTTATTTTATCCATCTGGCAATAGTGGACTGCTAAGCCTTTCCTTTTTCCACTGAAAGATACTTGTTGTTCTTCTATACCCCATTCTCTGGATGTTTTTAAATAAATGATCAGGGCTCTTCTAACATCTAGCAGCGAGAGATCTTCTTCCTTGCCTGCTCCAGCTGGAGTGTCGAAAGAATTATCTCTTATGACCTGTTAGCAGAAGTTGTTATTTTTGGCAGAAACAAAGAATTAGGCCTAAGGATTACTTTGGGAATATCGCACAATAGGGTTTTTCATAGATAAGGCCTGTAGTTCACTTACTCGCCTTGCAGAAATAATGGCTAGCAGAAAGCACAATTTTAGCGACAACCATTTCTCTGGAACTTCATCTAGAGCAGTGGTCCCCAACCCTGTCCTCAAGGCCCACCAACAGGCCAGGTTTTGCAGATCTCCACAAAGATGCACAGGTGGAGTAATTAGTGCAGCTGCAGAGCAATAGAGCCGGCTATTTGGAGATCTAAAAAACATGACATGTTGGTGGGCCTTGAGGACAGGGTTGAGGACCACTGATCTAGAGGATGGCTCCAATAAGCCTTTTAACACAAGTCCCAGGTAGGAAATCCCTTAAATGTTGCAGGTCTTTTGCGTCTAACTGACTTGAAAAAAACGATTGATCTATTTCTGTTAGTTCAAAAGTCTGAGTCTTTAAAGTACTTACAGCTAGCCCCTTCTCGAAACCTTCCTGCAGGAATTTGAGGACTGTGAGGCAAGTGGTCATAATCTACATAGTCCGCATAGGATAAAATGAATACCAAAACGTATAATAAGAGGTTTCGTATGAATAAATTATTTATTTAGGGTGCTATAGCGTCATGAGAGACCAACTGTCTATGCCTGATATAGATTATTAGGACCCATGGAATTGTGTAAAGGATGGTTATATGGGCATGAATTATCTATCAGTAATTAGTGAGACATCCCATCTATGGTTCATGCCCTGAGGGAATCTGGTGGCCAGGGTGAAGATCCAATAAGCCTCCCTGGCCAGCAGCTTCCTGTGTAGATCTCCACCTCTCTAATTTTAAAATTGGGCCTCTGGTCCTGATGACATGTATTGTAATGGCGTGCCACATTGGAGTTCCTGGGATTATCCATCCTATGAATGCCAGACAGATGTTTTGTCAGGCGAATTTTAACCTTACGGGAGGGTGCATCCAACATATTGTTTATTGCATATACTGCAAGTATATTTGCAGGATAGATCACTGAACATGAATTACAGTTCAAAATCATTTTGATAGTGTACCTCATGCCAGTAACAGTAGATGTAAAATATTTGCCCTTATCCACCTTATTACACATGCCACAATGGCTACCACCACATGTCCCAAGCCCCACAAGTAACAGCAGAAAAAATAGATGAAAATAGAATAGAATAAAATCGTGTCTTTATTGAATACACATTAAAATCATCCATCTCCAAACGGTACAATTGATAGCAGCAACAAGATAAAATCCAATACAAAACCCGGGCAAAAGGGTGTGTGTAGTCCTCTGACGCGTTTCGGGTCCTTAATGGCCCTTAGTCATAGATAAACGGACCACTACACCACACACAATATATAGAGAAAATAAGAGGAGGACTTACCTCATGCAACAGCGCAGCTCGCAGCAGCGGGGAGCCCCGAGCGTCTGGAGAACCATGACGTCAGCAGTGGAGGAGGGCGCATGGACCAATCACAGGCGGCACCTGCAGGCCAATCAGAGGGGAGAAACCCCTCACATGACATCGCAGGGCCAGCTAGTGGAAGGGCGCGTCCCTCCCCCAGCTGCGACGTCAGGGAACGTCGTAACCTGGACACCAGTACACAGCCAACACTGGATGGTAATAAGGCAGGCAAAGACTGGGTCACAGGAACCGGAGCCAGACACCCGAGGGGGAAAGCCACCACGCCGCGTGATGCCGCTGTGGTTGGTAGTTCAATATTATAAATGTTATAAATTGGTGGGTAAATAAAGATTGTGGATATAATGCGGATCCCCTAAATTATTAAGATGCTAAACCAAAGTATACCAAAATGCAGACATATAAAATGAAGGATCCTTAATACACCAAAAATGTGTATAGAACATTAATCAGCAAGAAAAAAAATTATTACGGTATACATAATCCACAAAAAAAACAACATTATCCCATTCATTTGGACATCTGCATATATATAATATATGAATAAATAAGTAAGTGAACCAGAAGGTAAAAAATCATTAGGCAAGTGGCCATAATCGACATAGTCCACATAGGATAAAATGAATACCAAAACGTATAATAAGAGGTTTCGTATGGTGCGGATCCACCATCTATTTTTTCTGCTGTTACTTGTGGGGCTTGGGACTGCCCTGGATCGTGCACCCTATCAAACCAGAGTGCAGATATCTTCCTTGTTATTGTCTGCTTTTGTGCTGTTCTGATTTCCAGCACCCGGGATTGTGACATCTCCTAGTGATCTACTGAACATGGCCACTTCTACCGCAGCTGCAACTGAATCAGACCCGGGCTTTCTTCCAGACATGGATTTTATGCTCACTGATAAGAGGAAACGTTTAGCCCAGCTGGACACTTTTTCTGCAAAATCTACCGGAATAGTGGAACCACAGGTGGACATACACTCACTCTTTAAGCTACACGGAGAGCTCCTAAGCAAGGAGACCCGGACCTGGTGGGATATGTCCACAATTTCGAAATATATAGATGATAAAATGATCCCTAGGGGACTATGCATAAAAAAGTTTCCCACGTTTGAACTCCCTGATTCATTTAAAGAACGGTGGAATAAGGTTCTTACGGAAGCCTCCATATCACTCATGAGTATATTAGTGGAGTATCAAGGGCAGAGACTGGATGAACTCCAAGTCTCACTTGAAAAATCCACGATGGACTTAGAGGCTTATAAATTGCTACCAGAGTTTAATGACCTATATCGGAAGATGATTACTACTCACGAAAAACTGGAGAGCAATGTGATAGCCTCTAAATGGCATAAATATCAAAGAGACTCTGAGGATTATTCAGCAGGGAAGATTTATGACTAAAATAGTTTTTATCGCTTCAAAAGATCTACCCGGTCTATTCTTAAGAAAACTACCAGACCAAAGACAGTCACATTTCTAACCACCGATTCTGATACTAATGACTCCACTTCAGGCACAAATTATCCAGATTCTTCAGTGGAATATCACTCTAGAAGACCGGGGAGGGGCCGCCCTCCTCCACATTGTAATGCACAAGGCATTAAGAATGAAGACCAACGTTTTTTAGGGGATGGCGCTCAGGTGCCATACACCCCTATGATGACGCGGTCCAGGGGAAGACACGTACCAGGAGGGCAGGCCGCAGAAACCGGCGGGTCAGCGAGACACAACATACGCAGGGGCAGGACCTAACTGGTGTTAATGTCCTTAACCTCTCTAAGCATGAACTCACTCCAGCTGAGACCTCGATTCTTTCTAAAGGTCTGTCATTTGTGCCTGATAACCACTTTGAGTTATTTAAAACAATCTTGGATGTTAATAAATTGGTTAGATCCCTTACCCTCAGGAGACATTTTTCCAACCAATTTAGGGATTCCTCCTTGCAGTCGGTCGACCCTCCAACAAATACAGATGATGATCTGGATAGTTTGAAGGGTGGCGACTTCAAGGAGCTATGTAGAATCATGGACATAGAGCAACTTCAGTTTGAACTGGGTCAGAAGTCAGCTTTTATTTCTATTCACCCCCCAGGGGCATCCCATATTAGCAATCCCGACTTTTATCCGGTCCAGTCACGGGGGGGATGTTTTGGGACTATTCCAGGAAGCGGTAGAGCATGATTTACGGGACCTACAGTCCCGCACTAATTTTAAACAAGTGAAGAACATATCCAATGAAGAGTCTAGGGCCTTACAACAGCTCAGGAGGAATACCCAAATAGTGATAAAACAGGCGGACAAGGGGGGAAAGTGGTCGTCCTAGATAAGTCAGCTTATAAAGATGAGGCACTCCGTCAACTTAGTGACACCACCACCTACAAGGAATTAAAAGGGGATCCCACTGGGAATTTCCGGGCTAAACTGTTAAACTGGTAGATGAAGGTGTTGCCCTTGGTGTCCTTACAGAATGGACAGCTGAATATTTGAAGGTTAAAGACCCAGTCATTCCCCTTTTCCATCATTTGCCTAAGATCCATAAGAAGGAAAATCCCCCTAAGGGAAGGCCGATAGTAGCTGGAATAGGAGGGTTGAATAAGCCACTAGGGCAGTGGCTTGATTCCATGCTACAACCTCTATTTCTCCGCCTCCCTAGTTTCTTACGTGACTCTGGCCATTTTATCACTACTTTGTCTACACACAAGTTAACCACTGGGTCTGTCATCTGCACCATGGATGTAGCCTCTCTGTACTCCAGCATACCGCATGAATTGGCTATTCAAGCCTTGCAATTTCATCTATGCTATTATGCTGATCTCTTCAATTTCATTATTATGGTCACAGAGTTCCTTTTATGTTTGATTCCACATTCTTTATACAACGATGTGGTGCCTCCATGGGTGCTCCCTTTTCTCCCTCCATGGCAAATTTGTACATGGGATGGTGGGAACACCACAATATTTATGGTTGCGATAATCCCTGGAGGTCTCATATAGCCCTTTTTATCGCTACATAGATGATCCGATCCTAATCTGGACAGGTAGTAATACAGATCTGGACCAGTTTGTAGAATATTGTAATAACAACAATTTAAACTTGCGTTTTACAGCACAATCAAGTCCTGAGATGGTGAAATTTTTAGATTTGAAAATTCTCATTGATACACAGAACACCACCTTGCATACATGCACTTTTCGCAAGCCTACTGCAGGCAATAATATCTTGCAAGCCACGAGCTGCCATCCCCCACACACGATCAAATCTATACCAGTGGGTGAGATGATAAGAAGTAGGAGGAATTGCACTAAGACTGAGTCATTTGATGAAGAAGTATCTTCTATTCAATCTAGACTAAAGGCCAGAGGTTACCCCTCGTGGATGCTCACTAGAGCAGAAACTATTGCCCGCCAAAAGGATCGAGCATCCATGCTGATCCACAAATCAATTGATAAAAAATCGACACAACGCAGGAGGGTGGTATTTAGTACACCTTATACCACCGAATTTCAACAGGTGGCCAATATCATTAGGAAGAATCTTCCTATGCTCAGAGCAGACCCCCTTTTATATAACATTATTGACCAGGGGATACATATCGTCAGCCGACGATCACCTAGTTTGGGCAATTTATTGTCTCCCAGTCTATTCCAATCCTGTATTGTACAAAAACCAACTTGGTTATCCACCACGGGCTGTTTTCCATGTGGTGGTAGCCGTTGTGGCATGTGTAATAAGGTGAATAAGGGCAAATATTTTACATCTACTGTTACTGGCATGAGGTACACTATCAAAACGATTTTGAACTGTAATTCATGTTCAGTGATCTATCTTATCACTTGCAGTATATGCAATAAACAATATGTTGGATGCACCTCCCGTAAGGTTAAAATTCGCCTGACAAAACATCTGTCTGGCATTCTTAGGATGGATAATCCCAGGAATTCCAATGTGGCACGCCATTACAATACATTACAATGTCATCAGGACCAGAGGCCCAATTTTAAAATTATTACCATTGAGAGGGTTTCCCTGAGTCCAAGAGGTAGAGATCTACACAGGAAGCTGCTGGCCAGGGAGGCTTATTGGATCTTCACCCTGGCCACCAGATTCCCTCAGGGCATGAACCATAGATGGCATGTCTCACTAATTACTGATAGATAATTCATGCCCATATAACCATCCTTTACACAATTCCATGGGTCCTAATAATCTATATCAGGCTTAGACGGTTGCTCTCTCATGACACTATAGCGCCCAAAATAAATAATTTATTCATACGAAACCTCTTATTATACGTTTTGGTATTCATTTTATCCTATGTGGACTATGTAGATTATGACCACTTGCCTAATGATTTTTTACCTTGTGGTTCACTTACTTATTTATTCCTATATATATATGCAGATGTCCAAATGAATGGGATAATGTTGGTTTTTTTTGTGGATTATGTATAATAATTTTTTTTTCTTGCTGATTAATGTTCTATACACATTTTTAGTGTATTAAGGATCCTTCATTTTATATGTCTGCATTTTGGTATACTTTGGTTTAACATCTTAATAATTTAGGGGATCCGCATTATATCCACAATCTTTATTTACCCACATATTTACAACATTTATAATATTGAACTACCAACCACAGCGGCATCACGCGGCGTGGTGGCTTTCCCCCCCGGGTGTCTGGTTCCGGTTCCTGTGACCCAGTCTTTGCCTGCCTTATTACCATCCAGTGTTGGCTGTGTACTGGTGTCCAGGTTACGACGTTCCCTGGCGTTGCAGCTGGGGGAGGGACACGCCCTTCCACTGGCTGGCCCTGCGATGTCATGTGAGGGGTTTCTCCCCTCTGATTGGCCTGCAGGTGCCGCCTGTGATTGGTCGATGCGCCCTCCTCCACTGCTGACGTCATGGTTCTCCAGACGCTCGGGGCTCCCCGCTGCTGCGAGCTGCGCTGTTGCATGAGGTAAGTCCTCCATTTATTTTCTCTATATATTGTGTGTGGTGTAGTGGTCCGTTTATCTATGACTAAGGACCATTAAGGACCCGAAATGCGTCAGAGGACTACACACACCCTTTTGCCCGTGTCTTGTATTGGATTTTATCTTGTGGCTGCTGTCAATTGGACCATTTGGAGATGGATGATTTTAATGTGTGTTCAATAAAGACACGATTTTAAGGAAGTGCGGATCCACCATCTATTTTTTCTGCTTAAACAGCTTTACAGTATGTTATATGGGGCCCACTATTTTGATAGTTGCCATTACTTCCTGGATATGTGGTAATCAGTGATGTTGTCTTACCACCCCCACCTTTGTACAGTCAAATTACTCTTTTGCTTATTGATGACAATAAAAAGGTGTAACACTATTCATAGCCTCAGACCAAGATTTTTATTACAGAGCATGCATTGGATATCCAAAGACAGCAGGATGCTGTATTTTCCTTTTGTCCTCGCTCATACTATCCACCCTTGGGTCTGGTCCAGAGCTGCTCGGCTGTGTCTGCTGAATCAGCCCTGCCTCATTTGTTTGTGTGTATCTCCATTTCCACTCGCATTTTTGGAGTGGGCAATCCGTTCATATGTACCGTGGGGTGAGACAGAATGCACTGGACCCAAGGAGGGTAAAAGCACACTGCACAATTGAAGTCTAAAAGAACAAAGGTACAAAAAATATGCTGCTTGACCTGAGATTCTTCGCCTGGAATGGGACATCATCAAAAGCAACATTATTCCTAGTTGGCCATAGTTATAGTGATTGACCACCCATGTGAAAGTCTGGAGTGGGATTGATCAGTTTCAGGGGACAAAAAGTGAGTGCCCTTAGTTGCCCCCGTAGTTCCCCTAGCAGCATGGTCAATGAATATAACTATTAATTACGTTGCATTCCAGGTGACAAAACATTCATCAAATGAAGTGGGAGAAATAGGGACATATACTAATGTTTTTCATATTTTTTGGAGCTTTGTTTAACTCCAAACAACATAAGCAAGTATACGTTAATATAATTAGACCCTAAGGTTAAAAAGGACAAGAAAAGTGCATTAGAAAATACAAAGCTGGGCTTTCAGCAGTAGTGATTAATAAAGTGATTTTAAAAGCCTGTGAAATGAAATACAGCTGAAAAAGGAGATGTGGCCAAAAAAAGCTAAATCAACTGTAAAAATGTTTTTAATATTTACATTCAAAGACAACTAGGTCAGAACATGCAGATGCCTGAATTAGTGGTAATGGAAAGTTGGTGTTGGTGGATCAGAAAAAGTTTAACTCACTAAATATTTTTTTTTAGTTTTGTGTTTACAAAAAGAGGAGCAAGTTTTTAACATAGCCCATGCCACTGATGGTTCAATGTAGAAATAGTCTTATTCTGAAGGTGAACAACACTCCAGGAACAGATGTAGCTCACCCAAAAGTACTTAAAGAACTCAGCTCACTTATAGCTGCACCCCTGAAATCGACTTTCAAAGATTTACTAGTAACATAAAGAAAACAGCAACTAACTGATATAGTGCCAAGACAAACGTGGTACCCATTTTCAAAATGGCTCTAGGTCTTCCCCTGGTAATTATAGAATGGCTTTACAAAGTACAGGAGCTGTCAGATTAACTTGATATGCTTCTATGAAGAGGTGAGAAAGAATCTGTACATTGTACATTTTACCTGTAAATTGTTTATGGATTTTGCAAAGGCCCTTGACATTGTCCCTAGTAGACACATTTTGGGGAAATTGAGGTCTTTAAAGTTTAAAAATACAGGTCGTAAGTGGATTAAAAATTAGCTGAAGCATCCTAAAGAGTTGTAATTATTGATTCCCATTTAGAAAGGTGCTAGGTTGTAAGTGGTGGGCCCACTTGTTTATAAATTATATGGAAAATGAAATTAATGGTATGGCAAACACCAAGCTATATAGCACAGTGTAGTCTAATGTTAATATGCTAATGTGTTTACAAGCTTCAGTCTGATTTGGACACTTTGAGTGTAAGGGGGCAAATTAAGGTTAATGTGAAGAAGTGTAAAGTAATGAACTTGGGGGTCTAATAATCCACAAACGATATATGTCCTCAGAGCAGTAAAGCTGAGAGAATTACTTGTTAAGAAGGATATGGGGGCACTGTAGCTGCTTCCAAGTCTATCAAGTTGTTGTCATGCATTAAAAGTGGCATGGAATCATGTAATAGAGATATACCGTAGAGATGCGCGCACGTGCCCGTGAGGAATGGCCGCCTGATCCCACGGCTCCGCACCAACGGGAGGCATCCAGCCAGCAGGAGAGATCAGACCCGTCTCTCACAGCATCACCCACCCCCTGCAGAATCCCTGTTTACCTGCTGCATCGGTTGGGCTGGCAATGAGCACGCCGGGAGGGAGAAGGAGGACAGCGAAGGAGGGTCGCTAGCAAGCGGTGGCGGCGGCGGCCTTGATAATGGCGACGTCCGGACGCGTGGCTGAGCCTCCCGGGCATCCGGAAGCCACCAGGGACGACCCAGCTTGTGACGACCAGATTGGGGTAGGTGCGGGGGATGATCTGTCCCTGGACTCTGCGGATAGTTGGGCCAGAACCCCCCCAGCGCCCCCCCCACGTGCAGCTTTGAGTACCTCCAGCAACCAGGAGCTCCTATCCCAGCTAAGGGCCATTGTAAGAGAGAAGGTCACCTCTGTCACTGACAGGCATACAGACACCCTCTTGAGGGAGATCAGGGAGCTGGGCAGCAGGACTGACTCCCTGGAATCCAGGATGGATGATGTCACAGTGGTTTTGGAGGATCAGGGTTATAAGGTGGAGCAGCTCTATGAGGAAATATCTCTATTGCAAAACCAGAATGAGGAGCATGAGAACCGCAATAGGAGGTCAAATCTGCGCTTTAGGGGCATCCCAGAAACCTTTGAAGATACCTTGGGGACGGTCACTGCTCTGTTACAGGAATTGGTCCCTGAAATTCCAATTGATAGATTGGAGCTAGACAGGGCGCACAGGGCCCTCACCAAAAGACCAGCGGAGGGGCCCCCACGGGACAGTATTGTAAAATTTCATTTTTTCCAAACAAAGGAAGCAGTCCTGAAAGCCTCCAGGGATAAAGCACCCCTGGTCTTCCAGTCACATAATTATCACATTTTTGAGGACCTCTCCCAGTCCACTATCCTCAAAAGACGGGCTTTTAGGCCGTACCTCCAGATCCTACAAGCAAGTGGCATCCGTTATAGGTGGGGCTTCCCCTTTAAGCTTTCTTTTTCCTTCCAGGGAAAGCAAGTCCATATAACCTCCATCCCAGACCTCCTCACTAAATTTAAGGGACTTGGCTTCAAAGTGCCTGAGGCGGACATGTCTCCTCCTTCGCTTCCTTCCACCCCCAGGACCCCAAGACCCAGCCAGTGCAACATCCAGCGGGCCGGCCCCTCCCCAGGTCCCCTCAAGCAGACTCAGAGCTCCCAGGCGATGAAGAGACTCATAGCCCAAAAATTCCAGCCAGTTTGAATTTCGGCTTACACCTTGTTTGTTTTTTGATCCTTTCCTTGAAGATTCTCTCCGGGAGCTCCCTTTGTCCAGTAGCTCCATGGTGTCTGGCAGGCACCCCTAGCCGTGTGGGGTTGCCTGCTCCACTTCATCTTGGAGCCTTTACTTCAGGTTAGATGCGAGATAAAGAATCTTCACATCCAACCGGATCCAGACTTGCGCTCTTTAGGGTTGATTCAGAGACACATTCGTCCAGGCTTCCGTAGCTGTCTGTGAAAGTTTTGGTGGGTGTTTGTCATTTTTTTGCTTTTTTTCGTTCATTTTTCATTCGTACGAACGTTCGAGAATGCGCTTTCGATGAACGGAAGCAAATCAGAACATTTCCGTTAGTTCGGATCCTTTTCCAAGCAAAATCGGAAATTTTCCGTTCGTTCAGAAAACTTCCGTTGTTGGGATGGGTTTCCATCTGATTCAGAGAGCTGATTTCCGACGGATCACCACCCTATAAATCCGTTTCATTTCCGATCCATTTACGGGGCCCTTTTAGGGCTCGGATTGCTATTGTTGAACATGTTTTGTGGCTATGTGGAGGAGTCTGCGCGCCTTTAGCACCAAGGCATTGCATGTATCAGCATGGCCGAGGCCATAAATTGTCTAGCAATGCATACCTGAATTAATACATTTCATGTATAGATGCATTTTAATGCTGACCTAAATTAGTCCTTAGCATGTAAACATTTATTTTTCCACACATCCATATAATTGCTATATTTTTTTAGACTTATGTCCTTTGTGAATTATATTTGGATTGTTGAACTTGAATCTTAATTTGTTGTAGGAGTTATTGTTTTAGTTGGTTCCCTTTGCTTTGTGTAATTATTTTAAATTTGGTTGCAGGAACTGCAAGATGTGCCACCCGCCCTTGCTCCTGATGCCCGTTCTTTGCCTGCAGAATGCGGGCCAGGGGTTCTCTAATCGGGCACTATGCAAAACCCGACCCGTGGTGGCAAGGGCCCTCTGGCTTTTGAAGTCCAGATTTAGGTGTTTGGACCATACGGGGGGGGGGGGGGGGGCACTGCAGTATGACCCCAACAAGGTTATACCAATATTTTAATTTACGTTTTTTAACAGGGACCACACATGCCAGAGTGGCACAACGGAGTGTCAGGGTCCTTCAGTTGGTGGGCGAGATGCAGGAGCTGCGCAACTCGTTGGGGACCACAGATGAATAATAATGTTCTGTGGCCTGCCATTGCTATGTATTTTGTTTTTTATAGTTGTAAAAAGTTTAACTTTATAAAATTTTTATAAATGTTTAATTTTATGATGGAATCCCCCCCAAAAAAGGAACAGTGTCATTTCATTTACAAAATACATTAACACAAAACGAATGGGCCCAGAAATATTTAAAGACGAATATTCACATGACCGAGAAGTGATTTGGGTGAGCTTTAAGGTTCCAAAAGGGAAGATGGTGGATAGTGCTAAGTGGTTTGGGTGTGCTTTAAGGGTCCAAAAGGGAAGATGGAGGATAGTGCTAAGTGTTTTAGCTATACATTGTAGTAGAAGTGAGGGTGGCAAATATGTAGGCGAGCACTTTAATGAGTTAAGTTTGTAGTGCGCAGGCGCAAGATCATAAGGATTCCGTCTGGACGATTATTTATTGAAAAAGGGAAACATAATCGAATGGGAAACATAAAGGATTCGTTGGAGGATACGATGGGAAAAGGGCAAAAACTAAAGCCTACGTTGTAACATGTGGAAATGAAACGGAAAAGTCTGGATGGAAAATTACATCCTCGTAATTCGAAATCTGCCGTACGAACGGACGGAAACTTTACACAAGGTTTTCAATGCATGCATAGAATCGCTCTTACGCTCATACGAGAACGGAAACATTTCACAAAAAAAACAGATCGGCACGAAATCGGAAGTTTTTTTGTGTCTCTCTGAATCGAGCCTATTGGGTTGGGGGATATCTTACTGGACTGAGGCCGGGCCCGCTGCAACTGGGTCGTGAGTAAGGGTCCCTAACTCTTGGGGTCTTAATGCCTATGCTACATGGCTATTCTCCCTGGTTTTTGATGTTAAGTTATGTTTTTGATTTGTTTAGGGATATAACAGTTATTTATATTCCAGGTCTCCCTCTGAAAGGCAGAATCCATGACTCACTTGAAGTATGGTTATTATTGTTGTTGTTTGCTATTTGGGTTATTACCCGGGTTATAAAAGGTGGGTTGGCAGCCGATGTCGTGCGTCATTTCTATGGATGCCCTTTATTGGCAGCCCTGTGCGGACTAGGGACCTGGTCGGTCGGTCCGCGGTAGCATAAGGCCTCGTGGGGCATCGGCTGCGGAACTCTAGCAGTGGGTGGGTGACTTGACATAGTGGACTTATTGCCTAATGGATGGATCTTCTTTAATACTTCAGTGTAGCCTCCAGTTGTGCACCGCGCGCTCCTTTTACTTCCTCCCATGGGAAAATCTCTTCCTAGGTTTGTGGAAGTTTTTGTCATGTTAAAACATGTCCAACATTTCATTCAAAACTACATTTGCTTTTCTGTATTTTTGTTCTTATGTATGTCTTCCCCCCCAACCTTCCTTCCCCCCTTCCATAACCCTCCCCCTTTTCATACCTCATTTGGGGGTGTGGTTCCAGGGCCCCCTTTACACATCACGCCAATTCAGCTACTTTACCCTTATAGCTAAGTATGGCCCTTAAGGTGCTCTTTATTTATTTAATTCATTGCATGCAGACGTGGTCTGCCTCCAAGAAACCCATTTTACCTCCAGCTCGTCCCCTAAATTAATCAACCACAGATTTTCATTATATTTCCAGGCTACCACCAAGCGTAAACAGAGAGGGGTGCTCATAGCCTTTCGTAATGGCACCTCCTTCACTTGCACCAAGCAAATGTCTGACCCAGACGGCAGATATTTGCTTCTTCAAGGAACTCTCCAGGACGCTGAGGTTACCTTTTATATTATGCACCGAACACTGAGCAGCTCCCCTTTCTGGCCCATATCTTCTCTCTCCTGAGGGACCATCAAAGGGGAGCAGTGTTTGTCTGTGGTGACTCTAATCTGACCATTCGGCCGCACCTGGACAGATCCCTCCCCCCCACTGCTCATTCCGTGAGGGAGGGGGAGCTTTTTAGGGACCTGCTAGATAATCACTCTTTGCTTGATGCGTGGAGAGCTCTTCACCCGCATGTGAGAGACTTTACCTATTACTCTGCCCCACATAAATTGTCAACTAGAATAGACCACTTTCTGGTTCCCCCTGCCTTTATACCTTCCATCACCCAGGCTAAGATTCACCCGATTCCCTGGTCGGATCACGATATGATGGTATTAATCTGTAGCTCCCTGATTACCAAGCCAAGACCCTCTTCCTGGTCTCTGAACGATTCCCTCCTCTCTTCTAAATCTCTGGTTGAGGAAGCTTGTCATATGGCCTCAGAATACTTTTCCATTAATGAGAATCCACATACTGCCCCACCCATGGTCTGGGGGGCATTTAAGTCAGTCATGCATGGTCACTTCATTGGCCTGGCTACAAGAAAAAAGAAAAAGAGGTCAGCTAAGTTACAGTCGCTTCAGGCCCAATATGAACAGGCCTCTTTCGACTTTAAGAGAAACCCAACTCAGACTAAACTACATACGCTCGAAAAGACTAGAACCGAGTTAAATCTCTTACAAATAGCGAGTGCAGAGGGTAGATATCGGAGAGCCAAACAGAAATACTATGTATCCGCTAACAGGCCTGGTACATTACTAGCTGAAATGTCAGGAACAAACTATGAAACCAGTTAGGTTTAGACTTAAAACGAGCGGGGGTATCATCACCAATAATCCTAACATTATAGTAGGGGAATTCTCTGCAGGCTTGGCGAACCTCTACAACTCCCCCCAGCCCTATAGTGAATATCAGGTCCGGGACTTCTTTGCGGACATTGAGTTGCCCCCGATACCTTCTGGTGGTAGCGACATGGTGGAGGAGGATATAACAGTTGAGGAAGTCCTCAAAGTTATCAAAAATCTTAACTCTAATAAATGACCCGGTCCTGATGGTTTCACCGCCATATTCTACAAAAAACTGGCCCCCCTTGTTGCCCCGCGGTTGGCTAGATTATATAATCATATCAAGGTAGGAAATCCGGACATGCTCAGAGCCTCAATTGTCATGATTCTAAAACCTGGGAAGGACCTGCAATCTATAGGCCTATTTCCCTACTTAATTTAGACTTGAAGATCCTCACCAAAATTATCGCCAATAGAATAAATGTCTTTCTGGGAGATATAATACATGGAGACCAGGTGGGGTTCGTGCCTAGGAGACAGGCTGGGGACGGGGTGAGGAGAATCTTACAGCTGTTGGAGGTCCCAGGGACTCGAGGCCTAGTTCCTCTCTCCTGATGTAGAGAAGGCTTTTGACTCGCTGTCCTGGTAATACCTTCGGCTATCTCTCCAGAGATGGGGATTTGACCCGGGTCTTCTCTCCTGGATCTCAGCCATATATTCTAATCCCACTGCCACAGTGAGATATGCGGGTTACAGCTCCCAGGCATTCCAGATAAAAAGGGGGACCAGGCAGGGATGTCCATTATCCCCCTTACTATTCGTCCTTGCGCTTGAACCGCTAGCCGAGAAACTTAGGCAGAGCTCATCCGTAAGGGGTATACCCTGTGGAGGAAGGGACCAAAAGATATCCCTATTTGCCGATGATATGCTTCTTATGCTCTCCTCCCCTCATGTCTCGGCACCGAACGCTATTGCCATCTTAGAGAGTTTTGGTAGAATCTCGGGGCTTAGGCTTCACTGTTCCAAGTCCATGGCTCTGAATATTACATTGTCCGAGGGGACTAGGAGACTCCTCTCCCAGAACTTTAAGTGGGTTTGGGTTCAGAAGTTGCCTTATTTGGGAATTAGGTTGACTAGTCATTTGTATGCACTTTATGGGGAAAACTACCCAGAACTGTTTAAATCCCTTGACTCTTTATTACAGGGTTGGGTAGGATTGCCGCCCTAAAAATAACATATCTTCCTAAGATTCTATATTTTTTTCGAGTTCTTCCAGTTGCGGTGCCTAGAGGAAAACTGGAGTCTCTCCAGAGAAAGATACTCTCGTACGCCTGGAAGAACTCCAGACCTAGAATTAGTAGAGATACACTGTATTGCAAAAAAGAAAGAAGGGGGCTTGTCCTTTCCTTCCCTTCGTAAATATTACCTGGCCGCACATATTGCACCACTAGTACTCCTGCATGCTCCTCGGTACAGACCAATCTGGGTTCTCAATGACATAGCTGGCTGTGGGAGCACGGCACCTGCCTCTCTACTCTGGATACCCAGGCCCTCCAGGCCTGACCCCCTGCCCACTCTCCTAAAATTCTCATTAACTATATGGGATACAACGAAACATATATTCTCTTCTCCTCATCTGCCGGCCTCTCCCTTATTAGGCAACCCCGCATTCCCCCCAGGAATCTCCCATCAGCAGAACTTTAGATGGTGGAGGAGGAACAACTTCACATTGGTTGACCATCTTTGTACTCCGAATGGTTTGAAAAGCTTACAGAGTCTGTCACCTAATGCTGACTTTCCTCCGGCGGAAGTATTTAGATGTCTCCAGTTACATCACTTCGTTAGTAATCTTCTGAGGAATTCCTCCCCCCCCCCCCAGAATTTGAGCGTAGATGTATCCGTGACCACTTCTTAGGAGGATTGATATCTAGCTTATACACATCCCTGGTAGCTCCATCCCCCACGAAGAAACACAATTACATGAGAAGGTGGGAGGAGGAGCTGGGTGAGGAGAAAGACCCAAAAACCTGGCAGAGGATCCTGAGAAATACGAATAAAATCTCTTATAATGCCCTAACTCAGGAAAATGCCTTCAAAATCATGTTCCGGTGGTATTACACCCCCGACTGCATCCACAGATTTTCCCCTTCTTCCTCCCCCCTCTGTTTCAGGGGATGTCAGCACAGAGGTACGATGCTTCATGTGTGGTGGGGATGTCCAATAGCCCAGGAGATATGGCACAAATGCTTATCACACTTATCACTGATATCCCGAAAACTGTGGTCCATGGGAATCCCTGGGAAGCCCTTCTTTCCTTCAGGGTGGGCCCCTACACTAAACTGCAGTGGCGTCTGGCTCTCCATATAGTCTCGGCAGTCAGAGTTACGATCGAAAGAAATTGGAAACTTCCCGCCGTATCATGGGCTGAGATAAGGGGTAGGATAGCAGACACCATGTGTAATGAGAAGTTAACGGCAATTTCCAGGGACCTATATGATAGATTCTACGACACCTGGCAACCATGGATAGAGCTTATGGGTCTTGGAGGAGGGAGTGCGGATCCAATATTCCCGATTTAGTCAGGTCATTCCCTCATCTTTTGGCTGAGTGGGCCCTCATTTCTCTTGGTGTATTCAATCTCCGTCCCAACCCTGGAGCCTCGCCCCCTCACCCTACTCGCCTTTACCCAGCTCCTCCCCCCTCCCCTGTTTTCCTCATGTATCTGTTGTACACCCAGTTGTTTTTGTCCTTGTCACTCCGTTTATATCTTAAAACCTTATCCTACGGTTTAACGAGTAAGAGATACGTTGTAATGGATCTCTCTTGCATAGTAGTTACTGTACACATGTTAGTAATTTCATAAAAATATATTAGATGGTGGTAAATATAGCCCACGGTTCTGTTCTCTAAGCATCCCTTCATTCTTTTCTGTATATGATCTCTGCATCAATATAGTTTCCTTATGGTACTAGCTGTCCTCCTTATTGTTATTGTACCTTCTATGATGTATAAGTCATGTTGTCAAATCATACCATGCTGTTCATGTCATGCTCTATTGCATTTGTATGTAACCATGCTGTCTTTATTTTGTGCTGAACCGCAATAAAAACCTTTGTAAAAGAGATATACCGTAATATTTCTTCTTTACAAGTTACTGTTGCGCCCTCATCTGGAATATGTGGTCCATTTCTGTGCACCTGTTCATAGAATGGACACTCTGACTATGGAAAGGGTGCAGAGGAGAGCCACCAAAATGAATAAAGGATCTTAGTTATTAAGAAAGGTTACAAGAATTATATGTATTTAGTCCTGAGTGGGGGGGGGGGCATGATTAGATTGTATGAATATATAAATGGACAATACAAAAATATAAGGAAGAGCGATTTAACTAAAGGAGACAATTCCTCTATCGCTGTATTTTTAATGTAAAACCCTCTGAGACAATGATTTTCCATTAAGAACTATAAATCTGTGGAATAGCCTCTCACAGAAACTTGTTATAGCAGCGTCAACTGACAGGTTCAAAAAAGGATTAGAAAGAAATAACATTAACTGTTACTGTTAGCTGTTATCTACAAATGTATATAATTTTACTCTAACCCGTCCCTTGGTTGAACTTTATAGACAGACTCTGGCTTTTTTCTACTGTATTATTAACTACACCTTTTATATGCTGCTATACAGTATCTCTGTATTAGGGGCCAAAGAAAAAGAGCAAAAAATTGTACATAAAGTACGGTGCACATGTAGAAATACATTGAACATTCAAGAACTAAGTAGGACTATTGCAAAAACAAATTAAACATTCACAAATTATACAAGGAGAACAGTGTAGCACTTACATGTACAACAACTGATTTGCCCTATTTTTGGCCCCATAAGATGCACTTTTATACCCCAAAAGTGGAGGAAAATGTGCATGTGAAGGAAAAACTCATATAACTGGCACTCCCACGCTGCTGCGATGGAGGAGCAGAGGGGGGCAGGGAGAGGGCAGGGTAACTGATTCCTGCCACTTTCCCACTGATGCTGGCAGGAGTGCCGGTTATGTAAGTTTCCCTTCTGCCACACTGCCTATTGGGAATGGGGAGGGGGGAATGCCACAATACGTATGTGGAATGTGATGGGGAAATGCCACAATGTCTATGGGAAATGGAATGGAGAAATGCCACACTGCCTATGTGGAATGTGATGGGGAAATGCCACAATGCCTATGGGGAATGGAATGGAGAAATGCCACACTGCCTATGGGGAATGAGATGGGGGGGTGCCACACTGCCTATGGGAAATGCGGAGGGGGAATGCCACACTTCTTATATAGGGAATGGGAGGGGGGAATGCCACACTACTTATATAGGGAATGTGAGGGGGGAATGCCACCCTGCCTATGGGGAATGGAAGGGGGGAATGCCACACTGCCTATGGGGATTACTGCCTGTAATTGCGGGATTCTGCACTGTGTCTGTTATTTGGTTCTTTGGGGATGGTGTTTTAGCACAACATTTGGTTCCTTAATTTCATCCAGGTCATGATATATCAGTAGGAATAAATCAGGGCAATTGGACTAATGCAGCAAATTCAGTTGCCTTGAATTATTCCTACAGATATATCATATATAGGGATGGGCAAACCCCCCAAAGATCTGGGTTGGCGAGTTTGGCTCAACTTTGAATAGATGTTTGGGTCCGGGGATCTGAACTTAACTCAAACCCGGTCCACGTTGAAATGAATCAGGACTCAAATGAGTGCCTGTGGTTTGGGGGTGCAAAGTGTGCAGCAGAAGTGCCCTGCTGTGACTTACCTTTGCCCGTGAGCCTATTCTGTCACCAAGTCAAATGCTGCTGCTGCCTTCGGGCAGGGGTAAGTCACAGCGGCTTCCTGCTGTTGCTAACATACCGTGTTTCCCCGAAAATAAGACCTACTCCAAAATAAGGCCTACTGTGCTTTTAGCATGAAGGCTAAATATCAGACCTTCCCCGAAAATAAGACCTCCCCCCAAAATACCGTATTTACAAGCTGAAAGGCGGGAGCAAGGAGGGAGGCCGATGTGAGTGCCGCAGGGTTGTAGCTGCCGTCATGCAGGAGGGTGGCGAATGAGCATCCAATGTGCAGGAGGGCGGGTGGTGACACTGGCCAATCGGAGTTCTGACGTTGCATACCTCGCAACTGGGCAGGACAATCACGGATTGGTGAGTTATGTCCCGCCGCCCCGCCCCCTCAGGAAATGTCCCGGAATGCCATTGGAGCAGCAGCAGCCTGCTGAGTGCAGGGCCGTAGGAGGCATAAGGCCATGTGAGGCCGCAGCGGCGGCGCCTGTCTCTTTCGCCTGACAGAGCGGAGCCGGCTAGCTGCGGGAGTTGGGGGGGGTGTGTGGTCCCAGCAGCTGATCCACCAATGAATCAGGCGGCACAGGCTGAGGGCCTTCTGATCACCCGCCCCACTGTCTGATCGCTCACTGACCGCCAGATCGCCTGCTGCTTCAACAATAGGTGAGTGCTTGCTGGAGAGGCTAAGGTTATGTCTGGTTATGCTGGTTTGTGATGGCAACTACTACTGTTTAACAGTTAATAAATTTCCTTTTTTTGTGAATGCATGTGAATTCTTCTTCATGGAAAAATGTAAGACATCCCCTGAAAATAAGACCTAGCGCATCTTTGGGAGCAAAAATTAATATAAGACACTGTCTTATTTTTGGGGAAACAGGGTAGGTGGCTCAAGTAGCCCATCAACCAGCCATTCCATGTTCGGGCTGGACACTTGGACTTCTGGCTACTGTCCATGCTCGGGTTTGGAAACCCAAACTTTGCGGTTCAGGTTCACCCATCTCTAATCATGTATATTGTATATTTTACGAACACAGCGGTGTTGTGCATATTTGGGTGTGATTTGAAACATGAATTGCGATGAGCTTATTAATTTTAACGCAAAAAAGGGCAATTACATTTTTTTGTTTTAATTTTTCCCCAAACACCTATACCTGTAATGGGGCATCTTTATAGCATTTTTCCAATGAGATAAGTTTTTGAAAGTTTGGAAACAACAGCCCCCTATGTGCTACGGTAAAGAATTTGGTTTTTTTTTCTGCGTACCCTGTAGGGTGCTGTTGTTTCCAAACTTTTAAACAATTAAACAATTGAAAAAAGCAGCCTATGGTATATGCT
This sequence comes from Gastrophryne carolinensis, assembly GCA_027917425.1. Taxonomy (NCBI): domain Eukaryota; kingdom Metazoa; phylum Chordata; class Amphibia; order Anura; family Microhylidae; genus Gastrophryne; species Gastrophryne carolinensis. The sequence continues at coordinate 525,954,820 of CM051235.1, read as the reverse complement.
ACAGAATGATTCTTTATCATAACTACCTAAGCGGTTTTTGACCCCAAAGTAGTTGAATTCATTTCATTTTACTACTTTCCACAGCACTTTGTAGCCAACAAAGCTCAGCACAGCCACTGAGGCAGTAAACAAACAATTGGGGTCAAGCTCAAGATCTGGGGAAATATGTTTACATTTGGGTGTGAAATCTGAGTGAGCTTTTTTACTTGAATCACTCACCCCTGTCATGGGTTATTTTTACAAGTGAGGTACATCATTATTTCCAATAAGATAAGAATGTGTCAAAGTTTGGATCAACAGCACCCTATGGGCTATGCAGCTGAACGATTTGGCATATTCTTTAGCTTAGCCATGGGGTGCTATTTTTTTCCAAACTTAAAAGAAGACCTTACACCACTGGCAAAATGAGGTACCTCTCCTCTAAAAATGTTGATTTTTGGGGAGATTTTCTTTTTTTTACATAATTTTTTAGTGTGTTCCAAATTCAAAATCTCACTTCAGTTCACGCCCCCAAAAGCACATCCGAAGGTACACTTCCTTTAACTACTGCACATGATGACATGCTTTTTTTGGTGTGATTGAAAGTATATATATACACGGTATATATATATATATATATATATATATATATATATACAGTATACATGTATACATGTTTTCTCCTTCCAGCTTAAAAACTAAACTTAGCATCAACAGACAGACTTTAATTAGAGTTATGCTGAGGCCTTCTTAATATTAGGCCAGGTAATCACCGGGTAGAACAACATGTTAAGTCTGGTAAAATTAGTGTGCTGGAGCTTCTGACAAGATAACAAGGAATGGAGTTATATTAATTCCTTTTGCTGTGCAGTGCAATAGGTGTCTACTGCCTTTATTGCTATATTAATTCCCACTCTGCACAGACAGGCTTTTGTTCTAGGATTTATGTGAAGAGTAATTACAACTGTTTTATTGCATTCTGAGCTGTGAATAGATGTTACATGTACTTTCAAAGGCAATGATTTTGGGATGTGGGATGATAACAGATATGCGGTTTTCAGCTTTGTTCTTATTTATAGAGCAGTGATGGATGGATGGGCCTACCAACAATTATGAGTATGATTTCCCGCCTTAACTGAAATGCAGTACAGAACAATATAAATCTAACTGAACTGTCAGCTCTATATACCTGTTCTCCAACACAAAAATAGAATTACATTTTACACTGGCTGGTAAATAAAACGTCATATATCTGTTTTAAAGAAAATTTCAGCAGAGGCCGGCCTGTAATCTAAAAAAAATCCAGGGCCACCCGAATCGGGGTGTGTGAAACCCTCCAGGTCGGCCATAAGCACTCAACTTTCCCCATTCCAAAGGTGCATGCACTGGCTCTTGTCCAATGAGAGATGCCCGCTATGAGTCAATCAGCAGCAGCTCTCTTTGTTGGTGTATGTCCCATGGATTCTTATGTTGATTTTTCTGGTAGTGGAATAAAATTTAGCATTATTTAATACAATATGTCATTTTTAGAAGTTAGCAGAATTTTTAAAACAAGCTCACAAAGAATATACCAAAATATGGTGAATATCCCTCACCCTGAATAACAGCTTATCTTATATGTTTCCTCCCACATTGTACATACAGATTGCTTACATTAAAAAACATCTTACCTGCATCTAGTGCATTTTATGAGCCTTTAAACATTCAAAGATGGTGGTCCATGGAGTCTCAGGTTTCCTGGAAACAGGAAGTGTCTTCTGACTGTGCTGCTTTGCATTCTGGGATTGGTGTCCTTCTCCTGAACCCAGCTTTGCTCTGTGCAAAGAACAGCTATAACAATCTCTCCCCTATACACTTTTATCCCTCTCCTCTCCTCAGTATGTGATGGTTCTGAAGCAAGATGGCGGCGCCCATATCCTAGAGTCTTGAACAGAGTCGCAGCCCAGTGGGAGAAAGAATAAAAAGTAAATGACTAAAAATGTAAAATATAATAAGTGGCTGGGGAATAGTTTTTTAAGGGTTTGGCCTTTTTATTAAATGATGCTGAATATCCGGCTGAAGGAGAGACCTTTGACTCTTGCAGGGTTGATTCAAAGCCCCTTTCTCAATTTTTTTTGGAGGTTTTGCCACCAAATGAAAAATCACTCAGAAATGAAAACTCTTCACACAAAAATTCTTGCCGAAAAAAAGACTCTGCTGATTCAGACGAGGGGGGTAAAAGGACGAGAACAGAAAATTTCACGCAACAAAATGTTGAGAAATGGGCTCTGAATCGACCCTCAAGCCTTCTATTGTTTGATGGAATCCCAAGAACAACGGGCACGACAAGGACTCATTATATAACTCTGCAACCTATTTGGATCTCCGGCTAGATATATACCAAACTGAATATTAATTCTCTAATATACATTGGAAGGAATCGGCTGTAAATAATTTCTGACATTTTGACTGGCGATTAAAAGGGGCATCCCGATTGGACGTTTTCTTAGAATTCACCGCAATTGTAGTAGAGAAGAGAACTTCCAGAGAGAAGCAAGGGACACAGCGTTCATACAGAGAGGCTATCCAAGACCCATTATTGAGAAATCTACACTTTGGGCACATTTATGGTAGAATTGGTGAGAAGCTTCCGGCACATAAGGGTCGATTCATGGTTGTGCATCCGTGACTTTGCACAAGCTGCTTGGAGCACGAGAATGTTATCGGGCTACCACATGATTCATGATTCAGTCATCAAAATGAGAAATTCGACAAGTGAATTTCCTTCAGCAAATAGGTGGAGGAAACCGCCAATTCAAATGAGCCTTATTTTATTGAGGAAACACATGCCGGCAACATCCAGCATGTTTTTGAACAATAAAGGTGTCAGCCTCAAGTTCTTTTTAACGTCTGAACCCTTTTTTTGTTTTTATTGGGAAAAAAAATGATAAAATGTTACCAAAATCCTCACAAAAATTAAGGTAAAACAAAAATGTGGATATTGGGCCCCAAGGTTTAGCAAAAACACAAACAATAAAAACATTATTAAGCATTAATATGAAAACCAAACAGGAGAGGGTTAAAGAGAACATCTGGGAGAAAACATTGGGCAAAAAAACAAAAACTGGAATCAGAAAATCCCCCCAAAAATGGAGAACACAGGTTTTCCAGAGAATACACTTCGAAATGACAAATAGAGCTTCGAGGAAACATAGAAGCTGGAGAGATCAAATCGCTATGTTCTCCATTTTTGGGTTTTTTTGGGGGGAGGGATATTCTGAACCCAGGTAACCCTTAACATGTTTTGGCCCAGATGCCTCTTTAACCCTCCCTGTTTGTTTTGAATCTTAATGCTTAATAATGTAACTATAATGTTTTTATTGTTCTTGTTTTTTGGGCACAATATCCACATTTTTGTTGTTTGGACCTTAATTTTTGTGTTTATTGTAAACTTTTTATCATTTTTTTTTTGGAACCTAAACCAAAAAAAATGGGGTCCAATTCCTAAAAAGAACTTGCGGCTCACACTTCCATTGTTCATAAACATGCAGGATGCTACCAACATGTTTTTGGAATGAAATAAGCCTGTTACTCATTGGAATCGGCAGTTTCCCCTACCTATTTTCTGGAGGAAATTCACTCTTCAAATTGCCACATTTGGGCACGCTTTGTTGCCCTCACACCATAAATCAGGCGCCGGAGACAGATTGGTGCGCAAAAAGGACACTACGGAAAAATTTCAGACGCAAATTGCCGCAATGGCAAATGCTTGTGTGCAAACTGACAATAAAACAAAAGTGCATCCGTGCCCAAACTAACCGGTGCACGGACCATAAAACAACCTTATTGTGTGCGTAATCAAGATACAGGTAATATCTTTTGGAAAAAAAAAATGGAAAAAAGTATTTTTAAATGCAAAAAATCACAGCAAGGCACACCAGAAATGCACCATGTTTCACCAAATCTTCAGCATAACCTCCATTGCATTTGTTCTTGCCATTCAATAATATTCAAGCTAAAAGTGTTCTGGTAAATCATGGACACATAAATCTCTTATATTCAGAATGTTGTTTATTATTTGTTTTAAAGAATACCCCGTAGATGAGGTCTATGTATGAGTAGAAATTACACCTTAATTCTAACTAGCTATTGTTTCATTGTTTCATACTCAATGCAGCCCTCTGTATGGTTCTATAATCTTGTACTAGTTCCTATTGTTCCTTTAATTCCCCCACTCCTCTGTTTGCTCTGCCAAAAATAATTCCTAATTTATATGTATTTATATACGTACCGATATTAAACTGGTTCATATTCTGAATAAAGTATTTATTTATGAAATGTACTTGTAAATCTGCCTGGACTGACCTGTTGTTTGAACCTGACTATTTGCCTGCATTAACCCTTTGCTTTTGGAGAGCAAAGACTCAGGGATCTTTTTGCTGCTTTTTAATGCAAGATGTGTGTTTACAGTTACGCCTTTCTTTTATCACAGGCACAGTATCTGCCATATAATGTTTTCTATTGTAGCCTTGACAATCCGTTCCTTTCTTTGTGCGCCTGTCCATTTAGCTTAAAGAAAGCCTGCATATATAGAGGGGCGAAACTGGTACAGACCATAAAATTACTAAACTCCAGCAAGAAGCTTTTGGATTATCCAACAAGATTAAACAACATATCAAATTTCCTTTAAAAAGATATATTTGTAAAATCTTGTTAATGGTGACATACCCAAAATTTGGGGGAGTTTTGATATGCACAATGTTAGGGCTAGCGCTGCGGAGACGCCTCATGGCGCTTCCAGCCGTCCCTCTCCCGGGGCGAGAGCCGCGCTTCCTCCCCGCGGCTTTCCCCGCCGGGTCTCCCCTAGCCCGAGCGCTGTGTCCCTTCCTGGCAGCGCCCCTCGCTTACCTGGTGTCCTGCCCTCCGTCCGGCGTGGCTGCCGGGGCCTGCGGGCGGCTCCCTCACTTCCTCCTTCCTCCTTGCCTCTCCTGCGCGCACGTCCCCGGCCACTAGGGGGCGCGCGCTGCAATACTGTGGAATTTAAAGGGCCAGTGCATCTCTAATTGGTGTCCGGCCGTCCAATCCGGTAATGTCACTTCCTTTTTATTCTGGCCAGCCCTTCCTCCCTTTGCCGGATTATCGGTGTGTTTCCGTGATTGTCTGTAGTTAAATCTGTGGCTTTTTCGTGTATGACCTTGGCTTACCTTTTGACCACGAACCTCCGCTGCCTGTCCCGATCTCGGTCTGTCTCTTCGTCTGTGAACCTCCGCTGCCTGTCCCGACCACGGCTTGTCTACTCGCTGCTGAATCCTCGCTGCCTGCCCTGAATCTGGCTACTCACCGTGACCATCGTTTATCTCTGCTGTACAATACCTCGGCAAATTGTGGAACTGTGCTGCCGTTGGGGGGTAGCGACCTGGGAGTCATCAGCCGCACAAGACCAACCTGCTTCGCGGCGGGCTCTGGTGAAAACCGGTGGCTCCTTAGACCCCGCTTCCCTGACGCGGTACTCACCAACAGTTCCGCAGTTCCAGTGGGTCCACGCTTCATTGGTTTCATCCGGTTGTAACAGTCGCTTCATTGGTTTCATCCGGTTGTAACACACAATAATGGTTTTTAACCTGGTATAATAGTAAAATGTATTAATTTTAGACAAATATAGCATGGTAGTGGGATTATCTGGGTTGGGGACCAGCCTGGGTCCCGTTATCCTTTTGACGTATTATTTGAATAAAGATACACTAACAATTAAATAGTTTTAAATATGCATGTAAAAACAATTCTAAATGCTAAGTGGGTTTATTCACATTAGACATACACAAACTCTCCCACATGTAAAGGTAAAAACCAGTATAATATGAAAGTCTATGTATTTTTTTAATACAATAAACTATCACTGCTAAAACACATACACAAAAAGCCAGTAGAGGGCAGTGTTAATAATTCAACAATCTTTATAAATCATTACATAATGGCTTCCATAAATATTATATCAATGCTGTGTGTAATTTATACATGCACAGTGCAAAACAAAAAAATAAACAAATAAAAATAATGATTAGAATACATTAAATTAAATGAATTTAGTGCTAAATTTATACCCAATTAAGTGTAAATCCAAAGTGTGATCAATTTGTATAGACTCTTTGACCGATATAAATACAGATATTAAAGTGTTTTGTGCATGTATATGTTTGTCGAACTTACCGAACTTACCGAACCCGAACCTGAGCATAAATACTCAAATAAACATGTTGCATAATCAGAATACAGTAAAAAAAAGAGGTTTACCACCAATAAGCTTCATTTTCTTTTCGCATTTGCCACTTCTGCTGGGAATACATTTGCTGTTGCCTCAGCTTTTATCCAGGAGCACATCTAAGTTCTGGGCCAGAATATATTGCTGAGACTTAGTGGGGGCCCTTTTACAGGTTAACTAAGTTATGTTACAGTAGAAGGTAACAGCTCAACAAAGACTGGAGACTAACTGGATCATTACATCGTTATTAGTTCTGTGATGCGTATTCCTTGCTGTACCGGATGCTCAGTTATTGGAATGGTGGCAGCCAGATTCTGGGTAGGCCTTCTGTGGCAGTTGCCCTGGATGGTAGCAAGCACTGATCAGTAGATAGGGTGTGGCTGGGAATGGCAACTAGTTGGCTGAGGTCAATATTGCTGACATGGTCAGAAGTGGCTAGTGGATAGCAAGAGGGTCCAGGCAACAGGTGTGGAAAGTGGCTGGCAGCATGTCAGGAACTGCAAATATGGCCAGACTAGGCTCAGCTAAAATCTAAGGCACTTGAGCACACATGCTTGAGCACTTGGCCATGCTCAGCATGGCAATGGTCAACAAAGAGTACACATACTTGGATGCCATCAACAAGGCCAGGGACAGGCAACAGGCCTTTGGATGAGGTCTGCATGTCAGGATCAAAAACAGGGTATCCAGATAGGATAGACAGGCCGGTAAACTAAGAGCAAAGTATGTGCCAGAACAACATGGCAGCCTGACAGTCAGCTCAATGTTATTTTGTAGCAGGGACAACCACATGTAGAGTCTAATTCCATTATGGAGTCCAACAGTGGCCCGGGAAAGAGGGGAATGTCCTTACTCAGGTTCCCTGGCATCAAGCAGCCGTACCAGGCGTGTCCAGACTTCCAGGAATTGGCTGAAGAACAAACCAAACCATGTTTGGATGTTCTTAATGGGGTTAGCTCCCTTTTAATTCAATGAACTCTCCACAAGTCCGGGCCTCTGGCACGTCTTCGGGATGCCCCTAGCCCTCCCACAGGGGTGTACACCTGTGATGCTTCAGACAGCACCCCCCTGCTTCAGCTTTTCTTTCCATCACTGAACAACCTGTCAGAGCTGGGCCACAATTTTATAGACCCAGGAGCCAATCATTCCCTAGGGCCCCCCCCCCAAACCCTGGGCTAACCTAGGAACTTTAGCCCTTAACAGGGTGGTGGGCCTAAACAAAGGGAAACAACAATATGCCCTATAAAAAGTACCTGCCATGGACAGTCTTCTTTCACCAAACAATACCTACAGTGGAAAAAAACAGGAAAATTCTTTCTCACCAGGTTAGGCATGCATACACATGCACAGCGTCCCTCTATCTGTCCCCCTATCAGGGACACTGGCATCCAACCTCCCCCCTAAAACAACTACCCCATAAACCAGGTAAAATGTAGCAACAACAAGACATTATATCTTACCCCCAACAACAACTGTAAAGACCCCAAAAAAGTGGGGATATCCAACAAAAAAATAAAAGGTTTCTTGCCTGATAGCAGTAGCCTTCAGTTAAGTGACCCCTGTTGCTTCAAATGTACATCTTCTGCCCCTGCTCTGCCACAGTGGCAGCCCAGGTGGCCAAATCAGGCAGGCCGCAGGTCACACCAAGGGCAGCAGCAGTTCCCTGACAGCTGAATAGGTCCACCATAACAAATAAGTGATGGCCCAGATTCCCAAGGTGCACCGAGTTAGGCATGCATACACAGGCATAGTGTCCCCCTTATGGGGACACTGGCATCCGACCTTCCTCCTAAAATATCTAGCTTGGGACCGCTGCCCCTTTCAACCTACAGCCTCCCTAATTACACCATAAACCAGGTAAAATTCAGCAACAACCACACATTATAATTTAATCGCCATCAACAACTGTAACAACTCCCAAAATGTTTGGGTCTCCAACAAAAAAATAAAAGGCTTCTTGATTGATGGCATTAGTCCTCAGGTAGGTGACCCCGGTTGCTTCAAACATACATCCTCTCCTCCTGGGACTGTTTACTCGAGGCAGCCAGGCCCAGGAGATTAAAAGGGGCAGGCCACAGATTCGGCAGCGAACCCCAGACTCCAGGGCCGGTATTACCTCACATCACACCAAGGGCACCCAAAACAATCAGGATCTAAATTTTCACACCTCACACAATTGTGTTTTATGTTCTTGCTAATTGTAAATAACTTGATAGCACTTGTTTATCTCCTCCAATACCCTGCTTTTTTATTATGCTTTTTTTTGTGCACTGTATGTAAAAATCGTGTCTCATGTGAAGGACTAAGTATTCTTGAAAGCTAATGTAAAAATTATTTTTAGTTAGCCTACAGAAGGTATTGCCTTATTTCTTCAATTCACTTTAATTCTGAATAGCTAACACTGTACAACACTTTACTGCTTGAAAATGCGACAATACCACTATGTACTGCACAAGTATTGAACTAAAAGCCCTGCTTAGAAAACCGGCAAAGCTTGACATTGACATTTTCTTCCTCACAAAATGCAAGTGGGAGCAATTTATCCCAAGGCTTTGTGATCTGCAACTCAACATTGCACATCAACAACAGCCAATAGCTGTTCAATAACGACAATATATTAATATAAAAGATGATAGAGATGCTAAAGCCCATGTGCTCAAACCCCTTGCCCTAGGGCCACTAACAGGCCATGTTTTGCATATCTCCACGCTGATGTATAGGTAATGTAATTAGTGCTCAGACAGAGCTATAGACTGCACACAAATTACAACACGTGTGTATCTGTCGGGTGAGTGGCAAAACCTGGTCTGTTGGTGGCCCTTGAGGAGGAGGGTTGAGCACTACTGCACTAAAGCATTTACTTGTGCTATGTACAATAGGTTGTACAACAGCCAGTAACTAGAAAATCAACATCTGTGTAGGAGCTTTAAAAATTGATTGTACCCCTGGCTGGGGTCAATCGTAATCCGACATGATCCGCCTAGTAACCCTTTATAAGCTGCGGAAACACATAAAAGTAAAAAAATGGAAATTATGTGGATGGTCAATAGCAACAAAAGAGCTGGTCAGGTTTTGTGGCTCTTCACACTGTTTGAGATTTAATTTTGTAGCTCAGTTTCCAAAATTCAAAGGCGGACTAGTTTCGCTTATTGCAGCTTTTACAGCGCCCTTGATTCCGAGGTCCAGGCTATATTTTTACAAATGTATATTGTAAATACATATGCATGAAAAAGAAATAATGAACAACAATAATTTCTACACAGGTAAGTACCTGTATTTCCTAGATATCACAATTTGATTTGGTTTGTCTGTTTGCTGATGATACAAAGGTTAGTAATAGGGTGGATATTCCTGGAGGTGTCTGCAACATGGAAAATGATTTAGCTTTACTGGATAGATGGTCAAAACTGTGGAAACTAGAGTTTAATGTCTCTAAATGTAAAATCATGCACTTGGGTAGAAGGAATCCCTGCTCTGAGTACCGTATGGGCAGCACTGTGTTAGCCAGGACCTCAGAGGAGAGAGATTTAGGGATACTGATTACTGATAGCTGCAAGATGAGTAGACAGTGTAGCCAGGCAGTGGGAAAAGCAAGCAGGATGCTCGGCTGCATAGCTCGAGGCATCACCAGTAGGAAGGGGGAGGTTGTGATGCCGCTGTATAGAGCCCTGGTGAGGCCACATCTAGAATACTGTGTGCAGTTCTGGAGACCTTACCTGCAAAAAGACATTATTAAAATAGAACGTGCCCAAAGGCGGGCAACGAAAATGGTGGAAGGACTTAAACTTAAAATTTATCAGGAGAGACTTAAAGAACTTAATTTGTACAGTCTGGGGGAAAGAAGGGAGAGGGGGGACATGATTGGGACCTTTAAATATGTGAAAGGATTGAATAAGGTTCAGGAGGGAAGTGTTTTTAAGAAGAAGCTTAATGATAGAACAAGGGGGCACAACCTGAAGCTAGTCGGGGGGAAGATCAGGAGCAATGTTAGAAAATATTATTTTACAGAAAGAATAGTAGATGCTTGGAACAAACTTCCAGCAGAGGTAGTTGAAAAATCAACAGTCACTGAATTTAAACATGTCTGGGATAAGCACACATCTATCCTAAGAGAAAGAGTACATACAGTATATACATAAGGGCAGACTAGATGGACCGTATGGTCTCCTTCTGCCGTCAACCTTCTATGTTTCTATGTTTCTATGAATATACAAACTCTGCTACAGATGTTATCAGGGAATAGGATTGTGGTTTCAAGATTTGTTGTTCAAGCTCTGTGGAAAAAATCCATAAGGTGCTCCTGAGAGAGTTACATTTTGAAAAATAATTAGCTGTAACAGAAGGCAGTTTGCTCACTGAAGGGTCAAGATCAGTATGACAATAAGTGTCTGCAGGCAACATCTGGGCCTCATACACATGAAGACACAGAGAGAGGACATATAGTTCGTTATTAGAGTTTACTATGGTTTAGCCTGGGGTGTGATCACCAGGGAATTAACAAAATAGAGCAGGTATTATCCTTTGCAACCACTTATTAAAAGGCAGGTGCTCTCAAGTAGGGGGGTGAGTATAGATTTTTTTTACTTATGTTTTCTTTTGCCTGGACAGACATTTTAAGGATATTTTAAACAAATACTGGCATATACTCACAAAAGATCATACACCAAGGTAATTAATCCTGAAAACCCAACAGAATATTCCAAGGATGGTGTCTATACAGAAGTATTTCATCCATAGTGACTACAAGAAGCAAAAAAAAAAAGCAATTGCTGTAAAATAAAAGGCTGCTTAGAATTGTAATGGGTTTAGTCCATGCATGTTTATATGGTAGTGGAGAGAAATAGATCTCCCAGGACAGAGAAAGAAAAAAAGCAATTCATTTCATTAGTTGTAATACGAATAATGTTGTATACTTGCTGTCTTGCCTATGTCGACCCAACAAGGGCAAAACAAATCATAAATTCAAGGTATGTAATTATGATAATATACTGAATGCACAAACTAGGAAAGTGAGAGTCCCCAATAGGGCACCACTTTGGCCTAAAACATGCAAAAAAAATATTGTAATTTATGTTGAATTCATGAAAATGAGAGAGAAGGAGATATAACCAGAAACTTTACAGAGCAAAACACAAAGGATTTATAGTATAAAAGGCTCCAGAACTCCCGGTTTGAATAAGGCATGTAACACTGTGCCATTTCTATAGTAGTAATGAACAATGAAGAAATCAATATTAGAATCAATGTTAGAAACTAAGGTTGTTCACTGGCTGTAATCATTTACTGCCAATCATTTGGATAGAATAATGTAAACTATGCTATTAATGTTAGGAAAGAAAGCTGCTTCATATTGTGAAACCAGAGTGATGATGCCAGCCAACAAATAGAAGAATAAAATAAAAAAATGCACCAGTATTGTGCAAGAAATCTCTCAAATAAGTATATGAGGACTGCTTTTAAAAATGGAAATTATTTTTTTGTTCTTACTGCCTATTCAACCCCCCCCCCCCCCACAGTTCTGGATGTTATTGCACACAATTTGCTGGCACACACATCTATAGTTTCAAGTTGTGGGAAGGTGGGCAATTTATTTCCATCTCTATGGTATAGGTATAGGGAATGGCTCATCAAGTGGAAAGTAGTATAGGGCAGGGGGTGAATGATTAAGACCGGGCTTGGTGCCAGAGAGAGGGGCCACCTGCACTAATGGGTGACTTGCCATTAACCCCCAGCCTCCCCCTATTACCTGCCTCCCCAAAGCCGGGGGGCAGAAAAGCCTGGGGCCACAGAGGCTATATGGGCTTGTAGCCTGCAGGGCGGGGGGCCACAGAGGTACCATATTCTACAAGCCCCCATAGCTGGTAAACCCCGGTTGATTATGCTGGGTAGTTGGGACCCCCCAGATTTTTTTTATTTTTAAGGGCTTTTAACTCTTAAAAAAAAAGTCCCCATAGCTGGTCTCCGAGCTGATTATGCTGGATAGGGGGGGCCACGTCATTTTTAAGGGGATTTTTAAGGGTCTTCCCGGAGAGGGGGACCACATGCCAAATTTTTTAAAATGTAACCCTTTATAGTGTGAATAGTAGTTGTAGTTTATTTTGAAATGTTATATAGTGCTCTTCAGTTTGGAGGGTCCTGGGCAAGAAAGGGAGGCTACCAATACATATGTGGTACCTTTGTAATCGGGAGAAATGGGGCTTTGACATGCAATATTTTTATCTTTAATAAAATAAAGGTTTTATTTAAAATAAACAAGACAATTTTTTATTTTTTTTTACTTTTTCACTCAAAAATATAAAAAAAAAAAACACTGGGAAAATTACAAACAAGACATTTCATTTTAAAGCCTAAAATCAGTTAAAAAAATATAATTTTCCTGGCAATTTCTGCAGAAATTACAGTTAAGCTTAGCACAAAATAGTGAAAAATTACCTTACAGAGGGTGACAAAATCTCTAGTAGGCTGGCAGTTAAAAGGGTTAAAAGTAGCTATACATGTTGGGTATTGTTCTGTTCAAGGGAGCATGCGCTTTCAGATTTAGGTTTTTTTTTTCTTGTTTCCATATTGATATTTTAGGAAATGTGTTTTTATTCAGCTTTTTTATAAATTTTTAGGGGAACCGGGTGCAACCAAAGAATTTTTTGAGGGATTACTTCCAGAACAATGAGCCCACTACAACAAGCTGCATATTTCTAAAAAGCAAAATTAATGGTTTGTGGGGGGTATTTAAAATGTAGAGTGTTGTTTAGGTTGAAAAAGCACAATGTGCGCACTGTCTGCAGAGCTAACATTTTCAAGTAAAATTACTTTACGCACATGCTTTACTTTGAGGTGTTTGGCAACTCTTCCCTCGACATTACCTATGCATGTTCTGTTTGAGGGACCTTGCTTTTTCACATTTAACTTGTTTTTTCATATTTGCATATAGTTTTTTCTGGAAAATGATTTTTTTTCTTTGATTCTGCTTTTTTATTCTTTTTTTTTAAGGAAACCTAGTGCAACCAAATCATCCATTAAGGAAATACTTCCCGAAAACTGTGCTCACATCAACAAGCCTGGTATGCCTAGAAAGTATATAGGGTATATATAGTTTGCAGGGGGTATTTTAAATGTAAAGAGTGAGTTGTTTATCTTGAAAAACTGCAAGATGCGCATAGCAGTTGTATCTTATCTGAAAATCTCCTAAAGCACTGTTTCAATTTGGGGGAGTATCCTGGGCAAGGAAAGGGTGTCTACCAATACATTTGTGGTACCACTGTAACCAGGAGAAATGGGGCTTTTACACGCAATATGATTTTATTGGAAAAGTTGCATTTTTTATATGCACGTTTATTTTATGCACATATTTCACCCAAAATTATTGAGAATGCACTACAAAAATAACAAACAAGACATTTCATGTTAACCTCCCTGGCGTTCTGATTCTTTGTGCAATTTTGTGCACAAAGCGTCAGGATGACGTTTAAATCTGCCGCCCAGTTCCGCCCCCACGAGCCTCTGCGGCTCACAGAGACGGAACCAGGAAGTCAGACGGACGCCGCTGCCGGGGCTCTCACCTGCGATCACAGCGGGGACATCGCTGGATCGCAGAGAAAAGGTAAGGAGACTGCTCCTATGCACAATCTACCCCGAGCGTGACTCGGGGTTACCGCTACTTGCAGCGAAAATTAACCCCGAGTCACGCTCGGGAAGACCGCCAGGGAGGTTAAAGCCCAGACATGTGTGGCACAAAAAAATAGTCTGGCTAACAGAGGGTGACAAAATCTCTAGGTAGGCTGGCACTGAAAGGGTTAAGGTTTGAGATGACAGTACATTATATTACCTACCAACTAACCATCTCATCATCACTTACATGTTCCTTTGGGATGAAGTACTTTTTTACCCTAGGTGGAGTGAAATGTGTATATATATATATATATATATATATATATATATATAGTAAAAATATTGAAAAACACTGCGCTATACACAAATATACCAATATAGCAACCTATAAATGAATTTAAGGTGCAAAAAAACAGAAGCTGCTACAACGTGCTGGACCAATTATTCCCATAAGTCCAAAGGCAAATTATATAAAAAAGCACAAAGCAAAAGTCAATCTTTCCAGGAGCAAATGGTCACTGAATCCAAACTGATGAAGCTGCAATCCCGGTGTGCATGCACAAATCACGCTGTGCCCGTCACCTTTAGGAAATGCTCTTACCAGATAGTAGAAATATAAAAGCAGAGTATAAGTCTCCTCCGAAGCGTCTAGCATCTGTTCAGACCAAATCCAATCTACGGCCGTGGGGATAGTATACGACTACACAATCAGATATAGCTTCAATGTATGCTGCAATCCATATAATATCAGTTCCCTTTCAGGTACTATCTCGCCACAGGATATGCAGGTTCAAATCTCAGCAGGACACATCTTCGTGCACCATTAAAAGCTGTATTTTTTCCCCAACAACTTGACAAGTCCGCAAAGCTTCCTGCTAGTGAAGGTCTCTGATGTGTGGAAGGTCTGTTTTGCCTGTGGAGGCTGGAGTTTGCCTTTGTACAGCTTTGCGGACTTGTCAAGTTGTTGGGGAAAAAATACAGCTGAGATTTGAACCTGCATATCCTGTGGCGAGATAGTACCTGAAAGGGAACTGATATTATATGGATTGCAGCAATTGTCGACATACATTGAAGCTATATCTGATTGTGTAGTCGTATACTATCCCCACGGCGGTAGATTGGATTTGGTCTGAACAGATGCTAGACGCTTCGGAGGAGACCTCATTTATACTCTTCTTTTATATTTCTACTATCTGGTAAGAGCATTTCCTAAAGGTGACGGGCACAGCGTTATTTGTGCATGCACACCGGGATTGCAGCTTCATCAGTTTGGATTCAGTGACCATTTGCTCCTGGAAAGATTGACTTTTGCTCTGTGCTTTTTTATATCATATATATATATATATATATATATATATATATATATATATAGTTGAGAGATATATATATATATATATACACACCATTTTTACCTGCTGCTTGTTTAGATGTGACAGCATCTTCATAGCATCACATTTAGACTGTTCTGCCATTATACGAATATAAATGTCTAACACAGCTATATGAAACTATTCTTCGAAGCACCAAGCTGTGAACAAGGATGAGAGGAGTCACAGAATATAGATTGCAAATATATTGGCATGCACAGACTGGAGGGGCCAAAATAAAAACCTTGTAGTTCCTTTATAAGCGGTAATAAGCTGGTCCTGGTTGAAGGCACACAAGACTGTAACTCCCGATGTGCTTTCTCTTTCAAAACAAGTAGAAAACATTTCAGGACAAATTACTGCAGTTTTCGCAGAGAACTGGTTGATGTATTGAAAAATAGCACAGATTTATATGTTAAACGTTAGCAAACTATCAGGGTGAAGCACATTTACCTTTGGGTGTGCTTTCGGGGGTGAACTGATGCTTACATCTGAGTGAGCATGTTGGCCCAAAGGTCAGCTTGCTTCCTCAGACATTAAGCATGACCCCAAACTTTTGGCTTGCCTAAATGCCTCTGGCTGTACAAATTAATGTAATAGGACATTCCCCTGGCTAGAGGTGTACCTGGGAGGGGATCCTTGGAGTAGAGGGGGGAAGCCCTGGGAAACCCTGGTGGGATAGTTGGAAATAGAATTGAGATCTATTGTGGGATGTATAGTGTAGTTACTATAGGAGGCCACTAGATGACCCTATAGGATAAGGAATAGAATAAGTATTTTATAAGGCCCTAGGCTGACCATGGGAGGGGTGCAGAGGGTAAAAGGATCAGCTGAGTTAAGGTTCTAGAGAGTTCCACCATTCATGGGAATACCACCCTAAGAAGGAGCCTTTATTTAGAAATAAGATGGAGTGCCTGGGTCTGGCTGGACTAGAGACAGAGTGCATGGGACCAGTGGAGAGCCTCCTGAAGTGCAGCTGCCTAAGATCCTGTGGAGTGGATGCTCAGGGAAGTAGGCCCTAGTGACCCCTGTGGAGTCACAAGAGGGGAAGAGAAACCGGCTTTGGACCTTGGAGATGGGGTGTCAGAGGAGGATGCCCCAGGAGTGCGGCTCAGTGAGATCGCTGGGAGGGGAATAGATGAAGATGTAGGCCCAAGTGTTACCTAGTTAGCACAGGAGAGGCAAGGATGCCAGCTTGGGACCTGGAAGTAAGGGTTACATAAAAGTGTTCCTGGAGCAAGGCTCGTTAGGATGCCAGGAGGGGATGCCCTGGAAAGAATTGAAAATAGAAAGATACCCCCTGGGTTGTGATGGGGTAAGAAACTATGGTTGCTGTGGAACCATGCTTTATACGTTTGTGCTGGAGTGTGGACTGTGATAAATAAAGAAGAGGCATCCTGGAAAGAGAACTGTGTCTTAATGTCTCTGCTGTGCCCTGGAGGACCGTGGTGACCATCAACCCATGGACTGTGTGAATACATTGCCCTGTTCCTGGCCAACTGCCTCATCACATGTGATAGTGGTTTTGATTATTAAATAGAAGAACATTATTTTTTATTTAACTGTATTGTGCACTGGGTAAGAAAAGCCTTTCCAGAAAAATCCTAAATCATTTGGAGAACCCCTAATATTATTTCAGATGATAAAACATTGCATGACCCAGCGTGTACTTGCATGACTTTAAACTTAAAGAGGAAGTCTACCCCCCCTTCCTCTCCCTGTGCTAGACCCAATTTGGGCAATATCATAAAAAACACTTATGGGGAGTGGGCAATCTGCATGAAAGCTGAAGCAGGCAGAGGATAGAAGAGATGACCCAAGCATAGGTGAGGTGGGAAGAGGTGGAGAGAGGTAGGCAAGGGTGAGGTGAGCCGAGGTGATGTGGTCAGAGGTCTGACAGAGTTGAAGTGAGATGTGAAAAGCTAAGCAAATGTGAGGTATGTAGAGGTAACTAGAAGTAAACAGAGGCGAGGTGGGCAGAGGTGAGGCAGGAAGAGGTAAGTAGAAGTAGAGGTGAGGGGAACCGAGGAAGATCTGAGGTGGGCCCTGTTTAGGAATTAGCTTTACACTGTCTCTAGTGGCCAGCAATGTGCACTGCAGGACAGGTAATCTAATTTTTACAAATATTATGAAATATAGGGGTGGGGTGCCAGGGGCCGCAGCTGAAGACACTGCGGGCTGCATGTGGCCCCCAGTTTACAGATTGTGCATCTCTGGGATATCCAAATGATTTTATTTGGTTTGGAGATGCTGACTTTTGAGAACTTGTGATAGAACTAAAATATCTGCCACATTGTACAAATGACGTATCTTACCTGTAAAACTGGGAAAGCCTCTTAAATGCTCTAAAAATCTAGATATACCTGAGGCTTTAAAATTATTCTGATAACCCCCATTGTCATTGTGGGCATTGCAATATTTGCAATATCTTTACTCAGAACATGAAACGTAAAAGGCTTAAGTGGACCAATCACCAGAATTGTGACTATTCTGATTGGTATTTTTCCCCCAGGGACAACCCTAATTGGGATGCCCTACTATGTGACACCCCCCCAGATAACCCACTACACTCACTCTTCCTCTCCTACAGCACATGCGCGGGAGGTTGTACAATCAGAGCTTTAGGTAGTCCATAATAATGCATCCCAAAAACTGTTGTAGACTGCGCATCAGCAGAGGGAACACCAGCGGCCGCATACCTAGCTCCCCTGTGGAGTGTGTGCTTGATTGCATGGTTGTGGGGACGCACCACTGCAGGGATGTGGTGGTGGCCCACAATCATGACGAGGCACTGGCAGTCGGTCATTGGTCCCCTTTCAGGGGTATCCATGGCAGTGTTACAATAAAAATGATTTTATTGCTTTATATCTATAGCTTTTTATATGTTTCTCTAGATAATTTTTTCTTTCCCATTATAACTTACAGTACTGTAGTAATACTTGGTAAAAAAATATATTTATTCTTGAATGTTGCAACACTTTTTATTTATACTTTTATATATATGTACACTTTAATTCTTAGGCCTCAATTCAAAAAGAGTTGAACAAAATTCTCATGGTAGTAAAAAATTCATTTCATGCGGAAAAAGCCTGAAAATATAACTGTTGATGAATCACTAGTTAGGAAGACAAAGTCAATGGCACTTTTTTTTACTCCTGAGCAAGGCAGTGAACTTTTTACTCCTTTTGACACTGTAGTAAAAAGTGCCATTGACTTTCATTGTCTTCCTATCTGGTGATTCTGTAAAAGTGAAATTCTCAGGCTTTTTCCTCATAAAATGATTTTTTTTACTACTATGAGTAATTTTCTCAACTCTTGATGAATCAAGGCCAATGTCTTCCTATCTGGTGATTCAGTAACATTGAAATTCTCAGGCTTTTTTCTCATAAAGTGAATTTTCTACTATATAAAAACTGTTTTCAACTGAGGCCTTCGTGTTAGATAGTTTGCAAATATATGCGTTATCCAAATGATTTTGGATCTTTCTGGAGAGGCTGAGTTATGAGAGACATTAGGGTTGATTTATCACTGTGAGTAATTTTTTACTCCTTCCATTCCTTTAGATTCATTTTCTTTAGATTCTTTCCCTATGTGCAATTTAGCTGTGCAATTTTTATTTTATTCATTTCAGTTGTTTATTTAATCACTCGATTTTGTTTGTCACATATGTAGCATATAAAGTATAACATTCTTTTTTAGTCTTCTTTTTAACTAATAAGTACATTATTCTCTTTACATGCATGTGTTGTCTGGCCAGGGCTATTTCTAGCAGAAGGCAATCATGGAGATCGCAGTTTGCACCTTTATCCCAGCCATCCTATTTTCTGAAGATAAATCAGGGCCTGTGTTAGTGGTGCAAGCCATAAGACAGGCCCCTCATCCCCCCATAGGGGAGGGAGAACTGCCAGCTGCTATGGCACAGAATGGGACATACCTGTATGGGACAGCAGCAGCACCATAGGATGGGTAAACAAGGGAGCAGCTACTTTTACTTTTTATAGGTGCAAACACCAGGGGAAAACACACTCTACTGCTGTGACTCTACCCTATAGAAATTGTTGGTACGCTCTTAGGACTAAACCATAGAACAAATTGGATATTGGGTGTAGACAGCACCCAACAACCCCAAAATCTTTTAGGGCGACTCCGCTTTGTAAAGCTAAATTCAAACAGTTATTGAAAAAATACAAAAGGGGCTGTATTCAAACATTATTTCAACATTATTAAACAACCAACAATGTTATAGACATTTGATTGACATAATAATTTAACCATTTCATATACATAACATTCTATGATATGATTCACATTCTAAAATAAAGAATACAGCATGTGTCAAAGATGTATTATTGGTTTTAGAATAAGAGACTGGTATATTCTACAGGAATTGTCATTTTATTGTATGTGTTATTGTATTTTTTCAATAACTGTTTGAATTTAGCCTAACAAAACGGGGTCGTCCTAAAAGACTTTGGGGTCATTGTTGGGTGCTGTCTACACCCAATATCCAATTTGTTCCATAAATATAGGTTGGGTAAAAAACCTGTTTTAAATGGTATCCTGCTGTTAGCAGAAATATGCCTGGTGTTCCTGTGCTGTTTAAAATGGCACAGTGTAGAAACATTTATAAATCAGGCCCAAAAATCAAAAAATGAGAACTGTTACAGCCAGTGTGCAATGAAGTTTCTTTGGGCAGGTGGTCAATACTTCTTCACTTTTAAAGTGGAAGGGCCACTCAAAAACCTACCACCTTTTATTCAAAGCAGTAAAAACAAAACACAAGCTGGAGGGATTTTAAATTTGGGGTACATAATGAACCCCTCCTCTTACTCTCAAGTATGCTTATACAGATTTGTTTATATAGTCACTTTTGCCAATGAGCTGCTTTAGATTTCCTACAAACAATGCTTGGTTTAACATGAAAGTTTAAATAAATTGCATGTAACTAATAATAGCTGAAAATAATCTGTTAATAACTGGGATCAAATATATTAGATGTAACAGGGTAGACTGAGTACATATAGTGACAATGATATAAAAGAGAGTACTAAAAATTGCTGCAAGACTCTAAGAAAGCAAAGCATCTGTTGAAGGCCAGGCGCTGGGCTGTTAGCGGTCTCTTAACAGCTGCTTTATGTGCTTTCTTCCTGAATAGAAGAATGTAAACCTATTCATCTGTTCTGAATGCAAATGACAGCAGCACTATAAAATGCATCTGTGTTAGGGAAAGAAAACCTTATCATGAAGTTCTTGGCTTTAATTCCTCGCTTCTAGCACACTTTTGATATGCATTCCAGCATATACCCAATTAAAAAAAATAAAGAAATAATTTCATAAAATACTGTGCTCTGCAAAGTTAAAAGATCCTGTCCATGGTACTTTTTAGAAACAAGAGAGGCTAATTTATTATAATTTCCAGCGGCCGCTAGATGAGCGTCTCTTCTGAGAGCATCCAGCTTGCACTCGCTTCCAACTGGCGGCTGGGCGCAGCACTGGCCTTGTATAAGGCAATGTGCTAGTGCCGACTGGGAGCACTAGAAATCCAGCAAATTTTCTATTAAAGAGCACAACGCCCACATGTGCCCTGTGAAAAGGGGATTACAGGGGGACAGCGTCTGTTGTAATTAGAGATGAGCGAACTTCTTGAAAGTTCGATTCGGGCGATTTGCCGAATTTCCCCAAGAAATTCGGGTTCTCCCGAATCGAACTTTCACGAATCGCTCATCTGAAAAAAAAAAATGCCGGCATGGTGGGAGCGGGCAGGCCAGCTACGCTGTCAGCGGGCGGCAGAAGCCGGCCCGCTGACAGCGCAGCCGGCCTGCCCGCTCCCACCATGCCGGCATTTTTTTAAAAAGCTCTCAGCTGTCATCAGAGGACGCATCATCAGAGGGCGCCTGAGAGCGGCGCCAGCCTCCACGGTGCCGACCATGCAGGTAAGTGTTTGCTTTTTAAAAAAATGCCGGCATGGTGGGAGCGGGCAGGCCAGCCGGGCTGTCAGCGGGCCGGCTTCCGCCGCCCGCTGACAGCGTAGCCGACCTGCCCGCTCCCACCATACCGGCATTTTTTTTTTTTTTATTTCAGGGAAAATTCGATCGGCACGAACCAAAAAAAATTCGGGTTCGTGCCGAATCAAATTTTCCCTGAAATTCGGAGCGAATTCCGGTTCGTCCGAACTGGTTCGCTCATCCCTAGTTGTAATCCCTGTTTTTTTTTATGGTCAGGGCAGGAAATTAAAAAATAAAAAACACTGAGAGTTACAATGGGGACACATGAAAGACATGACACAGCTTTAGTACGGCCAAAATCAAGTTTGCAGCACAACATAAAAGTCCCCAAATTGCATACAAAAACTCCCAAACAGCCTGATCGCTAGTGCTGATGATAGGTGGGACACTACCTGGCACTATCACAGGCGCTCTGGATTTTTGACTTTATAACTTTGCACTGGGACCTGACATTCACTTGACGTTCATCTGGCACTATGTGGCGTTAGCATTTCTTAAAAAAAAAACGTAATCTGCTCACACTCTTTAGACACTCTTTACTGGGAGTAGAGGTAAAAAGGATACTTTCTGTAGACGGAGGTCGAAATATGTAATTTCCATCAATATTTCCTTAAGAATTGTTAGTGTACAAGAGACTTTTGGGAGCTTCAATGTAATTTCATTTCTAAATAGGTTTTAGGTGATATGGGGTAGATTTAGAGCGAGGTGAGAAAACTCACTCCTTTTTTAGGAGGTAACACAAGAAACTGCCAAGTAGGATAGCTAATGGTATACACAGGAAGCCTGTCCACCAAGGAACATAACAAAAAGTTATGTCCCAAGAACAGAAACCAAGCAAAACAGTAATCTGGTTCTTGTGCTCAGGTATGAAGGGACTTTGACCCTAAAACACATCACCTGTTGGGGTTTTCGCACTAGTTTTGCACCTACCATGGAACAATTATTGGAATTCTTAAAGGAATCCATAAAAGTTATGTCACACACTAATTTGATTGGTTTACCCGTGCAGCTTTTTTATTTGTGGGGGGTGTATATTGGGGCCCAGCGCCCCAATATGATAGAGTGGTTATGCTGCATCTGTATTCGGCCCAACACGTCCCCATTCGCACATAACAAAACCTGGATAAGTCAAATTCACAGGTTTTGTCCTTGCTTTAAATTAGGTTCAAAAGATGACCTGGGTCCCATAGTAAAAATCTATCTTGAGTCACATCTTGAGTGACATGTTAATAACAAAAAACTCCTCATCCAGCATCAAGTTTTATCACTCCTGTGTTTTAAATATACATGTTTCAAAAACCTTGCCATGGATTTGGAAATTAAGGCAGCCTTTCAATTCTAGCCCTTTTTCTTTTAAATGTTTTAGTGTATGATATACCATGTTGTTTATTACCATTCCTGTCATGTCATCTGTGGGGACTTTCTTTCCATTGCCCAGTGATCTGCCCGCCCCTCTTATTGATGGACTGCTTGACCATGCTACCCTATTCAGTGGCTTGAATTGGCAATTAGATACTCACCTTGCTGTCACCAGTAACATATGACCTTTCATTCTGTAGTCTTACAAGATTAAAAACAAAACTTAGCATGTAGATAGGGTTATGCATCTGTGTCACAGCTGCACTGGAGTATCTGACTGCCTACATTTCCAATGACTACTGGGCCATGTCACGGGGTGCTTCACATCATTTATCCTGTGAGCTTGAAGCACAGCAAGGTGGATTGATTTCAGTATTTATTTATGGATGACTTGTATTTTATGCATACCTGAGCGTCCTGATTTGGAAATGTAATGTGAGTGTAGGATTCTAATTTCATATCTTTCATTCAACAAGACAAGATTTAAACCTAACCAGCACCCTTAGAAGAAACAGTGCTCATATACACCCCTCCCTCCAGGGTAATTCAGATTGCTTCACAAAAATGTAATTTACGTTTCTGTAATTCCTGCTGTGGTCAAACAAAATGGTGTCTACGGAGCTGTAGCCCCCCTGCAAAGAGGAAGTGCTACTGGGTTTCCTGCCGCTGTGTCTTGTGGGTTATATGTCAGTTGAATCCAGGCATCAACAGCGCTGGGATTCTGGGAAGGGAAGCTCCAGTGGCTGCTACCAGGAGAAAATCTGTGAGGTGACATTTCAGCTTTGAGTGGAGGCAAGAGCAAATGTAAATGCTGACAATGATTCAGTATGATGTTGTAAATAATGGGCCTTTATGGAAAATTAATATTGTTACACATTTTGCTTATTTAATAAATATATGGATATACAGCAAAATTGTTCATGGCATGACATCAGTGGGAAGCTGCTTAGAATATCAGTAGGCCTAGGTTGCCGGCCAGGAACTGAATTCGCAGTAGATAGTATCAGCATTCTGAGACTAAGCAATGAAATCAGTTTCATCCAAACAAGCAATGCAGGTTTGGGAGAGCAGTTGCCTGGAAATTCCGTGCCCACCTACAGGCCAGCAAAGCAGGTTGGGACAAGTTCAGAGTAGTCAGACGAGGAAGACCAGCCTAGAGATCAAAGGGATATAACAGTATAATTGGAGGGGAGGAAGGCAAGAAGGGGAGAGGTGGCAGGAAGAGCGAGGGAAGAAGGAGAAACTGCTAGCGCATGAGGACGGCCTTGCTATATAGACCCGAGGAGAGACTAACCACTGAGGGAGCTGAGAGGAACTGCGGAGACAGGCTGTAGGAGTGACCCAGGCAGGTAACTGAGTGATAGCTGCTACTGATGTTGTGCCTTAGCTAACACTGTTAGCCAGGGGATATCACTGGGTTGCAATCAATAACAATTTCTTTTTGCATTATTTTGGATGTCTATTTAACTTGTGTTGTTCTTTTCTTTTCTGCATGGTTTTAACTATACATTCCCTGTGTGTTTTTTGGGTCAGACAGTTGTTTATGCTGTACATCCACCCATTAGTGGCTAATATATGTGGTGTTGCATGAATTGTATTTTCTTTTGGCATTTTTCCTACGATATATCTCAATATTTACTATTTTGTCTCAGTGTTCTTTGTATATACGGCTCCAAAGATTCTACAGTCTTTTGCATGTATCCATTGTTTTATCATTTATTATATTATGATTAAGAGCCGTTCAAGGAGATTTTGTGTTAAATAGTTTACAATGCATGCATATGTGGCAAGTGAGTTTTGGGGAGCTTTTTTCGAACTGTGCAAAGCTGCTGCTGTGGTTTAGCTCCATTCACTAGCTTGAGTAAGGAGTCTGAAATAATTTCCCCCTAACTCCTAATGTTGGAGGCCTGTAAAACAAAAAAAGCTCATTTGCTGAGTCTAAAAAACTTAATGGGAGCTGAGGATTGAAAAAAAAAATGGTACAACATAACTTTCCTCCTATTTGAATATTTGAATAATAATCTGTGTCCTGCCAATGCCTATATCAGTTTCTTGAAAACCTGGCCCTCATTCTGATCCCAACTACAGGGAGAATTCTGGGGAGGCATCCTTTGGAACTCAGGATTTGCTCCAGTTATAATACAGGTATGGAGTCAATAAACAGCCTTTGGCGAGGAGCCGAGGCCACATCCAGAGCCCACCAACAGGTATACAGAATACAGAAATAATTTTCTATATCCAACAAGGGTCCACAATTCTAAAGACGCATAAAATGATCTGTCAGGATGGCCCTGCTGTCACATACAGGTCAATTATTCCTGATTGGGTGTATGTCCAATAATGCTTCTAGCTTTGGAAACCTGGTCTGGTGACGTGACACATTTTCAGTCTTTCCTCCCATTTATTTCGTATTTTTGTATTCTGCTGTTGATTACTGATTGTACAGTATAGGCTTGATTAAGGACCTTTGCAAAACAACACCGGGAGCCCCCCCCGGCTCTGCAAGTTACAAGCCCTTATGCCCCCTCAGAATGGATTCGGGCACCCCTGAAAGAACACTGTGCCCATACTGATGGGCACCAGGCTCTTCCACACCCCCAATGCCCCAAAGACAAATTTTTATTGTTCTAAATGTAACTACTCACCAGTCCCTGTTTTCTTTCTTCTATCCAGTGCTGTGCAGCATCATCCTCCACGGCTGCCGCGTCTTCTTTTGTCCTATTTGTCCTGGATCTTCAGGGCTCTTCCCAGCAACCGTGAACCACATGATTGCTGTGGCCAGGCGCAGTGCTCAATTTTACCGGGTGGCGGGGGCAGGCAGGAGAAGATTTCTCTAATGTAACAGGGTTAATCCACAGGGGGGGACCGGCAATCGGGATGTCTCCCTGCATAGGAACAACACCTATTTTTAACAAAGTGCAAGTGCAAATAACTATGAAACTTCCTAACCAAAGAAACAAATTGCCCCCTACAAGTCTAAACCAACAAACTGAAAGCAAGATTCCTCTTTGGAGACTCCTCCTCCTCTGAAAAGAGACATTCGTAAAAAACTGCAGGCAGCCAAGCTTGGTCATACCTGAGATCACATGCCCCTTATTAGTGGCAGGGGCCAACCATGGCTGCAGCTCTGAATAGAGTTCAATAAAAGCAGGACAGCTCAGCCAGGTCAGCTCAAGAATTGCCTGGTCTCTCAAGTTGTCCACATCCAGACGCTCATGAAACAACTCAGCATGAGCAAAAGTTCTCCATTCTCCAACTCGGAAAGATATTCCTCAAAAGGCTCCATCACTGCAGAAAATAGCACAAACTATCTCCCAAACAACTACTCCTGCCTACAAAATGATGATGCAAATTTTCCCTCCCAGCCTCACTTTTTGTTCCTGTGTAATTGGTCATTTGGGTGAATTTGAATCAGGTGAGAGCGCATGCAAAGCAGCAAAAACTCACGTGTGTGGCAAGAATTTGCATGCACGAGAGGAAAAAAGCAATTCTGTGAGTACTCACCTGTAGAATTGTTTTTGTTCTTGCATGGCATGGCCCGCTTCGGTATTTATAACAGTTGGGTTATTCAGCCACAAGGTGGCGCAGTGGTACTGCAGAAAAGCTGTGGCTTGTCCCGGCTCCCTATAAAAACGGGCTCGACCATAGTGTACCCCAGCGTACACAAGCAGTGAGACAAGAAGCCGTGAGAGAATAAGTAAAAAATGTGAAAAAGGTAAAAAAAACCCAATTGACTTGGAACAATCACCATAAAGAGGCAACCAAGAATAACGATAACAAGGGTGGGGCGAAGCGGGCCGTGCCATGCAAGAACAAAAACAATTCTACAGGTGAGTACTCACAGAATTGCTTTTTTCTTTATTGCATGGCACGGCCCGCTTCAAGTCACTACTGCCTGAAGCACCTTGCGGCCAAAAGCAGCATCCGCTGAGGCCTTAACATCAACCTTGTAAAACTTTGAAAAAGTATGAACAGAAGACCAAGTAGCAGCCTTGAAAACTTGTTCAACAGAAGCTTGGTGCTGAAAAGCCCAAGAGGCATCAATAGCACGAGTGTAATGAGCAGTAATCCTAAAGGGAGGTTCCTTTCCCTTAGCAGAATAGACTTGATCCACCGCCTGACGGATCCACTTGCTGATAGTGGATTTAGCCGGAGGCAAACCCTTTCTAGGTCCAGAAGTGAGAACAAAAAGGGCATCAGACTTCCTGAAAGGCTCAGTGGCGACCAAATAAAACTTCAGAGCCCTGACCACATCCAGGGAATGCAGCTCCTTGGAACTAGCAGGATTAGGACACAATGAGGCAAGACAATGTCCTGATTAAGATGAAAGGCAGACACAACCTTTGGCAGGAAGTCCGGCTGGAGCCAGAACACCACCTTATACTGATGTCTCTCAAAATAAGGAGGTTTGATGGAAAGTGCCGCTAGCTCAGAAACTCGCCTTACAGAAGTGATAGTCACCAGAAAGGCTACCTTAAGAGTCAGAATAGACAAGGCAGATTCACGGATAGGCTCAAAGGGAGGCCCTTGCAGAGCAGACAACACCAGATTCAAATCCCAGACTGGTAGCAAAGGCTTATGCGGTGGACGCACATGAAAAACACCCTGAAAAAAGGTTTTAACCAACCGGTGATTGGCAAAAGATCTTTGGAAAAAAATTGGCAGAGCTGAAACATGGCCTTTTAGGGTACTAAGTTGAAGGCTCTGATCCAAACCATGTTGCAAGAATTCCAGAATCCTGGGAATAGAAAACACCCGACAGGGAAGAGACTTGGACTCACACCAGGCAATGTAAGCATGCCAGACCCTGTAATAGATAAAGGACGAGGACTTCTTCCTGGCCCTAATCATGGTATCAACAACAGAAGCAGGCAACCCCTTTTTCATCAATATGGAGGTTTCACCAGCCAAGCCGTTAAAGCCAGCGTTTGTGAATTGGGATGGCGTAGCTGCCCCTGGGTGAGAAGATCTGGATCCTTGGGCAGGACGTGCCAGTCTACTGCCAACCGCACGACGTCTGGGAGCCAAACTTTTCTTGGCCAACAAGGGGCCACCAGAGGATCCTGAGACAGAGAGACAAATGTGGGAAGTTTGTGATTGTGACGGGACGCAAACAGGTCCACGTCCGGCTGACCCCAGCGGTGACAGAGGGAGAGAAACACCTGGTTGTTGAGAGACCACTCCCCCATACGAGACATCACCCTGCTCAGGGAGTCTTCCACCTGGTTCTCCACCCCTGGGATGTAGACAGCTGAGATGCAGGGAACATGCTGTTCCGCCCAAGACAGAATCAGGGACACTTCCTTGAAGGCTCGCTTGCTCTGAGTCTCTCCCTGATGGTTGAAGTAGGCAACCGCCGTCTGGTTGTCTGAGCGAATCTGAACAGCCCGACCCAGGAGGTGAGTGGATAGGCGAGAAAGAACCAACCTGATCGCCCTCAGTTCCAGGACGTTGATGGAAGCTTGGGCCTCTTGTGGGCGCCACCGACCCTGGAACCTCAGGGACTTAAACATGCCTGGGATAAGCACACATCTATCCTAAGATAAAGAGAACATACAGTATACACATAAGGGCAGACTAGATGGACCGTATGGTCTCCTTCTGCCGTCAACCTTCTATGTTTCTATGTTTCTATGACTTCCAGAAGCCTCCCCAGCCGGTCAGACTAGCATCCATGGTGACCATTTCCCAGCACGGGGGCAGGAAGGACCTGCCCCCCAGAAGGTTCCTTGAGTCCAGCCACCATGAGAGAGACTGTCTGGCCAGGGGAGACAGAACAAATTCCCGATCCAGGGACACAGGGTCCCGATCCCAAACTGACAAGAGGTGCAACTGAAGAGGTCTCATGTGAAACTGAGCAAAGGGGACTGCCTCAAAGCAGGACACCATCAGGCCCACCAACTGCATCCCCTGACGGATGGAGGGATGAGGACACAACAGCAGAGCCCGAGCCTGCAGCTGAAGACCCTCCACCTTCTGCTGAGGAAGGAACACCTTGACCTGAGCGGTATCCAGAGTCATGCCCAGAAAGGTCCTCACCAATGACGGGGAAAGAGAAGACTTGGGATAGTTGATCACCCAGCTGAAAGACTCCAGAGTGGATGTCACCATTTGAGTGTCCCGCTTGGCCTGAGGAAAAGACTCTGCCACAATCAGGATGTCGTCCAGGTAAAAAATAATGCGGATGCCCTGGTTTCTTAGCAGAGCCATCACTCCCGCCAGCACCTTGTTGAACACCCGAGGTGCCGAGGTGATACCGAAGGGTAGTGCCACAAACTGGTAATGCTGATCCTGCAGCTCGAAACTTAGAAATCTCTGATGACCTTGAAAGATAGGCACATGAAGATAAGCATCCTTGATGTCCACAGTGGTCATGAAGTCGCCCGGGCGAAGGGTACTGACAGCAGAGCGCAGCGTCTCCATGCAAAAATGCTTGAATCTGACAAATTTGTTGAGGCCCTTCAGATCCAGAACGGGCCTCAGAGAGCCGTCCTTTTTGGGGACCGTGAAAAGATTGGAATAGTACCCCTGACCTCTTTCTTGATGAGGCACCAAACAAATGACTCCGGACTCTAACAGGCAATGAACCGCCAGAAGCAACCCCTGAGCGGACAGGGGGTTTAAAGACATCAGGGATCTGATGAATCTTGGGGGGGGGCGGGCTGCAAACTCTATCTTGTACCCGGAGGACACTACCTCCTGAATTCACCGGTCTGAGACATGAAGCCTCCAGACGTGAGCAAAGAGCCGAAGCCGTCCCCCCACCCGGATGGGTGAGGGCGCCCCTTCATGCCTGAGGGGGCTTGGGAGAGGGTTTGGGCTTAGGATTCCAGGAGAGACCAGGACGACCACGGGTTCTGCCATGGCCCCAAGAATCTCTGCGACCACTGGAGAGGAGGGAGCCACGGCCCCCTTTGGGAATGCGAAAAGAAGGGAGGGGGGCAGAGGACCCCCGAAAGGGCCGAGACTGAGGCAGCCTCCCATCCTTGGCTAGAAAATCAAGCCGTTCCCCAAATAGCCGCAGCCCCACAAAGGGGAGGCCAGCGAGAGCTTTCTTAGCGTCAGCGTCAGCTGCCCACTGGCACAACCAGACAGAGCGGCGCATAGCCACCAAGATCGCAGAGGTCCTTCCACACAGTCGCACAGCATCATCCATAGCAGTAAGGATAAAGGCCACAAAATCAGTGCAAAGTAAGAGAGTCCTATATTCCTCCCCCACACTACCAGCTGTTGTGCCATCAATGAGGCGCTTAAGCAGTTTCTTAAGGGCAACAGCAGTAATGGCGGCAGCACATACAGGGCGCAAGCCAGCCCCCACACAGGCAAAAGCATGACAGGTCACTTGATCCATGCGCCGGTCCTCTCCATCCCGCAGAGTGGTAGTGTCAGGGGAAGGCATGACCGAAGTATTGGACAAGCCTAGCACGGAAGCGCCCACTTCAGGGGGAAATGACCACCTCTTAACAAGATCAACAGGAAAGGGATACCTTTTATCCAAACCCTTGAGGTTGCCGCAGGCAACTTGTTAGGACGTTCCCATTCTTTAAGCACCAAGGTGGTAAAATGTTCCTGCTCAGGGAACTCTAGTCGCTACCAGCGCGAAAAACTCCCCCTGCTTTCTCTTAGCTACCTCAGGGGCAGCAATGTGCAAAATTTCAAAAACATGTGACAGCAGACTATCAGTGTCCTCAGGGTACCATGATTCCTCTCCGGACGCAGACCCAGGGTCACTATCGCAACCCTCCTGCTGGTTCCCAGAGGAGTCAGAATCCTGGAAGAGCTCCCCCATCTCAAGGGGGTGACAGTCACCAAGCTCATCAATCCCCACATACATCTCAGTAAGGGGAGCAGGCCTGGGGTCCATGTGTCTCTTCTTGCCAGAGGCCTTCCTAGGAGCATTGCTGGCAAGCTGCTTTTCAATGTTAGCCACCAGCAGAGCCAAATCAGAATGTGACTCCCTGCCAACATACCCCTCACTGGGGCCCAATTGCAGGAACAGGGGGGTAGGTGAAGCCGAGTGAGGCGCAGAGCTGGGAAGCGAAGCAGGCAAACCAGCTTGAAGCGCAAGGACACTTTCAGCGAACGGCACGCACACCGTGACACTGTTACTCACAGGGGATACCCCACACATGGAACACAGCCGTGCTTGCCCCGAAGGGCCCCCAAGCGCGCTATCCCCAGAAGCCTCCATATGGTGATTAGCACAGGCGCAATAGGCCAGCAGTGGGTACAGGCTTAATACAGAAGCCACCCGGGATGCCTTCCCACGGGATGCCCCCAGAAGTTAATAAAGAGGGGATGAGGGGGAGAAAAGGAGTGGAGCCGGGAGAAACCACAACCCAATGGTATCCCGCCTGCAAGACATAAGTAAAATCACACATAAGCATCCCGCAGCAAAATACCCCAATTCAATTAAAAACCCCCCAAGGGGGACTGACGGACCAAAGACACCGCGGGGTCACACAGGCACAGGCCGCTGAATAAGGCGACTCGCCGGAGGAAGCAGCACTGCAGCCAGGAAGGGAGAAACGCGTCATCACCTGGCCCCGCCCCCCCAAAGAGCGCGAAAAACTACGCTCACGTGACCCGGCCGGCGCCATGACAAAGCAAAACCCCCCCTTAGGTTATAGCGCCCACAGCCGCGGAACGCAGTACAAAGCGGCGTGGCAGCTAAAAACACCAGAAAACACATCAAAAACGTAAAAACACCACAGATATGACTACTCTCCGCTACCACCCACCCCCCCTTCCTTTCCCCCCCCCCCAACCGAGTTAGAGGGGGGAAGAGAGAGAGACGAGAAAGCAGCGGCGAGCAGCCATGGTCAGGGAGGGGGGGCACGGGGGGGAACCAACGGAAAATGAGGGGACACAGTCCCAAACTACTTACCCCCTCAGAAGCTAGGATAGAAACTCCACATCCCTAAAAGGCTCACCATAAAGCCTATGTCCGGCTACCCTTTGTGTTAAAGGGTCTGCGGCTTGGAGCATCGCTCCAGGAGCACTTGACCCTAGTGCTCTTCTACCTTCACCCGATCTGTCAGCCAAGGCTGGGAGGCAGTGAGGGTTCAGAAACGGATGGAAATAGACTTGCAGGGGCGCAGGCTTGGTTGCCCCGCTCACCTGCACAAGAGAGACTGCCATCTGCTAACTTCGCAGTCCACTGCAGAGGAAACACTGGGGAACTCTATGGTTAAGCCCGTTTTTATAGGGAGCCGGGACAAGCCACAACTTTTCTGCAGTACCACTGCGCCACCTTGTGGCGGAATAACCCAACTGTTATGAATACCGAAGCGGGCCGTGCCATGCAATAAAGAAAAGTGCAAAAATTCTCTCACACAGGCGCAGATTCTCGCAAGAAAACTCTCACCAAAAAAGTCTAATGAATCGTGTGGAGAACGCAAGTGAGTGGAAAAGGGGCATACTCACATTTAAAGCACATGAGAATGCATTCTTGCATTCTAGGATCATCCCTGTTCCTAAGATGACTCCAGCCAGGGACCCCAATGACTATAGACTACTGGCATTAAAACCAATAGTAATAAGGAGACTTGTAACGTCATACAGGCTGATTCATTACTAACGGCAGGTAGCGACAGATGAGCATCTGTAGAGCAGATTTCAGAGCGCCCGCTAGTAGTCGCTGTGCTCGGCCATGGATCATTGTTTCAGAGCGCCTCAGTCGCTGTCCGGCACTGATGAATATGATATGTCATTCGCTATACTATGCTGTATGTGAGCGCACTGTAACGCCAGCGTAGTGCGACTGACTGACACCACATTTATCAAAAAAACAGCCACAAACATCATAGCGCCAGAGGCTGTGTGATTAAAGGCTGTTTTTGTACATGTATCCACTAATAACAAAGCTAAAACATATGGAATTACATTGTTATAACATTGTAACATGAACACTTTAATAACAGACCTGTAAGGACAATTCTGCATAAAAATGTAATTAATCCAAAAAGTTTTCAAAAATGTCATTTTCTTGCCCAGGATACATGTCAGAAGGTTTGTGGGGGTTTTTTGGGGGGAAAAAAAAATTGAGATCAGGAAAGGGATTTAAGGATCGTCCATAGGGATGTATGGGAGAGCGCCAGGTAATGACAGGTTAGACGTAGCGTTCTGCAAGGATGAACGCCGGCACTGTACACTGAGGCTGGGATAATGATGAATCGGACGCTACATGGCGTTGTTCTAGTCGCTCACCAGATTCGGCTTCATAAATGTGTAATTGCGTGCCGTCTCCGGCGTTCACCTGCCGCTACCTGGCGCTATCCCTTCATGAATAAGACACCTATTGTATTTCTAAACAGGGACCTGATGCAGTTTGCTTACAAAGCAAACAGTTCCATTAAAAATATAGTCAGCTTGGCCCTTATGTACAGACAGGCAAGTATGTGAACAAAAAGGGCAAAAAAATTATAAGCTGTACTTTGTTTTTTTACAAAAGTTATGTGCTGAATCATGAATGTGAATGATGAATATGTCTCCACTGAATTATCATTAAAACTCTTAATCGTTGGACTAATTGTAGACAAGGATGACTTAGTGTGCCGCATTGTAGACCAAATGAGTTTCTGGTGTAAAAGCAATAGTCTAGCTCAATAGCAGCAATAGTACTGCAAAAACAGGAAATGGAGATCAACTTTAAGTGTACATCAAGATTTTAGATGGAGCAGAGATAGAAATACTGGAAGGATAATGATGAACACACTCTTTTTCCAACAGATTACAAGAGCAGCTGAAAAGATTTAAACCGGACCTTCAGCATCATTTTATAAAAAACCCAACCCCTTAAAAAATCTATTCCCCCGCATTTAAAATTAATATATTTTACGTTTTTAGTGGCTTTTTACTCTTTCCCTCACTGGGCTGCAATTCTGTTCAGGACTTTAGAATATACGCCCCACCATCTTGCCTCAGAAGCATCACATACAGAGGAGAGGATAGGGGGCAAAAGTGCAAGGGGGGCTTATAGCTGTGCTTTGCTCAGACAGAGCAGAGCTGGGACCAGGGAAAGGACAACAATTCCAGAATGCAGAGCGGTACAGTGATAAGATGCTTCCTGTTTGCAGGCAGCCTGAGAGTCCATGTGCCACCATTTTGGATGTTTAAAGGCTCATAAAATGTAGTAGATGTTGGTAGTATGATTTTGGGCAATCTGTATGTAGAGGGTGGGGGAAGATATGCTCTTATTCAAGGTGAAGGTCTGGTTTAAGGTGTTCCCCTCCATCATTTGGCAGTTTGTACAAAGACTAAAAGACTCTTTCCTGGAATTAGCCATCTCCTGGCAGTTTGATGGAACAACTAAGAGGGACAAGATCTGCCAGATTATCAAAACTGCCGAGAAGATAACTGGTGCCCTCATTACCCCCACTTAATGACTTGCTAGAGAAGTGCCTCTTGTCACATGCCAGGAGGATTTCACCCTGGCCATGTTCTGCTATACCCCTCCCATCAGGTCACTGCTACAGACTACCAGCATGCAGGACCACCAGATCCAAGTGCGGCGTCTACCCCTATGCAATCCACTTTCTAAACGGTATCTGTTCCTACACAGGGTCCTCAAGTGGTAATGTTGTTCCCAAGCCAAAAACTGTTCCTAGGGCCTCAACTTGGAAGTAATGATGATTATTTCATGCCTGACCTATTGTACTCCTTGTTTCTTTTTTCTTTGTTGTTACTATATTGCAGTGGTGTAAAATGTCAACAAATTCATCGTGGACTCCATGCACTTGGCAAATAAAGTTGTATTCCATTCTATTCAAAAAGTACATGCTACAAAATTATCAAAGACCTGTAGTACCTTAGTGGCCCCTTCTTACTACCAAAAGATCAGCAGTACAGGGTTCTATTAGTGAGAACGTTCAGACATTTTCAGACAGTTCCCACCCCCTTAGTTTCCAAGAACTGAACAATTGTTAACTTGCCTGAGACAGATGTAAGCAACAAAGGCAGATAATTAACCTGCAACTTTTATCGCGGTACTGCAAATCTGACAAGACATTATTACTTAAATATGTTGTAACTAGTTACACTAATTTTTAATAAGTAATTACTATCTGTCTTTGAATCTTGTTATTATGTTGCCAAGCGTGTAATATGTAGAATTTAATTGTGCAAGTTTTTCCTCCGCCTCATGCTGAAAAATTGCTAGTATATGTATCGTATATACATGTTAAAAATAACCTGATTACTTATACAGTAATTTAGTTTGCATGACAGAGTGATAGTTGCAGCCTTGTGCTTGTTAACACTTTCTTCTGAGCCAAGTGACAGATCTGAAATGATGTTAGATATTTTGTGGCAGGCCTAGAATTCAGTGGATCTTTTTTTCTATTTAGTTTTTAATGGCAAGGAATGGCTTTGCAGTGTATTGTAATTCATCTAATTATGCTTCATAACAGTCTATAGTTATTGTGGCCACAACTGTACATTATGTACATAAAAATCTCTATACAGAGGTAATTTAATGTCAACAGCCAACTGCTAATAGCAGGTTGCATATGTGTCCAGACTATTCTAAACTAACTTCTAAACTTTCTAAAAATGAGGATATTGTGGCAAACCAACTTTACCTGTTAACTTTTTAAGTCCCAAGCCCATACATTCTACATGCTCTCTTCTACTCCCTTTAAGTGGCAAGTATGTAGAATCTATGGTCTTGGCATTTTCCCCTGCTGGTGCTAAAGAAAAGCCCACTCCCGCTCCCACGGGGGCCGCTTATCATCTGTCCACAGTCTTCCTTGAGGCAGAAACACCTTAATTCTCTGTCCCATGCACCATCTTGTGGCATCTCACCGGCCGCCACAGGGAGGGGCCTTTTATAGGAAGGGCAAGATGAGGATGTAATCACCTTCCTCCTCCTGCTATAAAAGGCTGCTTCTAACAGCGGCCTGCAAGCAGAAGCCTGTAGTGATTTGTGGAGGGCAGGGGCGAGAGCAGGGGCTCTGTCCGGCTTTCGCTGATCACTACCGCTTGTCAGTGATCGGCGTTGGATCAGAGGTAAGTTAAAAAAAACAAAGGCTTCACAAGGCTTGAAGGACTGGGAAGCCACCTGCCAGCTAGCAGGTCACTTGCTATTAACCCCCATCCCCATTACCTGCCACCCCAGAGCCCAGGGGGGCATAAGAACCCACAGCCCATGGGGCTATAGGGGCTTGTAGCATTCGGGGCCGGAGGCCACCCAGGCTAGCTTCTGGTCTACAAGCCCCCATAACAGGCGCCTGGGTTGGTTTTACTAGAAAGAGGGGACCCCATGACATTTTTTAAAATATTTTTAAGAGTTTACATTATAAGACACTTTTTTTTAAATGTTACACGTGTCAGAAACTCCCTTTTCAGTTTGGGGGAGTCGACTGGGCAGGAAGAGGGGGCTACCAATACATATGTGGTACCGTTGTAATCAGGAGGAATGGGGCTTTCACACACAATCTGTTTTTTTTAAAAACTAATAAAAAACAAATATAATTTTTTTTTATTTTTACATTTTTTACCCAAAAATATTATGAACACAGTAAAAATTCTGAAAAAAAACAATATATAATTTATCCTGGAAATTTCTGCAAACATCACAGTTAAACATGGGGCAAAATGGTGAAAAATGGCCCGGCAGCAGAGGGTGACAAATGCATGTTGGATATTGTTCTGTTCAGGGGACCTTGTGGTTTCAGATTTAGCTTGTTTTTTGTTTTGTTTGCATATTGCTATTTTAGGAATTTGTGTTTTTTATTCAGCTTTTTTATACATTTGTTAGGGGACAGCGGTGCAACCAGTGCATTTGCGGTTGAG
Source organism: Gastrophryne carolinensis (assembly GCA_027917425.1). NCBI lineage: Eukaryota > Metazoa > Chordata > Amphibia > Anura > Microhylidae > Gastrophryne > Gastrophryne carolinensis. The sequence continues at coordinate 525,918,473 of CM051235.1, read as the reverse complement.
GGTTTGCATCCAAAAAACTATGCCCATAGTTTGTAGGGGTATTGCAAATGTAAATGGTTGTTTTTCTTGAAAAACTGCAAAGAGCGCATAGTATGTGGTTATATTTTATTTGAAAATCTCATAAAGCACTGTTAAGTTCGTGTCTCCTGGGTAGCAAAGGGTGGCTACCAATACATAAGTGGGACCATTGTAACTGTGGGGAATTTGGCTTTCACAACACTATGATCTCATGAAAAACATGTACATGTATATTTTTTTTGCACATATTTCACCCCAAAATATTGTGAAAATTAAAAATGCATTTCATGTTAAAGCCCAAACTCTGCTGAAAAAAAACAGTTTTCCTGGGAAATTCCTAGACATTCCGTAAAAAAGCATCAAAGGGTCCACCTGTATTCTTCCCTCACCATTTGATATGGAAAAGCTACTACTAAGGACAAACAATGTTAAGGAGAATTTCTAGAAGTGTGGAGAGAATTTTTGCTCCCCTCATTGGATAAGCAGTTTTATCACTTATTTATTATGCATGGAAAATACCCATGGATCCAGCCCAACCAGGACACTCCTTTTTTGAACTAAAACCACTAGGAACCTGAACATCTTCTTTCCATTGCTCATAAGACTATGAACAATTATCAACCGCAACAGTAAGGAATAAGACTACTACTTACACTCAGTGGATGTTAACTTGTGCAGTAAATATGCAGCTCATTATATATATTTCTAAGCTACTTTAGTTAATAATGTGTGTGTATATATTTGGCAGAATAAATAAATACTTGTGACTTGTGATATAGGCCGAGGGGGCACTGAATATTGGCAATGGAGCGTCATAATCCAGTGTCAGGATCCAATAAAAAATGTTTATGTGACCATCTTGGATACTGAGACTTGTTTAGAACGTTGAAGAAATTAGAGAGGAGAGAACAAATTGGACATTTTGCAAAGACCCTAGTTTTTTAATATGCTATTTAAAAAATAATATGTTGTCCAGTTGCATAGCTATACGTGATGATGGTCCGGACATTAAATGGGACCCTTTCAAGGCTCAAACAGTATTTTCTCAAGGCATGCTTTCCTTTGAGGCAATCTCTTTTTTTTCTTATCTTCAGTTTGACTAAGCTATGCATGTCTGGCTTCAGGACAATTGTCTGTCACTGCTGCGTCCTTCTTTTACAGATTACAGAAAGAAGAATGTATACTATGGCCTTGATTCAATAAAAGTTGAAAAGAATTCTCAAGGTAGTAAAAAATTCAATTCATGAGAAAAAGCCTGAGAATTTCACTGTTGCTGAATCACTAGGTAGGAAAACAAGGAAAGTCAATGGCATTTTTTTACTCCTAAGAAAAGTAAAGAACTGTTTACTCATTTCTACACTGTAGTAAAAACTGCATTGACTTTCATTGTCTTTTTATCTGGTGATTCAGTAACAGTGAAATTCTCAGGCTTTTTTCTCGTGAATTTAATTTTTTACTACCATGAGAATTTTTCTCAACTCTTATTGAATCGAGGCCTATATCTGTGGGAAGAGGCAGCTGCAGAGGGAGAGAGTGTGGCCAGGCTGAAGTTAACTTCAGTGAAACATGCTCTACTAGACAATATATTCGTTAGTTCAAAAAGAAAATTTTGCTGAACAGCCTTAGGGCCCCCATGAGCCAAGTCATAGTCAGACTACGTGGGACAGACCACCAGCACACTTAAAGAGGAGCAGCCTCCGGCCTTTAGTGTAGCTGGTGGTTTCCTTTCCTTTTCCTTTTCATCCTGGGGGTGCTCCGATGTGTCCCAGGAATCTTACCTATTCTGCATCCCTCTAGCTGGTAACATTTCAGTGAATAGCTAGACACCATTGTCAAACATACCTCAATGCCATATTACTATAGTCATAAATCTTACAAACCCGATGCTTTGATTTAGAACTGTTGTACTATCATTACTTTTAGTAGGTTAAAGGGACTAAACACAACAGCAATGATAAACTAATAATAACAAGCAGTGAGTCTGATGCCTGCCCCATGTGCTCTGCCTCCATTTTCTGCAGCATAGGGTAGAATGCGTAGTAGGGCTCCAAAGTTTGCCTATTTTGATTTTCACTCCTCCAGGACCAAAAAGTGATCCAAAACTCACTCCTTCCCGTGCTACTCTCAGCATGACCAAACATGGCAAGCCACAGTGATCTCACAGCTGCTTCTGACACAGTAGGGCATGCTCATGTCCCCTATGCTGCAACATTACATTTTACACTGTCCCTAAAGGGGATAAAGTGAGGGGAAGTTAGCATCTGGACAGGGACTTTAATGTCCTGAATATTGTTGCTGTTTTGACCTGAACCTCTTTCTATTTTGACTTGGTTCTACATTTAATGGTATAAAATGCATATCCAAGCATGTGGAATATTTTTATTATTACCACAGATTCTAACCTACAAAAGGATCTATTCACACCCTAATGTGTTAGATGTTTGTGTTAAAACCTTGTGTTAAAACCTATATAGGTTGAAACTAGAGATGAGTGATCTTTTTAAAATGTGGGAGATTTTGTGAAATTCCCCAAGAAATTTGAAATTGAAGCAAATTGCTTCAAAAAATAAAATAAAATAGGCTTACCTCAATCCACGTTCCAGCACTGGGCAATGTCCTCATCCTTGAGTGGGCCATGGTGTCTTTAGTGGGTCACAGGACCCAGATCCTTCATCCCTTACTGGACTCCCGGCACCTCGAGGCATCACCAGTAGGAAGAGGAAGGTTGTGATGGCGCTGTATAGAGCCCTGGTGAGGCCACAGCTAGAATACTATGTGCAGTTCTGGAGACCTTACCTGCAAAAAGACATTATTCAAATAGAACGTGTCTAAAGGCCAGCAACAAAAATGGTGGAAGGACTTAAACTTAAAACTTATCAGGAGAGACTTAAAGAACTTAATTTGTACAGTCTGGAGGAAAGAAGGGAGAGGGGGAACATGATTGGGACCTTTAAATATGTAAAAGGATTGAATAAGGTTCAGGAGGGAAGTGTTTTTAAGAAGAAACTTAATGATAGAACAAGGGGGCACAACCTGAAGCTAGTCAGGGAGAAGATCAGGAGCAATGTTAGAAAATATTATTTTACGGAAAGAGTAGTAGATGCTTGGAACAAACTTCCAGCAGAGGCAGTTGAAAAATCACCAGTCAGTGAATTTAATCATGCCTGGGATAAGCACACATTGGAAATGGATTGCTGGAGACTACCCTCAAACAGACAAGCATACTATGCTGACCATCCATTGCTGGCAATAATGGTTTGCTAAAGGAGGGTGGCAATAGATATATATATATATATATATATATATAAATGAACAATATTTGTGAATTAATATACTCTAACGCCAAGAGAACTTGTTTTATACCAGTTGGCATTTTTAGTATACAAAAGTGGTCTAATTTGCACATGCAGCAACAGGATAAGATCTGAACTGGACTGGCAGGTTACACATATAAAACATTTTGTTTTAATTTTTAGCTAACATTTTAGTTTTACATGAAATAATGAAGTCCCCAGCTGATCCCACACTTTCAAAAACCCAGAATGCCTTGTTCAACCACGTAAAAAATGTACACTTGCTGGTATCTTGCTGTATCTTAGTTGCAACATAATCCAAAAAAGTATTTTTTCAGTTACAATTCTAGCTGTAACAGTTCATGAACTCTGACAGCGTTGCTGTGTGTGCAAGTGGACACACAAAATCCATTAGCTAAATATGTTTCCTTATTTTATTGAACCAAGACAACTGGGAAAAGTGTTTAGCACGTGTCTAAATTGGACAGTCGTGCTATAAGAGAAAGCGATAAACTACACACTGGAGAAAGTTCCCCCCTTGTTTTAACACATTGATTGCTATTTTATTCTGCTAATGAGAAGTAATTAGTCTTAATGGGCAATATGTGAGCCAGTTTGAAACCGCATTCACATCTCATTTATTTTATTCAGAAACAATTCATATTATGCCGTTAAACATGACTAGAAAATATTAGCACACTAATTATAGACTGCAGTGGCTAAAGGAGTGCAACGTACCATGATGAACCCAGGGATCTGGGAGGAGTGACTTGTTTAATTGTCAGTGATTTATAAACACTAAGTTTTGTGATAACGAGTGCTTTATTGTGGTCTTTTAAATTACAGAGTCAATTTAATAGATTTAAACTGGTATATCTAATTAAATAAACATGTGATTAAAGATCATAATCAATATGTGCTTATTAAATCACTGTATAATGTAAAACGGGATCAAATTTGTGACAGTGATGTAATATATAATAGATATGTTTAGCTAATAAAGTGATTCAGCAAACATATAAGTGCCTGTAAATATATCCCTCACCCCCCCCCCCCCCCCCCCAAATAGGTAAGTCTTTTTTTTTCAATTAGCCTACCAGAAGCTGAGAAATCAATATAACCAAACCCCCATATTGCCCCCCAGGGCTACTGGCTGTTGAAAAAGCAAAAGCAGGTTTATCAGCTGGTGCTGATGCATACTGGGAGAAGCAGCAAGGCCGAGGCTGCACGACACTTGCAGCAGATTTAAACGTACCCTCCTCTGTGCCACGCAAGTGGCACAAGCGGCTTTGGAGACCCCTATAGGCATGGCGCTATGCAACTGCTCCACTGAAGATCTTGCACATGTGCCTTACATCCTGTACTTCTAGCATAAGAATATAAATGGGCTGAACAGCAAAGGCTGAACCAATGAGTATTGCACTCAGTTGCACAGCAGTATAAAGAATTGGTAGTCGGCACACCACACAAAAAGAAGCATAGGAAGCTAAGAGGGTGCTAGATGGATCCGAGGTGCCTCACCACTATGGACCTCATTTAGATACACTAGATATGTAACATTGGATCAGAAGCACACCAAACACCAAATATTCATTTGCAAATAAAATTTGTATTGAGGTATCACAGCTAGATTGATACCTCAATACAAATTTTATTTGCAAACGAATATTTGGTTTTTGGTGTGCTTGTGATCCAACCCCATTTTTGGGGGGATTTTGAAGGGTTTTTAACCCTTAAAATTCCCCAAAAAAGGGGTCCCCCTCTCCGGGAGGGGAAACCCTATGCCTTTTTTTTTTTAATTAACCCCATGTTACCTGTCACCCAGCAGGTATAAAAAGCTTCCTGAATCAGCAGGAGAGCAGAAGCCAAATTGATTAGCGTGGGACACGTCTGTGTGTGTTTTTTACATTTAACCCTTTGTGAACTGGTAAGGGATCTATGAGACCCCTATACCAGTTCACAAAGCTCTGGGTCTTGCAAGTCACATGAGGCTAGCGGGTGACTTGCCATTAACCCCCGGCACCCCAATTACCTTCCTCCCCAATGCCCGGGGGGGGGAGGAAAGAAGAGTCTGTGGCCATAGGCTATGCCGGACCTCACACCAATTTCTTTTTTTTTATTTAACCCTTTATAGTGTGGATATTAGTTGTATTTTATTTGAAAATGTTATAGAGTGCTCATTTCAGTTTGGGTGGGGTCTTCTGGACAGGAACAGGGGAGCTACTGATATATATGTGGTACCATTGTAGTCAAGAGAAATGGGGCTATCACATGCAATATGGTTTTCTTTAAAAAATAAATGGTTTATTTAAAATAAATGAGACAATTAAAAAAAAAAAATAATAATTTTTTTTTCAAAAATATTTTTAAAAACTGTGGAAAAACAAGACATTTCATGTTAAAGCCTAAACTCTGCCACAACTATATGTATATATATAATTTTTTCTGGAAATTCTTGCAAAAATCACAGTTAAACATGGAACAATATGGTGAAAAATTACCTGTCAACAGAGGGTGACATAATCTCAAGTGCGGTGGCAATTAAAAGGGTTAATATTAGCTATGCATGTTTGGTATTGTTCTGCTCGGGGGGCTTTCACTTTCAGATTTAGGTTGTTTTTTTCTTGTTTGCATATTGATATTTTAGGAAAAGGTATATTTTATTCTGCTTTTTTGTACATTTTTTAGGGAAACCCTGTGCAACCTAAGAATTTTTAAGGGATTACTTCCAGAAAGATGAGCCCACTACAATAAGCCAGGTATGCCTAGAAAGCTTAATATGTGTACGTTCAGGGAATATATGGTTTGTTGGGGGTATTCCAAATGTAAAGAGTTGATTTGGTAGAAAAAATGCAAGGTGCGCTGGTGTCTGCAGAGCTGACATTGTCAAGTAAAATTACGGTTACGCGCATGCTTTACTTTGGGGTGTTTGGCAACTCTTCCCTTGACAGAACCTATGCATGTTGGGTATTGTTCTGTTTGGGGGATGTTGCTTTTTCAGATTTAACTTGTTTTTTCTTGTTTGCATATAGTTTTTTTTTAGGAAGGCTTTTATTCTGCTTTTCTGTTCTTTTTAGGGAAACCCTGTGCAACCAAAGAATTCATTGAGGGATTCCAGAAAACTGCACCCATGTCAACAAGCCTGGTATGCCTAGAAAGCTTAAGGTGTGTACTTCCAGTATAGTATAGTTTGTGGGGGGTATTTCAAATGTAAAGGGTTGTTTTTCTTGCAGAACTGCAAGGTGCGCATAGCGCCTTGCATAATTGTATTTTATCTGAAAATCTCCTAAAGCACTGTTTCAGTTTGGGGGAGTCTCCTAAGCAGGAAAGAGTGTCTACCAATACACATGTGGTACTGCTGTAACTGAGAGAAATTGGGATTTCACAAGCAATAAGATTTTATTGACAAACTTACAATTTTTATCACAAAAAAACACTACAAATTGTAAAAAATATTTTTTTTTATTTTTTGCACATATTTCACCTAAAAATATCGAGAATACACCTAAAAAATAAACATACCTGGGAAATCCCTGGAAATTCCTTCAAAAATCACAGTTGAACATGTGGAGCGCAAAATAGTGCAAAATGGTCTGGCAACAAAGTGTGACAAAATCTCCAGATAGGTTTTCAGTTAAAGGGTTAAAGTAATAAAGGAGTAATAATAACAATAAAAATAAAGGAGTCTTTTAAAACAAAACAATTTTCTAAAACAAATCTGGGTAGTTGCCGAGAAAACAGAGAGAATGGAACGAATACATGTTTGAAATAAAGATGATGTATAGCACAGCACATTGGGGAAGAATACTAGTCTCTGCTGGTAGAATGCATTCTCTGCCTCTCTTACAACAAACAGGGGAATGTTTCCTTTTGTAAGGTTTATTAAAGGGGTGGGCAGTTGATGGGCAAATTAATAATGGGGTTGATTCAGCACGGATCCAGATTTTCTTGTTTCCCATGCCAAATCCAACTCACACACAGGAATTCTCTCCTTCTTGTCTGATTCACGGTTACATGTGGGACAATCCTGCATGTGCGTGAAGAATGCAACAAAGCTGTGAGAGAATTCTCACTTTCATACAGGGTTTTACAACTCGCATGACAGTTTACTGAATCACTGTAGACTGTGGGAGGGAGAGAGGGTGTTAAAAAAAAAGTATAGTCCAAATTGGGATGAGATAAGAAATATATGTCTGGAGTACACAAAAGTAGCTATGGAAAAATCATTAATAATTAAATTTGTGCCTTATTCAGTGGGGTACAGTAGTAAATTGTGCAAACTTATGACTAAAATACATCTTCAACCACAAAACATGCATAAATACAAATAACTCTCATGGGCCACTAGGCATGTCAGTTTCCCAAAGGGACTCTTTTGGGCATCAGTTCCAAAGCATGGAAAAGTGCACATGGTTGAAGGACAAAAAAACAGGAAGCTGAGGCACCAAAATAGGTCTGAAAACTTTAAACATCCCTCTAGTTGAGCCATTGTTTTCCGTGTTCCGGGGGAATCAGTTACTTAAATCAGTTTGGTGCGGACCTCTGCTTTGGATACTCAACAAACCTCGTTGTCTGCCTGTGGTGACCTGATAGATCGCTGGCATTGGTACAGGTGGCAACCCCAAAACCATATCCATCTTCTTCACCTATAATAGGCTCCTGACTCAGCCTTGTGGCTTCATAGAAACATAGAAGGTGGACAGCAGAAGCAGACCATATGGTCCATCTAGTCTGTCCTTATGTGTATACTGTATGTTCTCTTTACCTTAGGGTAGATGTGTGCTTATCCCAGACATATTATAAAATCACTACCTCAGCTAGAAGTTTGTTCGAAGCATCTACTGCTCTTCTTGTAAAAAAATATTTTTGAATGTCGCTCCTGATCTTCCCTCCAACTAGCTTCAGGTTGTGTCCTTTTGTTCTATTATTAATTCTTCTTAGAAACACCCTTCAACCCTTTCACATATTTAAAGGTCTCAATCGTGATCCCTCTCTCCCTTCTATCCTCCAGACAAGTTTATGGTTCTTCCACCTTTTTTGTTGCCCGCCTTTGAAGCTGTTCTATTGGAATAATTTATTTTTGTCAGAGCTATACATACCATCGGGCAAGATGAAAATGAGTAAGGTCTTGACAGGCTGGATACATTAGATCAGTCCAAGGAGTTGTCTCAATTAGGCAGAAGCAAGGTCCAATAACAAGCCAAGGGTCAAGTTGGCAGAGAAGTTGGGGTATCCATGGAGTCAGACAGGTCTGAGGTCATTGCAACTCAGGACAGGGGAGGAAATTTGCAACTCAGGGGAGGAAAAGACAATGCAGAGAAACAGATGGAGCGAGCTATGCTGTGCCTCTAAATGAGTGGATCATCAAGAGGGTAGAGACCAAAGGCCTGGTCTTGTAACCCTCCAGGTTATATGCAGAGTCACATGTTCATTAGTGCATCATTATGAGCCTGTATGCATCCCATTAGCTTAGCATCATTAAAACAGGCATTTACCAGTACCCATTAAGGCAGCACACCCTCTTTTGTTAATATTTATATCTTGCTTTACTTCAATTTCCTGTAATTTTCATAATGTATTTTCTGTACAATATGTATCTATTTCCCACTTTTGTCACCAATAACTTCTTTTTACAGATTTTTTATTCCTGCATTCGAACTTTTAGGCACAACAATTATTGGGCACTTTGTGTCTGCTCTTTATCCACAGAACATTATCTGAAAATGCCTATCATGGTTAAATGTGTCAGGCATAAACAGTGTTAAATGGCGTGGGCACCTAGAGTGTTCACTTGTCACCAAGCAGGGCTACAGACTACATTGTGTATGTTCTAGGAAATAGCTTTTGGCACCTGCTGGAGTTGCTGATATCCCATTAGCTTTTTATATACACACCCTGAGGATACATGCCATTTTATGTATATGCTGCTGGAAGATATACTGAATAAGTGGAGACATATGTACATTGTAAAATTGTAGTAAATAGCAACGATAAAGTGTTGCACTATAATCGGACTTTGTAGGCAAAGGTAATTTTTGAAACATTGCCTATCGGGCTATGTTTGGCACTGATCTAAACTGTTTTACATTTTTAAATTGAAGAAAAAATGGCAGAGATATTGATGTTTACAGTTTTCCACTATGATTTTTCTTCTGAAGCAATTGGGCCTGGTCCTTAGCTATGTGATTCATAATAAACAGCTAAATTGGGGGATCTGCTATTGATGTTACTATACACACACAGTCAAAAAGTATGTGTGGATGTGCACCGTCTCACTATCTGCAAAAACTATTATCAAGGTGCTATGGCCCGTATGGTCAAAGAAGAAGAAACAATACTATACACACACACACACACACACACACACACACACACACACACACACACACACACACACAGAAAAAAAATCTCTCTCTTTCTCTCTAGAACATGGACCTCTCTAGTACCCCAAATAATAAACAGATCTTCTCTGCCTATACAATACCTACTCCACAGAAGGGGATCCCCCAGCCACAAGGTGATTAAATGAAAAGACATTCCAGCTTCCCTGCTCTTCATATACCAGGAAGGTAGGGAAAGGAGTATGGCACTGAATGCTAGGAAAAATAGGAAATATTCGCATATTTCTCCACCTGATTATTCTGCATTGACCCCTGCATGGTACTGCAATGCCTAACCCAGGGAGCCATATACCTCCCTAGCCTCAACAGTGTGTTAGACCTCTACAAGTGCTTTGGTCCATTATACAGTCTGCGAACAACACAGCAAGGGTCGGAGAGCCACACTCCCGAGTTACTGTTTGGGGACCCCTGCTGTACACTATAACCACATTTCTTTTTTATATAAAATGACAATATAAAAATGGAGAAAATATATGACAATAATATGTTATTGTATACATTCATAAACTAACCAGTTGTGCAGGGAGGGCTCCAAATCACAAGCACACAGGCAGCCATGGACGATTTAAGTGCTAACTAAGTGCTAATTAACTGTGATTGAAATGCTAATTAGATGCTAGACGCTAATTGGTTATTCATGAGCTAATTACAGTCGCTGTGACGGAGCTGAAAAATAGGGGTGGAGCTATAGACCACCAGACAAGATGAATGATTGGTGGTCTATGACAAAGGAATGCAGGGGGTGTGCCACTACGCTCTGCCTTGTTTCTAGTTCTAGGAGCAGCTGCATTCTGACAGGAAGGAAGAGGGCAGCCATGACGAGGTGAGCTACTGAATGACTGTTTAGGCACTTTGCTTAAAGTGTCCCTTTAAAGCGGACGAAAAACCCACACATTTTTAACTAGCATCCCCTGAATTGCTCCCCCTATGAAGAGCACCTTTTTGCTGATGTTAACTGCTCCTGCTTCACTCTAATCCCAGATAATAGCCTTTGTTTTAGCTGTAAAGCTCTGCCTCCTAACATAGTAACATAGTATGTAAGGCTGAATAAAGACTTTAGTCCATCCAGTTCAGCCTGTTTAACTCCTTCCAGTGGTCTAGTAGCCATAGCTGGAAATGTTATTACATGCCAGGAAGGCATCAAGGCCACTTTTAAACGTTTTTACTGTATCCTTCATTACTACCTCCTCTGGCAGCGAGTTCCATAGTCTCACTGCTCTTACAGAGAAGAATCCCCTCCTATGTCGGTGGAAAAAGCACCTTTCCTCTAACCTCAGTGATGCCCTTGGGTTATGGTAGCACTCCGGGCTATAAATAGATTGTGGGACAGATCTTTGTATTGACCCAGAATATATTTATACATAGTAATTAGATCACCCCTCAGGCGTCTAAACTAAATAAACCATAGAATAAACTATGACAATCTTTCAGGGTATTGTAGCCCCCGCACTACTTAACTTTGTTGCCCTTTTTTGAATGCTCCAGTTCTAATATGTCCTTTTTAAGCACAGGTGCCCAGAACTGTACACAGTATTCCATATGGGGTCTGACCAGTGACTTGTACAGGGGTAAAATGATGCTCTGGTCAAGAGCACCTTTGCCCCTCTTCCATTCATTTACACTGTTGTGTGTGGCAATGATGTCATTGCAATGACTGATGCTCTGCCATCTTACTGAGAGGGGCAGCCAAAAAAATCAGTCTTCCAGGATGATTCGAAAAGCTGAAATATCCTTTTCTAGTTTTACACCCCAAGAAGAGAGTATCGTCAGGGGCTTTAGCCAAATATAGCTCACTGGGTTTTGGTCCACTTTTAGTGTACAATGTATATAAGTTATATAAACCCTGCAGGTGGTCCTGCAAATACCTTGTTTGCTTACTACCCACTTTTTATGCTGGCTGCCACAGTACCACTTATCAATTTTCATTCTCTGGTGAGGTGAGGCCCCATCCCCACCCTGGCAGAATGCAAGTCCTTGACTTTTAAATCAAGGAGCCCTGAGAAGCCTAAGGAAAAATGAGAGACAGGTCAGACAAGTAATATATGGTAATCACTCGAGAATGCAGCTAGAAAGCAGCTGTCCTTACTGTACTTCTATTTACAAGATGAAGTACACCAATTTCATTTTCATTATCCTTTCCTGCTCTGCTCTGCTTGGAACACCAGCGCTGACAACAGTAAGGAAAGGTAAGTCCTGAAGTGCTTTCTCTGCTTCTCGTCACGTCTATGTGCCTTTATGATATGTAACTGTTGGGACTTCAGATCCCAAGGGTGTATATCTGCTATGACTAGACAGCAGGCTAAAGCATGTCCCTTATGGGTTGGTTCATTTGCACAGTGCAAATTTATTTTTGGGGGCTAAGGGCGGGATCAGCATGCCCTCTGTATATTAAATTTGGGGGGCCTTCCAGCGAATGTAAATACTGTATTCTCTGCTTTTTTCATTCTTTGTTGATGAAAGAAAATCTATCAGGCTGATTTATTACTAGCGCCAGCTATCGGCAGATGAGCGTCTGTACAGAAGCGCTAAGAGCGACCGCTAGTATACGCTGTAAGAGGGTAGGAACGTCCATTGAAATGTATGGGAGAGCGACAGGTAATACCTGGCGCTCTGGAAGCCAGACCCCTGGCGTTATACGCTGAGCTGCCTGTAATGATGAATCGTACGCTACATGGCGCTGTTAGAGTCGCTCACCAGAATCGCCTTCATAAATGTGGTATTACGTACAGCGCCCATTGTTCACCAGATGCTGCCTGCCGCTACGAGGCACTACCTGCCGCTATCCCTTGATGAATAAACCCCTAAATGTACTCTGTACATGAGGTATCTGCATGCTTATTCCACTGCCCCCACTGCCGCTGATTGCTGATTTGCTGGTCTTATGGGCTGAGAAGCCTCCTGGACTAGACCATAACCCAAAGGATGATGGAGGCTCCCTTTGCAGGGCAAGTGGTGGAGGCCCCAGCGCGCTCCCTGATTTTTAGGAGTTGATATTTGTGGACTTTGGGGCATTCCCTATTCATTAGTGTATCTTTTGTGCAGATGAAGGGTGTAGGAAGCTGGAAAAGTGTAGTTATTAAGCCTCCCTGGTTAATGCTTGGATGAATACTTTATGTCTGCCTTCTGACAGCTGATATGTAAGGATTTCATATTTTTCCACAAGGTGGCAGTAAAGTTGTGTAGAAACAATAAGCATGTTGCCTTTCTTTCATATTCTGTGATTTACCCAGTATACACTTCTCTATATATTACTACTAAAACAATAATACAAAGTAAGTTAGTGGTGTCAGTTCCTCGAATATATCTAAAAATAACTTAGGCACCAAAGAACCAAAATATCCCAGTCCAGTCATTTTGTGTTTACTACTGTTCTGTTAGTATTTCTGCCGTGTGATATGATATTTTTAGAAATGAAAAAAGTTGCTTATGCCGTCATCATTTGCATTTTATGCTTATTATAGAATTAACTGTAGTTTTTACAAATGTAAAATAATGCTCTGTGCACTTTCTTTAAAAAACTTTTCTCTTAAATATGTTGAAGTCAAAATATTTAGAGGTTTTATTGCTGGACTTCCTTGCAAATAAGACTGCTCGAGCCCAGGTCATGTGCGGTGGGCTCAGAAACGTAAAAAATCTTTGCAGAAAGCTCTAGTACAGCAGAACCAGTGGCTGTGGCTGAGTACAGCAGAACCAGTGACTGTGGCTGAGTACAGCAGAACCAGTGGCTGTGGCTGAGTACAGCAGAACCAGTGGCTGTGGCTGAGTACAGCAGAACCAGTGGCTGTGGCTGAGTACAGCAGAACCAGTGGCTGTGGCTGAGTACAGCTGAACCATTGACTGTGGCTGAGTACAGCAGAACCAGTGACTGTGGATGAGTACAGCAGAACCAGTGGCTGTGGCTGAGTACAGCAGAACCAGTGGGTGTGGCTGAGTACAGCAGAACCAGTGGCTGTGGCTGAGTACAGCAGAACCAGTGGCTGTGGCTGAGTACAGCAGAACCAGTGGCTGTGGCTGAGTACAGCTGAACCAGTGACTGTGGCTGAGTACAGCAGAACCAGTGGCTGTGGCTGAGTACAGCAGAACCAGTGACTGTGGCTGAGTACAGCAGAACCAGTGGCTGTGGCTGAGTACAGCAGAACCAGTGACTGTGGCTGAGTACAGCTGAACCAGTGACTGTGGCTGAGTACAGCAGAACCAGTGGCTGTGGCTGAGTACAGCAGAACCAGTGGCTGTGGCTGAGTACAGCAGAACCAGTGGCTGTGGCTGAGTACAGCAGAACCAGTGGCTGTGGCTGAGTACAGCAGAACCAGTGACTGTGGCTGAGTACAGCAGAACCAGTGGCTGAGTACAGCAGAACCAGTGACTGTGGCTGAGTACAGCTGAACCAGTGACTGTGGCTGAGTACAGCAGAACCAGTGGCTGTGGCTGAGTACAGCAGAACCAGTGGCTGTGGCTGAGTACAGCAGAACCAGTGACTGTGGCTGAGTTCAGCAGAACCAGTGACTGTGGCTGAGTACAGCAGAACCAGTGACTGTGGCTGAGTACAGCAGAACCAGTGACTGTGGCTGAGTACAGCAGAACCAGTGGCTGTGGCTGAGTACAGCAGAACCAGTGGCTGAGTACAGCAGAACCAGTGACTGTGGCTGAGTACAGCTGAACCAGTGACTGTGGCTGAGTACAGCAGAACCAGTGGCTGTGGCTGAGTACAGCTGAACCAGTGACTGTGGCTGAGTACAGCAGAACCAGTGGCTGTGGCTGAGTACAGCAGAACCAGTGACTGTGGCTGAGTACAGCAGAACCAGTGGCTGTGGCTGAGTACAGCAGAACCAGTGACTGTGGCTGAGTACAGCTGAACCAGTGACTGTGGCTGAGTACAGCAGAACCAGTGGCTGTGGCTGAGTACAGCAGAACCAGTGGCTGTGGCTGAGTACAGCAGAACCAGTGGCTGTGGCTGAGTACAGCAGAACCAGTGGCTGTGGCTGAGTACAGCAGAACCAGTGACTGTGGCTGAGTACAGCAGAACCAGTGGCTGAGTACAGCAGAACCAGTGACTGTGGCTGAGTACAGCTGAACCAGTGACTGTGGCTGAGTACAGCAGAACCAGTGGCTGTGGCTGAGTACAGCAGAACCAGTGGCTGTGGCTGAGTACAGCAGAACCAGTGACTGTGGCTGAGTTCAGCAGAACCAGTGACTGTGGCTGAGTACAGCAGAACCAGTGACTGTGGCTGAGTACAGCAGAACCAGTGACTGTGGCTGAGTACAGCAGAACCAGTGGCTGTGGCTGAGTACAGCAGAACCAGTGACTGTGGCTGAGTACAGCAGAACCAGTGGCTGTGGCTGAGTACAGCAGAACCAGCGACTGTGGCTGAGTACAGCAGAACCAGTGACTGTGGCTGAGTACAGCAGAACCAGTGGCTGTGGCTGAGTACAGCAGAACCAGTGACTGTGGCTGAGTACAGCAGAACCAGTGGCTGTGGCTGAGTACAGCAGAACCAGTGGCTGTGGCTGAGTACAGCAGAACCAGTGACTGTGGCTGAGTACAGCAGAACCAGTGGCTGTGGCTGAGTACAGCAGAACCAGCGACTGTGGCTGAGTACAGCAGAACCAGTGACTGTGGCTGAGTACAGCAGAACCAGTGACTGTGGCTGAGTACAGCAGAACCAGTGGCTGTGGCTGAGTACAGCAGAACCAGTGGCTGTGGCTGAGTACAGCAGAACCAGTGACTGTGGCTGAGTACAGCAGAACCAGTGGCTGTGGCTGAGTACAGCAGAACCAGCGACTGTGGCTGAGTACAGCAGAACCAGTGGCTGAGTACAGCAGAACCATTGGCTGTGGCTGAGTACAGCAGAACCATTGGCTGTGGCTGAGTACAGCAGAACCATTGGCTGTGGCTGAGTACAGCAGAACCAGTGACTGTGGCTGAGTACAGCAGAACCAGTGGCTGTGCCTGAGTACAGCAGAACCAGTGGCTGAGTACAGCAGAACCATTGGCTGTGGTTGAGTACAGCAGAACCAGTGACTGTGGCTGAGTACAGCAGAACCAGTGGCTGTGGCTGAGTACAGCAGAACCAGTGGCTGTGGCTGAGTACAGCAGAACCAGTGACTGTGGCTGAGTACAGCAGAACCAGTGGCCGTGGCTGAGTACAGCAGAACCAGTGGCTGTGGCTGAGTACAGCAGAACCAGTGGCTGAGTACAGCAGAACCATTGGCTGTGGTTGAGTACAGCTGAACCAGTGACTGTGGCTGAGTACAGCAGAACCAGTGGCTGTGGCTGAGTACAGCAGAACCAGTGACTGTGGCTGAGTACAGCAGAACCAGTGGCTGAGTACAGCAGAACCATTGGCTGTGGTTGAGTACAGCAGAACCAGTGACTGTGGCTGAGTACAGCAGAACCAGTGGCTGTGGCTGAGTACAGCAGAACCAGTGGCTGTGGCTGAGTACAGCAGAACCAGTGGCTGAGTACAGCAGAACCAGTGACTGTGGCTGAGTACAGCAGAACCAGTGGCTGTGGTTGAGTACAGCAGAACCAGCGACTGTGGCTGAGTACAGCAGAACCAGTGGCTGTGGCTGAGTACAGCAGAACCAGTGGCTGAGTACAGCAGAACCATTGGCTGTGGTTGAGTACAGCAGAACCAGTGACTGTGGCTGAGTACAGCAGAACCAGTGGCTGTGGCTGAGTACAGCAGAACCAGTGGCTGTGGCTGAGTACAGCAGAACCAGTGGCTGAGTACAGCAGAACCATTGGTTGTGGTTGAGTACAGCTGAACCAGTGACTGTGGATGAGTACAGCAGAACCAGTGGCTGTGGCTGAGTAC
The DNA here is from genome assembly GCA_027917425.1 of Gastrophryne carolinensis. Taxonomy (NCBI): domain Eukaryota; kingdom Metazoa; phylum Chordata; class Amphibia; order Anura; family Microhylidae; genus Gastrophryne; species Gastrophryne carolinensis. The sequence goes on along the minus strand of CM051235.1, from coordinate 525,901,946 downwards.
AGCAGAACCAGTGACTGTGGCTGAGTACAGCAGAACCAGTGGCTGAGTACAGCAGAACCAGTGGCTGAGTACAGCAGAACCAGTGGCTGAGTACAGCAGAACCAGTGGCTGTGGATGAGTACAGCAGAACCAGTGGCTGTGGCTGAGTACAGCAGAACCAGTGGCTGTGGCTGAGTACAGCAGAACCAGTGGCTGTGGCTGAGTACAGCAGAACCAGTGGCTGTGGCTGAGTACAGCAGAACCAGTGACTGTGGCTGAGTACAGCAGAACCAGTGGCTGAGTACAGCAGAACCAGTGACTGTGGCTGAGTACAGCAGAACCAGTGGCTGTGGCTGAGTACAGCAGAACCAGTGGCTGTGGCTGAGTACAGCAGAACCAGTGGCTGAGTACAGCAGAACCATTGGCTGTGGCTGAGTACAGCAGAACCAGTGACTGTGGCTGAGTACAGCAGAACCAGTGGCTGTGGCTGAGTACAGCAGAACCAGCGACTGTGGCTGAGTACAGCAGAACCATTGACTGTGGCTGAGTACAGCAGAACCAGTGGCTGAGTACAGCAGAACCATTGGCTGTGGTTGAGTACAGCAGAACCAGTGACTGTGGCTGAGTACAGCAGAACCAGTGGCTGTGGCTGAGTACAGCAGAACCAGTGGCTGAGTACAGCAGAACCATTGGCTGTGGTTGATACAGCAGAACCAGTGACTGTGGATGAGTACAGCAGAACCAGTGGCTGTGGCTGAGTACAGCAGAACCAGTGGCTGTGGCTGAGTACAGCAGAACCAGTGGCTGTGGCTGAGTACAGCAGAACCAGTGACTGTGGCTGAGTACAGCAGAACCAGTGGCTGAGTACAGCAGAACCAGTGGCTGAGTACAGCAGAACCAGTGGCTGAGTACAGCAGAACCAGTGGCTGAGTACAGCAGAACCAGTGGCTGAGTACAGCAGAACCAGTGGCTGTGGCTGAGTACAGCAGAACCAGTGGCTGTGGCTGAGTACAGCAGAACCAGTGGCTGTGGCTCAGTGGCATTGGTCAGAGCAGGGTCAGCAACCAGAAAATCACATGATATGGGCAGAGTTTGTGGCAACAAAGAACAGAATTTGTTTCAAGTATCCATACGGTAAAGCCTCCATTTATTATAAAAAGTTAAAATCATTCAGTTCCAACATGACGCATCCAAACGCCACAGACACTAAGAGGTGCTGCTGCCACGTGTTTCAGGCCCTCTCTGCCCCTTTCTCATGCATGAAACCATGGCACACACCAAAGCAGCGCTATTGCACACCATCCTGGATTATAGGATATAGATGAAACAGTGGGGGTCATCCAATTTGTGTTGAACAATGTAACAAATAAGATGAGTCACACTCCTACTATTTTACTAAGAGGCTGATTCATTATTAACGCCAGGTATTGGCAGATGAGTGTCTGTATAGCAGCTCTTAGAGCGACCACTAGTAGGCGCTGTAAGCGGGTATTGGGCACTGTAACAGAGCACCTCAGTCGCTGTAGTAACCTGGCCCGCATTGATGAATGTGATGTATGTTGGGCGCTCTAACACCAGTACAGCACTGCAGGGAGAGAGGTAGCGTCAGCTCAGTGCAACCAACTTACAGCGCTCCACACCACCCAAAAAAGGACACACAGAGCGTCGGTGCTCTAAATCTGGTCGCTATAGCATAGAGCGCCAGACGCTGTGTGATTAAAGTGATTAAAGCGAAAACACATGGAATGATATTGTTGTAACATTGTGACATTAATACTTTAATGCCAGACCTGTAATAACAAAAAATATAAAAAATCAAAAAAGTTTTCAAAAATTACTTTTTCCAGGCCAGGAGAGGTCACACAGATAGAAAAAAAAACCCTATTTAAACAGAAGAAAAGGAACATCCATCGAAATGTATGGGAGAGAGACAGGTAGTGACAGATAATACCTGGGGCTCTGGAAGCTAGAGCATCGGCGCTATATGCTGAGCCACCTGTAATGATGAATCAGACGCTATATAGCGCAGTTCGCTCACCAGATTCGCTTTCATAAAATACCATTTTGTGATTACTCACCTGTAAAATGGGTATTATAAGTATGTCTCACACCCTGCTTCAAAAGTAGTCATTACACTTGGGGTCATGTCCAGTAGAGGGCGAACTTCTGCAGAGATGACTAGAAAAAAAGAAGCCCCTCCCGGCCCATAAATACCTGGGACCTCCCAAGCACCTCCCAGTATAAGAAAGCAGTAAGGGGACCAGGAAGAGCAACTAAAAAACTTACAAGAAAAACAGTAACACCAAAGAGGATCCAAGATAAAATCAGGGCGGGGCGAAGCAGGGTGTGAGACATATTTATAATACCCATTTTACAGGTGAGTAATCACAAAATGGTATTATTCTAAGTATGTCTCACACCCTGCTTCGGAAGTAGTCATTACACTTGGGACATCCAATAGCAGTGTCCAAAAAGGGTGGGGATCCCAATAGGCAAAAATGCACAAATGAAAACCCCTGCCGCTTGTAGAACTTTGCGGCCAAAAACAGCATCCGCTAAGGCCCGCACATCGATCTTACAAAAAACTTGTAAAAAGGTATGAACAGGAGACCAAGTAGCCGTTGCACAACTTATTCCACTAAACTGAAAAGGGGAACCCTCCCCTTGGCAATATAGGCCCACACAAGGACCAGACATATCCATTAAAAATGGCAAATATGACGGCGCCAAACCCGTCAGGGGCCAGAGGGCTCCACAAACAAGGCTTCCTTCCCACAGAAAAAGGAAGTAGCCAAGAAATAGAACGTCAACAGGGCCCTCTCCTCGTCAAAGCTAGACGAAGGACAAAGGGAAGAAGAACCACATCCTTAAAAAGATGGTAACACAGCGAACAGAAGCAATAGCCACCAAAAGGCAATCTGTTGTGTAAGAATAGAAAATGAATTTACTAACAAAGGGTGCACCGCCCAAATCTTCCTACAAAATGTATACAACTGTGTGCTCACCCATAAAAAATGCAATCCACAATAATTTGGAGTGGGCGTGCAAAGAACACACCAATCTCCCAAAGGAAGCACCACTACAATCAACAGTATATATTAATGATTTTATTAGTACAAAAAAAAAACAAAGAATTAAAATATATACACCACAAGACAAATTTAAAAACAACCAGTATGGCCAAATGTATCTATATCAATGTATATGGCCCCTAAGGGCCGCTTAAATAACTGCCCTATGGGTGAATAATATTGATTATCCTAGAATAGTCATAACCCATCCTTTTTGTGCCGGCACAAAAAATCCTAACCACATGTAAATATATGTGCAAATTCATGAAATCAATACTACAAAAATATTAATATTATATATGGCAAAAATATGTGCAAAAACAGTGAATATACAATAAAAAAATATCAATATATAAAGTGCAAATACATGAAAAACACATAAACCTAAAACACTACCTAATATTGCACAGGGAAACCCATACCAATAAGACTTTAAAGTGCAGACAATAACAATATATGATATAAATGCAAGTGCCAGCAGAGAGAAAATAAATGGTTAAATCTCACGTCATAAGATAACACCCAGGGCAACAGTCAGGCCAACCTCAGTGAAAAATGTCTGCGCACGCAGCCCCCATGCTGCTTCAAGGACAAGGATAGAAAATGCAGATCCCAAACAGACGCAAGGCTGTTTCTGAAGACAAAAGGCCCCAGAAGAAGACCACCAGGACAGAGGCCTGCCCCAGCAAAGCACTTAAGCTGGAGCCCCAGACCGTACTGACAAAAGTCCAAAACCTAGTGAACAAAAAACACCTTGCAAGGCAAGGCCCTAGCCTCACACCCATCAATATAGGACCGCCAAGTCCTGTAGAAGAAGTTAAAGGAAGACCACTTCCCAGCCAAAACAAGGGTCCGAAGCACAACATCAGACAAAACTTCCTCTATGAAGATGGAGGAGGTTGCAGCAGCCACGCCGCCAAGCCAGCGTTTGAAAACTGCAGAACGAACCAAACCTATCTTGGCCACCCTGGAGCCACCAGCATTGCTGACGCACCCTCAGGAGCCAGCTAGCGCACCACCTTGCCCACCATGGCGAAGGAAGAAAACAGGTACAGGAACCCCAGACCCCTCCAGGCAAAAGACCACTGCCGGAGGCCGAGGAAGCTGAGACCGAAAACGAAACGTTGGGAGCTAGTGATTGCAACGTGAGGCAAGGAGAACCACCTCCGGAATCCCCACTTGCGACAGGAGAACCGTGATACCTTGCGGTAGAAGGAAAAACTCTGTGTTATCCACTTCCGGAATGAATGCCGCTGAGATGCATGGAACATCGCTCTCCGCCCATGCAAGAACAGCTAAACGTCCCTGAGGGCACTCCAGCTGCGAGTCCCTCCTTGGTGATCGACGTAAGCGACCGCAATTCAATCGTCCAACTGAACCTGAACCGGCAAAACCTGTAAATGATGCATCCAGCATGACAGAATAAAACAAATAGCTCTGAACTCCAAAAACAGAGATGGGAGCGTGAGCCTCCTGAAGACTTCCCAGCCCCTGGAACCGAAAGTCCGTCCAGAAAACTCCCTAGCCCAACAGGCTGGCATTCGTGGTAACCGTCTCCCAACCAGGGCCAAAAAGGATCTGCCCCTCATCAGACCGCTAAGCTCCAGCCACCACTGAAAGGAATGCTGGACCCTGGGAAACAGCAGAAAGGACAGAGCCAAACACCAGGAAAAGCCGTCACAAGTCCACAATAGACGGAGTTAGAGCGACCTCATGAGGAACTGAGCCAAGGGGACTGCCTAGAAGGAAAACCACCATCAATCCCACCAGTTTCAGCCCTAGCCGGAAAGAGAGGCGAGGATTGTCCAGGAGAACAAATATCAGGTCCTGAACCCTCTGAACCTTAGGGCGAGGAAAGAACCCTCTGGCCTGACCGGAATCCAGATTCATGCCTGAGAACTTGGGGTGTGTGATCACCCATCCAACCCGTTCCAGCGTCGTCACCACCCTGGAGTCCATCTCCACCCGGCATAGAAAAGGTGCTGTAATGAGTAGGTCATCCAGATACGGACAAAGGGGGGTGGGAGCAGCTCAATCACTATTTATACAAAATTATCAACATTATTATTCAGGGCCTGGGAACTAATTTACCACCCAGTTTAACCCTCTCATCAACTAAATATCAAGCAACAAACATGTCTAGCTATGTGGAAAGACAGAGATTTGGTTGCATATATCTGCAGATACATGTGGAAGCCACACTGCCCCGGCAAGGCACTCTGTGTTAAGTGTGGTCCCTACTCTTAATTCTGAGTCCCCAAAGTTGGGACATGCAATGCAGACAAATGTCTGAGAGCTACTCACCTGGGAAGCAGCCAGCCTCCCTTTAGAACACTTCACAGGGAGAAATCCATATTGACTAAATTCCTCCGTGCTTGTGCTCATGGCAATTCAAATGAACAAAGGGGGGTGGGAGCAGCTCAATCACTATTTATACAAAATTATCAACATTATTATTCAGGGCCTGGGAACTAATTTACCACCCAGTTTAACCCTCTCATCAACTAAATATCAAGCAACAAACATGTCTAGCTATGTGGAAAGACAGAGATTTGGTTGCATATATCTGCAGATACATGTGGAAGCCACACTGCCCCGGCAAGGCACTCTGTGTTAAGTGTGGTCCCTACTCTTAATTCTGAGTCCCCAAAGTTGGGACATGCAATGCAGACAAATGTCTGAGAGCTACTCACCTGGGAAGCAGCCAGCCTCCCTTTAGAACACTTCACAGGGAGAAATCCATATTGACTAAATTCCTCCCTGCTTGTGCTCATGGCAATTCAAATGAACAAAGGGGGGTGGGAGCAGCTCAATCACTATTTATACAAAATTATCAACATTATTATTCAGGGCCTGGGAACTAATTTACCACCCAGTTTAACCCTCTCATCAACTAAATATCAAGCAACAAACATGTCTAGCTATGTGGAAAGACAGAGATTTGGTTGCATATATCTGCAGATACATGTGGAAGCCACACTGCCCCGGCAAGGCACTCTGTGTTAAGTGTGGTCCCTACTCTTAATTCTGAGTCTTTCCACATAGCTAGACATGTTTGGTGCTGAATAATCAGATGAGATTGATGATGAGAGGGTTAAACTGGGTTAGTTCCCAGGCCCTGAATTATAATAATGATATTTTTGTATGATAAGAGGATATATAATAATAATTTTGGATAATAAGAGGATATATAATAATGATTTTGGATGATAAGGGGTTATATAATAAGAATAATCTTGTATGAAGGAACAATCTCGTATAAATAAGAGGGATTGAGCTGCTCCCACCCCCTTTTTGTTCATTTGAATTGCCATGAGCACAAGCAGGGGGGAATTAAGTTAATATGGATTCCTCCCTGTGAAGTGTTCTAAAGGGAGGCTGGCTGCTTCCCAGGTGAGTAGCTCTCAGATATTTGTCTGCATTGCATGTCCCAACTTTGGGGACTCAGAATTAAGAGTAGGGACCACACTAAATACAGAGTGCCTTGTCGGGGCAGTGTGGCTTCCACATGTATCTGCAGATATATGCAACCAAATCTCTGTCTTTCCACATAGCTAGACATGTTTGGTGCTGAATAATCAGATGAGATTGATGATGAGAGGGTTAAACTGGGTTAGTTCCCAGGCCCTGAATTATAATAATGATATTTTTGTATGATAAGAGGATATATAATAATAATTTTGGATAATAAGAGGATATATAATAATGATTTTGGATGATAAGGGGTTATATAATAAGAATAATCTTGTATGAAGGAACAATCTCGTATAAATAAGAGGGATTGAGCTGCTCCAACCCCCTTTTTGTTCATCCAGATACGGCACAATGTAAACGCCCCGGGCTCCGAGAAGGGCAAATATGCCCGCCAGCCCCTTGGTGAACACCCTTGGCACCGAAGACAACCAGAAAGGGAGGGCCACAACAGAAAATGCCGATCTTCCACCCCAAAACCGAGAAATCTCAGGCGAGCGGGGTAGGATGGCACATAAAGGTAAACAACCGTGATGCCTATAAATGTCACGAAATCCCCCTGATGAAGAGAATAGATGACTGAACGCAGAGACTCCCTGCGGAACTTCTGGGATCTGATGAACCTGTAGAAAGGCCTCAAAAACCCGAATGGTTCTGATAGATCCATCCCGTTAAGGGACCACAAGGGTTGGAACAATAGCCCCGGCCCCTGCACAGTCCGGGAGTCCAAGGAAACCCGAAAACAGAGGAATCACCACTGAAGATAGAGAAGACAGCACCTCTGCCAGCTCTGGCACCGTGAAAGGAAGAATAGAGGAGCCTGCCCCCCGAAATGAGCAACGTCGCTTCTAGCATGGTAGAATCCTACCTCCTTATGCAACTGAATCCAATATGACTTCAAAAATCCGCATACCTCGAAGGGTAGCCAATGTTAGCCGCCACCGGCGCAACCAGACAGAGCGTCGTACAGCCACAAGCAAAGCTGAGGTTCCGCCATACAGACATATAGTGTCTGCCATGGAAGGCGCCATGGAAGGCGTGCGCGCGGGCTGAGGAACTCAGCGTATGAAAAAGAAAGAAGCGCTGGCCATCGCCAGTAGTAACAACACACTACACACAAACAGTAAAACAGCACACATACCCAATTAAATATATATACATATACAGGCCACCCCAGCTAATTGGGAATAGTGAAGCAGGGAGGAATAAGCCCATGGTTACATGTGCTTGCCAAGTAAAGAGGGCTAGGAACGGACGGGGCATCCCATGTCAGGATCACCAACCTGAAGCCGCCTACCCTCTAGTATAGGGTCTCACGGTGGAGCATTAGCTCCTAAGCACCTAGGGTGCCATCTACCCTCGCCCGGACCAGCAGCCTAGGCTGGGAGGCAGGGTAAGACAAAACAGAGATCTGGGCGGTAATAGAGAAAATAGAGGGCCGGGAGTCATCCCGGCTACCCGAAATCCCCCTGTGCAAGGAGGAGACATCATCTTCTGACTTGCTCGCCGTCTGCAGAGACGAATACTGGGAGGTGCTTGGGAGGTCCCAGGTATTTATGGTCCGGGAGGGGCTTCTTTTTTTCTAGTCCTCTCTGCAGAAGTTCGCCCTCTACTGGACATAACCCCAAGTGTAATGACTACTTCCGAAGCAGGGTGTGAGACATACTTAGAATATGTGGTTTTGCCCACAGTGGCCGGCGTTCACCAGATACTATCTGCCGCTATCCCTTCATGAATACCCCCTAAGAAAGCAGCTAGGTCTGTGGCTGCTCTAAATTCTAACAGCAGCTTGCTATTACAGGGTAAACAACTTGCTGATGATGTATGAGTCATCTCTCCATTGTGCTGTTGCAATGGGGCGATCAGAAAAGATTTATCTGTATCTCCCACAAGTAAGAATATCCTAGAAGAAAAGGGGAAAGAAACCTTTGTATCTAATGTTGATCACTGAGGGATCTGTCGGTCCAGAGCAGGGGTGTAACTATAGGGGGTACAGGGGAGTGACCGCACTGGGGCCCAGGAGGTCAGCGTTCCCCATCATTATTACTCCTCCACCTTATTTATTATATTTGTGATCACTTGGCATCCTTTAGAGAAAGGAAGCATCATTTGTCTCTGTTGTTTTAATCTATAGTTGTGTTATAGTTATACAGAAAAAAAGTTTACTGCATAAACATTGAAAGAGCCCCATTTAATGTTCGCACCAAGCCTCCGTCATATTTAGTTACGTCATTGACCAGAGGGTGTACCATTCCTGAATGCTAGTGCAGGTGGTTAGTCCAGTGTGATTCTCGAGTCATTCAATTCTGAATCCAAGGCACCAGGGAGCACAAACATTGTCTCTTTTCTCTGTCCTCATTCTGCTACTAAGGCAACCATCACATTCTCTACTTGCCCTGTTACTTCTATCTCTGGCCCAGACATGCTCAGGCTTATATATATAGGGCTGGAACCAACCATCTAGTTCTGCACTGGAATGCCCTGTCCTGGTTCCAATCACTTTTTACTAGTGTAGTAAGGGTGACATCTAGTGTCCTCTTCCCCTTACTGCAGCCCATTTTTCCCTACTACTTCTGGAAAATGCACAAATAAACTTAAGAGTGACGATGGTGATTCTATTGTCCTGTTACACCTGTATCTAATTTAGTTAACAATTGGCATCCTAGAGGCTGAATGTGCCAGGGGAAAGGTTACTATATACGCAGCACTAGTGTCCCATGCCATGTCTGCACCAGGGCCCAGTGACAGTTACACCTTGGTCTGGAGGCTTACCTTAAGGATTCTGTTCTGTTCTCTGAGTGCAGGAGTGACACAATCAGGTCAACTGACCATCAGCCAAAGACATTGGAAGATGAAGCCCTTACCAGGGAGCAAACATGCGGAGACCTGAAAGTCAAAAAGGGTTTAAATCCTGCACTTAAAGCGAACCACAACCCACATTTTTAACTAGCATGCCTTGAATTGCTTTCCCCATAAAGAGTATGTTTTGGCAATTTTCAGTGCCACTACTTCATTGTAATCCCAGATAATGGCACCTGTTTTAGCTGTTAAACCCTGCCTCCACTAACCATTGCTACAGCTGTGTGTGACAGTGATGTCATTGCCACACTTATACAATGACTGATCATCTTACACCAAGGGAAAGCTAAAAATCACTGTTCCAGGACCATTAGAAAAGCAAAAATAGCCATTTCTAGTTCTATACCCTAAAAAGGATATATTAGAAGGTGCTTTGGACAAATTTATTTTATTAAGTTCAGCGAGTTTTGGTCTGCTTTAACTAGAAATACTGCTTACACTAACAGTGTTCCCCAACCCTTCCTTTAGAGTCACCAACAGCTGATGTTTTGAGGAAATCCACATAGCTGCCTCTATAGCTCTGCTTACTGTACTACTTGTCTACTAATGTGATCTTTAATTCACAAGTGTGTGAATTTGTTCATCACCTAGTGCACATTTTAAAAAAAAGTAAAATTCAATATACTGTAGTATATATTCATTTTCTTGACGGCTTTGGGATTGCCATCAACAGGGTTTAGTTTTTTATAAGCTTGAAAGATCAGCGCTCATTTGAATTAATTGAATTTATATATCTAAAATACCTATGGGAAAATGTGGATATACCATAATAGATACCAGAGCTGTAGAGTCGGGGGCGTGGAGTCGGAGCTAGTTTTGGCTGGAGGTGGAAAAATGTTTCCGACGCCACCTCCAGCATGAAGAAAATCTCTTATTATATTGTATAATGACTGTAACTTTCATTTTCAATATTTTTATTGAAAGTATTGCAAAAGAGGTACATACAACAGCACAGGACTAAAGCAAATATCAAATACCCCCACCACAACACTTATGAGCATACATAAGCCCACCTCATATCTAAACACAAACATAATAAGATAAGGAGATCAAGAATATAACACTAGAAAGTGATTACCATACAAACATAATGCAATTATATACTTTAATCCTGCATCCCTGGGGTTAGGAGAAAGTGAAAGGGGGTGCGTAAACCTAAGCCTCCTGCGAGCATGCTCGTCCGGGACCAAAGCCAAATTCCAATCAAAGAATATATATATATGCTAAACAGAGCTGAGAAAAGAACGTGAAGAAAAAAAAGAGAGGGAAGACCAAGAGAAACTAAACAGTCAACAACTCCCCCCCATGGCCCACCACACCTGGACTGCCTCCTGGATCAAAGTAACCCTGGAGTGGTTGTGCCAGCCAACCAAGAATGCCAAATATTCTGAAAGTTTTCCTGATTATCCAATAAAATGGCTGTTAGTTTTTCATTCACCATCATGCCAGTGATTTTGCTTTTAACCTCACCTAAATCCAACCCAGGCTTCAGCCGAGCCTTGCCTATAGTTTGATTTGTAGCAGTGAAGATAAAGGTCATCAGGAATCTCCTTAAACAACAGGGCCTCCCAAGGGTTTTTCCAAATATGTTGTCTCAAAACTGAATTAAGCAAATTATACACTCTAATCCACAATCTCTTGGCCATGGGACATCCCCAAAATATATGCAAGAGGGACCCAATTCCACCACAGCTCTCAAAGCAAGATGCAGATGCCCCTGGGTTAAAGTGAGCAACCCTTTCAGGAGTGAAATGCCACCTAAACAAAAGCTTATACCTTTTCACTACGAGCCAGCACTGGGAAAGGAGTCAGGTGCTCAGCCAATGAGGGCTGTTTATTCTGTTTACCACTTTTGGCAAATATCATCTCTCATTGACTTTAACAGGGAGAGTGCGGCCGCACCCCCAGCCATGCATGCGCTCCCTATCTGGATGTCTGCGGCAAGAGTGAGCACCAGTGCCAGGGATGCGACAGCGCAGGCTCCACAATGAGAGCCGCCTGCCAAATTACCTAGACACTACGGACGTCTCTCATTGGATGAGAGCCCACGCATTTGTGATTGAACTGGAGAAAGGTAAAAGAATACAGGTGCCCTGTGGGGGGGGGGGGGGGTCACACAGCAGGGCATCCCGGCATCAGCTTTTATCTTTTAGATTCCAGGCTGGCCACTGCTGGGTTTCATTCCACTTTAAAAGGGACTGTCCAGGCATCAAAACAGAAAAGTATATACTCACTTTTTGTCCCCAGCAACTCCTCCTTGCAGCTCCAGTATCTTCATACTTACTGATGGCGAAGAGCAAGTGATTCCATCCAACAATGAGCGTGGCCCCCATCAAGACTTGTTTAAATTCCTAATACATCTGCTTAATCCATTGCAATTAATGGATTGGCCGTATTAGGGGGCCTAAAACCATCTTGATGCACAATCCCAGTGAACGTCACCCTGTCTCCAGAATAGGTAAGTTTGAACACACCGGAGCTGTACAGAGGAGCTGTAGGGGACAAACGATAAGTATAGTCTCTTTTATTTGTTGCCTGGTCATTTACTCTTAATGTTTTTGATTCTGACTGATGAATGTTGGTGCACTGTATAGTAGCTCTGCTCTTTGATGTCAAAACAGTAGGAATGGAAAAAAAGCAACTATTACAATTTTTCCTTTTAGTGTAAAAGAATTTTAGGAGTGAAAATGACTTTAATAATATTGTAATATTAATGAATGTTTTCCTGTTTTGCTTGCAGAGAGCAAAGAGGTATACCAGCAGCAGATCCTGTCAATCACCTGCATCGTTTTTGGCATTGTAGTCGTGGGTTTGATCTGTGCAGCCTTCTACTGCAAGACAAAGTAAGTTTCTATGTTTAAGGACAAAAACAATATGGCACCTCTTTTCTCTTAGCAATGTAATAAAACTCTCTGCTTTGTTGACGTTGACCATTGGTGCCAAGAGATTGGTTTGTTCTTTGGAAAAGCAACAGCATGATGGTTACAGTAAAGAAGTCTATTGTAAAATCTTAGAATTTCAGCCACAGCATCTTCCTAATTTTAGCATCTTAAATAGTAGAAGTAGAAGAAAGTGGAAAATATAGCCATGCCGGACACAGTAATGGCGGGGGAACACAGAAGAGCTATGTAACAATGCCAGATATTGGAATTCCTGGTACTAGGGAATGCAGAGACCACAAGGGGCACCTCAATAGATTGTGATTTTAAGCCTGCTTTGACATAAATAGTGTAATAATTAGTGTTTCAGCCGGCTTTCCCATAATACCATACTGCTTCCTGCATTCCACTGACATAACTGACAGTGCACAGTAACAGGAAGCCCAGCAGAACTTCCTGTTTGCATGCTGCCGCAGTGAACTGAAGAAAGATGCCCCCACCCAATGTGGCATGTAAAGAGCAAGACTTGATGAGGGAGTGTCTGACCCAACAAGCACATAGCAGTGCTGCGATTGTTGTGAACTGGAAGAGAGGTGGCCATTGGGCATAAAGTGCAAGCAGGCCATTCTCCAAAGGAAAATGCTACAGTGCATTGGGTACTGCTCAACTTAAAACATGGGCACTGTTTTGAAACACCCCAGGGCATATTATCAGTTCATGCTGCCTTAGACACCTTAAGTGTGCACATTCCCTATTGGTATGCCTTACGCAGAGCACTACATTCTCCCAAACCTGCAGTTGGCTTTCCTCCACTGATCCAGTTCCTGTCTCCAAGAGCCAGGATGTAGTGTGGGGTAGTCTGAATAACGGAATAAAACACACCACACCAGATAAATTAGAACCAATTTAAAATTTAACGGTTGAATATTAGGCAAAGTATTGAACACAATAGTTGGTGTATATAGCCACTGGATTAAGGCAATAAATGACTGTAGAATAATCTAGTATAATTTGTACTTGAAGAATATGGAGGGGGGGGGGGGTATCTCAAACAAAGGATAGACTTGTGTCTAGGTCACTTTATCATATATGGCTATTTGGATAACTTTAAAACACGCTGTATGCTATGTGTGATTCAAATATTCTATCAATACACACACAATCAGTTTAAAATGTAACATTAACTCTATATAATAAACTTCAGGTAGATGATGCTCTAAATTTGTAACTATGCTGTAAATAGTGAGGAGAACTGAGAAAAGTTCACTTATCCTTAGACCAAACGATCTTGGTGGAAAACGTCCTGTTATTGCCGACTAAAATTATGCTGTTTCTTTAAATATTTTCCGGATATTTCTTTCTTCAACTAGTCACGGCCTCAAAAACTCTCCTAAATAAAATTACCAAGGGCGTCCTCCAACCGCCCACCGAGTCTTTCTTTGTGCTCCGTGGGAGGCTTCACACAGTGAATAACACACAAAAAAAATAAGTCTTTACACCCCTCACACAGTTCAGCAGTGAGGTAAATAAGGAGAGTGTTAGTTTCAACCAAATACTTCACTGTGGCCCTATAATTTATGTGGGCTCAGAAACACATACAGACACAGAAGTGCTCCCTCTGACCCACCTCACGGACTCTGCTCCCTCAGAGCTGTGCTGTGCCTTTTATAGCCTGCAGGAAGGACTGCACCAGCCTCTCTCATGGCTGGACCTGCCCACCCACACACACAGAAGAGTTTTCCAGAACCCTCCTAGCAGAGGTTTGTTATATGTCGGTTACAAGGTGACCAAATGCCATAGCACAGCACCTCCTCCGAGTATATTTCAGTGCAGCACCAGTGTGTTGCAGGGGCCTCTACTAAGTCCCATGCTGTTTTCAAACCCACTCTCCCACAGCCTGCTGCCCCCCTCTCAGCCTCAACATCTTTTTTCATTAGAGATGCACCGCCAGTTGCTGCTGTCACAAAACATCCACCTCCACTTGTCTTACTGCATTAATTGGCCTGCTTTTTTGGTTTATTAGGCTCGATTCAGAGACACATTCGTCTGCAGTTTCGTAGCTGTCTGTGTATGTTTTTTTTCGTTGCATTTTTCATTCGTACATTCGTACGAGCTCATGCGTATATGCGCTTTCGATTAACGAAAGTAAATCGGATCATTTGCGTTAGTTCGGATCATTTTCCCATCAAAATCTGATATTTTGCGTTCGTTCAGATAACTTACGTTATTGGTATGGGCTTGCGTCTCATTCAGAGAGCTGATTGCCGAGGGACCACCACCCTATAAAACGGTTTCATTTGCGATCCCCTTACGGGACCATTTTGACCTCGGATACCTTGCAATCACCATGTTTTGTGCGTTTGTGGAGGAACACCACCAACTTCAGCTAATGGGAATTGAATGTATCAGCAGGGCCGAGGCCAGACTGCACCAGCGACGCATGCATATCGATCGCATGCATGATGTTGAGCTGTTCGAGCTTACCAGACTTAATCGCGCTTCCCTTCATAAGTTGTATAGTGAGCTGCGGCCATGGTTAGCCCGCACCACAAGGAAGGGGCAAGCAATTTCAGGTATGACCAAGATGCTTGGCTGCCTGCAATTTTTGTCCCCTATGAAATAGCTTACACTGTATATCTATTAATCCCTCCTTGTAAATTGTTCATGTGATACATTTGGCCGTCTTTAGCTTCATCAATGTTTTTCATGTCAGCCAAGGCCAAACATTTTCATGTGGACCTTAATTAGTCATTTTCAAGGTAATCTTTAGTTGATCCAACATACATATCCTTTTTTGGGCTAAAAAAATACTTAAGTACTTAGTGTTATTTGTATTGCCCAACATGTTTTTGGGAGGATGTTAGGAGTTAGTGTTTGAGTAGTTTACCTTGCCTTGCTATTTTTTGTTGTTTTTCTTTTTTCCCACTCCCTGAATGTCCAAGCAGTGGTGGCCCCGGACATCTGGTTCCTTAGCGTCCTCGCCGGGTTTCCAGGCTCATCCCATGATGCGTACATATTGCGACAATCTGGATTGTACCATCGGTTTGAGTCTGGAGAATTCTCCGGTGGATGGCTCCTTGGTGAGCTGACGCAAATAATGTCATGCACTTTTCACTGTATGCCTATGAACATAGTTGATGACCCAAGTCTGAACCTATGGCTGTTTTTACCCCTTGATGACATTTTAAACCGGACCTTAACCATGATCTTTATTATTTATTATTCTTCCCCACACTCGGCTGCAATTCTGTTCTTGACTTTATGATAGGGTCTGCACCATTGTTGCTCAGAAGCATGACACTTACTGAGTAGAGGAGAGCGGGATAAAGTGCAGGGGGCGGGTTAGAGCTGTGCTTGGCTCAGACAAAGCAGATCTGGGGTCCAGAAAAGGTAAGACATCCAAAAATGCTGAGCAGCACAGTCATAACCCAATTCCTGTTTGCAGTCTGCCTGATTTGCCCTCACTCGCCATCTTGGATGTTTAAAGGGTCAGAACATGCAGTAGATGGTGGTAGGTTTTTTTTTAGCAGAGCAATCTGTATGTACAGGGTGTGTCTAAAATATAAGATAGGCTCTTAGTCAGGGGGAACAACCTCTTTTTGCAAAATTTTGGGTTGCAATGTGTAATTTATGTTAGTATTTTCTTATTCTTTCAGGGGATTCCGGCTATCCGCTACTTCCCTGGCTGATGACGTCCGTCCTTCGGCCACAGAATGCGGCACAGGACGTCTACAATCGGGCCCACCGGAAGACCCGGGCCGTTGTGGAGAGGGCCTTTGGCCTGTTAAAAACACTCTTCCGGTGTTTGGACCATACCGAGGGGGCACTCCAGTATGACCCCAACAAGGTCATAGACATCATACTGGCCTGCTGTGTCCTACATAACTTTGCCATCATGCAGCGTGTCCCCCGGTATTTGGATCTGCCCCCCTCTCCACCCAGTCAGGACCCAGAAGACCACTACCGTGGCACACCTACTGCCTCTGGCCAAGCTGTTTGGGCCAATTTGATTAATACCCATTTTGCCTAATTTTTTTGTCCTGTGTTTGTTTGTTGCATGTAATTATTATTTGATACTATAATTTTGCTTTGTGAAGGCTTTATTATTTTTTGGTATCAACTAGTAATGAGTTAATTACTAAAATATTCACACATGATATGAGACTCATGCATTTTTATTGGCCCTGTTTGTTTAGAAAAACCTTCAGTAATCTAAAAATAACCAAAACATTAATGCATCAACTTAGTCAACAACAGCTAAAGTCACATTCAATATATTTTATTGAAATATGAAAAATTTGAGTTGAAGGGCACTCGCAGACTTCATGTACATACATAGTACAACCAAAATATACATTGGTGCTGAATCAGGGCACCTAGCAATTGGCCACATCCAGGAGTTGTAAAGTAATGCACTCCAGGCCGAAGTTTAAATAACAAATAAAATAAACAGACATAGAGAGCAAGCATTTGCATGTCAATATTTGGCCACTAATAAATAGGGCCACATACACACCCTCTCCTGCTTGGCCACATTTGCCACAGGCACAGGTGGAAAGCAGCCATACCTATGCCACATCCACACCTGTAAGTCAGTGGCCCACCCAAACAATAACCCCCAGTCCAAATCCAAGTCCAGTCCAATGTTTTCCAGGGTTCAATGTAATAGTTTGCCAGCCCGGAATGTCCCCCACAATGCCTACAAACAGGATGAGCCAGACACAATTTCATTAGGCCAAAGCCTGCAGTGTGGCAGCTTGAGCGGCAGGTTCAGTGAGGCTTTAGCTCAGGCATTGGCTAGTCAGGTATCTCAGCACTCTAATGAGCTATATGGGCAAAAATCCAAATCATACAAGCAAACCCATAAAAAAGGCAATCTTGGTAGCGCTCACCAGACAAGTCAATACAGTGGGATGTAGAGGAAAGATGTGGAGCAGATCCAGGGCAAATAGCTGTCAAAATGGGTTTGCCCATAAAACCCTGGTGGTGGGCCTTGGAGATGGCCCATCACCTGGGCATGGGTGGCATTCAGAATCTGCCAACATGAGTCTATTGCTATTTCTAACTTCCTCAAGCATACCTGTCAAATTATTAGTTAAGGTGGCCATGTCACTGTTGCTCGTCCTAAATTCTGTCAGCATGGAGGTGAATGTATTATTTAATGTATCTAATTGTGCAGAAAGCTGCTCTGTGGTTCTTTGAGACACCTGGCGAAATAAACGCCTCTCATGGTGCCACGCTGACTCCAGGATCGGAACGCACCTCCCCTGGGAAACTGTTCAACGTTGCTGACTACGCCTCCCAATTCCCCGGGTTTGAGCGCCTGCAGATGCTGGACCTCTAGGGAAAGCAAGAGTCACAGATGTGATTGGCAAATCCTCTGCAGCAGAGCAACCACTGGGGACTGTAGGCTCAGTCTCTGCATGCTGCCCACGATGGCCTGGCAGCATGCGGCCCGCTTCACTTTGCTGCAGAGGATTTGTTGCAGTAGCATGTTGGGGCAGTGGCAGATTCTGTTCCAGGGGGGTCAGTTATGAAGGTCCCATCAAGGTGGCATCCTCCTCCATCTCCTGGATTTCCTCCATCAGTGTGTGGGTCGGTTGGGACATGTGCAAAAAAAGTTACGTTTGGTCCCTAAATGTATTAGTTATGCAAATGAGTCATGTTCATTCACATGCATCAGCAGATACACTTACCGTATATATATGCTCCTGGCTCCTAGGCAGCACGGAAGTTGACGGCGTGGTCAAACTGGATGAGGCTTCCACACTTGCTGAGGGTTGATGCTGGGCTGTATTGTAAATAAAAAGGCACGTAAACACCCAAATACCCATTGATGATTTGTATTACTACATATGCTTCAATAAAAACACGTGGGCAAGCAGGAATGGCAACTCCCCCAACGGTCTAAGGTGACCTTCACTATGAATGTCATTATCTGTTATATGTATGATTCACCCTGTACATACACATTGGTCACCTTAAATAATACAAACATGCTTGTACTGTATGTTATGAGGCTTCACACATCCCTAAAGGGCCATTAGGGACCAACACTCAGCTTGCAAATAGCATTTGGCTTAAGAGTATGCTGGTGGCCATTCTTCCTATGTAGACCTTTCCCTGACCCAGATCAAGTATTTGAGAGCAAAGCACAGCTAAAACCCAAGTGGCCTAAAGACAAAGAAGGAAGTTTTGGATATGATTGAGTAGAATCACATAACAGGCAGTGCTTTGCTAATATTAAGACTTTAATAGTGACCATAAATACTCTCCAAGGTCATGTATGGGCTGGCAAATTTGAAAATGAACATTCCGCAGACATTACACACCCTGCTAAAACTGTAACCTCCCCTACAAGCCACTCCCTAGGGGCATGTGTTCATATATGCCTGTGAGCCTCATTTTACACGTTTAAAACATTTCACATACACACTAACATTACTAACCTGCAGGAATAGTAAGGATGTCTGTGTCCCGTCGCCCCGACTGGCCCTCTAATGCCACGGGATGTATCAGCGCCAGCACCATCTCCTCAGCTCGGATAAACTGTAATTTTGTGGGGAAGCCTCCGCCAGTTTGTAAGCTGAAAAATATAGGTTGGCAAATTTAGGAAATTGTTGACAATGCAAGAAGCAGACAAATGCACAACTCAAATATGTACCTGTAATTGCGCCGTTTATTTTCTTTCTTCCGTGCTGCATACTTCAGGTCAGAAATTTTTCGCTGGATCTGCTCCACATCTTTAAGCTCCTCCCTCGCTGCATTGATCTGTTTGGTGAGCTCCTCCAATATTTAATTTTTTCTCATTTTGCTTGTAGATTTGGATTTTCGCCCATATAGCTCGTCATAATGTAGGGTCAGCCCAATTGCCAATGCCAGAGTTTGGGCCTCACCAAACCTGCCACTCAACTGTCCTCGCCGCAATGTCCAGCCTATTGTTTGATGTTCGGCTCATCTCTGGATGTAGGCAATTCAGGGGACATTCTGGGCTGGCTCTGTTGTGTTGAAATGTTGGACAGGTGGCTGGATAAAGAATGGACTGGACTTGGAAATGGACTGGGGGTCCTTGCCTGGGTGGCCACTGAACTTTCAGGTGTCGATGTGGCATATGGATAGTTGCTTGCCACCTGTTCCGGTGGCAAATGTGGCCGAGGAGGAGAGGGTGTGCTTGAGGGTGTGGTGCTTCTGGCCCTGTGCCTCTTTGTGCTCTTGCCACTTGTGGTTCCATGCCCCTGGGAGGTACTTGCATGTGGCTCTGGAGATGCTGAGCTGGCTGTGCTTGGCCTTCTGTGCCTGTGGGTCTTGCTCTTTTCATGGCCATGGCTGTGTTTCCCATGTGGCTGACTACATGCTGAGCTGGGTGGGCTGGGGCTTCTGGGCCTGTGGCTCTTGGTGGTTCCATGGCCATGTTTCCCACGTGGCTCTGGAGATGCTGAGCTGGGTGGGCTGGGGCTTCTGGGTCTGTGGCTCTTGCTCTTTCCATGGCCATGGGTGTGTTTCCCACGTGGCTCTGGAGATGCTGAGCTGGGTGGGCTGGGGCTTCTGGGCCTGTGGCTCGTACTGGCCTTGCCAGTGGAGCGTTCTTTCAGAACGGATGTGGTAGGCCGGAGAGGAGGGGATGGTGTTTTTTGGGGGCTAGGACTTCTCACCCTCTTAGTGGCCTTTTTTGCGGGTGTACCTGTCTGCTTGGTTGTGGTCTTCTTCTTCGCCGCTGCCTCCTTTGCTTTGCTGGTTGTTTTGGGCTTAGCGGACTTGGTGGGTATTGTCGCCTTGGCCTAGCCGCTGTGGCTGCACATTTCCTGCACCTTCAGCGTTGGTATTTGTGACCGAGTGGTCAGCCGTGAAGAAGCCTCCTCAGGCCTCTGTGGCATTTTGCTGGTGGCCTCCTTGGCTGTTGTGGCCTTACCGAGAGCTTTTTTAGATGGTATGTTGAGACTCTCAAAGAGAATGAGCTGTGTGTCCAGGACCCTTTAAATACTAATGCCTGGGTATGATGCTTACGCGTTCGTGTACGTGTGCGTACGGCCATTCGTCTGGCCGTGCGGAACCCGGAAACCGCTGAGGCATTACTTATCTGCTTATTATATACTTATAGAAGAAAGATGGCGCCCACGATCTTCACCCGCCAACAATAAGAGCTGATTATGCTCGTAAGTGTATTGTAATGACTTTGACTTGTCATCTAAATGCATGCCCAGCCCTTAAGGAAGCGCAGGAAGAAACAGTTATCTTTAAAAGTTTGTCTAAATCCGTGCCAACCAGAAGCGCGCACATGTGCGAACCAACTCACTAACATCGAGAAGGATAGTTTGAGGCTAGAAATGTGTCTGGGAATGTCATTTAGTCAACTGATCTAATTGTGACAGATATTTGTATGCAGTTTGATCTAAAAACTATGTTTATTTTGTGTTTTTTAGACGATGCTTCAGCGTAGGTACGACTACCTGCCCAACTCTTTTGAGAAGAGGACCGTCGCCCTGGAGATCGTTTCCAGGATCCAGCACGAGACGGACACCACCTTCACCCATACGCAGATCATACAGCACTGGTCGGACCTGAAACGGCTCCACATGCCCCGGGTGCGGTGATTTTTTGGGCTCCATTTCCCAAGTAAGTACATAGCGATTGCATGCTAGATGTAACTAATACAGAAGGTAGGCCTTTATTTATAAATGCTTTTCTTTTCTAGTGCTGGAAATGGAGTACTGAATACGACGCACACGGAGATGCACAGGCCGACCAGTGCTGCATGAATCTGCAGTACCAAGTGAAGGTGGTGGATCTCCAGGGCGACGGTCCTACCCCTCCTCTGTAGCGGCCTCCGACCAGCCCCTGGACCTCTCAAGAGAGGAGGGGCGTCACGGCATGGGCAGGGAGTCGTACCAAGCGACAGAGCCCTTAGCCTCGGGTATGTGACTCTCAATGTAACCGCAAACATATACATGCTATTTAAACAAAAGCTGATTCCCTTAATCTCTTTTTCAAGATGATTTGTTAGCGGGTGAAGGATCTGGAGCAGGGACTGCAGCAGATCATGCCCAGAAGGCACATGGAGAAGGTGGGTGATGTCACACACACATTCAAATTGTCATTTGCTTACTGTTGACTCAGACATTAGAAGTGACCCTTTTTGACATGTCTCTACAACCTCAACTTCCCTGCAGTGGCAGGGCCCAGAACCCAGGGTGGTCCCCGACGCAGACGTCGGCCACCAACGAAGTAAGTTGTAATGTCATTCTTTTGAGTATGTGGTAATTGACATGATCACCAAGACACCTAAAGCCATAGTCAATGGCATTAGCATAATGACATATGCCCTCTTCCTTAGATTAATTGCTTAGCATAATGACATAGGCCCTCTTCCTTAGATTAATTACTTAGCATAATGACATATGGCTTCATGAGTTAGCTTGCCACCTAAAAACATTCCATCCACAGCTGAGAAACATGTATTTTCCAACAAATAATGTTTGTTTCTTTTTTATACAGGGACCACACATGGATTAAACCAAAAAAAAACAAAAACTGTTTCAGTGTCATTTTATTTTCAAAATACATTAACACAAAACGAATGGGCCAAGAAATATTTAGAGATGAAGATTCACATGACCGCGAAGGGTAAGTTTTAGGGGTGAGAAATGGAAGAAGAACCTAACCGCAAAGTGATTTAGGTAAACCTGAGGGGTCAGAAATGGAAGAAGAACCTAACCGCGAAGTGATTTGGGTAATTTTGAGGGGTCAGAAATAGAAGAAGAACCTAACCGCGAAGTGATTTAGGTAAGTTTGAGGGGTGAGAAATAGAAGAAGAACCTAACTGCAAAGTGATTTAGGTAAGTTTGAGGGGTCAGAAATGGAAGAAGAACCTAACCGCGAAGTGATTTGGGTAAGTTTGAGGGGTGAGAAATGGAAGAAGAACCTAACCACGAAGTGATTTAGGTAAGTTTGAGGGGTGAGAAATGGAAGAAGAACCTAACCGCGAAGTGATTTAGGTAAGTTTTAGGGGTCAGAAATTGAAGAAGAACCTAACCGCAAAGTGATTTGGGTAAGTTTGAGGGGTGAGAAATGGAAGAAGAACCTAACCGCGAAGTGATTTAGGTAAGTTTGAGGGGTCAGAAATGGAAGAAGAACCTAACCGCGAAGTGATTTGGGTAAGTTTTAGGGGTAAGAAATTGAAGAAGAACCTAACCGCAAAGTGATTTGGGTAAGTTTGAGGGGTGAGAAATGGAAGAAGAACCTAACCGCGAAGTGATTTGGGTAAGTTTGAGGGGTGAGACATGGAAGATGAATGAAAGCACAAAGTGATTTAGCTAAGCATTGTAGCACAAGTGAGTGAACCAAATATGTAGGCGAGCACTTTAATGAGTTAAGTGTGTAGTGAGCAGGCGTAAGATCCTAAGGATTTTCGCCTGGACGATTATTTATTGTAAAAGGAATGCAGAATCTAACGGGAAACGTAAATGATTCGTGGGAGGAGACGATGGAAAAAGGGCAAAAACGAAAGCCGACGTTGTAACATGAGAAAAAAAAACGGAAAACGAAAGCTCGTTGGCATACGAACGGACGAAGACTTTACAGAAGGCTTGCAATGCATGCATAGAATAGCTCGTACACTCATACGAGAGCGGGAACATCTAAAAAAAATACAGATCGACACAAAAACGAAAGTCTTTTTTTGTCTCTCTGAATCAACCCTATAGAATGATTACATTTTGATTGATTGATTAAATTTCCCCAAAAAACTAGGTTGCCAAGGTGTTGTGCCTTAATTTACTTAAAATGACTAAGAGGGTTATTTAAGAAGATAGCGCCAGGTAGTGCCTCGTAGCAGCAGGCAGCATCTGGTGAACACCGGGCACTGTAAGCAAAACCACATTTAAGAAAGCGATTCTGGTGAGTGCCTCTAACAGCGCCATGTAGCGTCACATGTATTAATCCAGGCGGCTCAGTGTAGTACCTGTCGCTCTGTAGTGCTCTCCCATACATTTCAATGGGCTTTTATTAGTTGTGTTTAAATAGCGTGTTTTTCTCCTTTTTTTGGCTTAAATCATTGTGTGACCTCTCCTGGCTGCAAGCAAACACTTTTTGAAATTATTTTGGCTTTAATATTTTTATGCAGAATTGTATGTACAGGTCTGGCACTAAAGTGTTATTGTCACAGTGTTACAACAATGTAATTCCATGTGTTTTCACTTTGTTACTGGTGGATATGTGTCCTAAAACAGACTTTAATCCAACAGCGTCTGGCGCTCTGCGCTACTGCGGCCAGATTTAGAGCACCAACGCCGTGTGGCTAGTGTTAGTAGTGAATCAGCCTCCACATTGACACTGGCTGCTCCAATAACAGAATACCCTCTTTTCTTAATCAGTTAAAGAGGCCTGCTGTTTATTGACGTTGTATTAGGAGTGTCAGTGTGTCATACTATTATTTAATTTAAAACTATACTGATACTGGCTGCTACAGTCACAGAATACCCAACTCCACCTTTCTGTGTTAAATTGCCATGCATTTTTTATTTTACATTACTAAAATAAATGGTGTGCAAGTGTTCTTGTATAAAGGTATGTGTGTGTGTGTGTGTGTGTGTGTGTGTGTGTGTGTGTGTGTGTGTGTGTGTGTGTGTGTGTGCAAATACATCACTAAGTATACTTACCAGTGAGATATGGTATATGGAGATTCATAAGATATAAAATGTAATGTATTGCTACCTGAGTAACCTGAAAACAAACAAGTTAAAGTTGGTGTATTGTTTATTTGTTACATGTTGGCTAAAGGGTTAAACATAATGTTAGGTTCTCAAGCATGGTAAACCATTGAAACTAGCTAATATGCAGACTGTGGGAACCTTGCCAGATCCCTCATGCCTTATCTTCAAACCTGACGTCATATGAAGCCTCTGGTGGGCAGTGTGCTGGCTTCAGTGGCCCTCTGGCTGTACTGGGGACAGTTGGAAATTTTTAGACTGGGGAAGCCTTACCATGGCCCTGCAACCTCCCATCATTAAACCTCACTTCAGGTGAAGCCTTTTGTGGGCAATGTGCTGTTTCAGTGGCCCTCTGGCTGTACTGGGGACAGTTGGTAATTTTTAGACTGGGGAAGCCTTACCATGGCCCTGCAACCTCCCATCATTAAACCTCACTTTAGGTGAAGCCTTTTGTGGGCAATGTGCTGGTTTCAGTGGCCCTCTGGCTGTACTGGGGACAGCTGGGTAATTTTTAGACTGGGGAAGCCTTACCATGTCCCTGTAACCTCCCAAACCTCCCATCATTAAACCTCACTTCAGGTGAAGCCTTTTGTAGGCAATGTGCTGGTTTCAGTGGTCTACAGTCAGTGCTGAAGGAAGATGCCTAATTTTTGAACTGTGAGAGCCCTCCCTTCCTTTTTGTAACCATCAAACTTACATTTCTTTAGTAAGGCATTGTATGGAATAGCAGGATAGCATAGCATTGATTTTTCAGTCTTTCCCCTCTTTTCCCAAAATCAATGCATACATTTAAATCATTCAGAATATTTAAGAACTCAATTTTTATAAGTCAATTTTGGGGCATTTGGTGCTTTTTTGTGCTTTCCAGAGTCCAGCTTACACATCCTACATTTCCCCACATAGACTATAATGGTGTCTGTCTGTCGAACTGAATATGAGTTTTTTTAGCTAGCTTCGTCATTCTCCAAAAAATCCTTGTCCTGACTATTGGCTCCATCCTCCCCTCTATCACCGGCTGGGACAGATGATTACCACCGTTGGAACCAGGCTAAAGAACCATCAGGTTGGGAGCTAGGCTCTAGTGTTTGGAAGCTGAGAAGTATTAACAATGACAACAGGAGTGGTCTTGGAGTTAAGTATACGTAATGACAAATGTTGTGGGCTGAAAAAGTACCATGGAGGCTGGCAGGCCAGAAACAGAGTGACATTGGGGTCCAGCAACAACAAAGATGGAGTTGCATGGACAGGATCCAGTGCACTGGCATCAGCAGTCATCAAACATGGAGTAGCATAGACAGGACCTGGCTATGGAATGGTGTTGGGGGATATGGCTGTAGATTGGCATTGGCCGAACCCAGCGGTAAAATTACACACTTTGGTGGGAAAATATTTTCTTATGTTGATTTGGATTTGGGTTCCATGAGTCTAGTAACAGTCTTGTCACAAGATGGATGAAGGAATGCTTAATGTAGAAGTTGATAAGGAGGTTGTCTAGGTTAAACAGGATATCTATCTTGCCCTACAGTATGGCGTTTGGAGGAGTTGATGGAGAGATGGAAGGCATTCTGTGTCTGAAATGTCTAAAAGTAATGAGGAGGTTAACTTGGCAGCTATTCTATCTTTCCATTGGATCGGGCAATCCACTATATGTCATTCCTTGTATTTGGCTGCCTTGACATTGGCTTCCAGGACTGCCTCTTCATTTCCTTATACTGTTAAAACCATCTGGGCATTGTTCCGATTGCATCTGTCTCTTCTGTCCTCTTGCTAATCTTACCTTTCTCATCTGTCTCCCAGGCAAATTGAGAATTCTGATTGGTCGCTGTGGTCAGGTGGCTGCCAGCACTGTAATTCCTGCCAAACAAAATCAAATACCTGGCAAAATAAATCAAAACGATTCTGTTTCACAAATTCAATGCATGTATTTAGAGAGGTATACTATAGATCTTAGCAGACATCTTAACACCAGAATTACTTTGACAGCTTAATACATTTTCTTTAAATAAGAAAAATAGTGATAATTAATGTCTGCAAAATCTTACATTTTCATCTTTTATTTTCTTTTAGGAAACAGACCAAAATGATTCAAGAGCAACTGAAAGAAACACAGAATGGGAAAAACTATAGTCTGCATGCGTCTAGTTTTCTGGCAAAGACAAAAAGCTTTGGGGAAAGTAGAATCCAAATGCACTGTGTGAGTATTAATATTTGTCCATGGGTTTGATTATATGCATTTAATTTTCTTGGTTTACTAGACCGTCATCATTCTTTATATCTTCTTAATTTTTCACTTATCGGCTAAAACACATGCTGTGACTAACGTCATCAAAGATTGAAACAATTATATTTCTGGTTTTCATAGATAATGGTGATTGCTAGCAAATGACCCACTTTGTATGCTTCATGCTGCAGTCTGTAGGTAGAACTAATCACGCAATACTTATGTAAAAGCCATCACTTGTCTATAAATTCTAGCATATACAGAAAACCATACCAAACGCCAGCAGTCAGTGTATAGTAATGGTCAACATCCGTGCGTGAAATAGGTAAATTGATTAGACGTGCCTATTTGGGCGGATTATGTCATTTTTTTTGTTCCACTGTCCCCGTAGGGTCACTTAAATGTCATGCTTTGCAACATGTTGTCCTGCTGAAGGAATGTGCAATCTTATTGGCGGGCGGGGCAGGCCAGGACGGGGCAGGACGCAGCAGGTCAGGGTTCAGGCACTCGATGTTCAGCTGAGTGCAAGAAGCACAGAGAGAGCGTCCATATAGGCAGTGTGTGTGTGCAGGGGGTGACAGAACATGGAGCAGCATGGAGCGATCTCTTTATACTGTATTCAGCTGTATGTTTAAATTTGTGACATGATGAAGGAACAAAAGCTGACCAAGGTGTCTAAAAGATGCCAGGTCTGACTGTTTCTTCATAGCAGAGCACCCCAAGGGTTGCTGCGAATTCTTACCTGACCGTCAATCCCGTGGTACATGTACTGCCTAAGCTCTCCTCCAATCAGTGTGGCTGTAATCTCATTCATGTTTCCCTGCACGGCTAGACCACACTGATTAAAGGGAAGCCTGCACATGCCCAGTGAGAGCCATTCAGGTAAAAAGTATCAGTGATCCTAGGGGTTTCAAGCAGTGGGGCATCCCTAATCAGAATGACCCGATATAGAGGGACAGTGATGGTGAAAACCATTTGTAACAAAATGTTGCTGTACTTTGCTTGTGGGAAGGGTGGCATCCTGATTGTCAGGGAAGGTTCACTTACCTCCACTGCACTGCCAAATGCAATTGGCCTATCCCAAGGCCTGTGCAAATCACAGGTGCCCAGCTCCCGCATAGACCCTCTGCCCGTCCACTCCCACAAACCTACGGCGCCTCCCGCTGCCTCAGTATATTTGGCAACAAAAATTGATGTATCTTGTATTCAGCTCCTGAAAGTTGTTAGGATCCCCTCTAGTGCCAACACCACAGAATTAATATAATAAACAAACCACAAACAGGCTAATATTCTTATCTACTCATGGGTCCCTGTACAGCTGTTATGTACAACACCAGTCTCCACTGCAGCAGAAAAAGTACATGCCATGCTACCCTTGTATGCTTGTGACTTCCAAACACAGTTTCATTAGGAAAACCAGATTGTTACATGTGGTCACATGGAGAGAACAAGAGCAGAAAATGAGACCTGCCTTAAAGGGACCCAGGGGTAGGTGAATATATCATCCTGTTTTCTATGTTTTTTATTTATTTTTTTTATGTGGGGCTCCACGTTGATTGTTCTTCTAATGTAATGCGATGTGATTGGCCTCAGTAATGGCTATTTTTAGCTTGAGTCCAACACATGTTTAACTTCGTTATGGCAAATGTCCATAGTGACATTATTATTTATTATTATTATTATTAATAATAAATATTTTTTCCTCAAGGCCCATAAAAAGCCTCACCCCTAAACCACACCCTCTGCCCCGCCCAGTGTCCCACTTTGAGGCCCTAAAAAAATAGTTTTGAAATACATGACTTTTCACAAAATACTGAACATCTGTGCTTCCTGCACATGGCAACAAATCAGCAGCATCAACACTACATAAATCTCACAGCCATGCCAGTCAGACTGTCAACAGTGCAGGTCACTGTGCGGCTTTGTTGCACCTCCCAATGGCTGTACAAGAGCTTAGAATTTAGCACCACCAGCAATGCTGGTTCTTACACAACTTACCTTTGTGCATTGCTGATGTAGTGCTTACAATTCCAACCACCAGCAATATCAATCATTAGATAGTTACATAGTTAATACGGTTGTCCTTCAAGTTCAACCAAGGATGTTGGGGTAGGGGAAGTTATTTTTTATTTTTCACTTGTAACTGTTAATGTTCTTTTCTTCTAAATGCGCATCTAATCCTTTTTTGAAGCTGTCAGCGGTTGATGCTGTAGAAAGCTACTGTGGGAGTCTATCCCACAGATTTATCATTCTTATGGTAAAAAATAATTGTCGCCTCCGGGGATTGAATTTCTTTCTGTCAAAGGGAGTGCCCTCTTGTCTTTAGAGAGGATTTTACCTGAAATAGTGTTTCCAGGTGAGGACGCACCAGTGCCTTGAAAAGACGCAAAATGACATCCCGTGATTCCATGCCTCTTTCAATGCATAATAATATCTTGGTAGCCTTGGAAGCAGCTGCTTGGCATTGCATACTGCTATTTAGTCTGTGGTCTACCAGTACCCCCAGATCCTTCTCAACAAGTGATTCTCCTAGTTTTACTCCCCCGAGGACATATGTGGCCTTCAGGTTATTAGACCCCAAGTGATGACTTTACATTTCTCCACATTGAACTTCATTTGCCAAGTGTCCAAGTCAAAGTGTCCAAGTCAGCTTGAAGGTTGTGAACATTTTCAATAGACTGCACTGTGCTACATATCTTGGAGACAGTGCATTAAATCTATGTCATTTATAAACAATCTGAATAATAGTGGGCCCAGCACTGAACCCTGTGGTACACCTCTTACAACTGGTAACCATTCAGAGTAGGTATCATTAACCACAACTCTCTGCACATGATCCTTCAGCCAGTTATCAATTCAGTTACAGACTGTATTTTCTAATCCTGAAGATCTCAATTTCCCCAATAAGTGGGGACAGTGTCAAATGCTTTTGCAAAATCCAGAAAAACTATATCCACAGCCGTCCCTCTGTCCAGGCTTTTACTCACCTCCTCATAGAAGCCTTTCAGGTTAGTCTGCCAGCTTCTGTCCTTAGTAAAACCTTGCTGGCTGTCACTAATAATATTATGCATATGTAGCCGGCGCGTACCTGGCCGGGGGCACGCACCTGGGGAGCGAGGGGGATTCTTGAACCTAGGGTAGGGTATCCCATGTTGGTGCGGGCATGTGTGGGTGGAGGTGCACTTACTTCTGTAATAGCTGCTTGCATCCATACACGACACTCTTTGGTGAATTCACTTGGCGTTTATTTGATGCTTCCATCCTTGGTATAATACAACAAAGTCCAGTGGTACAATCCAATAGGTTACAGCAGCATTTCCTCTTCGCTCCTCACTACATTAGAACACAACAGCACAGAACCGTCTAGAAGGTTGGTCTCCCCTTTATGTAACCCCTGTAATGTTTCCACATACACCAACGGTTGCAAAGCTCGGCCAATGGCAGGACAGCTAATGTTGTCAATGCCATCTGGTCAAGGCTTTGTTTAATAACCAAAAGAAGTACACCAGACTTCTAATCTAAGAGACCCATTTCTTAGGCAACACTGCCATCATGTGGTTTCATGATGCAATGGGCCCAAGAACTGCATCTAACAGGTTTCTATCACTATCAGGGGCTATTCCACTGACAGGGTTCTAATTCTTCCTACTTGTAGTGTTGCAACAGGTTTCTGCCCATTACACATAGTTACATATTCGTGTATATTGTCCCCTAATTGCCTCTCAAGCTATTTTCCCACAAAAGATGTTAAACTTCTGTTTGTAATTGCCCGGAGAAAGGTCTGTAATTGGTCTGTAATTGACCAGGGAAGACCTGGAACCCTTTTTAAAAATGGGCACCACATTTGCCTTGCGCCAATCTCTTGGCACTATACCAGTGGTTAAGCTGGTGAGCTGAGTTCTTTAAGAGCTTTTGGGTGAAGTCCATCTGGTCCTGCAGTCGTATTCAGATTTAAATTATTAGTTTTCCTTGGATGATATCCATGTTTAGCTTGTTGAGTATTACACTTGGGCTATTGCCATCAGTGGCACCTCCTGTGTTGGTTCCTTGCTCCTCTCTTGTGTACACAGAATCCATTTAACAGCTCTACCTTCTCTTCATCCCCATTATCATAAATTAGGGCATCTACCTGTCCTGATTGATTTTCTTTGAATTAACATATTTAAATAAATGTTTAGGGTTTGTTTTGCTTTCTTTGGCCACATCTCTTTTATTTTTTGCTTTTGTCAACCTTATTTATTCCTTACATTCTATTTTTTTTACTCAGTTATACTTTTCTAGGGTTACAACTGAGAGCTCAACCTTGTAGTTTTTAATTGCCCTTTTCTTGTTCGTTATTGCCCTTTTAACCTCAGGCATCAGCCATGAGGGGTATAATTTTAGCCACTTATATGTGTTAACCATAGGAATTAATTTTACAATGTTGGTACTCACAATTGACTTAAAGCACTCTCATTTGGCATCTGTATCCTTACTCCTCAACATATGCTCCCAGTCTATGTCCTTCAGTGTTTTTGCCCTCCCAGGCAGAAAATCTTTCTCACAGTCTATGTTAAATACAACTATATTGTGGTCACGGTTACCAAGATTTTCACGAACTGTTACCATCCCTATCAGGTCATCATTATTCGATATTAGATTTAGATCCAAAAGAGCATCATGCCTAGTAGGTGCCTCCTCAAACTGATTCATTTAGTTATATTGTGGCAGGCTGAGTAATGCTCTCCCCCTTGTAGTAGAAGCCGAACCATGTCTCCAGTCGATACCTGGGTAGTTGAAGTCCCCCATCACCACCACTGTACCAGCCTGTGAAGCCCACTCTATCTGCTTATGCAGCTGATCCTCTATTTCCTTATGTTTGGGGTCTATAGATTAATCCAATTTGTATTTTAAAACGGTTTAACATCATCCCACACTTCAATCCACAAGGATTTTACATCCCCATCACTCCCCTAGCAGAGTGTGTGATAGAATCCCCCCCATCTACCCCATAGCAGACTGTGTGATAGAACCCCTCATCACCCCATAGCAGACTGTGTGACAGAACCCCCCATCACCTCTATAGTAGACTGTGTGTCAGAATCCCCCCATCATCCACTTTGCTATGGGGGCAATAGAGGAATTATATCACACAATCTGCTAAGTGGGTGATTCTGTCACACAGTCTGCTAAGGGGGTGATGGGGGGTTCTGTCACACAGTCTGCTATGGGGGCAATAGAGGAATTATATCACACAATCTGCTGACTGTGTGAAAGAACCCCTATCACCTCCTTAGCAGACTGTGTGACAGAATCCCCCACATCACTTCATAGTAAATTGTGTGACAGAACCCCCCCATTGCCCCCATTGCAGACTGTGTGACAAAGCACCTCATCACCCCCATAGCAGACTGACCGACCCCCCCCCTGGTCACCCCCATAGCTTCCAATATGGCAGGGCACCCCCCCCCAATAACATGGTGTGTGAGTGCCAGCTTGCCGCTGTCCCCCGTTGTCTCTCAGCCCACCTATGCGAAGCATACTTCCCTTCCTGATTGGTTGGGTGGCAGATCTGGTGGAGTGGGGCAGCAAGATGGTTGGTCTACTGGCACACCTGATGGACTGAGAGGAGGGTTTATGGCTGAAGTCCGTGTTCATGTTCAGGAAACCGAACTCGCAACGTTTGGTGCGAACCTGAACTTTGCGGTTCAGGTTCGCCAAACACTGTTGGTGAATGAATGTCAGACTCAGTGAGTTGCCTTATTAGCAACATCATATGTGTGACTTACTATATAGCACATATTCTGGAAAATCTTATCAACTGGCCTTCGGGTCTTTTTATCCCTTATAGTATACAAAGTCTGAGCATAATCCTAAACCAGCAAAGGATGATATAATGGAATCCACCTTTTCTGAAGCACAACCATTCTCAGAGTCCACATCATCAGACAGAGGAGGACAATCAATAAAGAACCATCGGTAAGAATATAGTCAAGCTTGTTGTGTTATTTTTTAAACCCTTTAATATGAAACGCATGTTATTTAAATGAAACTCCACTTTTAAAACATATATACCATGTATTAATCGCAGTTTGTTAAGCCAGCAAATAGGTGGAGGAAACTATTGATTCCAATGAGTAACAGGCTTATTTCATTCTAAAAACACATACTGGCAGCGTGTTTTTGAGCAATGAAAGTGTCAGCTGCAAGTTCTTTTTGGGATGGAACCTTTTATTTGTTTTTTTTTTCCCCAAAAATGCTAAAAATTTGGCAAAAATCACAAAAATTAGGGTCAAAACTTTGGATATTGGGTCCCAAAGTTTTGCAAAAGAACAAAAAAAATTTTTTGCAATCAAACAAAAAAAAATGTTGGTAAATTATTAAGCATTAATGTGCAAACAAAATGAAGAACACACTCCACAGAATACACTCTGAAATGCCAAATAGAGCTTTGTAAAAACACAGAAGCTGGAGAGATCAAATTGCTATGGAGAAACAGTAAAGGAAAGGGGAGAAACATGGGGGACCATCGGGAGCACTTAAGTGCTTAGCTGGCCGAATGCACATGGGAAGGTGCAATTTTCACTTTAAAACAGCAAATTTTCCTTGCTGAAGGCGCAAATTGCCGCAAGAAGAGGCAACTTGTGCTTCTCCCATGCGCTTGCCATTCGGTGCGATACGCACGTGTGCACGTGTGCAGCCATGAATCATGCTCCTAGGTGCATGTGTAAGAGTGTGTGCTCCACCTGAACGTTTTTGTGCACCCACCATGAATCAACCCTATTATGCCAATGTATTTAGAGAGAAAGGATTAATTAGGTTCACACACCAATCCCCCTTTTAGTCAATTCATCTACTACAATAAGGTCAATTCAGCAGCAGGTGAGAAAAGGTACTCTTTTTTAGGAGAGAAAACTTCCTTTTATGCTCATTGCCTACCTGGGGGGTGATTCAACATCAGGTGAAAATATACATCCAGTTGCTGAATCAGCCCCAAAGTAGACAATTAAAATGTGAGAAGTTTTCTATCCTAAAAACTTTTCTAACCTGGTGATGAATCATCCCCAACATATTGTGAACACTGAAGTTTAAAGGGATTTTTTTGACTCATCTACAACATTTAGTTAAAGAGAAAAGATACCATTATACAAAGATGCTGTGTGTGATATTTAAATATTTCTTTTTGCATTTTGACTTTTTGACATTTTGACTTCAAAAAATACATTCTTTGGACCTTTCATTGTCTGCAGGATATATCTTTTACCCATATACTGTTCAGACGGAAGCAATAAAAGCTAGCAAACTTTTAATCAAATTTAACATACATTTCAACAGTGTTCGTATTGACAAACAAGCCCATAAAAAAAAAACCCAATCAGCTCAGCACCCTGAGGACATCATGCGGCACAAAAAAAAATCTCCACTTTCAAAAATTCAGTCAAAAGTCAATTAAGCCTTGAATTCCAGGAAACCAGGAAGCAGCTGCATGTCTCTACTAGTGGAGCTTTGTTTGCGGCAATATGTACAACCAATGTAACTTTCCTGATCTGATTCCTGAACAGAGCACTGGGAATAAAATGTAAGTATTTCCTAACTGCAGGGCAATATCAGGGGTGGGAGGGGATGGCTGCAGCAGAACAAACCAGTCAATTTTAAAATGCCTGTACAGGATAAACAGAAAAAAAAACTTCAAAGAATGCCTTGCTAAAACGCTTACTGACCATTTACTTCACTTTGAAATATAGCGGATCGGCCCTCCACGTCTTAGGTATAACAGTGAGAATAGAGAACAAAAAGATTGCCTACACACATTTACAATTTGGCCTATGCTCACCTTCTCCCCACTGTAGCAGCTTATTTCGACTCCAGTGTTTCAAAATGTCATAGAAAAAATCCAGTTCGCAAAAAAACTCTTCTCCCACCTCCAATTCCTGCACTGGCTCTCCTGTTCAGCTAGCATAAGACATGAAACAATTAAAAGAAACACTCACTTTGTCTTTTTACCAACTCCCTCAGTGAGGGAGACATTCCCCAACGTGGGAGAGTGAAAGAGCAAAAATCTGGTACCACATCTTTGTTTTTTTAGGGGATGCCCTACCTCTTTAAAGAGGAACAACTGTTCCTCTCCAGCAGGGCATCCCAATTTGGGATGTTGCACCTCATTACAAAGTTGCATGGTCTACAGTGTCCACAAGGGGACATGCCTTGTGGGGCTTGGCTATCTATTGATCAGTATTTTCCCTGGTCTGCTGACTGTATGCTCTAATAAGATGTTCTGTGGAATAAACTTTTCAGGAAGTCCTTTCTGCTTTGCACCTGCCAGTGGCATCACCTGCTCAACCCACGGAGATCAAAGAGAGAAGGTTAAAGGGGCTAGAGCCTGTGTCTGTAACATCTTTTGTGGTCTGGGCTTGTGGCGTAGTAGCCCTATCTTTGGCCCTATCTTTGGCCAGTGCTTTTTGGAGTGATTCATCTAGCATATGTTTGCGGACATAGCTGCATTTCTATCTTTAATTAAGTCATTTTTGGTCATGATTCTACAAAGTCTAAATTGAATGTAAGGAAAACCTCTCTTTAAACCGTTAGGATGCAAGCTGTCAAATTGTAAAAGTGTGTTATGGTCTAGTTCTTTCTGGCAAAGGTCAACAATCTTTTTGTTCTCTATTCTCACTATTACATCAAAGAAGTGGAGGGCCGATCTGCTATATTTCAAAGTGAAATAAATGGTCAGTTAGAGCTTTATCAAGGCATTATTTGAAGCTTTCTAGCTCTATCTACACGCCTTGACAGATAATCAATATATACTCTACATAGCCGATCCAAAGGTGAATATGGGATATATATGCAGAGTCAGTATATACTTATTGGTCCCCAAATGCCAAAATGACGAGGTTGGCATACACAATGCCTCATTTGAGCCCATTGCTGTGCCCTTACGTTGCAGTAATTACTGATATAATTACAAGAATATAAATGACAATAGAAATATGGAGACTGTTCAAAAAATCTCTAGCAAAAGCATCTTATGTATTACTTACAAATGATAACTGAAAGTTTATTTTCTAGTCCCCATTACTGTATATCCAACTAGTCTTCATGTATAAGTTCAGTGAAAATAGACTGGATTCCTTTGCAAGTTTTAGCATGGTATCCTCCAGATTTCTGTTGCCCCACTGTACATCCCCACCCAGTAAGCCTGTAGACCAGACAGGCAATACCATTATTGTGATCCAGCAATGTCAGCCAGGCACTTGGCTACAATCAATCCATCTTATCTGTCAAGATGGTAGGCCTAATTGACTGTTTACAGGCACATTTGGTGTAGAATGCTAGGTTAAACATGAGGTAAATATGGGATGCCCTGTTTCCAGGTTTGTTGGGCAGGGTTGTAGATTGAGGCATCGTGAATTGGTATGCACCCATGCTGCAGCCTGCAGAGGAACTCCAGGCAATTTTCCTCTTTGACAGATAAAGTATTGAATCTTCAGTTACATTAAAACAACACTATCATCTATGACATCCAGTCTCAACCTTATATAGAAGCACCACTGGAATTCCGCCTGTATCATTAAATTTAGCATCATGCATGTACTATAAAAGCCTTTAGACATATTGTCTATTTGGTATTCTGCAAATGTGGCTCCTTTAACCATGGTGTGGCCTCCAAGTAATAGAAGTGGAGGAGATGTTAGTCACAACGGGCGCCGCGCTCAGTAAGTAGGAAATACATCAGTGGACGTTGTGCGCTCCAGGCTGGAGCGCAGACGTCCGCTTCCTGCTAGGCGGACTGACGCACTTTGGTCTGTGGGGACAGACGTGCATCGGTCTGCGGGGACAGACGAGCCGAGCAGGGGAACGTGGGGAGAGGTGGGTATAAAAGGGGACAAGGGGCCTCCCCCGGCTGGATACTTACCTGTGCCTTGAAAAAGAGACCCGTTCTAGGTCTCGGAACGCGTGGGCTTGTGTGGGGATGTTGCAGTCTAACCGTATCAAGTAAGAGGGATTTTATGTTTTATGATTACCTGTATATGCACCTTATTGCCTATCTTGGATTCAATCTTTGCACATTTTGATTGTAAACTGATGCACTAATACTTAGCACTGGCACTTTAATAGGATTGATGAAATTATGTAAATAGTATTGATTATTCTTTATAAACACTAGGTTAAATCGGTTAGATAGCTCCCCCTGGTGGCACATCATGTAGGTGACACATTTCGGTTTTTAAATGCCTTTATATTGTTGCTGCTGATAAACATTAAATAAAATTGTATGTTAAATTCAATACGTGGTGAGTGCAATTGTTAGCCCCCTGGGCCTTTTTGGGGGTACTGAGAGGATACCCCCAAATTGGGTTATGTTGTGCATGTCACGTGAAATTACTATGAATTTTAAAATCGAGACAATAAATGTCATGTTTTAAAGTGGACCTTGTAGCAGCTGGACAAAACTCGGACTTTACAGCAAATCTAAAAATAGACTTAGTGGAGCAAAACAATACCACATGTTTTAAAACAAAACCAATCAATGATACAAGCCGGCAATCACTGCTGCCCCCCAAAAATCCTGCAATCCTTTGGAAAATTACCTGATCATTTGCTGGGAAAAAAAGAAATGACAGGGTGGTACCCTGTGGGTTAAGGGAAGTGGGTAATATTTGTCAAAAAGATGGGTTTCAGTTCATTTTAAGAGTAGGTCTAAATTTAAAAGTGGATCCCCAGTCAAAAATAAATAGAGGTCCTCTCACTTCTGCAGCCTGGGAGTGTCCCAATTTAGGATACCCCACTGCGCATTCATGTACAGCAAGGTCAAAACTGGGCAAAGATACTTACTGCCGTCGGCCAGTGCTGTGCAAGCCTCTGAACTGCACTGACCCTGGGACAAAGGTGTAATTTAGTTCACATTCTAATCTGGGCAAATCCAGTTGCTCATAGAGTATTTATTATTCCCACTTTATGTTAAAGTGAAACAAAACCCACTGTTCTTTTGAAATACATTTGGTCAAATCCCCTGCTGATGCTCCCTTCTAAGGATTTAATGCTAGACGTGGATATTTTCACCTACCGAATTGTCGTGGAAAACTTGTTTTTTGCTGTCCCTCTCTGTAACATGGCAGATAATCAGTCATTGCATAGGTGTAGCAATGAATGGAAAAGGCGGAGGTTTACAGCTAAAACATGCTGCATTATCTGCAGATTATAATCTGGGATTATAGTGAAGCAGGGGCAGTGAAAATTGGCAAAAGGTGCTCTTCATAGGAGGAGCAACTCAGGGGATGCTAGTTAAAAATGTGGGTTTTGATGCACTTTAACCTCATGCTGTACTGCCTAAATGGTAGGTCCACTTTTAATGTAATTGTGAAAAAGTGCATTTTTTGTGCCAAAAGCATGTGCTCATGGTGCATAACTGATCTAGTATTTTTTTTATTTTTTCCTATGTTAGCAAATGTGTATTTTATGAAAGCAGTTTTCACTACAATCTGTTACTATTGGCAACATACACCAAGCCTGTACACCAAAAAGTGAGCTCTGTACACGGGGAGGCCGATTCATTAATAGCGCCAGGTAGCGACAGATGAGCGCCAGTAGCGTGATTTTCTCAGCGCCAGCTAGTATTCGCTGTGCTTGGCCGGGGTTTGCTTGTTGACAGCGACTCAGTCGGTGTGCGGTAATGTTGAATACGGGCTGGGGGGTCGCTGTTTCACAGGTTCAGCGTTGTATGGGTGCGCCTGACAACAAATGGCCAGAGCGAACGGCTTGCTGCAGATTCATTAACAAATCACGCTCCGAATTTTTTCACGCTGTGAATTCCTTGTTTAAATCCCAGAGCGCTGGCGGCGATGGATTTAAAATAGTTTTTAACCCCCAAACAACCATATCTTTTGATTGAAAAATCATACAAGTTTTTATAAACATTTTGTAATATGAATACATTAATATCAGACCTGTAATATCAATTCTGCACAAAATCTTTTTTTTTTATTTTTACCTTAAAAAAAAATCCTAACATTGCAGAAGTGGTCACAGAATTTTTGACATTAAAAAAAAAAAAAAAAAAAAACATTAATAGCAATTAATTATGATTAATTAAAGATTGCTCCATTGAAATGCATTGGACATCGCCAGGGAGCGACAGGTCAGACCTGGCGCTGTGATGGGATTAGCAGCGGCGCTGTTCGTTGCAGTCGGCTACATGATGAATCCCGCGGTAGCTGTCGCTCTCGCCGGCGCTAGCCTCATTTAGCTTGATAAATGCGTCATTGTGGCCGACGCCGGGCGTACTTGAGTCGGTAGCCGCCGTTAGCTGGCGGGACCTGGCGCTCGTCAGACACTACCTGGCGCTATCGCTTGATGAATAAGGGCAAAAGAACACTGCTGCTATGGTCTGCAATCTGTTTCTATTGGCAACGTACACCAGTTTGCACGTAAAGTACATTGCCAATAGCAACAGATTGCAGATAGTGAAAACTGCTTCCATAAAACACACATTTGCTGACATTAGAAAATTTACAAATTTTAATAAATGCTAGATCAGCTCTACCTTTAAGACCTCATTTTGGTCACAAAAAAATATACACTTTTAAAAATTCAAATAAAAATGAATGAAGTGAAAGGAACACTATTTCAAAAAATGACATAGAAATATGCTGGATGTCGGGAGCAGAAGTCACTTATACATCCAGTAATATCCAGACAGGCTGGTCCATATTTAAATGGAAGGAAGAGGAAATCGGGGTGACAGACGCTGTCGCTCCTGTATTTTGTTTCTACCAGGCGAAGGAAGCCACAAGCTTCAGTTTGGGTGTATAAGTGATCCTCTCATTAGCCAACATATTTATATGCATTTTTAATATTGCCCAATTTCGCGATAGTGCTCCTTTAAACATAGGTCTGTTTAATTAGTCCTATTCTTATTAACAGCTAACATGAAAACGTCTATTATTGTACTTAAACATCCGCTTAAACTAAACATCTTCATTTTATGTCTGGACAAGAAGTAATAAAATTAAAATTCCATAAATAATTACCGGTTGTGTGTTGTGCAGGGAAATTGCAACATGTTGCAGCCCCAGCCAAAGGAGTAGGATGTTGCAAAGAAATGGCTTTCGGAGAACCCCCACATTGCCCAGGGGTCGCCTCAATGGAATTACAGGACCGGCATATCAACAGCTGGAGGAGCCTGGGCTTGTAGATAAAGAGGTGATGCCTTGCCAAGTGTAAGTAATTAAAACTACTAGAGCATACAAATGTTTTATCAATCTCAAGATGAAAAAAAAAACAACAAAGCTGCTTTAATTTGTCTTGTGAGCTTTCCTGTGATCCCAAAACATGAAACTTTAAAATACTGAAATTGAAAATGTCTTATGCTTGCTCCCCCCCCCCCTTCCGTTCTCTTTATCATTCTACCGCCTCTTCTAACTTTTCTTTGTGCTTTTGCAGTTTCCAGCCACTGTGGTTCCTGTAGATCCAATGTTGTTGCCTTCCACAGTGCAATATATCATATTAGATTTTAATGATCTAGGTAAATAATAATCTAAACTTAGATGCTTTCATAAAATTTTAAATAGACCTCAAATAAAATAACATTTAAAGCAGACCAACAGTCAAAAATGACTTAAACCAGACCAACACAATAAACAGTGCTTATATGCATCCCTCCCCTGAGCAATTTAGATTGCAGCACATAATAATTTACCTTTTTCTAACTCCTAATGGCATCAAAGTTTAAAAACAAGATGGCGGTTCATACATTTGCAGGCCACCTGCATACAGGAAGTGCTGCTGGAATTCCTGTTACTGTGCATTGTCAGTTATGTCAGTTGGGAGTGGAAGCTCCAAAATGGCCGCTACCTTTCTTTTCCAACTGTGCCAGGCTGTTGGTCCGGTTTAAAAAAACTCAAAATCTAGGTATTTATAAGGTATCTATCAATTATTCATTGAACCACTTTAGAGCAACACAAAGCTGATTGGCTGACCTCAAGAATGCCCGCTGATGTGATCTGCCCGCTGGCCGCATCCCTGGTTTCCATGTAGTCTGGGTATTGCTTCCTCCCCCATCTGAATAGCTGGGCATGGGAATGCACTTCAGATACAATTAAAGCAGGGATGCGGCCGCTGGCAAAGGCAGCATGGTGGGAGCCAACAGTAAAGATGAGTCTACCAGAGATCCCCGAGAATTTCACACAGCTGGGCAATTTTATTTCAGGTGCCCAGGAAGCAGACTCCAGGGCCGGCTTTTGAGCTGCTTTAATTACACATACTGTAAAATGATGATAAATTGCAGTAAAATGTACAATAATTGTAATATACTGAATTATTATAATAGCCTAAAAATGCCATAGGATTGTTGTTTTATTTTTCTTGTCTTGCTTTATTTTAAAATAAGCTGTGATTTAGTAACCGGCAGTAGTTGTGGCATGATTTACACCTTTAACTGTCACTACATCGATTGTTAAAGTAAATTTTGAGTAAATCTTAAAGTGGACCAACACCCAGGATTTTGACTATCCTGGGTGTTGGTCCACTTAGGTGGGGCACCCCGTTCGGGGGTGCCCCGCTGTCTGAAACCCCCCCGATCGCCGCAAAAACTCACCTCTCCCCGCTCCCACGTGACCTCGTCTGGCCAATGACAGCGCTCAGAGCAGCTCTGGTATGCGCGTCCAAAGCCGCTTGGACGCGCATACCAGAGCGCTGTCATTGGCTGCGTCTCTCGCTTCCCTCTAACAGGGAGCGCTCCTGCGCCGGCCATTCACAAAACGGCCGGCGCGGGAGCGCGCCCTGCTAGAGGGAAGCGAGAGACGCGGCCGCGTCTCGCGCATGCGCCGTTGGATCGCCGGTAAGGTGAGGATTGTGGGCCTCCTGGGGGGTTCCTCCCCGCGGGACATCCCGATTTCGGATGCCCCGCGGGGAGGAATCTGATCGGTCCGGGAATCTTATAGATTTCCGGGCCGATCCCCCCTGGGTGTTGGTCCACTTTAAGTTAAGTGGATCTTTTTACCACTTCTTGAGTAACAGTTTTAGGTGTTCACACCCCAACATATGTGCACTTTTAAGCATGTATAAAATCCTCAATTTACTGTTACAAAAATGCCGTTTACTGTTAAAGAAAACACTCCAGGGCCATTCAAGCTCCACTCCTTGTGTAAACCCCCCAGAAGCCCCATTTCACTCACCTCGTTCCGAAGCCCTCGCCATGTCTCTGCACCGCAGCCGCGTCCTGGCTCACCTCCAGCCATGCACGCAGCTGCGCCCAGCCTTTCTGAATGGGCAGCATGGGCACGCAACTACTAGGAGGTGAGCGGGGGATGTGACACTCAGCTCCCTTCAGCGCCACTTAGCCATCAGCGACGCCAAAGGGAGCTAAATGAAAGCAAACATGCTGATTGGTTGAGCGGGCCACTTAGCCAATCAGCACACTCATTCTCGCCCAAGTCTGTGCCGTGGGAGTGACAGGAAGGTGAGTGAATGGGACGACCTGGGGGGATACACACAATTTGGGGTGCCCCAGTGAGAGGAACGACACCTTGAAAAGTGAAAATCGGGTGTGTTGTTTCTCTTTAAAAACATCTATGGTGGTAAAAGTTTTATTAACAAAAAAAATTAAAAATTATCTCCCTGGTGAAGCCTTCAAAAACTAAAGAGTTATATCTTGTTTGGGGATATAATGATTTTGAATGCCCCACATTAGGAAACCTCTTTGTTTTGCCATAAACTCAAAGATCATGGGGTTGTGGCTGTACTGGAACCTAAAACCTGCACTGACACCGCATCCAATTAAAATGCACACAATATCAACCAATATTGATAACCAATAACAATACTTTATTAATAAACAAAACAATAAAAAATGCACAGTACATATCCTCTCCCTGTCAAATAATCCTACCTATGGTTCAGCAGTTATAAATAAATATATTAATATTTATAAATATATTATTAATTATAAATGCAGTATAGACAAAGTGTATATCACTGTGTCTATATTAATGTGCCAGCAACAATTATGACTACATAAATAATTTTTTTGGGGGGGCATAGATAGGTATTGCATGCTTGCGCACACATAGGTATTTTTCCTATGCATTTAAAGTGGACCAACACCCAGGATTTTGACTATCCTGGGTCTTGGTCCACTTCGATGGGGCACCCCCGATCGGGGTGCCCCGCTGTGTGAAACCCCCCCCAACCCCCCGAAAAACTCACCTCTCCGCGCTCCCAGCGCCAACGTACAAGGACGTCTAAGCGGCTGCCGCCGCCGCCGCCTCCCGCGCGTCCCTTTTGACGCGCGCGCGCCCGCGCCGGCCATTCGCAGACGGCCGGCGCGGGGGGCGCGCACGCCTGCAGGGGCGCGAGGGAGGCGGCGGCGGCCGGCCGCCGCCGAAGATCAGGTAGGGTTTTTCGGGGGTTTTGGGGGGGTTACACCCCGCGGGACATCCCGATCTCGGATGTCCCGCGGGGTGGGGGGTGATCGGCCCGGGAATCTTATAGATTCCCGGGCCGATCACCCGTGGGTGTTGGTCCACTTTAAACTACCCCTGCAGTGAGTGTACACATGGCCGGAGCGGTGGGCTGCCGTTGGGTGGTTAGGTGCCTTGCTCAAGACCAATTCCGTCATGTCCCATGCCCAGAAATAAAACTTGCAACCCTCTGGTCACAATGCTGCTTCCTTACCTCTAGGCCATGTCTCGCCCCTTTAAATAAATTGATCTTTCATTAATAACATATTCCCAGATTTGATTAAATAAACAAATAACTTGTTAAATTAACATGCAGTCTCTCATCAAACAAAGTCCCATCAATATGACTGGAATATGTATATCTCCTATCTTCAGTTACAAATATATGTATATCTCCTATCTCCAACCTAGGTTACCCCTATATATACCGGGCTGCTCTGGTCAGGCATATGTCAGCATATCCAGAAGACGGGGAGGCCGATTCATTAATAGCGGCAGGTAGCGACAGTTGAGCGACTGTAGCAGTATTTTCACAGCACCCGCTAGTAGTCGCTGTGCTTCGCCATTGTTAGGTTGTTGACAGCGACTCAGTCGGTGTGCAGTAATGTTGAATACGGGGTGACGAGTCGCTATTTGACAGGTTCCGCGATGTATGGGTGCGCATGAGAGCGACTGGTCAGAGCGACCGGCTCCCAGCATATTCATCAAAAAATCACGCTCAAAAAATTATCACGCTGTGAAATGCATGTTTAAACCCCAGAGCGCTGGCAGCAATGTGTTAAAAGTCGTTTTTTAACCCCCAAACCACCATATTTTTGGAAACAAAAAAAAATAATTTCAAAGAATTTAGTAATATGAATACAATAATATCAGACCTGTAATATCAATTCTGCACACATTTTTTTTTTTTTTACCTTAAAAAAATTATCTAACATGGCAGAAGTGGTCACAGAATTTTTCACATTGAAGAAAAAAAAAAAAAAAACATTAATAACAATTATGAATATTTAAAGATTGTTCCATTGAAATGCATTGGAGAGTGCCAGGTAGCGAGAGGTCATACCTGTCG
The DNA here is from genome assembly GCA_027917425.1 of Gastrophryne carolinensis. Lineage (NCBI taxonomy): Eukaryota > Metazoa > Chordata > Amphibia > Anura > Microhylidae > Gastrophryne > Gastrophryne carolinensis. The sequence continues at coordinate 525,858,256 of CM051235.1, read as the reverse complement.
CTGTTCAAGGTCGGACGCTGGTGCTGTGGGCTGAGGCTGGAATAATGATGAATGAGTCGCTATATGGCGCTATCTCAGTCGCTAAGCATGATCGGCTTGATAAATGTGTGATTGTGGTGGGGAGCCGGCGTTCTCATGGCGGGGCCCGTCATTACCGGTCGCTCACCAGTCGCTACCTGTCGCTATTCCTTCATAAATAAGGGCCAAAGTAGTATTTGTAACAGGGGTTAACCTGCAGTGTAATATGTTTTGGTAAAGGCAGCCATGCTTCAGCAACAAAAATGTAACAGGGTTTAACCTACAGCTCAATATTTTCTGAGAAATTACCTCGGGTTTTGGCACCAAAATGTAACAATGGTTAAACTGCAGTGTAATATATGCAAAGAAATTGCCCCTGGTTTCAGGACCAAAATGTAACAGGTGTTAACCTGCAGCATAATATTTCCAGAGGAAGGCAATGACATTGCAGTGCATCACAAATTTTTGTCCTTTACTGACCATTCATAGAGAAGAGGAAACAAAAGTACCATACCATTTACAGAACAAAGAATCAGCACTAATTGAGGAAGTGTGGTGTGCTCCTGTGCTGATTAAACATCAGCCTGGATTCAAGGTCATTACAAATAAAGGCAATGGAAACAGATTTGTATTGGAACAGTGAGGTAATGAACACCAGGAAAAAAGTTATGCATGAGAATTCATGATTTTTAATACTCATAAATTGTGGTATACATGCGTGCAGGCTATATACAGTGAGATTTACAGATTCTATGATACACTAGAGAAAGTACATATGTAGCATTAAGAAGGAATCATACATTCAGGGAAAAATAACAGATAACAAGCCAGATCAAGAGGCAAATAAGCAAAACAATAGGCAATAAGTAATGTGCCTGATAATGATATCCTTCAAGCACAATCAAGCGCATAACATAACAATGCCGCATTCCTCTTGATGAAGGTCTTTTTGCAGACCGAAACGCTGAGGGGTTACACGACCTGCGGTCAGCCTGTAAGCTCTTTTTGTCTGGTTTTGCTTATTTGCCATGTTATGCGCTTGATTGTTTGTGCTTGAAGGATATCATTATCAGGCACATTACTTATTGCCTATTGTTTTGCTTATTTGCCTCTTGATCTGGCTTGTTATCTGTTATTTTGCCCTGAATGTATGATTCCTTCTTAATGCTACATATGTACTTTCTCTAGTGTATCATAGAATCTGTAAATCTCACTGTATATAGCCTGCACGCATGTATACCACAATTTATGAGCATTAAAAATCATGAATTCTCATGCATAACTTTTTTCCTGGTGTTCATTACCTCACTGTTCCAATACATTCCATATAGTTTGGTGTCTGATAAGCAGGGACACCTTTGAGGTGTTTGAACCCTTAACCTTTTCTCTCTGCTCCTTACCTTTTCATCACTTTTGATGTTATCAGAGTACAGTGTGCTACAACCAAATCCATTAACTTTAATGGAAACAGATTTCCCATTAGAACGACTAGGGGAGAATTGCACGTGTTGTTAAGATACTGTATTTTATAAGCAAGAATTTGTTATAATTTTGATGTACCTCTGGTGATTAATATGTGGGGAGTCAACTCCACAACATGTGGCTGAGGGCCCCTCAACATTTATCAACATGCACTCACCACACTACAGCAGACAATGGCAAGCAGTACCATTGATTTAAAGCTGGGCAATTAGATACAGACAAATCAAAAAGGAATACCCCGGCACTCAAATACCCACCAGCTTGCAATAAATCCTACAATCTGTCAAAATTCAAAAAACAGAAAGGTTTTTGTTGTGCACATTTTCAAATGTGTGGAAAGCAGCAGGGCCACGGCACCTTTTACCTGCGGTCACTCTCTAAACAGTGAGAGTCCCCCCAATTTTGGGACATACATAGCAATGGGTAAACTGAGAGCTGAACTTACCTGAGACTGCCCAGGGCTCTAACAATTAACGTAGGCATCTTAACACAATGCTGAGCTGCATAAATGATGAAGATTAAACATTGGTTCATACACTCTGCATATGTGCACAATGCAGTACATGAGGATTTCCTATGAACACAGCTGCCAATTCAACCAGGAACCAAACATTCAAGATCAACAGTCTTTTCTTCAAGAGCGACTCTTTTAGGTAGCTACTGTAGATAGGACCTAACCTTAATATTGTGGACCCATAATGAGACATGAACTGCCACATGTACATTCTCAGACAGAAAATAATATAAGGTATAAAATGTGTAGTATTATAATTATTGCTTATTTACTGTATATATCTCCACCTTACTTGGTATCGCAGTAGGAAGTAGTGATTACAGATGGGTAAAACATACAGTACATAGACTATTACAAACAAGATGCTACAAAGATGTAAACTAAATGTTATGAATACACTAGGAGAGAGACAGCCATGCCCTCATGAGCTTATAGTTTAAAGCAGTGTTCCCCAACCCTCTCCTTGAGAGCCACAAACAGGACACATTTTTGGGATCTCTAAATAGCTGGCACTTTATCACTGTTGCTACACTAGTTAATCTACCTGTGCATCTGGGTGGAGAGCTAGAGGAAAGGGTTGGGAAACATTGGTTTAGAGGATAAGGGATAAAGACTAAAGAGGGGCAGGTCACAAATTATTGGTATTAAATTCAGTGGAATGTGCCCTCTGGAGTTTAACTTAAACCAAAGTATGCCTTCTGAAGGTTGTGAGACACATTTGAAGCAGATCGAATGCTTGCACATAGAAGTGAGTTTTGAGTGCATTTCAGTGAAGTAGAGAAGCATTTGAATGTTCCTGGATATGGAAATGAGAGGAGGAGGGTGGAGAACAGGAGACGGTCAGAAGCATAGTTCCGAATAAATTAGAGGGGGGCAGTAAACTAGAAAGGAGAGTGTTGCAGTAGTCCAGTCAGGATATGACCAGGGGCATCCACTAACATTTTAGTGGTGTCAAAAGCAGGAGAGGAGATGGGACAGGGCCTATCAAGCACTGTCTGTGACGACTTGCGGGCCAGGAGGTCACTTCTGCCCAGAACCATGTGTGTTCCAGGTGCACTTCCTGAGCAGACACAGCCTGAACAGCAGCTGCAGCGGTGCTACTCACAGCGGACGGTGTTCCTTGCCAGCATGCCTCATCAGGATAAAAACAGTGAGGCATATATTTTGCCCTGTTTTGGGGGGATACATAGGTTAGGGGCCTATTGTATGTAGCTAGCACCCTCAAGAGTTTTACTAATCATTATTCCTTTTCTCTTATCTCTTAGCCTTCTCCATCTAAAAAAGTGAAAGAAAGAGAAGGAAAAGGATAAAGACCCTCCCAAGCCCAAATTGGACATAAAAACTGTCAGACTGTCTAAATTGCCCCACGATCCTGGCAGATTACTGGAATAGATCCTTTAGGTTTTTAGGTCTATAATCAGGGCTGGGGCGTCTTCCTCCAGGGACACTACCTCTGTTCAATAACTGGTCATGTTCCCACAGTCTGTTTCCATACACCTAGTACCTCTCCCCTATTGGTAGCCAGTAAATAGTGAGGGGTTAGTTTAGTTGGATGAAGATTCCCTTTATTTAAACTTTATGGGAGGAACGAAGTCAAGACTGACCCCGAGGTTCAAGCAGTAAAATTGCAGAAGAAACCTCTTCATTGCTGGAGGAAGCTTATGGTACTATGCAGATTCACGCCGATGAAAAGCCTTTATCCGTCCAAGATTCCTTATACGGTAAATTAATCTTTTGCCTATCTTTGCACCAAGTGTCTTAAGCAGATGCCTTGCTGGCTCAGGTGACACGATCTGCTAGCCTCAGTTTTGAAGACTCAGGATCATTACGAGATCCTATGCATCACCACACAGAGGGAATCCTTAGAAGGGCATGGGATTCTGCAGCCTTTGCATTTAAACCCAAGATAGTTTCAGATTATATGGCTAGAAACCTTAAGCCTGGCTTTCCAACCTTGGGGGTTATAAAGAAAAAAACACGCTCAAGCAGACTCTCCATGAAATTATGCCTTCCAATTTTGCCATTTCATTTTTAGAGGATGCCTCGGCTGAGGCAGTTAAAGCTAGCGCTAAGGCAAATGTCCTTATCAACTGTGCCAGAAGAGCCATCTGGCTAAAAACCTGGCAAGGGGATTTGCCCTTCAAAGCCAGACTTTGTGGCATCCCATGTGAGGGGGAGTTGATATTCAGTCCGGAACTAGAAACATTCCTTCTAGAGGCAAACAATTTAGAAACTAGGCCAAGGTTAATCCTAGAACCTCACGATCCCTCCCCTCTAGTAGGCAACCTAAGAAGCACTTGGGGCACTACCAGGGTGATCATAAACCCAACCTTATTTGTGTACCCCCCCACCCAATCCGACCTCAATCCTGACACCAAGATACCTGTGGGGGGCAGACTAACTTTCTTTCAGGAATCCTGGTGGTCAATTTCACAAAACCAGTTCATCCTGGACCTAGTTGCTATGGGTTACCGGCTGGAATTTTCCCAAAGGCACCCAGTTTCTCCTTACCAGGCTTCCTCACGAAACAGAAAGGAGGTTAGCATTCTCATTAGCTATCTTGGAACTTTGGCAAGAAAGAGTCATAGAACCAGTCCCACTACATTGTCAGGAAAGGGGATTCCATTCCCACATCTTTTTAGTCTTAAAACCATCAGGGGGCCTACTGGGTGATTTTAAATCTGAAGGATCTAAACTTGAACATAACTTACAAAAGATTTTGGATGGAGTCTATTTTCACGGTCAAGAATCTCTTGGCACAGGATGATTAGATGATCAGCATCGATCTCCTAGACGCCTATTTACATATACCAATACCAGATCACTGCAGCTTCCTAAGATTTGCAGTGTTTCTAGGCAAAACTACTCTTTACTTCCAATACAGGTGCCCTTCAGCACCCAGATTTTTTACAAAAATCTTGGTGGAACTGATGTGTGCCCTAAGATCACAGTCAGAAATCTTACAAATCTTCAGATGAACAATGTTACTGCTGCAGAGTCTGGGTTGGATTATAAACAGGGACAAGTCGGTTCTGTTACCATCCAGAACCTGCAATTTACTGGGTTAAATCATAGACTCCCTCTGGGATCACTTTTCAGATTCTCTGGAGCAGACCACCACCCTACCAGAGGGAATCAGGGAACTCTCTCTGGTGGTGGATGGATCCCTCAGTCCTGCAGGTGGGACGCCTTTGGAGACAGCCAAATCCCATAGTTATTACCACAGATTCCAGCAGTTGGGGGTGGGGAGCACACCTAGACTCCCACCACATACAGACCTACGAACTTGGGGTCTGGTGCTTCACCCAAATCTAAAGGATCCTGGATGGACTATATTAAGGAAAAAGGGTCTCTCTAACAAACTCATGATGATCCTAGAATCAAGGAAAATGACTACAAGAAAAATCTGCACTAAGTATGGAAGCATTTCAATTCATTCTGTGAATCGAACAGTTTGAAAAGATATACGATTGTGATGGCACTTCAATTCCTACAAGAGGGCTCTGAACAAGGGTTAGCAGTAAGTACCCTAAAAATCCAGGCCCCTACCTTATTGGTCCTATACCGTTCCCATGACATAACCATTCCTTCCATATTAACAGACTCAGGTAGTCTGGTAGAATCCACACAAGCTATTGACGTTCGCAGATGCCTCATTACCTACCTAGAAGGCACACATGATTTCCGTAGGTTGGATACATTCTTTTGCATCCTTTTCAGGAAAGAATTGGGGCCTGGCAGCATCTAAAGCTTTCCTAGCCAGATGGATTAGACAGGCAATCTCCCTAGCTTATACATCCATGAATACCACCGCACCTAACATCAGAGCCCACTCTACTAGAGCAGTGTCCACATCATGGGTGGAGAAGTCAGTGGCCTCAATTGAGGAAATTTGCAAGGCAGCCATAAGTTCATCTCCCCCAAACATTACAGGCTAGATTTATTATCTGACAAAGATCAGGCCTTCAGTCGAAGGGTCTTACAGGCAGTTTCACATCCCTAATTCTAAAGGACTTGCTTATCCTCTCTGTGGCCATCCTGAAGGACGAAGGGATAAAATCCCTGTTGGTCTTACCGGTAACTGTATTTCTACGAATCCTTCATGACGGCCCTTATAACCCCCCCCCCCCCAATACATTAAGTCCTACGGTTCACCACCTAGGAGGAGTGCAACAGAGTCAAGGGATGAGGCTAATGTTAAGGGTGTGTGAAGCTGCAGTGTTTATATTAATGACTGCTGACAAGGTGTGATGTAGTGCATTGAGAGAGGTTTCAGATCTAGGTTACCTTGGTTGCTGCATAAGTTTACAGGTTTGGGTGCAGAGGGAGTAGTAAGAATTGAAGAGAGTGTTAGTGTTGATCATCATTGGAGGACAAAAGAGAAGGTAAGTAGCAGTAATATGGTGACTTAAAAAACAGGCAGTCTGGCAGGACTGGCCCTTTAAGCTGCCTTTATGGATATCTTTTTGATATTATGGACATTGCTGTGGTCTAATGGAGACTTTGTTAGCTACAGTACACAAATCGATCATGTGCTTTTTGCTATGAATATGCATTATGTGAATAACTGCTTGGAAATATAAGGCTGGTTGTTATATATACAGTACTTTTAATATATATTGCCATCTTGTGGCCGATGCATGATATTTGCCTACTCATAACCTTTTGAGTATATAATTTACACAACTTTTTGGGTGTGCAATGATCTTGTCCTTTTGTAAAAGTATCTGATATTGCGACCATACGACTTACAAAGGTTTTTATTATTTTTTCTAAAGGTGTGCCATTTTTGCTTTTTCTTTATATTTAAATTTTATTAAAACATTACACCTTTAAAAACCTGGAAATTGTAATAGGATTTCAGGTACTATTTTATTTTATTTTTCTGTACTACTAGGATTTATAAACTACAATTAAAATTCATAGTCGGTAACAATACTCACTTTTAAAAGCTCTAAATTAAAACAAATGTTTTTCCTATTGCCCTGCAGGAAAGTTACACTGATTATTCAAATTCATGTGGTCTTTATACACTTCCAGTCAAAAAACAGACATTTTAGACTAGGCCCACATTCTTGTCCTTTATTCAGGGCATGACAAGAAGGAGTTTCATGTTTTTTTTTAATGTCTCAAAAGAGAAACTTTTTGCAGCATGCACTTTTACTTTATTTGTTCCTCGTTTGTAAAACATCGCTGATGAAGTGTCAGGTCCCCCAGAATATGCATCGACCAAGGAATTCAAGTCACACCTCTGACTGCAGTTCTTTTTGGCCGTGCCCCTCAGCAACAATCTTTTCTGCTCATTACTGTCACTGCCATCTTGGTTCTGCCCCCAGGAGAGGCCATAGGTGTTCAGCCACTCTCATGTGTGTCAAGCCCTGATGGTTGATAGGGAAAAGCCTATTCAGTTACTCAACTTCCAGTCTTGTGCATGCATGTGCCTAACAAGGGGAATTTTATTTTTGAATACCTACAGCTATTTTTAATACAAAGGAAGAAGAAAAAAACACAAGACGTGGGGGAAATAGGAAAAGGCATAATGAGATGTAGAGGGAACAAATGTAGACAATATTTGCAGTAATAATCAATTTTAAAATTCAAGAGTCTTTGAAGATGATCCTGCAAGCCCACACCAGTTTCTAGTTTACCAAACTCTTTTGAGATTCATTTGTTCATGCATCTAATGGATCCAACCTCTACCACCCATTCTGCCATTCTGAGATTGATTAAAGCTTTTGCTACCTCAATTTTCAAGTAATAACAGATCTAATCTCTGTGCGGAAGTAGCACAGGATCCTTTTTTAATAGAATGTAATTTAATAGAATGTCACCATTGAGAAAAGAGTCAAGGGGTGTCAGTAACTAGATTGTTGCCTACTACCCAAATGATATTCAAAACTTTACAATATTCAAAAATGGAAGGACATATCTACCAAATCTGTAACATGGCAGCCAGAGATAAGCTACATTTCAAGAGCAGGGTCAAGTTTGATCCGAATTCAATAAACTTTTCTTAAAATATCTCCTGGTAAAAGGACTGTATTCAAACATAAAATAAGCCACAAGACAAATCAAGGTGTCATTGAGGAAAGGTAAAAAAAGGCATTAATCCCACATACAATTTTCACTACAGCAATGTAACAACCTATTTCGTTCACGAATAGTTAAAGAGACTGTAAACCCAAATGCAGTAGTAAGGCAGCAAGCATCTTACCTGATGCCTGCCCCATGTTCCTCCCCTCCATTTCCTGCAGCACCAGAGAGAAGCCATAGCAGGGCTCCAAAGTTTGCCCCTCCTTTCAATTTCATTCCTCTAGAACCACCCAAAATGTGATCTAGCAGGCCCTCTGTCCATTAGAACTTTCAGCATGAGCAAACAAACCAAGTCCTGCAGCTGTCTCTGACTTATAAGCCTAATGATTTATGAGCCTACACCAAGACATGGACTTCCCATAGGAGCCATGACCCAAAAATGTAGGGAAAGAAAGTGGCTTTACTTACATACAGTATTTACTTATATTATATTAGTATTTACATATAAAATTGGAGATTTTGAATTTTTTTACACTGTTCCCAAGGAGGATAAGATTGGATTACATTAGTGTGTGTCTGGACAGAGACTATAACATGGAATACAAGTCCACAACTGAGGCCAATCAGCTCTCTTTTAATTGGACCTGCTGAACTGGTGGTTTGTGTGTATTAAACTCTGATTTCACAAAGCTCGTCTTTGTGCGTTTCCAAAGGCCTTGTTCACATTTTTCTTTTCATAATAGATATGTTGTCATCAAGGATGGAAGTCTGTTAAATGTAGCCCTGTATTTATACCACCAAAGAACAAAATGTCTAGATTTGAATTTTTAATTGCCTAGAAGTTCTGCAATTTGTTCTACCTGTCTGTATATCTCATAACACCTGGCAAACCAAGCTTTTATTGCAGAGCTGCCAGGCTTCGTTATCTGACAGCCTTGAGGTTAAAGAGTAGATTTAATAACACTTACCACACTGCTAATTAAGCAGAGGAAAGTCCAGTACCTAATGAGAGCTTCACAATAAATAAAATTGTTGAATGAGCAGAAGGCGTTTTGACTGAGCATTATTTAGATAGCAGCTGTTGTAAGATATTGATCAAGCTGCTCCTAAATGTGCTAAGCAATAAGAATTTTCGATGTGTCTGCAGTAGAATTATTCACATTAATATTTAATAAGCGTGCTTGCTTTCCCTGCACTCCTAAAATGCACACACCCAAATTATTATTTTTTTTTTTTATTTACCCCTTGTCCTTGTTTTTTACAGTTTTTTTTTGTAGAGATGCCGTTCTAATTCCTATATTTTACACTGCAATATTCATTTTTCAAATACAAAGAATCTGAAGAAAATAAAAAAGGAAGGTGGACATTATTTTATTAAACAACTGCTTTTAACAGTTTTTTATTACCATAGATTCATTGCTGCCAAGTGAATTCAGGGCTTTGTTTTGTGTGGAGTTTGTATGCATTTTAAGTCCTGTCTTTGAAAGTTCCCATCTAATAAACGTTGTTCCTCCACACTGCTTCATTGTCTGTGATAGCATGCTGCTGGGTGTGATAGTATCTGTGATCCTTGTTCGTTGCCGACCTTGGTGAATTTAAACATGCCTGGGGTAAGCACACATCTATCCTAAGATAAAGAGTACATACAGTATACACATAAGGGCAGACTAGATGGAGTGGATGCTCTCCTTTTGCCGGCGTCAACCTTCTATGTTTCTATGTCTTGTTTGATCATCCCGTGATTGCAGCCTGGACCGACGCCTGCTTGTACCCTGACTACAAATCTGTCTCATCCCTTGTGCCGTGTACCCGTGATCTCCCGGCTTGACCCTTGGCTTGATCTCGACTCTTCTCTTGTCTCTCTCTTTGGTGCTGCGCTAGTAAGGACTGACTACCCGTGTATGACCCACGTCACCCATTCTTGTCTCTGGTTTATCCGCCTTCACCTCTGTAAGTTCACATCCTTACTACTACTTACCGTACTATGAAGTCCTGGGGGCAAACGTGTCCGGCGAGGCTTGTAAAGCATCCCGGAAAACAGGGTCTTGGCTATAGGTGAAGCTAGCAGCAGAGATTAGGGGTTGTGGACGTATTTAGAAGGTGGGTGCCCCACGGGGCTTGACAGGACCTATCAAATAATAAATGATAAAACATGCTTAACTATTGTGTAAAAAGCCCCCATGAATAATTAAGCACAATGTGCAAGTGTGTATAGAAGCTCAATATGTAAGTCACTAGTGCAGGTGCATTTAGTGAATCTAACAAGAACATCATAGCTAACAAATAAGCAGAATAAGACTAGGCCTGGAAAAATGTAAACCTGACCAGTAGCACCAAACACTCTGTGGCTGCCCATTCCACTTTACCAGGGTCAGTGGTGCTACCTTCTCCTCCTCTTAAAGCCGTTTCCTTTTAAAGAGCTGCAGTAGCAGTTTACCACTGTACTTTAACAGTTTGAACTGGTAGGGGACCTATACCAGTCCACATGCGGTGGTTGCCAGAGCTATTGTATCCGCCATTCAGGAGAACCAAATGATGGATGCAGGGAACGACCCCTAACTATTATACCTAAGCATCTATAAACTGGCTTATTCTTGCAGTTCTTGCAATTATATTATATATTACACACATACACATTCCAGAATAGAGGAGTTGCTTGTCTGATACATATTATTTTACCATTGCTCTTAGAGGCGAAAATTGACTATATGACTTTGTAAGACCATGCTCCAACCTAACTCTGCTAGTGAATTTGAAATTGGAAAGACAGGATCCTTCAGATGCAACCTCCCTTGACGGGATGTTCCTTTCACCCCTTAAACATCTATGAATATAAATTATCCCTTACTCTCCCTACTGTTGCTATCATTTGCTTGGTGCTATTTAGGCGGTGCTAATCTCTTTCATTAGGAGAGAACCTCTTTTCTCCTTGTTGAAAAGGGCAGCTGCACTGTCTCCGAGTGCGCAGCTTCCTTGGCTGTGTGCAGACTCCCTCCTTAAAACATAAAGGCTTGGTACTTGTTGCATTTTGCTGAGTCTTTAAAAAGCTTGTGATTTCTTTTGCTTCACTCCTAAAATTGCCAATTAAAGATATTGAATGAATCTCTGTAAAAAGATCAAATTGTGATGCAAGTAATCAAACAAGCAAAAATAGGGAAACATCAAAGGGATGTTTCACCCATGACATTGTGGCAAGCTCAAAATGCTGTGGCTAGAGGACTAATAATTCAGCATGCGTTTAGGGCCTTATTTATCAAGCCCTATCTGCCAGACTACACCACAGTGGTGTAAATTAGAGTGGATCAAAATGTAATTAATAAATACTAATAGAAAAAATAAGAATATTGGAACACAAGTCTTCAAGAGCATATTTGCTATACTAACGCTAGGAAACAATTGAATTCTCTCCTATTGCAAAAGAATTCTATTACAAAATGATGAAAGCAATTATACTTTGAATAGGGGAATTAGAGTGGCTCCCTTCTCGCTGAGGCCCTCAGAACACCACAGTCTCCTAACTTTGTAAAAGCTGCTGTTTTAAATTTTAAACAGCAGAAACATTATGAGACTACTAAAATAGCAAGAGCCTTTAAAGATTATCTTAAACTATACAGTATACTTTCAATGAGGAAGAATCATTTGAGACGAAGGCCCTAGGGGATAGAATTAAACAGTTTTTGCAGCCAAATTTAGAATCAGAGGTTAGAAAATGTTGGAAATCCTATTTCATAAGAGGAATTCAGTAGAGCAGTGAAGGAAATGCCAGCGAAAAGGCTCAAGGCCCAGTGGTTACACAATGACATCTGTTAGGTTTTCTGTTTGAATCATAGAGTGCAATACACAGAGCTTGAAGGATCTCTTGTCCTCTAAAGGTTCAGCTACCCTCTCACCCTGCTCCAATAAGGACTCAAGTGACTATTAAGTGTAAAGGACATTACAAGAGCAGCATGTAGCTTACCTAAAGGTCTTCGCTTTATTAACAGGGGTGCGATAATGTAGAAAAAATTATAGTGATTTCTGCTTGTAATTTGTATTTATTTTCTTATGATAAAGTAAACGAGGGATCTTGCCCCCTTGATTTTTATTTGCTTTAAAAATACAAGCTTATGAGGATTTGCACCTACCTCCCTTTATCATGACCTGTTGAGGGGGGTGTATCCATGAATTATTATTGAATTATACACAAGAGGCCAGACGGATCAAGGACGAAGGTGAGCTATTTCTTTATTTTTTTAACAGTGATTTATTAAAAATCTGAGTTAATCAAATATCTGCTGTGATTTTTGAAGGGATTTCCTAGGAAAATTATATATTGATTATTTTCAGCTTTATCATGAAATGTCTTGTGTTTTGTGCATTCTCAATATTTTTAGGTGAAATATGTGCAAAAAAATTACAAATTGTAGTTTTTCAATAAAATCACATTTTGTGTAAAAGCCCCATTTCTCCCTGTTGCAAAGGTACCACATATGTATTGGTAGACACCATTTCCTGTCCAGGAGACCCCCCCCAAATTGAAAGAGCACTTCAGGAGATTATCAGATAAAATGCAACTGCTATGTGCACCTTGCAGTTTTTCGAGAAAAACCTTTTACATTTGACCCCCCCCCCCCCCACAAAGTATATATTAAGTACACACCTCAATCTTTCTAGGCATACCAGGCTTATTGGTGTGAGCACAGTTTTCTGGAAGTAATCCCTAGATTAATTATTTGGTTGTACAGGGTTTCCCACAAAAAGCAGAATCAAACATTATTTTAGTTGAAAATGTCAGCTCTGCAGACAAAGTGCGCACCTTGTGCTTTGTCAATCAAAACAACCTCTAGCCATTAACGCTACAGGCATAGACTTCACAGCCCCCGGGCTATTCTGCTCCCCTCTGCTTCTGCTTTGGGGGGGCAGGTAATGGGGGGGTGGGGGCAAATGGTAAGTCACTCGCTAGCCGCAGGTGACTTTTCAGACTCCTAGCCTTGGGAAGACACAGGTAGGAAGAATATATTTTTTAATACTTACCTCTCATCCATCCCGAGCACTGTGTTCCATGGTGAACACTGTGGCTTTTACCTTTCCTGCTGAAGGAACCATTATATACCTGCTGAGTGATGGGACATAAAGGGTTAAATGGAATTAAATGGTCCCCCCTCCCTGGGAGCACCCCATTTTTTTTTTTATTTTAATGGTTAAAAACCCTTAAAAATCCCCCAAAAAAGAATAATGTGGGGTCCTCCCTTCCCAGCATAACCATTCTGGTGACCAGCAATACAAGGCTTGTAGAACAGAAATATATGTAATGCTACGGGTGCACACAGCCACCTAGAACCTAGAGGGCTTGTAGAACAGAGCCAGAGGCCAACCTTGGTGGCCCCCCACCGGCAGGCTACAAGCCCGCACAGCCTAAATGGCTCTTCTGTCCTTCTGGGCTTCGGAGAGACAGGTAATGAGAGGCTGGCAAGTCACCCGCTATCCGCAAGGTACTTGCCAGCCCCCAAGGCCTTATGAACCTTTATAGGGGTCTCATGGATCCCCTACCAGTTCATAAAGGGTTAAATGTGAAAAATTAAACACACAGAAAAAAATTACATTACATCGATACTTTGATCCTGTATCAGAGCCTCCTGCCCTCCCACCTGCTCTGCATTGGTACTATCGGCATCTGTCTGAGCCAGACCAGAACGTCATCCCACTCCTCCCACAAAAAGGCGTGGCAGCAGCCAGTGCCAACAGAAGCAGTGTGGGGGGCCCTATTCCGGGCCCTTACCTGAAACCTGTGGCAGGAGAAAAGGTTTACATTGCCAATAGCAACAGATTGCAGATAGTTGCACAGAACACTGCTGCTGAGCATGTGTGAGGTTGAGTGAACTCCCTCACCTCAGCAGTGGCTATAGCAGCAATGTTCTGTGCTACTCACTTCTCTCTTCTTGGTGTACAGACTTGGTGTACATTGCTATTCAAAATCAAAAGTGGACTTACTCTTTCAATACAAAAACTGCTTCAAAATGAGATAAAAACTATTTATGTGCATGTTTTATGGTTTTAATGCACATTCAATGGCTGTTGTAGTTGACAGACAACCCATGCCTACAATCTAGGTAGTACTTGGTATAATTAGAAAATGTAAAGTGGTACTTGATTGGAAACCCCTGCTCTAGGCAATTCTGATATCAACATAATGCTTCTTAATTAATAGAGTGGGAATTCTGAAATATGAATATGCATTTTATAACTGTAGCTTAATAAATGTAAAAAGAGTTACAAAAGAAATGCAAGTATATAATTCCACAATAAACACAATAAAATATTAATGTGCTGGATATTGATCACAGCATTATAGAGCCAGAAGATTGTAGAGGTGGGTTGACTTATATGCATTAGTCGGATGACCACACCCATATACATGACGATTGGTCATTTTTTAGTAATGCTATTTGATCATGTCTATATTAAATGTGCATTATGTATGAATAAGAGGGTTACCCTTGTAAGAACGTTTTATTGAGTTAAAGCTTGCTACTACGATTGGCTTATATTGGATCATATTGCACATCTTGAGCAGGTGCAGCTGGCTCCTCATACACCGCTCAACGGGTTAATATCAGATTGGATTGGTAACTATCGCATCATATATATTTTGTAATACTGTAGCTATAAAAACATCACCATTTTATAAAAATCTTATGAATGTATTAATGATTTATGATCTTTTTTTGTTCCGTAAAATGCTACGTTTATTTAAAAAGCCATTTTATATAGTGCAATGGAATTTTTAACTAATACAAGCTGATATAAGCTAAATGCTGATTTACATGTTAATGGTTTATATTTATAATTCGAAACAACGTTTTAATTTTCCTTTCTCGAAGGTTACTTGTTTTTTTTTTTTTCCAGGTGTTCCAACTGTGATTTAAACCAAACACAGAAAAATTTGAGAAATATGCATTCAAAAGATTCAAAATCCTATTTTAATAAAATAACTCAAATGGACTATGTCAGCTTTTCTGCATCTAGGGCCAGTTCCATTCCAATCATACCATCAGTGGGACTAGATGACACCTGCATGCAACTAGAGAATGCTGCTGAAGTACCAAGCATTAAACTGTGCAAAAACTTATATTCCACAGAATGTGGAAAGGTGAATATTGTACCTAACAGCTGTCTTATAGCAGAGCAAAAGGAAGTGAATATTTTGCTTGAAACTGTACAGGAACAAATACGAATTCTGACTGATGCAAGAAGAAAGTCAGAGGACTTGGAAATGGCCAACACAGAGACTGAGGAAAGTGCCAGTGAAAACACAGCATTCCTCCCCTTAAGCCCAAAAGCAAAAACTGAACAAGAGGCACAATATGTATACAGAAATGAAATGCATAAGGACTTAACTCTCCATGTGTGATTTTGGCAATGGGCTTTTCTGTCTGATTCCTAGTAAAAAGAAAAAAAAATGGAAAGCGAGATATGAGATAATATGAATTATTTATATGCATTAGTTTAAGAGCATCTACATAGAAGAAACCAAATAGTCTATCGCCCTCATAGTGTTTTCTACACAAAATATTTTTTTAAGGGAAAGTTGAAGAAAGACATGGTGATACCCTGGACCCACTGATGTGTTAAATATTATATTGATTTATGACCCAATTTGAATGCTTTTGGGACATATGAGTGCATAAAGGTTTAATCAACCATTGGGCATAACATAATGTTTTCACTTAAGAGGTGAACAGCCTCGTCATTCGAAAGCTGTAATTGTTATTTCTTATTTGATTTTATTAACAATTGAAGTAAAACGTCACAAATATCCCAATGAAACAATTACATCAATCATGTGTTTTGTTTTCCTGTTGTGCTTTTTTGTGTGTTATTTTTTTTCACTCAACATTCACGTGCCAAAATATGATGGCAGACCTTGAATAAAATCCAGGAACTGGGAGTATACTCTTTATGTTCAACACAGTAACTTTGGATCTATCATCAAAATAAAATGTATTTCTTTATATCTAATTATAGCGTAAGGGCTATAACATTCTATTTTAAAAGTCATTTTATTTGAATGTGTCTCGGATTGTTGGTTGTAAGATAGCTTGGTATTGACTCTTCTAGGAAGCTGATACGCTAGATGAGAGATTTGTAGAGGGCCTGTATTCTAACAAATCTGGTCATAAGATGCTATTTTGTTTTAACTCACTTTAATAAAAGATAAATGCCATTTTCTTATGTTGAAAACATAATCAGGTGTAAAATACATAAAATAAGTTTGAATTTCTGCTGCAAATGTTAAATATGGTTCTGTGGTTCACAAGAGCTGAGATATGTTCAACAGGAATGGCTTACCCCTTGAGACAAAAGGATTTCTTCCACTGGTTCCGAGAGGTTTGGCTTATTTGATTTTGTTTGGATACCTGTGAACTAATTTTGGATTATCTTTCTCATTCACATACACAATTGCAATATATATGTATATGTAAGTCTCATATACCTGATTAGGCACTGCAGTGGGGCAATTCTTCAGGTGAGGGGCAGAATGTTTTCAGTAAGGTTGAGATTTTTTTTTTCAACAAAAAAAAAAAAAGGACTATCTCCTATGGGCTATACAGAAAAAAGTCAATGGCCTCTCAAAGCTTCTCCACCCAAGTTCCAAATTGTTGTGAATCAATCAGGTGCAGGAGGGTTTTTTTTTAATTTTTGTCTCGCCTCATTTTTTTTACAAAAGATCTGGTACAAAGTATGAATATGCATAACATAATCCATATTTGTCTGTTAAAAAGGAATGACTAGAAACAAACTGTGCACAACTTCTTCTAAAGAGCTCGTTTTTAAACTATTCAATTTATTGTGGTTGATTGACTAAAAGCAGAATAAAGATATACAGTGGATACAAAAAGTCTACACTCAGCAACAATATAAACCTTTTGTGTTGGAAGCCATTTAAAGTCAATGGCCTCGATTCACTAAGAGTTCAAAACAATTCGGTAAAAAATTCAATTCATGAGAAAAAAGCCTGAGAATTTCACTTTTAGTGAATCACCAGATAGGAGGACAATGAAAGTCAATGGCACTTTTTACTAAAGAGTAAAAAGTTCAATACTTTTCTCGGGAGTAAAAAAGTGCCATTGACTTTCATTGTCTTCCTATTTGGTGATTCACTAAAAGTGAAATTCTCAGGCTTTTTTCTCATGAATTGAAATTTTTACTACCATGAGAATTTTTTTCAACTCTTAATGAGTCAAGGCCGATAGAGTTAAAAAAAACTCTCATTGGCTTTTCTTAAAAACATATCTATGAAAATGTCCAGAAAACCTGACTGAACAGCAGAACTTTATATGGTATTAAAGAGGACCAAAACCCACCGTGGAGTCTATGAGATTCTGGGGCAGGCATACTCGCTCCCGTGGGGTGCTGTGTGAAACCCCCCAGTTCGCCCCAAAAACTCACCTTCATTCCTGGTCCAACGGCGCATGTGCGAGCAGTGGCCGCATCCCCGCTATACCTTTAGCAGGGTGCTTGCCCGGGCTAGGCATTTGTGAATGGCCGGTGCAGGCACACTCCGAGTTAGAGGGTAGCGGGGGATGCGACCGTCAGCGCGCTCGGATCCACTTGCATTAGACAAGCTCCTGGACGAAGGGGCTTGAAGGGATCCAAGCGCAATAATTGGACAAGCGGACGCGCATGCATCGAAGGCCCAGAAAGAGGTGAGGTTGTTCTGTCGACCTGGGAGGTTTCACACAGCAGGGCACCCCTGATCAGGGTGCCCCAGGGGCAAGGACCAAAACCCAGGATAGTCAAAATCCTGAGTTTTGATCCACTTTAATCAGAATACCATATATGATGGCAGCTGTGTATTGACAACTATTTAACATAAGTTTAAATGTGATTGGCTAATTCTGAACATAACCCCTTCACCAGCTACAGGAGGGTGTTCACACTTATGGGAACACCTTATTTTACTACTTTATTTATATTTTTCCACCCTAAAGGATTTCAGTTTGTTTTTTCAATGGAATTGTACACATTATGGGCTTGATGCAATAAAAAATGTTAAAGCATTAATGCCAGTTTTTATAATAGAAAAACTCACCTTTGTTAATTTTTCATGTTTGTGTCATTCAGCAATGCCTTTTGGCGTTTTTGTGTAATCTCAGAACTCAAGAGCCCAAAAAATACACAAAACATGCATGTGATTCAACTGTGTTTTGATAAAAAAATGTTACCAGTTTTTGAACATATTTTTTACACCTGTAGGTGTAAAAATATTTAAAATATTTTTTATTTAAAAACAGTGCCCCCATACTCCATGGGCACCCAGCCAGGCACAACAGGCATAGGGGTAATCCAGGGCTCAGAGGCACAAACAGCTAACCCCTGGCCCTGGCACATCACCAGTCCCGATGACCTTCAGCACTGATCTAGTGCTCTTCCAGGAAAATGTGTGTGCATACAGTATATATACACACCGTGTCTATATAAAATATTCACCTCCTTGATCTCTTCATAGTCACAGACTTTTAAGGGCAAAGCCTTTGATGTCAATGTGAAAAAAAAACATTTCTAAAAAAGAATTACAATAATAATAAAAACACATGACATATGCATCCTTTCAAGTCTGTTCAATTCTTTCAAGTATAGTATTCCTTCATAAGATGCAACTATAAAATACCAGTCCTGCACATGTACTGTATACTTTAATCATCATTTCTCCAACTTTGTCAGATTGCATAGGGAAGGTGAGTAAACCTCCAACCCTTTCTATTTGAGATGGATTCTGATTGAAAATAATATAATTCTGTGATTACTCACCTGTAGAATTGATTTTATGGCAATCCAGCACGGGTTGCTTCATCTGTAATTCATTACATTTGGGTAATCCGCCACCAGGTGGTGCAGTTGACTGCAGGAAGACTTGTGGCTCCTCCCGGCCCATAAAAGGGCAGGAATTACCCAGAAGACCCAGTGTTTGAAAAGCAGTAATGCAAGAAGCCGGGAGGCAAAGCCATATTAGAGAAACAGCCAAAAAAGAACTCTCTCAACAAAAATCACCATAACAAGGCAAAAGAGGATAACAATAACAAGGGTGGGATGAAGCAACCCGTGCTGGATTACCATAAAATCAATTCTACAGGTGAGTAATCACAGAATTGTATTTTTCTGGAATCCAGCACAGGTTGCTTCATCTGTAATTCTTCACATTTGGGACATCCAACAGCAGTGTCCATAAAGAAGGATGGGATCCCCAGTGAGCAACAGCAGGCAGTTCAAGTCACTACTGCCTGAAGCACCTTGCAACCAAAAACAGCATCAGCTGAGGCCCTAACATCAACCTTGTAAAACTTAGAAAAGGTATGAACAGAAGACCAAGTAGCGGCCTTACAAACTTGTTCAACAGAAGCCTGGTGCTGAAAAGCCCCCAGAGGCACCAATAGCCCTAGTGGAATGAGCAGTAACATGAAAAGGGGGGTCCTTCCCCTTGGCAGAGTACGCTTGCACCATCGCCTGTCTGATCCACTTGCTGATAGTGGCTTTGGCTGGACGCAAGCCCTTCCTAGGCCCAGCAAGGAGGGTAAACAGAGAATCCAACTTTCGAAAAGACTCCGTGGCGACCAAATAATATTTGAGCGCCCTAACCACATCCAGTGAATGAAGGGTCCATTCCTTAGAATTAGGGGCAGGACACAAGGAAGGCAAGACAATGTCCTCATTAAGATGAAAAGCAGATACAACCTTGGGCAAGAATTCCGGTTTAAGATGGAACACCACCTTATCCTGATGCCGCTCAAAATAAGGAGGCTTCATAGAAAGCGCCGCCAGTTCAGAGACGCGACGCACCAAAGTGATAGCAACCAAGAAGACCACCATAAGAGTCAGAGTGGATAGAGAGGCATCGCACAAGGGTTCAAATGGAGGACCCTGGAGAGCAGAAAGAACCAAATTCCAATCCCACACCAGAAGCAGGGGCTTACGCGGTGGACGAATATGAGTCACTCCTTGGAAAAAAGTCTTGACCAGCCTATGATTGGCGAAGGATCTTTGGAAAAAAATCGCCAAGACCGAAACCTGTCCTTTGAGGGTACTCAGTTGTAGACCCGACTTCAAGCCATGTTGAAGAAAACTCCAGAACCCTGGAAATGGAAAAAGCGCAACACGGAAAAGACTTAGACTCCCACCAGGCAATGTAAGCAAGCCAGACCCTGTAATAAATCATAGAAGAGGATTTCTTCCTAGCCTGAATCATAGTACTGACGACCGAAGTCAGCAAACCCTTATCCATTAGGATGGAGGTTTCAGCAGCCAGCCGTCAAAGCCAGCGTTTGTAAATTGGGATGGCGCAGCTGTCCCTGAGTGAGGAGCTCTGGATCGTCGGGCATGACGTACTGATCCACCGCCATCTGGACAACGTCCGTGAACCATACCCTCCTCGGCCAGCAGGGGGCCACCAGGATGGTCGGTACCCCCTCCTGGGCTAGCTTGCGCAGTACGCGACCCAACAGAGGAAAGGGAGGAAAAGCATAGAGGAGCCAAAACTCCGTTCAAGGAATTGCTAGCGCGTCCGTGGCAAAGGCTAGAGGATCTCTTGACAGGGAGACGAATTTGGGAAGCTTGTGATTGTGATGGGACGCAATGAGGTCCGGCTGACACCAGCGGCGACACAGGGCGAGAAAGATCTTGTTGCTGAGAGACCATTCCCCCAGATGAGACGTCCCCCTGCTCAGAGAGTCCGCCTCCTGATTCTCCACCCCTGGAATGTAAACCGCTGAGATGCAGGGAACATTCTCCTCTGCCCAAGACAAGATCAGGGACACTTCCTTGAGGGTTTGTTTGCTCCGAGTCCCGCCCTGATGATTGATGTAAGCGACAGCCGTCTGATTGTCCGAGTGGACCTGGACCGCACGACCCCGTAGGTGGGGAGTCAACTAGAGGAGAACCGACCTGATCGCTCTCAACTCCAGGAGGTTGATAGGTGCACGGGCCTCCCAAGGGCCCCACTGGCTCTGGAACTTCAGCGTTTGTCAAACCCCTCCCCAACCGGTCAGACTGGCGTCCGTGGTGACAATCTCCCTGCACGGAGGAAGAAAGGATCTGCCCACCAGAAGGTTTCTCGAGTCCAACCACCACAAGAGGGACTGTCTGGCCAGAGGGGACAGAGCGAATTCCTACTCCAAGGACTCCTGACTCCAATCCCAGACGGTCAAGAGATTCAACTGAAGAGGTCTCATGTGGAACTGAGCGAAGGGCTCAGCCTCGAAGCAAGACGCCATGAGACCCACCAACTGCATCCCCATACGGATGGAGAGATGAGGCCACGATAAGGCCCACATCTGCATCTGAAGGCCCTCCGCCTTCTGCTGAGGAAGAAACACCTTGACCTGAGAAGTATACAGCGTCATGCCCAGGAAGGACCTCACCAATGACGGAGAGAGTGAAGACTTGGGATAATTGATCACCCAACCGAAGGACTCGAGGGTGGACACTACCACCTGAGTATCCCTCTCGGCCTGATGAAAAGATGTAGCAGCAATCAACAGGTCGTCCAGGTAAGGAAGAATGCGAATGCCCTGGCTCCTCAGGAGGGCCATGACACCCGCCAGCACCTTGGTGAACACACGAGGGGCCGAGGAGATACCGAACGGCAAGGCCACAAACTGGTAGTGTTGATCCCCCAGAGCGAACCTCAGGAACCTCTGATGTCCCAGAAAGATAGGAACATGCAGGTAGGCATCCTTGATGTCCACCGTGGTCATGTAGTCGCCTGGCCGAAGGGTGCTCACCGCCGACCGTAAAGTCTCCATGCAGAAATGTGTGAACCTGACAAATCTATTGAGACCCTTTAGATCCAGGATAGGGCTCAGGGAGCCGTCCTTCTTGGGCACCGTGAACAGATTGGAGTAGAAACCCTCGACCCTGTTCTTGAAGAGGCACAGGGCAAACCACTCCGGATGACAGAAAATGTTGGACGGCCAACCTCAGGCCCTGCGCCGTCACAGGATTTTGGGAGATTCGGGACCGAAGGAATCTTGGGGGCGGCCAAGCTGCTAGCTCTATCTTGTAACCGGAGGACACCACCTCCTGAATCTACCTGTCCGAGACTCGTAGTCTCCAGATGTGAACAAAGAGCCGAAGACGTCCCCCCACCCGGATGGGTGAGGGTGCCCCCTCATGCCTGAGGGGCCTTGGTGGGGGGTTTGGGCCTGGATCCCCAGGAGGGCCTGGGACGACCACGGGATCTACCTCCAATGATGCAGCCAGACAGACCAACGCATGGCAACCAACAGGGCCGAGGCCCTACCACCCAGCCAGACAGCATAATCCATGGCAGATAGCACAAAGGCAATAAAGTCAGAGCAAAGCAAAAGTTCCTTGTAGACATCCGCTCGCTTGCGGGATCTGGCGGCTTCAGCAAGGCACCTAACCTTCTTCTTAATTGCAATGGCAACAATAGCCGCAGCACAGACCGGGCGCAGGCCAGCCCCCACAAAGGTGAAGGAGTGACAAGCTAGTTGATCCATGCGCCGATCAGCATTGTCGCGCAAGGTAGTGGTGTCAGGAGACGGCATAACAGAAGTATTGGACAGCCCCAGGACGGGAACGTCCACCTCGGGGGGCACAAGACCAGCGACGAACCAAATCGGCCGAGAAGGGACACCTTCTATCCAGTCCCTTAAGCACCGAAGGCAATCTGTTGGGCCGTTCCCATTCTTTGAGGACCATATTGTAGAAATGTCCCTGCTCCGGTAACGCGTTGCCTGTCAGGGCGGAAAAGCTCACCCTGCCTCTTCTTTGCTGCCTTAGGGGGAACAATGTGTAAAGTATCAAAAACCGCCAAAAAACTATTGGTATCATCTGGGAGCCAAGAGTCCTCATCTGAGGAGGACCCGGGGTCACTATCAAACTCGCCATGATGATCCCCAGAGAAATCGGAATCACGGAAACAATTCCCCCTCAACATCATCAAGGGGGGAATAGGCCGTTTCCAAATGCCTCTTCTTACTAGAGGCCTTGCCAGCGGCTGGACGGGCCAACTGCCGCTCAAGGCTGGCCACACGCAGCGCCAGGTCCGACACAGGCCCACTGCTGGCTTCCCCCTCGCTAGGGGCTAAATGCAGGTGGGGGGAGTAAACGACGCTGCACGCAGGATAGGACTGGGGAGAGAAGCGCTACAGCATTGCACAAAAAGGCCAAGTACAGGGGATCGGGGCTAAAAACCCCACCCGGGATGCCCCCCAAGATACCCCCTAAAAAAAAGAGGGGATGGAGGGGTACAGGACCGTGAGAAACCACAAGCACACTAAAAAGGCCCATCTGAAAAACATAATAAAAGCCAATAAGCATCCCACAGCACACGCACCAAAAAATGAAATACATATAGAATGAAAGAGCAGACTCACGGACCAAAGGGATGGGAGAGTCACCAGAAGGCTTAGCCAGGGAGCCTGAAGCCACAGGCAGGGTGAGAGGGATCCGCAAGCCCCGCACCTGAGCAGCCAGGAAGCGAAGTCAGCGCTGCCGAGAGAGGAGAAGGCCACAAAATGGCGCCCGAAGTCCGGATCCTCGAGGGGCGGGCCGCGCAATGATGACGCGGATCGCGTCATCTCGCGAGCCTTCGGGCGCCAACTGGACAAAATGGCACCCGGAGGAGAGAAGAGGAGGATACTTCTCCTCATGCGACCCCCGCCAACGAGCGCAGCACGCCCACAGTGAAATGGCGCCCGCAGCAGTACTGCCGCCTAAGCGCGGCCGGTCCCGGCCCACCCCCCCCCCAAGCAGTGGAGACCCCGCTCCAATGAGGAGAGGGTGAGGAGGGGAGAGGAGAGTGGGGGGTGGGGCCACCACAAGCAAGCTCTGAGCAAGGCACAGTAAAAAGCGATAGTGAACTAAGTGACACAAGCACAAAACACACCATAATAAAGCATGTGGGATACGAACAAAATATAAGGGTGGTTTCTCCCCCCCCCCCAGGCTCACCATTAGCCTGTGGCCCGCTACCCTTTGGTTTCAGGGTCTGCGGCCTGTGCTCACTGAACACCCAACCCCAGGTGTTCCCCTACCTTCACCTAATCCATCAGCCGGGGCTGGGAGG
Source organism: Gastrophryne carolinensis (assembly GCA_027917425.1). Lineage (NCBI taxonomy): Eukaryota > Metazoa > Chordata > Amphibia > Anura > Microhylidae > Gastrophryne > Gastrophryne carolinensis. The sequence continues at coordinate 525,834,143 of CM051235.1, read as the reverse complement.
CAGAAGGGTCCGGAAACAGGTGGGAATAGGCTTGCAGGGCCTGACGGGCTTGGTATGCCCAGCTCACCTGCAAATAACCAGAGAGAGAAAATCTTCTGTCTTAGCAGTCAGAACTGCAGAAAAACTCTAGGTCTTCTGGGTAATTCCTGCCCTTTTATGGGCCGGGAGGAGCCACAAGTCTTCCTGCAGTCGACTGCGCCACCTGGTGGCAGATTACCCAAATGTGAAAAATTACAGATGAAGCAACCCGTGCTGGATTCCAGAAAAAGTATGATTTCCCCAGGCTTCCTCAAGGACGTCATGATGCTGTGATCCTCCCACCTGGAAGCGGAAACAAACTGGAACAGAATTAAATCCCTTCCCTTCCCCTTGTGCTCCAGTGTTTTGGGTTTCCTTTTACAGAAAACAGGATGGAGCAGCAGCTCATGGAATATTTTTGAATTTTGAGGTGTTGGAGGTCGGGTTGCCCAAGGGCAACGGTAGTACTAGGAGGACTGGGTCCAGGTCCAGGTGTACTGACTGTGGTCTCCCAATCTGAATCCTACTCCCAGGTGGATGTGGTCTAAGCGCCACAAAGGCATCCCAGTACCAGCATCAACCCGATGGTCTTGGGAAGAGCAGAAAACCAGAAAAGCTAAGTGGCCATCTGGCCAGAAAGCTTACTATGCAACCACATTTGCCTGCACCTTCACCAGAAACATCCCATTAACAGGTGTGGGAGGTTCAATCTGAGACCATAGTCTCTTCAGATGAGGAGATTGCTTGCTCAGATGAGTCCCTACAGATCCTGGAGGACTGGGATCCAAAAGTCCAACAGAAACCCTCCAAGCATAAGTTTCCAGCAGAGGACACAGCTGTTCTATATTTTCACTACGAAAATTGAGCAAGAGTTTGCAGGAAGACAAGAGAGCTTGTTTTCCAGTTCACCAGTTCCTAAAGGATAACATTAAATGGGAGTGGAAGGTTCCTGAATGTAGATATTCCTTTCCCAAATCCTTGAAGAAAAAAAATTCCATTTGAGGAGGAAGATTTAGCAGCTTGGACTAAATGTCCTAAGGTTGATGCCCTCCTGGATCAGGCTCAGACCTTTCCTTTGATAATATGGGCACACTAAAATACCCCCTAGATAAGAGGACCTAGGATGCAAACATCTTTGCAATTTGTCCGCTATTGGCCACAGACTGTGTGGCAAGAAACATGAAAGTATGGCTAGATAATCTTAAAGAAAAAAATCACAGACACCTTACCAATTATAGTGAAGGAAGTAAACTGTATCAGAGATGCTACTACAGAAATGCTGACCTAAGAGAGGTTTGGGCCTAAGAGTTTTAAAAAGGGGTCTGAAAGAAACCTTGGACCAAACAAAGACCACTTTTTACCAGCCAGGCAGGGGATTTTGCAGATAATTCAGGCTTATAAAAACAGAAGCATAACAGAGTAACTGAAGAGAAAGCTAGCTAAAAAGAAGGTCGATTTTTTATTTTTTTTTTATTCCCACGTTTTGTAACCATTAGGGAAATTCTGAATTATCCTGAATCTGGAAAGATTAAACTTGCTGGTGAGGTACAAAAGATTCCAGATGTAGTCAATTCACAATTTTCTAGAAAAATGCTCATCCATAAACCTTTAGCACTGGCAGTTCAGGGCCCTACCCTTTGGGATTTCATCAGCCCCAAGAATATTAACGAAAATCCTAGTAGAAGTGATGACACACTCAAAGTGTTTGGCAAGTTAAACGTTACAAAATAAATATCAGTAGCTTAACTTTGAGTGTTTCTAGCACTGTGCTTCCTGCTCTGTCTATCTCCTTAGTGAGAGAAACCACTTCCCTTTTCAGCTTTCAGTCCCCACTCCACTGATGTGGATTCATCAATCAACCTTCAGTGGACCAAAGAACAGAAACACACCCCACTCCCTGCCCAGATGTCCTGATTGTCTCCCTCTCTCTGCAGCTCTGCCCTCCTCTCTCCTCTCACACTGTACTTGCCCACTACCCACTGCAATGCTCTAATACTTTTAAAGATAACTTAGAAACTACAGGGTCTTTTTGAGAGCAGACTGAAGTTTAGGACTGAACAACCTGTAGCCCAAGACAATGGGACAACAATCAGGCTTGCCTTTAGTATAGCTTCAACAGGTAAAATACCTAGATGACCTACCTCTGTTTGTGCCAAGCAGGAAAGAACTATTGGCCAACAGTCAGAGAACAATAGCTCTCTTGAGGAGGATGGATGGATCCTAAACCAATACAAGTCCAGTTTGCACCCTCTTGCCAGTACTTAGAATACCCGATCAACACTCAGAGGATCCCCCCAGAGAAGATAATAAAGCTAAGACAGAGAGTCGCCCAAATGCTAGAGAAAAGGAAGATATTGTCTATGATTGGCCTCATGACATCAGCCATTCCTGCCCTAAGGTGGGCTCAGTTCCACTCCAGACTGCTTCAAAATGTATTTCTAGACCAGTGGAACAGAAAACAGCAGTCATTAGATTAATTCACCAAATTATCAGATTCAATAAAAAGAGTCTGGTGGGATTGGGTGGAGAACCTCACTCTAGGAAGGGAGTGATGACAACAGAACCCA